>CM075070.1:31677500-33122500 GCA_037428765.1 Rubia yunnanensis
TCGAGGGTTTGGCTTTTGCCCCACTTATTTACACGGAGCCTTCATGCCTTAACAGTATGGATAGGGGGACGCAATCTCTTATTCATGAGAGAGCTTCAACATGAGAAGTGGAAAGGACACGAGGGGCGTGATGCTTACCTATGTTTTTAGGCGCGTGAGGTCCATGTGGGATTCCACACGTGCCACTTTTCTCATTAATGCTTGGAATTTCTCGCCCACACGGCCCATTTACCCATGTTCTTACTTATTATTTGGGAACCTGAGGTAATCATTGCCTTTTCTCCCTTATATATATGGCGCTTCTCAACGCCATAATTTACTTTTCACCCAATTTTTCTTTCAAAAATTTTCTCTTTCAGAACACTTCATCAGAGTGCTTCTTCTTCCTCACTAACATTCACAGAGAGCTTTGGCCAAACACTTCGGCCAAAGACCAGTAAGTCGACCTTTCTCCCCTTTATTTAGCCTTTTTATCTTTATACTAATGTCGCAAACACCTCCTAGGGGGGAAGGAGTGATTACGGATTACTTTCCGATCATATCCTCTACCGGTAGAGTTTAAAACTATCGCCTTCAAGGTTCTAGCATTGTTCCCTCATCGGCCACCAATTTCAGTTCACCTGGTATGGGGGAATAGAGAGAGCTCTGCCAATTATCCAGCGCTGCTTAGGGGTTACCTCTGAAAATGTGTCACCTCGATGTTAGGGTTTTAAGGGAAGCCATGGTCCAAAAGGATGAGGAGGGCCATCCTTTCTTTTTTGAAAAGATCTTAATCCCCGTCCTCAAAAGAACCTAGCCGATCCTCTGGGAAATTTACAATTTACTGTCTACTATCCATTCCACAATTATTGTTCCGGAGGACTTGTAATTAGAGGTCCTTTGGGAAGAAAAAACCCCCAAAGACCCAAGACCCGGTTGGTGCACTATTTATGAGTGCCATTTTAAGTTTGGTTTTTGCTTCCCCCTACCCCCTATCCTCTCTCGGCTTCTCAAAAAGCACCAAATTAACTTAGCCCAACTTCACTCGAACGTCATACTTTATGTTATGACATTCATGACCCAGTGCCATACCTTAGGAATTACCCTTAGCTACAAATTATTTAGGTCCCTCTACTACCTTTCATCCAGTAGAGCCATAAAGCATGGGGAAATGAAAATAGAAGGGATTCTTACCCTTAGTAATAGGTTCTTGAACCATCCTATTAAGATCTCTCGAATAGCCAAGATCGGCACAAACCCCCCCCCCCCAATTTACACTTTTAATAGCGAGACCTAGAGTAATTATGTCCCGAGGTGGAATTTGAAGCCTATGTTCGAGAAATTTTTTAATTATTCCTCTCTGGATAGTGTGGTAGCGGATGGGATAAACTTTTAAGTGAGCCCCTAGATATTTATAGGAACTGTAATTATACTTGGCCATCAAAAGTTTATGAAAAATGGTTCTACGGCCAGGAGCAAATTTTTACTAAGCCCCCTCCTCCTGCTGAGTCCTCAAAGTTCCTTATGCATAGAAAAAGAAGGGTAAGAAGAAAAGGGAGAGGGAAATGGGCTCAAGAAGACTAAGAGGCAGGCCCATTTAGCTTCTGAGGATGGGGCCGATAAAATACCAAAGAAGACAAAGTGTGCTTATTCTTCAGAGCTCTTAGATCCCATTTCGAGGTCTTTAGAAACCATTTCAGAGTCTCCCAGAGGCTGTTAATGTTGCAGGGGGGCCTTCTAGGAGTACGCCCACCTCATAAAGGTGCTTACGATATCTTAATTTTTGCTTAAGTTGATTCCACTTTGTTTTTTGTTTACTGACTTTCTTTTCTTTTATCTTTTTTAGTGGCTTTCACCAGTTTCTTCAATCTCGAAGAAGAGGAAGAGCTCATCCACGAAGAGCACATTGTCAGCCCCCCTTATTGACCCCATCCTCAGCCCCAGCCAGAGGTCCAAGATCAATCTGCTAGGAATAAGAGGAATCGTGAGGCCCCTTCCTTTCGCAGCCCCTCCCTCTAAAGGCAAAAAAATGATGACCCTAATGTCATTGAGTTACAGGCTGGCTCCAGGACTTGGTTCACTTTGGGGTGGGTACCCTCATTCTTCCAAGTGCAGTTAATCCCACCCTTGCTTCTCTTCCGGAGGTGGCCTCCACTGTGAGTGCCCTGGACTTTGTCCTCCAAACCTTCTTGGAGAAGGCAAGCGAATCTTAGGAGTCTGTAGCCAGGATGGGGATCTGAAGAAGGCCAATGAGGTCAAAGTGAATGAGTTTCGAGAGGAGCTCAAGAAGGCTGCCTTCGATCATAAGAGGGAGTTAGAGAAGGCGGCCTCCTAAAATGAGGTGGAGTTGAACAATGTTGCTTCCCAACATGAGGAAGAGTTGAAGGGGCTTCGAGAGAAGCTATCGGAGGTGGAGAATACCGTCAAATCTGTAACCACCCTTGCTTGTTAGGATTTTGAATGTACTTTTTCCCCCCAATTTGAATGATATCTATTTTCCTTATGCATTTTTACCTTTTGTCACTTTGTAGATTCTAGAGTATGTGCCCTATCCCCCCCCTCTAATATCAAAGGGGACCATTTTTTACTTCTTCTTCCAAGTGATGAAAGAATGTTCTCATAGGAAATGAAGAGTGGGTGTGGGAGCACCAAATCAAGACCTCTTGATTATGGTATATGTCTATTCAAATCGAGGAGGAGCTTTGAGCTGCTTATTAGGAGCTTAGCTTATGGTGTAATGACCTTCATGAGAGGCAGAAAGAACTCCTTGATACAGTTAATTGTTTGAGGGAGGAAAGAGACCTCATGGTTGCGACTAAGGATGGGCTTGTGCAAGACTATCTCCACCTCGAATCTTGGCACAGTGAGGTTCTCGAGGAGGTCACCACCAAATTCAGGTTTGGTTCGATCCATGAATGCATCCTTGCTGCCAAGGCCTTTAAGACTTCCTGGGGGCATCGACTTGTCATCCCTATGAAGCCATTGAGTATTATCAACGTGGGGCCAAGATACACCTGGATAATTTGGATCTAGTCTGTGCATCCTTTCGTACAGCCACTACAAAGCTGCAGGAGTGGAAAGACTGGAATCGGGAGTTTTGATCTCTAGTGCTAACTTTGGAGCGAACCATTAAAGAGAATAAAGCGTTTTGTGTGATTTCCTATGAGGATAAGGGAAATTCCACAAGAGACTATGAAGAACCATATCAATTTTTTACAGCTACGACTAATAGTCTTCAAGCATACGACCGTTGACTTGGGATGACCGGGGCGAGTTTAATCGAAGATTTTGAAGCATTTCTCCGAGAGACCCTCAATATTATGGAGAGAAAGCATATTACGGAGAACCCCAAGTATAGTGAATCCTATAAGGAGGCTAAAAGGTGGCTCAACAAGGTACAGAAGGAGAAAAAGAAGAAGAGTGGGGCTACCGAGTGGCTCCGAAAAGGGGTGGGGGATCCGGGTCTCGTGGAGGGTAACATATCCGAAACTTCCTACACAAGGGGTGGCTCTGTCTTCTCTCATTTAGGCCAACCTTTGACCCAACCGGCTAATCCTATTCAAGTTATAGCCACAAACTCTCTATCCACATCACCTCGGGCTCCTGTTCGGAAGACAAATCAAACAAGCGGCTAGGCTAGAGCCTCGACCGAGGGAGGGGTGGTCGTGTCTCGGCTGAGAGACCTTCCTCTAGCTGAGGGGGTGGTATCACTGCCGGCAGAAGCCGAGAGGCTCCTTCCAACATTGGGGGTGATAATGATGAAGTGGCTCCCTAACTAAGGAGATCTCGAGGTTTATCCAGCGGACCTTCAAACCCCGTCCCGATGCCGGAAGTTGGGGACTTCAAAGAGGATCCTCCCATTCCTTATGATGGGTTTCCTTTCTTTAATTTAATTCTTTTATTTGTAAACCATCATGTCATTTTTTATAATTAAATAAAATTTCTTGGCCCTTTACTCTTTTTTGAGCAATTGGATACTTTGTTGTGGGATTAACCCTTCCAGCTCAGTTAAGTGTCTTGAATTTTCTTTCCCTTTCATTCTAAGGAACTTGGTTCCTATAATATTTAACAAGCCATATAGTCATTTCTAGGATTTGATCCGAGGGCACTTTTATACATGTAAGAGGAGATTTCAACCATATGCGCTCAATTGGTCGCAGGGGACCTTCAATAATTTGCAAGGTTTTTATCCTTGGCGTTTATATATGTAAAGGGAATTTCGACCCCAAAGCGCTCGATAGGCCGTGGAGGCCCTTCTATTATTTACAAGGTTTTTGTCCTTGGTGCTTATTCGTATTAAGGGGATTTCAACCCAAGAGTGCTCGATAGGCCGTGGAGGCCCTCGATTTTTACAAGGTTTTTGTCCTTGGTGCTTATACGTCATTAAGGGGATTTTGACCCCAAATTGCTTGATGGGCTATGGAGGCCCTTCTATTATTTACAAGGTTTTTTCCTTGGCGCTCATATTATGAAAGAGGATTTTGACCCCGGCCAATTTTAATGCCTTTCAATTTTTTAATGCTCCAATTTGAGGAGAGTGAGGAATTTATATTCCCTCGAATTATTGTGTGTTTCAGTTCTTAGTAGGAAATTGGAACGAAAGAAACACAATTCAATAGTTAGTTAACAAAAACAGGGGAACCTTATCAACTTACAACACTATTTCTGTCAAAGGTATCCCTTGGCCTATAGCTACTTTAGGGCGAGCTATTTCCTGGCCTTTCCAAGTCTATTGAGATTTATAAGAATAGTACCTCCTAAGGTTTGAAGTGTTCCTTCTGCATGGAACTGACTCACCCTGGGGGATTTCTAGGACTTAGCTGCCTTCGTGATAGGCTTCAACGACTTGGCAGGGTCCTTCCCAGTTTGCTGCCATTACCTTCTGGATCCCTTTGGATTTTTTGGACCCTCCGGTCATGATACTGCTTAATCTTTTCTCTCACCTTAGCTTCGTAGAGAGATGCCTTCTCTCTTTTTACTTCGATAAGGTCAAAGTCTAGGAGGTGCTTCTCATCATTGACTCCTGGTTTTCATTGCTTATAGCAAACCTTCAGAAGGTGGGCAGCCTTATCTCTGCAGAAATTATGACCTCCAAACTGTGGGCCAGACTGTACATGGTTTCAACCGTGGCAGAGGATTTCATCATTTGATACGATCAAAGCACGCTGGGAAATTTGTTGATCCACTTCCCGCCTGCACCTTCGAGCCTCGTCCTAATGCCATTGATGATGGTTCGGTTTGTGACCTCCACCTGCCCATTAACTTGGTGGATCTTGTATTCCTTACACCAGCTCTTGAATAGGTTATTACTAAATTGGGCACCATTGTCAGTTACGATGGTTCAAGGGATCCCGAAATGACAGATGATGTTTTTCCAGCAGAAGCCGATCACTAATTTCCCTTTTATGACGATTAAGGCTTCTACCTTGATCCATTTTATAAAGTAGTCCACAACCACGATCAGGTATCGAAAGTGGCCTGGGGTCTCTAGGAAAGGGCCCACCAGATCGATCCCTCATTTGCCAAATGGCTAAGAGCTATTTAAGTTCACCATTTCTTCTTGGGGGACATGGGTGATTGGTGCATGCCTTCGGCATTGATAGCATGCTGGGATGTGGTTGTTAACCTCATCAAACATTTTTTGTCAATAGTATCTCGGCAGGAGGAGCTTCTTAGCTATCAATTGAGCCCCTTGGTGACTTCTGCATGCTCCTTCATGATTCTTGGGGATCAGATAGTCAGCTTCATGCGGGGCTATGCATTGAAGAAGTGGCTGCAAATTACCTCGTCGATAAAGCACATGCTCTTGGATCACAAACTTGGATGCTTTCAGCATAATTTTCCTTGCTCTGGTTGCATTTTCTGGAAGGGTACCATCTCGAAGTTAGCTTATAATAGGCATTATCCATGAATTTTCTTCCTGCACTATCATCTTCTCTATTTCTTCTTTGATGTTGCGTTTACTCAATGTTTCCACCATTAAGTGCTCTTTGGATTGTAAATCCAATTCCGATGAAGCCAACTTGCTTAGGGCGTCAGCCTTGCAGTTCTTTTCTCGAGGGACTTGTGTCAGGGTGTAATGGTGGAAATGTTCAAGGAGAGGTTTCACCACTTTCAAGTAACGATGCAAGCTTCTTTCCATAGGCTCGTATTCTCCCTTCACTTGTAGGACCACGATTTGGGAATCACTGAAAATTTCTAGGCTTCGAACTTCCAAGTTTTTAGATATTCGAAGGTCTGTGATCAGTGCTTTGTACTCTACTTCGTTGTTTGTGGCCTTGAAGTCAAAGTGCAGGGCATAGGGATAGTTTTTTTCGGGGATTGTGTGAAGGACTCCGGCCTCGCTACCTCCATAGTGTGATGATCCATCAATGTATAACTGCCAGATTTCCTCGGATTCTTTCTCATCATCAACTACTATTGGTTTGGTTTCCAGGATGAAATATTCTAAGGCTTATCCCTTAATGGTTGCTCTTGGGCCCACTTTATCATTCACCCAGAGACCTCTGGCTTAAGGAGCACCTTCCTAATTGAGTGATTGGTAAGCAAGATAATCTTGTGGCTTTTAAAGTATGGCCGAAGCTGCCTCGCCACATGGACTTGGGCCAATATTAGCTTCTCAAGGGCAGTATATCGAGTCTCTAGACCATGTAATGCCCTGCTTACAAAGTAGATAGGGTGTTGCGCCTTTTCCTTCTAATTCACCAGAACCACACTTATTGCTAAAGGGGATGCCGAGATATATAGGCATAAAATCTTCCCCCTTCTCTAGTTCCATCAAGGTGGGAAAGCTTTGTAAGTGTTCCTTTAAGTCTTGGAAGGCTTGGTCACAATCATCTGTCCATTCAAACTTTTGGCTTTTTGAAGTACTTCGAAGAATGGCAAATATTTCTCAGCCCCTTTGGAAAGGAATCAACTGAGCGCAGCCAGCGATCATGTTATCCTTTTCACGTCCTTGATTATTCGAGGGGGCTTTATGCTTATCAATGCTTTGACTTTATCTGGCTTCACATCGATCCCCCTCTCTGAGACCATGAATCCTAGGAACTTTCTAGCTCTAACTCTGATCACGCACTTAGTTGGATTCAACTTTAGGTTGGCTTCTTGGAGTCTCTGGAAGGTTTCTTCAGATCCTGCAGGAATTAATCGTAGCCCTTTATCTTGACTACCATATCATTTATGTATATTTCTATGTTTCTGCCGATCTGATTTTTGAAGAGCTTGTCAACCAACCTCTGATAGGTGGCTCCAGTATTCTTTAGGCAAAATGGCATTTTCTTGTAACAAAATATCCCTACGTCTTTTATAAATGAAATATTTTGCTTGTCCTCCTCTTCCGCGAGTATCTAGTGGTAGCCTTTATGGGCATCGAAGAAGGATATCACTTCATATTATCACTTCGATCAACATGTCAATAAAGGGCAAAAGATAGCTCTCTTTGGGACAACTTTTGTTGAGATCTGTGAATTCTATGGACATTTGCCAACCCTCATCATGCTTGGGAACCATCACAGGATTCGCTATCCATTTGGGGTAAAATACATTTTCGATGACTTCTGCTTGAAAAAGATTCTAGACTTCTTCCTTTATGACCTCCACCTTCTCGAGGAAAATGATGTGTCTATTTTATGTGCATATTATGGGACTTTTTGGGATCACTTTTGCGCTCTTTTTTCAACTAGAGCTTGTGTTTTTCCTTCAAATTCTCTTAGGAGAGGTAAGAGCAACTTTTGTGCTCTTTTACCTTTTCTAAGTGGATTTTGTGTGACGAGGAAATACCATTAAGACTTGAAGACCGTAGGCCATCGAAGATCACCTTTTGAAGACTTAGAATACGTTCTTTGAATATTTGAAGAATGGACGAAAATTGAAGTAAAGGGGAGAATTTGAACCAAGAAGGAAAAGAATTTAGGATTGCAGACTGTAGCCTTTGCGATAGGCAAAGATTAGTTCGTGCATCGCGAACTTTGGGTGGCCAAAAATCATCTTTTCCTTTTTAAATTATAATTACTAAATCATATCATCTCTCTCTTTCCTTCTCTTCTAGCCATTTTTCCCTCTTTCAAACCCTAGTTTTCCACCATTTTCATCCTTGTTTTAGTTTGATTAATGTTTGAATCGTTGTTCTTAATTAGTATGGATTGTAGTAGCTAAATATAGTTCTTGGGAGCAATTTATTGAAGCTTCCAAACTCATGTGGTGAGATTCTCTATTTCCTCATTTATGAACATTTATTGGAAAGCATTTATTATGCCATTAATGTTGTGTTTTGCCTCATTTATACCATTGGTTGTTTAAATATATGAAATGTTTGTATGATTGAAGTGTTAGGGTGTTAGGAAAGTTGCAAATTTCCTAGCTCATTTGAAATGAAATCCAAGAACATGGATTTAGAACTTCTTGTGTATAATGTGGTGATTTTTGCTAGATAAGTATGTTAATGTGGATTATTCTCATACTCATCCTATAGATGCAAAGAAAGGTTGAACTTTGAATGTGGTTTATTCTAGGGTTAGCTTAGTAAATGCTTTGTTTGGTTAAATGACTATGTCTTTGGTAGAAGGCTTGTTGTTTTCAAACCTATGGTCCTTCGTGTCAAATATCGTTGATGAAATACCTCTATGGTATTGTTTGCTTAGAATGATTATCAACGAGGTTTCCAAATGGTCATTGTTTGTCTTTGCAAATTACTATTAATAAGGAATGAATGTTAATCTTCGAATGAGAAGTGATAAAATTCCCCATAGACAATAAATGTAATTGAATGAGTGAATGAATCTAGGATCCATAAGAGGTTTGGAAGTGAGGATCAAGTGCCCCCAATGATCCGTTAAGTGTTGACTTAATCATCCTTTTAGTTTTTGTTTCATGATTAGCATTGTTCATTTTCTTTGCTTCTTGTTGTCTTTAAATTTGGTAACTTAGGAAAAACCAACCAAAAATCCCCCCTTTACATGCTTTTATATGTATCTATATATGTTTATGTCTAGTATGTTTTCCACTCTATATGTTTAAACACTTGAAAAGATCCCTCTTCTCGTGGATGACCCCGACTTGCCATTATCTACTTAATTGTAGATAGGAAGCATTAGGGCTTAAAAATATAACTTTGAGAGGTACGGCGATGACCTCTCAAATTTTGGCACCACTACCTGGGAAGAGGCATTTATTTTTAAGTGTTTAGGCATATTATGTATGATTATGTGCTAGTTAAAAATATTTGTTAGTTTGCTTTTATTTTATTTTTCTTATTTGACTTGCCATTTTCGCTTGGCTTAGAGATGTACTGTTGATTTCTTGATGTATGGTTCGTACACAATCCGCTTCACAAGAACTCCTTACACTACGACCTCGAGTTAGTGTTGAATTTGAGAGGGGCTAGGAGGCTCTCTTTGGAAAGTGTGAATAACACCCCTCTTAGTGACCATTTTGCGGACACTTCTACATCCATGGAACATCAAGATGAGCATGAAAGTGACATTCCGGGAGGAGGACCTTAATACCTCCCTCTACAAGGAAGGGAGATTCCTTTGGGGCAAGCCTTATTGAGGGACATTATGGCGCCCAACCTTGACCAATAACCGATGTGCATTGAGTATCCTTTGGTTGGACCGAATGTGCATTTTGAGCTCGAGACCAGGTTTATAAACATGTTACCTATCTTCCTTGGTAGGCAAGGGGAAAATTCCAACAAGCATCTCACTGAGTTCCATTTTTTATATGGTGGTACAGTTCCCCACGGATTAGATGAAGACTTCTAAGAGTTGAAGGCATTCCCATTCACATTGAGGGATGGTTCAAGGGATTGGCTTTACTACCTACCACCCAAGAGCATTAAAAGTTGGCTTGACATGAAGACAAACTTTATAACCAAGTAATTCCGGGCCTTGAAGTCTGCCTCTTTGAAGAAGGAAATAAGCAACATTCTCCAATGGCATGGAGAGTCTTTTTTTAACTATCGGGAGAGGTTCAAGAAGCTTCTCATGAGTTTCCCGTACCACGGCTATTCGGAGGGAGACTTGGTCTACTATTTCTAAAATGGTCTTCTTTATGAGGACCAAATAGTAGTGAGAAGTTCTTGTGGAGGTACCCTTGGGAACAAGACTTCAATGGAGGTTATGAAGCTATATGAGGAGTTAGCTGAGGAGTCAAGGAACTTTAGCTTGAGGGCCAATTTGAGAAGAAGAAATCCAATGCCTACAAGTGACCCTTCCAATAGTGGAAAGCTCGAGGACCAAGTCTCGGCCCTTTCTTCTATGGTGAAATCCTTGATGACCAAGCTCGGAAATGTGCTACATGTTAAATCTTATGAAATTTGTTCATCGGCGCATCCTATGGACGCTTGCTCTACTTTGCAAGATGATTATGTTGAGGAGGTGAGTTCTATGAGGTATCAATGTGGGAAAGGATATCAAGGAAACCAAGGTTATCAAGGCAACTAAAGCTATCAAGGTTATCAAGGTTATCAAGGCTATCAAGGGAATCAAGGGTACCAAAATCAGCTGTACAATTTGGGTAATCATGATAGCCCAAATCTCCAGTATCGAAACCCTCAAGGAGGTCAAAATACTCAACCGTATTGCCCTTCTCAATAACAATATCGGCCACGTCAACAACAATGCCAAAGGTTTCAAGATAAGCCGCGAGGCCAAAGGGAGAGCTCGTGTTTGACAAAATGTGAGGTGATGCAAGCCATTCATAGGTTGAGTATGTGTGCAGAAAAGGGAGAAAAATTCCAAGATGAAGCCAAGGAAAGCATAAAAAACTTGGAAACTCAAGTAAGCCAAATATCACAAGCCATGAATTTGATGGAGCCATGGGAAAAGGGTAAACTCCCATCCCAACCAGACTTGAATCCCCACAAAAATGCTAGTGTTATCACTTTGAGAAAGTGGTAAAGAAGTTAGCTCTCCCCTGGGTGATGAAGTTGTTGAAGGTGAACCTGGAATGCTTGAAGTGTTTGAGAAAGAGGTAGAAGAAGAGGCCGAGAAATTCACCAAGGAGCAAGCAAGGAAGGGGAAGGAGAAGGAAGAGGAGATCATCGTTGAGAAATAAACCTACATTCCTGAACCTTCATCCCCTCCTCACAATAAGGGAAATATGGTGGAAATTCCTCCATATGTGAGGGAATCACTGTTCCCGAAATATTTGAAGGATAAACGGAGGAAGGAGTCCAACAAGGACATCTACGAAGTCTTTCCTAGATGTGAAAAAAATATCCCTCTCTTGAATGCTATTGAACCAATTCCTAGCTATGATAAATTTTTAAAGGAATTATGCGTTGTAAATAGGAAACAAAGAGCAAAGAATAAGCTTAAAAATGGGAAAAATGAACATGTCTCCACTTTGTGCCAAAGGGAGTTACCCCCTAAATGTAGCGATCCCGACATGTTCACAATCCCTTGCATGATAGCGAATACACATTTTGAAAAATCAATGCTTGACCTAGGTGCATCAATAAATTTGATTCCTTATTCTTTGTATGAAAGCTCAATCTTGATACTTTGCACAAAATCGGGGTGGTGATCCAACTAGCCGATCGTTCTAGTGCAAACCCTAAGGGTATCGACGATGATGTGTTAGTTAGGGTGGGTCCTTAATATTCTCCGTGGATTTTTATGTCCTTCAAGGACCATCATTGGTGTGCATAATGATACCCTCACCATGGAATTTGATGGGATTAAAGTAAATTTTAACATAAATGACTCTGTGAAGTTTCCTCTTGAAGATTACTCTTGCCATGCTATTGATATTGTTGACGACGTTGTGCAAGATGTTTTTGAATTGAATGGTGATGATTCCTTGTTAATTTCTTTGGAAAATGATGTTGAAGATGCATATCTTGTGTATTCCATGAGTACTAACTTGAAGGAAATCATTGAGGAGTTGAGCATCCTTGAGGAAGTGGTACCCAACCCTACTCCTCTAGTTTTAGAGGAACCCAAAGAATCGGAATTCCTTCTATCACTTGTGAAAGCTCCGGTGATAGAGCTTAAACCTCTGCTAAGTGACCTCAAGTACGCATTTCTTGGGGAATGGGAGACGCTCTCGGTTATCATTTCAAGCAAGCTAACCCAAGAGAAAGAAGAAAAGTTAATGGTGGGGTTACAGGAAAATAAGGAAGCAATTGTATAGACTATTACTAACATCAAAGGCATAAGTCCATCCACTTGCATGCATCAAATTTGGTTGGAGGAAGATGTGAGGCCTATGCGACAACCCCAATGCCAATTGAACCCACCTATGATGGAGGTGGTAAAGGTGGAAATCCTCAAGTTGCTCCAAGCGGGCATGATCTATCCAATCTCGGATAGTAAGTGAGTGAGCTCAACTCAAGCGGTACCCAAGAAGATTGGGGTGACGGTAGTCAAGAATGAGAAAGGTGAAATTGTGCTCATCCGAGTCCAAAATGGGTGGCATGTTTGCATCGACTACCAGAGGCTAAATGCGAAGACTCGGAAAGATCATTTTCCATTGTCATTCATTGATCAAATGATCAAGAGTCTAGCAAGTCACCCATTGTATCTCTTTTTGGACGAATATTTAGGAAACTTTCAAGTGGTCGTTGCCCCAGAAGATTAAGAAAAGATAACCTCCACGTGTCTCTTTGGTAAGTTTTCTTACCGACATATGCCTTTTGGGTTATGTAATGCCCCCACTACTTTCCAAAGGCGTATGGTAAGAATCTTCTGAGAATTTGTTGAAAACTTTGATGAGATATTTATGGATGATTTCACCATTCATGGTAATTCTTTTAACAATTGTTTATCGAATTTAGCACAAGTTCTTAAATGTTGCATTAATATTAATCTTGTGCTAAATTCTTAGAAGTGTCATTTTATAGTAGAGAAAGGTATTCTCTTAGGCCATGGTGTCTCCTCTAAGGGTATTGAGGTTGACAAGGCAAAGATAAACCCAATTCAAACTTTTCCGTATCCTACTAATGTGTGCGAAGTGCGCTCTTTTCTTGGCCATGCAGGATTTTACTGTCTGTTCATGAAGGAATTTTCAAAGATAGCATCTCCTTTGTGAAAGTTGTTACAAAATGAGGTGGAATTTTTGATGGGTGAGAGTTGTACATTGAAGGAAAGGTTAGTCTCAAACCCTATCATACAAACCTCGGAATGGTCTTATCCTTTTGTGATCATGTGCAATGCGAGCAATTACGCCGTTGGAGTGGTGCTTAGTCAAAGGGTGGGAAGAGCGCCTCACACCATCTATTATTCATCTATGTCTCTCAATGAGGCCCAAAGAAACTACTCCACCATAGAAATGGAGCTTCTAGCTATGGTATTTACTTTGGAAAAAATTTAATCTTACTTGCTTGGTTCAAAAGTTATTGTGTACACTGACCATGCAACGCTTCATCACTTGATGAAGAAGAAAGTGGCTAAGCCAAAATTGATTTGGTGGATCCTACTTTTGAGTGAATTTGAGTTGAAGGTGTGAGACAAGAGAGGCATGGAGAAGATCATCTTAGCCGGTTGCCTCCATGATAGTGAGGTAAATTTATCAATAAAGGAGAAACTACAGGATGAGTTCCCCGATGAACAACTGTTTGCAATAAGGGGCCTCAAATTGTGGTATGCCGACATTGTGAACTTTCTTGTCTTCGGTAAACTTCCTCCTCATTTTTCTAAGGCTCAAAAAGATAAGCTAAGAAGCGATGCTAAATATTATGTGTTGGATGATCCCATTTTGTGGAAACATTGTGTAGATCAAGTTGTTAGGAGATACATCCCCGATAATGAAGTGCATTCAATTCTCACTTTTTGTTATTCTTATGCATGTGGTGGTCATTTTGGAGCTATAAGGGCCGCAAGGAAAGTCTTAGAAAGTGGTTTTTACTGGCCTACTTTGAATAAGCATGCATACATATTTTATAAGGCTTGTGACAAGTGTCAGAGAGTAGGAAATATCTCGTCTATAAATGAGATGCCCCAAAAATCCATGATATGTTGTGAAATCTTTGATGTTTGGGGCATTGACTTTATGGGGCCTTTCCCTAATTCTTGTGGCCTTACATATATTCTTCTTTCCTTTGATTATGTGTCAAAGTGGGTTGAAGCAAAACTAACTAGGACTGACGATTCTAAAGTGGTTGTAGAATTCTTTAAAGATAACATCTTCTCTAGGTTTAGGATTCCCCGAGCCTTGATTAATGATCGTGGCACCCACTTTTGCAATCGGATTATAGAGGCACTTCTGAAGAAATATGGCATTACTCACAAGACATCCACCTCCTATCACCCCCAGGCCAATGGCCAAGCCAAAGTTTCTAATGGGGAAATCAAGTTTGTCTTTGAGAAAACAGTTAACCCTAACCAAAAGGATTAAAGTTCTCAGTTTAATGATGCCTTGTGGCCATATAGGATGGCTTACAAGACATCGATTGGTATGTCACCATACCGGTAAGTGTTTGGTAAGCCATGTCACTTACCAGAGGAAATTCAACACAAAGTGGTCAAGAGTTTCAACCTTGACATAAATGAGGCAGGTCTACATAGGAAGCTACAATTACAAGGGTTGGATGAGATACGGAAGGAGTCCTATGAAAATTCCAAAATCTACAAGGATAAAACCAAGGTGTGGCATGACAAAATGATAAATATGAAGGACCTTGTCGTAGGAAAAAGGTCCTCCTAGTCCAATCCCACCCCGCCTATTTCTCGGCAAGCTAAGGTCGCGGTGGAGTGGCCATAATCCGTTTTGTGAATAAGCTCCAAGGAGAGGAGTAAGTAATACGACGATGTTAAATAAACTTGATTTTGATCATCAGGATTGTCATTCATGACTTTTCGTTGATGCTGTTTGATTTTGAGTTTTTGTCATTAGTTTCGTTATTTTGCCTTGTTCTTTTTACGGTGTGTTTTTCCATAATTTGTAAGAATTTGAAGAGCTTGGAGATGGATTAATGAAGGGAGAAAAGCTTGGACAAAGGAAGGAAAAGCTTGGACATTTGGTGAATTCAAAATCTTTGTAAGTGTTGGGAAAGCTCATAGTTCGTGAGGGGCGAACAAGCCTTTGCACGTCGCGAGCAACTATTTGCTCGTCACAAAGATATCTTTTGCCTAGTGCAAGGAAATTAGAAAGATGGGCAGAATGTTGAGCTTTCAGATCCTCCAATGTGTGAGGTGTGAACAAATCGTCGCCCGTCATGAACTTTGTTCACGCGACGCGGAGGTTTCTTTGCCTACCGATACACAATCATGAACTTTGAAAAATATTTGAGCCTAGAGGTCCATCGATTCATGAGGGGTGAACAATTCTTTGTCCATCATGAATCCTATTCACCTGTCACGAACATTATCTTCGTGCGTCGCAAAGATCACCCAGAGGGTTTAAGAACGGGTAGTACCCACTCTTCTTCCTCATTTCCTCATCTCTTTCTCCATACTCGCCGCCCCTAAGCTATCCTCTCTTTCTCACCACTGCAAATAGGACCTCCAAACTCCTCCCTTAGGTCATAATCCACTCGCTATCCACATTCTATCAATCTCATTCCATGTCCTTCCACCAAATCTAACCCAATTTTGAAAAAAAAATTGGATACCCTAGGTTTTACTCGTATTTATGAGATGCAGTCTCAGTCAGGTGGTACCTCGGGCCCTGATCCTAGACTGGAGAGGCGCATAGTGAGGCATTATAGGAACACTAACTGGCTTGCCCGTTATCACACCTCTAAGGGCCAAATCATCAATTTTTTAATATTTCTTCTCCTTTTCAATTCATTTTTTTTAAATTTCAATGAGAACACACGCGCGCACACACACACACACACACACACATATATATATATATATAATGTTCCATTATTAACTAATGTCAGGAGCACTAGTTGAAGATACCCACATAGGTACCGGTATTTCACCACATATGCACCGATATTTTGAGCATTTTCATACCGGTGCCTAAGTGACCTGATGCAAAAAAATGTAGTTACATAGGCACCAGTCAAGACCGGTGCAAAATATCGGTGCCTATGTGGGGAAATACCGGTGCTAGTAAATATGCGATCGATAAAAAAATTCATCCAGTGAGAATAAACTCACCGGTCGAACTACGAAACCCAAGCATTCATAAAGAAAAATAGGACAAACAAAATAAAAAATAACTAGAAGTTCATATAAGAAAATTGAAAAATTCATAACCACATCTCAAAAGTTCATTGCATATATCTGAAAATACACAACAACCCGCTAAGTTAAAAATCCGAGAGGGCAACTTAGGAAACATTGGGGGCCCGGATTGGCCAAAAACCCAAAAGGGCGACCTAGGCAAAATTGAGAGGTTAAATGTACGAAAAAAGGTGTGATGTGAGCCAAAGAAACATGATGTGTGGCTAGGATGAAAACCTGAAAGGGCTCATCGGCAAAATGAGAGAAATAGAGAGAAAAGAAAACAAAGTGCTATGATTTCACTCATTTTCTGGCGTTGGAGTCATAAGGTTGCGGTTGCCATATAGATATATCTCGTAGCTCAACATTTTGAGACCTCTTGGGATTGGGAAATTTAGCAGGGAAAACAAAGTAAATCGTGAAATTTTGATTGATGATATACTTCATTTTTAGGATGATATATTGGTATAAAGTAGAGTATGTATTTAAACTTCATGCATGCTTTTGGCTTCACTTTGTGCCATTGGATTTGTGATTGTCAATTCAGGACTTAGAAATGTTTTTATGGATATCAATGAATTGATAGGTTGGTATGGTTTAGGTAGATTTCAGAATGTGGGTTGTGGGTGATTTCTCATTCGATCTTAAGTTTGGGATGTGTGATATTGAGAGTTTTGTGAGGTATTGCTTAGGGGAATAGTAGTTTAGGATGTGGATACACGAACCTCTTTGTGTGTGCTTGAATCTTTTCTTACTCGAGGACGAGTAAGGTTTATGTGCGGGGAGATTTAATGTGTCCATTTTATTTGCATATTTTGGGACTTTTTGGGATAACTTTTGTGCTCTTTTGTCACCTAAAGCTTGTGTTTTGCATTGAAATTATCTTAGGAGAGGTAAGAGGGACTTTTGCGCTCTTTTACCTTTTCTAAGTGGATTTTGTGTGATGAGGAAATAAGTTCAAGACTTGAAGACCGGAGGCCGTTGAAGATCACCTTTTGAAGACTTAGAAGACTTGCTTTAAATATTTCAAGACTTGAAGAATGGAAGAAATTTTAAGTAAAGAGGAGAATTTGACCGAAGAAGGTAAAGAATTTAGGATTGATGATAACAAACTTCACGATGGACGAAGATTAGTTCGCGCGTCGCAAACTTTGGGTGGCCAAAAATCTTCTTTGCCTTTTTGTATTATAAATACTAAATCCTATCCTCCCTCTCCTACCTTCTCTTGCAGCCCATTTTTTCCCTCTTTCAAAACCTAGTTTTCCACCATTTTCATCCTTGTTTTTGTTTGATTAATGTTTGAATTGTTGTTGTTAATTAGTATGGATTGTAGTAGCTATATGTAGTTCTTGGGAGCAATTGATTGAAGCTTCCAAAATTTTGTGATGAGATTCTCTATTTTCTCATTTATGAACATTTATTAGAGAGCATTTATTATGCCATTAATTTTGTGTTTTGCCTCATTTATACCATAGGTTATTTGAATATATGAAATGTATGTATGATTGAAGTTTTAGGGTGTTAGGAAAGTTGCAAATTTCTTAGCTCATTTGACATGAAATCCAAGACCATGGATTTAGAACTTCTTGTGTATAAAGTGTGGTGATTCTTGCTAGATGAGTATGTTAATGTGGATTGTTCTCGTATTTATCCCATAGATGCAAAGAAAGGTTGAACCTTGAATGTGGTTTGTTATATGTTTAACCTAATAAATGCTTTGTTTGGTTAAATGACTATGTCTTTGGTAGAAGGCTTGTTGCTATCAAATCTATGGTCCTTCGTGTTAAATGTCGTTGATGAAATACCGGTTATGGTGATGTTTGCTTAGAGTGATTATCAACAAGGTTTGCAAATGGTCATTGTTTGTCTTTGCAAATTACTATTAAGAAGGAATGAATGTTGATCTTCAAATGAGAAGTGATAACATTCCCCATAGACTATAAATGTAATTGAATGACTGGATGAATCTAGGATCCATAAGAGGTTTGTAAGTGAGGATCAAATACCCCCAATGCTTCGTTAATTGTTGATTTAATCATCTTTATAGTTGTTGTTGCATGATTAGCATTGATCTCTTGCTTTGCTAGTTGTTGTCTTTAAATTTGGTAACTTAGAAAAAATAAACCAAAAATACCCCCTTTACATGCTTTTATATGTATCTATATATGCCTATGCCTAATATGTTTTCCACTCTATATGTTTAAACACTTGAAATGATCCCTCTTCTCATGGACGACCCCGACTTGCCATTATCTGCTTAATTGTAAACATGAAGCATTAGGGCTTAAAAATATAGCTTTGATAGGTACAGTGACGGCCTCCTAGCAAACGACCTCATTTTCTACTTAATTGGCTTTTGGGAAGGGTCCACATTCAATCTATAAACCATCAGTTGTTTGGGTACCCGTGTGAGGTTGAACGTGATCCACAAAAATACGTCCATGTAGTTATCCAGGAGGTCCTTCAGCTTTTATTTCACTGCGGGTGGTATCATTCTTTCCACGACCACTGTTCCTTGCGTTTGAACGACCATTGGTTCCATGTCCATGGGTTTAAATTTCTCAATTTATCGAAGCCACTATGTCCTCTTTTTAGCTTCTTTCAAGGCTATCACCAAACAACTCCTGGCTACTGGTTGATCCCCCCTTATGACTACTATCCCCATTTTGGCGGGGAACTTCATTGTTAAGTGGTAGGGGGACTATATGGTATGTGCCTAGCACATCCAGGGCCTTCCTTATATCACATTATAGGGGGATACAACGTCAATCACAGCGAAGTTGCAATCGATCATGACTTCTTTATCTCTATCAGTCACTTTGGCTTGGAGGGTTATGACCCCTAAGGGCAGTACCATTTTCCCAGTAAAACTAGATAATGGTGAGGTCGTTCTCCTCAAACTTTCATGCCTTAGCCCCAGTTTATCAAAGCAATTGGAGAACATCACTTCCACTTTGTTTCCATCCTCCACAAACACCCTTTTTACATAGAAGTCTCTAATAGTTGCATGGATTACCATCGGGTCCATATGGGGGTTTTGGCTGGGCACCAAGTTAGCTTCCAAGAAAATTATTGCTTTATCTACTCGAAATTGTTTTTGGAAGGGTTATTTGAGGGCCACATTCTGGGATTTTTCTTTGATGATGGTGTTTGAGGATTGGTCACTCACCACCCCATTAATTAAATTGATCACACGGTTAGCCATGTTCCCTAAATTACTATTCATTCGAGCTTCAGCGTTGGGTCTGCCATTTTCTTCTGATTGATATCCAGTTTGCTCGCCATTGTTCCCTTGCTGCTCTCTACCGCCTTGATTGGCCCCCTTCTTATAGGGTTTAGTGGCGCTTTCCCTTTCCCTTCGAGGAGACTTCTCCTTTCGATCTTTTGACGCAGCCCAAAAGCAAGCCCTCTCTACCACATCTATCGATTTCCTTCTTCAGTTGGATGCATTCTTTTGTGTAATGGAAATGTTCTTTATGACGGTCACAGAATTTGAGCGACTCTCTTTTCGCAGGGAAATCTTTGTCGGGACAGGGAGCTTGAAACAACCTATTGTGAATGGACTGTATTTCCACCTGGGTTTTTGTTAGGGGCACATAGCCTTCGAAGACTTTGTTTGAGGCTTCCAACCTTATTGGCCTAGACTCCGAGGCCTTAGACCAATTTTCACCCCACATGTCCCCCTCTTTTTTTTTTCTCTTTATGGCTTCCTCGATCTTCAAATATTGTTCCACGATGTCTTGTAGTTTCTACAGTGTTTCTGGCTTCTTTGAGACCACCTTCTTGTACAAGTCGAGATTGGACATTCCATTTATTTAGCCAAGGATCACTCCATTCTCAATGTGATTGATTACACTGAGGCTCTCATCCACATATCGATGATAGAATGCTTGTGTCGATTCGCCAGGCCTCTGCTTGCTTTGATAAAGCTCGATTAGGGTTTTTATAAATCATTTCTTTTGAAAGAACTGGACGAATAGGGCCCTTCCAAAATTTTTGTGTGAATGCAACGATCCCTTGCCTAGTTTGTTAAACCATTCTTGAGCCTTTCCTCGGGGGTAACTCCCTACCAGCTTACATGTCAGCTGTTCTTTGAAGTCACTTGAATTTATCAGACTGAGAAAGGTTTTTATAAAATCCCAAGCCATATCTCCATTGTATAAGGGAGCATCTCGGGTGGCTTCACATTGCTAGGCCATCGAGTGACCATGAGGAGCTGTAAAGGGAGGCTGCAACTTGACCTGAAGGCCCAATTAACCTATCCAACTCCCTTGTAAGGGCCTCGCTCAACTCGCCTCCCATTTGTGGATCTCCATATTGATTTGGCCAGAATGAAGCATAAATACTGGGTATCTAGTTCGAGGACATGTATCCAGTTCGTGGTCATCCCACAACAGAGTTGTAGTACCGCTGCTGCGACCCTTGGTAATAAGGGTTGTATGAAGGGATCTCCGGTTGAGGCCATAAATACATCTGGTTCTCAAAACCAAGGTAATGCTACATTGGCCAGGCCATCGAGTAAGGGATCACCTGGTTTGGAATGTGAGGCATCAAAACATGCACCGAATATGCCAACGTCTCGCCCATTGTGGGGAATATTGGTTGAGACTGATCTTGAACCCTTATCTCCATATTTGCTTGGTAGGATGCCCTTGAGGTGACCTGTAATTGGAATCTTGGATGCAAAACTAAGGGAATCGAAGGTGGGGCAACACCTATTGTTGAACCATCATTTGATAGAGCATTGGGGGATCCACTTGATATTCAGTAGATCTTAGGGTTTGAGCTAGTCGTGCTAGATCTTTCTACAACAGGGGGAACACGCTGTTCATGTCCCTTGTTTCTCGAGTGGCCCCTACAGTCACTTTCACTTGCGAATCCACTGTAGCTTTTATGAATTGCGGTTCGTCATCCCTTTGTTGGTGCCCCTGGCTTTGTGACGTAAGGACTCTAGCGCATTCTACCCAGGGCTCAACGCTGACCTCCATCCTCCTCGAAGGTATGATGGCTTCAATCTGAAACCCCTCTGGTACCCCTATTTTTGAGATCTAGTCTCGGACTACCTCTGGGAGTGTGTTACCCACATTTGAGGGAGCATGATCCAATTGTATCTTAATCTTTAATCTCTTCCTTCTTCGATAGGGGTATCGTACTTCCTTACCAACGCCTAAGGTCTTGTCTTTAAGCCATTCACTTCTACGCAAGGTGCTTACTGTATAAGTGGACATAAACAGTTAAAATGCACAGATCTGACTAACGGTCCTACCGAGAGTGCCAACTTGATGCGCCCCAAATTTCCACTGTCGTGTGTGCCGCCATTGTGGCTGAAATCTGTAAGACAAAGTCCCCAAAGGTTTCTGGGGGGAAGAGGCTCTGACGATCAAGTCAGAAATATTTCTTTCAATTAGGAATGAATAGTTGAGTTTGTAGGGTTACCTCTAGACTTTATATAGGTTGGCAAGTAAAGCAACTATTTTATTTGTTTGTGATGTAAGTACTCTTCCCCTGGGCCAGCACAAAGGTTATTACCCAAGGGAACAAAAAGGAGGATTTGGGTTTGCTAGACTAGGCACCCGATCCCAATACAAATTTACACATTATCACCTATCACCAGCGAAGCTGCACTATTTTTGTTTGGCTGGTTTGCAGAGTCACTAATATTCAAGGAATGGGTAGCGATTCATTGGTCAAATCCTCCCATGTTCTATAGCTCCATGTGAATGTATCCTTGTAACTTTGTAGGATTTGTATGACCCTCTCCATTTCAACATATGGAAGATGTTTCCTTATCTTTACGCACTTAGAATCGTGTTTGCCATCCAAATTAACCAGATTCATTTCTTCCCCCAGGTCTACTTCTAATTCAAATTGCTTGAGTATTCCACCATCTAAGATAGTGCTAACCATCTTAGCTTTTTCCATATTTTTCCCTGCCTTCATTGCAATAACCATACACTGCTTCGTTGTTTGTTAATTTCTTCTAGTAGTTGCAATTTCATCTGGTATGGGGACTATATCATTTTTGTTGTGTTCATCCAGGGCCTCCTGATAATGGCATTAAATGGGCTTTGCACATCTATAACCACAAAATCACACATGATAGTACAATTTTTATCACTTTCTCCGATGGTCACAGGTAGTTGTATATTCCCCAAAGGTGTTTATCCTGGCCATGTGAATCCAATAAGGGAGGATGTAGTCTTCTTCAGGTCAGTTCGCTTGAACCCTAGCCTATCAAAATAGTCCATGAATAGTATCTCAACTGCACATCCATCGTCTATGAAAACTCTATGAACTATTATATTTCCAATTTTATCAATGATGAACATCGGATCATTATGAGACAAAGCGTTAAGAACTGCATCCTCTTCGCTAAAAGTGATTGCTTCGTTTGAATGAAGCCTTTTAGCAACAGGTTCTTGTGGAGGAGAATATTTGGATTTAGCCTTCCTAACATTGTTTGATAACGACTCAGTTAATCCATGTATGGATAGGATTGCTTTTTCTGGAACTTGGGTCGTTATATCATCATTGTAATCCACCACCGTAGTCATTTTTTATTTTTTTTGGAAAGTGTGTTTGTCGTCCCTGGTTTTCTTTCCATGGAGTTCCCTGCTTTGTCGGCTTCATTGTACTAGTTCCCTCCTTCTTTATCATACTGGCTTAAGTATCCATTCTTCATGCTCTCCTCAATTTGTCTCCTCAAGTCTCTGCAATATTCTATGTCATGTCCACGGTCCTCATGGATGACACAGTAATATTCTCTGGACCTTTTATCTGACGCGCTATCATAGGTGCCAGCTCGTGAAATAGTTCTTTGTTTGCTTTCCATATTTCTTTTCTCAATTTTGTTAGAGGCATTTTTGGGAATTGTACACTCTGCATTGCTGGGTCTCTTCCCTTGAAAGGGATGTTTCCCTTTCCTTTCTTTATGAACCCTTTTTGCAAATCTTCCATCGTCCATTTCTCGCCTCGTTCACGTGCTATCTTGCAATTGTTTTCTTCTTCAATCCGAACATGTTGCTCAATCATCTTTTGTAGCTCTCTTGGGTTTTTAGGCATGTTTTTTTGTTAATTCTTTGTAGAATTCTCCTGATCGCATACCTCCTGTAAATGCTTTAGGGAGTATTGAAATGACAGATCTCAAACTTGTAGACTCTCAGTGACAAACCTGTTATGATATTCTGCAAGACTTTCATCACATTGCTGAGCTATGTTGTTCAAGCCTGCAATTTTTTTTTCTGAACTTCTGCTTCTGGTAGAAGCGACCCAAAAACAAATCTGACAATTGTGCCCAAGACTTGATATTTCTATTTGGCAGATCTTCATACCATATGATTGTTGTTCCCAATAAGAAAATAAGGAAGGCCTTGCATACCAATTCGATGTTCGCATAGAAAAATCTCATGCTATTTCGATAAGAGTGTAGGAACTCCTTTGGATCTGTGGCCCCCTCGTAGATTTTAACATATGGAGGAAGTTTGAAGTCCTTTGGCATTTTGAAGTCTCGATGATGTGATTCTAAGGGTGATTTGTCTACATCATCGTCTGCCATATATCTTTTATCTCTTCTTCGTATTTAAGGTTCTCGTGTTGTGCTCTTGACTTATTCTTTTATCTATTCTAGGTAGTTTTGGCTTTAGCATAGTTACAAACTGATTGAACATGCTCTCTCTGTTCGCTTCCAAAAATGCTGCGAACACCCTCATTTCTTTTTCATGGTTCATGTTGGGAGATTCTGCTTCCTCATCATCATCCTCTTTTTGTCTTCCTTATTGTGTTCCCTTTCTCTACTGGGAACATACTCATAGTCCTGACTGGGATGCATGCTTTTATTACGTCCAGGTGTATGTTCTTGTGTCTGGATGTTGTGACTTTTCTCACTTCTGGTGAACACCATTGTTTACCTAAAGGATTTTGAAACGAATTTTTTTTCGGTTCCCCACAGTCGGTGCCATATGATGTGGTAATCTGATCAAGTAGTTCAATCATTGTTCACCGTTAAAGCTTTTTTTTCTGCAACACAAGTCCCGGAAGTAATTTTGGGAAAAAGGATTCGACGATCAAGTCTGTCCTTTTTCTATAAGAACTGGAATTTCTTAGTTAAGTTGCACTTACCTTTGCTTTGTCTCTCGCCCTCTATTTGTAGATTGTCGTAATTGTGGTCCCTTGTTTTTAGGAATTGAGATTGTGGGTCACGCTATGATAACTACATTTTTGGCTGTTTGTCCTCATTCTGCCTTTCTCGGTTCACAACCTCAACCCACGACCACACTGTTCTGTCTTTATCGGTTCGTGGCTAACTTGTATGTTGGGCTGAATGACTTTTTTTATTGGGTAATATGCAGATATAACCCTATATGTTGAGGAAAGTGCAAATATAACCCTGAGTTATTTTTTAGTTCAAATATAACCCTATCTATTACACATAAGTGCAAATATAACCCTGAAGTGATTATTCCGGCATTGACTGGTCATTTTCGGCCATTGACCGACCGAAAATGACCAAATTGCCCTTCTAACCTAATACAAACTTAAAAAGACAAAATTGCCCTTAGTTTCTATTGGCTGGCCATTTCCATCTTGCCCTTAAAAGACAAAAATGCCCCTGCCCACCACTCCTCCTCCTCCACCACCACCACCACCAGACCACCTTCCACCGGTAGCTCACCAATTGATCACCACATTACTCCAAACAAGCAGCTCAACTTCAAGTCACCATAGTGCCACAGCTAGAATAATTCTGTCACTATTTCAGATGAACAATTCTGCCACAAATTTTCTAGAACAATTTTGAAAATAATCTAAACAAACCTGAGCAGCTGCATCCAAACCAGAGAAATGCTCATCGTCCAAACCAGAGAAATGTTGTGTTCCAAACCAGAGAAATTTGCAGCGGCTCCAGATTTCCTCCGCCACTATCGTCCACCACTTCCAGAAAATCGAGACCCACCCTATCCCCGCCTCCTCCTCTGCCCTAGCCCTGCCTCTACCACGAACTCCTCTGCCCTAGCCCTGCCTCTGCCCCAGCCCCATCCCTGCCTCTGCCCCAGCCCTGCCTCCACCAAATTGACCACAAGAATGGATGAGGATGGAGCTCGCGGCGGGATGAGAATGGTGGAGCTCGTGGCAGGATGAAGATGGAGCTAGCGGCGGAGCAGCGGGATGAGGACAGCGGAGCTCGTAGCGGGATGTGGATGAGATGGTGGTGGCACCACCACCTGCCCTAGCCCTACCTCTGCCCTAGCCCTGCCTAGCGCCACTTCGCGCCACCACCCGTCCCGTTCCGAACCCTAGCGCCACCTCGCGCCACCACCTGACCCGCTCTGAACACTAGCGCCACCTCGCGCCACCACCTGCCCCGCTCCGAACCCTAGTGCCATTTCGCGCCACCACCTGCCCTTCTCCGAACCCTAGCGCCACCTCGCCCCACCACCTCCCCCACTCTGAACCCTAGCGCCACCTCGCCCCACCACCTGCCCCAAACCCTAGCGCCACCCCACTATAGCGCCACCCCACTATAGCACCACCTCCTCAACACAGCCCCAAACTTCTCCCCACCAATCTCAAACTCCTCGCCATCGCCGCATCCTCCTCTGCCCTATCCCCATCTCCACCATCGCCAAGCCCCAAATCCACAACACCACTGGTGAATCCCTAGCCGCGAGCTCTCCGCCACCACCATCTGCAGATCGGAATGGAGGAGTTATATCTGCACCAAAGAGAAAAGGAAAGAGAAAAGAGAAAAGGAAAGAGAAAAGAAAGGAAGAAAAGAGAAAAGAGAATGGAGCGGAAGAAAGAGAAAAGGAAAAAGAAAAAAGGTGCTATTTCCCTTTTTTTTAAAGAATCCGTCAGGGACAAATCCGTCATTTCACTTCATTCCGGCCACAAACCGGCTAAAAAGGTTATATTTGCACATAACCTGAATAGATAGGGTTATATTTGCACTTTCGAACATCGCAGGGTTATATCTGCACTTTCTTCAATTACATAGGGTTATATTTGCACTTGTCTCTTGTTTATTTGTTAGATGAAACTGGGTTGGGCCTGGAAACCACTAACTTTCTAGTTACTGAGATAGGTATACACCACATTTCTTGGCATTGCCAAAATTTCATGGGTCAACGCTGGAATTAGGGAGTTTGGCTATATTGGCACAATATTTTTGAAATTTAGGGTTAGATTCGCACACATAATAATTAGTTAAAGTTAAATTGGCACTTTATGAGATTGCAGGGTCATATTGGCACTTTTTGCCTAAATTAGGGTTAAAAATTTATTTATGCCTAATAACCATTAGTTTCATTTTAATATGTTATCTTTCCAAATTCTTTTAAATTTTGAAGGTAGAATACATAATGTATTTAAATTAAAATCATATATCTGTCGATTTAAGTGTTACTCGTATGTAATTAGTCTGATTTAAAATTAATAATTAGTTTCTTTTGGGTTGGATTTATGGTATAAAATTTCAACCATCTAAATGATAATGTTATGGATTATTCAATGGCGGAACTAGAAGGGATCGAGCCAGTGCGGTCGCCCCCGACTGAGTTTCAGTGGTGAAAGGAGAATCATTCATCCCCACTCTTTCAGATGCGGCTAATTTTAATATGCGAAGGGTGTACTAAGCTCCGCCCAACGATGATTTCAGTGATTGAATTCACCAAAATTGTAGAAAAAATCAATGATTTTGTCTCCGAAAGTGGAATCGAATTACATGTACAAATGTTGAAGACGAAGAAGGAGAAGAAGAAGCTTTCAACGATATAAATGGAAACCCAAATTCCTAAATTGGGTCAGATCAAGAATTCAATTTTGGGCCTTGACTAATAGGCCCAAATTTTGATCTGATTTTCATTTCTTTTTTTTCACCTTCTCTTTAACAAATTATAATTCTTGTTTTTTTTTAAAAAAAAATAATTATTCTATATTCCTTTCATCCAACGTATACTTAAATACATTATTATTATAATTTTCAAAACATTTTTTACTATAAATAAATTTAATGACGTGTAATAACGTCTTACAAAAAGTGACATTTGGAAAATACATTTACGACGAATTTTACAATATCTTTTAACAATAATTTATTTACATACTTATAATATTAGTGTATACAAAAAATTATATTTGCTCACAAATCTAATAATATTTTTCAATTTTCATGATCATATGCTATTTATACACTAAATTAAATTTATGATCAAATCAATTATGAAAAATATTTATTGATATACTGGTCTCCAACATTAGATGATATTTATTTTGTAAAAGAAAAGAAGAAATGGAAAGAAGAAAAAGAAAATAAGAACGATTCGCATTCTTTACCTTTGTATTGAACAAAGATCAAATATTTCCTTTGAAAGATGGATTATTGTGATAGACATTATGGATGGATAGGGAAGTGGTTCAAGTGAAGAAGAATGTTTTGGATGTTGGATACTTCATTGTTTGTACGGGTTTTGGGTTTTGGGTTTAAATTTGAATGAAGAATTTGGGTATGAGTTTGCGTATGGGATGAAAGATTGGAATTGAGAATTCCGCGTTTAAATTTGAAGAAGAATATGAGTTCCACTTGGAGAGGAAATACTTGATTTTTTTTTTAAACAAATGTTCGGACTCCCCCTCATTAAATAAATTCACGGTGCCCTACACAAAGGGGGTGAAACTCCCTTGTGTCTCACACAAAGGTGGGGTGAGACTCCCACACAACTCACACGAAGTGAGACTCCTACACCTAACATAGTGTAATTGAAGGCTGAACCCTAAAAACTTACCCCAGACCGAATTCAAACTTGGAGTGTTCCTGGGGCGGACAAGAGCCCCGGCCATTGGTGTATTCCCAGTTGGTTAATACTTGAATTGGGATTTGAGGTAGTTGTGGACGGGTTTGCATGTGAGTAGGAGAAATGAATAATTTGAGTTGGAATTCGGGAAGGTTATGGACTAATTTGCTAAGAATAATTTGTTGGAATGTGGAATGGTATGCGTAGAATGTAGGAATACTTATTACTTCCTGCACCTTCTTGACAGCTAAGAAAAGGTAATAGAATACAATTATATCTACAATTAAGGTAAGAATACAATTCTAATTCTAATTCCTTAACACTCCTCCTCAAGTTGGAGCATAGGGATCGGAAATGCCCAACTTGCCAAGTAAACTGGTTACATCCCAGAGCTTTAGTAAACAAATCCGCAGGTTGGTCTGTAGTACGGATATGTTGAGTAATTAGTGCACCAGATTGAACAAGATCCCGGACAAAGTGACAATCAACTTCAATGTTCTTGGTGCGTTCATGAAAAACCGGATTGGCCGCTATGTGAAGAGCGGATTGATTGTCACAAAACAATCGCATAGGAGAGGAGTGCGGCACCCCCAAGTCCTTTAGCAAATACTTAAGCCATAACAACTCACTTCAGGTAACTGCCATAGCACGATACTCCGCTCCAGCAGAAGATCGAGAAACAGTAGGTTGCTTTTTGGTCTTCCAGGAAACCGGAGAATCACCGACCATATCAAAGTAACCAGATAGAGAACGCCTAGTAATCAGACAGGCAACCCAATCCAAATCACAATAAGCAGTCAATTGTAAAGTACAACGTGAAGAGAGAAATAAACCTTGACCATGATGACTCTTCAAGTAATGCAACACACAAACCGCAGCTTGCCAGTGAGGAACACAAGGAGACTTCATGAATTGCACAAGAGTATGTACCGAATAACTAAGTTCAAGACGAGTGATAGTCAAGTATATCAGATGCCCAACCAAGCGGCGATACTGCTCCGGGTCATAGCAGGCTGGACCTTCAACACGTGCCAAATCATGTTCTTGCTCCATCGGAAAATCAATTAGTTTAGAAGCAAATAAGCCTGTATCAAATAAGATGTCCAAAGCATATTTCTTTTGCGAGAGAAACATCACATCCGGTCTTCTAGCAATCTCTATGCCCAAAAAATACTTAAGCAAACCAAGGCCCTTCATGTGAAAACAAGAACCCAAGTATTTCTTGAACTCAGAGATGATCGAAGAAGAACTACCAGTAATAACCAAATCATCCACATAAACCAGAACATGTAAATAAACTGATCCACGGGAACAGGCAAATAAAGAGTAATCGGCCTTATTCTAAACAAAATCAAATGCCCGTAAAGCTTGAGGCAGTTTAGCAAACCAATTTCCAGGAGCCTGACGAAGACCATAAAGAGATTTCTGAAGGCGACAAACCTGACCAGGTGGAATAGCGTAGCCAGGCGAATGACGCATGAACACTTCTTCATGCAAATCACCATGCAGGAAGGCATTATGAACATCCATCTGATGCAGTTTCCAACCATGGATAACTGCAATGGACAGAAACAATCGAACAGAACTCATCTTTGCAACCGGAGCAAAAGTCTCAGTGTAATTAATTCCTTCAACCTGGTGATTACCAAGAACCACGAGGCGTGCCTTATGACGTTCAATAGTACCATCTGAATGAAACTTTGTCCGGTATACCCATTTGCACCCAATTGCCTTCTTATGCGCAGGCAGAGGAGACAGAGTCCATGTCTGATTTTGCTCCAGCGCAGTAATTTCTTCAGCCATAGCATCCCGCCAATAAGAATGACGGGAAGCCTCGAAATAAGTAGTGCGATCTGCACTAGATGTTACAGCAACCAAAAATCTAGAATGTATACTAGAAAAATTATCACAATTTATATAATTAGTAAGAGGATAGAGAACACCTGAGGAGAGTGACGACGCATGAGGGAACATAGGCGAAAGGGGGGGTATTCAGTAGTAAGGGTATAAGCACGATCATCACAGTCGTAATCAGCCAAGTACGATGGAGGACGACGAGATCGAACACTCTGTCTTACAGGTGGAAACTCAGTAGCGGAACCATCCGGTACCAGAGGAGCTGGTAAAGTAGAGACCAAGGATGTAGCATCGCCGGAAACTGGCGGAGAAGTACCGGCAACAGACGGCAAAGGTATGCCGGCGACGGCCGGCATGGGTGCACTGGCGTCCGGCGGCGGATGACCCATCGGCGTACTGTCATTGACCGACATTTACCGGTCGGCGAGACCGGCATTGACTGGCTGGCGACTGCCGACGTTGACTGGCAGGCGATGACCGGCGGTGACCGGCGAGACAGCAGACGGCAGCAGCTGGTCACCGGCAGATGGCGCAAGGCCAACGGCGACCGGCGGCGGTGGATCGGCAACGGATGGCGAAACTAAAACTCTGTGCGGCTCCGGCGAGAAGAAGGAGGAATCCGACGGTGGTGTGGTGGCGCCACCAGGTTCATCGGATAAATCAGATGCCGAAGTTACAGAGTACGAGAACTGGTCTTCAAAGAAATCAGCATCCCGATTGTTAAAGATCACTCGGGATTCCAAGTCAAAAAAGCGATAGCCTTTCTTTCCGGCAGGGTAACCAAGGAACAGACACCGCCGACTTCGTGGTGCAAACTTGTCACGATATCTGGGAACATTAGCAGCAAAACACAAGCATCCAAAAATCTTAAGGATGAATAATTTGGAGCTTGCCCATAACGAAACTCAAAGGGAGTACGACCATTGAGATGCTGAGTCGGTGTTCGGTTGATCACAAAAGCAGCAGTAAGAACACATTCTCCCCAAAATTTAATAGGAAGATTGGCTTGGAACCGCAAAGCACGCACCACATTGAGTAAATGACGATGCCTTCTTTCAACTCGACCATTCTGTTGTGGAGTATCAACCATAGATGTCTCAAAAATGATCCCAGATGCAGTAAAGTAAGATCACAGAGGCAAAAAATCAGTGCATTTATCAGTCCGAACTCGTTGAATTGTTCTTCCCCACTGGTTCTTCACTAAGGCACTAAATTCTAAAAATCTAGAAGCTACTTTAAATTTAGCGACTAACAAATAAACTCAAACAGCTCGGGAATAATCATCTACTATAGTTAAAAAATAAAATGCACCACTAGAAGATGGTGTTCTATAAGGTCCCCAAACATCACAATGAATCAATTGAAATAATGCAGTAGCATTTATAGAACTTAATTGAAAACTATGTCTAGTCTGTTTTGCTCTATAACATATAGAGCAGGGTACATAATGTTTATTAATGCCAGAAGAAATAGAAGACAACACCATGGAGGATGGATGACCAAAATGTTGATGGCATAAATCGAAAGAAGATACTGAAGCAACTGTAGGAAGAGACTGCAGGACAGGACGTTGAACACAAGCATCCAGCAGACGAAGCCAAAACACCCCCCCCCCTTTTGTTCACCCACGCCAATCACTCTCCTCGTACTGATTGCCTATAAAATGCAATAATTTTCAGTAAACAAAGCTAGACAGTTCAGGGTAGATAATAATCTAGAGCATGATAGTAAGTTGCATCGCAATGTAGGTATATATAAAACATGCGGCAGAATAAAACCACCAAAACAAAGAGATCCATATTGCAAAGTTGATGATACCGAGCCATCAGGCAGAACAACATTCACAGAATCAATAGTAGTAAGATCAGTAATAGAACCTTTGTCACCAGTCATGTGATATGAGTCTCCCGAATCAAGTATCCATGGTAAAGTAGGCTTACCAGACTCATCGCCAGTAAGAGAATTAAACTGATTAAACAAATTCAGGGTAGAGCTCCATTGGTCATCAGAAAGAGCAGGGCCAAACTTGGAACGAGCAGGGACACCGCCAAGAGGAAGTCGCCGCCACCAGACTTGGCGGCGATGTGGCAGCTCCGGCCAACAGCGGCGGGAGCGGGAGATCGGCGGAGCTTCCGGAACCGGTGGCGGTGCCTGATGGCCGGGAAGGTGGCGCCGATTTCTTGCTTTTCTTGAACCACTCTGGGACACCATGTATCTGGAAACAGGTGTCTTTATTATGACCTTTGCGACGACAATGGGTACAAATAAGATTCTTGCGGTCGGCTGCAGAAAGAACAACTGGCGAAGAACTTGTAGGTGGTGAACGTCGGGCAGTATACGCCATGGAGTTAGAAGAAGGCTCACGAGCTCGAATGATAGCTCTATGATTCTCCTCCTGAGCAACAAGGGCATACACTTACATGACAGAAGGCATTGGATCAATGCTCATGTGTGATCGCAAGGTGTGAAAACCTTCGTCGAGGCCAGAGATGAATTGTATTCTTACCTTAACAAGCTTCAACTAGATAAAGAACCTATGTTTTGGCTGCAACATTTTATGCCATATGATCTTCCCCTTTGCTCTGACTTCACCTCGACCTTTCAATCTGTGATAAACTTCTGATATTTTGAGCTGACCAGCTTTGTTCATGCAATTTTTTAATTCTGGATAGATGTTGAAACTCATATTTAAAAGAACTTTCCATACCCAGCTTTGAGTGTCTTTATTTTGGCATTCCCATATTCTTCTGCCCTTCTTATAATAGGCTTGAAGCCATTGAACCCACATCATATCTTTCTTTTGATCTATATCCCATAAATGCTGACTCAATGCAGCCATGTTCCAGACTGAGCGATCCCTTATGTCCATTCCTCCGTACTTTTTCCCTCTACACAATGCATCCAAGGAAGCTGCACTAAAACCTCTTTCATGTTGTTCTCTTCCCCACAAGTAACAGGTGCAGATTTTCACTATCTTCTTGCTAATGCTTTCTGGAATTTTCATAATGCTTCCCCAATAGCCAGTAACGCTTAATATCACAGAGTTAACCAATTGAAGTTTCCCTGCATGAGATAGGTTTCTAGACCCCCAACTCTTAATCCTGGTTCTAAGTTTATCTAGCAAACTTTCACAGTCAAGATTTGTCCCATCTTACAGAAAATAATGGCAATCCCAGGTATTTCATGGGAAAATATCCCCTAACAATCTGTAGGCTAGAAGCCAAAACCAGTTGACCAGCCTCATTCATTCTTGAAAAAAAAATGGACTTGTTAGTATTAATACTCAGACCTGAAACTTTCTGAAATTCAGCCAGCATATCTTATACTCCTATAGATTTCCTGTTTGCTCCACAAAACAATAATGAATCATCTGCAAATAAAAGTGCATGTACCCCCACTTTTTTACATATCTGAGGATATGCAATGAGTTTCAGGCCAAAAGATCTATTTAGCATCCTTGTCAAGTACTCCATACACACTACAAACAGCAGAGGGGACATAGGATCCCCTTGTTTCACTACTTTTCCAGCCTTAAAGGATACTGTGTAACTTCCATTTACCACCAAGCAAAATGAAGAGCTTTTTATGCATTTTCCAATTCATTTTATCATTAGCTTAGGGAATTCCAACTCATACAGCCATTCCAATAAAAAATCCCATCCAACATTTTCAAAAGCTTTGCTGATACCCAGTTGTAAGACACAGCTAGGTTTCATAGACTCAATTTTATATCTATGCAGAAGTTCATGAGCCAGCAGCAGATTATGAGCTATATGTCTACCTTTAATAAAAGCACTTTGTTTGGTACTTATTGTAATAGGTAGCACATGCCTCATTCTAGCAAATAAGATTATGGTGATTATCTTGTATACTACAGAAAAACAACCAAAGGGTTTGTAATCTGATGTACCTGGGATTGGGCAATTTTTGGCAGTAGGATTATCACAGCATCACTAAAATTAGATGGGATGTTGTCTCCTTCAAAGAATCCCTTCACTGCTCCTATTACTTCATATCCAATTATATCCCAAGAGTCCTTAAAGAACTGGGTGGAATATCAATATTTACCAGGGCTTTTGCTGGAATGTATGCTCTTTAGAGCTTGAACCACCTCTTCAGTTTTGATTGGCTGAATCATACTAATCTACTGCCGAACTTCAATCACCCTTCCATATTTCACAATTTCTTATCAATCTTCTCTGTCCCATTACTTCTCCCCAGTTGATTCCTGAAGAATTTGACCAACAGCAATTCAATTTGCTCCTGATCTGTGAAGACTACTCCATCCACATCTATGCTCACAATGTTTCTTTCATGCCGTTTTGTTTTGATTGCTGAATTAAACATCTTCGTAGGCCTATCCTCTTCATTCATCCATTCCATTTTCAACCTTTGCTGAAGAAACCTGTACTCAGCCTCCTGTAATCTTTCCGCATTCCTCCTAGCATCCTGCTCATTTTTCTGGTATTTAATAGACGAAGGATCAGAGTTTAGCTCCTTCTGATTTTTCCTCCAAACAACCATCTCATTTTCAACTCTATCACCAATTGTACCAAATTCATTTTTGTTTAGTCTAGCTAGGGGCCTTTCCAAAGCTTTTAAAGCTTTAGCTAGATCTATCAGATCAACTATTCTCGTATTGTTCCATAATTTTTTGACTGTACCTTTAAATAAGAGAGACAAGGAAATCATGTTGACGTACTTTAAAGGCTTTCTGATCTTCTTACTCTGAGTATCAAATCTAAAAGGGGAGTGGTCTAAAAATACTTCATTTTTAACTTTACAGAATACAGATTTCATTCTCTCCATCCATTTTTCATTCACCAGCCCTCTATCAATTCTACTTTGCACATTGCCATCCCCAATTCTTCTATTATTAAAAGTATAAAAGTTCCCTGATGTTTGAATGTTTATCAGGTCCAGACACCACAACTTCACTAAATTCTAACCATTCCTTTTCATCTACTGCCTGCCCTCAAATCTTGTCTTTGCTTTCCAATGGTGAGTTGAAATCCCCAGCAATCAACCATGGTTTATCTTTGCTCCCCTTCCCTTTTAGAAAACTCCATAATCTCACCCTTTCCTGACTAGAATTGTGCCCATAAACCGAAGTGAAATAGGAGGAAACTCTTCTTTCATTCAACCATACTTCCATATCTATCAATTGATCATCCATGCTCGAAATATTGATTGTAAGTAAATCATGTCTCCATAAAATCCATATATCAATATTAGTTTCCATTTTCCAGCCAAGTCCTAAGCTCTTCCATACTTCTAACTGTTTTTATTTTTTTTAATTTTTATTTCAAGGAAACAAAGTAATCCAACTCTGTTTACATACAGAATTTTCTTACAGCTCCATGCTTACTCCTTTTATTCAAAACATGTATATTCCAGCAGGTCCAGTTACTGATCATAGAGTGGTTTCTCTTCTGGCACCTTCCTCCAACTCCATTTTCCTTCCTTTCCATTTATTTTCTTATCAGTACTACCAGCTCAGTAAACATATTTACTCCAGTATCCACAACTACCAAATTCTTCAGGTCAGCCTCTTTTTGAACTGCTACATCTTTCTCTGAATTGCCATGTTTAGTTATCTTAGGCTGTACTGAAATATAAACTTTCCACCTTTTCTTATCTTCATGAGCAAGATTCAACTTCCTACATTCTCCTCCAGTATGCCCCAAATTCAATCATTCTTTGCATCTTACTGGCTTTCATTCATAACTAATCTGCTGTTGCATAATCACCTTATGTTTATTCAAAAACAACACCTTATCAGGGACACTTTCTCCAATCTCCATTTCAACCTTAACCCTGACATAAGATAACCTCTCTTTATCCAAAGTTACCCTATCTAAGCATATTGGTTTGCTTAGAGGACTAACAATTTTACTTATTAGATTAGGCTGCTAATATGCAGTAGACAGATTTGGCAGTTTCACCCATACTGGTACAGTTTTGGGTTCATTGAAATCCAGATTAGCCGACCATGGTTTCATAATAAGTGGCTTATCATCAAAGAATACATTCCCATTATCAATTGTCTCATCACAATAGACTATTGAAATGAACTTCACCATGAACATACCTTTTTCCATTCACCAAATTTTGGTGAATTTTCTGCCCCACAATCTGTAAAAAAGTCCCTCAGCAATCTTGAATGGAGGGTTATTCCCCAAAATCCTGCATACCACTGTCGTCTCCCACTGTTTTAAGCATTCATTCACTTCTTCCAATGAAATCGAAGCCATTGCCATACCTTCAATTCAATAGGATTATAAAACTGTACCTCATCCAGCTCCTTCTTAAATAGCCCACTCCAATTCTTCGCATCTTCAACCTCAGCTTGTTCCCCCAAGATAACTATTTCCCCTCTGTTGAATCAACCAGTTTTGAGCATTCCCCTGGCATCAGTTGTTTCCTAGAAATCAGTGGCCCCGATAGCTTCACATCTTCCTTTACTTTCTCCAATGGAACTTCAACAATCTGAGGAGAAGTGTGCAATTTCGTACTGTATCGATCTAGTACACCCTTAAGCCCTTCATCCCTTTTTTCTTTTCTTACACCGTTCTCTGATCTGCTTTTTGTTTCCAACGCTTTGCTCCTAATCCGAGCGATTGTTTTCTTTGCCAATTTCTTAGCTCCTGATTTACCCATGGCGGCGTTAGCCTAAGACCCACCGAATCTAGGATTCCAAGCTTATTGGAGAAGAACATGCAATCATGGTGAAATTGCCCACAATCAGATCCCCTTTCTTTAGTGTTATTGATAAACGAAATTTGGTTTTACCGAATTTTAAATAATTCTTTATTAGTATGTTCCAACATTACCTATCTAACCAAGTATGTAATAAATTAAAGCATTAACGATACAAGACTTGGTTACGCAGTTTGGTGAAATTCACCTACATATGCGGGGTCAGGCCCAGTTCTGAATGAATCCACTAATTAGAAAAATACAGTACAAAGTACATCATACATAATACTTATCTATACTAACTATAACATGTGAATTCTGCAAACTCTCCTTGCTACCAATCCGCCTTGATCAGACTCCCTCTGACCTCGAAACTTATCGACGCTGGATCTCCTCCTCCCGACGAATTAAGGCATATGATTATGAACTTTGAACAGCATGTCAAGTATGTTGGAACATAGAAAGTCGGCTCTTTGCAATTCTCTTGAAAGTATAAAAAATCTCTGTGCAGATTTTTTCTGTTAAAACCGTACGTATTGCAGCCGTGATTGTCCCCTTTTATATATATGAACAAGTCGAAATACTCCTTGATTATCTGCACAATATTCCTATTCCAAATCTGTTTCTTGAATCCAAATCCCATAAATAAATGGATTTTCCTTATCACCATATATCTCATATATTCGCAAATCTCATCTCCATATATGTAGGGATTTTCCATAAATCAATTATGCTTCATACGGCTGATATATAATAGAATATATAGATTTCCATAACTCACAAATACCATAATATTCTGTCTTCTTTTTCCATAAAAAATCCTTGGCGTAAATATTCTATTTTTTAATGTTCCAACATGAAAAGTTTTTCGTTTTCAAATATGTTCACAAAAACTGCCAATTAAATATTCAATGCAAATCTCCTGACTTTACAATCTCCCCCTTTGGCTTTTTGTGGATCCATAATTTTTTGACCATTAATCACACAACGAAAAACTTGTCATTATACGCATAGATCTTCAAAACTCCATCTATGTTGGAACATATCCACAATATGCATACTACTGAATCTGAACAAAAATTTGAATACTAGAATTCTCATAAAACATGAAAACAGAAAATTGAATATCCGAAATCCAAGAATTCCACCAAAAGATAAACTTTAGATTACAGAGCCACATTATCAAACTTCACAAATAAACCTCAAAATTCTCCCCCAGGGAACACACATATTCCAAAGAAAGAAAGAAAATCAATGAAAATACAAGCATCCAGTATGCTCCCCCTGACTTTGACCTCAATATTGGAACATAGAGAAGAAATCCAGTTCATGAACTGGCCTGCAACTGCGCCTCCTCTGCCTCCAATTTTGATTTCTCTGCCTCTAGTGCTGCCATTTGAATGACTATGGCTCCCAATCTTGCATTCAGAATCCCAAGTTTAGCCTTCTTCTCTGCTGCTGCTGATGTAGAGCATTCCAGATTCTAGGGTAAGTCATGAATGTGCCTCATTCCAAAAGTTTTCTTATTTGGCCTCAGGAACTTTGTATCTATGATCAAGTCTCTTGCCTTGCCCTTCACCTTTGCACTTTTAGCCATCGCTAAGATCAAGCAGGGATATACTATGGCATGTTTAGCCTTGGGAGTTGTAGCCTGCCTCACCAAGTTTTGCGAAATGGACAAGACAAGATTTACTTGCTTCTGTGTCCCAACACAGAACAGAAGCTTAGCCATTTCCCTGGTAAGAGCAGTTGTGTTTGAAGAAGGCATTCAGCAATTAATAGCAATTTGATACAGGCCAAAAAATCTAGAAGACAAGCACGAAGCTTGTGAATACCCTGATTCCAGCCACTTGGTTTTATATCCTCCCGAGATGGTTTCCAGGACTTGATTATCAGCTACTACAAAATCATTAGGAAATAAACCCTCAAAATCTGGTGTCTGCAACCCCAAAATTTTGTTTATCCTTACAGCCGAGAAATCCACAATCTTCCCTCTCAAATAAACTCTTCCAAACCAAGGAGATTCAATTTCCAGATTCAATTTCCAGATTCTCAGTCATCAAATTTTCATAGACCTCTATCACAACCTGTCTATTATACTGAAGCTGTATGGTTGCAGCTCTCTTCATTCCTATTTGCTCCTGATAATCAGAAAAACCACTTGCTCTATAAGCTTCTAAGTCTATGGGTCTCTCCGAGATAAACCTCCTCTCAGTAAACAATTCTCCCATCTCCTCACATTTTAAATCAAAATAAGTGAGTGACAAAGCATCACTTACAGATAAAGGTGGCAGGGCTTTCTTCCTGGGATCTGTCTTGGCCCTCTTTGCTGGTGGGAAAACCTTTGAAGTTGTCACCTTCCTCTTGCCCTTTGCCATCTGGAAAAACTCATCAAGTACCTCATCACTCAAGTAGTTCAAATCAGGAAGTTCCTGTGTTGGAACATACTTAGGACTATCAGTTTCTTCTTTCTCAGATTGTGTCCCACAGTGTTGGTCTTGATCTGACTCATTTTGTCCAGACATTGGCTCTCCAGGTTGCTCAACATCAATTGCCATTTGATCTTCTCCACCCATGTCCTCATCCATTTCTTCCATATTTTCTGATTCCTCCTGCTGTGTTGGAGCATACACAGCCATGTCTTCTTCATCACTATCAGACAACTCAATTATTACTGGCTTCCTGAGCTCTTCCATCCTCTGTGCAACATTTGAGTCAAAGAACCCAACCTGTAATCTGTTTGTATACTTTATAACCTTCCTTCCAGCAGCTTCTTCATCACTAATCTCGCTAAAAAATACATAACTTGGATAGGGAATACGACAATACACATGAAATTTGTCCTTTTCTCTACACTCCGCATATTTACCTTTTAGAAATTTCACCTTCCAGTTCTCAATACTCCACATATCACCTATATCACCCGTCACTAGTTCTTTAACCTTAACAGACAAGTATTCACCCTCTATACTTCTGATTTTGGTTAAATCAACTGCGACTCTGTTTGCCTCTAGCCGTTCAAAAATTTCATCTATGCTCTTAAACTCCAAACCCGTTAGTTTTAAAGAGGGGGGATCAGGACCCGTTACCTTTCCATACAGGCCATTTCTTTTAGCACTAGTGAGTTCTTCTTGTCCGTCGCCATTGATGCCAGAACCACTGAGCTTTTCACCGCTCTCTATTGTCTCTGCTTCAACATCATTCTCTTCACATTGACCATTCTTTTCTTCAGGAAGTGCTTCGGCCCCAATTTGTTTCGGCATTGATTCATCCTCTATACCCTCTGATGGTTGAGAAGTTCCTGGAAGTTCCTCTTCTCGTTTGGGAGAGATAGGGTTGGAAGCCATTATTCAGCAGGGATTCGAGGAGTAGTAGTTTGGTAGGAGATTTCCAAAGAGAGTTCAAGATGAATTCGAAGATAGCCGAAAAGAAGGGATTTGGAAGGATTTTGGACAACATAGAAACCAAAACCAACTCTTCAATTACTTCCTCGTTTGTCGCGTAATACCTTTTTCCCTTTCCAAGATTTGCAATGATTATGACTTCAAGACTACCAACTTCCACATACCATATTTTCCAACTTCTATTTTTGTAAGACTTTTTTTCTTTCTATTTTTTTTGTTTTTTCGATTTTCTAAACAAAAATAAGCAGAATATTTATAGTAAAATTAAGGCAAGAATTACCTCAAATTTGACAAACACCTAAGTGTTGTCTAAGACTTTCAAAAGTGGCAGTGTCCAACAGCTTTGTAAAGATATCAGCAAATTGCTCGTATGTTGGAACATAGACTACCTCCACTTGTGTTGTCACATAAAATCTTCAATAGGCCTTGATGAATTCCAGAGTCTTTCAACATTTGTTTCATTCATAATAGTTGTGCACAACAGCTTCCTGCTGCAAGATACTCAGCTTCTGCAATAGACAAAAAGATCGAGTTCTGTTTCTCACTACACCAAGACACTAAGTTCATACCAATAAAAAAACATCCACATGTGGTACTTTTACGATCATCAGCATTACCAACCTAATTAGAATCACTGTACCCAATCAACTCAGAGTCTTAATTCTTAGAATACCAGACACCATACTCAGAAGTCCCACTTACATATTGAATAACTCTTTTAACTGTGGTGAGATGCGACTCCTTCTGATCAGCCTAAAATCTTGCACAAATTCCGTCACTGAAACATATATCTGGTCTACTAGCTGTTAAATACAATAAACTTCCAATCATGCCTCTGTATAATTTCTGATCAACTGTGACTCCTTTCTCATATTTTACCAGTTTTCAGATACACCCATAGGAGTTCGAACTGCTCGTGCATTGCTTAGAAACAACCTTTTAACTAAATTCAAGGCATACTTACTCTGATTTATGAACAAGCCATTCCTTCCTTGCTTGACTTGCAATCCTAAAAAGTATGTGAGCTCTCCAACCATGCTAATTTCAAATTCGGCTTGCACGATGGTGACAAAATCATGTACCATAGAGGATGAAGTGGATCCAAATACTATATCATCAACATAAATTTGAGCAATCAGAAATTTTGATGACTTTTCAAGCACAAATAAAGTGTGATCTACTCCCCCTCGACGATAGCCTTTCTGAAGAAGAAAGTTAGTAAGTCATTCATACCATGCCCTGGTGCTTGCTTTAGACCGTATAGAGCTTTCTTGAAGCAATACACATGGTGTGGATAATGAGGATCCTCAAAGCCTTTAGGTTGTACAACATAAACCTCTTCATTCACCACTCCATTTAGAAATGCACTCTTGACATCCATTTGATACAACATAAAGTTCATAGAGCAAGCAATAGCAAGTAATATTCGAATTGACTCTAACCTGGCAACTGGTGCGAATGTTTCATCAAAGTCGACCCCTTCCACTTGTGTATATCCTTGAGCTACTAGTCTAGCCTTATTTCGAGTAACTAGACCATCAACATCAGACTTATTCTTGAAAATCCACTTCGAGCCAATGATATTAATGCCTTTAGGGCGAGGAGTAAGATACCATATGTCATTTCGTGCAAACTGACTTAGTTCTTCTTGCATAGCAGCAATCCAATGCTCATCCAGCAATGCTTCTTTGTAGTTCTTGGGTTCAATGAGAGAAACAAAGCAATGCAATCCAGCTAGCCTTCGGTAATCCACTCGAGGAACTGATCGAGTACTTCTCATGTTGGTTTTAGGTTGGTCCTGTGTTGAAACATAGGGTTCGTTAGTGGGGGATGATGTTCCAACAAACTCAGCTTCGATAGGTTCAGCACCAATCTGCTCAGTTGTTCATGTTGATGAGGTTCTGTTTCAACTAATGGATCTGCGTCGTCTGGTTGACACGGCTGTGTTGGAACATGAGTGTTATCGGGTTCTTCTTCTACAACATCTGACATTGGTTCTTCCTCTGAATCATCCACAATAACATTTATGGACTCTATGAGATTGTTGGTTCGATGATTAAAATCTCTAAGGCACGACTGTTGATAGAATACCTAAGAAGAATTTCTGTATCACTCCGGTTGTCAAATTTAGCTAACTGCTCTCTGTCTCTGAGAATGTAGCACTTGCTTCCGAACACATGAACGTATGAAACATTAGGTTTCTTGCCCTTCCAAATCTCGTAGGATGTTTTGCTGGTGAATGGCCGCAGATATACTCGATTAATTGTATAACAAGTTGTATTAATAGCTTCTGCCCACCATTTCTTGTGAATTTCTTTCTCAGCTAACATGACTCGAGCCATCTCCTGCAAGGTTCTGTTTTTCCATTCTATGATACCATTCTGCTGAGGGGTGATAGGTGCGAAAAATTCATGTTGAATTCCAAGCTCGTCAAAAAAGTCACTAAATTGAGAAGTCTCAAACTCTCTACCGTGATCACTATGAATTCGAACAATTTTGTAACTGGACTTCCCTTTTCAGTTTGTAACTTTACTACCAGACTTCTAAATACTTCCAACATATCAGATTTATCTTTCAAAAAGGCTACCAACGTAAATATGGAGAAATCATCTACACATACAAAGATATATTTCTTTCCAACTATACTAGGTGTATTGACTGGACCCATCAAATCCATATGCAATAATTCCATATTTCTAGAGGTAGTTATATACTGAACTGAAGAGTGAGGAGATCGAATTTGTTTACCTTGTTGGCATGGTCCACAAACAATTCCGTCTTTGCTGGTTAAGATAGGCATACCTCGTACAGTTTTCACATTTGCAATTTTCACCAATGTTTTATAATTGATGTGACCGAGTTTCCTGTGCCACAGAACTCCTTCATCTTGCTTCGAGATCATACATCGTACTTCTTGCTCCAACATATAGCAATTATCTGATGATCTTATGCCTGAAAGAGCCTTGGTTTCTCCGTGTCTCACAACATATTTATCCTTCTGAAATTCCACCGTCATATTATCATCACACAACTGACTTATGCTCAATAGATTTGCCTTCATATCTTCAACAAACAGCACACTAGTGAATACTGGAAAACCTTCAATCTTTAATTCACCTTTTCCAATTGCTCTACTCTTCTTTCCATCACCGAATGTCACATACCCGCCATCGTATGGTGTGATATTTGTGATAAATTCTGGAGTGCCAGTCATATGGCGAGAACAACCACTATCAAAGTACCATGAAGCTCCGGAATATGATATAAGTGAAGTGTGTGCAACCAGACATGTGCCAGATTGTTTGACAACCCGTACCTTTCTGACCAATTTTATTTTCTGGACCTCGCCTATGTTGGAACATACCAAGAGTTTCCGTCCTATCATTTGGTCTCTGATTAGTTTCCTGCATCGTTCCTCTGAATGACCTTGATATGTGCAGTAGCTGCAGATGAGAGGTTCTTTGGTGAGGCTTGCCTAACTTCCATTTTACTTCTCGAATTTTGGTCTTGAGGGTTACTGGATTCTCAAGTACTTTAGCCTTGTGTGTGTTGTAATAACCAATACCGTGTCGATCACCAAAGTTCCATCCCATGTCCAGAATATCGTCAAGCTTTGCTTTTCCAGCGTTTAGCTTAGAAATTGCTGCTTCAGAAGTCTATGCTCTCTTAATTGCTAATATCAATTTCCCATTTATTTCTTCATTCTTCTTTGCAAGTTCAACAACTTTCATACGCAATTCTCTTTTTATTTCCATCAACTTCATCTTTTCTTCTTCCAGCTCATTGTTAGTGTCAACTACTTGAACCCACATAGCGTACATCTTCTCATAAGTGCTGTAGATTTCTTCATCACTTACAGAAATTCCATTGTCTTCACACTGGGTGCTTCATACGGATCTATGTTGGAACATACAGCTTCGACTTTGTCCGGTGTGTTGGCACATCCATCCTTCGATAAATCATGGATTTTTGCTCCAAATGCCACATAGTTGCTTGTAAGTTCCTCTTTGTCTTTCTCATCTTCTTCATCTTCACTTCATGAGGTGACATATGATTTTCCCTGTTTCTTCCGGGTATTTGCACATTCAGCCTGAATATGTCTGTATCCTTTACATTCTCTGCATTGAATTTGTCCAGACTGTTTTGGTTCACTACTTTGATTTCTGAAGAACTGCTGATCTCCCTGCTCAAACCTTGTTCCACGATTATTTCCAGAATCCTGTGGCTTTGGTCTATTTCCACCAAACCTCTCCTGAGATTTCATGTTAACTACTTTCTTCAGCATCCTTGAAAAGTTCTTTGTGATAAGTGCAAGTTTTTCAAATTCATCATCACTATTAGACTCATGATTGTCCTTTGATGAAGATGTTTTGAATGCCAATTCCTTAGGGACTCTTTTTGTAGCTTGTTGAAACGCCATCTCATATATCTGTAGTGATCCCATTAGTTTATCTAGGCTCATGGTGGCTACATCTCTTGCTTCTTCTATTACCGCAACCTTCATTGCAAATCTCTTAGGAAGTGATCTCAAGGTCTTTTTCACCAACTTTGTCTCTTTGTAAACCTTTCCAAGTTGATATGCCATGTTGGAGATGTCCCTGACTTTTTCGTTGAATATAGAAATAGTTTCATCCTTCTCCATCTTGAGTTCCTCAAACTTTGTAGCCAACATCTGTAGTTTAGACTCACGAACTCGACTAGTTCCTTTATGAACAGTTTGTAGAACATCCCATGCTCTTTTGGCTTGATGACATGTAGAGATGAGTTTGAACTGGTTTTCATCAACCGCTGTGAAGATTGCATTTAGTTCCTTTGGATTTTCCAGAGATGCCTTGAGGTCATCAGGAGTCCAACTAGCTTTGTCTTTGTGTTTCTGCTCCCTTTGACTAGATTCTCCTTCTGTCGCTTTAGAGCTTGTATCTTCCGTAGGGTGATTCCACCCATTCTAAACATAGAACTACGCAAGTTCATCTAGTGAGTTGATGAAAACTCTCGTGCGTGCCTTCCAATAGTTGTAGTTGTTACCTTCTAGCAAAGGTAACCGAGACACCGAAGCTCCTTCTTTAGTTGCCATGGTAAAATTGGATCACACTTTCCTTGACACAACCAAGGGAATAATAAGTGACCAAGCTCTTATACCAAATGAAATTTGGTTTTACGGAATTTTAACTAATCCTTATTAGTATGTTCCAACATAACTTATCTAACCAAGTATGCAATAAATTAAAGCATTAACGACACAAGACTTGGTTACGCAGTTCGGTGAAATCCACCAACATCTGCGGGGCCAGGCCCAGTTCTGAATGAATCCACTAATTAGAAAGACACAGTACAAAGTACATCATACAGAATACTTATCTTTACTAACTATAACGTGTAAATTCCGCAAGCTCCCCTTGCTACCAATCCGCCTTGATCAGACTCCATCTAACCTCGAAACTCGTCGACGCTGGATCTCCTCCTCCCGAGGATATAAGGCATATGATTCTGAATTTTGAACATCAGGTCAAGTATGTTGGAACATAGAAAGTAGGCTCTTTGCAATTATCTCGAAAGTATAAAAAATCCGTGTGCAAATTTTTCTCTGTTAAAACTGTATGTATTGTAGCCGTGATTGTCCCCTTTTATATCTATGTCCAGATCGGAATACTCCTTGATTATCTCCACAATATTCCTATTCCAAATCCATTTCTTGAATCCAAATTCCATAAATAAAGGGATTTTCCTTATCACCATCTATCTCATATATTCGCAAATCTCATCTCCATATATGTAGCAATTTTCCATAAATCAACTATGCTTTATATGCCTGATATATAACAGAATATACAGATTTCCATAACTCACAAATACCATAATATTCTGTCTTCTTTTTCCGTAAAAAATCCTTGGCGTAAATATGATATTTTCGAATGTTCCAACATGGAAATTTTTCGTTTCCGAATATGTTCACAAAAACTTCCAATTAAATATTCAATGCAAATCTCCTGACTTTACAATAATGATGATGATGATGATGATTGAATTATTTTCATCTACTTAAACTTTTTTGTCCTCTGCAAGTAATTCTTTCCATACAATTTAATTTGCCTAAAAAAATATTTGAAACTACTACGTTAAACATATAAAATAATAGATGGGTAAAATGTTTTATTTGAATAAGTGTTTCTAATAGATTTTAATTTAGAGAATTTTTTTAGTATTTATATAAATATTAAATATATTACTGAAAGATTTTATTTGTAAATCCTTTCAAATTTTATTTAATACTCTGTAAATTTTATTTTTCATTTTTTATGATTTTTTTAATTTTTATTAATTAATCTTTAGAAATGAAATGCTTTTTTAATGAAACGCTTCGAGCAATTCAAACTGCCTCTCAACAGCACCAGGATGACATACTGAACAATGGATTTCGGAGCTTTACTTGGGACTTACCATCAAATACCAACCGGTTAACATACCATTGACAAACTGGGGTTTCATTTTTTTTTCGATTCGCCGATCTGTTCTTTGGTTTTTTTTAGATGGAAACATCACTTTTGGAAGCAAGTGCTATTTTGCTTCAAGAGCTCATTACGGTTCTTGGATCATCATTCTGGATCATCCTTTGTATCAAACAATGCCTTCGGGGCCAATTAATTTTTGTTTCTTTTGGTTTGGGGAGCCTAATATATTTCCCCCATCTTCGGATGGCTTTAATTAAAAAAAAAAATAGAATTTACATATTTTAGTAAATACCACTATGTGATTAGTAATAATATTAAAAAATTTATATTTTAACCACCAAGAGATAATGTATTAAGATATATTATATTATATTTTAATTTAAATATTAAATCTAAATTATCATAAATTATAACTTTCTTTCAACTTTATAATGAAGTTAAAGTTTTGGGAAACACTATTTTTTTTTTGTTAAATTAAATCTCATAACATTTAATAATAATCGCACAAAGGCGAAATAATCCATGACAAATAACACGGTACCAATGACCGAATTGAGAAACAACTCCAAAGACTCAAAAACAAGAAAGCAATAACAACTGTTTCACATATGCAAGACATTGCATATGCCTTATTCAAACATCATAGAGATAATACGAAGAAGCTAAGAAAAATAACCCCAATGCTACTCCTTCTCTTCTTCCGATTCCTCATAGTCTTATAGAAACACTATCTTTCCATAGGATTATGCAAAGATATTGTTTAATTAGAATAATAAAAGGTAAAAGGTTTTAGTTGCAATTTAAAATTTATTATGCAACGTGTAGTAGTTATAAAGTTTATGACCCGCTTGATGCAACTTAAAAATTTTGTCTTTATTTCTTCTAAGTTATAGTTAAAACCTTGGTCTTTCAATAAACCATGGAAAGACCATCTTTCAAGAGATAGACTCTAATAAAATATTGACATTCTCTAAGATGATGAATTTAGAATTTTGGGATCAAAATTTTAAAATTTATATATATATATATATATATATATATATATATATATATTTTCTAATTCAATTAATTAAATATAAACTGCTGACAATATCCCTAATTTAAAATTTTTAGGTCTAACATACATAATATAGTATTTATCAATATAAATAAACATCTCCTTATATTTGACACTGGTTACGCCATTGCTGCTGCTGCAACAAGTGTCCAACCATTTACCGTAGGTTTCGTCTGAAAATGATGGACGAAGTACAGTATTCGTTGACCATGGAAGTGTTTTTTTCTTGTCTTCCCTAAAATGTTTAATAAAAAATGATCTTCTCTAGAATGTCTTCTCTAGAATGTCTTTTTTTTTATAGGAAATGATTCATTGACCATGGTAGTGAAAATAACACAATATTATCAATGAATCTCAATATATTAAAAATAATTATTGAAAGAAGAAGAAAATGTACGTCTATGACCCAATTGCACAAAGTTTAATTAGTAAAAATTATCATCTAATTTTATTATTTTAAAAAATTATAAAAAACTGTATAATAATGAATATATTTTTATCACAAACCATGCAATGGCACAATATTACAATCAAATGTGCAAAGCACGAATGTAATCTAGTTATTGTGCATGTGGGGCCACTGTGTGTGGTCATTGTGCATGTGAGGCCACGTGGCTCTCATGCACAATTCATCCCAATTAAGTTTTTTAAATTTAAAAATTAAAATATATATTTTTAAATATTAAAATTTTCTTTATTTCATTTTTTTTGTTTTTTAATTGTTATTATATATTTTTAATATGAATTAATTACTATTTATTTAATTATTTAAATACTAATTAAATTATTTTTTAAATTTAGTTACTAATGATTATTTTTTATATTTGTTAATATTTTAAAATTAATTCAATTACATTATTTTTAAACTATGTAATAAAACTAGTGATATATTCAATATTTTCTTCTAAACAAAACTCAGTAAAACTTACACTTAATAATCAAGCTTTCACACCCGTCGTGCCCTGTCTGCCACCCACCCCCAAACTGCCATCGTCGTCCCCTTATCTATAAAAAATGGCAGCAGCGAAGTCCAATTCACAGCCGTTGTCAATTCTAACTTTGATTGTGACGTCCTAAATCCCTAACCTCCATACCATTATGAAAAAAATTGATTGATTTTGCCGTCTCCACCATTGCAAAATATTGTTTCTTGGAGATGATGAACAACACCTAGATCAAGCAAAATCTTCAATTTGAACCGATGAAATTAACAACGAAAGGAGGCGAACATCAGTGCTGAATAAAGGAGGTTCAAAGAGGTGAGAAGTGAATAGAAATGACACGCGGAGGTTTTTGGAAAATTGAATAGAAAATTGCAAAGATGAAACTTCTATTTTATTGAAATTTAACCCTTGAACTTATCAGAAATAGAAGAACAGTGGTTCCTTCTTTCAATCATGTACGGTCTTCCATGATTCCTAGGAAAATGAGTTTTATGAATTGGAAAATGCTAAACAGATTTTTACCCCTACCTGATGTGTTAGCGGATCTTTCCTTTAATCTACCTTCAATTTGCTGTTTTTGTTTTGAAGATGAAAAAAGTATCCATCATAGTTTAAATTCATGCAAAGAAATAAAGAAACTATGGACCTGGATTGATATTGTCTTCAATGTTCAGTCAAAACACACTCCATACCTGTGGGATAGATATTTTTTTTTTTGGAACTTGAAAGCTAAGTTTACAGAACACAAGCAACTTATTAGGACTATCCCCTGCTTAGTAGTATTGTCCATATGGTGTTTTAGGAACAAACACTATCATGAAAACGTAAAGCCTGACATTATCAATATGTTCCGGAAAACTTTACATCTCTTCAATGATATTATGTTGGCTTTTCACCTAAACTTCAAATGGTAATTATCCAATGCTAAACCAAGGTTACTAATAGGTAGTCAACAAAAGGAAAAAAAAGGTTACAATAACCTGGAAAGCACCATTATCAGCATTTTAAAAGTTAAATGCAGATGGTTCATGGCTGGATTTCAGTAAAGCAGGCACTGGGGCAATCATCAGAGACTACAAAGGGAACATGATAATTGCCGAAGCTCAACAAATACATAGCCCATCACCCTTTCTTGCTGAAGCAAGTGCAATCAGAACATGATTACAAATGGCAATCAATTTTGGGAATTGGCCACCTGCAGATTGAAAGTGATAATAAACCGCTCATACAAGTGTTGAAGAAACAACTGAAGCCACCCTGGAGAACCATTGAGGAAATTAGGAAAATATGGGAGCTTCTGAAAACCATAGAAGTCACACTACAACATATCTATAGGGAAGCCAATGGAGCAGCAGATATACTTGCAAAAATGGGTAACTCAAATCAGGTACACACTTTCACCCATTTTATAAAATTACCAAAGGATTTGAAAGCTATAATTATAGCTGATCAACAAGCTATACCATCTATCAGAAGACTCTAGAAATTTCAGTAGTTTCATTACACATCAAAAATGTTAAAATTGCTCCAGATAGGGTTTTGCCTATGCCTCTTATGATATTATCAATTGCACAGCCATTGCTAGGTGTTTTTAGTAGAACTTGTTACTGCTGGCCTTTGTTTATTTTGACAGGTACAGCTGGGGTGGACATAATGGAGCTCAATCAAGGAGCGGATGATGCAACTGCACAAAAGAAAAAATTAAGATGGCAAACGAATGGATTGATGATCATTATATCTTCAATCAGAAGCGAAAAAATAGTAAATCTCTTCTGGAGAAGAAATTTGCAAGGGGTTACTATGGAAGGTCACCTCTTCTTGTCAACACTAGGTTGTGGAGGCAAGGAAGTGTAAGGCCATAGTAGACCTCGACTTGGGTCTAGGGTCATCTCCTTCATCAAGATAGGGGTTCGAGATGAAGGATTTGGAAATAGCTTAATGTATTTAGCTTCCATGTTAGCTTCCACGTTATCTCTCTAGCTTGTATTATCTGAAAGGTTTGGGGAACCTAATATATACCCCTCATTTAGGTGAGTTTCCACAAAAAAAAATTATAATAAGACCTCAAAATAAATTATTCTATTTTACCCCACATCTAACAAAAACTCATATAAATAACACTCTAAACCTCGATCTCGCTATGAGACAATCTTATACAAGACTTTGTCTCTTAACTTTGATCATAAAATTAAATTAGTGCATAAGTATAAATACAATTAGAAGAGTAATGTATAATTTAATGTACTAATAAATAGTTCCGATTTTTGTTTTGAAACAAAGTGGTGTACATTCTCATTAACTGGAAGATCGTTACAAATTTGTGTCAGGTTGAACAATCCCTAGATAACAACTACAACTAACCTGTTAAAATTTACTAAACACCTCATTTGGCTCACACACTATGGGGTGAGCTTCCCACAAAAGGACCTATCATTAGGTTCGTGTGTCGTATTGGCAATCCGCTGCTTGACTTGCACCTCTAATCTTCGTCTTCATCAAGTTGCAGCAGCTCTGTAGTTTGAAGAGGCTGCAGCTGGATTTCTCTAATCAGCGGTGAGGAGAGTCTGTTGAAGGAGTTTCGAGGGAATGCCTGTTTTGCTTTGAAGCAGTCTAATACTGCACGCCTCCATCTTTATTTAGTGTTGGCCAAATTTATCTACACCGGGTTTCACCAACTCTGTAGTCCTAATTTTGTGAACCTTTTAGAGGTTGTCGCTGGATTTCACCAATCAACACGATAGGATGTAGTCCAAATCTCGCCGGAGTAACAAGAGCACTAATAGCATACCTGGAAATAAAAACATAAAGAAAACTAAAACAAGTTAACCTAAAACCTATCTTCATCCAAGGAAGTCATGCTAGAATGCAAATATTCTATAGCCCAAAGTATTTATCGCCTAATGATAGCGGGCGGTCATCGCACCCCTATGCAAAGTTAATATTTGTAAGCCCTTTTTGGTTACTTTCTACAACTAGGTAGATAGCGGCAAATCGGGGTCGTCCAAGGAGAAGAGGGATCTTCCTAAGTGCTTAAGCACAAATGGTTGATATTATGCTAGGAGTAGATATATATACATACACATGAAAGCATGTAAAAGGGGGGGGGGGGGGGTTTGGTTGGTTGGTTGTCCTAAGTTACGAAAGTAAAAAGACAAGATAACTAGCAAGGTTAAGTGACTATGCTAATCATCAAACAAAACTAAGAAAAGGGGTTTTAAAACTACAAAGATAAAGCCTTGGGGCAATGGATATCCACTTCCAAACCTAATGTAGATCATTGAACCATTCACTCATCCTATCGCATTCGTTACTTGGCTTAACATTAACATACCTCTCTAGCGAGAATCACAACACATTATGCACAAGAAGTTCTAAGTTCACATTCATAGATTTTCATGCAAAGGAGCTACGGAATTCGTCACGTTCCTAACACCTAACCAATTCAATCATACAAACACTCCCTATTCTCAAACAACTCATGGCATAAATGAAGGGAAACACACCATCAAGAATACACAAATGCTAAATAACAAATGCTTCAAGGATGAATAAAACCATCTATTCACTACTTCAACTACTTGTTGTGAAGACTAAACTTCTATCCTTCTTAGGTAGTAGTTTGCAAGAGTGAATTCGACATCTCTTGTCAAACCTCACCAATGACTCCCGTTGTTGAGACCATGACTCAAGGTATCCCATTGATGGCATTTAGCACGAAGGATCAACAAGCTCGGCAACACTTATGACCACTACACCGTGACTAAGCATTTAACCGATTCATGCATTTAAACGGGATTAGTCAAGAGCGACCACTCATAGACCTCTCTCGTTTGCTACCCAACACAAACATGACAAAGAGTTCGACATCATCACATTCATCTAGCAATTATCAACACACCAACACAATCAAAAGCTCTAAATCATACTCATACATTCCTAACAAGAACAGGGGGGAAATTAACCCAAATCCCCCAAACCCTAGCAAGCAATTAATACAAGTATTTCATATGCTCAAGCTTTCAACAAAATTAATGAATCAACAAGCACATTAAAAGCACAATAAATGCACAATAGCAAAAACACCAAATAGATAGATATAAATGGTCCTTACTACATAGAAATGGAAGCTTTAATCCCTTGCTCCCAAGATAGAACTAAGCTATAGAACTACAAGACATAATTAAACTACAAAAACTAAGAAAAGAAAGAGAAGAAAACCAAGGGTTTTCAAGCCCTAAAACCAGAGAAAAACGGGCTGGGCCAAGGTGAAGAAGAGGAGGAAAGAGAGTGGTATTTATAGTGCAAAGAAGATAAGGTGGATTTCTGGCCGCCCGTTGGTCGCGACTCACGACGAGTTTCGTCACGACTCGCGACGGGTGCCAGAATTTTGCATGTTGTCTTCTTCTTCTTCATAGTCATCCCTCTCAATCTTCAAGTCTTCAACGGCTCCAAAAATGGTCTTCAACGGCCTCCGGTCTTCATGTCTTCGAAGTGAGTATTCAAAAGTCTTCGAAAGTGTAGTCTTCAATGACGATTGGCCGAGGGGCCCTTGGGCGTAAGTAGCTGGGTACAAATAGGCCGGTCCTCCGGTCTTCGTTTCTTCCGTGTTCTTCCCTCGTCACACAAAGTCCACTTAGAAGAGGTAAAAGAGCATAAAGTTGCTCTTACCTCTCCTAAGAGAATTTCAAGGTAAAACACAAGCTCTCGATAATAAAAGAGCACAAAAGTGATCCTAAATACTACTAAATAATGCATATAAAATGGACACATCACCTAAGGAGCATAGTTCTCTGATCCGCCACATATGTGATACTACAAGCCAGTGGAAAACTCTGTTGTACACCAGAAACTCCATTCTCCAACTACTTACTACTACAGATCAATCCATTTTCTTATTTTTCAGTGAGCCAGACCATGTACCCTCCACAGGCGCCATAGGAAGACCTATTTTAACTGCAGCCTGTGACATATCACCACTAATGAAAAATCATCCCATGTTTCTCATTGACTCTCCACCACAACCACCACAAGGTTGTTGTGGCTACAGTTGATCACGATGGGTATTTATTTAGTGACAAGATACACATGGACTGGGGGTAGATTTTAGGGATGAACAATAGAAGTAATTACATTGGATGTGCTTTAGACCTGAATTTCCAATAAGGCTGGGGTGGGGAAGCCAATCGCCACTTGTGCCACTGCTAACCGCGGGTTTGATGTTGACCTTGTCGGAAATACCATTGACCATGCCGAAAACATTATTGACCACCCGCGGGTTTAGTTTCACTGTGCCAAGTTCCGTCAACTTCACCAGCGATACTGCTGAAATTGCCGAAAAAACCATTGACTTTGCGAAAGGCCGTTAACTTCGCCGAGAAAGCCGTTAACCACGCTAAAAAACCACTCACTTTGTACTTTCTGAAACTTCACTGGACACGTTGCTAGACTCGTCGGTTTGTTATTTCTCGCGCAGACGACCAGATATGGTCACCGTCTCCATAGGCGGGGTGGTGTGGACGCCTTCATCCTCCCCGGACTAGCCTAACACCAGATAGGTCTCTTCCACGCCAAACTTCATTTTTGTTCTCCATCGGTTGGCTCATTACTGATCGGCTTAGCGTGGCCATCTCAAGGCCTAGGTTTTTTTGCTTTTTACGGAGATGTTCACCAGAAAATTTGAGGATGTTAGCGACAATATAATTGGTTCATGACCAATTACCTTGATCTACAAGCTAATGGAAAAGACAGACAATTTAGCTTTGAAATTCTGAAAACACCCCTCACCAACATCAGAAATTACACTTAACCATACTTTACTAATGCAAACCACTTTTTTTTCCTAAAGCAACTCAAAACAAGATTCAAAGGTCCAACCTCCTAAAAAACCCTTCCTACCAACTCTCTTAACCCATTCCGCTTCTAAATAAATACCCCAAACCTCTCAACTACCCCATTCCGCTTCTAAATAAATACCCCAAACCTCTCAACTACCCCCACCAGACACACCCCAGCCCCCTATGTATTCAATTACTACCCCAAAACCCTAGTTCCCTCCAACACAATTAACCTTCCCTCTTCCCACCCTCTCATCATGCCAACTTACCTCTCTAACCCTGATTGACATTGCACTGATCTTTCTGCACTCATCACTGTAAAATTCATCCCATAGTAGCCACTTCCCTCGTCCCTCAAAAAGAACTTCGATCGCTCGTAACCTCTCTTTATTGTGGACCATGTCTCTGTGATGAGACGTTAAATGCATGTTTCCCTAGAGTATTGAACATATCTTTTCTAATGCTTTTATTTTTGGATGGTAGGTTTAGATAGGTTTTGTATAATAGGATGCTAGAACCATTATCTTTGGTTTTCCTATGTAACTTCTCTATTTTGTGAGCTAGTTGTGAACCTAACATAATTTTACTGTTGTGAGTATCTAGATCTCTCTTTTTTTTAGCTTAAAACGTAGATTACTCATGAGTGAAGGTCATCCACAAAGATGGTAGTAGATAGAAGGTCAATAAAAATGTTAGTAGAATAATGAAGGACATTGAACTTAGAATGGTAAAAGATTGAATATTACGGAAGTATGAAGCCAAAAGTTTGGAGGAAAGCAATAAGAAAAATGCCTTGTAGTATGGCACAACCCATGTAAACATATCGTCCCCAAGAAAGCTCCATGACACAGACCGCGTAGATCAGCTCGGCCCATGCAATCAGAGGAAGGAAATGAAGAACTTCAGTACACGGGCCATGCAAATTAGCACTGCCTGTGTAAGAATCAAGGCGCGGGACCAAGCTCCATTACACAGGTGACACCGAGGCACCTTTCCATGTTACAGTCCGTGCAGATGCGCACAAAACGTACCGCACGGGCCATGCAAAGCACCAGGGTCGTGCACGTCTAGCAGCTAGTGTTTAAGAGTTGGGATTTTTTGGCCTTTCTCTCTCTTTACTATAAAAGCCCTAATTTCTACTAATAAATGAGAAGAAGGCTTCAACTTTAATAGATCTAGGTTTTCACTCTCTCACTCTCTTCATTCATATCACAATCCCATGACATTTAATCCATCGAATGTCATGGGTTTGATCTTAGTAGCGTAAATTATGACTTGGGGACATTTGTAAGCATGATTTAACACTATATTTCTAAGTGACACGGTCTAGCGAAGGCCAATAGCTTGTGCCAAGGGATACTGGCATGGGCCAGCTAGAAAAGGCCTCATGCCAAGGGCCTCTAGCACGGGTCATGTGGGATAACTGCCTCATGTGAAGGTTGACTGGCATAACCACGCAGTGCCTGGCGCCTTGTGTTGGTGCCTTCTGGTACAGACGTGTTGGCTGGGACGGACCATGTCGACTGATGCGTTCGGCCTTCATCTTGAGATCTTGGACTTCGACTCCACTCTTTCTTCGGCTTCTTCCATATACTACCATGCTTAAGTTTGTGGCCTTCTTATCTACTACCGCCCTTACGGACGGGTTTCAAATATCTACTACCACTCTTGCGAGTGGTCTTCTACAAAATGCCAAAAAAATAATCACGAGCAACCTACTAGTAAGGTCATAAAGGATGATCTAGGTGCTTGTGAATATAATGTATCCATTAGTTCCAATTAAATCTACAAAATGCGGGATTTAGATTAAAAAAACCAACAATGGTTACCTTAACCCTTTGTTATGTAAACCTAATTAAAACTAGCAATAAACCAAACAAAACATACTAACAAGTGTGTCTAATTCATTAGTTAATGAGTGCATAATGGTGCGGATCAATGTAGCATGCAAGGTAAAGTTAACTTATGCATTCAACTTATTCCTAGATTTTCCTAGTCCCCCCAAAGAAGTAATAATCTGACAACTCTCACACTCCCCAAAGAGACTAAGTAATCTATACAACCAAATCTTATGAAGAAAAAGGTAAACAAAAGATGATAAGTGTTTAACTAGCTTACTCCACTGATTAGACCGCCAAAAACAAATCCAAGAGATGTTGCCGAAAAAACCACCAAGGATAATCCAAAAGATACTCAACTTGGTTGCAACTAAGTATAATTCAAAATATCCTCAACTTAGTTGCAACCAAGGATAATCCCAAAAGATCCTCAACTTAGTTACTGATTTCTCTCAATTTCTCTCATTTTGCCTAGTAGCCCTTTCAGGTTTTCATCCTAGCATTAACATATGTTGAGCTCACTTCTCACATTTTTTCACACAGCCTCTCATTATTTCCTAGGTTTTTCAACCTAGTCGGGCCTGCCTCTTATTTTTACCTAGGTCTTTCGACCTATCCAAGATTTTCCTATTGTTGCTTAAGTTGCCCTTTCGATTTCCGACTTAGACGGTTATTTATTTTCATTTTTTCAAAATTTTCAATTTTTTTTAGTGTAGTGAAAGATGCCCCAAAGATGGGCTTCATAATACATGAAAAATAAGAAAAAAAAATAACACCACCAAAGTGTTCCCAGAAGTATTCCCCAAATGAAAACTACAAAAAAAAACTACAAAAACACACCACCAAAATGTTTCCAAGACTTCCCCCAAAATAAACCATACAAAGGTGCCCTGACACCCAAAAGAAACAAAAAACCAACCAAGAGTTCAACAATCCAAATGAGGGGAAAATAAAACAAAGGGAAAAACATAGTCATCGTCTAAAACACGCAAATCAAAAGGAATCAGTAGATAGGAGAAGTGCCACCATGGTGGTGTTCCAACCCATCCCCCACACTTAGTACATGCATTATCCCCAATACATGTGACCAAAATTAAAAATAAGGTTGGAAACACCAGAGAGAAATCAGTGTCGTCTGCGATGTCTTGCCTCATGCCCTTGCCTGTGCGGATCCTGCTAATAGTACCCCACTCGGATACCTTCTATCCTCAACCTGTCAGTGATCTCCATCATGCCATCAAGCAACAAACTTATGTCTTCCCTTACATACTAAAGTGACCATCCACTCGGTCGAACATATCGGCAATCTCCTCCTGATGATAGTCTAGCTGCACTCCCAACTAGTGCACATCCTACCTGACCCAAAAAAGGGCTCCTCAAAGACTGCACCCAGTCCTGCTCGTGCCTCGGTGGATGACTCTACATTTGATACGAAGAGGCTAATTGGTACCCTAGTGAACTGTGCTCCTAGAATAGGCTGAATGGTGGGTGAATGTTGGAACAAAAGCTCAATCTAGCTTATATTGCAAAATAAGGTAATCGGGTGTGAAGTTCATTACTCCACATATATGGTGTACGAAAGTAATCAAAAGTGTCGGCTATATGGTTAAAAAGATGTCAAAGCTAATAGATCTCGTAGACCCTATATCTCTTAGTCGTCTGACACTATGACTAGAAAAATAAGTAAATTACAAGTACTAAAGACTATCTATTACAAGGAGCTTGAAACAAGAGTCTTCTCAGCAGTACGTTGAGCATATTTGCCCGCAGTGTGAAGGAGAGAGCTTGGAACAAGTTCACCCCATAACATCCCCCCCATATATTTTTGTGTCTTTTTCGGCACCGTAGAATCTTCAAAAGCATCTAGAAGTAGCTGAAACGCCCAAAGGTTCCTCGCCAACTCCCATGTGTTTTCTTCGTCGTTACATCCCTGCCACTTAACCAAGTATTCTTTTTGGTTCTTATGGGCCCAGTACACATCTCCAACTTGGAGAATTCTTTTCGCAACTCTTTTCCCTCAAGCTGGGATGTTGAACTCTGCCCTCTACAATTCACCCCTTTCAGGATCATCCACGTCCTCATGATATGGTTTTAAGAGGCTTACATGAAGTACCAGATGGGTCTTCCAACAGTCGGGGCGTCCACCTTGTAAGCTAACTTGCCAACTCTCTGGATGATCATCACAGGGACCATGTACTTCCTCATAAGTCGAGGATCCCTGTTAAGAATGACTTTGATTTAATGATGGCTAGGCACCTTCACAAACACTCAGTCCCTAACTTAGAACTCCACAAAATAATGGTTTTTTGTCTGAATGTTTCTTTATACGGGCAACCGCCTTCTCGAGGACGCTCTTGGAAATGTCTACGTTCTGTTTCCACTCCAGTGAAAAAATCTTGTCTCTAGAGACTTTGGATCGCACAACAAGATCCACCATGTGAGGTAGTAAGGGTTGGTACCCGGTGACAATTTCAAAAGGACTCTTGTTAGTTGAAGAGCTCTTTTGGGAATTGAAGCACAACTGGGCTACATGCAGCAAATTCACATATTCCTTATGTTTTTCTTGACAGTCACTTAGTGCCAAAGATACTCCTCCAACATCTCATTGAATTATTCAGTTTGTCCATCTGATTTCGGGTAAATGCTGTACTGCTCATGTTCAGTTTTAACCCGAGGATCTTCAAGAGCTTGGTCCAATAGTGGCCAGTGAAGCGAGAGTTGCGATTGCTGAAAATATCCTGAGGTAGTCCCCAATACTTGACAATGTTCTTGAAGAAGAGCTGGGCCGTCTCTTCTACCGAGATGTATTGGGGTGCAGGGATAAATATGGAATACTTCGAGAACCAATACACTATCACTAGGATTGTTGCAAGATCCCCAAATTTTGGCAACCCAGTGATGTAGTCCATGGAGACACACTCCCATGGACGAGTAGGAACCGACAAGGGCTTAGGTAGTCCTCATTCTGGTCTTGTTAGCAGATTAGGCAAGTTCAAACAATTTGGTCCACATCTTTCTCCATGGATGACCAGTAATATCCATGGTGCACCAAGGCTAAGGTCCATTCCATCCCCAGATGTCCCACTCACACTGTGTCATGGCACTCCTTCAAAATAGTCTTCCTTAGCACTCTACCTTTAGGAACGTACACTCGGTTCTTTTTGGGTGTACAAAAGCCCATCCTCAAACCAGAACTGCTTGGCTTTACCTTCCTTATCCAAATCCATCAACTGAGCGGTGGCTCTATCAGATGCTGGGTTCTCCCATATCAGATCCTTGATACGGGTTGAAACTTCAGTTCCCTTCCTCAGAGTTAAACAGTGGATTGCCCCTAACTGGCCTTGCCGACTTAGGGCATCAGCGACATGGTTTGTCCTTCCCGCTCGGTACTCCAAGTTGAAATCAAACTTGGCCAGTAATACCTCCCACCTGGCTTACCGTCTATGTAGATTTAGTTGTGTCAAGAAGTGGCACATAGTCGTGTGCCCATTTTCACAACGAAAAATGCACCCAAAAAATAGTGTCTCCAAAAATATAGGCAATGAACAACCGCCAATAACTCCTTCTCGTGTGCCGAGTACCACGTCTAAGCACCACTTAACTTCCTGCTCTCATAGGCCACCAGGTGGCCATCTTGCATCAACACCCCTCCAAGTGAAAAGTCATGCATTTCAAATGGCTTAGACATGTCGAGCAACGCCAACATTGGACCTGTGGATAGGGTTTCCTTCAACCTTTCAAAGTCCTGCTGGCATGGATCATCCCACTTCCATTCCTTATCCTTCTTAAGCAACTCCATGAGTGGTATGGCTACCCTGGAATAATTCTTCACGAAACAACGATAATAGTTGGCCAAGCTAAGAAACAACCAAAGCTCCAGAACACTGCTTGAAGGCCTCCACCACGTAATTGTCTCAATCTTCTTGTGATCCATCCTTATCTTGCCCAGATCAATAATATGTCCCAAGAAGTCTATCCTTTTCTGCGAAAACAAGTATTTCGAGGGCTTTTCATATAACTAGTTTTCTCACAACCTGAGAAGTACTCATTGCAAGTTCCCAAGGTGTTCCTCAAAGGTGTTGTTGAAGACCACTATATCATCCAGGTAGACCACCACAAAGTGGTCCAAGAAATCCCTCAGTACCTGGTTCATGAGAGTACAAAATGTAGCTAGAGTGTTTGTTAGGCCGAACGATATCACCTTGAACTATAAGGCCCCATAGCACGTCACACAGGTGGTTTTGTACTCATCCCCCTCCTTGACTAGAACCTCCCAGTATCCTGACTGCAGGTCAATCTTTGTGTAGAAGTTTGCATGGCACAACTGATCAAAACATCATCAATCAAGGGTATCGGGTAACAATTCTTAATCATGGATTTGTTGAGTGCCCTATAGTCCACGCAGAATTACAATGACCCAAGTTTTTTCTGGAACAAAATCGGCGCTCCAAAAGGGGATTTTGCTGGCACAACAATCCCACCTTTCAACATCTCCGTCATGTATTTCCACAACTCTGCAAGCTCTGGTTGAGTCATCCTATATGAAGTGCGAGCCGGGGGCCTTGCCTATGGGATCAACTCAATCTCATGGTCCACTTCTTGCTTGGGCAAAAGTTTCTTAGGCAAATGATCTAGCATCACATCCTGAAACTCTCTCAGCAACCATTTCACCAAGAGAACTATCGGTCCTAACTATCCCTCAAGATCTTCACAATATAGGTGTGCTAGAAAGCTCTCCTCAATCCATCCCAGTCCCTTCTTGAACTGCATGGCCAAAATATATTTCTCCTCAGAATTTCCTGGTAGTGCATGAATCATACATGGGTTATCGCCCATTACGATCAGCATGTTCCCGTAAGGGTATATTACAATATGCGAATCCTGCAAGAAGTACAAGCCCAAGATGAGCTGGAAGTCATCCATCTTCATGGTATGGAAACTTGTTTGGCCCATGAACTTGTCAGCCTTAACATTGCACGTTCGTGCCACCCCCTCCCCCCACGATGGGTTGTGCTAGAGAATTAACCGCTTTCACCCTGCCAGTTGATTCTTCCAACATGAGTCCTAGATGTTCCACCTCAGATTTTGCCAAATAGTTGTGCAAAGCTCCTGGGTCAATCATGGCCCTTATGGGTTTCCCATTCACCGCGAGATCCACATACATTAGGCCCTGATTCTTGTTCTTCATCAACTGCACCTTTTCTATCTCATCCTCGGTCAAGGAAACTGCCAATTTATCTACCGTCTCGGTCACCCGTTGCTTTGAATTCCACTTGGATGAAGCTCGATACACCTTCCCTTTGAACGACATGGGAGCTATCGTTTGCACACCCATTAAGGAAATGCAATAATAGCTCATAGCCCCCATTGGTTCAAACGCTTCCCCATCATAGTCTCTGTGGCTACGCCCACCCAAACACCTGGCCTCTTGGGCAGAGTCTAATCCCTCTACCTATAAGGCACTGACAAACACATGTTTTTCTAGGTAGTCCCTCACTAAGTGCGGTCCCTTGCACAAGTAGCACCCAGTGAACTTTGATTGTCCACCATAGTTATTGCTCGAGCTCGAGCTCTGTCCTCCATCTTTTCACCCAACCGTAGGAATTTTCACTATGTTTCCACCTGGTTTAGGGCTACTCGTGCTTCCTAAACTTCTTACAAAAACTGGCACGACATTGCCAACCCTTGCCACCAACCTTTGGGGCAACAAGACCTGCCGACCTTGATTCCTTTCCTGATGAAAATCCACCAGGCCTACTACAAAGACCACCGCCTCTTCATAACTCTGCACCCTAGCTCGTTGAAGCTTTAGTCTTTCCCATGCCTTGAGCCCGTGCTTAAATTCATGTAGTTTGTAATCATCCGGATGGTCAAGGAGGTGCATCATAAGGGCTCAGAAGTGTTTCACATACTCCCGAACGGTGCTTGTGTGTTGTAGAGCTTTTATGTTTCAAGAGGGCATATTCCTTCACGCTATGTGGTTAGAAGTGATGTTTCACTATCTCCTTCATTTGCCCCCACGACTCCAAAAGGATGGTTCCCTCTGCCATACTTGCCTTCACTAAGCGCCACCATAACTTTACACCCCTATCTAGTTACGCCGCTGATGTGGACACCCGAATGAAATCTTCTTTAATGTTTACTGCATCAAAGTATGTCTCTATGTAAAAGATGAGTTGTCTAAAAACTTAGCATCTTGTTCTCCCTCGTATACCTTTGGCTCCCGCACCTTGTGTCTCGCATGCGGCCTTCCGACCTGGGCAGCTCTGCCCCCATCTGGTAGATTAGCCAAGGCCCTTGAAAGCACCATCATCTGGGCCTTTAAGTCCTCAATGGAGGCTCTCAACGCAATCTATTCATCCCTAGCTACGGCCTATGGTACCTTCAACTCGCCATTTTCCCATAGTTTTACCGTTGCTCCATTTAGCATTCAGACCTCCCGTTGATCAATTTCTAGCTCCTGCTAATGTTTGCGACATCCCGCTCTGACAGGTTGGTCATTACCTCTAAAGCCACAAATGGTTCCCTATTAGATCTTATGTTATTACTTGGTATCTCCCACATGTTCTGCCATCTTAGTCTTTCTTTAACCGTACTTCTGAATCCTTCTTTGCCTTAAAGATCTTGAAGCTCTGATACCAACTGCTAGGGGTCTCCCCTTTTGGATTAGGAAAATTGTGAGAAAATGAATGCTAGAATGCAAAGAGCCCGCATAGGTTCCACGGACGTTGCACTCAGTGGGTGGCTAGATAGCACACCTGGCATTTAAAGGGACTTGGAAGTCTAGGCTTACCGAGAAAGGAGAAAAAACACAAACAATCGAATAGAGTGTCCACACCGTTGTACTTGGGACACAATACAAGTAGAAACCAATAACTTGGTAGAGCGAAAACTCAATCTAGCTTATATTGTAAAATGAGGTAACTGGGTGTGAAGTTCATTACTCCATATATATGGTGTACGGAAGTAATCACAAGTGCCAGCTTCATGGGTAAAAAGAGGTCAAGGCTAATAAGGTTCACAGACCCTATGCCTCTTAGTCGGCTAACATCATGACTATAAAAAAAAGTAAATTACAAGTGCTGAAAGACTATCTATTATAAGAAGCTTGGAACAAGAGTCTTCTCAGCAGTATGTTGAGTGGGTCAGCCCATAGTGTGAGGAAGGGAGCTTGGACCAAGGTCACCCCGTAACACCATGGCAACCGACGATCACATTCAATAGCCTTGCCACATACCTCAGTGTCAGATGCACTATGTCATTGCTCTTGCCCCCCCTCCTCCACAGCTGTTGGGTAATGGTGGCCTAGAATGCATACAAATCATAACCTGCTTCCAACTCATTGTACCCCTTAACATATCTCTGAGCCTTCCATATGAAAACTCCAACCAATTGTACATATGTCAAAGCATGGAGCACATCTCCCAAATGAAATCTCACAGATTTCCCAATGTGTCTGTTGGTGTTCTTCGTGATAGTAGACAGAAATTCTAGGGTATACTAATGTAGGTGGCTGCCGACACTGTAGTAAAATCCTTCATGCCAATCCTCCGTAGGAGCACCCTCGCGGGTTTGTAGAGCTTGAGATCCTTAAGGGTATCATTGCCTACAAACTTAATCTCTTGGATAGGGCGCCCTACTAGATGACCACACCTACCCTGTTGTTCCTCACTGAGTGTGGTCAACCCCATAAAGGGTACACTAGGTCACCCTCTCTGTCTACAAGCCATGTAAAAATATACGAAAAACAACAATCCAACAACAAGAATATGCTAACAGTACTACTCAACAAATTACTCCAAACACTCCTACAAGTCTCCAATAATCACAATATGGTCCCCACTATCAAAATGTACTAAGCATACAAATTCAAAGAACTTCCAAAAATTTCAAAATTCTGAACTTTGAAGACAAATTCAGCCAGGGTAACTTTGGTGAGATTAGGGTTGAAAGTTTGCAAAATTTTGATTGAGAAGCATGCAAGACTCCTCCAAGACCAGTTTGCAACAATCTCCAACACCCGAAATGGACCAAAAATTGAGTTTTTGGGAGAAAACTCTAGGTATGGCCGAACAGGACTTTGGATTTTCTAGGAAAAATCTTGATGTTTTTGGAATGAATAATTAGTGGGTTTTGTTTGGTTTGGAAAAAGGAAGATTTTGGGACAAGTTTGAGGCAAATCAATTGAGAATTGAGTTATGAGCAAAATTCAATTGGGAAAGGTTGAAGGTTCGTATGAATGGAAAAAAAGAGGAAAAATGATGAAGAAGAAGGTGATGTACACGACGGTTGTATAAGGGGTGGGGGCTGCTTGGGTTGGTTGGCCTGGGTGGCGAGGTGATCCACCCGAGAGAGGCCCGTGCTGGCGCGAGTTAGCCTCGTGCTAGCGTGGGTAGCCTCGTGCTGGCACAGGTTCACTGCGCCACCGCCTTAAAACTTGGCCTCTGTGTCCTGCCACCAGCTTTGTGCTAATAGGGCCTGGCATAGCCCGTGCTATGACACATCAATGATGGGATTCTTTAGCACGAGGATGAATGGGATTTTCTCCTTCAAACTTTCTTTGTGATCCTGCATCCAAAAACATTGAAAACCAAGAGTAGCACTGTTCCAAATAAAAATTGATGACTAATATTTCCTAAAATACCACAAAAAATTAACCACATCCCAAAGATTCACTATTTTTTTAGAAAAGACTACTACTTGAAATAAAACACCGCTTCTTTATTATCATCTTCACGACTTATTATCTCATGCAAATTTTTGGAAAACTAAAAAGAGTGGATTGATTGGTCACCGGAATCACCATCCTTGACGTCACCATTGATTATGTCCCTATGGGCAGGTCTCCACAGCATTTTGGGTTTGCCATTTACCTTAGGATAAACAAACCAAATGCATCCTTTTTTATAGTAGATACATTCTTTTAGAGTTTAGGAGTAGGAAGGGGTTATAAGTTTTTCATTCCTCAGCCCACTTCTTCCCCCGTTGCATGTTAGTAGTCAAAATTGGAGGCAAAACATCCGCATTTAAACTAGGATAAACATGCTTAGCACAAGTTGTATCACAACAATTATCATTCACACAAGATAGGACATAAAAGGCTTCAATATCGGGAAATACCTTATCCGAATCATTTTCAAAGAATTCACCTTGGCATTCTTTTTCATTCATCATGCAAGAGTTGTCAAGTTAAACATGTTCAACACATACGGTTACGACATTGAACACAAAAGAGGAAATAGACTAATCATGCTTAGACTTATAGATATCAATATCCACCTTATCCATGACATCCTCTAGGGTTAGCGTTCCCAAGGGGACATCGATCTTTGTCCTTGACATTGTTTAGAAATGGTCTCCCCAATAGGATTAGGGGTGCACTACCATCGTCTACTACGTCAAGGACATAGAAGTTTGCCAAAAACACTAACCTGCTCACTCTAACCATTACATCCTTTACTAGCCTTCGAGGGCTAGCTTGGGAGTGATCGGCGAGTTGGACAATTGCCATTGTGTCCCTAAATTCACCTATGTCTTGGATTTATTAAAGACTATATGGAATAACATTAATAGATGCTCCTAAGTCAATCATAGCATTTTCCACTAACTTCCCACCTAAGGAAATAGGTATCCAAAACATCCCAAGGTAATCAATTTTCTTAGGAAAATTTTCATTATTTGGAGCGACTCCCCTTAGTTTCAATTGTTCTACTTTCCTAATTAGTTTGTTCCTCTTTTTAGTGCATGTATTTTTTTCAAGAATTTAGCATAAGAGGGAACATGCTCAATCAACTCTAAGATATGAATGGTTACCTCAACCTTTTCCAAGATATTCTGAATGTTTGCGTCATCTGCTGCTATCTTCGGCTTCCCCCTAAGTGCAGTTGGAAAAGGTGGTGGAAGGGTTACTATTGCCTCAGTGGTTGGGAGCTCTTTGGGAGGCTCCTCCACAACAATAATCTCATGCTCTTCGAAGTTGATCTTATCGGCTTCCACAATTAGATCATCCTCTTGCCCAATGTCTTTTTCTGTCTCTCCCACATCCTTCCCTCTCCTTAGATTCAATGTGCTCACGTTTCTTGGGTTCACCTCGGGTTGGGAAGGTAGCTTACCGAAATCCTTAGCCTCAGGTCGGATCACTGAAGTGGCGAGTTTCCCAACTTGGACTTCAAGGTTTTTGATGCTTGAGAATGCCCTAGTGCCAAGTTCTTCAATTTCCCTTATTGTTCGCTCCACAAACACATCATGCTTCTTTTCCAATTGGCTAATAGCATCGAGGATTTCTTCCCTATCCAACTTGTAAAGAGTGGTGTTGTTGTTAGAAAGCCCTTCTCCCCTAGGATATGGTTGAGGTTGTTAACCTCGGTTGTATCCTTGACCTTGATTCTCCTTGCGCCAACAAAAGTTAGGGTGTCAAAGGTATTTGCATAGGGATCATTCCTCTCATTTCCTTGGTTTCCCCAGAACCCTTGTTGTTTTTGTTATTGTTGTCCCCTTGCAAATTTCCTATTGCCACCATTGAAATCCAATGCATTCTCCTCTCCCACATCTTCAACCACTTAAGGGCACATGTCAGTGGGATGATCTAAACTTCATATTCTGCACACTTTGAATTGTTGGAACCCCCCTCCCCCTTCACGAATTCTTTCACAATAGAGGCAAGTGCTTGCAATTTCTCTTCAAACTTGGGTGATTGTATCGGCTCATCCAACATTTTCACTCTCGATCTTGTGCTGAATTGCCTCGCTCCATTCCCTATTTCATCGAACAAAGCCATTGCACCCTTCAGACTCTTACTGGCGATGAAACCACTACAAGTTTCATTAACCATCCTCATGTCATCATCAAAGAGCCCTTCGAAGAAGTAGTACACCATGTCGCCTTCCCTGAATAGGTGATAGGGACAACTAGCCAACAACCTTTTGAATCTTTCCCAATACTCATATAAAGACTCATTTACATTCTGAGATATGTTGGACAATTATTTCTTCAACCCCATGGATTTTGAAGCTGGTAAGTACTTTTCATAGAAACGCCTTTTCATATCCCCATCCACAATGTAATGCACCCCTGTAGAAGGTAGTATAACAATTCCTTTGCCGAATCTTGAAGTGAGAAGGATGATGATCGAAGGTTGTAATCCTTTTTTGAAACTCTATGTGGCTTCATTATGGTGCATACAAGATGGAACTCTGGAGATGCTTGTTTGGATCCTCGTCGGCCATCCCATGGAACATCGATAAGTATTGAATCATCCCACTATTTAGCTCGCATTTAACATTGGGTGGTGATATATCCATTATATGTGCATAATTTAGTACTGTTTTGGGTCACTTTTAGCTCTTTTATTATCAAGAGCTTGTGTTTTACCTTGAAATTCTCTTAGGAGGGGTAAGAGCAACTTTACACTCTTTTACCTTTTCTAAGTAGATTTTGCGTGACAAGGGAAGAACACGGAGGCATGAAGACCAGAGGCCATTAAAGATCACATTTTCAAAGACTTTTGAAGGCTTACTTTGAAGACATGAAGACCAGAGGCTTCCGAAGACCATTTTTAAAGACTTGAAAAATGAGAGGAATGGTTATGGAGATAAATGTTTACCACAAGAAGAAGAAAAGAAAATAGGATTAAATTCTGGCACTCGTCGTGAGTCACGATGGCCTCGTCGTGAGACCATCGCAAGTCGTGACGAGCCCATCGCGAGTCGCGACCAACGGGTGGCCAGATTTTAACTTAGCCTTTTTTTACTATAAATAGAACTCTCTTTCCTCTCATTCATATCTTGTTCATCAGCATTTTTGGTACTGTTTAGAACCCCATTTCCATCCATTTTCATCTTTGAATTCTCTTTTATTATGTTTGGTTGTTTAGCATTAATTAGAATGAACTCCTGTAGCTAAATCTAGTTCTTCTGAGCAATTGATTGAAGCTTCTAAGCTTATGTAGTAAGATTCTATGTTTGCTCATTTATGAAAATTTATTGGAGAGCATTTATTATGCCATTAATGTTGTGTTTTACCTCATTTATACCATGGGTTGTTTGAGTATATAAAATGTTTGTAAGATTGAAATGTTAGAGTTTTAGGAAAGTTGAAAATTTCTTAACTTATTTGATATGGAAATCCAAAAGCATGGATTTAGAACTTCTTGTGTATAATGTGTGGTACTTCTTGCTGGATGAGTATGTTAATTTGGTTTGTTCTCATATTTGTCATATGGATGCAAATAAAGGTTGAACCTTGAATGTTGTTTGTTCTAAGTTTAACCTAATAAATGCTTTGTTTGGTTAAATGACTATGCCTTTGGTAGAAGGCTTGTTTTTATCAAACCTATGGTTCTTTGGGTGAAATTCCATTGATGAAATACCCCTATGATGTTGTTTGTCTAGGGTGATCATCATTGAGGTTTGCAAATGGTCGTTGTTTGTCTTTGCAAACTACTCTTAAGGAGGAATGAATGTTGATCTTCGAATGAGAAGTGATAACATTCCCATTGACAATAAATGTAATTGAATGAGTGAATGAATCAAGGAGTTATATGAAGTTTGGAAGTGGAAATTGATTGCCCCCAAGGCTCCGTTAATTGTTGTTTTCATCGTATCTTTAGTCGTATTATATGATTAGCATAGTTCTCTTGCTTTGCTAGTTGTTGTTTTTCAATTTAATAACTTAGGATCAAAAACCAACCAAACCCCTCCTTTGTTTACATGCTTTTATATGTATGTATGTATGTATGTATATGCTTAGTATGTTTTCTCCTATATATGTGTAAACACTTGAAAAGATCCCTCATCTCGTGGATGACCCCGACTTTCCATTATCTACTTAATTGTAGATAAGAAGTATTAGGGCTTAAAAGTATTAACTTTGAGAGGTACGACGACAACCTCTTAAATTTTGGCGCCGCTTCCGGGGAAGAGGAGTTTATTTTTAAGTGTTTGGGTATATTATGTGTGATTATATGCTATTTGTAAATATTTGTTTGTTTGCTTTTATTTTAATTTCTTAGTTGATTTGCCATTTTCACTTGGCTTGGAGATGTATTGTTCGAGTTCTTGGTGTATAGTTCATACGCGATCCTCTTTACAAGAACCCCTACACTATGACCCCGAGTTAGAGTTGAATTTGAGATGGGCTAGGAGGCTTTCTTTGGAAAGTGTGAATAACACCCCTCCTAGTGACCATTTTGTGGATACATCTTCTTCTGTGGAACATCAAATTGAGCATAAAGATGAGCATCCAGGAGGGGGACCTCAACATCCTCCTCTCCAAGGGCGAGCTCCTCCTCTCCATCAAAGAGAGATTCCTTTGGGGCAAGCTTTGTTATGAGACAGCATGTCCCCCAACCTCAATCAACAACCAATTTTCATCTAGTATCTCGTGGTTGGACTGGACGGGCACTTTGAGCTAAAGACCGGGTTCATCAACATACTACCCATTTTCCTTGGTAGGCAAGGGGAGAGTGCTAAAAAACACCTCACCGAATTTCACTTCTTGTGTGGTGGTACGGTCTCCCATGGAGTGGATGAAAATTTCTATAAGTTGAAGGCATTCTCGTTCACACTAAGGGATGGTGCAAGAGATTGGCTCCACTACCTACCGCTCAAGAGTATCAAGAGTTGGCTTTATATGAAAACGAAGGTTCTAGCCAATACTTCCCAGCCTCAAGATCCGCCGCCTTGAAGAAGGACATAAGCAACATCCTCCAATGGCATGAAGAATCTCTCTTTGACTATTGGGAGAGGTTCAAGAAGCTTCTTGTAAGTTACCCTTACCATGGCTATTCAGAAGGGGATTTGGTTTATTACTTCTACAACGGCCTTCTTGATAAAGATCAAAGGTTGGTGAGAAGTTCTTGTGGTGGCACCCTTGGAAACAAAACACCCTCTGAGGCAATGCAATTGTATGAGGAGCTAGCGGAAGAATCGAGAAACTTTAGCTTAAGGGACGATTTGAGAAGGAGAAATTCAATGCCCTCAAGTGACTCTTTGAATAGTAGGAATCTCAAGGATCAATTATTGGCCCTTGCATCTATGGTCAAATTATTGATGACGAAGCCCGGCAATGCGCCACATGTTAAATCATGTAAAATTTGTTACTTGGCGCATCCTACAGACACTTGCCCTAATTTTCAAGAGAACTATGTTGAAGAGGTAAGTGTCATGTGATATCAAGGGAATCAAGGCTACCAAGTTACCAAGGATATCAAGGTGGGAAAGGCTACCAAAGTTATCAAGGGTACCAAAACTGGCCGTACAATTTGGGAAATCGTGATAACCCAAACCTCCGGTATGGAAACCCTCAAGGAAGCCAAAATCCTCAACCATATCGGCCTCCTCAACAAAAATATAGTCCACCTCAACAACAATTTCAAAGGTTCCAAGACAAACCCCGAGACCAAGGGGAAAGCTCGGGGCTAACAAAGGATGAGGTGATGCAAGCCATTCACCGGTTAGGCATATGTGCAGAGAAAAGTGAGAAATTCCAAGATGAAGCCAAGGCTAGCATCAAAAACTTGGAAACTCAAGTGAGCTAAATAGCTCTAGTGGTGAATCGTATGGAAGCCCTGGAAAAGGGTAAGCTACCCTCTCAACCAGAGATCAACCCTCGAAAAAAATGCAAGTGCTATTACTTTGAGAAGTGGTAAAGAGGTTGGCTCTTTCACGGTTGGTGAAGTTGTTGAGGACGAACCTAAGAAGCTTGAAATGTTTGAGAAAGAAGTGAAAGAAGGGAACAAGGAGGAGGCCAATGAGCAATCAAGGAAGGGAAAGGAGAAGGAAGAGGAGATCACCATTGAGAAATCAACCTTCATTTCCGAACCTTCATCCCCCCATCACAAGAAGGAAAGAGTAGTGGAGATTCCTCCATATGTGCCGGAGCCACCATTCCCGGAAGCTCTAAAAGACAAATGGAGGAAGGAATCCAACAAGGACATCTACGAAGTCTTTCGTAGGTGTGAGGTAAATATCCCTCTTTTGAATGTGATTGAACAAATTCCTAGCTATGCAAAACTTTTGAAGGAATTATGTGTAGTAAATAGGAAACAAAGAACGAAGAACAATCTTAAAAATGGGAGAAGTGAACATGTCTCCGCTTTGTGCCAAAGGGAGTTACCCCGCAAATGTTCACGATCCCGAAATGTTCACGATCCCTTGCATGATAGGAAATACACATTTTGAAAAAGCAATGCTTGACTTAGGCGCATCAATAAATGTGATTCCTTGTTCTTTGTATGAAAGCCTCAATCTTGGTACTTTGCACAAAACCGGGGTGGTGATCTAACTAGCCGATCGTTCTAGTGTGTACCCTAAGGGCATCTTCAAGGATGTGTTGGTTAGGGTGGATTCCTTAATATTCCCAGCGGATTTTTATGTCCTAGACATGGAGCATGATAAATATGCTGCCCCAATCTTATTGGGGAGGACATTTTGAAGACCTCTAGGACCATCATTGATGTGCATAACGGTACCCTCACCATGGAATTTGATGGGATTAAAGTAGAGTTTAGCATAAATGACTCTATGAAGTATCCTCTTTAAGAGTATTCTTGCCATGCTATTGATTTTGTTGATAATGTGGTGCAAGATGTTTTTGAATTGAGTGGTGATGATTCCTTGTTAGATTCTTTGGAAAATGATGTTCAAAATGCATGTCTTGTGTATTCCATGAGTACTAACTTGAAGGAAAGCATTGGTGAGTTAAGCATTCTTGAGGAAGTGGTGCAAAGTCCCAACCCTCTAGTCTTAGAGGAACTCGAAGAACTTGAATTCCTTCCATCACTTGTGAAGGCTTCGGTGATTGAGCTTAAACCGTTTTCAAGTGACCTCAAGTACACATTTCTTGAGGAAGAGAAGATGCCTCTGGTCATCATTTCAAGCAACCTCACCTAGGAGTAAGAAGAAAAGTTGATGGTGGTGTTGTGGAAGAACAAGGAAGCAATTGGATGGACTATTGCCGACATCAAAGGCATAATTCCATCCACTTGCATGCATAGAATCTTGTTAGAAGAAGATGCAAGACCCATCTGGCAACCCCAACACCGTTTAAACCCACCTATGATGGAGGTGGTGAAGGAGGAAATCCTCAAGTTACTCCAAGCGGGCATGATCTATCCAATCTTGGATAGTAAGTGGGTGAGTCAACCTCAAGTGGTACCTAAGAAGAGTGGGGTGACGGTGGTCAAAAATGAGAAGGGTGAAATGGTTCCCACCTGAGTTCAAAACTGGTGGCGCGTCTGCATTGACTACAGGAGGCTAAATGCGGAAACCCAGAAGGACCACTTCCCGTTGCCATTCATTGATCAAATGCTTGAGAGGTTAGCAAGCCATCCCTTCTATTTCTTTTTGGATGGGTACTCAGGGTATTTTCAAGTGGCTATCGCCCCAGAAGACCAAGAAAAGACCACTTTCACGTGCCCCTTTGGTATGTTTTCTTACCAGCGTATGCCTTTCGGGTTATGTAACGCCCCCACAACTTTCCAAAGGTGTATGGTAAGCATTTTCTCAGAATCTGTTGAAAATTTTGTTGAGGTATTCATGGATGATTTCACCATTCATGGTAATTCCTTTGACAACTGTTTAGAAAATTTGGCACAAGTTCTTAAACGTTGCATTAATACTAATCTTGTGTTAAATTTAGAGAAGTGTCATTTTATGGTAGAGCAAGGCATTTTCTTAGGCTATGTTGTCTCCTCTAAGGGTATTGAGGTTGACAAGGAAAAGATAGACACAATTCAAACTTTGCCTTATCCTAATAATGTGCGTGAATTGCGCTATTTTCTTGGCCATGCAAGATTCTATCGCCGGTTCATCAAGGACTTCTCGAAGATAGCATCTCCTTTATGTAAGTTGTTGCAAAAAGAGGTGGAATTTGTGATAGATAAGGGTTATAAAGGGCCCTTCGATACATTGAAAGGAAGGTTAGTTTCGGCCTCTATTATACAACCCCCGGATTAGTCGTTGCCTTTTGAGATTATGTGTGATGCTAGTGATTATGTCGTTAGAGCGGTGCTTGGTCAAAGGATGGGGAGAGCACCTCACACCATCTACTACACATCCGTGTCTCTCAATGAAGCCCAAAGAAACTACTCCACCACCGAAAAGGAGTTGCTAGCAGTGGTATTTTCTTTGGATAAATTTTGATCTTACTTGCTTGGTACAAAAGTTATTGTGTACACTGACCATGTAGCACTTCATTATTTAATGACGAAGAAAAAGGCCAAGCCAAGATTCATTAGGTGGATCCTGCTCCTGAGTGAATTTGAGTTAGAGGTGTGAGACAAGAAAGGCGTGGAGAACCTCGTGGAGGATCACCTAAGGTAAATCTATTAATGAAGGAGAAACTACGGGAGGAGTTCCTCGATGAACAGTTGTTCACTATCAGGGACCTCCAACCATGGTATGCCGACATTATGAACTTTTTTGTCTCTCGTAAATTTCCTCCTCACTTTTCTAAAGCACGAAAAGATAAGCTAAAGAGCGATGCTAAATATCATGTGTGGGATGATCCGTTTTTGTGGAAAAATTGTGTAGACCAAGTTGTTAGGATATGCATCCTCAATAATGAAGTGCATTCAACTCTCACTTTTTGTCATACTCATGCATGCGGTGGTCATTTTGGAGCTAAGTCTTGGAAAGTGGTTTTTACTGGCCTATTTTGAATAGGCATGCATACACATTTTGTAAAGCTTGTGACAAGTGTCAAAGAGAAGGAAACATCTCATCTAGAGATGAGATGCCCCAAAAAGCTATGCTATATTGTGAAATCTTTGTTTTTCGGGGTATTGACTTCATGGGACCTTTCCCTAGTTCTTATGGCTTTACATAAATTCTTCTTATCGTTGATTATGTGTCAAAGTGGGTTGAAGAAAAACCCACTGGGACTAACAATTCTAAAGTGGTTGCAGAATTCCTGAAAGATAACATCTTCTCTAGGTTTGGGGTACCCCGAGCTTTGATTAGTGATAGTGGCACCCATTTTTGCAATCAGACCATAGAGGCACTCTTGAAGAAGTATGGCATCACTCAAAAGACATCCACTGCCTATCACCCGAAAACCAACGAGCAAGCCAAAGTTTCCAATTGGGAAATAAAGTCCACCATTCAAAAAATGGTTAACCATAACCGGAAGGATTGGAGTTCTTGGTTGAATGATGCCTTGTGGGCGTATAGGATAGCTTACAAGACACCAATCGGTATGTCACCATAACTGTTAGTGTTTGGTAAGCCCTGTCATCTACCGGTGGAAATTCAACATAAGGCTTACTGGGCGGTCAAAGAATTCAATCTCAACATGGATGAGGCCGGTTTGCATAGGAAGTTACAATTGATGAACTAGAAGAGATCTGGAGGGAGTCCTATGAGAACGCCGAAATCTATAAAGAGAAGAAAAAGGCGTGGCACGACAAGATGATCATTAGGAAGGAATTTAACGTTGGTCAAAAGGTCCTCCTCTCCCAATCCCGCCTTCACCTATTCCCAAGTAAGTTGAGGTCCCAATGGAGCGGTCCTTTTGAGGTGGTTAAGGTATTCCCACATGGTGCAGTGGAGATTCTAGATCAAGCTAAGTCTAATGTACTCAAGGTTCATGGACAATGTTTGAAACCTTACCAAGAGAATTTTTTGCCGAAAAAAGAAGAGGACATTGATCTCCTCAATCCATTTTGGGAGTGAACCCCAAGAAAAGGGAGCAAGTCATGCCAATGATGTAAAATAAACTTGGTTTTGATCGTCCGGATCGTCATTTGTGACTTTCCATTGATGTTGTTTAGTTTTGAATTTTTGTCATTAGTTTCATTGTTTTGCTTTGTGTTTTTCACGGGTTGTTTTTCCATGATTTTGTAGCAATTTTGAAGCCAGGGCATTGGACTTTTGAAGTGAGAAATGCTTGGAGTTAAGAAGGAAAGGCTTGGACAAGAGAAGGAATCAGAAAAATTTTCTAAGTACCAGGTTAGTAGTCCATCACGAGTCGCGACCACATCGTCGCAAGTCGCGATGGGCTAAGTTTGTTTTAGTGAAATTTTAGCTTTCAGCCTCCACTTTTTGTGAGTCGCGACGGACCATCGCGAATCGTAACGGACTATCACAAGTTGCAACAAAGTGGTCGCGACAAAATCAGGGATTTTGTCTAAAATCTGGAGGTCTCGGCCTCCACTTTTTGCGAGCCGTGATGGCCTCATTGCGTGTCACGATGGAGTGGTTGTGAGCCATGACTTAATCAGAAATTTTGTGTTGAAATTCAGGTCTATGCCTCAACTTTTCGTGAGTTGCGAAGAGCCTGTCACAAATCACAACCAACAGGTCCTCGAAACATCATCCCCTCAAGACCTCGACTCGAGCCAAATCTGAAAAGCCATCAGTCCCTCGAGACCAGCCCTTCGAGACATCATCCCCTCGAGACCTTGAGTCCTTGAGGCTGCAAGCCCTTGACTCGAGCTGAACCAGAAAGTCCATCACCTTCTCGAGACTAGTTCCCTTGAGATATCATCCCACCGAGACATCATCCCCTCAAGACATCATCCCCTCAAGACCAGTCCTTAACTAGAGCCGAACCTGAAAGTCCATTAGCCTCTCGAGACCAGTCCTTAAGACTAGCCCTCGAGACATCATCCCCTTGAGACCTTGAGGCCGCAAGCCCTTAACTCAATCTGAACCCAAAAGTCTATCACCCTCTTGACACCAATCCTTGAGATCAGCCCTCGATACATCACCCCCTTGAGACCTTGAGGCCACAAACCCTAAACTCGAGCTAAACTAGAAAGTCCATCACCCCTCGAGACATCACCCTCTCAAAACCAGTCCCTGAAACCTCGGGTCCTCTAGGTTGCAATCCCTTGACTTGAGTCGCGAGCTGAACCTCTCAAGACCTCAGTGCCGCGTGCCCTCGAGGTAGGGAGCCAAACCTCTCGAGACCTCAGGTGCTCTGGGCTAGAAGCCCTCGAGACCAGTGAAGCCTTTTAGCCTCTCGAGACCAAATCTTTCATCCTCGAGACCAGCCCCTTGAAACTAATGTCCCAAAAGACAAAATCATTCATCCTCGAGCCTACCCAGACCCGAGCCCCTCGAGACATCATCTTTCATCCTCGAGCCTAGCCAGACCCGAACCCCTCGAGATGTCATCTTTAATCCTCGAGCCTAGCAAGACCTGAGCCCTCCCTACTTGTCGTGATTTGCAACGGGCTTACATGTCTACTTATGAAAAAGGGCAGAACCCTTTTTGCCACAGATATATCCACATTTTTGCCACCGCTTTTCACCTTCCTCCGTCTTCCCTCCACCAAGCGACCACCGCTAACCGCCGCCCTCCGCCGCTCACAACCACTCATTCCATACTCCCATCCCTTCCTCCCAATCTCTAGCCACAAATCACCATAAAACTTTGAAGAAAACAAACCCTAGAATTTGGGGTTTTGTGACTTTGGGAAATTCAATTTTGAATTGATTGCGGGCTTCCTCCTTTCTTCTTCCTAAGCATCTAAGTGGTACATTTCTTCACTTTATCGAGCTTCAATTGTGATTATGAATGTATACTCTATTTATTGGAAAAATTTGTCACATTGAAGCATTCTGCTAAATCCATGCTCAGATTCTAACACACAGATAGTAAAGTTGTGAGACACCAAGCTCACAACACTAATACAAGCTTCCAACGGTACTACGTGCGATTTTTCACACACTGAAAGTGTGAACTCGGAATCTATCTCCGATCTCCTTCAATCCATCTTCGATCACCTTCAATCCATCTCCGATCTTCCACCACAACCGATCTATTGATCTATTCATCTCGCTTCCATGGCGGCTCCTCCACCTGGAGGTAGCCCGCAATCAGCCTATGCCGATTGTCTCAAAACAAAGAGCAACCCAGCGAACCCTAAACTCAAGAAACTCAACCTCAAGCCTCAATTGTCATTCAAAGGAGAACCATGTTGCTTCTTCACGGAGGAGGAAATCGACCTCATCGCTGAGCCATTCTACGAAGCCCTAATCGGGAAATTCACCAGAGGTCGGCCAACCTTGGCATTTCTCCGGCACCATTTTCAGACAATTGGCTTCAAAGGGGATTACAGAATTACAGCTCTAGATGCGCGGCATGTGAGAATCACCTTCGACCTCGAGGAGGACCTGCATCGATGCTGGAGCAGATACACTTGGAATCTTGGGGGAGCTGTCATGAGAGTTCTAAAATGGACGAAGGATTTTGATATTGATGAGGAGCCCCCTTTTGCGCCAATCTGGATAAACGTCGAGCTACCTCCGACTCATTTTTTCCATCCGGATGCTCTTGAAGGAATTGGTCAGTCTCTAGGTAAATTCCTATATGCTGATATCCCAACTGAGACCTTATCACGACCTTCCACTGTTAGAATGAGCGTAGAATTTGATTTAAGAAACCCCCTCCCAAGCAAGGTTAGGCTAGGGACCCTGAGAAAACATAAGCACTACAATATAGTATATGAGGACCCTCCACAGTATTGTAGGGAGTGTAAGAAACTGGGACACAATATATCAACCTGCAGAAGATTAGGTAACTCATCAGAACAAGTCGATCACCAGGGTGGTAATGACACCAAGAAGAGCACAGCAAAAGGTCAACCACCAAAAGGACAAGGTCCTAATCCTGTAACATATAAGAAACCTCAAACTGCTCCTGAAGCTGGGAAGAAGCACATAGAGGTCTGGAAAAAGAAAGTGGATGCTGGTCCAACCATAACCCCTGAGGAGGAAGAAGAAGAATTCCTGGATGCATTAAACACGGATGAACTCCCCTCAGACAAAGGAAAAGGCCTGATGACTAACGACTCCTCACCACTTGCCAAGTCAGGGCCATCCAAACAACCCTGGGATGATTCCCCATCACCCAAGAGAACAGGTAATCCAGATAAACAATTTTTTCAATCTACTAACCGTTTTCAGCTGTTGGATGAGCTACAGGAGCAAGAACAAAACGCAGAGGACCTAGCTGAGGACTTGGAAATGGACTTTATGGAGGCCACTGAGGTGCTTCCTTCTATCCAGGTTCTCCCTTTCTCTACCACACACAAAATTAATACACCCACTGCCACATCAACACATGCTATGACAGTGATCGATCCTGGGAATGAGATTGTGAATATGCCTGATAAAGATATGACTGAAATAGAAAAAGATATGCCTGAGGTGAATGTAGACAAAGATATGCCTGATATAGAAAAGGAGTCTTTGTTGGAAAAAGTGCTACATGTTCATTCTAATGAAATGTCTGATGGTAATAGGACTGATAAATTAAGTGAGGACCATATTGCTAACATCTCACAGGAGGTAAACAAACGAAATAAAGATCAAATAGAACCTCTGCTCCTAGGGGATACCTCAAAACTATCCCACTCTAGCACCATTACCCACTCAGCACCTCAGGTAACAGATACCCCCAACTTGCTAGGTGCAGACCAACAATCTCAATCTGGAAGGGTTGAGAGGAGAAAATCTACTTTCTTCACTCAACCAAACAGAATTAGCTCAAGGCTAGCAGCAAAACAGAATGTTATCCATGAATTGTAAAATCTTAGCATGGAATGTAAATGGTTTATCCACCTCTGTGGAAAGAATCAAAGAATTAGGTCTGGTCCATAAGCCTAATATTTTAGCCATTATTGAACCTAAGCAAAAACAGAACTCGTTTGAAGATTTCACAAAGACTTTACACTTTCATTCTGGTCTAGCTTCGGAATCAGGAAAGATATGGATAATGTGGAACAATAATATACAAATACATCTCATCCATAATGACCCTAATTTCACAATAATGAAAATAGACAATCAGGTGATAGGGAAAGAATGGTATTTAATTGTAGTTTATGCAGCACATTCAAGACTAGAAAGACAGGAAATGTTTGGTAGAATTTTAAATTTACCCTCAAGGCCATATTTCCTTATTGGTGATTTTAATGTTATCAGAACACTCTCAGAGTACAAAGGGACCTCTAATCCTGGAATAGATAGCATTATGGATTTTGACATATTTATTAATGCTATGGAACTTGAAGAACCCCACACTGTTGGAAATATCTACACTTGGGCTGGGTATAGGCTGAAAGGGAAAGAAATCAAAGTAAAAGAAAGGGTAGCTAAGAAACTAGAAAGGGGCTTAGCTAATCAAAAACTTAGACTCATTTTCCCAAGCATATCTATACAGGTTCTGAATAGAACCACATCAGATCATTGTCCACTTCTAACAAGTTTACATAATCTGAATAAAACCTACCCAAAGCCCTTTAGGTTTCAAAATATGTGGTATCTGAGAGAGGGTTTCCAGCAAGTCCTGACAAATAATTGGGAGCAGCCTATAGAGGGTTATGGAATGTTAAGATTTAGTAACAAACTGAAAAGGCTAAAAAATTTTCTTAAACAGTGGAACAAGGAGGTCTTCAAAGATGTTTTTCAGAACATTAAAGAAGCTGAGAAGGAGGTAGATAGATTGGAGGCTGAGAATGATGAAAATGATAATGCTTTAACCCTAGAAGCCCTTAACACTGCAAGAACAAATCTCCTAATCAAAATTAAGGAAAGAGATACATTCTGGAAACAAAAGAGTAGGGTGAGATGGATGAAAGAAGGGGACTGTAACAGCCAATTCTTCCATAACTCAGTGAAGCAGAAACACTCCAGACTATCTATACAAAAAATTAAGGATGATAACAACAGCTGGTTAACTGACCAGGATGATATTGGGAGTGCAGGGGTTAGGTTTTTTTCTAATCTTCTACAGGAGGAGAATACTGACATTAGTGGTGTAAACCTTGCCTTTTTTCTTCAAGACATTCCACCTCTGATTTCCCAACAGACAAACATAGAGCTTCTGGAACCTGTAACTTCTGAAGAAGTTAAAACTGTGGTGTTTAGTCTTAGTGAAAACAGTGCCAGTGGTCCTGATGGATTTCATGGACTGTTCTATAGAAACAGTTGGGAAACTATTGGCAAAGATCTTACTGAGGCAGTAAGGGACTTTCAAGCAGGAACACCAATCCCCAGGGCTATGGCATCCACCCATATTGCCCTCATTCCTAAAAATCAGCATCCATCAACTTTCAATGAGTTTAGACCTATAAGTCTTTCAAACTTTAGTAATAAAGTTTGTTCAAAGATTTTGATGGAGAGGATAAAACAGTTGATGCCCACACTTATATCACCTGAACAATCAGCTTTTCTTCAAGGGAGGGAAATTGCTGATAATGTGATCCTGATGCAAGAATCCACTAGATTTTTGCAGAAAGACAATGAATGTCTTAACCTAATCCTCAAACTGGACATGACAAAAGCTTTTGATAGGGTCTCTTGGACAGCTCTAAATTCTTTACTGCTCAAATTAGGATTTCATGGATCCCTGGTTAAAATCTTAATGTCTAACATAGCATCTGCATGGTTTTCAGTTCTAATAAATGGAGTAGCATATGGTTTTTTCAAGCCATCAAGAGGTCTCAAACAGGGTGACCCCTTGTCTCCATTTCTGTTTAATATCCTCACTGAGCTTATGTCTAGGAAGCTCCACACTTTATTTGAATCTAGGGCATTAGCTAGGTTTCATCTCCCACAGCACACTACCCCACTAACACATCTGATTTATGCTGATGACACCTGCATTTTTTTAAAAGCAACTGATAAATCACTCAGGAATTTTGCTGCTTTTATCACCTCATTTGAAAAAGCAACAGGTCAGAAAGTAAATATGCAGAAATCTTGCTTTTACACAGGAAATAAATGCAGCAGAGCACAAAAAAGAAAAATCACTAACATTCTGAGTATGCAGGAAGGCAGTTTCCCCTTTAGGTATTTAGGATGTCCTATATACAAGGGTAGAAAACTAAATGCACATTTTCACAGTATACTGGAAGCAATTAGTGCAAAAATTCACACCTGGAACTCCAAATGGATCTCCAGAGGTGGTAGGATCATACTCATTAAGTATGTTCTCTCCTCTATTCCTCAACATGTCTTTGCAGTGCTACAGCCAACTAGTTTTACCCTAAGAAAAATTGAAATGGTGTGTTCTAATTTTCTATGGGGGGAAACTGAAGGTAAAAAGCACAAACACTGGAGATCTTGGGAAAGAATGTCTTTCCCTGAAGATGAAAATGGGATAGGTTTAAAAAACTTAGACTCAGTAATTGATGCCTACTCCCTTAAGCTCTGGTGGAAAATGCAGCAGGGAATAGCCCCATGGACAAAATTTATCTGGTCTCTCCCAAAACATAGAAGAACTTCAGATGTATGGAAAAGAGTCCACTCAGTTTCAGAATTTGCAGAAAAACACACAAGAATTATAGTGGGAAGGGGAACCTGTAGTTTCTGGAGTTCAAACTGGACAGGACATGGATTACTTATAGATAAGCTATATGGAAATGCCCCACTAAATCCAGAACTAACTGTTAGAGAATTTCTCACAAATAGGGCTCCATTTTTATCTTTTCTGGCACCACATATTACTGCTGATTGCTTACAGGATCTGCAAAGGGAACTCCCTCTCACTGAGGACAGTGATATCATGGTTTGGACTCCTAGTCCACAAGGTAAGTTTTCGATTAAATGTGCTTACAAAAGTCTGAGACACAAACATAGAGAATCAGCATCACTGAAAAAGGTACAATCTCTAAACCTACCTGTGAAGATCACCTTTCTGACTTGGAGAATTCTAAACAACTTGATGCCTATGGATGATATGCTCACTGATTTTGGGATTGTCACTGTATCTAAATGTCCTTTTTGTGAACATGAGGATACTCTGCAACACTTTTTTAATTCATGCCCCTATGCCTCTTTCATATGGAAACAAATGCATGAAATCCTAGAATTACCACAGGAACAGTTTGTAAATTTATGGGACAGATTAACAACCTATTGGAACATTACAAATCTGTCAAAATTGCATAATTTCCTTTGTTACTCTTTGCCTTGTTTAATCCTTTGGGAACTATGGAAAGCAAGGGGCCAGGTGCTATATCAAAATGTCAAGCTAACACCTTCACATACTTGGAAGCAGGTTAAGGCAAACTGTAGACTCATCTCTACAGTTAGGCCACTGTATTCAAGTAACCCCTCAGATACCATATGGATCCAAAGAGGATTAATCCCATTCCTGAACCCACCCCCACCTAAAAAACTGATCCCTATCAAATGGGAGCCCCCAGATACAGGATTTAAACTGAATGTTGATGCATCTTGCAATCAAAACTCTTCATCTGTTGGGGGACTCATTAGGGATAAGGGGGGAAGTTTCAGACTTGGTTTCCACAAACTTACTATGGGTATTTCTCCTTTGCAGGTGGAGCTTCAGTCTGCCCTTCATGGCATCCAACTGGCAGTGGAAACCGGTTTCCATCAACTAACACTCGAGATGGACAGTCAGAATGCAGTGAGCATCATCAATGGCAAACTGAAGCCTCCATGGAACTGCCTTCAACTTGCAAGGCATGTGGCAGATCTAACGAAGAAACATGACATCCGAGTTAGCCACATCTATAGAGAGATCAATGGTGCAGCAGATTTTTTGGCAAAGTATGGACAACAAAGAAGGGTTCCACAACATTTCGCGGATCCTACATGCATCCCGCAGCTAAAGGAAATACTTCTAAAGGACACACATTATTCTTGGAGACGGATCACGGCGTAGTTCCGGAAATGCAAGGCTGGAGTGTACATCGACACGGGGGGTGGAGGTGTACATAAACAGAAGGGCATTTCCGGTTTTAAACTTTTAGCTTAGATGTAGGTACAGGTCTCTTTTGTTATCGGCATAGATTATGCCGCACGGATTGCGACAACTAGTGTCCAATTCTCTCTTGTATAAATCTTCTGGATTGTTTTCACGGGATTTCAATCCCAATCTGATGGTTAGGGGAGCCATAATAGAACCCCCCACCTACAGGTGGCTTCAATTAAAAAAAAACTCTATTTATTGGATATTGTGTAGATTATGTGTGATGCCTTAGGAAATTAAATTGTTGGACCTTGGTTGATTTTGATGAATATATTGTGCTTGCAATTTAATTTGATGGGTATTGTGTGCATATTTTGTGGTTGAGGTGTTGATAGTATATTTTATGGTTGCGGTTTGGATTTTATTGTGCTTGTTTGATTTTGGATTGTGTGCATTTATGTTGCTTTGGCTGAGAATGGATTGTGACTTATGCTAGATATGCAGCATGTTGGCCCTTGATTAAACATAGTGGTTATTTGGGTAAAATGTTATTGTACTTTTCAATGTTATTTTGCTTTGGGTAAAATGGGACGTGGATGTTGACATTGTGAATGTACTAATGGTGGCTAAACTAGTTGAGCACAACTGTGGTTTTGAGATATAACATATTGATTTCAACTATGTGAGAACTTCATAGACTTGAGAATATGGGCTTGTTGGACATAATATGGATTGTATATGCAATTGTGATTAGGATTTAAACTAGTTGACTTGGTTTTGATTTGGCTTGTGATGATGTACTAGTTTAAGGTTGAGTATGAATTTACAATATTGCATATACACATATTCCTGTGTGTTTGACTTGTTTGATGTGGTTGTTAGATGTGGCCCCACGAAGAGACCCAGGGCTCCCCCCGAGGCGGGCGCACCGCCGCTCCACTTTCGCCTCCTCCACCGACTGCAGAATCGAGCCCTGTACCTCCCCCTCCGGATAGGTGTATGGGTTTGACCCGGATCACTGGGTCCTATGTTGAGAGGTGGGAGGCCCTGGTGAGTTATCAACTCAAGGAGACGAGCTTTGTAGATGTGCCCACACTAGATACTCTTTGGCTCACCCAACCTGTCAGATGCCTCCTTGCCAATGGGGGAATGGAAGGGTTCATGAGTAGGAGCACACTCTCTTACCGGAGATACATGCTGGAGTTCCTTTCCACGGTTCGTATAAGCATCATGAGAGGTGAACAACCATGGAAGAGGTACTTTCCTTTTCACTTGGATAATATATCTAGGCAAATGACCATCTCGCAGATTGATAAGGTGTATGGATTTGACACTGTGGAGATACGGGCCAGGCTGGATCCACAGGCCTAGGAGCGATAGATTGAGGATGACATGAAATTTTAGAATGTCATCAACATGATGCCAAAGAACTCCCATGATAAGAGTAGCACCACTATCCACCCTGCACTCTGTTATGTGCACCGACGGTTGGCTGGCACAATACTTTGCTCCGCGGAGCCGATGAATGTGCCAGACAATGGCATTCATTTTCTATGGCACTTAATGAGTGAGGGACCAGAATACGGGTTATGGGCTGAGTTGTGGATGAAGATAATTGTGGAGGTAGTAGGAAAGCATAAGGGGAAGATCATGGTTGGAGGCATGATAGGCCTTTTAGTAGAGTACTTGGGATCGGTTCCTCCGGCTGACTTTTTGCGCTTAGGGAGGTGCACTTCCTATCTTATCACTGCTAAGAGGTTAGTTAGATTTGAGATGGTCAGTGCCACATGGACCATGGGGCTATTCAATTGGTTGTATGGCGCGAGGAAGGTTAAATTCATGGCACTTCCTCAGCCCAATAAGACAAAGCTGGAATTTGATACACCTCTAAGAGACATGGCAATTTCACCTGACTTATCATGTAGAGATGACTTCCAGCCTAAGCTCTGTGACCTTGGCCCATCTCCTGTCCAGCATGATGATAGCAGTCTACCTTTCTTTGAGCGACATCAGTAGCAACACTTCCAGCAGCACTCCACGCAGCCTCCACCAGAGACCGAGCCGATGAAGGAGGACGATGTGTCACCTCACTATTCCCAACCTCCATCGGACTTCTACGAGCGGATGATGCAGACTATCCAGGATGGATTCCACTGCCAGGACAGCATGATATTAGAGCATAATGTATTTTTCTCCCAGACCTTAATCGATAAGGATGAAGAGATTGATCGCCTGTCAGCTCGCATCAATGACATGCAGTCCCAGGCAGGCGGTGTGTCAGGCCCCAATCGAGGAGTGGAGAGGCGGAGAGCTAGGAGACAGAGGAGCATAGAGTGGCTGGATCATTATCAGTAGCGCTATTGTGGCGGTGGCCCTTCTTCCTCACATAAGTGATTTCTAAGCACGATATCTTTACCCTTTCCATACTTCACTTTGTACATTTTTCCCTATTTTCTACATTGAGGGCAATGTAGTGTTTTGAGTTGGGGAGGGGTATCTACTTTGAGGTGATTGGGGTTGAAGATACTTTTGGATAACTCTTTTGTTTTGTTTTGGATATTTTCCCCTTTTGTTTTGGGATGTTTTTCTTTTGATGTACTTGGATAATGTTGGCTTTGATACTTTTCTTAGCCTTAACATTTGGAAAGCACTTTGCTACTTTTTGTATTGGAGAAACATGAAAAATGCTGAAAATTTTGAAAAAAAATATAAAATGAAAAAAATAAAATAAAAAAGAATCCCGCTAAGTTGAAAACGCGAGAGGGCAACTTAGGTAACATTGGGGGCCCGGATAGGTCAAAAACCCGAAAGGGTGACCTAGGAAAAAAAATGAGAGGCTAAATGTGCAGAAAAAGGTGAGATGTGAGCCAAAGAAACATAATGTGTGACTAGGATGAAAACCCGAAAGGGCTCCTAGGAAAAATGAGAGAAATTGAAAAATGTTAAGTGTTCACTCATTTTCCGGCATTTGGAGTCATAAGTTTGCGGTGACCAAACGGATGGATCGGGTAGTTTGACATCTTGAGGATCTTTTGGGAGTGAAAAATTTAGCGGGAGAAGATAAAGTAAGTTATGAAACTCTTCATCGTTAATATGCTTTGTTTTTAGGTTGATATAATGATATAAAGTGGTGCATGTGTTTTGAACCTTATACATGTCTTTAGCGTCACCTTGAATCATTGGATTTGGGATTTTCAATTCAGGATTTGGAGATGTCTTAGGGATATGAATGAATTGATGGGTTGATATGGTTTCGGTAGATTTAGGAATGGGGGTTGTGGGAAACTTCTCATTTGACCTTAACATTGGGATGTGTGATATTGAGAGTGTTGTGAGGTATTGATTTGGGGGAATATTAGTTAGGATGTGGATGCATCGTTTTCTTCGTATGCTTGGATCTTTTCTTACTCGACGGCGAGTAAGGTTTAAGTGTGGGGAGGTTTGATATGTCCATTTTATGTGCATAATTTAGTACTGTTTTAGGTCACTTTTATACTATTTTATTATCAAGAGCTTGTGTTTTACCTTGAAATTCCCTTAGGAGGGGTAAGAGCAACTTTATGCTCTTTTACCTCTTCTAAGTGGATTTTGCGTGACAAGGGAAGAACACGGAGGCATGAAGACCGGAGGCCATTAAAGATCACATTTTCAAGGACTTTTGAAGACTTACTTCAAAGACATGAAAACTGGAGGCCATCCAAGACCATTTTTGAAGACATTAATGACTTGAAAAATGAGAGGAATTGCTATGAACAAAAATGTTTACCACAAGAAGAAGAAAAGAAAATAGGATTAAATTTTGGCACTCATCGCAAGTTGTGATGGCCTCGTCACGAGACCGTCATGAGTCGCGACCAACGGGTGGCTAGAATTTAACCTTATCATTTTTGTACTATAAAGAACACTCTCTTTCCTCTCATTCACATCTTCTTCATCTGCATTTTTGGTACTATTTAGAACCCTATTTTCTTCCATTTTTATCTTTGAATTCTCTTGTATTATGTTTGGTTTTTTAGCATTAATTAGTATGAACTCTTGTAGCTAAATCTAGTTCTTGTGAGCAATTGATAGAAGCTTCCAAGCTTATGTAGTAAGATTCCATGTTTGCTCATTTAAGAACATTTATTGGAGAACATTTATTATGCCATTAATGTTGTGTTTTACCTCATTTATACCATGGGTTGTTTGAGTATATGAAATGTTTGTAAGATTGAAATGTAAGAGTGTTAGGAAAGTTGCAAATTTCTTAACCCATTTGATATGGAAATCCAAAAGCATGGATTTAGAACTTCTTGTGTATAATGTATGGTACTTCTTGCTAGATGAGTATTTTAATGTGGTTTGTTCTCATATTTGTCATATAGATGCAAAGAAAGGTTGAACCTTTAATGTTGTTTGTTCTAAGTTTAACCTAATAAATGCTTTGTTTGGTTAAATGACTATACCTTTGGTAGAAGGCTTGTTGTTATCAAACCTATGGTCATTTGGGTGAAATGTCATTGATGAAATACCCCCATGATATTGTTTATCTAGGGTGATCATCAATGAGGTTTGCAAATGGTCGTTGTTTGTCTTTGCAAACTACTATTAAGAAGGAATGAATGTTGATCTTCGAATGAGAAGTGATAACATTCCCCATAGACAATAAATGTAATTGAATGAGTGAATGAATCAATGAGTTATATGAAGTTTGGAAGTGGAAATCGATTGCCCCCAAGGCTCTGTTAATTGTTGTTTTCATCGTATCTTTAGTTGTATTGTATGATTAGCATAGTTCTCTTGCTTTGCTAGTTGTTGTATTTCAATTTAATAACTTAGGATCAAAAACCAACCAAACCCCTCCTTTGTTTACATGTTTTTATATGTATGTATGTATGTATATGCTTAGTATGTTTTCTCCTATATATGTGTAAACACTTGAAAAGATCCCTCTTCTCGTGGACGACCCTGACTTGCCATTATCTACTTAATTATAGATAGGAAGCATTAGGGCTTAAAAGTATTAACTTTGAGAGGTACGGCGACAACCTCCAAGGTGGCAACGGGGGGAAATTGATGCAAACGGGTTGATTCTCCAAATTTGGATCCATCAACTCCCTCAAAGTGAGGTTGTCCTCTGCCATGACTACTTTCTCTTCAAAAACTGGTTCTTCTAGAACCTTAGACCTAGTCCTCATTCTCTTTCTCCTCCAACTACCTGTGAGTTCTGGTAGTTCTTGCAAGGTTCCTAAGTTTATGGTACGGGTATGTACCATAAACTAGAAACAAAAAAATAGCCCAAAAACAACACTAGCAAACGGGTTTAAAGAAGATGGAACAACTATAACAACGGGCTCAACACTAAAAACCAATTAAAGCAAAAAGAACAAAACTAAAAAAAAATACAAACTACTCAACTAACGTGCTATGAAAGATAACATTTAAAATTTTAGACTAGCATCCCCAACACAATGCCAAAATTTAACCTACCCTCACTCGGGGGTCATAAAAGTGAGCAGCTAACCCGAGGGGAGGGCTTGGGAGGTCAAATATAAAAATGTATATTCTGCTCCTATTTTTACTACTATGCTATGTGTAGATAGTGGCAAGCCCAAGTTTGTCAACTGAGATGCTAGATGTCTAAAAGCTAATTACACACAGCCACATCCGGGTTGTTAGTTTTTCTGTGTGATAGGAATAGCTAAATATTGTAAAACGGATTTTTGGGGTTTTTTTTATAAAAAAACTACAAACATGAGATATTACATGAGAATAAACTATATAAACTAGCACTTGGGGGTATTTGCATAACATGATCGATGAATGACTTTTATCCTTGATTCATTCACACAATTATATAAACCTATCTTGTGCCTATGTCACATACTGGGGAGATAGCCGGACATTTCCCCTTATTTGTCACACAAAGGTACTTGCCACCCATACATGCATATCTCACCATCTCCATAATTAGGGATGCGCAATCTAGTGACTCTATAGTCCATCCCCGTAATCTCACTCCCAACACTAATGTGTCCCCGCTTAAAGGAACAAAAACTGAGCAATGCCTTGCGTAGGTCGCAACCATTAGATATGAAAGTGGGGGCAATATGCCCCCTTCACTCCACTATTGATACCAATCCCTAGACCTAGATTGGCAAAAGAATTGATATCTTGTGATGACTCTAGAGTCGGCACAACTCTAGTTGCTACAAACAATCATGCTCATCAGTCAGGGTAAGCCAAGGGTTTTCCCTCATTAGGATTTGCCGAATCTACCGCCCAACATGTGATTTCTCAACACAAATAGCCAAATATAATTATGGTTTAACCAATCGAAAGATATACTCTCAAGGTAACATGAATGCACTCATCTCCCTAGTGTTCTTGAACCTAATCCATAATCTAACACTCCCAAGATAACAATGAGTCCTAGCATGATATTACACTACCATACATGTATGGATGCATCATAAAAATGGCCTATCATAAATCTAACAAGAATGGAGAGCATATATCAAGCACAAATATTCATAAGAAATAAAGATAGGAGAATATACAAATCTCAAATTGACATCATCAATTCATGAATACAAAAATTACCCCAAGAAAATTAACTAATCCCTCAGCATTGAACCAAAGAATTTCATTGGATTCAATGCCCTTGGGCAAAATCAAGAAGACACAAAATTAGAGAGAAGGGTTATTCCCTTTCTCTCTAGAATGCTCTCCAAAAGTGTAGAATAATGTTCCCAACTAAGCCAAACTTAAAACCTAGTATACATAGGCTTATATTTATAGTAGTAGGGAAATGGGCCTTGAAAAAGTGCCAAAATAGGCCAAAAAAACCCTAGCACCTACAAATGGGACAGATGCCTCATATGGCACAATCTTGCTGGGTGCTGCTGGCATGGGTTGTGTGGTGTGGCACAGTCATATTGGAAGCTTCTGGCATGGACCTTGTGGCCTGGCACGTTTGTGCTGTGTGGCTCTTGCATGGGTCATGCTGGCTGTTACAGCCGTGTTGGGCATCCTTGGCACAGACTGTGTCTGCTGACATGAACCATCAACTAAGTGCTCGGTCTTGGCATTCTGATCATGAATGCCCACATTGTTTGGCACATTCCATTGGATGGGAGTGGTGTCTTGACCAACTGAACGACACGGGCTGTGTAGAATTTCATGGGGTGTCGACTTGGAGTCAGGTTTTGAGCAAAATGATGGCACAGGTCATTGAGAATGTTGCACCCTATCGGCAGGTCTTCAAATCTTGAGTTGAAACGACATGGGCTATTTGAAGGGAAATGACATGTATCCATACTTAGCCGATTTTCATAAATGTGAGGGATACGGTCTTGCAGAGGCCAACAACTCGTGCCAAGGGAGGCTGGCACTGGCCGTGCTGGAAAAGGCCATATGCCAGCATGAGCCGTACAAATGAATGCCTCGTGCTAAAGCCAATGGGCACGGGTTATACAGCGCCTGGCACCTCATGCTAGTGCTTCCTAGCACGGACATGTCTCCTGGTATGGACCATGTTGGCTGATGTATCTAGACTTTGTCTTGAGATATTAGACTTCGACTCCACTCTTTTTCTTGCTTCTTTCCATATACTACCATGCTTAAGTTTGTTCCCTTCTTGTCTGCTACCGCCCTTGCAGACGGCCGCCAAATATCTACCACCACTCTTGCGAGTGGCCTTCAACAAAATGCCGACAAAATACTCACGGGTAACCTAATATTAAGATCACAAAGAAATATCTAAGTGCTCGTGAATATAATGTATCATTAGTTCCAATTAAGTCTACAAAATGAGGGATTTAGATAAGAAAACCAACAACGGTCATCTAAACCCCTTGTTGTGTAAACCTAACTAAAACTAGCAATCAACAAAACAAAACATACTAACAAGTGTGCTGAATGCATTAGTTAACGAATGCATAATGGTGCAGATCAATTAACATCTCCACATCGTGTGATATAGAGGTAAATAGATTTATAGTTATTTATGTGGATAGAATTATAGGATCGAATCTTTGATGCCAATCATTTGATGCAAATGCCCCCAAGGCTAGTTATTATTATCTTAATCTCGTTATAGTTTTATGCTCGTAGTTATTAGTTTAATCTCAACACAAACCCCCTTGTTATGTTTTCTATTCCTAACACACACTTAAGGTGATACCTATGAGTGAACTTAGTGACAATATCTCCTAAACCCCTTTATCCCTGTGGATAACACATGGACTTGCCACTGTCTACTTTATAGTAGATAGGAGTAAGAACATGAGAAACATAAAAATATTTATCTTTGATCGTGGATCCACTGGTTTCTTAATGGCATCTCGTAGGTTTCTTTCAAATTTTAGCATAACTGTTAGGGATTTAGGGCATGTTTGATTGATAACTAACTTAGTTAGTTAGTTGAGTAGCTTTTTTTTTTTGTTTTTTTTGTGCTTTTTTAGTTTTTTTTGTTGAGCTCTTATTTTTTTCAATTATTTCACTTTTTTTCTAGTGTTTGTTTACGGGCAAATTCTATGTAGTTTACTTGTTTATGGTACATACTTGTGACATGAACTTAGGATCTCTACATTTCTTACCTCAAACCTCAAGTAAATGTTGAATAAGAAGAAATAAAGCAACTGTTAAAGCTCCTCAAAGACTTGTTCATACTCAGAAATTGAATCCAATGACCAAGGATAGCAGAACCCTTAGGGAGTTGATGAACCCAAATCTAGAGAACCAACCTCTCTGCATCATCTTCCCACCTTGGCCTACAAATGTGACATGTGAACTAAAGGAATGATGCAGTGCTTGCCTACTTTTCATGGTATGTCCAGAGAGGATCTGAGCAAGCACCTCTCCAAATTCCATCTTGTCTACACGAATATGAAGCCCCCGGGTGTTTTGGAAGAGGACTACAACCTTCGGTCTTTCCCTTTCTCACTTAGAAATGTCGTGAAAGATTGGTTGTATTATTTGCCACCAGGGTATATTACAAGTGTGATGGACAACAAGAGGCTATTCTCGGAGAAGTTCTTTCCCACGTCAAAGTCTATTAGGCTAAAGAAGCACCTTTATAGAATTTTCCAAACCCGAAGGAGACTCTTTATGAGTATTAGGAAAGGTTCAAGAGGCTATTGGATAGTTGTCCATATCACCCTTTCAAAGATGGTGATTTGGTCTACTATTTCTTTGAAGGCTTATGCAATGATGATATGAGAATGGTGAATGTGGCTTGCAATAGTTCCATCACAAACAAGAGTCCAAAGGGTGCCCTGACACTTTTTGAGAAAATGGCAAATGAAACAAGGCAGTTTGGCACTACATTAAGAATCTGAGCCGGTGAAGAAGTGATCCACTCTCCTAAGATAGAAGAGAAAGTTTAAGGACTTGCTTCAATGATGAAAAATTTTATGAAGGGGAGGGATCAACATGCTAGAGTGTGTGGGTGTGTGCATTGGATCATTCGACCGACATGCATCCCAAAGTAAATGATGAGTTTGAAGAGGTGAAAGCCCTACACTACCAAGGAGGGAAAAGGTATGGAGGCAATATACAGGTTTTGAGGTCAACCACAAGAGTTCCAGTGGAACCAAGAAGTAGAAAGAAATAATGGCTCGTACGCAAAATCGTTCAACCCTTACTACCAAGACCACCCTAACTATATGGGAGATCAAAGTTACAATCGAGGGGGATCCCCACAACCCTATTTGAGAAGTGAGGGCACTTCAAACAATAAGGGTGAGAAATTTTAAGTCAGAACGTGAATAGCTTATGGATATGATTGCTCAATGAAGAAGAGCAACACAATATTTACGGAAAGAACCCAAAGAGATATTTAAGAATTAGGTACTAGGGCTTTCTCAAGCATAAAGAATCTTGAGGTACAAATAGGATAGAAATTCCGCAAAACTCCCTTCTCAACCCAAAGTCAACCTAAGGTAAAATGTGAGTGTGATTACCTTGTGCAATGGGAAGAAAGTGCGAGAGCCCGAGAAGGAACTTTTTCAAGAGAAGATAGCTTGGTGGAGAAAACCAAGGAAAGTCTTGAAGAGGATAAAGTTCATGTTGAAGGTGGAACCAAGGATGTGGAGTCTGAGCCTAAGCTTAGAAGACATTTCTCCAGCTGGGATCACCCCACCAAAAGTAAGGAAGATGTTACACCTCTTCCTCCGTTTCCAAAGGCGTTGAGAGCTAAAGCAAATGTGGGCATCAACGATGAGGAAACCGGGAAAATCTTCAAACGTTATGAGGTTAGTATCCCTTTACTTGATGTTATAGATCAAATTCCCTTGTATGCCAAGTTCTTGAAAAATGCATGAACTAAAAACATGGCAAATCCAACTAAGAAAGTAGGGAAATTTAAAATTGGGGAATTAGCTACTTTGCGTCATAAGAGCATACCTAAGAAATGTGGTCATCCCATAGTGTTTTCTATCCCAATAGGCTTAGTTGGTAATTAAATTTATCAATGATGCTATGATAGATTTAGGGGCCTCTATAAATGTAATACCATTTATCCTCTACAAAGATCTCAACCTAGATGAATTCCAAGAGACTAGGGTAATCATACAACTAGCCGATCATTCACAAACTAATCCTATGGAGGTTGTTAAGGATTCCATGGTTAGGGTAGGAAAATTGGTGTTTCTAGCGGATTTCTATATTCTTGATATGTCGTACAATAAAGGTGCACCGCCCATTTCATTTCTTAAAATGCCAAGAACAAAGATCGATGTCCACAATTCCCTAGAGGATGAAATGGACAAAGTAGGTTTTGAGATCTATAAATCTAATTATGCATCTACTTCCTCTTATGCATGCAATGGCATTAATATTTGCTATGGGAATGGTCTTGATGATAATGCTTGCATGGAAGATGATCTTGTTGAGCCTTATATGATATTGAAACTTGCATGCTTTTACTTAGATGAATGAGAATTCGACTGATACTTGTGATGAAAAGCATGTTGTTAGTTTTCCCAATGATAATAGAAATCCTTGCTCTTCAATTTCTACGGGAACTAACATGTAGCGACTAAAGGGTGAGGGAAGTAATTAAAACCTCCTAGACCTTTTCCTATGCCCAATGTGAAATCTAAAGTATCAATCATAATGAATGATGGGCATGTGATATGTACATTTTATGTGTATAATTAGTACTGTTTTGGGTCACTTTTGTGCTCTTTTATTATCAAGGGATTTTTTTAACCTTGAAATTCTCTTAGGAGGGGTAAGAGCAACTTTACGCTCTTTTACCTCTTCTAAGTGGATTTTGCATGACAAGGGAAGAACACAAAGGCTTGAAGACTGGAGGCCATTAAAGATCACATTTTCGAAGACTTTTGAAGACTTGCTTCAAAGACATAAAGACCGGAAGCCATCGAAGACCATTTTTGAAGACCTTGAAGACTTGAAAAATGAGAGGAATCATTGTGAAGATAAATGTTTACCACAAGAAGAAGAAAAGAAAATAGGGTTAAATTTCGGCACTCATCACGAGTCGCAATGAAGCCATCACGAGTCGCGACCAACGGGTGGCCATAATCTAACATTATCCTTTTTGTACTATAAATAGCACTCTCTTTCCTCTCATTCACATCTTCTTCTTCTGCATTTTTGGTACTGTTCTTAACCCTATTTTCTTCCATTTTCATCTTTGAATTCTCTTGTATTATGTTTGGTTGTTTAGCATTAATTAGTAAAAACTCTTGTAGCTAAATCTAGTTCTTGGGAGCAATCGACTAAGGCTTCCAAGCCCATGTCTTAAGAACAATTTTTAGCCTATTTAATACTCTTATTATTATGCATTTATAGAGCATTGAATGTGTTTGTTAATGCCATTAATGTTATTGAAAACTTGAGTATATGAAGTACTTGTATGATATGCTTGTTAGGGTTTGGGGAAATGGGTTGATTTCCCCTTTTCTTGATAGGAATCCAAGAGTATGATTTCGAGCTTTTGATTATGTTAATAGATTGATAATTTCTAGATGAATATGATAATGTTGAACTCATTGTCATGTTTGTTGCTTGTAGCAAATGAGAGAAGTCTATGAATGTTGATTGTTCTTGACTAATCTTGTATAAATGCATAAATTGGTTAAATTTAGACACGGTTTCGTGTTTATAAGTGTTTCCAAGCTTGTTGATTCTTCGTGCTAAATGCCATCAATGGGATAGTCGTGTTTTGACTACGGGAGTCATTGGTGAAGTTTGACAAGAGATGTCGAATTCACTATTGCAAACTACTATCTAAGAAGGATAGAAGTTTAGTCTTCACAACAAGTAGTGAAAGTAGTATATAGGCTGCATGTTCAATGATGGATAAGAGGCTTGGAAGTGGAAGTCAATTGCGCCCAAGGTTCCGTTAATTGTTGTTTTCATCGTATCTTTAGTTGTATTGCATGTTGTATTTCAATTTGATAACTTAGGATAAAAAACCAATCAACCAACCCCCTTCCCCCCTTGTTTACATGCTTTTATATGTAATCATGTATGTATATGCTTAGTATATTTTCTCCTATATATGTTTAAACACTTGAAAAGATCCCTCTTCTCGTGGACAACCCCGACTTGCCATTATCTTCTTAATTGTAGATAGGAAGCATTAGGGCTACCTCCCAGCATGTATGGACCATGGAACCCAAGGTGAAAGGTAAGGGTAGACAAATGTGGAGACCCATCCACATGGATGTGGTTGTGGGTGGAGTGGGCGATGGTAACTCTAGAGACCCACCGGTGAGCTTTAAGTGATCTATGCATGGATGAAAAATAAATCCTAAGGACAAAAATAAAGAAATAATTTTTTAAAATTTTTCTTGAAACTGTGTTATTATTAGTATTGGCATGTTGATTTTGGGTAAATCAATGGTGATTTAAGGAAGTAAATTCATCAAAGTTTGTGCTAGAATATATTTACGCTTTGTGTTTGTGTTTTTGAGTGTAGGTTTAGGTTTAGGCCACATTGGAGAAGTTAATGGGTTTTTTAGCCCAGAATAGATAGAAGGGAATGGGTTGTGCCCGAGGAACCATTCATGCAGCACGACCCATGCCAGATAAAGGGGTATGGGTCATTTAAGTGGCACCGACAGTGCATATCCGCAAGGCCCATTCCAGGGAAGCTGAACTAACCATGCCACCCATGCTGCCCATGCCACCTAATCAAGTGAGACGACCCCATACTTAAAAATAGCAGAGCCCATAGATTTTCCATTTCCATTTACTCAAGAAAAATCTCATTTGACCACTCAAATCCTCAAAACTCCCTCATTTCTCAACCAAATTTGATGAAATTTGTCCCAAAACACTCCTTTACACACTGTGCACAAATTCCAGTAATAATCCAACCCAAAAACAACCAAAAATTGGACAGATTTTATATTTCCCTTTCTGAATTTTTATGAGTTTTCCTCCCAAAGCTAAATTTTTTAACTAACTCAGGGTGAATTTGGTAGTGGTATTGACTAGGCTTCACTTTCACGAGGGTACTGCACACATTCCACAGAGTAATTCATCAAATTTCCACCTTCGATTCTCTCGAGGTACTCGTCCAACTACAACATCCAATTTTGTTTAAATTTGGTGCTTTATTTTAGTTGTTTACTGGTATTGGTATTATTTCCAGGATTGCTGGTATGGGTTAGGTGAATTTTGAAAATTGTGTTAGAGGAATTTTTTTGGATTGGATGGTTTTACCCCTGGGTAGTCTGTTGGTTGTGATTAGACTATTAGATTATTGAATTATGTTTTTTGGCAGTATGGCCCCTAGGAGAAGTGTATATGTCAATGCAGCCTCGAGTGCTCTCTTTAAAGGATTACAGGGGCCTTAGCGGCTCATCACGAGTGGTGGGCCCTGTTGCGTGGTAGAAAGCAATCTCTTTTCGAGTCCAAGTTTATAAAATGGGTTGTGATGATAGCGCTAAAGCTTTCAAAATGGGTTTGCCGCCTTTTAGATCGGGTTGGGATGGATAGCTTTATGACTATGGGGCAGCCCACCTATCGGAGGTAGATTTATGAGTTCTTCTCCACTGTGAGGAAAGGTCATGATCAGCACGGCTGTAAGGTGGGACATTTTCACCTTGGAGATACCCCCTCGGACTATGACTTGCCAAGCCATAGGTGACTACTTTGAGTGGAAGTATGTCGATGATGTGCCAACCCTGGGGTTGACTGTTCTGCATTCCACCTACAGATCTTCTGGTTTTCCATCACAAGGCGAGAGAGGGAGAAGAAGAGCAAGAACATCAATATTTTTCACCAAGACCTTAGATATGTGGTGTGTATGTTATCAGTAGTGGTCTTCTACCATGGTGAGGGCACCACTTGAACTCATGAGGAGTGTCTGCTTCTTTGGTAAGCAGTCTTTAACATAAGTACGTTCATTGACTAGTGTTCCCAGGTGTCGACACGGGACAGTGATTTCCATGGTTGTTAGATTTCACTCATAGCAGTGGGTCCTAGTCTGTGGGAGAATGACCGAGATAGGGTAAACCCTGGTGTCTCCTACACCATCACAAGGGGTTATTTGACAGACGTGATGATGATTGAGGTTTAAGAGGATCAGGTTATCTGACGCTGCAAGGGTATCCAATTCATGAGGCTCTCTTAGAGTCATAGAGCACGTTTGGGATGGGATTTATGATACAAGTCAGCTTGATGAGGAGTTTATGGGGAGTTTCTATAGTAGTTTGGGAGCACTCTTAGGTCAGGAGGAGGATGCGGATGAGCCCGAGCCGCAAGATCAGGTTCTGATACCCATGGAGAATGAGTTCGAGCAGCCTTCACCACAGCAAACCTTCATGCAGCCACCACCGCAGCATCCCTTCTTCCAGCCACTGCCATATCAACCCCCGGTCTATGAGCCATAAATCCATATATAATATTCACCACGGTAGAATATACATGGGTTACAACAGTCCCACCTAACGAGACACAACATCTCTTCACAATATGCCTATTTCTAAGACACTAGTGGAGAATAGCCCCATAGGCACTGGTAATTTACCACCATAGGCACCGGTATTTTATGAATTTTCATACTGGTGCGTATGTGAGTGGTGCTAGTAATGTGGTACATAGGCATCAGCATGTGTTACCGGTGCTAGAAATTTATGCCACCACCTGTATGTGTTACAGGTGCTAGAAATTTAAGCCCCCCAACCATACTCACTGGTTTTGAAATGTTCAAAATATCGGTGCTACAATTTGGGAAACAAATAAAAAAATATACTAGTGATTTTAAACTCACTGGCTGGAAAAAGACCTTTAAGCCTTAATATAGTTCGTCATTCAGTCAAAACAATCAACATGTTACTAATTCGGATGCATTTTACAACACTTTTATAACGGAATAAGCATTACATAGTTAAAGGGAAAAACGTGAATCGAAGGCAACCTATGAAGTGCCCTGTAACTAATGCTTAGTAATTTAAAATGTCAAAATGAAGCAGTTCTCGGGAAACCGAAGCAAAGGGTGTTTAAACAAACCATGTTAAACACTCCTTGCTCTGGAGGCCCGTAGACTGTAAAATCTCCACGGTTTAAAAATCAACTTCAAATCTACAAAACACCAACAAACTCTGCACTATTTCAATTATGAAGTTGTGCAAGAAAACAATATCTATCCTTGCTTCAGGGAAAATATCTATCCTGCACAAAATAATTAATTGTTGTTAAACATAACAATTTCAAATGATGTAATGATTAAGCATTTAAGCACACTGAAAGAGGCATGGTGTGTTTACATATGTCTTATCAATGAACACACCCTGCCTTTTTCAGTTACACACTACAAAAGTTCCACATTTGAAATACAGGAGTTCTACTAATGTCTTAGCTCCTTTGTAGAATGGAAGAAGCATAACTTAGTTATAGGGCACTACATGAATGGAAAGCAGTTGCAGTGCCATCAAACTAATTCTTCCTCCATTAAGCTTGTTCTACAAATGCTATAAGCATTAAACAGCTAAAGGGTAATACATTAATCGTATGCAACCTATGCAGTGCCCTTTAACTAATGCTTAGGCATGGTGAAGCAACTCAAGCAAGGAGTGTTTAAACTAACCATGTCAAACACTCCTTGCTCTGGATGCCCGTAGACTCTAACTTCTCCACAGTTTAAACAAACCATCCCAAGCACACCTTGCAGTCACAAAATAGGCTACAAATGAACAATTTCTACAAGTGGAAGGGAAGACTACAAAATCTCCACATTTGTAATGGAAGAATTATACAAATGCTATAAGCATTACACTGTTAGAGGGTAATACATGAATCGAAGGAAACCTATGCAGTGCCCTTTAATTAATGCTTAGTAATTTAAAATGTCGAAATTAAGCAGTTCTTGGGCAACCAAAGCAAAGAATGTTTAAACAAACCATGTAAAAAATTCCTTGCTCTAGAGGCCCATAGACTATAACATCTCCACTGTTTAAACATTCACTACCCATAATGTTTTCACTACATCATCATTTTACCTTAAACATAACAAGTGTCAACCACATGCACTTCACTAGGCTACACCTACTAGTATAACAGTACATAAGATGCATAATCAAGAAACCTAATTCCCATCAACGAGAACTAAGGAAGCCAATGAATACCAAATTCAAAACTTCCCTACGAAAGCAATTGAATAGCAATGATCAACAAATAGCATTAAACAAAGAAAACAAAGCCAACAAACCATTCTTTCAGAAAGAATCAACAAACCTTGTAATCATAATAAATACAGTAGCGTCTCTTGTATTTATTTTCCCACCCCATCTTTTCACAGCTTCTCATGAACTAGCTACATGAATAAAGGCGTGTTAACAAAACTAAAATGAATTTGTCAAAAAAATCCAAAACCTACAAACAAACAAGAACAAAATAATCCCCTCCATCATAGATATCCCTGACCTACAAACAACAAAAACTAGATATCCTAACCTTATTTCCAGGTAGATACACACATATACATAGTCATATAAAAAGCCCACAACTCTTAAACATCATTCAATAAAAAAAAGAAGGATTTTACAATCAAATCACCAAAAAAACCACACATACCTTACCTCTGATTTTTTTTATTTGAGACCACGCACAATAGAATCCAGAAATAGGGTTGCAGATGTGAATTCACAGCGGCAACGACAATTGGCTTGCGGATGTGAATTCAGCGCCTGTCCTTCAGCGGTGGTATTTCAGCAACTGCACTTGGTGCTGTCATGGTCATCCCCTCCATCGGCGGCGGTGTCAGAGGTCTTGGTAGCGACGGTGGTTAGCCTTTGAGGTGGCGGCTGTGAGGGAAAAACATAGGGTTAAGTTGAGTATTAGTAAACGCGGGTTTGGTGGTTGGTGATTGAGTTTTAATGCTTGCTTTTTAATGAAAGAGAATGCTGAACGGTTCAGGTATATGCGTCATCTTAGCACCGGTAGAGATAGTGGAATAGCGATGCTTATAGAATAACGCAGCTGCTCAAGGCTACATATATTTAAATTTTTTTCATCATTTTTGGAACCGAGAGCAATAACGGAAAAAATATTTCTAAGTATCAAGCACCGGTATTGTTACCAGTGCTACAAGTAGCTGACCCGGTGTTCATATTTGTAAATGCAGCTGCCTCAGGCTACTTCAGATTTTTTTTATAGAAATAGAGAGGAATGGAGATAAAAATATTTCTAAGTGTCAAGCACCGGTATAGTTATCGGTGCTACACTAGTTGACCTGGTGCTCATATTAGTAAATGTAGTTGCCTCAGGCTTCTTCAGAATTGTTTTTTGGAAACAGAGAGGAATGGAGATAAAAATTTTCTAAGTGTCAAGCACCGGTAAAGCTACTGATGCTATAACTTCTGAAGTGGTGTTGAAATACCGGTGCTAGTTATATACTTTCCAAAATTTTAAATTTCACCCCAAACTGTTCATCCACTGACCAGTATAGTTGGATTTTTTTTGGTTAATGAAGTTAAGTAATTTTATTCATAAGAAATCAATTAAGCATTCTGTCATTCCCATGTTTAGAAATTGTGTATGACGGGTCCCCAAAATGGATCCGTACGTAACTTTGCGAAACTTGTACTATTGCCCAAATATGTGTTATGCCATCATTTTTTATCGAATTTATTTCATATTAGGTTTTCATGGGTTATTGAAGTTTTGAAACCGAAAAGTAACTTTAAGTGAAAATTTTTAAACCGCTAGTGCAAGCGTTATAATATCTTACTATAGATGAGTAGGAAGTTAGGAAGTTCTAACGGGAAGGATTATTGGTAGTGTTTTGTTAAGATACATTCATAAATATTTTATTAAATCTTGGTATATACTTTACAAATTCATAATGTAGCATTACGTTTGAGCGGATTTTAATTTGGAGGTTCCAGTGAACTTTTTACTTTTTGCACTTATATCCCTCTAAGAATCTTGGAATTGTCAAAAACCAAAACTGGCAATTCCATATTGAAATTTTGTAATTCAAGTTCACAATTATGAGATTTGGACATGATTGGATAAGTGAAACATCCCCGAAATGGACATGATTGCATAATGCTGATATTGCACTATTGACCAAATTTTTGTTATGTACAAATAGCACCGGTTCTGTGCCGATGCTACAACCTAAAAACCATACCGGTGCTACAATATTCCTATTTCCCACGTGCATTTTCCATTTCCCCGCTTGATTTTTGTGGAATAACAGGTTTTATGCACTGGTACATGCATAACCGGTGCTCACAGTTATCTCATTGTAAATTATAAATGCACTATTACATCGTTCTTCATACGTTTATGCCGGTGCTAATGGTAAAATTAGCACTGGTATTGGGGCACTGGTACCTTCATTCCGGTGCCCATGCACCTGTTTTCCAGTAGTGAGAGCATGCTGAGTCCAGTCAGTGTCACCCATGACACCAACCACAGTATAGCCCCCTCCAGGAGCATCCTTTGCTAAGATTCAAGGAGGAGTACTTGAGTCGACCACTGCCACCCTCAGGAGAAGGTCCTTCAGCTTATGGTTATGGTTATGGGTATCAGTATCCACTGGCTCAGGAGCCCGTGTGGTTGACAAGGTTAGTTGACACTATCTTCAATACCAAACAAGATGTTAGCCATATTTCCGAACACTTTGATTATATTAGGGTCAAATGGATTAACTGAGGCATAACATGGTGCAAATACAGCATGAGATGAGAGAGGACTTGCAGGCACACAGTCAAGATCTAAAGGATCTGACAGCTATCACTAAGAGAAAATGAACCTATTACTTCGCCCTATTTACCTCAGTTTTTTGGCTTAGCTCAAAAAACCGAAGTAAAAAGTTCGTTTACCTTGGTTTTTTTATAGAAGTATATAATATTATTTACCTCGGTTTTAAAAAAATTGAGGCAAATAATAGGTTTTTTTTATTATGGTTCAACAATAACCATGGTAAATAGGCTAAGAAATTGGAGTAAAAGTTGTTACCGATGTAAGTATGACATCGGCAGTAAGGGTATGACCTAGCAGTAAAAGTCGTTGATGACAAGATCTACTTCGCGCCATCAGTCAATGTGACCGACTTCATTCCAAAATAAACAGCGATGTCGATGTTTTCACTCTGCGAAGTTACACATGCTTGTTGACCCAAACCCGTGCCTAAAATTATTTTAAATAAATTAATTTACGCAATGTCACACATAAATCGGTGTTATATCAGTTAATGCAAAATAAAGTTGGGCGAATAATAAAGTTGGGCAAATAGAGCACGAGATCGCACATATCTATCATACCTAATAAATTAAGGATAATTAACTAATACAACCAGAACTTGTCTAAATGTTTCATTCCAAGTTCACCATAGCCAGTCTCATATTTCATCAAGTTACATTTGCAAGACTAAAACCTTGTACAAAAAAGGTACTCTAATTATTAGAAAATTCTTTTTCACCAAAACCCCCTTACAGTTCAACCAGTACAAAATAATTTCAATATTAATAATACATGTATGAGTACCATTATTAGAATACAAATGACAAGAAAATCAAGCCTCTCGAATTATGATAACCTTGAAAACAATCGGCCCCTCAGCTTTTATGACCTCGAAGAACAAGGTGTCCCCAATACCCAGGTTGTTTTCGGAAATAAACTCGAAAAAACCCTTTTGGGACAGGGCCTTGATCTTCCCTTGACCCGAGTAGGTCATGTGTCACTCTCTCCTGTAGCACCTTAATACAACGAGGGTCTTTGCCTTTGGCAGAAGTGGTACAATTTCAATCGGGATGTACTAATAAAAAAATCATTATGAACAAATAGATGCAATTATAAAACAAATAGTATTAATTGAAAATAAAATAATGTAACAATTTTAATTATTGGCAAGTTTGAGTCCTTACCAAAGTTGGGTTCTTCCCAAAGTTTTGCTGCTTCAAGGTGTAGTGGAAATACAGGTTTTTCGGAGCCATTGTATGGTCATAAATGTTGAAAACAACCGGTTCAGGGTTTCTCCTTTGTGCGGAGAACTGTACAATTAATTAATACAAATTAAAATTAATATAGAAAGCGCATTTTGTGCATATGTATTAGTAATTATATTATGTGAAATGGTAAAATGCCTAAAAAAATGGGAGCCTAGAGGATCTTTTTCCGGCCATTAGACTTGTATATGAAGTGAACAATATATAAAAAAAACTTCCAATATCGATACTGTGTCGCATGAACATATCGGTTAAAACCAGTGGCAACGTCGACATGATCTAGTGAGGTCACCTCTTACTCGGCAAGACCAATATCACAACCGACAGTACACCGAGGTCACAAGAATGAACATTAAGTTAATTAAATTGCCTACATGCGAAGTTGCTAAGACATCGGTAATATCAATGTACAAATATGTACAACTGTGATGGCTAATGCAAAAACTTCAATTAAGAATGTGAGACGTCGCATTCATAAATCAAATAATGTGTGGAAGGAGGCTAAGTTCACATGGGTCGAAGATAACAATGGGAAAAATACAGAAACCCAGCAACAAAACATGCATTAAGGAGACAAAATTACACTAAAACGGCCTAACACAAACAAGAACAACGTAACCCAGGTTCACATGTACGAAAACTTCTCACTCTAACAAATCTGAGTAAGAACTAGATAACCAAAAATACAACTCATACAAAAAATTATAGATTCAATTAACATGGTGAGGTAACAATTACAAAAAATTAGGCACTACATGAGTAGAAATCCATAACTTTGTCAAAGGAGAAGAGGAAAGGGGAGGAGGGGCTCTTAGTATTCGAGGGAAACCTGGAAATGAAAAGCTTAAACTGATTCTAGGAGACCATTTATTTATAGCCATTTTTAAACGACAACATTTTGGGACCTTGTATTGTCAGCCGCAATAAGTGGAAATTCGTATCATTGTCGATGAAGTTGATAGACCACCGACATCGTTGCGACATCGCAGTATTACAAATGGGCTCCATACATAATGTATAATAGATGGGCTCTATATATTATAGATGGGTTTCATAAATAATGTATAACTCGAGCATTGCGATATCATTGTATGGTCACCATAGCTGACATTGTTAGCGACAAGTGACCGATATCAGCAACTACGACTATGGCCCAAAACCATTTCAACCCTCTAGCATTTCAGATTAGCCCATATTTGACCGGGAAACTTATAATTGACCTTAACAAATGCTCTATAGTATATTAGAAATACATATTGAATTTCATAATTGTCCATGAACATGATTAATGTCCATTTCGATCGTAAACAATTTTGCCTCCACGTACGAGTCAAGTTTTTAATTTTTCAGTTAGGTCCCTCCGCAAATGTGAGAGATGTGGAAATGCAAATTTGGAGATACCCTAATCTAATTCACAATGTCATGACCAAGATGTTTCGAATTAGGCATGACCGGATGAATGGAACAGTGTATTGAAATTCATTTGTATTAGTATTTCCATTTACACCCTTGGGATAAGCGTTATCAGAACGATGATTTCCACCACATAGAATCAAATGAAATTCCATATTCTATGATTCTTATGAAAATATAATATAATATAACTGCGTCCATGAAATTTTAAAAAGCGACAGTACAAGGTCTAGAGTAAAGTATAGATGCATGATTACTTATAAGTGGACAAAGGTTATTTGGTAGATGTTGACTGGGAGAAGTCTCCATGGGATCGTGCCTGTTATGTAATCATTCTCAATGATTATAAGTTAGAATCAAATGAAGTTCCATATCCGATGGTTCTTATGAAAATAAAATATAATATAATCACGTCTATCAAATTTTAGAAAATGCCAGTACATGGTCTAGAGTAAAATATAGATACATGCTTACTTATAAACGGACAAAGGTTATTTGGTAGATATTGACAGGGAGAAGTCTCCATGGGATCATGCATGTTATGTAATCATTCTTGATTATTATAAGTTTGACTGGGGATGGCAAATTAGGTCCCTTCCGGGATGTTTCAAATCGATTTTACCCACACGGTTCACGCTTTTACCTCCATGGGCCAAGTTTTAATTTTTGAACTTAATAAGGTCCCTCCGGGGATGTGTGAGATGTGGAAATGTAAAATTGGAGACATCCTAATCTAATTCACAATGTCATGACCAAGATGTTCCGAATTAGGCATGACCGGATGAATGGAACTGTGTATTGAAATTCATTTGTATTAGTATTTCCATTTATACCATTAGGATAAGTGTTATCGAAATTATGCTTTCCACCACATGGAATCAAATGAAATTCCATATTCGACAGTTCTCATGAAAATATACGAAACTTTAAAAAAACCAATTTGCCCCCATTTGCAAAGTTGCGGGTATGTCACCAAAAATGGATCCACGACCGAATAGATACCGATGTCAGACACAATGATATTTCCAGCCCCCCGCCATAATTTCAATTCATTAAAACCAGCACCATTACCCATTTTCATCTATACCACACTTTCTCCAAACCCTAGCTACAACACACCATCTTCTCCATCCACACCTTTAATACAAAAATACAAGAGCTCAATCAATTTGTTTTTCCCACATATAAACAATTGCCCAATGATGGAGCACCTCCGAGTTCAAATTAGTAGAGGTAGTTTTCCATACATTCACTGTTAGTTTAACAATTTAATTACCATACCTTCTACATGTTATTTTTCTCATAGATCAAAGCTAATATATTTTCATAATGAATGATGATTGTGTTACATTTTATATATTTTTTTGTTTCCACGGATGATGCCATGTTTGTAGGGAATGACAAAAAATGCTTAGATTAGGGCTGATTGTGTACAATAATTACTTATTCGTATGAACATGAGATGAATATACGACGTTGGTATCAGTCTGTTGGCCTCCACGATGTAAATCCAAATTCTGACCGACGTTGCACATGTCAATGAAAACCATGGAATTAGTTGAATGTGCAAATTTGCACTAAGGTCGGCCTCAATGATATCAACTACTGTAATATGCGACTTCACTTCAACCCATATTCATTCTTTTCTAAGTTGACATTCATGTCATCTACGTCTGACTATATTAAGTGTATTTTAATATAGTTTGTTTGTTGTGTATTCGATGTAACAGGACAATGAGAGTTATGGATGGACTGTAGACGGATGACTTGTCATTTCACTAGCAGCGTTGACGGTGTTTATGCCTTACAACGGAGTCAATTTGGAGGTTCAATACATTTAATGTTTATGAGAAACCTTATATATTATTATATATTGCAACATGTATTTGTAATATATCTTATAGCTAGGGTTTAGGGTGTCATTGTTAATTTTCCCATGTATTTTTAATGATAGTAGATTGTTGTATGATGTTGAACCATTAATAGAGTAATCCAATAGTAAATAACATGTAATGGATATTGACTAACACTATTTTTTTCATCAAATATTATTTTATTCTATCAAAATTCCCTCTATGAATCAATCGTGACATAGCAGATACCAGTACACATTCGATGCTAGTGTGATTTTGCATATGGAACCGGTATGTAATATTTTTTCTGACATCAACGACGCAAAATGACTTTGTAATGTTCTCTTTTCCATGTTAGCATGGACACGTTGTCGTCCCTCCCAATCCGCAATGTTGCAGTTATTTAGAATGATGCCAACTGGAACGACATTGCCGACATTCCTCTCTGATCTTGTGTCTTGTTGGTATGGTCAATGTTGATCATCTGACATCTCAACATCGATAAGATGATGTTGCAGATACCATATCCTATCTTTGGTCTTCATACTAAAACCGATGTCGCAAATACAATCTGCCAATGTCAGTCCAAAATCGAGGTAAAAAAGTACCTTTTACATCGGTTTTGAACCGAGATAAAAGGTAACCTTTTTACTTAACCCAAATTTACTTTGGTTATTCAGGGTAAAAAAACCAAGGTAATAGGTGTTTTTTATTGTAGTGCATGATGAGGGATGCCACTATACAGAGTAGGCAAGAGTACTATGATAATTAGCTTATGCAGAACCAGACATACCGGACCATACTACCAGACATGCCAAGCTGAGGACTCACAGTGTTTCTGAGCCATCTACATGCACATGATCTTTACTTGCATGCATTAACGACAATGAATCGAGGGGTAAAAAAACATGATATTTTGATGACTTTGATGATACTTTCGTTTGTTTTTCTATTTTCCCCTCATTTTTATTTTTGGTTGAAAATTTTCTTAGTAGGTATGAGGGCACCTTGGATGTTGTATGGGTGAGTTTGACATTTGGTGGTGTTTTTTTATTTTCTTGCAGTGAGAAAGTCACTTTTGAAGCAATTTGTGTTACTTGAAAATCGAAAAACAAAATTTGATAAACTGAAAAAAGGAAAAAAAAAGAAGTATCCCGCTAAGTCAAAAACCCAAAAGGGTGACTTAGGCAAAATTGGGAGGCCCGGATAGGTTAAAAATTTGAAAGGGAAACCTATGCAAAAATGAGAGGCCAAAATGGTGTGAAATAGGTTAGGTTTGAGGCTTGAAAGAAAATGAGAGAAAATGAGATGCTAGGATGAAAACCTGAGAGGGCTCCCATGCAAAATGAGAGAAATCAAAAATTTATCGTATGCTTCTCTCGTGATGTCTATTTGGTAGCTTCCTTGGTAAAGTAAGCTAGTTTTCATTCTTCTTTTGATTTTGATACCTAAATCTTATTAATGGTTTGTTCATTGGTTTAAGACACCTTAGGTTTGAGATGTGAGAGCGTGTGACATTCTTGTATCTTGGGGTTAGGGTAGTTATGGGAATAAAATGTTGGATGTCTTGGGAATTTTCATGCTTGGTAAATGCTTAGATTTTACTTGTTCTTGTTTACTTAAGGACGAGTAAAGGTTTAACTGTGGGGAATTTGATGAGACGTCAAATGCATGTTTTCTTAGAGCATTTAACATCTCTTTTCTAATTCTTTTATTGGAGGATGTCTAGGTTTAGATTTTTTTTTGCATATTAGGAATTTATAACCATCATCTTTGGCTTTCCTATTTGACTTCTCTATTGTGTGAGCCGATTGTAAACCTAACAGGATTTTACCATTATGAATATCTGGATCTCTTTTTGTGAGTTAAAATGTACATTACTCATGAGTGAAGGCCATCCACAATGATGGTAGTAGATAGAAGGCCAATTGAAAGGTTGGTAGAAGAATTGAGACCAGTGAGCTTAGAATGGTAGAAGATTGAAGATCACGGAAGAATGAAGCCTTAAGACTGAATGAAAACAAGAAGGCACATGCAATTTAGTATTGCATGGAACTTGTAGTATGGCACGACCCATGTAAATGGCTCGTGCCCAAGGAAGCTCCAGGACACGGGCCGTGCAGATTAGCGTGACCCATGCAATCAAAGGAAGGAAACAAAGGACTCCAATACACGGACTGTGCAAATTAGCATGAACCGTGCAAACAGCAAGGCGCAGGACCAAGCTTCAATACACGGGTGGTACAAAAGTGCATGGTCCATGCAATCGGTGGCACTGAGGCACTCTACCAGGTTACACTCTTAGCAGATGTGCATGGACCATACTGCGCGGGTTGTGCACGTCTACAAGCTAGGGTTTGAGAAATGGGCCTTTTTCAATTTTCTCTCTTCACTATAAAAGGCCGAATTTCTTTTTAAAAAAATGAGAGGATGACTGAAATTGTAATAGATCTAGGTTTTCACTCTCTCTTCATTTATATCACATTCCCATCTATCGAAATGTCATGAGTTTTATTTTAGTAGAATAAATTATGAAATAGAAATATTTGTAAGCATGATTTGACATTATATTTGTGAAACTTTTAGATTCATTATATTTATTGGGAGGCCGTCGCCGTACCTCTCAAAGTTAATATTTATAAACCCTAAATGCTTACTATCTACAACTAAGTAGATAGCGGCAAGTCGGAGCCGTCCACGGAGAAGAGGGATTTTCTCAAGCGTTTAGACACAAAAGGTTGCTATTATGCTAGGAGTAGATATATAGATATACATATAAAAGCATGTAAAAGGGGGGTGGGTTTTGTTGGTTGGTTGTCCTAAGTTATGAAAGTTAAAAGACAAGATAACTAGCAAAGCCAAGTAACTATGCTAATCATCAAACAAACTAAGAAAAAGGGGTTTAAAACTACAAAAACAAAGCCTTGGGGGTAATTGATATCCACTTCAAAACCAAATGTAGATCATTGAACTATTCACTCATCCTATCACAATTGTTATCTATGGGCGAAGGACCATAGATTTGACAACAACTAGCCTTCTACTAAAGACATAGTCATTTAACCAAACATAGCACTCATTAGGCTAAACCTAGAACAAACCACATTAAAGGTTCAATTTCATTGCATCTATAGGATAAATATGAGAACAATCCACATTAACATACTTATCTAGCAAGAGTCACAACACATTATGCACAAGAAGTTCTAAGTTCATGTTCTTAGATTTTCATGCAAAGGAGTTAAGGAATTTGTCACGTTCCTAACACCCTAACACTTCAATTATGAAAACACTTCCTATTCTGAAACAACCCATGGCATAAATGAAGTAAAACATAGCATTAAGAATACATGAATGCTAAATAACAAAGGCTTCAAGAACGAGTGAAACAATCTATTCACTACTTTGACTACTTGTTGTGAAGATAAAGCTTCCTTCCTTCTTAGAAAGTAGTTTGCAAGAGTGAATTCGACATCTCTTGTCAAACCTTACCAATGACTCCCTTAGCCGAATTCATTCTTGCAAACTACTGTCTAAGAAGGATGCAAGATTTATCTTCACAACAAGTAGTCGAAGTAGTGAATAGATTGTTTCACTCGTTCTTGAAGCCTTTGTTATTTAGCATTCATGTGTTCTTAATGCTATGTTTTACTTCATTTATACCATGGGTTGTTTGACTATAGGAAGCGTTTTCATGATTGAAGTGTTAGGGTGTTAGGAACGTGACAAATTCCTTAACTCCTTTGCATGAAAATCTAAGAACATGAACTTAGAACTTCTTGTGCATAATGTGTTGTGACTCTTGATGTGTAAGTATGTTAATTTGGATTGTTCTCATATTTATCCTATAGATGCAATGATAGGTTGAACCTTTAATGTGGTTTGTTCTAGGTTTAGCCTAAGAGTGCTATATTTGGTTAAATAGCTATGTCTTTGGTAGAAGGCTAGTTGTTTTCAAATCTATGGTCCTTCGTCCATAGATAACAATTGTGATAGGATGAGTAAATGGTTCAACAATCTACATTTGGTTTGGAAGTGGATATCAATTGCCTCCAAGGCTTTGTTTTTGTAGTTTTAAACTCCTTTTTCTTAGTTTGTTTGATGATTAGCATAGTTACTTGACTTTGCTAGTTATCTTGTCTTTTAACTTTCATAAATTAGGACAACCAACCAACCAACCCCCCCCTCCCATTTTCATGCTTTTATATGTATATATATATATCTACTCTTAGCATAATAGCAACCTTTTGTGTCTAAACACTTGAGAAAATTCCCCTTCTCCGTGGACGACCCCGACTTGCCGATATCTACTTAGTTGTAGATATTAAGCATTTAGGGCTTATAAATATTAACTTTGAGAGGTACAACAACAACCTCTAAATTTTGGCGCTGCTGTCGGGGAAGAAACGTTTATTTTTAAGTGTTTAGGTGTATTTGGTTGCATATTAGCTAGTTGTTTTTATTTTCCACTCCTTGGTGGTTGTTTTTGTTCGGAGTAGGTATTGCTTGAGTTCTTGGTAAATTTTTATCGAGAATCCTTGCACTATGATTTGGACTTTTGAAAAAAAAATTAAAAATTAAAATAATAATGGAGCGTCTCACCTTGAGGGAACTCATGATGAGAAGAGAGGCTCAACAAGCAAGGTTTTGAAGGATGTGTCATTCCGACCATCCTACCGAGTCTTGCTATTTGTTGTAGGAAGAGCACTATGAAGGGGAGAGAACCCTTGGTTTTGGAAACCAAGGGTATTATGAAGAGTGCTACTGATGTGTCCATTTTAGATGGTTATTTTAGGCTTTTTAGGATTAGGTTTTGTGCAATTTTGTGCTCTACATGTGGCATTTTGCCTTGAAATCACATAAGGAGGGATAAAGGCGGCTTTGACGTTTTTATCACTTTTTAGATGATTTTGTGTGACAAGGTGATTTGTTTGAAGACTTTGAAGATTTGAAGACTTTGAAGATTTATCTTTGAAGATTTGAAGATTTGAAGACCTTTACATTTGAGCTTTGTGAAGATTTGAAGAAGTGAAGAGATGAAGAAAGGAGAGCAAAGCAACAGATGAATGATGATCCAGGGTTCTCAGAATTTTCCGAGAAGAATCAGCCTTCAAGAGTGGCACCATTGGATTCCTCTTCTCGAGCACTATAAAATCGACTACAAGAACTCCCGAAACGGATCAACGGTTCACCCGGAGGAAGCAAAACAAAGCAGCAAGGCTGAGTTACTGATTTGGTCGCGAGTCGCGACGACAGCGTCCAGTCAGCCCTGCAGCAGCATTTTTCTCCCTTTTTCTTCCCCCTATAAATACCTCTTCACCTCCTTCATTCCACAGCTTTTGGCCCCTGTTTTGGGCCAAAACCCTAGCTTTTTCTCTCTTGTTTTCTTAGTTTCTATGTGTTTTCTTGTTCTAGAGTAGTTTTTGTTCTTGGGAGCAAGGATTGAAGCTTCCACTTCTATGTATTGAGAACCATTTCTATCTATCTATTTGGTGTTTTTGCTATTGTGCTTTTATTGTGCTTTGAATGTTAATTATTGATGCCATTGATATTGTTGAAAGCTTGAATGAAATACTTGTATGAATTGCTAGCTAGGGTTTGGGGGATTTGGGTTAATTTCCCCCCTTTTCTTGTTAGGAATGTATGAGTATGATTTAGGGCTTTTGATTGTGTTGATGGATTGATAATGTGCTAGACGAATGTGATTGATGTCGAACTCTTCATCATGTTCGTTTGTGTAGCAAACGAGAGAGTTATATGCTCTTGGATGAATGTGCGTTGCACGTTCATCCAATCTCGTGTAAATTGCATGAATTGGTTTAATGCTTAGTCACGGTGTAGTGGTCATAAGCATTGCCAAGCTTGTTGGTTCTTCGTGCTAAATGCCACCAATGGTACCTCGAGTCGTGGTCGCGACTCGGGAGTCATTGGTGAGGTTTGACAAGCGATGTCGAACTCACACTTGCAAACTACTAACTAAGAAGGATAGGAGTTTAGTCTCCACGACAAGTAGTTGAAGTATTGAATAGATGATTTAAATTCATTCTTGAAGCATTTGTTATTTGGCGTTTATGTATTCTTGACGGTGTGTTTTACTGCATGTGTGCCATGAGTTGTTTGAGCATAGGTAGTGTTTGTGTGGTTGAATTGTTTAGGTGTAGGAATGTGACGAATTCCGTAGCGCCTTTGCATGAAGATCTATGAGCATGAACTTAGAACTCCTTGTGATGTGTGTGTTGTGGTACTTGCTAGATGGGTATGTGAGTGTTGGGTCCTGAATGCTATATGATGGAATGTGTGAATGATTCGATGAACTACATTAGATTTGGAAGTGGATATCCATTGCCCCCAAGGCTTTATCTTTGTAGTTTTAAAACCCCTTTTCTTTAGTTTCGTTTGATGATTAGCATAGTCACTTGACCTTGCTAGTTATTGTGTCTTTTTATCTTTGTTAATTTAGGAAACCAACCAACCAACCCCCCCTTTTACTTGCTTTTAAGTGTGTGTAAATATAGTTGCTCCTAGCCTAGTATCAACCATTTGTGCTTGATTGCTTAGGAAGATCCCTCTTCTCATTGGACGACCCCGATTTGCCGCTATCTACCTAGTTGTAGAAAGTAAGCAAAAAGGGCTTATAAATTATCTTTTGCACGGCGGGCGCGACGACCGCCCGCCCGTCAAAATGGCGCCGTTGCCGGGGAAGAGGCGTTTATTCTTAAGTATTTAGGTGTATTTGGTTGTGTATCAGCTAGTTGTTTTTATTTTCCACTACTTGGTAGTTGTTTTTGTTCGGAGTAGGTATTGCGTGAGTTCTTGGTAATTTATTTTATCGAGAATCCTTGCACTATGATTCCGAACTTTTGAAAAATAAAAAATAAAAAAAAACTTTAATGGAGCGTCTCACCTTGAGGGAACTCATGATGAGAAGAGAGGCTCAACAAGCAAGGTTTTGTAGGATGTGTCATTTCGACCATCCTACCGAATCTTGCCATTTGTTGTGGGAAGAGCACTATGACCGAGAAAGAACCCATGGTTTCCAAAACCATGGGTACTATGAAGAGTGCTACCAAGAGGTAGGAGATGTTGGTTTTCAAGGGCAAGAAGCTCATGAATGCTATCCATACCACGACTCTTACAATCCGGAATGGAGTGGTAGTCCGGATTGGTGGTATGAGAATGAGCCGGAAAACCAACATTACGAGCAACCTAGTTGGCCATCACCACCCTATACCATACCCCAAAACCAAGCCCAACAAGGAAATTCAAGTTTGACACGTGAGGATGTCTTAAATACCATAGCAAACTTGAACTCCTTTACTAGTGAGGAGCCGGATACCCAGCTCTCCTCTAGTGTTGAGGCCATTGAGGGGCATGTGAGGAACATATTAGAGGTATTGGCCTGCATGGAAGCTCGTGATTCCGAAAACACATCATCCCAACTTGAACTCGATGATTCGGTGAGTGAGGTCACCAATAAAAATGATTTTGAGTTTGAAAGGGATGAGGAGTTGGTTGTAGAGGATAGAAAAATGGAGGAAGAGGTGATAGTGCTACATCTATTAGCATTGTCACCCCTTCTCCCACCTAGTGAACCAACTCTAATATTTTCGGAAGTTTTGAGGGAAACGAGAGAGGAGCCAAAAGACTATCCCAAGCTCTCTAACCACTTAATTCCCTTTGAACCATCTCCACCTCCACAAGACTTTCCTCTTGAAAGTTTTGTGCCCCCACCTCTCTTATTTTGGATGCTCATGGTGAAGAGCTTCAAGCCTTCACCATATGGATAACATTAGGGTCGTGCCGACGACCTTAAACATACGGAGCTTCTTCGTGCCGACGACGTTAAATAAATTCGGCATTTCTTTTAGTTTTTGTTTCTTTTAGTTTTTGTTTCTTAGTTTTTTTTTGTTGTTTTCTTTTGTTCTTTTTATGGCATGTTTTTCTATGATTTTGTAGCGACATGAAGTGCATTGCAATGGAGGAGATGAAGGAATGAGATCAACGAATGAGGGAAGAAAGCTTGGACAGTTGGTAAGAAGAAGAAAAAAATTTTAAGCCTGGGATACCCTGCCGTCGCGAGTCGCGACGAACAGGGGAGAAAAATCACTCCAGCGCCAACTTTCCGCGAGTCGCGATGACTTCGCGAGGCTCGTCGCGAGTCGCGATGAGCTCAGAAAATTTTGAGCTCTCGGACTCACCTTTCCGCGAGTCGCGATGACTTCGCGAGGCTCGTCGCGAGTCGCGACATACTTCGTCGCGAGTCGCGACGAGCTCAGAAAATTTTGAGCTCTCAGACTCACCTTTCCGCGAGTCGCGATGACTTCGCGAGGCTCGTCGCGAGTCACGACGAGCTCAGAAAATTTTGAGCTCTCGGACTCAACTTTCCACGAGTCGCGATGACTTCGCGAGACTCGTCGCGAGTCGCGACGAACCTCGTCGCGAGTCGCGACGTGCTCAGTAATTGTTGAAAATTTTTTTAGCCCGGATTTCAAATTTCCAAGCTTCCAAGTTTCCAAATGATTTTAAACATTGCATGATTCTTCCTTCTTCTCCACCCAACACTCCCAAGAACTACCACATCTCCACTCATTCTCAACCATCCTACATATATTGGCATATGAACATTCTTGCATCTTTATAGTACATTTGTTGATTGTAGTATGCCGACTACATCATTGTGATCGTAAGCGCACATCCTATAATGATGCTTGTATACATGTCAATATATGTTGGATATTTTTCATGATTATTCTTATAGTGTTGGTTGGGTGTGATTTGGTTGTTCTTTGAAAATACTATGGTTATTAACTCTAGATGCTAAACCTAGTATTACATATCCTTATGTACTTGTGAGTTTAATGTGTTCTTCGTGGTGTAGTCTTGATCAAACGGCGCCATGGAGACAATGCTTTTCTCGAGGGGTGAGTTCTTCTACGGCATCTTTGCTCACCCTTCCGGTTCCGAAACCTATCTCGGGACCATCCAAGTACTTGGATATCGCCATATCACCGGCGAATTTGCGGAGAAATGGGTGTCACTCTAACTCCCTTGCCTTGATTTTTATTGTTCTTGCCTTACGTGTTTACATTGAGGGCAATGTAATGTTTTAAGTGTAGGGAGGGGTTAGAGGATTCAATGCATGCTATATTGTTTTGGAATGCTTTTTGCTACTGTTCATTGGAAAAACATGAGAAAAAGAAAAAAAAAATATAGAAAAACAAAAAGAAAAAGAAAATAGAAAAAGAAAAAGAAAAAAAAAGAAAAAGAAAACCCGCTAAGTTGAAAACCCGAGAGGGCAACTTAGGCAACATTGGGGGCCCGGATAGGTCAAAAACCCTTAAAGGGCGGCCTAGGCAAAAATGAGAGGCTAAAATGTGCGGAAAAAGGTGAGATGTGAGCTAAAGAAACATGATGTGTGGCTAGGATGAAAACTCGAAAGAGCTCCTAGGCAAAATGAGAGAAAGTGAGAGAAATTGAAAAATGCTATGATTTCACTCATTTGCCGGCGTTGGAGTCATAAGGTTGCGGTTGTCACACGGATGGATCGGGTAGCTCAATATCTATAGACCTCTTGGGTTTGGGTAGCTTAGTGGGTTAGGAAACGAAGTGTGGTTGTGAAATTCCTTATCTCTTTCTACTTCGTTTTTGGTTGATATATTGGCATTAGGTGAAGCATGTGTTTAAAACTTCCTCTATGGTTTTAGCTTCATTTTGTGTCATTGGATTCTGGGGATATCAATTCTGGGTTGTGAAATATTTTTATGGGTAGTGAATTGATAAGTGGTAGGTTTGGTTAGATTTAGGATTGGGGATGTGTGTGTGAAAAATTCTCATGTGAGCTTTTATTTTGGGATTTGTGATATTGAGAGTTTTTGTGAGGCTTTGTTTGGGGGATTAGTTTAGGGTATGGCCATATGAATTCCTCCGTATGCTTGGATCTTTTCTTACTCGAGGGCGAGTAAGGTTTAAGTGTGGGGAGGTTTGATGAGGCCATTTTATGTGGTTATTTTAGGGTTTTTAGGATGTGGATACGTCATTTCCTCCGTATGCTTGAATCTTTTCTTACTCGAGGGCGAGTAAGGTTTAAGTGTGGGGAGGTTTGATGTGTCCATTTTAGATGGTTATTTTAGGCTTTTTAGGATTAGGTTTTGTGCAATTTTGTGCTCTACATGTGGCATTTTGCCTTGAAATCACATAAGGAGGGATAAAGGCGGCTTTGACGTTTTTATCACTTTTTAGATGATTTTGTGTGACAAGGTGATTTGTTTGAAGACTTTGAAGATTTGAAGACTTTGAAGATTTATCTTTGAAGATTTGAAGATTTGAAGACCTTTACATTTGAGCTTTGTGAAGATTTGAAGAAGTGAAGAGATGAAGAAAGGAGAGCAAAGCAACGGATGAATGATGATCCAGGGTTCTCAGAATTTTCTGAGAAGAATCAGCCTTCAAGAGTGGCACCATTGGATTCCTCTTCTCGAGCACTATAAAATCGACTACAAGAACTCCCGAAACGGATCAACGGTTCACCCGGAGGAAGCAAAACAAAACAGCAAGGCTGAGTTACTGATTTGGTCGCGAGTCGCGACCAAGTTGGTCGCGAGTCGCGACCAAGTTGGTCGCGAGTCACGACGACAGCGTCCAGTCAGCCCTGCAGCAGCATTTTTCTCCCTTTTTCTTCCCCCTATAAATACCTCTTCACCTCCTTCATTCCACAGCTTTTGGCCCCTGTTTTGGGCCAAAACCCTAGCTTTTTCTCTCTTGTTTTCTTAGTTTCTATGTGTTTTCTTGTTCTAGAGTAGTTTTTGTTCTTGGGAGCAAGGATTGAAGCTTCCACTTCTATGTATTGAGAACCATTTCTATCTATCTATTTGGTGTTTTTGCTATTGTGCTTTTATTGTGCTTTGAATGTTAATTATTGATGCCATTGATATTGTTGAAAGCTTGAATGAAATACTTGTATGAATTGCTAGCTAGGGTTTGGGGGATTTGGGTTAATTTCCCCCCTTTTCTTGTTAGGAATGTATGAGTATGATTTAGGGCTTTTGATTGTGTTGATGGATTGATAATGTGCTAGACGAATGTGATTGATGTCGAACTCTTCATCATGTTCGTTTGTGTAGCAAACGAGAGAGTTATATGCTCTTGGATGAATGTGCGTTGCACGTTCATCCAATCTCGTGTAAATTGCATGAATTGGTTTAATGCTTAGTCACGGTGTAGTGGTCATAAGCATTGCCAAGCTTGTTGGTTCTTCGTGCTAAATGCCACCAATGGTACCTCGAGTCGTGGTCGCGACTCGGGAGTCATTGGTGAGGTTTGACAAGCGATGTCGAACTCACACTTGCAAACTACTAACTAAGAAGGATAGGAGTTTAGTCTCCACGACAAGTAGTTAAAGTATTGAATAGATGATTTAAATTCATTCTTGAAGCATTTGTTATTTGGCGTTTATGTATTCTTGACGGTGTGTTTTACTGCATGTGTGCCATGAGTTGTTTGAGCATAGGTAGTGTTTGTGTGGTTGAATTGTTTAGGTGTAGGAATGTGACGAATTCCGTAGCGCCTTTGCATGAAGATCTATGAGCATGAACTTAGAACTCCTTGTGATGTGTGTGTTGTGGTACTTGCTAGATGGGTATGTGAGTGTTGGGTCCTGAATGCTATATGATGGAATGTGTGAATGATTCGATGAACTACATTAGATTTGGAAGTGGATATCCATTGCCCCCAAGGCTTTATCTTTGTAGTTTTAAAACCCCTTTTCTTTAGTTTCGTTTGATGATTAGCATAGTCACTTGACCTTGCTAGTTATCGTGTCTTTTTATCTTTGTTAATTTAGGAAACCAACCAACCAACCCCCCCTTTTACTTGCTTTTAAGTGTGTGTAAATATAGTTGCTCCTAGCCTAGTATCAACCATTTGTGCTTGATTGCTTAGGAAGATCCCTCTTCTCATTGGACGACCCCGATTTGCCGCTATCTACCTAGTTGTAGAAAGTAAGCAAAAAGGGCTTATAAATTATCTTTTGCACGGCGGGCGCGACGACCGCCCGCCCGTCAGCTACCAAGTGGTAGGAGATGTTGGTTTTCAAGGGCAAGAAGCTCAAGAATGGTATCCATAACACAATTCTTACAATCCGAAATGGAGTGGTAATCCGGATTGGTGGTATGAGAATGAGCCGGAAAACCAGCAATACGAGAAAAATAGTTGGCCATCATCACCTTATACCATACCCAAAAACCAAGCCCAGTAAGGAAGTTCAAGTTTGACACATGAGGAAGTCATGAATACAATAGCAAACTTGAACAACTTTACTAGTGAGAAGTCGGACACTCGGTTCTCTTCTAGTGTTGAGGTTATTGAGGGCCATGTGAGTAGTATATTAGAAGCGTTCACCCGAATGGAAGCTCATGATTCCAAAAATACACCATCCCAAATCAAACTCGAGGATTCAGTGAGTGAGGTCACCATGGAAAATGATCTTGAGTTTGAAGGGGATGAGAAGTTGGTTGTTGAGGATGATAAAAAAGGAGAAAGAGGTGATTGTGCTACATTCATTAGCATCGTCACCCTTACCCCTACCTATTGAACTAACTCCACCATTTTCAAAATTTTTGAGGGAGATAAGAAAGGAGCCAAAAAACTACCCCTAGCCTCCTAACCACTCAACTCCCTTTAAACCATCTCCACCTTAACAAGACTTTCCTCTTGAAAGTTTTGTACCCCCACCTCTCTACTTTTGGATACTCATGGTGAAGGGGTTCAACCCTTCACCATATGGATAACATTAGGGTCGTGTCAACGACTTTAAAAATACGGAGCTTTTTCGTGCCGACGACATAAATAAATTCGGCCTTTATTTTGGTTTTTGTTGTTTAGTTTTTATTATTTTGTCTTGATCTTTTTACGGTGTGTTTTTCTGTGATTTTGTAGAAAAGTAAAGTGCATTGCATTGGAGGAGATGAAGGAATGATATCCATGAGAAAAGGAAGAAAGCTTGGAATGTTGGTAAGAGAAGATTGAATTTTTCCTACGTGCTGGGAAATCCTGCCCTTGCGACTCGCGATGACCTCGCAACGGATCATTGCAAGGCGCGATATGATCAGAATTTTTGTGCTTAAATTCAACTCCCATCCTCCACTTTTCGCTAGTTGCGATGAGCCACGTGAGTCGCAACTAACGGGTCTTCAAGACTACATCCCCTCGAGACCTCGAGTCAAGACAAACCCGAAAAGCCATCAATCCTCGAGGCCGCAGGCCCTCGAATCAAGCTAAAACCTTCGAGACATCATTCCCTCAAGATCTCAGGTCCTTGAGACTGCAATCCCTTGACTCGAGTTGAAGCCCCTCGAGACCTCGGCTCCTCGAGGCCATAAGACCAGCCCTTCGAAAAGCCATGAGTCCTCGAGACCATCATTCCTCTAGATCTCGACTTGAGCCAAAATAAAAAAATCCATGAGTCCTCAAGACCATAATTCATCGAGACCAGTCCCTTGAGACTAGTCAGCCCTCGAGACCTCAGGCCCTTGAGGTTGCAAGCCCTTAGCTCGAGCCGAACCTGAAAGACTATCATCTCTCAAGACCAGTCAGCCCTCGAGACCTCAGGTTCTCGAGGCCGTAAGCTCTTGGATCGAGTCAAACCTGAAAGACCATCATCCCTCGAAACCATCATTCCTCGAGTTGAGCCAAAGCCCTCTAGACATCAGCCCCTCGAGACCTCAGGTTCTCGGGGCCACAAGCCCTCGATTCAAGCTAAAGCCCTTGAGACCTCAGGTCCTCGAGGCTATAATCCCTTGACTCGAGCTGAAGTCCTCGAGGCCATAAACCCCCGACTCAAGATGAAGCCCTTGAAACCTCGTGTCTCAATCCACAAGCCCTTGATTTGCGCTGAAGCTCTCGAGTCCTCGGGTCCTCCTATCCTTTAATGCCTCCGGAAATGGTGGTTATAGTGCATAGATAGGGATCTCTGCCCCTCTCGACTTCTTGAGTGGTGGGGATGAGGTTTCAGGATTTGATCCCGGTCTTGGCACAAATGTCTCCACCTTGATTTCTTCTTCTTTGCTTTCTTTAGCCAAATCCTCGGCCTTCTTTTCAAGGTCTTCTTCTTTTTTCAACTATCCGCTCAAAAACAACCTTTTCTTGGGGCTCCTTCACTTCCCTTCCCCTTCTCAATAAGATTGCACTCACATTTTGTCAAGGGTTGATCTCTGGTTAGGAGGGAAGTTTGCCCTTTTCCCGGGCCTCCATCTGATTCACCACTTGAGCTATTTGGCTCACTTAAGTTTCTAAGTTCTTGATGCTTTCCTTGGTTTCATCTTGGAATTTTTCACCTTTTTTTCCGTGCACATTCTCAACCGGTGAATGGCTTGCATCACCTCATCTTCTGTTAACCCCGAGCTCTCCCTTTGGTCTCGGGGATTTTCTTTGAGCCTTTGAAATTGTTGTTGAGGTGAACTATATTGTTGTTGAGAGGGGGGTTATTGATGAAGGTTTTACATCCTTGAGGGTTTCCATGCCAGGGATTTTGGGTTATCACGATTACCCGAATAGTACGGCCAGTTTTGGTAGAATTGGCCACCTTGGCACCCTTCATTCCTTTGATATCCTTGTGCACCTTGGTAATTTTGGTTGCCTTGGTAGCCTTGTGATGTGTCCATTTTATATGCATAATTTAGTACTATTTTGGGTCACTTTTGTGCTCTTTTATTATCGAGAGCTTGTGTTTTACCTTGAAATTCTCTTAGGAGGGGTAAGAGCAACTTTACGCTTTTTTACCTCTTATAAGTAGATTTTGCGTGACAATGGAAGAACACGGAGGCAATGAAGACCGGAGGCCATTGAAGATCACACTTTCGAAGACTTTTGAAGACTTGCTTCGAAGACATGAAGACCGGAGGCCATTGAAGACCATTTTTGTAGCCATTGAAGACTTGAAAATTGAGAGGAATTGCTATGAAGATGATTATATACCACAAGAAGAAGAAAAAGACACAATGCAAAATTCTGGCACCCATCGCGAGTCACGATGGCCTCGTCGCGAGTCGCAACCAACGGGTGGCCAGAATTTCTCCTTATCTTCTTTGTACTATAAATAACACTCTCTTTCCTCTCATTCTCATTCTTCTACATCTGCGATTCACAGTACTGTTCAAAACCCTTTTTCTTTCCATTTTCATCTTTGAATTCTCTTGTTTTATGATTAGTTGTTTAGCATTGATTAGCATGAACTCTTGTAGCTAATCTATCTTTTGGGAGCAATTGACTAAGGCTTCCAAGCCCATGTCTTAAGAACAATTTGTAGCCTATTTATTACTCTTACTATTATGCATTTATAAAGCATTGAATGTGTTTGTTGATGTCATTAATGTTATTGAAAGCTTGAGTATACGAAATACTTGTATGATATGCTTGTTAAGGTTTGGGAGAAATGGGTTAATTTCCCCCCTTTCTTGATAGGAATCCAAGAGTATGATTTAGAGCTTTTGATTGTGTTGATGGATTGATAATTTCTAGGTGAATATGATAATGTTGAACTCTTTGTCATGTTTGTTGCTTGTAGCAAATGAGAGAAGTCTATGAATGTTGATCGTTCTTGACTAATCTTGTGTAAATGCATAAATCGGTTAAATGCTTAGACATGGTGTAGTGTTTATAAGTGTTGCCGAGCTTGTTGATTCTTCGTGACAAATGCCATCAATGGGATACCTTGAGTCATGTTTCGACTACGGGAGTCATTGGTGAGGTTTGACAAGAGATGTCGAATTCACTCTTGCAAACTACTATCTAAGAAGGATAGAAGTTTAGCCTTTGCAACAAGTAGTGAAAGTAGTAAATAGGTTGCATGTTCAATTATAGATAAGAGGTTTGGAAGTGGAAGTCAATTGTGCCCAAGGTTCCATTCATTGTTATTTTCATCTTATCTTTAGTTGTATTCCATGATTAGCATAGTTCTCTTGCTTTCCTAGTTGTTGTATTTCAATTTGATAACTTAGGATCAAACCAACCAAACCCCCCCCCTTGTTTACATGCTTTTATATGTATCTATGTATGTAAATACTTAGTATGTTTTCTCCTATATATGTTTAAAACACTTGAAAAGATCCCTCTTCTCGTGGACGACCCCAACTTGCCATTATCTACTTAATTGTAGTTAGGAAGAATTTAGGGCTTAAAAGTATTAACTTTGAGAGGTACGGTGATGACCTCCCACCTTGGTTGCCTTGGTATCCCATGGAACTCACCTCCTCAACATAGTCCTCTTGCAAAGTAGGGCAAGTGTCTGTAGGATGCGCTAAGTAACAAATTTCACATGATTTAACACGTGGCTCATTTCTTGGCTTCGTCATCAATGATTTCACCATAGATGCAAAGGCCGAGACTTGATCCTCGAGCTTCTCACTATTGGAAGAGTCACTTGCGGGCATTGGATTTCTCCTTCTCAAATCGTCCCTTGAGCTAAAGCTTCTAGACTCCTCCGCTAGCTCCTCATATAATTGCATAACCTCCGATAAAGTCTTGTTCCCAAGGGTACCACCACAAGAACTACACACTAATATTTTGTCCTCATCAAGAAGACCACTGTAGAAGTAATAGACCAAATCCCCCTTCGAATAACCATGGTAAGGACAACTTGCGAGAAGCTTCTTATACCTCTCTGGTGGGCGTCGTTTACCTCACACAAATAAAACCTGCAATACTCCAATAATAATGAAACTAGTACAGGGTAAGCAGGGTCGATCCACAGGGAACAATTTGATTCTATTGATTGACCTAAAGAGTTAATCGGTTTAGCAACCACGCCTAAACTTGAGATTTGTTTAACTAAAAACTACTAAAAAAAAAACTAAAAACACAAAGACATAGGCACACAATAACTCATAAACACTGAAAGCACTAAATTAAAGTGGAAGGAATCTAGAATAAGAGGAAGGAAGTTGGCTTAGATTAACTCGTTGATTCTTCAGTTGATCCTCGGCTACAAATTAGTTATCCCCGCAAATCAATTAGTTATATAAGAGCAAGTATTTGCTGAACTCCTAAAATCCTCTCTTATTACCCACTAGCAAGCAAGTATTTGCTAAACTTACTAGATTGTTAAATTAATACAAAGAGGACCTAATTTAGGTAGACATCCAAGTATTTGCTAAAGACAGCTACCTACCCGGTTGATTATTTTCCTGCTATTACAGTCTGTATCAGTTATCTGTTTTTTACAAGAAAGTGCTACTTTAATTAGCTCTAGCTTAGCATGAATTGAGGTGATCAAACTCAACCCACAAAGCCTAAGTTTATACAATAATCAACCAAGAACTTGCAAGAACACTTTTAAGCATATCAATCCTCACAACTTTATAAATCAACCTTGAATCAATCCAAGCCAACTAAGAAATTTAGCTACTCATATTATGAACAAAGAAAACAAGATAAAGAAATGATTTCATTAACTAAGAGAAGTAAAGGAATTTACAAAGAAGAAAAGACAAGAAAAAAATCAAACCTACTTAAGAGTCCAAAACCCTTCTCTCGGCCAAGCTTCCCAAGAAGAAGAAGAAGCATCCGAAAATATCTCCACAAGTTGTCCCCCCAAAAAGTTCTTTTCATCACTTTGGCTCTTGGTATTTATATAGAGCTCAAAATGAGTAAAATAATATAAAATCTACCAACCAAAATATCTTACTAATCCATTTTGGACTAGGAAGAGTATTTATTACAAACTAACTAGTGGGCTTAAGCAAATGAATTTAGCCCAACTTCTTGCTTCCATTTTGCTTGCTAACTTCTTCTCTTCAATCTTGCACCTTTGCACTTCAATCTTGATGCTAAATTATGCTTCTTCCGTCCTCTGTTTCTTCTCCATGTTAACTGCATAATTTGGCCATAAAAACTCCATTATACACTTCAAACATCAACACTTTAATTAAATTCCCCAATGAAAGAACAACATATAATTATCCTATCAAATCCTCACACTTGAGTCATACTTGTCCTCAAGTATGTTAATAAAGCATGTTGTTCAATCACAATTCCCAATCTCCTAATACACTCTAAAAGCAAACCGAAACATACTTTAAAACAGAAAAAACAGAAAACAAACAAAAAACAAACCCAAACAGAAAACAGAAAACAGAAAAGAGAAAAGATTATATACAAAACCTTGGTCAAATATTCAGCACTTCAAATTTCCTTTCATTGGCTCATCAACAAAGTTCACTATGCATGATATCAAGTCTCCTTTCATAAACAGAATTGGTATCATCCCCCTTTAAACTATCAAATCAATCCCCCCTACATCAGTCAAACTTGTTTTCAACCCGATCAAAATAGACAAGATGAACTTCCTCACGGTTGTCACTCAATCCACTCAAAAGTAAGGGTTATTTCACTCAATATATACCGTGGCAGCATTAATCAAAACATGAAGATCAAAAAGGACTTTTATTTAGGTTGTAATGGGGTTAAGGGTGTATGAACATGGTAAGATCCTACGGGCTCTAAGTTCATTCAAAACATCTTATGCATACTCCATCACATATTTACCATCCATCTCAACTAGGCAATTCCCATATCACATCTGAGTGCTCTGTTTTTCTCTTTCTTTTTGTATTTTTTTTTCTTTTTTTCTCTTCTTTTTTTTTTTCTTTGTTTTTTTTTTTTTCAACAGCACTGTTTTCACAATTAATCCCAGGGAAACACAACATAATTACAGAACAACAATTCAGATCCATACCCCTACTTGTGGAATGCCTTATATGCAATATTACACCATGGATGAATTCAATACATAAGCCTTCAAGAGTATGCACAATAGGGTCAAGAAAAGGATATCAACAAGGCTCGGACTATACAATCTTTTATATATTTTTTTTTATTTACGGGGTTAAAGCAAAGAAAAAGTTAGGCTCAAAGGGGTTCACTAAGGGATATAAAGGATGGCTATATATACGATGTGGGGTTAGTCCTAATTTGCCTTTTATCACCTCATCATGCATTAACCTAGCTGCCACAACTCTCAAAAACAAGTTGGATGTAGAGAGTGCTCTACTTTAGGCTCAATCCTTACTATCTGCTAGGCTTTGTTCAAACTCATCTAATTTATCTCAAGTTCATTCAAGTGCAACTGATTTCAGGGGTTAATCATCTCTAATTCTCAAGGGGATATCAAGCAATCCTATTTACTACTCAAATTCTCTCAACATGCACAGTTATTCCATTTCAAAGTCAATTCCAGTACTCCTATCATGCTGAATTGTTGACCAACAAACACACATAAAACACACATAACCATTCAAATAAGTAACAGACACCTAGACCACTAAACCACCCTCCTCACACTTAAATCTTGCTGGTCCTCAAGCAAGTCAAGCGGAACAGAGAAAAAACCAACTAACAACTAGGAATAAAATAAAACAAACATATATATAGAGAAGGGAATTAGGGAACTTAAGTTTTGTGGTGGATGCTGTTGTGAATTGCTAGCAAACCAAGCAGTGCAGAGGTGACTTAAGGCAGACTGAATATGTCCATTTTGAGCAGCTAAAGCGTACAGTTTCATGTGCAAAAATTGCACATCTGCCCGAAGTGACTGCACTTCATCAAAGAGAGTTCTATTGCCTTAATCCTTCATCTTCTTTTCTTCCTTTCTTCCTAAAGAAGAATTGTGCACACCCCTGCACAATAAAATGGAAAGCATCAAAAATTAGTATTAATTATATTTCACATAAAATAAAACCAAACAGAAGTTTAACTTCATAAAAGTAAATTACCAAAAACTAAAATTCTAATAAAAGAAAGAACATGAAATTAAAAATTGGGTTGCCTCCCAATAAGCGCCCGCGTTTACAGTCCGTGGCTAGACTTTGTCATACGGTCAAGTACTGGAGGTATGGCATAGTGAAATTTCTTCCACTACTACCACTTGAGATGCATCGTGAAATGGCTTGAGACGATGACCGTTAACCAGAAAAGACTTCTCTGTATGCATGCTTTTAATTTCAACAGCTCCATTTGCCCAAACAGAGACCACTTCAAAGGGACCAGCCCATTTGGATTTTAGTTTCCCGGGCATCAACCGAAGCCTAGACTGAAAGAGTAGTACTTTCTGGCCAATCTTGAACTCCTTGGACCTCAAATTCTTGTCATGCCACATTTTAGCGCGCTCTTTGTTCCACATAGCTTGATCAAAAGATTCCAAACGGAGTTCCTCCAACTCTTGAAGTTGAAACTTCCTTTCCTCCTCACACTTGAGAGGTTGCATATTCATCTCCTTCACAGCCCAATAAGCCTTATGCTCAATTTCCACTGGCAAATGGCACATTTTCCCAAAAACAAGCCTATAAGGGGACATTCCAATAGGAGTTTTGAAAGCGGTTCGATAAGCCCAAAGAGCATCATCTAATCTTTTACTCCAATCCTTCCGAGATGGATTCACTGTCCTTTCTAGAACTTGCTTTATTTCTCTATTTGACACCTCCGCTTGGCCATTGGACTGAGGATGATAAGTAGTAGCCAATCTATGATGCACTCCATATTTCTTCAGAAGGGCTGCAATGGTGCGGTTTTTTAAATGAGTTCCTTGGTCACTAATGATTGCTCGCGGCACTCCAAACCTGCTGAAAATATGTGATTTCAAGAATCCTGAAACAACTTGAGAATCATCAGTGCGGGTGGCTTTCGCTTCCACCCATTTTGAGACATAATCAACCGCAAGTAATATGTAAAGATTACCATATGAACTAGGAAAAGGTCCCATGAAATCTATACCCCACACATCAAATATCTCACAAACAATAATGGGAGTTTGAGGCATTTCATCACGTTTAGAAATATTTCCTGTCATTTGGCATCTAGCACAACTCTTACAAAACATGTAAGCATCTTTATGAATAGTCAGCCAATAAAATCCACTATCAAGAACCTTTCGAGCTGTACGTTTAGGACCAAAATGACCTCCACAAGCAAAAGAGTGACAATGCAAAAGAATTGTACCTTGTTCTTCATCAGGAACGCATCGCCTAATGATTTGGTCCGAGCCGATTTTCCACAGATATGGCTCATCCCAAATATAATGCTTACACTCACTCTTGAGCTTCATTCTCTGGGCAGTGCTGAAGGTTTCTGGACTTTCCCCAGTGGTGATGAAATTAACAATATCTGCAAACCATGGATCATGAGCAGATTTCCCATGCAATGCTGCTGTAAGAGGGCTCGGTTTGGCCAATTCGAGGCCTGTGGCAGCATATAAATGTTCTTCGGGAAAAAATTCTTGAATGGGGATTGCATCCTCAGGTTTTACCAACCGACTCAGGTGGTCAGCAACATGATTTTCAGCACCCTTCTTGTCTTTTATCTCCCAATCAAATTCTTGTAACAACAAAATCCACCTAATCAACCTCGGCTTGGATTCCTTCTTTGTAAACAAATACTTCAACGCCGAATGATCGGTGTAGACAATAATCTTTGATCCCAGTAAATAAGACCTGAATTTATCAAGAGCAAACACCACTGCCAACAGCTCCTTTTCAGTAGTGGTGTAATTGCATTGAGCCGGATTCAAAGTCTTAGAAGCATAATAAATCACATGGCTTTCCTTCCCTAGCTTTTGTCCCAAAACAGCCCCTACCGCATAATCACTTGCATCACACATCAATTCAAAGGGCATGTCCCAATTTGGTGGTTGCATTATCGGGGCAGAGATGAGTTTCTCTTTAAGCACATCAAAGGAAAGCTTGCGCTCTTCATTCATTTCAAAAGGAACATCATCTTGAAGAAGTTTGGTTAATGGTTGCGCTATCTTGGCAAAATCCTTGATGAACCTTCTATAAAATCCAGCATGCCCCAAGAATCCACGAATCTCCCGGACATTGGTAGGATAAGGTAGTTGTTCTATGGTCTCCACCTTAGCCTTGTCAACTTGAATTCCTTTTTCGGAAATTACATGCCCCAAAACTATGCCTTCATCCACCATGAAATGACATTTTTCATAGTTCAAGACTAGATTTCTTTTCACACATCGAATCAATACTTGCTCCAAGTTACTCAAGCACATCTCAAAAGAATTCCCATACACTGAAAAATCATCCATGAATACCTCAATGCTTGATTCAATCAAATCTGAGAAAATACTCATCATGCATCTTTGAAAAGTGCCCGGAGCATTACACAATCCAAATGGCATTCTCCTATAAGCATAGGTGCCAAAAGGACATGTAAAAGTAGTTTTTTCCTGATCCTCGGGGTTCACACATATCTGGAAATATCCACTATATCCATCCAAGAAACAAAAGAATTTATTCCCCGCTAATCTCTCCAACATTTGATCGATGAAAGGAAGTGGAAAATGATCTTTCCGAGTTGCCGCATTAAGCTTCCTATAATCGATACACATCCTCCATCCGGTGACTAGCCGAGTAGGAACCAACTCATTCTTTTCATTCTGCACCACCTGAATACCGGACTTCTTGGGTACCACATGGACCGGACTAACCCAATTGCTATCCGAAATAGGGTAAATAATTCCCAAGGATAAAAGTTTAAGGATTTCCTTGAGAACTACCTCCCTCATGTTAGGATTGAGCTTCCTTTGAGGATCTCGAACAGGTTTTGCATCCCGCTCCAATAAAATATGATGTGTGCAAATGTCAGGGCTAATTCCCGTGATATCCGCCAAAGTCCAACCAATTGCTTTCTTGTACTTCGTCAACAAGGCAATCAATTTTTCTTCTTGAGACTCCTCCAACTTGGTACTCACAATAACTGGCAAGGTTTCAGATTCCCCAAGGTACACATATTTCAGGTTTGGTGGCAGTGCCTTAAGCTCCAAAACTGGTGGTGAAATTTCAGAAGGCAATGGTCTGTCGGCAAGGCTCTGTTTGGGCAAATCGAGAGTGGTTCCAGTGCTCAAAACTTCTTCTTGAGAATATAAAGAACATAGCAGCTCACAAATCTCCTTATCACTCTTTCCTTGCAACATCAGCTCTGTAGCACCTGTAGATGATGGAATCTCCATTCTTTCCTGCAAGAACTCAGCCTCAAGAAAATCTTGGACTAAAGGGTCAATTACATCGATGGCATATATATTTTCAGCATCAAGTGGTTTTTTCATCGCATCTTCAATGCTGAAAATATATTTGTCACCATAGTAATCAAGACAAATTGTTCCATCTCCCACATTAATAACAGTATTTGCCGTCCTTAAGAAAGGCCGACCTAACAAAACTCCAGAATTATTCTCACCATTATCATGATTCATTTTCACCACATAAAAATCAGCGGGATACACAAATTCATTGACCTTGACAAGAACATTTTCTAAAAGACCTTCGGGGTATACACAAGATCGGTCCGCTAATTGAATCACAACCCTAGTATCTACCAATTCAGCTCCAATCAATTTCTTATAAACAGATAAGGGCATAACATTAATTGAAGCTCCCAAATCACACATAGCAGACTCAATTTTTACCTCTCCTATATGACATGGTAAAGAAAACATACCCGGGTCCTTACATTTTTGAGGTAATTCTCTTTTTAGCACTGCCGAAACCGACTCACTCATGATCACCTTGCTTGAGTTCTGTGGTTTCCTTGCCACAAAATCCTTCAAAAACTTGCTCACTGGTGGTAGTCTCATTGCCTGCAACAAAGGAATGTTAATATCCATTTTTCCAAAAATAGACAAGAAATCAATGGTTTCTTCTTTTTTCTTTGCTAATCTACGAGGAAAGGGAGGAAGAATTTTCACTGGAGGATCATTCAGAACCTTCCTCGGAGTTTCCTCCTTGGTTAATTCAAAATTACCCCCTACCAGATTTTCAGCTTCTGTCACCAGCCTCTGTTTGGGCAAATCAGGGTTTGCTCCAGATTGCTGAGGATGATCCTTATTGGTCTCGCTTGCAAATTTTTTTGGTGGTGACTCAACTTCTTTTCCGCTTCTGAGAGTGATCTGTTTTGCTGTCTCCCTCGGATTCATTTGTACTTGAGAAGGAAGTCCAGGTTGTTGCATTCGAAGCTCATTCAAAGAATTTGTCAATTGAGAAATTTGACGGGTATGCTCGTCCAATGTAGCCTCGGCTTTCTTAGAACTCTCTTTCTGATCTTGAAGCATATTCATCATCAAATCTAGCTTCTCATCCATTGACTTCACTTGAGGAGGTGGCTGATTTTGAGGATAAGCTTGAGGAATTCTTTGATTCGGTAGAACATAGGCTTGTTGAGGTGGGTTTCCTTGATCTCTCCATCTGAAATTTGGATGATCTCTCCAACCAGGATTGTAAGTAGCTGAATAAGGATCTCTCCTAGGCTGCCTCTCATTCCAATTCCCCATAGTATTCGCTTGAACAAGTGGCTCTTCCAATGCAAAATTACATTGCAAAGTGGTATGGCTATATGTTCCACACGTATCACATGGACGATCATAAGGGCTAGAAGAAGAGCTTGTATTTGGAGTAGCAACTTTATCAACTACTTTTGAAAGAATTTTCTCCAATTTATCCATCCTTTCATTGAATTTATCCTCACCCGAAGAGCTTGTATCCACCACTTTCTTTAAAATCCTCACATCACCTCTGTCATATTCCTTCTTGGAATCAATCAATTTCTTGACAATTTCCCTAGCTTCATTCACTCGAAGATGGGAAAATCCCCCATTGCTTGCTGAATTCATAAGGTCTTTGTTCACCGAAGTCAGCCCTTGGTAGAAATATTGCAACAATTGTCCCTCCGAAAAGCGATGATTAGGGCAACTATCCACCAACCTTCGAAACCTAAGCCAAAATGCACTTAATGGCTCATCAAACTCTTGATGGATACTAGAAATCTCTCTCTTCAACGTTTCAGTCCTTGTGGAGGGAAAATAATACTCCAGAAATTGCTTCTTGAGACCATTCCATGTAGTAATGGAATTTGGTGGTAAGCTAGAAAGCCATTGGTTTGCTGCCCCTGTCAAACTAAATGGAAATGCAACTAGCTTGAATTGCTCCTCCGTGACATTCTCAGGCCTCTTTTGCACCTTGCAAATTTTTATGAACTCATTCAAAAAATTGTATGGATCTTCGGTGCTCCTTCCATGGAATTTCGGAAGAACATTCAAAAGGCCTAACTTAATCTCAATGGGACTCCCTGTTGGTGCCACTTGGATGGGAGTAGGGGGGTCTTCTTCACTGTGACCAGTAAGTTCCCACATATAGGGATTGTCAGCATTAAGATTAGGATTCGCCATTAGAGAAGGATCGGTTTTAACTTCAGTTTCTGCCTCTGGAAGGGTCTCGATTTGGGCAAACTGAGGTTCCCCTGCAGCCTTCAACTTTTCCAACTTAGCTTCCTTCCGATTCTTCTTGGCTGTCTTTTCTATTTCAGAATCAAACTCCAATACCTGCTTATCAGACCTGGTCATATACTGAAAAACTAACACACATATCAGTAGAACAAACAACAGGAATCAACAACCGTCCCCGGCAACGGCGCCAATTTGGCGGGCGTCGTTTACCTCACACAAATAAAACCTGCAATACTCCAATAATAATGAAACTAGTACAGGGTAAGCAGGGTCGATCCACAGGGAACAATTTGATTCTATTGATTGACCTAAAGAGTTAATCGGTTTAGCAACCACGCCTAAACTTGAGATTTGTTTAACTAAAAACTACTAAAAAAAAACTAAAAACACAAAGACATAGGCACACAATAACTCATAAACACTGAAAGCACTAAATTAAAGTGGAAGGAATCTAGAATAAGAGGAAGGAAGTTGGCTTAGATTAACTCGTTGATTCTTCAGTTGATCCTCGGCTACAAATTAGTTATCCCCGCAAATCAATTAGTTATATAAGAGCAAGTATTTGCTGAACTCCTAAAATCCTCTCTTATTACCCACTAGCAAGCAAGTATTTGCTAAACTTACTAGATTGTTAAATTAATACAAAGAGGACCTAATTTAGGTAGACATCCAAGTATTTGCTAAAGACAGCTACCTACCCGGTTGATTATTTTCCTGCTATTACAGTCTGTATCAGTTATCTGTTTTTTACAAGAAAGTGCTACTTTAATTAGCTCTAGCTTAGCATGAATTGAGGTGATCAAACTCAACCCACAAAGCCTAAGTTTATACAATAATCAACCAAGAACTTGCAAGAACACTTTTAAGCATATCAATCCTCACAACTTTATAAATCAACCTTGAATCAATCCAAGCCAACTAAGAAATTTAGCTACTCATATTATGAACAAAGAAAACAAGATAAAGAAATGATTTCATTAACTAAGAGAAGTAAAGGAATTTACAAAGAAGAAAAGACAAGAAAAAAATCAAACCTACTTAAGAGTCCAAAACCCTTCTCTCGGCCAAGCTTCCCAAGAAGAAGAAGAAGCATCCGAAAATATCTCCACAAGTTGTCCCCCCAAAAAGTTCTTTTCATCACTTTGGCTCTTGGTATTTATATAGAGCTCAAAATGAGTAAAATAATATAAAATCTACCAACCAAAATATCTTACTAATCCATTTTGGACTAGGAAGAGTATTTATTACAAACTAACTAGTGGGCTTAAGCAAATGAATTTAGCCCAACTTCTTGCTTCCATTTTGCTTGCTAACTTCTTCTCTTCAATCTTGCACCTTTGCACTTCAATCTTGATGCTAAATTATGCTTCTTCCGTCCTCTGTTTCTTCTCCATGTTAACTGCATAATTTGGCCATAAAAACTCCATTATACACTTCAAACATCAACACTTTAATTAAATTCCCCAATGAAAGAACAACATATAATTATCCTATCACTCTCCTAATAGTCAAAGAGAGATTCTTCATGCCATTGGAGGATGTTACTTATATCCTTCTTCAAGGTGGCGGATTTCGTGGCCGGGAAGTATTTGGCTAGAAATTTCATTTTCGTGAGGAACGGTACCACCACATAAAAAGTGAAACTCGGTGAGGTGCTTGTTGGCATTCTCCCCTTGCCTACCAAGGAAGATAGGTAGCATATTTATGAACCTGATCTTTAGCTCGAAGTGCCCATTCGGTTCAACCAAGGGATACTCAATGCACATTGGTTGTTGATCGAGGTTGGGGCCATAATGTCTCTCAACAATGCTTGCCCCAAAGGAATCTCCCTTCCATGGAGTGGAGGAGCTCTCCCTTGAAGATGAGGATGTTGATTTCTTCCTCCCGGATGCTCATGTTCATGCTCATGTTAATGCTCTATAGAATTGGAATTATCCACAAAATGGTCACTAGGAGGGGTGTTATTCACACTTTCCAAAGAAAGCCTCCTAACCCGTCTCAAATTCAACTCTAACTCAGGGTCATAGTGTAGGGGTTCTTGTGAAGAGGATCGCGTACGAACCATACACCAAGAACTCAAATAATACGTCTCCAAGCCAAGAGAAAATGGAAAGTTAACTAAGAAATCAAAACAAAAGCAAACTAACAAATATTTACAACTAGCACATAATCACATATAATATGCCCAAACACTTAAAAATAGTGGCGCCAAAATTTGGGAGGTCGTTGTCGTACCTCTCAAAGTTAATATTTATAAGCCCTAACGCTTCCTATCTACAATTAAGTAGATAAAGGCAAGGCAGGTCATCCACGAGAAGAGGGATCTTTTAAAGTGTTTAAACATATATAGGAGAAAATATACAAGGCATATACATATATAGATACATATAAAAGCATGTAAAAAGAGGGGTTTGGTTGGTTTTTTATCCTAAATTATCAAATTTAAATACAACAATTAGCAAAGAAAGAGAACTATTCTAATTATGCAACAACAACTAAAGGGTGATTAAACCAATAATTAACGGAACCTTGGGCGCAATTGACTTCCACTTCCAAGCCTCTTATCCATAATTGAACATGCAACCTATTTGCTACTTTCACTACTTGTTGTGAAGACTAAACTTCTATCCTTCTTAGATAGTAGTTTGCAAGAGTGAATTTGACATCTCTTGTCAAGCCTCACCAATGACTCCCTTAGTAAAAACACGACTAAAAGTATCTCATTGATGGCATTGAGCACAAAGAATCAACTAGCTTGGCAACACTTATAAACATTACACCGTGTCTAAGCATTAAACCAATTCATGCATTTACACAAGATTAGTCAAGAACGATCGACATTCATAGACTTCTCTCATTTGCTACAAGGAAAAAACATTACAAAGAGTTCAACATGATCGTATTCATCTAACAATTATCAATCCATCAACACAATCAAAAGCTCTAAATCATACCGTTGGATTCCTATCAAGAAAAGGGGAAATGAACCCATTTCCCCAAACCCTAACAAACATATCATACAAGTACTTCATATACTCAAGCTTTCAAAAACATTAATGGCATTAACAAACACATTCAATGCTCCATAAATGCATAATAGTAAGAGTATCAAATAGGTTACAAATTGTTCTTAAGACATAGGCTTGGAAGTCTTGGTCAATTGCTCTCAAGAACTAGATTTAGCTAATACAAATCATACTAACATCCATAAACAAATGCATAGAGAAATAAAGAGAGAAAGGATGAAAAAGATGAAGAACCTAGGGTTTAAAAATAGTAGAATTTGGCCAAGAAGGATAAGATATGAAGTGGGGGGACAAAATTCCTTTTATAGTACAAGAGGGAGGAAAAGAAAAGAAAAAAACAAAAGTGTAGCAAGCTCCCGCCCGGGCGGGCTTCCCATTTTGATCCTTGTGTCGCCTTGCTTCCAAATCCTCGATTCTTTTTGTCTACAATCTTGAAATCTAATCTTCAAAGTCTTCAAAAGGTGATCTTCAATGGTCTTCGATCTTCAAGTCTCTATGTTCTTCCTTTGTCACACAAAATCCACTTAGAAAAAGGTAAAAGAGCGTAAAGTCACTCTTACCTCTCCTAAGAGAATTTCAAGGTAAAACACAAGCTCTTGATAATAAAAGAGCATAAAAGTGATCCCAAAAAGTACTAAAATATGCACATAAAATGGACACATCAGGAAGGAATGGTTATTTGGATGTAGGAAAGTATGTGAACTTCATGGGTCGTGAACGTCTACACACCCCATGAATTTGGGGTTTGGTTCTCCTCCTTGTCCACCATTTTGAGCATCACGAACCATGTACGTCTACATGGTCTATGAGTTTGACTCCCCATTTTCTCACCTTCCTCCAAGAACCATATGCTTCCTACAAAACAAACATGCACACCAAGTGTAATAGTGTTCCAAAACAGAAAGGTACAAATAGGAACACACATCAAAAATACTAAACTAATTTTTCAAAGCTCGGGTTGCCTCCCAAGAAGCTTTGTATATTTATGGTCGTCGGCATGACCCTAATGTTATCCATATGGTGTGGGTTTGTACCCCATCACCAAAAATGGAGAGGTGGGGGTAAGAATCTTCCATGAGGAAGTTATTGTAGAAAAGGAGTCAACCTTAGAGGGAATAGGTGGTTGGAAGCTTAGAATATTCATTGGGCTTCTCTATGGTTTCTTCCTCTAAGGGTTTCAAAAATGTGGGAGTGGGTTCTATACGTGGAGGTTGGGGTGAAAATAGGCAATATTGTGAATTAAGTATAATCACCCCTTCCTTAACTTCTTTGCTCTCAACAAACCACTCCCCATCCCCTTTGGATTCATCTACCAATATTTTAATTCAACTAGGGATGGTTCATTTTTTAAATGTTGGGTTTCAAGTTGGCTCAACCTTTCCATCAAATCAATCACTTGCCCTTCAACTTTCTCAATGTTTGAGAAGAGTTGAGTTCCCAAATCTCTAATCTCACTAAGCATTTGTGATTGAAGTAAATCACTACTCTTGGTCACATAGCTATAGCTTGCAAAATTTCTTCATAATCTGATTTGGGAACCAATCCTAGGGATTTGGTTTAGGGCATTGTATAGCTTGGTGAGAGCCAACTATCTATCTTAAAGTGTAGGTTTCCCAATGCATTTACATACCAAGAATTCGAGTTACCACTAAACCTCAAAAAATTTGAAGAATTGTGGTGTGGGTACCAATCTTGATCCCATCGGCCTTGGGAACCAACAACTCCTACCTCTCTCTCATATTCGCTCACCATAAACTAAGACTCCGTAGAGTGGTTGCAATGATATATCCTACAAAATCTCACTCGTTGAGCCTCTCTTCTCCTATACTCACTCAACCTTGGGAAAAGCTCCGTAGGGTGATCATAATAACACACCCTACAAATCCTCATCCATTGAGTGTTTTCCCACATTTTTTCAATTAAAAACACAAATAAAGGAAACACACAAAGTTTGGAATCGTAGTACAAGGGTCCTCAGTTTGCACCAATAACTCAAACAATACCTAATCCGGAAAATAACAAACAAACAAAAGAACAACACTAGCTACTCAAATAACATGTTATGCAAGTTAACAATAAAACTTTTAAAATAGCGACCCCGGCAGCGGTGCCAAAAATTTTTACCCACCTCCACTCGGGGTCGTTAAAAATGAGTCATAGCTAACCCGAGCGAAGGCGTTTGTCAAACAACAAGATGAATGGGATGATAAAATTGCAATTTATATTCTGCAGAGATGCTAGTGATCTAATAGCTAGTTAGTGGCAAGATCGGGTTTGTCCACAGAGATGTTAGGGTCTAATAGCTAATTAAACACAACCACGTATAGGTTGTCAATCCATCTGTGTTCTAGGAATAGCTAACATTGTAGAATGGGGATTTTTGGGTTTTCAATTAATAAATACGAACATAAAAGATAACATGAGATTAAACTATATAAATAAGCACTTGAGGGTATTTGTGTAACACAATTGATAAATGACATCTATCCTTGATTCATTCACATATAGATATATAAAACCTATATTATGCCTATGTCAAACAGTGTAGAGATAGCTAGGTATATCCCCTGTCACACATGGTACTTACCAATGTTGTATCTCACTGTCTCTGTAAATTGGGAAATACGCTCTAGTCCAGTGACGCTGCAAACCATTCCTCATCACGTTACACCCAATGCTAATGCGCCCCCTCTAAGAGGAATACAAAGCCACCTAAGAAGGCAATGCCTCGCGTAGGTCACAACCGTTAGATATGTAGTGAGTGCATTACATCCCGGACACTCCACTGTGGATCTTAACCCCTTGGCCTAGAAAGGCAAAGGAAAAAACACCTAGTGATGACTCTAGATTCGGTACAACTCTAGTCACTACAAACAATCACTCTAATTTATTGGGGTAAGCCGGGGAATTCTCCCCGTTGGGATTTGCCGAACCGACCACCCAACATGTTGATTTCTCACACAACTAGCCTTAGAATCATGGTATAACACATATACGGATTTTCTCTCAAAGGAAATGAATGCACTCATCTCCCCCGGTGTTCTTTACCTACTCTACAATTCTAACACTCCCAAGATAGCACTGAAGCCTAGCACAATTTTATACTACCACACATGGATGGGTGCATTATCATAATGACATAGCATAGATCTCAAAAATATTAGAAAGCACAAGTTCAAGCACAAATATTTATAGGACAACAAGATAGGAAAATCTAAATCTCAAAAAACCATGATCAAAACATGCTTACAAATACACCCCCAAGCTATAGAACTACTCCCTAAACATGGAATTCAAGTATTGCACTAATTTTCATATTTTTGGGTAAAAGCAAAATAAAGAAAAGAAAGAGAAAGAACCTAGAGAGAAGGGAGAGTGTTTTTCTCTCTCTAAGCTTCTCTTAAAATCCAAAATCTGATCTAGAATATGAACCCTAGTATACTAAAGGCTATATATATAGTAGTTGGGGATTGGGCCTAAAAATAGGCCCGAATTATGCCAAAAACCCTAACAGCCGCCACTGACACGAGACACAGCAATTGGTACGGCTCGTGTTGCTGATGTGGCCTCTGATAGCATAGCCCATCGATCTTGGCACCAGCCATGTGGCTTATGCTGGCACGGTCTGTGTCAACTAGCACCGGCCATCGTCTGGAGCTCTGTTTTTGCACTTTTGATCTGCACCCCGTGTCTTTTGGCGCAGGCCATCAACCCAATCTCCATTATGCTCAGTTTCTTAGCAAGGGCCGCATCATTCTTCACACCCCATGGGCTGGTCTTGACATTTGTGACTTGGAACAATGTGAGTCGTACGAAACAGAATGTTCAACGCATATACTTAGCCAAATTTGGTGTGAAAAAGAGGACTTGAGGACACGTCCAGCCAAGCTTGACACGGATAGTGCCGGGTCTTGGCATGGCCTGTGTTGCTTGGCACGGCTTGTGCCAAAGACCCCTAACACCAGATGTATCTTGTGGTACGGGCTGTAAATGGTTTAGCCTCGTGCTAGCCATGAATGGTTTGTGCACATGTGGCTAGTTTGACCAGCTGACTACTTTGCTCCACTACGGATGAACCGTTGGTCCGATTTGAGGGTTCTTATGGTCAATTTCATAGCGCTCAAGAAGAAGAAACCAATGGTGTCACTCTCAAGGGTCTATTCTTTTTGGATATATCCTCAAACTTTGTGCAACTCCCAGACAACAATCTTTCATTTCTTCCTAGGCCTCTTTGAACTTCAAATCGGACCTTTTTTAGATCAATCCTTCTACCATCACGCTTTAGAGTCTGTGGCCTTTGTCTACTACCATTCTTGTGAAAGGCCTTCAATATCTTCTACCGTCCTTGAAAATGACCTTCTATATAAAGATGATGAAAAGTACCTATGAGCCACCTACTAATGATGATCATAAAGAAATATCTAGGTGCCTGTGGATACAAGGTGGCCATTAGTATTAATTAAGTCAACCAAATGCGGGATTTAGACAAGATAACCAAACATGGCCGTCCAAACCCTTTGTCATGTAAACCGAACTAATACTTGCAATCCAACAAGTAAAACAAGTCAATTATTATATTGAATGCATTGGTTAACGCATGCACTATGTTGCACATCAGACGCTAAACAAATTCTAGGTGGAGCATTCCTTAACAATTTTCAATTGTTTTTACACGTAATTTCCCACTGGGATGGGTGGATCTCATCATGTAGTGTATACCGATAGTCTCTTGTAGGGTGATGATGAATGGCCAAACATTAGGTTTCTTTGTACCTAATAAGAGAGTGAGACAGGGATGCCCTTTATCTCCATATTTTTTTAATTGCCTAAAAGTTCATGTTCTCTTAGTTTAATTATACGCTTTTTAGGAACAGACATGTGGGAGTCAATGCATTAATCATCTTATGTATGTAAATGATTGCATCATGTTTTCAGATGCACTTATCAAGTGATAAATGATATAGCAAAGATGGTGGATCTATATGCCAAATTCTTAAGATAGAGACTCAATTTCCGCAAGTATTCCATTGAATTCAGTCCAGCCACTCTGTCACACATGCAGCAGTACACGAGGTATACTTTTAACATACATGAACATGGTATATGAAACAAATATTTAGGGGTTAATATTATCTTTGGAGTAAGTAAGAAGGCTATATTAAATAGTTTCTTGAGCAAGTGACTTCGGTGGCCCCTTAACCATAACGATCTTCCACCTTCGGCACTCTATCTTTTATTTCTTGAACACATTTGGCCCCTCAAAAACCAGCTCATTTTCCCATTGATGGGCCAAAAGTGTTCAAAAAAATATATATAGAGGACCCAAGGTGGAAGATTGTGATAGTTAAGGGACCACTGAAGTCATTTGCTCATTAACTTGATATCTATGTGTTTTTAGTATTTTGATATTGTCTCTGTTTTAGGATCAATATCGACTCATAGACATTAATTTGAAGTGAGAAGAGTCGAGGAAATGTCTTCTCGCAATCAACTTGCTAAATAAGCACCCCTAGTTCCAAATAATTCTAGAATACAAAATATTACACAAAAAAAAACTACCAACCTAAAAAAACAAATAAAGCAACCAAAAAACCTTATCTTAATTTTTAAAGAAAGGTTAAAGAAATTTTAGGAAAAAGTGATAAAAAATTAATGAGATTGGGAACATATAGAATATTATCCTAATTTAAGTTCATGCCAAAATTTCTAACTGTTAATATATCTACTCAATATTATTGGAAACTCCTTCTCGCTGTTAATGGAAAACTTTGAAATACGTTCGTGAGAGGGATAGAGAACAGCTTGTGTGGATGGATGCAAGGAACTCTCTGGGTGAAGAAGACCCGAAGACGATATGGGAAAAGCTGCAAAAATTAGAAGGCAATCTATTCAGGACAAAAATCTCGCTGAATGTTGCTGGGAACCAGCTGCAGGCGTACATGTATTTTTATGTAACCACGTAAGAACAAAAGGCTTATGGGCTATGTTGCTAGATTTAGGAATTCAGTGGAAAATGGAATTGGTTGTCCCTGCCGACAATGCTGGTCTCGCAAAAGGAAATAACGGTGGTCATGTTGTGCATGTGAATAATGGCTTGAGTAGAGACTTGCAGATTAAGTTTTAGGGTATTTATTTTTATTTGAATTTGATGACTATTTTAATTTGGATGACTGTAGGTTGAATTATAATTTGGATGACTGTATGCTGAATTTTAATTTGGACAACATGTTGGTGTACTTTAATCATATTGGAGATTAAAAAATATATAATCAATATTATTCATCCTTGTTTTAGAAATGCAGAGATAAAAAGTGGCAAAAGAGGAACAAGAAGACATCCAGAAAGTCTTCAGTTTTTTACCATTTGGAGTTTGTTGTTGAAGCTCCATAAATTCATAAACCGCCTAGTGATGTGCCCATTTTATGTGCATGTTTTAGGACTTTTTGGGATCACTTTTGCGTTCTTTTGTCAACTAGAGCTTGTGTTTTTCCTTGAAATTCTCTTGGGAGAGGTAAGAGAAACTTTTGAGCTCTTTTATCTTTTCTAAGTGTATTTTGTGTGACGGGGAAATAACATCAAGACTTGAAAATCGGAGGCCAATGAAGATCACCTAATGAAGAATTTAAAGAGTTTGAAGACTTGCTTTGAATATTTTAAGACTTGAAGGATGGAAGAAAATTTAAGTAAAGAGGAGAAATTGAACCAATAAGGAAAATAAACTATGGTTGTTGATTCTGCAGTCTTCGCGACGGGCAAACATTTGTTCACGCATCCCAAACTTTGGGTGGCCAAAAATCTTCTTTGCCTTTTTTGTACTATAAATACTAAATCCTATCCCCTTTCTCTCTTATCTTCTCTTCCGGCCTGTTTTTCCCTTTTTCAAACCCTAGTTTTCCACCATTTTCATCCTTGTTTTAGTTTGAATAATGTTTGGATTGTTGTTGTTGATTAGTATGGATTGTAGTAGCTAAGTCTGGTTCTTGTGAGCAATTGATTGAAGCTTCCAAACTTAAGTGGTTAGATTCTTTATTTGCTCATTTATGAACATTTATTGGAAAGCATTTATTATACCATTAATGTTGTGTTTGGCCCCATTTATACCATGGGTTGTTTGATTATATTAAATGTTTGTATGATTGAAGTGTTATGGTGTTAGGAAAGTTGCAAATTTCTTAACTCATTTGACATGATATCCAAGATCATGGATTTAGAACTTCTTGTGTATAATGTGTGGTGATTATTGCTAGATAAGTATGTTAATGTGGATTGTTCTTGTATTTATCCTACAGATGCAAAGAAAGGTTGAACCTTGAATGTGGTTTGTTCTAGGGTTGGCCTAGTAAATTCTTTGTTTGGTTAAATGAATATGTCTTTGGTAGAAGGCTTGTTGTTATCAAACATATGGTCCTTCGTGTGAAATGCCGTTGATGAAATACCCCTATGGTGTTGTTTTCCTAGGGTGATTATCAACGAGGTTTGCAAATGGTCGTTTATCTTTGCAAATTACTATTAAGAAGGAATGAATGTTGATCTTCGAATGAGAAGTGATAACATTCCCCATAGACAATAAATGTAATTGAATGAGTGAATGAATCTATGATCCATAAGAAGTTTTGAAGTGGAAGTCGATTGGCCCAAAGCTCCGTTAATTGTGGATTTAATCATCTTTTTAGTTGTTGTTACATGATTAGCATTGTTCTCTTGATTTGCTAGTTTTTGTCTTTCAATTCATAATTTAGGATCAAAACCAACCAAAAACCCCCCATTTACATGCTTATATATATATATATATATATATATACAATCTATATATGCTTATATCTAGTATGTTTCTCTCTATATATGTGTAAACACTTGGAAAAATCCCTCTTCTTGTGGACGACCCCGACTTGCCAGTATCTTCTTAATTATAGATAAGAAGCATTAGGGCTTAAAAATATAACTTTGAGAGGTACGGCGATGACCTCCCAAATTTCGGTGCCACTGCCGGGGAAAAGGATTTTATTTTTTAAGTGATTGGGCATATTATGTGTGATTGTGTGCTAGTCATAAATATTTGCTAGTTTTCTTTTTCGTTTTTCTTTGTTGACTTACCATTTTTTCTAGGCTTGGAGACAGATTGTTTGAGATCTTGGTTTATGGTTCGCACGTGATCCTCTTCACAAGAACCCCTACACTATGCCCCCGAGTTAGAGTTGAATTTGAGATGGGCTACGAGGCTTTCTTTGGAAACTGTGAATAACACCCCCTCCTAGTGATCATTTTGTGGATACCTCTACTTCTATGGAGCATCAACACGTGCATGAAGATGAGCATCTGGGAGGAGGGCCCCAACATCCTCCTCTCCAAGGAAGAGCTTCTCCTCTCCAAGGAAGGGAGATTCCTCTAGGGCAAGCCTTATTGAGGGACATTATGTCCCCTAACCTTGGCCAACAACCAATGTGTATTGAGTATCCTTTGGTTGGATAGAATGGGAACTTAGAGCTCAAGACCGGGTTTATAAATGTGCTACCTATCTTCCTTGGTAGGCAAGGGGAAAATGCCAACAAGCATCTCACCGAGTTCTATTTCTTATGTGGTGGTACGGTTTCCCATGAAATAGATCAAGACTTCTACAAGTTGAATGAATTCTCATTCACATTGAGAGATGGTGCAAGGGATTGGCTTCACTACCTACCACCCAAGAGCATCAAAATTTTGCTTGACATGAAGATGAAATTTCTAGCCAAGTACTTCTCGGCCTCGAAGTCTGCCACTTTGAAGAAGAACATAAGCAAAATTCCCCAATGGAATAAAGAGTCTCATTTCAACTATTGGGAGAGGTTCAAGAAGCTTCTCGTGAGTTATTTGTACCACGGTTATTCGGAGGGAGACTTGGTCTACTATTTCTACAATGGTCTTCTTGATGAGGACCAAAGACTAGTGAGAAGTTCTTGTGGTGGTACCCTTGGAAACAAGACTTCAAATGAGGCTATGCAATTATGTGAGAAGCTAGCTGAGGAGTCAAGGAACTTTAGCTCGAGGGCCGATTTGAGAAGAAGAAATCCAATGCTCAAAAGTGACTCTTCTAACAGTGGAAAGCTTGAGGACCAAGTCTTAGCCCTTACTTCTATGGTGAAGTCCTTGATGACCAAGCCCGAAAATATGCCACATGTTAAATCTTGTGAAATTTATTTATCAACGCATCCTACTGATGCTTACCCTACTTTACCAGATGATTATGTTGATGAGGTAAGTGTTATGGGGTATCAAGGTGGGCAAGGCTATCAAGGTAACCAAGGCTATCAAGGCAACCAAAGCTATCAAGGTTAGCAAGGCTATCAAGGGAATCAAGGGTACCAAAACCGGCCTTACAATTTGGCAAATTGTGATAGCCCAAATCTCCAGTATAGAAACCCTCAAGGAGGTCAAAATACTCAACCGTATCGCCCTCCTCAGCAACAATATTGGCCACCCAACAACAATATCAAAGGCTTTAAAACAAGCCCCGAGACCAAGGGGAGAGCTCGGGTTTGACAAAAGATGAGGTGATGCAATCCTTTCACCAGTTGAGCATGTGTGCGGAGAAAAGCGAAAAATTCCACGATGAAGCCAAGGTAAGCATCAAGAACTTGGAAACTCAAGTGATCCAAATAGCTTAAGTGGTGAATCGAATGAAGGCCCGGGAAAAGGGAAAACATCCCTCTCAACTGAAGATCATCCCTTGACAAAATGTGAGTGCAATCTGATTGAGAAGTGGAAGGGAAGTGAAGAAGCCCCAAGAAAGGGTTTTGTTGAGCAGATTGTTGAAAAAGAAGAAGACCTTGTAAAGAAGGCTGAGGAGTTGGCCAAAGAGAGCAAAGAAGAAGAAATTGAGATGGAGACATTTGTGCCAAGACCGGGATCAAATCCCAAAAACTCATCCCCACCGCACAAGAAGTCAAGAGGGGCATAGATCCCTATCTATGTGTTGAAACCACCATTTCTGGAGGCATTAAACGTTAGGAAGACCAAGGAGGACACCATGGACATCTACGAAGTCTTTCATAGATGCGAGGTAACTATTACACTCTTAAATGCTCTAAATCAAGTTCCTAGATATGCTAAATTTCTTAAGGAATTGTGTACAGTCAATAGGAAACAACAATTGAAAAGTAAGAAAAGGAGTGTGAAGAGTGAATATGTCTCTGCCGTGTTTGATAATGAAATGCCCCCTAAATGTGATTTAGGAATGTTTACAATCTCTTGTGAGATAGGAGGAAAATGTGTTAACAAGGCCATGTTAGACTTAGGTGTTTCAATCAATGTGATCACATATTCCTTGTATGAAAGTCTAAATCTAGGCACTTTGCACAAAATCGGGGTTGTTATCCAACTAGCAAATCACTCTAGCACATACCCAAAAGGTATTGTGAAGGATGTGTTGGTGAAAGTGGATTCTTTGACATTTCCCCCGGATTTTTTTGTTCTTGAAATGGAAAGTGACAATAGTGCTAAACCTATTCTTTTAGGAAGGTCATTTCAAAAGACTTCAAGGACTATAATTGATGTGCACGAAGGAACATTGACCATGGAGTTTAATGGGCGGAAGGTAGAATTTGACACATTCTTGCCAAGCTATTAATGTTATTGATGATAAAGATCAAGATGTAACTGAGCCCCAAGATGGTAGTTCCTTAAATGTTGCCATAGATGGTGTTTTGAGTGATGCTTTGATTTCAAATGTTGTTAGTACTAACTTGAAGGAAAACAACAATGGAAAATACACTCTTGAAAAATTAACATCCAACATCTTTCATGTGTCCACATGTAAGCCAAGAAGGGTGGTTTTCCCTTCTTCTCTTAAGAAGACTTCGATAGAAGAGTGTAAACCACCACCGAAAGCTCCTAAATGTTCATCTCTTGGAGAAGGAGAGAAACCCCTGAATGCTCACGTGCTTGAGATCACCATGGGAAAAAAAGGTGAGTTGTTAGAAATATTGAGGGAACATGAAAAAGCCCTAAGCTATTTGAAGAAGGTTTTGTTGGGGGATGATGTGAATCCCGATTGTGTTGACCCGGATCGGGGAAAGGGGACCAATCATCTCGGTTCATTTTGTGAATAAGCTCCAAAAGAGGGAGTAAGTCATGCCAAAGACGTTAAATAAACTTGGTTTTGATCATCAGGATTGTCATTCGTGACTTTCAGTTGATGTTGTTTGATTTTGATTTTTTGTCGATTAGTTTCATTATTTTGCTTTGTGTTTTTCACGGTTTGTTTTTCTATGATTTTGTAGCAATTTGAGCCCAAATAATTGGATTGATGAAGGGGGAAATACTTAGAGATATGAAGGAAAATCTTGGACCTTTGGTGAATTCTAAATTTTTTTTCTAAGTGTTGGGATAACTTACAATTCGCGAGGGGTGAACAATTCTTTGTGCGTAGTGAAAATTGTTCACCCAGCACGAAGGTTGCTTCGTCTGTCGCAAAGTAATCAGAAAGTCTAAGAAAATTCTTAGCTTTCAAGTCCCTCAATGCGCGAGGGGCGAACAAATCTTTGCCCGTCGCAAACTCTGTTCGTGCGTTGCGAAGATTTTGTCGCCCATCGCGTAGCATTCTGAAAAGTTTAAGAAAGCTTTGAGCTTTCAAGTCTAGCAATGCGTGGTCGCAAAAAAAATGTTTGCCCATCGTGAACCTAGTTCGCGCATCACGAACTTAAAGTTCGCTCGTCGTGAAGCATGCCCAGACGGTTTTAAAACGAGCAGTACCATTCTTCTTATTCATCATCCCTTCATTTCTCCATGTTTTTGCCACCATTTCATCTCCCTCAACAATATGCCTCTACTCAATCCGCCTCTACCAAACCACCGCAAATCCATCGTACATCAATAACCCATCATCTCTAACCCCTTAATCCTTCACAAATACCCACAATCAACCAAATTCGTGAAAATCCTGAACCCTAGTTTTTTGGGATTTCTCAAATTTGGGTGAATTAGGTCATGGGTTTCATCCTTTCTTCTCCATAAGCTTCTAAGTGGTACATTCCCTCACTTTCTTATGCTTGAATTGTGATTATGTTATACAATTAGTTCTTGTGGATATTGTGTGGGTCGTATGTGATATTTATTGAATTGAGATTGTTGAAACTTTGTAGATTTTTATGGTTATGGGCTTATGTTGATATGAGACTTTATATATGGGATAAAATTATGCTCGTAGTGATTTGCTCATGTTGGTGTTGTGCTTGCATTATGCTTTTATTGTTGCTTAAGTTGAGGATTTGGTTGGGGCTTGTGTTATAGATTGGATATATTGGCTTGTTGAACAAGGTTGATATTTGTATGCAATGCTATCATGCTTAAGGTAGTTTAGCTATGGAACTTAAATGTTAACGTTTTGAATGTACTAATGGTAGCTAACCTAGTTAGGCACGATTGTGATTATTGGATATAGCATATGAGATGTTTAGCTATGTGACAACCTCAATGAGTGGGAAATGTTGGCACGATCGATTATGTTGTGTTTTTGGAACTTTTCATATTGGTTAGACTACTTTAGGGTTGATTTTAATTTTCAAATATTTCATATGCTTATATTCTTGTACGATTAACATGTTTGATGTGGTCGTTAGACAAAGAGGCCTAGGGTTACACGGCGTGCTACCACTGCCGTTCCACCTCCACCTCCACCACCGGGTATAGAGCCTACTCCACCACCACCTCTGGACTATTTCATGGGTTTGACCCGGATCACCGGGTCATATGTGGAGCATTGTGACCAGCTAGCCGCTAGGAAGATCCAGGAGACCAATTTCTTTGATGGACACGCTTTGGATGCTCTTGGGCTATGAGATCCAATTCATTGCCTCCTCGCAAAGGGTGGCTTAGCAGGGTTTATAGACAATGCTGCCCCTACTTACCCGCAACTCACTTTAGAGTTCCTTGCTACGTTGAGGGTGCATAGTCTTCGAGAAAGGAAGCCTTATGAGAGATTTATCATGTTCCGCCTTAATGACCAGACCTATGAGATGTCTTTGGCCGATATTGAGGCAGCATTTGGTTGGTCCACTGAGAAGATCTGAGCCCAAGGTGAGTCCAACATGCCTAACATGCCCAACTGCAACATTATGGAGGATGTAGCATTTTGGAACACCGTCACCAGATGAACTAGGAATTTCAAGGACCAGAGTAACATCATCATTCACCCTGCTCTTCGATTGGTGCAACAATTTCTGGCGGGCACATTGTCATGTCATGCTGAGCCGACAAATGTGAAGAACTATGATTTGCGTTATTTATGGTACCTCACGAGCGAGGGCACGGGTTTTGGGTTTTGGGCTGATTTATGGGTCAAGAATGTCGAACAGATAATCGAGAAGCCGAAGGGAGGGATACCAATGGGGGCGTGATTACCTCACTGCTTGGCGCTTAGGGATCCACATACCGCCTGGTTTTTCGCGGCTCATATTGCATCATTCTACATCGGATGATCATATACTTTCACCTCATCAAGGAGACAGACATAGCTTGCACTTTCATATGGCTTTATGGGGCTAGGGGAGTTAGGTTTATGAAGCTTCCCCAGCCACAGTGGACCAGGCTAGAGATCAACACACCTATTGTAGATTTTACAATAGATCCCGGATATTACCTATGCAATGGGTTTTGACCAGGAGTGTCAGAACCTACCTCCACTGGTGGATCGGACTAATGAGGATGATATCCCTTTCACCCAGCCACAGACGGAGATAGAGCTGATGCAGGAGGATATTCTGCCTCATTTCCCTCAGCCTCCTCCCGACTTTTATGAGCTTATGATGCAGACTATATAGGATGGATTCCGTCGCCAGGACAGCATGATATTGGAGCACAATATTTTTATCTCCACGAGCCTGATAGATATGAATGAGGAGACTAACTATCTGTCAGCCTACATTTGTGAGATGAAGTCCCAATCTGGTGGTACCTCGAGCCATGATCCCGGAGTGGAGAGTCGCAAAGTGAGACATCAAAGGAACACTGACTAGCTTGCCCGTTATCAGCAGCGCTACATTGGTGATAGTGGTTCATCGTCACAACAGTGATTATGAGCTATATCTTCTTGCACTCCCCATACTTTGGTTTGTATGCTTTTGCCCTATTTTATCAACATTGAGGGCAATGTAGCGTTTTAAGTGTGGGGAGGGGTATTTACTACTTTTCTTGCTTGTTTTTGGGATGTTGTTCTTTCTAGACTTAGATGTTGTGGGATGTTTTTCTTATTTTGGGATGTTTTCACATTGGATGTATTTGGATTATCTTTGCTTTGACATGCGAAAGATTTTGCTACTTTTGATTGGAAAAACACGGAAATTTTTTTTAAAAATAGAAATTGAAAAGGAAACAAAAAAATAATATTAAATAAAAAGAATCCCGCTAAGTTGAAAATCCGAGAGGGAAACTTAGGCAACATTGGGGGCCAGGATAGGTCAAAAACCCAAAAGGGCAACATAGGTAAAAATGAGAGGCTAAAAGTGGGAAAATGTTGAGATGTTATGGATAAGATGAAAACCCGAAAGGGGCTCCTAGGCAAAATGAGAGAAATAGAGAAAAAGAAGGAAAAATGCTATGATTTCACTCATTTGCTGGTGTTGGAGACATAAGGTTGCGGTTTCCATATGGATGGATCGGGTAGCTCAACATTTTGAGACCTCTTGGGATTGGGAAATTTAGCGGTAGAAAACGAAGTAAGTTGTGAAATTATTGATTGTTGATATACTTCATTTTTTGGGATGATATAGTGGTATAGAGTGAAGTATGTGTTGGAGTTGGTGCATGTTTTTTACTTCACTTGGTGCCATTGGATTTAGGATTATCAATTCGGGACTTGGAAATGTTTTCATGGATATCAATGAATTGATAGGTTGGTATGGTTTGGGTAGGTTTAGGAATAGGGGTTGTGGGTGAATTCTCATTTAATCTTAACTTTAGGATGTGTGATATTGAGAGTTTTGTGAGGTATTGATTTGGGGAATAGCAGCTTAGGATGTGGATACATGAACCTCTTTGTGAGTGCTTGAATCTTTTCTTACTTGAGGATGAGTAAGGTTTAAGTGTGGGGAGGTTTGATGTGCCCATTTTATGTGCGTATTTTGGGACTTTTTGGGATCAATTTTGTGCTCTTTTGTCAATTAGAACTTGTGTTTTTCCTTGAAATTCTCTTAGGAAATGTAAGAGAAACTTTTGCGCTCTTTTACATTATCTAAGTGGATTTTGTGTGCCGATGAAATAACATCAAGACTTGAGAACATTAAAGATCACCTTTTGAAGACTTTGAAGACTTGCTTTGAAGATTTGAAGACTTGAATAATGGAAGAAAATTGAAGTAAGGAGGAGAAATTGAACCAAGAAGGGAAAGAAACTATGGTTGTTGATTCTGCGGTCTTCGCGACGGGCGAACATTTGTTCTCGCGACGCAAACTTTGGGTGGCCAGAAATCTTCTTTGCCTTTTTTGTACTATAAATACTAAATGCTATCCTCTCTCTCTCTCTTACCTTTTCTTACATCCCGTTTTTCCCTTTTTCAAAACCTAGTTTTCCACCATTTTCATCCTGGTTTTAGTTTGATTAATGTTTGGATTGTTGTTGTTAATTAGTATGGATTGTAGTAGCTAAATCTAGTTCTTGTGAGCAATTTATTGAAGTTTCCAAACTTATGTGATGATATTATGTATTTGTTCATTTATGAACATTTATTGGAAAACTTTTATTATGTCATTAATGTTGTATTTTGCCTCATTTATACCATGGGTTGTTTAATTATATGAAATGTTTGATGATTGAAGTGTTATGGTGTTAGGAAAGTTGCAAATTTCTTAACTCATTTGACATGAAATCCAAGAGCATGGATTTAGAACTTTTTGTGTATAATGTGTGGTGATTCTTGCTAGATAAGTAGGTTAATGTGGATTGTTTTCGTATTTATCCTATAGATTGAAAGAAAGGTTGAACATTGAATGTAGTTGTTCTAGGGTTGGCCTAGTAAATGCTTTGTTTGGTTAAATGAATATATCTTTGGTATAGGGCTTGTTGTTATCAAACATATGGTCCTTTGTGTGAAATACCTTTATGGTGTTGTTTGCTTAGGGTGATATTTAACGAAGTTTGCAAATGGTCGTTGTTTGTCTTTGCAAATTACTAATAAGAAGGAATGAATATTGATTTTCGAATGAGAAGTGATAACATTTCCCATAGACAATAAATGTAATTGAATGAGTGAATGAATCTATGATCTATAAGAAGTTGGGAAGTGGAAGTTGATTGCTGCAAGGCTCCGTTAATTGTTGATTTAATCGTCTTTTTAGTTATTGTTGCATGATTAGCCGTGTTCTCTTGCTTTGTTAGTTGTTGTCTTTCAATTCATAATTTAGGATCAAAACCAACCAAACACCCCCCCCCCCCCATTTACATGCTTATATATATATATATATATGTGTGTGTGTGTGTGTGTGTTTATATCTAGTATATTTTTCGCTATATATGTGTAAACACTTGGAAAAATTCTTCTTCTCGTGGACGACCCGACTTGTCATTATCAGCTTAATTGTAGATACGAAGCATTAGGACTTTAAAATATAACTTTAAGAGGTACGGCAATGAGCTCCCACCCGGCAATCTTTAGCTAAAGCCCACCGCTCAAGATCTCATCCAATGGCTAATAGAGATTGTTTCCATCGAACAAACTTGAGAGCCGGCCACGAGAACGAGCAAAATTGTGCTAGAAGTGACACAGGCATTCTAGATGAAGGCGCCTGTTATGAGTGATGTTTCCATTTTCCAACCAAGAAGCAATCCACCATATTACTGCACAAGCCGATGGAAGAGGGGTTCCCGTATGAATAGCATAATGTGTACGTATTAATTAGTCAGCATACTGGAAAGCTGCATATATTAACGAGTCGATATCTATATGTTTTTGTATTTTGATATTGGCTTTGTTTTTGGATTTGTAAATTCAGCATAGAAATCTACTCGTACTCGTTAAATTTGAAGTGGGTGAGTTGAGGAAATGTCTAACTCACAATCAACTCTTCTTCTTTTTTTTTTTTTTTTAAATAAACCATCTAAGAGATGAGGGGAAATATATTGGGCTCCCCAAACCATTAAAAAAGAGAGAGAAGAAATGTAAAGGAAAAAAGGCCTTGAAGAAAAGGCATAGTACTTTACAAAAGGTCATCATAGTGATGATCCCGGAGCTGTATTTAGCTCTAGAGGCAACCAAAAATTTTCTTCCAAAAGCGATGTAGCCGTCTATGCTAATGAAAAGTATATTCTAAGCTAATGAACTTCGATGATGGAGTAGGGCACTATCATTATATACCATCTAAACCGAGAGCCACGAACATGTCGGCGAATCAAATTTTCGAGACCCCAGTTTGTCAATGACAAGTCAGCTAGATGGTATCGACTCAGTATATGTCCCCAAAATAGTGCTCCGAAAGCAGGTTGGGCAAAATTTGTTGGGTGCATGTATTCCCTGTAGAAAAGATTTTCTTTCATCCGGACACCTTCCATTTGGTAGTGACGAGCTGCATCCGTTTGATAGTTGTATATATAGGTCCACAGCTGTTGTGTTAATCTCCAAGCCAAGTTAGGGAACCTGTAAAAAACAGAGAAGAAAAAGGACTCATTGTGTAGATTCTATTCAAAGATATCATTTGCAATTCTAAACGAGGGGACACCCCTTTTATCCAAATAGATTAGGCTTCTAGTCTTGCCATCCAAATCATCAAAGTTGAAAATAGAGTTTATATTCTCAACTCTGGCCCTCTTTGCCAAGCAGTCTGCAGGCATATTGGCTTCTCTAACAACATGGGAAAGTTTCTTATTACCCAATAGATTATGTATCTTATCAGATAAATCATATAGCATCCAAGGGGCACTGAAAGGATTCATTACACAGGAGATAGCATTCATGCAATCAGTTTCCAGCTCAAAGTCAGATATGTTTTTATCATGCATCAGTTTAATAGCACTCTGAATTGCAATCAGTTCCGCATTCAGAGCTGAGCAAGCAGTTATACGAAGTGCTTTTGCAAACAAACATTTACCATATTCATCTCTAACAATCAGACTATTACCACATTTATTAGAGTTTGAATCCCAGGAGGCATCAGCATTTACTTTGATGAATTTATCAGGTGGTTTCCATATTACCTTTGTGATTGTTCTCCCTTTTTTTGTTTTCAGGAAAGGCACTATGTTGGATGATGTCCATATTTTATCAAACTCACTGCCTAAAAGAAAAGGGTGAATAATGGATATATCATGCAGTGACTTCTTAATGTCCAATAAAATAGTAAAATATCTTGGTTTGATTTCATCAAATAGCAATTTGTTTCGTGCTTTCCACAGATGCCAACAAACTAGTAGTGGTAGAAGATGAATGAGTGCAGAGTGTGTGTTGGTGTAACCCACTGTTGACCAGTAATAAGACAGTCTATCCCACAGTGAATTAAAAGGAAGCACAGGTAAGGAAAGCCATCTATGAATCTCATCCCACACAAGTAAAGTGAAAGAGCAGTCATTGAAGAAATGTGAAATGGAGTCTATGTGTGTACAGCAGCAACATTTTGATACTAGTTGGAATCCCATAAATTGAAGCACATTATCAAAAGGAAGTAAACTATTTAAAAGTTTCCAGGTGAAAATACTTATCTTTTTTGGTATTCTGGAGTGCCATACTTTGCTCATTGCCATAACCCTCTGCCTGGATTCCCTTATCAGGTTGTATGCACTCTTGAATGTGAAAGAGCCATTCCATGAAGGTTGCCAAATCATTCTATCCTTTCTGGTCGATGTTATTGTGAGATTTTCCAACATTTGGAGAATTGGTTGAGGCAGTGTTGTCTCAAGGGTTGCAAGATTTGCATCTCTATTTTCCAGAAATTGAGAGATAGTCAGATTCATGAGTTCCTGTGGGTATTCCTGTGTTAGGAAGTCCTCTAAGGGGCCAAATTGAGACCAGTTGGCAGTCCATATGTTGCAGTTTCCAACTCCAAGAATGGTTTTGGAGAAGGATTCTGCTAGACTGTTTATCCTGCATATTCTGTCCCAATTCCTAGACTTTCTAGATGCTATTGGCAGAGACCATAGGAACTTGGACCAAGGGGTCTCTCCTTGTTGGAATTTCCACCAAAGCTTAATGGAGAAAGCTTTGATGATCGATTTTGTGTCTCTAAAACCAAGACCATTTTCCTTTACAGGAAAACAAAGCTTCCTCCATGTTCTCCAAACTTCTTTCCTCTTCCCATCCTTTTCCCCCCAAAAAAATTGGGAGAATCGCTTCTCCAAAGCATTGATAACATTCTTCGGTGGATTTATGGTTGCCCAGATATGTTGTGGAATGGAATATAGGCATGTTTGAATTAAAGTTAGTTTCCCACCCATTGAAAGCCATTTATTTTTCCAATTAGATAATTTAGATGCCACTGTTTCCAGTAAAGTTTGGAAATACACTTTTTTGATTCTTCCAACAAACATAGGGCATCCGAGATACCTGAATGGGAATCCTCCTCTTTTCATACCAAGAGAGATTTTTATGGTTCTGTCACGAATTGCACTGATAGAATTACTTACATAGTATTCACTCTTGGAATAATTTATTTTCTGGCCTGTTGTTAGCTCAAATTTTTGGAGAAAAGCTTTTATGCGGATAAGATTTAGCTTAGTAGCTCTTAGGAAAATTACAGTATCGTCCGCGTAGCTTAAATGAGTTATAGGAACAACATTCCTTGGCAAGTCATAGTAGTCAATCTTTCCATTCCTAAAAATGAAAGATAGACTCCTAGTGAAAGATTCAGAAACAATGTTAAACAGGAATGGAGACAGGGGGTCTCCCTGTTTAATGCCTCTGGTTGCTTTGAAAAAGCCATTAGGTTTGCCATTTATAAGTATGGAAAACCATGCATCAGAAATGTTATTCAAAATATTCCGCACCAGATGACCATGGAAACCAAACTTTAGAAGGATGCTATTCAGAAAACCCCAGTTTACCCTGTCAAAAGCCTTCATAAGGTCCAGTTTGATGATACAGTTTTGACCTCTAGATTTCCTGCCCAGAAACTTAATCATCTCCTGAAGATATATCACATTATCTGCAATATCTCTACCTTTTAAAAACGAAGTTTGTTAAGGAGAAATGATTTTATGCATTAAAGGCTCAATTCTGTCAACTAAGATTTTAGAGAAAATCTTATTGATGAAATTTAAGAGAGAGATAGGTCTGTACTCTGAGAAGCTAGAAGGGGAATTGTTTTTTGGGATGAGTGTGATCCATGTACTGGAGATTGCTCTGGGGATATGCACTCCACACAGGAATTCATTAGTGGCCTGTAGTAGGTCATGGCATATAATATCCCATGCACCACAGTAAAAAGAACCGCAATAGCCATCAGATCCAGCAGCACTGTTTTTACTAAGGCTAAAAACTGCCTTCTTAAGTTCCTCCATAGAGGCTAGATGGACTAGTTTGATATTTTCCTCCTCACTGATCAGTTTTGGGATTTGGCTTAGAAAGTGAGGGGAAAAAAGTCCAGCTTCTTGTTCATATGGTTCAGTTAGGAGGTTTGTATAGAAAAGAACAGCAGCCTCTTCTATTTCAGATAGGGAATTTTTCCATTCTCCATGAATATCCTTTATCTTAGTAATTAAAATCTTAGATCTTTTTTCCTGAACCACCTTATGGAAATAAGATGTGTTATTGTCTCCATCTTTAAGCCACTTAAGTCTAGCCTTTTGCTTCCAGAAACCCTCTTCCTCTTTAAGAGCTCTGACCAGCAGAGCTCTTTTCTGGTTAAGACTAATGAGTTCAGTTTCTGTAGGGTTATCTTGGTAAATTAACTCTTGTATGTTCAGATTTTCCTCAGCTCTGTTGAGATTTTCATGGACATTGCCAAAAATTTCTTTGTTCCAGTTTTTTAAAACAGGCTTAAGTCTTCTCAGTTTAATCGAAAAGCCTAACATTCCCCCCTCATGGAGCGGGAGATGCCAATTATCCGCCATAATCTGAAGGAAATCAGATCTGTGGAACCAAATATCCATAAAGCGAAAAGGTTTGGGAGATGCAGGTATTTCAGAACCTAAGGTCATAAGCATGGGGCTATGATCGGATGGGTGCCTGTTCAGATTATGCACAGAGCTATTGGGGAAAAAATTATTCCAGGAGGAAGTACATAAGGCCCTATCCAATTTTTTGAAAGTTGGGGTTTTCCTTCCATTAGTCCAGGTGAAAAAATTCCCCACTGTATTGATTTGGTGAAGATTATTTTGGGAAATGAATTCAGCAAAGTCATTAATGCTACCTATCTTTGGTGTACTGGGGCCCTTATATTCAGTAACAGATGCAATTGCATTAAAATCTCCAATGAATAGCCTTTCAGTATCAGAAATTTGTGATAGCTCGGTCCATAATATTTCTCTTTCTGTTCTACTATGGAGGCCATATATGAAGGAAGCTTTCATTTTTCTATCTAATGTGCAACAGTCAATATGAACAGATAAATGCTGAGGGTGATCTATTTCTATAGATACATTAACATTGTGGTTCCACATTATCCAGATTTTACCAGAGTTTGAGGTAATGCAATTTTCGAAACGTAGATCATGCATATACTGAGAACATTCCATATTAGCATGCTTAGGTTCAACAATGCACAGAAGATCAATATGATGTACTTTCAGCAGTCTCTCTAGTCTTAGCATAACAGGATTCATGCCTCTAACATTCCAAATTAAAAATTTCTGCATGATTTTTTTGTCTATCATTTATAACTAATCTTGGATGTCTTTGTCGAGAATCTTAAGTTCCTCAAATTAGCCTGAGTGAAGAAGGTTTGGAGTACCTGTTTTCCTGATTCAGAATTAGCAGCTGATACAACCTTACCTAGCCTTTTTTCCAGCTCCTTCCCTAGAGATATCTGATCTTTTCTTGAGGTGGTGGATGTTGAAAGAGGTACTTGTCCATTCACAACCTCCTCATTAGGTGATAATACATTGCCCTCATTTTCTTTTGAATCCCTCATGTGTCCCAGAATCTCAAACCGGTTGGGGGAAAAGACTTGCTCCTTAGGAGACTGGGGGGTGAAGAAACGTTAGATTTTAATTCAATCTGAGAAGTGTTAGTGTTCTTACCTGTGAGGTCATCTTGACTGAAGTGCAGTTTGATCCGTGGGAATAAGTCAATAGCATCACACATTTGTCTTTCCATCTCAGTTAGTTTGGGAGAGGTCTCACTTAGTAACTGATTCTTCTGTGAGCACCCTTGTGTGTGTTTCTCTATTTGATCAGTGTCTTCTATTACTATACCCCCTATTGAAGTCCCAACAGAAGTCTGAGCTTTCCTTATAGATGAATGTGGATGTATAGATTCAGGTGATAGGATTTCTGTCTCCCTTTCAAGGTTCAGCTCTGGCCTCTGAGGGTGAGAAGGAGGCTGGGGTTGTTCTAGATTTAATTGCGACCCTGTTTGAGTGGAGGAGGATGGTTGGTCAAGGGGGTTTGGTAGTACCGGTTCCTGATTTTGATCTATTCCCTTCCTCAGTGGAAATTCCTGGCTGGTACTTCTAAGGTATTCAGGCTGTAAGGTTCTTCCTGTGGGTTTCCAGAAAGTTTGTTGGTTATGGGTATTGGTATCTTAAATCTGAGTAGGTGTAGGTCCCAGGATGCCTCCTGATTGTCCATTTCTATGGGTTGCTAGCATAGTATCTTCTCCTAATTGAGGAACATTTAGAGGTCTAGGTTGATGATTATTAAGGTTCAGATGTTTGCAGTTAGAGATACTATGACCCAGCTTCTTACAGTAATTGCAGTACAGAGGGACATTTTCATAATCTATTTCACACCTTACACTATGTTCAGGGGATCCTAATCTTAAGAAAGAAGGGAGGGGGGAACTCACATCTACCTCCACACAGTTTTGACTGCCGATGGGCGTGTAAGAGATAGAGTAGCAGCGTCCATCTTCATGTATTTTCCCAGCTGGTTCCCCACGTCCTCTATTACAGCAAGGTTGTAATAGAAAATCGGGACATTTCAAATTGTAAGCCACACTGGTGCGATAGGTGATTCCGTTGATGTGGAGAACTCAGAGGTCCACTTGAAGACTCTCATCTGTTGCCCGCCCAGAGTCCAATTTGCTTTGAGCCAACAGCGCTGGTAGTCCTCCTTTGACTGGAATCTGATGAGCAGATGTTTGTAGTCGATAGCCCCCAGTTGATATCGTGACTGAAATCCAATCGTCTTGAAGGCCGTTTCCAGCACCTCTATTGAAGGTCGGCCGTTGTTGAATTTTCCGATTAGGGCATTTTGATAGTGGATTGATAGTTGCTCAATCTGCTCCGAAGTGTACATGCAGGCAAGCTCCCCTTTGTATTCTCTGATCGGTGTTAGGTTGGGGGTGTAAGGGAGAGTAGAATTTAGTGGCGGGGATCTGGCTGTGAGAGCTGAAAGAAAGGATTTCCCCCCCCCCAAAGGGGGAGGAGCCTCCGCCATTGACGGTGGCGTCAGTATAGGTGGCTGTTGTATGACCGTTATCGGTGGAAATTTGGCCGTTGACAGTGAAGTTAGGTTTCAATACGGTTGTCGACTTTTTTCGCTCAGAGAGAGAGAGAGAGAAGGAAGAGAAGATTACGCTTTTTGGCTGTGATATCTAACTCACAATCAACTCGCTAAATAAGCACTCTTAATTTCAATAGTATTTTTAAAATTAAAATTCGTATCAACGGGGAGATATTTATTAGATTTTTCAAACCTATATGTAACCTTCAAACATGAGTTGGGTTCAACTTTTACCTTGAACCAGTAATTACAAAAGCCTTCAAATGGCAAGATGGTTGCCTTTTGAAAACAAAAGGGATATTTAGGAAAATATTGGGATTGTTTCTGATTGTAACACTTCCACCCCTGTGTCAATGTTTACAAATCGACTAGACTTCCAAAACTTTCCTAAATAAAAAAAAAGTTATGAGATTTTTACCAATGAAACAATGTTTTTGATCACACCTGATCAACACTTGGGCACATCTGATTAAAAGGTTAATGCAATTTCTTGGGATGCTCTGATCAACATTTTCCTTTGGTTCTTCTTTGAAGTTGCAGTCAAGTGGTTCTGTCGATACTTCACCAAGGTCTCGTACGTCATCTTGCATCGGGTTACTGCCCTTGTATATCTAAAGCTTATCATTGTCTCTATTGTCTTTTATTGTGAGATCCTCCATTGTTACCTTTGATTTCCAGCAAATGAAAAAGTAATCAGCAGTATCCATCCTTGTTTTTTACTCTGAGATCAGGAATATCCAATCTATTGAGTATCAATAAACCTTTGATATCTTGATCCAGGTCAGTATAAGACATAATGTTATTCAAACTTTGTCATCTGAGCCCTTTTTTTGCAAGTGAATCAGCGACTTTGTTCCCTTCTCTAAGTGTGTGAGTGATGATGGTGTGTTTCAGATTTTGTTGAGCATCAGAAACCATATCATATATGCTCCAAGGAGCTTTGATAGGGTTTCTAATTGCTTCCACAACCATCATACAATGAGTTTCCAATGTAAACAAAGATAAACCTAATGATTTTTACAAAGCAAAAACCTTCAGCTTAAGGCTAAGATTTCAGAGTGAAAAGTTAAGGTAGTAGGTAAGAATGTAACTAGAGCTTGCAGAGATTGCCATTATGATCCCTGATCAGTATACCAATTCAACATATATTTTCTGGTGCACTCCATGATGCATCAACATTATCTTTAAAAACAGTGGGTTTTTTCCATCTAACAATCCTAATTTTCGATTTTGGAGGTGGTCTTAAAGGAGGGTTTAAGCCCTTTTCAGACACTATTTTATCTGAAATGTTAGAGGTATAAACATGCCTTTTATAGAAGGATATGAAAATGTCTTTTCTAATGGCCTCAATAGTGAGGTTTAATATTCTCAAATGTCAATTTGTTTCTCACTTTCCAAAGATTCCAGCAGATAAAATCCAGTGCAAGTGTGATTATGTGTGAGTGCAAATATGAATCACCCTTTGTAGACCACTATATGATAATCTATCATATGTACTTTGAAAATTTGGTGGTCTAATTGCAAGTGCTTAATCATAAAAGAATAAGACATATACTGCTAACTCACAAGAGTTGAAGAAATGGCTTAGGGTATCAGAATTATCATACAAAGGACATTTTGATCTAAACTAATTTCACAAAAGATTAGTATATCATCAAAAGGTAAAATATCATTAGCCAGTTTCCAAAGAAAAATAGAAATTTTCCTGGGTAGACTTTGTGCCAAATGCTGCTTAGAATCCTCATCGGTCTTTTCTTTTGAGCAATGGTGTCGAACGTAGATATGAAAGTAAAGAACCTTGTAGTTAAGGGTTTCCAAATGAGCCTGTCAGGTCTGGACCGGGTTAGACTAGCTCCCTGCAAAAAATTGAAGATGTTAGGTGACAAAAATTGTAAATGAGGCATTAGGTTTTGTCTTTGATTTACGAACTCTGCGATGAAGAATGTAGAGGTAAAAAAGTGGTTAGCTCTTCACAAAAATCTTGTAAGCACCCATATCCTATCCAATTGGAAGTGTAGAAGTTGGATGAACCATCTCCATGTACCACTCTAAACTTATTTTCAGCCAATACATTGCATTTTAAAATCCTAGTCCTGGTCTGGGATTTCCTATGTGTAATTGGGATGTACCATAAGAACTGTGACCATAGTGTTTCCCCGATTTGAAACTTCCACCACAGTTTGAAAGAAAATGTGTCAATAATGTCCTTGAAATTTCTAAGACCCAAACCATTTTGTGTAGTTGGGAAAGATAAGTTCAGTATGCTTTTCCACACTTTCTTGCTGCCATTTTCTTTTTCTCCCCAAAAGCAAGTAGAAATCTTTCTTTTGAGTTGTTTGATGATAGTATTAGGTGGAATCATAACATCCCAAATATGTTGTGGTATAGCAAACATTATTGTGTTAATTAAGATTAGTTTCCCAGTCATACTTAACTACATATTCTTCCAGTTATTGAGCATTTTATCGTATTTTTCTAAGATTGGCTAGAAGTAAATGGTTTTGGGTCTTCCTTTAAAAATGGGCCATCCTAGGTAAGTGAATGGGAAAGTACATTGGGTCATTCCTAGCTTCACTTTTACTGATTAAATGTGGTTTTTAGAAGCGTGCTTGCTGATATAGAAACTAATTTTAGAGTAGTTTATCTTCTGACCACTGGTTGTTGCAAATACCTCTAGAAATGATTTCATTCTAGTAAGAGTCAGCGGTGTGGCTTGGAGGAAAATAATGGTGTCATCAGCGTAGCTTAGGTGAGAAATAGGTACAACAGTGTTAGGAAGTTTAAAAGAAGACATTATATTGTTCTGAAAACAAAATTTAATACTTCTTGAAAATGCCTTACAGAATAAATTAAAAGGAAGAGGGGACAGGGGGTCTCCCTGTTTGATCCCCCTTGAAGGCTTGAAAAAACCTGCTGGCTTACCATTGATAGGGATAGAGAACCATGAAGCTGATAAGTTACCTATGATTATGTCAATAAACTTACAACTGAAACCAAATTTCAGTAAAATTGCATGAAAAATGACCATTTCACTATCAAAAGCTTTTGCTAAATCTAATTTCATAATGCACTGGTTCACCTTTACTGATCAAATCTGTCTCCATCTCTGCAAATTCATCTTTACTTGCTGAAATACTTGCGGTTAAAATTGCTTGTCAGTCCTATATCAACTTGAAAGCATCTGTTATCATTGAGTCTGATTCTTTATTGGCGGTAAAGATGATATGTGAACCCTATACTGCTCATTGGACTCTTTTTGATGTTGTATACAAAGTTAACCAACTTCTTAGTTGTGCTATACTTAAGTATGTTCCTAGGGAGTGTAATTTGGTTGCAGATGCAATTGCTAAATATCATCATTCTGTACATAATCTATCTTTGGATCTCAATCATGTTCCTGTGCATATTCGAGGTCTTATTGCTCTCGACAGAAGTCAAACTCCACAGATTAGGACTTCTATCCATGGCTTGTGATAGGATTGATACTGCTGATGGTCCTTTTTCCAATCATGCAGGTCACTCCCTACTGACTTCAGCACTGGAAATCTCACTTGCTGTGCTGCTACTCGGCCACCTTTTGGAGATTAATTGCTACCCTGTAACTGAAGATCTGCCTCAATTAGCATGGCTATACCACTCTTGCTACATCACTTCATAACTAGTTTTAATTGTTAGTTGCCTGGCCAAAGTGCGAATTAACACGGGGTGTGGAGATTCGTAGCTTTGGAAACGCAACTAACAAAACCTGACCGATATTTTTGGATCATGTACTGCTTTTTAGCGTAGACTTACTTTTGCGGGCAATGCTGTTGCCTTCTGTAAAGTTTCACTCTCTATACACTGGTTCTATTTGGCTTGGGGTACCAAATATATATACCCCCACCCTCGGGTGCTTTCCATTAAAAAACGATGAGTGTGTTTGTTATTCAGAAAACTAGTCATCTCTCTAAGATATAAAACATTATCGGCAATGTCTTTCTGTTTCATAAATGTCGGCTGGTTATCCGAAATAAGTTTAGGCATAAGTCCACTAATTATATTCACAATCAGCTTGGTGAAGATCTTGTTTAAGAAATTTGAAAGATTAGTCGGCCTATAATCACTAAAAGAGACCGGAACCTCTTTTTTAGGAATTAGGCATATCCAAGAACTGGATAGCCATAGTACACAAAATATTACAAAATCAAAAGCACTACCAACCTAAAAAAATAAATAAAACATTAAAACAAACTGTATCTTAATTTGTAAAGAAAAGTCAAAGAAGTTTTAGAAAAAAACTGGTAAAGAATTAATGAGATTAGGAACATATATAATATTATCCTAATTTAAGTTCATGCCAAAATTTCAACTATTGATATATTTAATCAATATTCGCAACTCGATGTTTTTGTTTAAATAACATAATAGGAATTGATTATCTAATCCATGACATAACTATGATTTTATAAGGATTCTGATCTTTACAAATTTTATTTTAAATTATATAAACCTTTTTTTTACAATTGGGGAGATGGTGAAAAAGATATACTCACTCTGTCTCAAAATAATTGACTCACTTTCTATTGTCATCCGTTCTACATAAAAGGACACATTTTAATTTTACTCAAAATGGTAAAGAATATGTTGTAAAATTCCTACACTATCCTATTTAACTTCAACAAGATTGGGCCCATTATTTTTCCGAAATATCCTACTTTTCCACAATTATTCTCTGTCAAATCAGTTTACATAAAATACTAAGTCAGAAGTGTATGTGTATATTATTCCGGGATAGAGGGAGTATATTATTCACCACAATGATAGAGATAAATTATTTGCAAACATATATGACTTATTGCTATTGCTTAATTACCGCAAATTGTAGGAAGATGGTGATTACAATTGTGAAGAGGGGATGAGGAAACAATAAAGGGGATGCACATGGTGGTGAAATACTTGGAATATTCTTTGGAAATGAGAGAAAATGTTGGAGATAGAGATTAAATGATAAATAATGACAGGATGACAGTTATTATATTTATTAATAATATGCATTTTTTCAGTTTGTTGATTTATTATTTGGTTAATAGAATGGATTAAGTTGAGTAATCAATTAAAACTCACCAATTATTATATTTATTAATAATATGCATTTTTTCAGTATGTTGACTTAAATTATTATTTGATTAATAGAATGGAGTAAGTCGAGTAATCAATTACCTATCATGTTAATTAATATTTTTGAAAAGAATTAAATTTTCATTAATTATCAATAAAGTTTACAAAGGGTAGAGTTGTCCTCCATGAAATCCTATGGAGTGGACTAGTAATTTGAAATGGCGTCCATTGGTCTACTATTGACTTTTCCTTTCTAGGAATACATTTGACTACAGGGTCGCCTAAGGCTGGTATGAATGATTTTATGTCATTAATAAGCATACCTAAATCTGATCTATTCACTTCTTGTGACTGAAGGGCAAGTATTGATTGTTACACATTGCCTTTTATAACTTTAGGGAAGATATTTTATTCTATACAACCCTTAATGGCCTCTGTCAGTATTTGAGTTGGGTATTTATTCCCAACGAGTTTTGTTTCTCCATATACCCATTTAATATCATATGTTTGGACATGCCATCCTAAGAATATTTCATTTACTGATGTGGCCGCATTGAAGAAGAGAATTGGGCATTATGTGTTATTCACTGCTTCCTAAGCAGACCCGTCGTGTTGGTTTTGATTTCTATCATTTACCTCTCGGCATCTTCCACTATTGATTTCTTCTATCTTGGATAGGGACTGCTGAATGAATCTCAAAGATTGTAGATCATGTACTTCACCATGTAGTAGCTGATTCTGGTGAAACCACAAGTGATTTATCAGGATGGGCGTTAATGGCATTTTGTCCTTGTCAAGATCCAGTAGTATGTCCCTTAACCATAACGCCATTAATGGTTGTTGATATAAGAAAATATCTCCATGGATATATGATGCAAACCATACTTCATGAGTTAGTGGACAGCAAAAAAAGGTGTGTTTTGCCGAAGTATCTTCCGCTGTAAAAATAAGACAAAATTGTTCTGCCCAAAATTTTCTTTGAAGAAGATGTTTTGCTGTCGGAATCTCGTCCTTGTATACTTTCCATATGAAGTGAATTATCCTTGGTGGCACTATTAGTTTCCAAACTATGTTCCTATGGGGAGAGGGATGGTCCAGTGTTGTACTCGCCATGTGTCCTGCATTATTCATGTACATGGAATGAATAAAAAATTTAATAACCTAATTTTACCGAGTAATTACCGTCCTGGGTAAGTTTCCGGCTCTATGTGTCTTCCTGATGACTTTGAGGCCTAGGCATTACAAGTATTAGTGTTGCCTTATCAAAAACATCTCTGATTAAGGTAGAGTTCCATGTTGTCCCATTTGCCTCCATTAATTGGTCAAATGTGACATCTTCTGGGTAGTCCTGTGGAAGTGAATTTGGCTTCAATGCCCCCTGTTGTGGTAGCCATAAGCCTGACTTGACTTTTGCAGTATTTCCACTACTTATTCTTCTCTGAACCCCGTGAAGTAATAGGACTCCGCCCTCAATGATAGATCTCCAGGCATAAGATGGTCTGTAATAGTACATGCTTCAAGGATGGAGGATTGTGGGTGATATCTCACCTTTATTGGTAATGCTATTATAGACGACGAGTTTGTTAGCAACCTCCAAACTTGTTTTCCCAACATTTATTTATTAAAATGCTTGAGGTCTTTAAATCCCAAACCTCCCATAACTTTTTGTGTACACATAGAAAGCCATTTTTCCCAGTTAATTTTCTTATTTTCATATGTGCTTCCTAGCACGCATATGATTGATGAATGGAATCTATCAAGGAATCTAAAAGCTTGAAACAAGACATAATATAAGTGGGCATAACTTGTAGTACTGCTTTGATAAGTACATCTTCCCATCCCTTTGACATTTTCTTATGTTCCCAACCTTAAACTTTTGTCCAAATTTTTGTCTTTAAGTTTTCTAATGATGACAATTTTGATTGTCTGAAAGTGGTCGGTAAATCCTGGTATTTGTGTGGGCCTTCAGATTCCGTCATTCTCATAATCTCCAGAATAGTGGTCCTCGTTTGTTGATCAGCATTAGGGTTGAACAATATGGCCAATTTATCAAAGTGTACATTCTATCCAGAGACCATCTTGTATGCTTTTAGAATCTATTTCAATTAGGTGGCTTCCCTCTAGTTGAGTTGTAAGTTGTAAGTTGTAAGTTAATAAGATGTTATCAAAATTCAACAAAGTCAACTTAATTTTTTGTATTATGAAATTTTAGTAATAGTTCATATTTTCATATATTAATAATCCTCTAGTGACAAATCTGTCCTACACGACTAATTTATTTTATCCATCTAACTTTAAAAAACTAGAGGAGACCAACTTATTATATTTTTCCCCCGAATATTACCTTATACTTTTAAATTAAGTTACATTTTTAATAATATATCAAATATTTTAAAATTATTTTATTTAAGAATATTAGTTTATAAATCCAGTCAAACACAATATTTATCACTGCAACCAAAGCAATCCTCATTTTTATTCATGTAGAAAGGAAAAAAAAGAAGAGAAAAGTGATTAGATAACCCCCAGTTCTCTAAAAAGTGCAAATGTAACCCCTAGATTTTTGAAAGTGCAAATATAACCCTGGTCTTGTAAGAAAAATTGGTTAGTGGTCATGCCCGATTTTACGTAAAAAGACCAAAATTCCCCTAGAAGAAATAATAAAAATAAATTAAAAGTGAAGTATCAAATTTACCCTCTAAAAACCCTAATTTCACATCCACCCCTTTCATACCTATCTCCTTCTCTATCAAATCTCCTTCTCTTCCGCTAAGCAAACCAGAACCACCAGCTGCGCCGCTCCTTCTTCTTCAGTTTCACCTTCTTCTTCGCCCCCCACTCATGCCGTCGCCCTACCACCAGCCCAAACCTCAATCCGTCATTCTACCACCACCCCTAACTTCAATCAGTCGCTACTCCACCATCCCAAAACCCTAACCAGAGGCGGTGGAGTTCCAGAGGCGATATATTCTTTGAGAACGACGTATGCTGGTTCCACGTAGACATTATCGTTGGCGAGCCCTAGCCACTGAGATGAACTGACTTGTAACCGTTGAAGCTGCTCTGGCGGGCCTGGAAGTCGTCATCCGCCTTCGCCGCGACGGAGGGGATGATGGGGTCGAAATGGCCCATCATGTTTTTTATCATCAGGTGTTTGATTCCACCATGAAAGGGAGAAAAAGAAGAGGAATCTGACATGTGGGCTGAGATGGTTAGAATGGTTGGAAATTTTGTTGTAAGATTGGTTGGGCTTGGCGGAGGTGGAATGCTGCAGGTGGGCTGAGATAGTGGTGGAGGCGGCATCGAGTTTGGGGTGGTAGTGGTGTTTGCAAAGTGGTGGTGATGTCGGCTGTTATAGTTGGGGGTGGTGGTGGTGGTTATGGGGTTGGGGTGACGGCGGCGGCTGGAGTTTGTGGTGGTGGCGGTGGCTGGAGTTTGGGTTGGTGGTGGTTGCCAAGTTGGGGTGGTAAAGTAGGAGGTGATGGTTTGATTTTGGGAAGATGAAGAAGAAGATAGATTAAAGGGCAATAGTCAAGGGCAAAATAGTCATTAAAAATTTTTAAATGAATAGAGGGTCAATTAGTCAATTCATAAGTAGTCAATGCCAAAAACTTCTAAGTCAATGCCGAATTCCGGTGTCAGGGTTGTGAATTTCTAAAAGAAATATTAATTAAGGTTATATTTGCATTCTCAAAAAACTGGGGGTTATATTGCACTTTTCAAAGAACTGTGAGTCATATAAGCACTTTGCTCAAAAGAAAAAAAATGTGAAAGATAATTGCAAAATCTATATCATATATTTAAAAAGGTCATTTTTTCCACATGTCTCTTCAATAATCTTCTACATCAACTTCACAAAAAAATTGAAAATGTAATTATTAATAAATTAAACCCCATCTTTTTTCCTTTCCCCATACAAGTCTCATCAATAATGTTCTCCTAAAAAACTAAAATTTTTCATTCTTCTCCTCTTTTCCATACAATTACTACACTACATTTTGTAATATTTTTCTTTTTCAAATTCAGACCTTTGTACTTATGCCAAAATTATATGTATTTTTCTTCATTATCTAGATCTCAAACACCTTTTTAATACAATCAGTTTCACCCTCACTAGGTGGTTTTATCTTTGAAAAAATTACATGATAAATTTTATAAATTTAATATTAATAAGAATATTTAATCAAAATCAACTAATTTATTTTGATAAAATATTTATTAAAACTATAATAGAAGCATAGAGACTAGAAATTTATGAATTAATGTATAAATTTGGGCATCAACCCAATATTATTTAGTTGGATAATAAAAGGATCAAAATCTGTAACTTTGACTGTTAACGAAACTTCTCAAACACTTTTTTGGACTTTGTCTTAATTGGTGAAACAAAAACAGTCACATTACAAGATTACAAACATCTAACTCAAAAATTAAAATAAGGGTGATATGCAAATATAACCCTATATGTTGGAGAAAGTGCAGATATAACCCTGGGTTATTTTTTAGTTCAAATATAACCCTAACTATTATACATAAGTGCAAATATAACCCTAAAACCGTTATTCTAGCATTGATTGGAAATTTCCAGCCATTGACAGACCGGAAATGACCAAAATATCCTTATAACTTAATACAAATTTTAAAAGACAAAAATACCCCCACCACCCAGCTCTGCCACCAGCCCCACCAGCTCCACCATCCCACCACCAATCCATCACCACCATCACTACCGCCTTCACCTGGCCACCACACTACTCCAACCGGCGATCTAAGCCGAGCAACCGGGTACCAAAAATCTGCAACACCAAACGGATTGAAAATTACAGAAAAACATTCTCAACATCAAGCATTAGTAAGTTCCAAGTTTTCAGCACAAAAACACAACTTTTAATAACCCAATTGCACAAATAGATTGTCCCAAGTACTAAAAATAGGAATTGAAAATTACATGTTTTTCTTGGTGAGGAGCCTGTTCTCGTTAATCTTCCAGCTGCCGCCGTCGATAGTGTTGCGGGATCCGTGATGTGCCCATTTTATACGGTTATATTATAACTTTTAGGATTCACTTTTGTCCACTATTGTGCTCTAAATGTGACATTTTTCCTTAAAATTTTCTAAGGAGGGTTAAAAGCGAATTTTACGCTATTATTACTTTTCTAGAGAATTTTGTGTGACAAGGTAATTTTTTTGAAGACTTTGATAAATACCTTTGAAGATTTGAAGACTTGTATTTGAGCTTTTGAAAACTTGAAGATTTGAAGAAAAGTGAAGAGAATAGGAGGACATGAAACAACAAGAAGAAAGAAATCAAAATGCTGGAACTAGGCACCGTCGCTAGCCCGTCGCAACTCGCGACGGTCGTATGGTTGGAAATTCTTCTTTCTTTTTTATACTATAAATACTCACCTTATCCTCTCCTCTAAAAAAGGACGAATCCATTCTCTTCTTCTTGCCATTTTTCTGGGTTCAAACCCTAGTTTTTCTCTTTCTTTTCTTAGTTTTTGTAGGTTAATCATGTTTTTTAATTATCTAGCTTAGTTTTACCTTGGGAGCAATGGATTGAAGCTTCCATATCTATGTAGTAAAAGCCATATCTATCTAGTTCGTGCTTTTGCTATTGTGCATTTATTGAGCTTTGAATGTGAATCGTAAATGTCATTGATGTTGTTGGAAGCTTGAGTATATGAATTGCTTGTATGATTACTTGTTAGGGTTGGGAGAAAGTATCTAATTCTCCCCCTCTTTTAATGTGGAATCCAAGAGCATGAGTTAGACCTTCTTAATGATGTTGGTGTGTCGATAATTGCTAGATGAATGTGATGATGTCGAACTCGTTGTCATGTTTGTTTTAGGTAGAAAATGAGAGAAGTATATGAATGTCGATCGTTCTTGACTAATCTTGTGTAAATGCATGAATTGGTTAAATGCTTAGACACGGTGTGGTGTTTATAAGTGTTGCCAAGCGTGTTGGTTCTTCGTGCTCAATGCCATCAATGAGATACTCTTAGTCGTGTTTCAGTTAAGGGAGTCATTGGTGAGGTTTGGCAAGAGATGTCGCATTAGCTCTTGCAAACTACTATCTAAGAAGGATGGAAGATTTATCTTCACAATAACTAGTCGAAGTAGTGAATAGATTGTTTCACTTGTTCTTGAAGCCTTTGTTATTTAGCATTCATGTGTTCTTAATGCTATGTTTCACTTCATTTATGCCATGGGTTGTTTGAGAATATGAAGTGTTTGTCTGACTTAAGTGTTAGGGAGTTAGGAAAGTGATGAATTCCTTAGCTCCGTTGCATGAAAATCTAAGAACATGAACTTAGAACTTCTTGTGCATAATGTGTTGTGATTCTTGCTAGATAAGTATGTTAATGTGGATTTGATGTGCCCATTTTATACGGTTATATTCGGACTTTTAGGATTCTCTTTTGTACACTTTTGTGCTCTAAATGTGACGTTTTTCCTTGAAGTTCTCTAAGGAGGGTTAAAAGAGAATTTTACGCTTTTATTACTTTTCTAGAAAATTTTGTGTGACAAGGTAATTTGTTTGAAGACTTTGAAGAATACCTTTGAAGATTTGAAGACTTGTAATTGATCTTTTGAAGATATGAAGAATTGAAGAAGTGAAGAGAAGAGGAGGATATGAAACAAAAAGGAGAAGGAAGAAATGGTGCTGGACTTGGAGTCCGTCGTGAGCATGTCACGACTTGCGACGGACGAGGGGTTAGAAACCCTTCTTGCTTTTTGCACTATAAATACTCACACTATCCTCTCCTCTTTAAAGAAGTTTTGGACAATCTCTTCTTCTTGCATTTTTCTGGGTTCAAACCCTAGTTTTTCTTTAATTCTTTTCTTAGTTTTTGTAGGTTAATCATGTATTTTAGTTGTCTAGCTTAGTTTTATCTTGGGAGCAATGGATTGAAGCTTCCATGTCTATGTAGTAAGAACCATATATACATATCTATTTGGTGTTTTTGCTATTGTGCATTTATTGAGCTTTGAATGTGAATTGTTAATGGCATTGATGTTGTTAGAAGCTTGAGCATATGAATTGTTTTTATGATTACTTATTAGGGTTGGGAGGAAGTAGCTAATCCTCCCCTCTTTTAATGTGGAATCCAAGAGCATGAGTTAGAGCTTCTTAATGATGTTGATGTGTTGATTATTGCTAGATGAATGTGATAATGTTGAATTCCTTGTCATGTTTATTTTAGGTAGCAAATGAGAGAAGTCAATGAATGTCGATTGTTCTTGGCTAATCTTGTGTAAATGCATGATTAGTGGAAGTAATGAATAGATTTGTCATTCGTTCTTGAAGCCTTTGTTATTTAGCATTCATGTGTCCTTAATGCTATGTTTCACGTCATTTATGGCATGTGTTGTTTGAGAATAGGAAGTGTTTGTATGACTTAAGTGTTAGGGAGTTAGGAAAGTGACGAATTCCTTAGCTCCTTTGCATGAAACTCTAGGAATATGAACTTAGAACTTCTTGTGCATAATGTATTGTTATTCTTGCTAGATAAGTATGTTAATGTGGTTTGTTCTCATATTTATCCTATAGATGTAAAGAAAGGTTGAACCTTGAATGTTATTTGTTCTAGGTTTAGCCTAATGAATGCTATGTTTGGTTAAATGGCTATGTCTTTGGTAGAAGGCTTGTCGTTCTCAAATCTATGGTCCTTTGTGTATAATGCCATTTATGAAATACTCCTATAATCGTTGTTAGTCTAGGGTGATCATCAATGAGGTTTGCAAATGGTCGTTGTTTGTCTTTGCAAACTACTCTTAGGAAGGAATGACTGTTGATCTTCCATTGGCATTCCCCATAGGTAACAATTGTGATAGGATGAGTGAATGGTTCAATGGTCTACATTAGATGTATAAGTGGATATCGATTGCCCCCAAGGCTTTATCTTTTGTAGTTTTAAAACCTTTTTTCTTAGTTTTGTTTGATGACTTAGCATAGTTGCTTAACTTTGCTTGACTTTGCTAGTTGTCTTGACTTTTAACTTTCATAACTTAGGACCACCAAACAACCAACCCCCCCCCCTCCCTTTACTTGCTTTTATATATGTATATATACAGTGGCGGAACCAGGAGTGTATATTAGGGGGGGCAAAAAAGAGCTTAAAATTTTTTTTGCGACGCTAAATGAAATATTTGTTAACAAACAACGCTTACATAATAATATGAATACATAATAATTAGATTTTTACAACAAAAAACTATCACTGCATAAAAAACTACGTTCCAATACTTGGGTTGCTAGAACTAGAACCACTAACCGCAGGAGACAACTGTATCCTACGATGTTGCATACGCTGATAACGTTGCAAAATTGGTTCATTATCGATCCCAACAAAAATCGCCTTCTCAATATGCACTGTCATAACATCATTCATCCATTCATCTCCCATTCTGTTGCGTAAATCAGTCTTGATTCTCTTCATGGCTGAAAAAACGCGTTCAACAGAAGCAGTTGCAACTGGTAGAACTAAGGTTAACTCAATAAGACGATATACCAGTGGAAAACATGTATGGCTAGTTGTTTGAACCATCTTTTGAACAAGACTTCCAAAGTCCTCAATAGCCAAAAACTCATTATCAAGTTGCACATTACGAATGAAAGTACTAAGTTGTTGATGAAGGCGGTAACGATCTTCTACGGAGAAGTCACTTGGATATAATTCAGCAAGTCGAACTAACTTACCAATATCAAACTTAGAAAATGAATCTCTTGGATCAAGGCAAGCCATACAAGTGAGTAACTCCGTATTTGCTTCCGGAAATCGATTGTTCATTTCATGAATCATCCTATCAACAACCTAGAATTCAAAAAATAAAAGGTTAGCATGTAGCATTGAAAAAAATTACAAATCAAATCAAATAAGGTATGTAAATTATAAAATTAATACCTGGAGAAAAGTATCAACGCGAAAGAAATCACCATGGGTCTGCATTTGAGTAAGTCGTTTCCTACGACCTCGAATTGCTCGTTCATCTTCCATATTAACTACCGAGATGTCATGATTAACACAAAATGCGTTGACTTCATTTAACAACTCATCCCAACCAGTCTCTCTGTATTGTTGCAACTCAAACTTCATTGTATTCATCAAACTCACAGCCAACACAATATTTTGATTCTTTTGTTGCAAAGCATGGGACAAAGCATCTACAACTCCCAACAAATGCTTCATCATAAACATCACAAAAACAAATTCATAACTCTCCATTTGCTCAAGCAAACCGCTCGCTGAAGATTTACTCACATTTGCATCACCATCATCGTGGACATTTTCAATCAATTGCAAAATAGATTCCCACATAGTAATGAAACGAATAATAGTAGTGTAATGTGACCCCCAACGAGTATCCCCCGGCCTTTTCAAACTAGTCTCTTGATTTTTGCCTCTTCCACTCACAATATCTCCATTCTCCAATCCCTCTACAATTCTAGCATGTTCTAAATCAAGAAGCATGTCTTTTCTTCTACATGAAGCTCCAGCTAAATTCACAATCATACCAAGATAAACGAAAAACTGACACACAGTTCGATTATCATTAGCAACAGCAAGAACAACCAATTGAAGCTGGTGAGAAAAACAATGGACGTACCTTGCAGATGAGTTTTCTTTCAATATCAAAGCTTTCAGTCCATTATACTCTCCTCGCATATTTGAGGCTCCATCATATCCCTGACCTCTCAACTTTGACATTGATAATTTATGCTTTGCAAACAATTCATCAATAGCACTCTTCAAACTAATAGCAGGAGTATTACGCACATGCACAACACTAAGAAAACGTTCAAGAACGCATCCTTGTTTGTTGACATATCTTAAAACAACCCCCATTTGCTCATTTATTGATGCATCTCTAGCCTCATCAACCAATATAGAAAAATAACTATCTCCAATATCATTAACAATAACATTTGTTACCTCACTTGCACAAGCACTTGATAGTTCCTTCTGTACTTTGGGAGATGTGAGCTTGCAATTTCCAGGGCCATTTTCATTCATGGTCTTAGAAACAACATCATTTCGCTTGCAATACCAGTCAATCATTTCGAGATAATTGCCCTTATTCAAAGAATCCAGCCCTTCATCATGGCCACGAAAAGCCATACCTTGATTTAGCAAGAACCGTGTCACATCCAAAGCAGCTGTCAAACGCGTGCGATATGCAATCTCTGATTCCCGCCCATGTGCCTGATAAGAATGAAGAATACTCTGTCTTTGACGCTTAAATGCATACAATTGTTGAGCTGCATCATTATGAGAGCTACCCGCTACGCCAACATGTTTCTTATAGATATCAAGCGCTTTCTTCCAATTGTTCACCCCACTCGCAGTAAATGCATCCTCTCCATCTCGACATCCCTTATGTGAATTCCTGAAGAGATAGCAACAAAAGCAAAATGTTGCATCCTTTGACGCGCTATACTCCAACCAATCAAACTTTTCATACCACGAAGGTTGAAAACATCTATAGTCATTTCCCTGCTTTGTCCTTGGAAAATAATGACCCTTAGGTTGGCAAGGACCTCTTAACACATATTCTCTCATCACTTGATCTCTAATAGAAACATCAAAATCCTTAATAGGTTTACGTTTCCCAGGATCATTTATAACATCATCCGAATTAAACTCAACACGAGAATGCTTTTGACTACTACCCTCTTCATTAATCCTTTCTTCATTTGGTTCACTCGGTCTCTTAAAAATAGATGATCCACTATTTCGAATTAAGAATTTATCCATATCCTATTTGACATAAAATAAGAAAAATATGTCAACTTAAATATCTATATGCTATTCAATATTCACAATTTCTCAAAAATATGTCTAGTTAAATATTTGTCAAAAATATGTCTAATTAAATATGTCTAATTAAATATGTCGAATTAAATATGTCTAATTAAATATGCCTCAAAAATATGTCTAATTAAATATGTCTAATTAAATATGTCTAATGAAATATGTGTAATTAAATATGTCTAATTAAATATGTCTACTTAAATATGTCTAATTAAATATGTCAAATTAAATATGTCTAATTAAATATGTCTAATTAAATATGTCTAATTAAATATGTCAAATTAAATATGTCTAATTAAATATGTCTAATTACATACGTTAAATTAAATATATCTAATTAAATATGTCAAAATTATGTCAAATTATTCAAATCTATATTTAGCACAATTCACAATTTCAACACAATCACTAAATTATTCATAATTTCATATCTATATTCAATATTCACAATTTCATACAAATTCAAGTTATTCAACATAAATTACATAACAAAAATATATTGGCCCTTTGATACCTTGCCCTTGGTTGCTAGTAGTGGCTGTAGTAGGGATGGCGGCGGCAGGGAACGCCGGAACGGCGGCGGCAGTTGGCAGGCGGCAGGCGGCAGGCGGCAGGCGGCGTTCAAGCTGGAGCTGCTGGAGCTGCTGGAGAATTGGAGTTGGAAAATGGAGGCAATGTGGTACACTGGTCTCTTAATATGTGGAGATTAGGTTATATATTTTGGTTTGGGCCAATTGGGCTTCAGCCCAATTGGCCTTGATTTTTTTTCGGACCAGCAACTCAAAACGACGTCGTTCAGCTAAGCCAAAACGACGTCGTTTTGTATACTTATACCAACAAAAAAAAAGGAAAAATGTCGTCTTCTTCAGCCTCACTTGCCCGTCGTCTTCTTCAGCCTCACTGCCGCGCTCGCGCCTCCGGCGCCGACGATGCCTCAAGGGGGGCGGAATCCGGTGGCTTCCGGTGGCTCTAGGCCTAAATACCGGGCCACCGGATCTTAGGGGAGGCGCCAGCCCACCCTCGCCCCCCCTAGTTCCGCCGTTGTATATATATCTACCCCTAGCCTAATAGCAACCTTTTGTTTCTAAACGCTTAGGAAAATCCTCCTTCTTCATGGACGACCCCGACTTGCCGCTATCTACTTAGTTGTAGATAGTAAGCATTTAGGGCTTATAAATATTAACTTTGAGAGGTACGGAGACGACCTCCCAGGATTGTTCTCATATTTATTCTATTGATGCAATGAAAGGTTGAACCTTTAATGTGGTTTGTTCTAGGTTTAGCTTAATGAATGTTATGTTTGGTTAAATGGCTATATCTTTGGTAAAAGGCTAATTGTTGTCAAATCTATGGTCTTTTGTCCATAGGTAACAATTGTGATAGGATGAGTGAATGTTTCAATGATCCACATTAGGTTTGGAAGTGGATATCAATTGCCCCCCAAGTCTTTGTTTTTGTAGTTTTAAAACCCTTTTTCTTAGTTTGTTTGATGATTAGCATAGTTACTTGACTTTGCTAATTTTCTTGTCTTTTAACTTTCATAACTTAGGACAACCAACCAACCAAACCCCCCTTTTTACATGCTTTTATATGTATATATATAAATATATATCTAAGGAGGGTGAAATTCTCTGAGGAGGGTTTAAAGCGACTTTTACGCTTTTATTACTTTTCTTGAATATTTTGTGTGACAAGGTAATTTGTTTGAAGACTTTGAAGAATACCTTTGAAGATTTGAATATTTGAAGAATTTTATTTGAGATTTTGAAAACTTCAAGAATTGAAGAAAAGTGAAGAGAAGAGGAGGACATGAAACAAGAAGAAGAAAGAAATCAAAATGTTGGAACTAGGCACCGTCGCGAGGTCGTCGCAAGCCCGTCGCGACGATCATATGGCCAGAAATTCTTCTTGCTTTTTTGTACTATAAATACCTACCTTATCCTCACCTCTAAAAAAGGATGAATCCATTCTCTTCTTCTTGCGATTTTTCTGGGTTCAAACCCTAGTTTTTCTTTCTTTCTTTTCTTAGTTTTTGTAGATTAATCATGTTTTTTAATCATCTAGCTTAGTTTTATCTTGGGAGCAGTTGATTGAAGCTTTCATATCTATGTAGTAAGAGCCATATCTATCTATTTAGTGCTTTTGCTATTGTGCATTTATTGAGCTTTGAATGTGAATTGTTAATGTCATTGGTGTTGTTGGAAGCTTGAGTATATAAATTGCTTATTTGATTACTTGTTAGGGTTGGGAGAAAGTATCTAATTCTCCCTTCTTTTAATGTGGAATCCAAGAGCATGAGTTAGAGCTTCTTAATGATATTGGTGTGTCGATAATTGCTAGATGAATGTGATGATGTCGAACTCGTTGTCATGTTTGTTTTAGGTAGCAAATGAGAGAAGTCTATTAATGTCAATCATTCTTGACTAATCTTGTGTAAATGCATGAATTGGTCAAATGCTTAGACACGGTGTAGTGTTTATAAGTGTTTCCAAGCGTGTTGGTTCTTCGTGCTCAATGCCATCAATGAGATACTCTTAGTCGTGTTTCAGCTAAGGGAGTCATTGGTGAGATTTGGCAAGAGATGTCGCATTCACTCTTGCAAACTACTATCTAAGAATGATGGAAGATTTATCTTCACAACAGGTAGTCAAAGTAGTGAATAGATTGTTTCACTTGTTCTTGAAGCCTTTGTTATTTAGCATTCATGTGTTCTTAATGCTATGTTTCACTTCATTTACGCCATGGGTTGTTTGAGAATATTAAGTGCTTGTATGACTTAAATGATAGGGAGTTAGGAAAGAAATGAATTCCTTAGTTCCTTTGCATGAAAATCTAAGAACATTAACTTAGATCTTCTTGTGCATAATGTGTTGTTATTCTTGCTAGATAAGTATGTTAATGTGAATTGTTCTCATATTTATCCTATAGATGCAATGAAAGGTTGAACCTTGAATGTAGTTTGTTCTAGGTTTTGCCTAGTGAATACTATGTTTGGTTAAATGACTATGTCTTTGGTAGAAGGCTTGTTGTTGCCAAATCTATGGTTCTTCGGCCATAGGTAACAATTGTGATAGGATGAGTGAATGGTTCAATGATCTACATTTGGTTTGGAAGTGGATGTCTATTGCCCCCAAGACTTTGTTTTTGTAATTTTAAAACCCTTTTTCTTAGTTTGTTTGATGATTAGCATAGTTACTTGACATTGCTAGTTATCATGTCTTTTAACTTTCATAACTTAGGACAATCAACCAACCAGCCCCCCCCCACCCACATTTACATTCTTTTATATGTGTATATATATCTACTCCTAGCCTAATAGCAATCATTTGTGTTTAAACGCTTGAGAAAATCCCCCTTCTCTGTGAACGACCCCGACTTGCTGTTATCTACTTAGTTGTAGATAGTAAGCATTTAGGGCTTATAAATATTAGCTTTGAGACGTACGACGATGGCCTCCCAATCCGTCTTTCCACTTGTCCGGAACAATCACTTTTGACAGCTTTTTCTCACCTAGACACACAAAAATAACATCAATCACCAACACAATTTCAATTCTTTGAGAAATCAAAATCAACCAAACCCTAACGATTCAATCCTACATAATTCCTTTCAAGAAAAGATTAAAGATAGAAAAGCCAAACCCAAAGCCAATCTCGACCCAGCCCGGATATGGTTCCTCTTGCCTCTGTTCTACGTCGTGTTCATTATCCTCCTGCCCCTGTTCTACGCCGTGTTCATCATCATGTCGTTTTGCATCCTAGCACTCATATTCGCCGGCTACTATGGAGGAGATTGAAACCAATCCCTGTTCTGCCCTTATTCTTCGTCGGCTCATATTTGAAGAAAATTCATGCAGCAGAGTTTGCTGTGGAATCTCAGGCAGGTTTCTTACTTTTGGGTTCGGTTCGGGATCTGAGTTTTCGGGTCGCTTTGATTGCTTCTTGAAGGATTTGAATTTCAAAATAGGGCGTGAAGTGGAAGTGGCGGTGGCTCTTGGTTTGGTACGAGACAGGAGGATGGGTTTTCTTCTCCATAATCACCCATTAGAGAAATTAGTGAAAAACAAGAGCACAATATTGGGTTTTCTTCTCCGTAATCTCTTCGTTTGATTGCTTCTTGGCTTTGGTATTTGTGAAAAACAAGGAAGTGGAAAGTAAAAGGGGGAAGAGAAATTGTGGACGAAGGGGTATGAATGTAATTTTAATGTCTTTTCCATTTTTTACAGAGGGGTAAAATAGTCTTTTCACTGAATTTCGACTTTAAACTGCTAGAAAAGGTTATATTTGCAGATAACTGAAACATCTAGGGTTATATTTGCATTTTCAATTATCGCATAGTTATATATGCACTTTCAATTATCGCATAGTTATATATGCACATTCAATTATCGCATAGTTATATATGCACTTTCAATTATCGCATAGTTATATATGCACTTTCAATTATCGCATAGTTATATGACAAAGTCTTGGGAAAGACCGTCTTTCCATAGACTTATGGAAAGACAGGGTTTAATTATAAATATAGAAAGTCAGGGATTAAGTACCAAATATCTGGAAATTGAACCTCACGCGTCGTATATATATATACAGACGTTTTTTTGCTTCGTCCATTTTCATTTTAATTCCCAAAATTCTCTCTCTTCTCCTTCGTTCATATCCTTCTTCTCCGTCAGGGTTTCCCATCGCGATTTCCATTGGAATTCACCGTAGCTTTTGCCGAATCGGTGTTTCATTTTGTTCACCACAGGTTATATGATACTTTTGAGCTGATTTTTTTGCTTCGTTTTAGGTTTTTATGTTCGTAGCTGATTTTTTGCTTCGTTTTAGGTTTTCGATCGCGTTTTTCATCGGAATTCACCGTAGTTTTTTCCGAATCAGTGTTTCTTTTAGTTCGCCACAGGTTATATTCTACTTTTGAGCTAATTTTTGGCTTCATTTTAGGTTTTTAAGTTCATAGTTTAGGGTTTTTGTTTTGGATCTGATATATTTTGTGTGTTATTGCAGCGTAATGGTTAAGAGGAAGGAAGTTTCGGTCGACGGTGTTCATATTGATGAAGGTGATGTTTATTTTTCTATTTTTGCTCTTATTGTATGTTTTTGTTGTCAAATGTTGAATGCTTTGCTTTATGTTGCCTTTTAACCGGTTTTTTTATTTTATTTGTGAGATGATTTTTGTATTTTTTACATGTTTTCCCCAATTTACTAGGTTTAGGGTTTACAAAATTTGTTAATAGTTTTGGTTTTTACTATTACAAGATCTGTTAATAGCTTTGGTGTTTACAAGAATTTGTAAAGGTTACTGCAATTTTGTTGAAAAGTATCCCTTCATAGTGTGCATGATGCTATACTTTGCATAACTATTCTCATTCACTGGCTTAGCTACTCTTATTGTTGCCTTCCTTGGCATTTTGGCTTTTTCAAAGGAGTGATTGAAATAAATTTTTATTTAAACAGAAGCATCATCATGCAATTTTGACTAAATCTTGTGAAACATGGAAACTTTTTTTGTTACCTAGCTAATGGTCACTAGATCGATCAATGTATGTACTCAGAGTATACATTTGCACTGTATAGTTGGTTGAGTTGCAATGTGTACATTTGAGCTTGTCTTCTTGCTTTGTGCATACTTCTTGGTTTTGGGTAACTTTTCCAGAGCATTCTCTGTATTTCCCCTTTAGGAGTGATAAGTAAATTCTAAGAATATGGATTTTCTGCTACTAAATGAATTCCTTCCTCACTGATAGTGCATAATGTACATAAGGACTGAAAGTCTGAAAGTATAAAAAATGCATAATGAATGTTTCAACTTTCAGCTGTGAAGCTTTATTGTATTAAAACTATTTGCTCTTATTGAACAGAGTTTTATATTTAAAGTCCATGTTGGTTGACTGCATTGCGTGCCTTTTCAAATCATTTGGCTTGTATAATGTACTAATGGCTTCTCTGTTGTTTCTCTTTTCATGAATGTTACTGTCTTCCCTTAATGTTGGATGCTTGTTTTGGTGTTTACAATATTTTTGTAAAGGTTGCTGATGCAATGTAGTCCCTGGTTTTCATTGGAATCTTCTGAAGTTGATTCAAGATTTGCATTTGTTTGATTTTAAGACTAAGAACTGACTTAGGTTTCTATTTTCTTTTTAGTGTTTAAATTCATATGAGGCTTGGGTTTTTGTATTTTAAAATGTTGTTATATTAGTATGTTACATTATCAGTTAATATTATAAGGTTCATTATTATATCTGTGATGTTGTTGTTTTATTATTATTACTGACTAGTTTGGTTTTGTACAAATAAGATTGTGCAAATCATCGCGCATCAGGAATTCATCCACTATGCCATTGGATCTTCCCAATAAGGGGAAGAATGCTGATGATTCTAATTTTGTCGAGGATATTGTGCTTAGTGAGAGACCTAAGAAGGTCAAGTTGGGTGTCAGGAAAAGAGTGGGTAGTGGAAAGCTAGCACAAATAACTGAGAAGAATAAATTAATTGAAGCTGAGAAAGCTCTTCAATCTGAGAAAGCACTTCAAGCTGAGAAAGACCATGCGGCAATTGAAGCTGAGAAGAAGAAGGAAACAATTGAAGCTGAGAAGAAAAAGGCTGCAATTGAAGCTGAGAAGAAAAAGGCGGCAATTGAAGCTGAGAAGAAGGCAGCTATTGAAGCTGAGAGGAAGAAGGTAGCATTTGAAGCTGAGAAGAAGAAGGCGGGAGTTGAAGCTGAGAAGAAGAAGAAGGTTGTTGAGAAGGCAACGAAAAAGAAGACTGATGGTGATGAAGGAGTCAAGAAGAGAGATCGGGAGGTTCAACAAGTTGTGACGCTAGTGGGCAGTGATGGAGCAAAGTAAGTTTTTCACTTTTTAACATGATACTTTTATAGTGAAACATGTATTTTTTTTCCTTGAAACAGTTTCTGTTTTAGTTTTATAAATTCGTATTATATTATTGAAGAACCTAACCTATACGTATTTTTCAACATGATGTTTTTATGGTGAAACATGTGATTTTTGCCTTGAATAGTTTCTGTCTTAGTTCTATGAATGCGTGTCATATTATTGAAGAACCTAACCTATACGTATTTTTCAACATGATGTTTTTATGGTGAAACATGTGATTTTTGCCTTGGAACAGTTCCTGTTTTAGTTCTATGAATGCGTGTCATATTATTGAAGAACCTAACATATACGTAATTTTCAACATGATGCTTTTATGGTGAAACATGTATTTTTTGCCTTGAATAGTTTCTGTTTTAGTTTTATAAATATGTGTTATATTATTGAAGAACCTAACCTATAGGTATTTTCAACATGATGTTTTTATGGTGAAACATGTGATGTTTGCCTTGAATAGGTCCTGTTTTAGTTCTATGAATGCGTGTCATATTATTGAAGAACCTAACCTATACGTAATTTTCAACATGATGCTTTTATGGTGAAACATGTGTTTTTTGCCTTGAATAGTTTCTGTTTTAGTTTTATAAATATGTGTTATATTATTGAAGAACCTAAACTATAGGTATTTTTCAACATGATGTTTTTATGGTGAAACATGTGCTTTTGCCTTGAATAGTTTCTGTTTTAGTTCTATGAATGCGTGTCATATTATTGAAGAACCTAACCTATACGTAATTTTCAACATGATGCTTTTATGGTGAAACATGTATTTTTTTCCTTGAATAGTTTCTGTTTTAGCTCTATGAATGCGTGTTATATTATTGAAGAACCTAACCTATACGTAATTTTCAACATGATGCTTTTATGGTGAAACATGTTTTTTTTTGCCTTGAATAGTTCCTGTTTTAGTTCTATGAATGCGTGTTATATTATTGAAGAACCTAACCTATAGGTAATTTTCAACATGATGCTTTTATGGTGAAACATGTACTTTTTGCCTTAAATAGTTCCTGTTTTAGTTTTATAAATATGTGTCATATTATTGAAGAACCTAACCTATAGGTATTTTTCAACATGATGTTATTATGGTGAAACATGTGATTTTTTGCCTTGGAACAGTTCCTATTTTAGTTTTATGAATGCGTGCCATAGTATTGAAGAACCTAACCTATACGTAATTTTCAACATGATGCTTTTATGGTGAAACATGTGATTTTTGCCTTGGAACAGTTCCTGATGTAGTTTTATGAATGCGTGTCATAGTTTAGTTTAATGGATAAAAACAAAATTATAATGTATCATGTTATTGATGTGTTCTTATTTGCAATTGTAGGGTTGAGAAGGTCTACAAGTCCTCTTGTAGACCGGACTTGATTAAAGAGTTTAATGGCTTATTGTCTGAGTGTCAAATGGCTTATGTCCTCTCTTTAGGTTTTGGTAGCTTATTGGAGATTAATATCCGTAAGTTACCCCTAAAAATCACTCCCTTTCTAGTGCAAAATTTTGATCTGGGCTTTTATGTCCAATATATTGGTGCTAACAAGTATACCCTTTCCCCGGATGATGTATTTGATGTTCTTGGATTGCCTATATCTGATGAGAAAGTGGTGGAAATCAGTCATGCGGGCAAGGGTCAAAAGCTAGATTTAGAATTGAGGGGGCGATGGAAGGACAAGTTTAAACTTGGAGAGAAATATGAGATTCCATTAGATCTGGTTTTTGATTATATGATGGGGTTGAGGGATGGAGGTGAGGATTTTCAGCGTTGTTTTATCCTGTACTGTGTTGGGCACTTCCTTGCTCCTACAAGGAGCAAGGGTATTGATATGAAGCTCTTAAGAGCTGTTGAAGATGTCAGTAGGATTAAAAAGCTGAATTGGTGTGGGTACGTTCTTCAGAAATTGTGTGAGGGTGTGCAGAGATTTAAGAAGGTTCCTTCATATAAGGCAGTGAGTAGCTGCGTGTACTTTCTCTTAATTCAATTTTTGCAGCGTGTGCCTTATCATGGTATGAAGGATTCTTTGGATCTTCCCCTTCTTAAGCATTGGACGGATGAAAAGATGAAAAAAAGGTGTGAGTGGCTGAAAAAATGTGGTTATGAACGAGCTGTACTACTGAAGGAAGTATATCCTTTGACCGAGTGTGGTAGATTGAGAGCTAGTGGGTCAAAAGGTAGTACGAGTCGCGTTCACAATGTTGCTGCTTCTGATAGTCGAGTTTTGTATTTCGATATTCCTCTTGGGGTTCCAACAGATTTAGATATTGCAGCTCTAAAAATGAATGTGAGTAAGGTGTTTCATAGGTGTTTTGTTTTATGTTGGTTTAATTGTATTTTAGTTAAATTATTTGTTGTTTTACAGGCTGCTAGTGAGGCATTTTCCTTATTTCGGAGGGATATGGAGGTAGTTAGTGCTAAACTATCTGAACGTTTGTTGAAAGCAGCACAACTAGCCCCTCGGGATGATCCTGACACGGATTCTGACCATCAGCTTAGCTCTCAAGACTTTTTTGAAGATCCTGCCATATTGAAACAAATTGATGAGTTGTGTGATGGTTTCAAGAAGAAAGTTGCTGATTCGATGCCTAGTTTTGACCTTCATATTGATGATTGACATTTACATTGTTTGAAAAAATTTTGTAATAGGCTGGGGTGGATTTAGTTGTTGGGGCCAGAAATTGAATATTTTGGAAGAAAACAAAATTTAAAATTTAAGCATGGATGACAGGTTCTCTGACTTTAAGCATGACAGGGTGGATGTTTATGTTAAAACAGTGACGCTTTACTGTGATACATGTTCACTTTAAAATGTTAATGTCAGAAGTTTATTTTGAGAAGTTTATAGGTTCTCTGACTTTAAGCATGATAGGGTGGATGTTTTATGTTAAAACAGTGGTAGTTTACTGTGATGCTCACTTTAAAATGTTAGTGTCAGAAGTTTATTTTCAGAAGTTTATAGGTTCTCTGACTTTAAGCATGACAAGGTGGATGTTTTATGTTAAAACAGTGACGGTTTACAGTGATACATGCTCACTTTAAAATGTTAGTGTCAGAAGTTTATAGGTTCTCTGACTTTAAGCATGACAGAGTGGATGTTTTATGTTAAACCAGTGACGGTTTACTGTGATACATGCTCACTTTAAAATGTTAGTGTCAGACTTGATATTTGGGTTAAAACATTGAGACTTTATAGTGATAGATGTTCATTACAAAATGTATAATTGATATAATTTTTTAATACAGTATAATGTCAATTCTACGGTTGTAATGAAGGTTTTATCAAAAAACATTAATACTTTAGAATAAACTTTGTAATGAATGGTCTATAATGTGACTTAAAAAAAACCTTCGGGTTCTGAATTACAATCAAATGATATGTTGTTTTGGTGTTTTGGTACCAAACTCATTTGTAGATCGTTTTCCTTTCTCTAATGCCGACTTAATTCTTGCACGCCTTCCTTTTGTCTTTGCATACTTTGGATCGAGTATGTTTGTTGTGACTAAACTTGATGCGCTGATAGCCTCATTTTGTTCTGTGGCACTTGATTCTGTAGACAAGATTTGCTGAATTTCGATTGCTTGTTTACCTAGTGCATCTTCGAGAACTCCTCTAGCATTTACACTGTCTTCACTCTTCAAGATCGGGTTGTAGAATTTCCTTGCCATTTCATGACGTCATGGAATGGTGTCCTTCAATTTCTTTGTTGTCGGGTCTATGTCTTGCTTGAGGTATTTATCCCAGACCTGTTTCTTCACATTCTTTGTCCATCTTGTAGAAATGTACTGTGGGGGTATTCTGGAGATGGAATGGAGGTGCAAAACTCGAATGCAATGAAAGCACAACATACCTGTTTCAAGCAGTGAAGGGTGTACAAATTATGTTAAAACCGTAATTGTTTGTACTAAAACCGTAATTGTTTGTACTAAAACCGTAATTGTTTATAAGCAGAATTTTTTATCAACTATATACCTGTTTCTTCAAAGGCCTTGCAAGAACAGTTGAGCTCAATTGATGCTTGTGTTTTATTGAACATTACTGATTCTATTACTGTTGGGTTCTTCTCCCAACTTACTTCAAATAGTTTGAAATTGCCACCGTTGTAGCTTTTCGCTATTGTTGTTGCCATTGCGATGTCGAATTCCTTCTTGAAGTCATTATATAGCTTCAGAGTGTAGACCTCGCCTGCATGTTTTAGAAGCCCAGCATGACTATCATGTGCTAATTTTGGTATGGATCGAGCGCAGTTGTGTTCGGCTGTGCTTTCTATGCTTCTCCATTTCTTGACAGTTTTCTCAAATATCTTCAAGAATTGAGTGAGAGATGTTGTTTTACTAGCATTGAACATGATGACACTGTTGGTACTCTCACTCCTTTGTGATGCTAGAATTCCAGCTGAGAAAAAATCCTTGTTCAAAGCTGGGCACCATTTAGTGCAGATATTATATAGACGTTGAAACCAAGTGTGGTCTTCCAAGCCACATGTCTTGATCATGGTCTGCCAACTGTCTTCAAATTCTTCATGATTAACACACCCTGTTAAGCAACGATCAAATGCCTTTTTGAATGGACCGTCTTTCTTCAATTCTCCATAGTGCGTACAAGCATTTTGCTGAAGATGTCATATGCATAGTCGGTGTCTTATTGTTGGTAAAACCTGTTCCAGTGTTTAATGTTGAAACACATGAGTCATATACTATAGAAACCTCAATTGTTTATGAAGAAACCTCAATTGTTTATGATTGGTAAGGTAAACAGGATTTGTAAGGTAAACAATACATTTTCTATTGCAGTCGTCATTGCTTGGTCTTGATCAGTGAATATGGTTATGGGTTTTTTCCCTCCCATGCATTTTATGAAGGCTTCAAGCAACCATTCAAACGTTAGTGCCTTTTCATCAGATACGAAAGCACAAGCAAACATGACGTTCTTCCAATGGTTGTTGATGCTCACAAATGGAGCACATATTAGGTTGTATTTGTTTGTTCTAAAGGTTGTGTCGAACACCAACACATCTCCAAACAATGTGTAATCCTCCTTCATCATTGAGTCTCTCCAAAATAAGGCTGATAACCTGCTTTCATCATCCATCTTCACTCGAAAGAAAAAATCTGCATCTTCTTCATTCTTTTGTTGAAGCTGCTCTATAACATTTTGTGCATCCCCACCTTCAATCACCTTCATTCTCAGCCTTCCAATGTAGTTTATATGGTCCCTCATGGTATGCCCTAAATTCTCTTCACCTCTAGTTTCATGGACCAAGTAATTGAAGCCAATTGATGGCTTTAATCCAGCGGCTTCCATCCCCTCTATAATCTTGGCCTTCTCTGCTGTGATTTTTCTCTCACTACGTTGTAGATATTGCCAAGCTGGTCTTGCAAAGTCATGGTTGTGCTGCAAGATATGGTGCATCACTTTATAAAGTTTGTCCACCAACTTGATTCGTATTTCAGCCTTACAACCTGTTCTAGTTACAGAAAATTCCTTTGTCTTTCTCCTTTTCGAGGTTGATTCATTTGATCCATCACAGATTGGCATTGGTGGGGTTGATGTTGCTTTTTTCTCTCGAGTTATCCCTCATGAGCATGAAAAGTACTTTTCAGTAATAACTCCTTCATTGTTCTTCCTTTGTGTGGTTTTTTTGTAGCTGAATCCTAATTTGTTAGCATGCCGTTTGTAGAGGTCCTCTAATTCTTGCAGCGTTCTTGCTTGAATCCCATCAAAGCATTCAGTCACGTCAATTTCAGCTAAGCTTAGTAGATGGCCATACACTGCAGTAATTTCATATAAAACATTAGAGTTTTAGACTGAAACACTTCATATATAATTTAAATCATATAGGTTTTATATACTGAAACACTGAAAAACTGAAACACTTGATAAATTACTCATTCGTAATTTCAGTTAACTTTTCTTTTTTGTTGTTCTTCTCTGATCCAAGACTCTTAAATATGTTCAATATAAACACTAAATCTTTATATTGAAAAACAATAATGAAATTAGGGCACAACTAACAACAATATGTTTGCAGCAACAAGAAGATTTCATGAACAGAAGAGATTCAGATTTGTTAAAAAAACATACTACTTATGACTTAAAAGGCATCACTGTGTATGTGCAACATTCAGTTTTTAATGAATCTAATTCTGTATAGATTACAAGGTAGACATACACTCAGTAGGCATAACAGCAGCAACAACAAGATATTGTTCGATTTCATGAACAGAAGAGATTTAGATTTGTTCAACAAAAACATACTACTTATGACTTAAAAGGCATCACTGTGTATGTGCAACATTTAGTTTTTAATGAATCTAATTCTGTATAGATTACAAGGTAGACATACACTCAGTAGGCATAACAGCAGCAACAACAAGATATTGTTCGATTTCATGAACAGAAGAGATTCAGATTTGTTCAACAAAAACATGCTACTTATGACTTTAAAGGCATCACTGTGTATGTGAAACATTCAGTTTTTAATGAATCTAATTCTGTATAGATTACAAGGGAGACATACACTCAGTAGGCATAACAGCAGCAACAACAAGATATTGTTTGATTTCATGAACAGAAGAGATTCAGATTTGTTCAACAAAAACATGCTACTTATGACTTAAAAGACATCACTGTGTATGTGCAACATTCAGTTTTTAATGAATCTAATTCTGTATAGATTACAAGGGAGACACAGTAGGCATAACAGCAGCAACAACAAGATGTTCTTCAATTTCTTCTTCAGTTTCGATCATCTGAAGAACAGGATTAAATCAAATTAATAAAACATTACGATTATATTGCTCTTCAAAACTTAAATCGCAAATAAAAATCACACAATTCTGGTCATAAATATTTGTACAATTACCTCGCCAGAATTCATGAGGCAGATCGACAACGTTTTTGGAATCGGCAAATCGCCTGAATTCATGAGGCAAGTCGGCGAGATATCTGCAACGTTTAGGTTTTAGGGTGATATCAGCAACGTTTCCGTTTCCGGCGGCGATGAATTCAGGCGAGCAGAGCAGATGGGTTTGGGAAAAAAACAGAGCAGAAGGATTTGGGTAATAAAGGATGGGTTTTAGCGTGAACCCGTTTGGGAATAAAGGCGCGTGAACCCGACCTGCAAATTTCATTGCAATTTTCAAAAATTGCAATGTAGTCCTTGGTCTTTCGATAGCTTATGGAAAAATAGTCTTTCAAGAGACGGACTCTAGTTATATATGCACTTTTATCATTAATTATGTAAGTTATATATACACTTTTCTCATGAAATAAATTACAGGCATCTCTTATTATTTTTCCAATTGGTTCGATACACCCTCTATTCTGACACTGTGATTCCTTACATTCTAATCGAATTACACTTGGTTTCAGATCGGGATTTGACATACGAACAATCAAAGCTGACCACCTCAACAAACACTTAATGGTACCAAAATCCACCTTACCTGCCCAAGAACTAGAGCCAAGAAAATACGGAGTAGATTACAAGATCAGATCATAATCAGTCCTCAATACACTGACTTACGTCAAGATTCGACTTTTATCTGATACTGCTGTTTTGGAAGAAGCCCAGGTCAGTTTTTTATCCCTTTTTGATTCCTGAATCGGGTTTATCACCATTCGTTCTAATTCTGGGTATATCGTTGTTTTTTTCCTAAGGCATTGAGTTTTTCTAAAGAACTGATTTTTTATTGGAAATCTTACTGAGAATTCGACCACTATATGTTGAGGATCCCAATTAGCTGAACTGGGTTTTGGGTCCTTTTTACTTGCTTATCAGTCAACTGTGCAGTGTCTGGCTGTTTGTGTTGCAGTTTGATATGGTATTTCGTTATTCTGTCAAAATGTAGGGACCTTTCCTTGTTATTGCTCACCTTGTAAAGTTGTGATTTTATGATGTATTAAAACAATTATTATGATTTGGTGATTTCAGAACTTTCAGTTTGCTGCTGGTAAAATTATTGTTGGGTGCTTAGCAACTGTTTCGGAGCTAACAGCATCGCGTTTGAGTTTATATAAGAAAATACAGTATAGGACTGAGCTTTAGTGGTGTAAGGAAGGAGCTTAAATGACTGTGGCATAGGAGATGGTAGAGAGTGATTCTGACCTTGAAAAGGCTGATCTCAGTGAGGGGCATGATATTTTGAGGGAAGATCGGAAGTCGGGAATTCGAAGGGAGCTGTCATTTTCAGGCTGGTCTGATGAGAGTGGTACGTTCCATCCTGACCAGCTTGAAAATGAGGATGCAGAAGTGGAGGATTTCCATTTTGAACTCATTCAGCAAAGTAGATTGAAGAATGGGTTGCTAGAAAAAGGAAGACAAGCTTTAGGTAAACTTAAGCAAAAGATGGAGAATGCTCATGTAAAAGATGCAAAAAGACATAGTAGCGGGGATGGAAGCAATAATTATGTGCCGTTTGATTTAGACGGTGATTCGAGGAATAATCTAGTTGATTCTAGGGATGATGTTGAAATTGATATCAATCATCATGAGGCATCAATCAAGACTCCGAGAAATGCTGTTTCTGTCGCTGATGTGCTAAAGACAATCTTTTTCATTCTTGTCTGGTACACATTCAGTACGTTTTTGACATTGTAAGTGTCATTATTTGGTTTATATATTCATGTTAATATTAATCTCGTAGCTTTTTATAGCTTAATGTCTTTTGGTCTGGCACAGATACAATAAAACTCTTCTTGGCGATGATATGGGTCAGTTTCCTGCCCCCTTTTTGATGAACACTGTCCACTTCACGATGCAAGCTGTTCTATCAAAAGCCATTACATGGTTTTGGTCTCATAAATTTCAGCCTGCTGTTATGATGTCATGGAAAGATTACTTTATTAGAGGTAACTATTTACTCCGACATGCTTCTTCTCAATGGTTATCTCTCTATTAACATTCCTTAAATCTTTGGCAACTCATCTGTCAACTTTCACTTCAAACATGTGATAAATTTTACATTTCACTGAGTATCTTCAAGTGCACGTCTCCTTGTGATCAATAAAGTGTGACAGAGTAAGCAGCGTGGAATTTTTTTTGGAATGTTTAACTAATGATATCTAACAGGTGACCAGTCTCTGATATAAATGAGTCTTAACCATCATATCAGCTGAAATGTTTCTCAGACAATTTAGTCTTAGTGCTTGGTAGACCATATTATTCTAATTTTGAGCTTTTTATGTCCAAGTTGTGAACTTCTGATGTCCTTTATATATTATGTTAGATCTCTGGTGCTTATTTTATTAACTCTTGTAAAAAACTAATGCTACAGATGGCCTTTACATTTCACAGTTGTACCAACAGCTCTTAGCACTGCCATGGATGTAAACTTGAGCAATGCGTCACTTGTTTTCATCTCAGTCACCTTTGCTACAATGGTTTGTCCATCCTTTCTCCTCACTTTTCAAAATGATCATTTCCTAATCTGATGAAAATTATAGTTAGTCGTAAATTTACAAATTTTCCTGTGCTGCCAGTGAGTTGGGCAAGAATCACTCATTTCTAGGCCAAGTTGGATATTTTCTTTTTATCTGAAGATGCGGATTTTAAATAAGAATTACGCATTCAAATTGGAGGAGGAAAACATGGACCTAATACTTGGACCTGATTTTGCTTGTCTTTTACTTGATGTGCTCATTTTTTTTGTTTGGTTAGGTTAGTTTAGTATGAGGGAAACACATAGGAAATTTTGGATAAAAGCCACTTATGGGAATTTCTCTAAATTGTACTACTAGATGCTATTCTTATTTTTATTGTCAAGCTTTGTTGCTGGAAGGGCTCTTTCATCTGAAACTCCTTTATTGTTTTAATTGCAGTGTAAATCAGCATCACCAATCTTTCTGCTTATATTCGCCTTTTCATTCAGGTACTTAATTTATTCGCTGGTGATAATACATGATTATAATTTTTATGAAAAATATTCTAGGATTGTTATCTCTCTAAAGTCAGTTTATTGGGCTTGACTGGAGTCCTTTTTAAATTTTACTTCACCTGCATGTGTAAATAACTGACAATGGTCTTGTATTGCATCCAGAAAAACTAATTTATCAAAGATAATATTGTGTATTATTACGTTCGAACTGATTGTGATTATATCTCTTTCACACATAAACCGTTTTTGGCAACATTGCATTTATTAGTTTGGTGAAAGTGGTGGTTAAAAAATAAGAACCTCTCATTGACTTTGGGAACTTGTCCATTTATGCAATTGTCAAGTGCCAGATGGTATTATTTTCTAACTTATCATTTCTTGTCTTTGATTATTATGGTTTCCTTTTGTTTCAGTTGTTAATCTCGTGTAGTTTATCTGTAGCTTCAATTATGTATGGATTCTATTGTAACGGTGCAATCTCTTGTGTACTCCCTCCCTCCACATATAAAGTCATTTATCTTATTTTATTTTATTATTAGAAGTAAGACTCTTTATGTGGTATAGAGGGATTATGCATTTTTGTTTTTTTTTGTGGGAGGTATGAAATAAATTGTGTTCTCAAAATGCTTGTCGATTAGGCAAAGTCTTGGGAAAGGCCGTCTTTCCATAGGCTTATGGAAAGACGGGGTTTAACTAGAATAATAAAAGGTAAAAGGTCTTAGTTGCAATATTAAAAGTTTATTATGCTACGTGTAGTAGTTATAAAGTTTATAACCCAATTTATGCAATCCGAAAATTTTATTTTCATTTCTTCTAATTTACACTTTAATCCTTGGTCTTTCCATAACTTATGGAAAGACCGTCTTTCAAGAGATGGACTCTGTCGATTATCACCATCAAGTAGGATGCTTTAATTTTCATTGAAACCAAGAAAGTTTTTTACCCAACTATTGGGATGCAATTGCATAGGTTATCACACGCTGTCAAGATTAATTATGAAATTTTCTAATGATCTGTATTGTAACTGTGGAGTGTGTTGTTGGAAACTGAAGGTTGGAGTCTCCAAGTGTTAAGCTGTTTGGCATCATGTTGATAATTTCCGTAGGCATATTGTTGACAGGTATGCAGCTTGATGGATTGAATAATTTACTGTTGTCATTATTACACTTTGGCTTTATGTACTTCAGTACGCTTTAGTTGGAGGGAATGGTCAATGAAACTATAGTCTTCATTCTCCTTGGGTCAAGATTTCGTTTTACTTGTTTTGGATCATTTAGATTTAGACTGCCTTAAAGTTCATTTTGAATTTACACCACAATGCCTTTTGCATTTCCATTGAACATTTGAATTCTGATTAACAGTTGCAAAGGAAACTAAGTTTGACTTTTGGGGCTTCATATTTGTTATGCTTGCTTCTGTGATGTCTGGGTTCAGATGGACCATGACTCAGATTCTTCTTCAGGTTAGTTTTCACCTGATGTATTTTTCTTAGTCATCACTGAACAAGTCCAAATATCTATAAATGCAACAGTTTCAACTTAATTCATAATATAACTCATTTTTTGTTTGGTTTTACATCCAATCTCCTCAATGATGGACTCTGAACAGAAAGAAGTTTATGGTAAGCATTATAATCTGTTTTAAACTAAACATTATGTGAAGAGGGGTATTTATATTGCTGTGATGCGTATGGATTGATCAACATTGTGCTACTTCTTTGTTTGTTTTCAGGTCTGAAAAATCCACTTACCTTAATGAGCTATGTTACTCCAGTTATGGCTATTGCTACACTTGTGTTGTCTTTAGTTTGGGATCCATGGTCTACGTTTAAAACAACAAGCTACTTTGATAGCACATGGAGTATATTTCGAAGTTGTTTGCTGATGCTTTTTGGTGGAACTCTTGCTTTCTTTATGGTAGGTGTCCCTCTTTTGTTTCCATCAAGTAGTATATAATGTTTTTCGAGAACTTCTATATTTACCAATCTTGCAATTAGGAAATGTTAAAACGTTAGTCCTAACATGTTATACACTTTTCATTTCGAGAATTTCCTTTGAGCTTTGTTCTTTTTTTAAGTTTAGCTTTGTCTTTGTGCAGGTTCTGACGGAATATATTCTTGTATCAGTAACCAGTGCAGTAACAGTGATGATAGCTGGGGTTGTTAAGGAGGCTGTCACCATCTTGGTATGAAGTGTGGCTCTATCTGATGCACTTATCTCATTTATATTAGTATCATTTTATGCACCAATTGTTGCAGTTTTGGTACACTCCTAGGAATTGCATGATAAAATGAATAGAAAAGCATTGTGTCGTTTCTCAACACGCATTATTAATAGAGATGATTTCCTTTTGTTTTGCTCCCATTTTCTAGTCTGGGATCGCTTAAGTATCGCCTACTGCAGTAAGATGATTCCAACAGAATTTGGACACGCTCATTTAGTTCTGTGACTTAAGACATATTCGCATATGTTTTATGCCACTTGTGAGATTGTTGTCCATGAAGCTCTGCCACACAATTTTCTACACTGTCCTGATACATGTGTCAATCCAATTTATTTGTCTATATTTTTCTACAGAGAATCAAACCAATTTATTTGTCCCGAACACAAATTTTCTTCCTCTCTTTCCTTTTCCTTCCCTCCTTTAGCCCAAGAAAGACAAATAAAAATAACAAAAACTGCAGTACAGTTTTCTTGCAGAGTGCTAGACTTAGGAACTTTTCGAGAATCAATGAATGTTTGACTCTTCATATTGCATCACATGCCATGGCGAGTAAATGATGAAACAACTTTTTATATCATATATGTATGGTTGTAGAATTTATTTTTAAGAGTCAGTTTAGTATTTCCAGTTTGGATGGGATTTTCCCCCGCTATTCTCTGGGAACATGTATTATAAGACTGTAGATGTAAGATGCTAAATGTATATCTGTTCAATGATCAACTTCTTATCGTAACAGGTTGCAGTATTTTACTTCCACGATGAGTTTACAGTGATGAAAGGAGCTGGCCTTGGAATCATTATGTTTGGCGTCAGTTTATTCAACTGGTACAAGTAAGTAATGAAGTGCTACCATTGAGCCTTTTAGCCTCATTCTTCAAGTTTCCCTTGCGTGTGTTCACTTGCGTAACTTTTCTATAATTGTATACCCGCAGATATGAGAAGCTGCAGAAAGGTGAAGTCAGTGAAGGTGGCACAAAAGCGCCGGCAACAGAAAACGTGGGTGCAAAATATGTTATCATCGACGAGATGGATGATGAACATGATGGCCCTTGAAGCTCTTTATGCACTAATTTTTTTCATCATGGCTTTTTACCCTGAGGAATTACTCGTATAATTACTTTTACGCTTACCCTGATGGCCATTCTCCGTTGAACTTGCTAGATGGCTGCTAAAATTGGCCTAAGAGAACAGGAGAGAATAGTTGGTATACGTTTACTCAATTTGTTTCCTGCTGTGTGAATAAGAGCTTGAAAGCACATCAGCTGGCGATGTGCAAATTGTTGTGCCAAAGGAAAGGCTGCAGTGTACACTGACCAAGTCATTAACCACTCATTTCTGATGGTCAAAAAAGGGCCACTCAGTTTTGAGTAAACATGTATAGTTGCTACAACCATTTTCTGGTTTAGTTGTATCAAAATTTTGCTCATTGCCTCCCATTGTTGTCACTGTCGATTGGCATTGAAAGATTTGTAAAATCTTATCTTCCGTGTTGTTTTTATACAAATTCTTCAAGTTTTTGTTCTTTTCAACTTAGAGCATCTCCCAGGCTCGAAACATCATCCACAAGGTATGAGCCATTTGGTTGATTATAATTGAACGTTATTGTGGTGTGGATATAAAAGCATTGATGATAGGAATTAAGAGCATCAACAATGGTAATGAACTTAAGAAGCATTTCTTGCCACGTCATCAATTTTGATAAAAAAATAGATAACCAACTATCAATAATGAAATGATATTTGAGAATTCATTCTTTAGTGCCACATCACCATTGATAATTAAAAAAATTAAACTTTTATTTATATTTTATAAAGGGATAGTCTCATGTGAGGCAGCCTAAACTTTAAGCAGTGGTCTTTCTACAATTCTAATAATATTTTAGCTCCAAGGGTCTATCTCTAATAATTTACAAGGACGTGTCTCTAATTATTTTACAGGGACCTATCGCTAATAACTTTCCAAGGGTTTTTTCGTTCAATTTTTTTCCATCATTTTTATGCCACCTACAATCTGCAAAAAAAATTTTTAAAAAGGGCAAAGTCTTGAGAAAGATCGTCTTTTCATAGACTTATAGAAATACGAGATTTAATCATAATACTCTCTCCGTTCCATTAATAGTGGCACCATATGTTTAGGTGCTTGGATTTAGGCGAAGGAAATGAGTGGATGAAATTGAAGGAATCTTGCCAAAAATGGAAAGTGTGCCAATATAAAAGAAACAACCCAAAAAGGAAAGTGTGCCACTAATAAAGAAACTGAGGAAGTAATAAAAGGTAAAATGTCTTAGTTGTAATATTAATAATTTATTATGCAACATGAAGTAGTTAAAAAGTTTATACCCCGATTCATGCAACCCAAAAATTTTATCTTTATTTCTTCTAATTTACACTTTAAACCTTGGTTTTTCCATAACTTATAGAAAACCCGTCTTTAAAGAGACGGACTCAAAAAGAATTTTAAAATTTTAATGTAAAAAAAATCGATTAAAAAACGCAGCAAAAAACTGCAGAAATATCAGCAAAAAATAGCAGAACATCAACGAAAAATCATAAAACATCAACTAAAAACAGTAGTAAAATATATAAAGAAATCAATAAAACAGTAAAATATATATAAAAAATCAAATAAAAATCAACAAAAAATTGAAAAAAATACATCGACTAACAAAAAATACACTGAAAACCATAAAAACCTCAAGAAAGCTAAATTATCATGTTTTTTAAAACTACTAACATCAACTCCTAACAAGCAACGATTGAAGCACTTACAAGTTATAAAATTAGCACCTAGAACCTACATTTGAAGCACTAACAAAAATAAAAAAAAGTCAACGTAAGGAAAAAAACACTACAAAAAATCAACCATATCATCAAAAAAGCTACAAACATCAACTCCTAACAAGCAACGATTGAAACACTTACAAGCAACGATTGAAACACTTACAAGCAACGATTGAAACACTTATAAGTTATAAAATAAGCACCAAATTGTTTTCATAACACACAAGTTATAAAATAAGTACCTACAACCTATATTCGAAGCATTAACAAAAATTGAAAAACGTCAACATAAGGAGAAAAACACTACAAAAAATCAACCATATCATCAAAAAAACTACAAACATCAAACCCTATCACCTAAAACTCATTTAGAAAATGGAAACCATCAACATGAGAGAGAAAAAACTAAAAACATCAACAAAAAAGTTATAGTACATCAAGAATATAAATTATTAACTGTGAAAATCATAAAACAACGATTTAAAAAAAACAAAAACTACAAACATCAACTCCTAACACCTGAACCTCGTCCGAAAAATGAAAAACGTCAACATAAGAAAAAAATATTACAAACATCAACTCCAATTACCAAAACCTTAGCCAAAAAATGAAAAACATCAACATGAGATTTTTTTTTAAAAAAAAACTACAAATATCAATCCATATCACCAAAAAAAAACTACAGAACCTCAACTCATGTCAATTAAATCTCACCCGAATAATGAAAAAAATCAACATAAGAGAAAAAAAGGCTAAAAACATCAACAAAAAACTATAGTACCTCAAGAAAAATTTCTTAAAGGAAAGAACCTAGGGGATTTGAACACGAGCCTATAACCTCAAAGCTTAGAGCAACAACCACTAGACCAAAGACTATTATTGAACATGTACTCAGTCAAATAATAGTAAAGCTCATCATGTACATCAAGAACATAAATTCTTCAAAATAAAAGGTCATAGTGAGACTTAAACCCTTGACCATCAGCTCAACAACAAAAGTACTAACAACTAGACCAAACAAACATTCATGAAATAAACTCAGTCAACAACATATTATACCTCAACAAGTATTTGAAAATTGTAAAACACAAAATTAAACCTCACCTCTTAGAGGCGAAAGCTCAGCTCCGCCACTCCCAGTGTCCGCCGTCTCCGCTGCCATCCGACGTTCGTCATTGTTGTCGCGTTTGAATTACACGCGTCTTCCCCAACTGCTGCGCGTGAATCACATGCACGTTCGATTTGCAACCCTAGGCTGGCCGCATGATCGATCTGTAACCCTAGATTGGCACGCACAATCAATCAGTGTTCCTCCTTGCTTCGCCACGACTGTAAAACCTAACTCTGTTGCGACCTCTACAATCCCTAGCTCTGTCGTGGACTCGTCGTGAATCGATCTTTGCCTTGAGCTCGTCGATCTCCGATGTGTTCTTGTTGTCTCCGTCGTGAGCTCGTCGATCTCTGCTGTGAACTCATCCATCGCAGCATTGGAGATCCAGCACCAGCATCATCTTCACGGAAGTGGTGCCGCCGTCGGAGATCCAGCAGCTCGAAGGTAACCGCGGTTACAGATCGCCAGTGGAAAACAGAGAATAAGCGAAGAACGTCGTCGCCTAGGGTTAATTCCTGTGAGATTTCACCGAGATACCAGCGTAAAACCGCTGGGAACCGTTGGCGGTGGTGGTTTCTGATTAGCGAGGGAAAATTGAAAATCTGATTTTTTGTGATATTTATAGTATTTCGATAATTGTACAGTAGGTCCCTAAGTTTATTGGCATATTTCAGAAAAACCCCACCCCAATTTTGAATTTATAATAATTGCATAATAAACCCCTGCCTAAAGTTTAAGCTGACTTAAGTAAGACTTTGTGTTTATAAAATACCAATGTCATGCAAATTTAAAATGATATTGTATTGACTATATCTATACTATATATTAAAGGACGTTATTTTTGCCACATGATCTTCACACATAATTTTTGCCACGTGTCACTCACATAAATTTCCACATCAGCTTAAAAAATTATTTGAAAATGAAATATTTGAAAAAGTCAACCATCAATTTACAATACAAATCTCTCCCCAATGTTCTTCCCCTACTTCAGTGCTTTTAAACCCTTCCCCAATGTTCTTCCCATATTTCAATACTTTTCAATTAATGAGTAATTAATCATAGAAAAAGTCTTAGGAAAGACGACTTGTCCATAACCATATGGATATGCCAGGACCTATTTGAAATTAATGAATTTGGTTAATTTTTATCTATAACTGTAATCCAACGTCAATTTAGAACCCTGTGCCACCTTCTTCCTCCTCCTCCTCCTAGCGCCACCTCTTTCCTCCTCCTCCTCCTCGGCGCCACCTCACTAAAACATAGATTGATGCATAAACCTAAATTCTATCAGTACGAAATCATTAAGATGATGGGGTTTTAGTTTCAGGTCTGAGTAGATGTGGGAAACGCTGCAGATTAAGATGGATGAATTATCTGAAGCCAAGTGTAAGAAGGGGCAACTATACACCCAGTGGTGGAACCGGATTTTTTTTCCAGGTGGGGCTTACACAGAGCAAGGCTGGAGGTTGGAGCAGTGGAGGTGCTCCACTTCTATTCTAGAGCAGCGTCAATTTCTGATTGTGGATTGGGTCATTCTCGCCCAATTCAAACAAACCTAATACTTAAAATATGATTGTTTTTCGTTCAGTACTAACCAAAACGATGTCGTTTGACTTGTACTAAAACGATGTCGTTTTGGTAAAGTTTGGGCCAAAAAAAAACCGCGAGCGGCCTTCTTCTCCAACACTTATCATCGAAAAACAGAGCACTCACCGCCGGGAAAGCGTTAACTGCCGGGAAGCGCTACTCACCACTACTACCATGGTGCCGGAATCTCAGGTAAGGCTGGAGCCTTACCTCGCATCATGGTAGTTCTGCCCCATGTATACACCTCAGGAGGAGAACCTCATACTTGAGTTGTATCGACAATTCGGCAGCAGGTATGTGCATTTTGCTGACTTTTGTCTGAAATGGTTACTTCTATTTGTCAGTGATTTTTAACTAATTCAGTGTATGTATATATCAGATGGTCAGTGATTGCAGCTCAATTACCGAGACGAGTTGACAATGACATTAAGAATCAGTGGAACAGTCATTTGAAACGAAAAATGGAAGTGCCAGTGCCGGCGCCGCCTTATGAAGATGTTGTATCCGAGGTTACCGAAAATGAGGTTTCAACACTTCACTCAATCAGGATACCCAATCTAAGGAGAAGCAAGTGTCATCCTTGTTGAGTTATGATTCCACTCTACTACTGCAACTTTGATACCACCTTCTTCTCCTCCTCCTAGCGCCACCTCCTCCTCCCCGGTTCCATCGTCTTCTCTGTCCATCGATTTCTCCGGCGATAACTGTAATTTGAAGATTTGAGCAAGAGTAGGTAATTTCTTCGACGATTTCTCCAGTGATCTAAACATCAATAGGTAATTTTGCCTTTTTTATTGTGCAGAAGGCAAGTGATTGTTATATACTTGTTAGTCTAGAAGAGCATGTTTTACTGAGTAGCTAAAAGATGCCTTCTATTTCATTGCTTTTGTTCTAATGGTTATTCAAACTGAGCATCCACTGTTTTTCTGCCATTTCTGTAAGAAAAAGTTGAATATTGAAACACCTTCAGAAGCTTTCAGGTATGTTTCCATGTAAATTCCTGCTACAAAGGAATAGTTTGATACATTATACTAGTACAAAAAATTATTGAAAGGCTACTAAGGAGCTTGTAAGTCTTCTTTTTTTGTTGATACGAGACTATGTTGTTTAGAAAGAAGGTGCTTAGAAACTTTCATTTGATTCTCTTCAGCTTCGAGTGTTTGCTGATAACATTGTTGGGAGCTCTGAAGTATAACGGAGGTCACACGAATTGGTGACTATGAGCTTCATGACCTTGTGATGTTGGAGTAAGTCTCTTCGCTATTTTTCTTGCTCTCTTAATATACGTAAATTTATTATATTGCTTAGAATAGGGCTGTAACTATTTCTTTTGCATGCAATGACATGAGTTTTGGTGTGATCAATCGTGTTGAGAGTGAAACTTTTCAGATCAGTTTTCAGCTATATGGTTGATTTTGACCTAGTTCAATGTTTTTGAAATTTAGTTTTACCACTTTTTCTAGTTTTTACTAGTGTGTTCCAACATGCCTAGTTTAACCAAGTGTAAAAAACGTGAAACGTAAAAGACACACAACTTGGTTACGCAGTTCGGTGTAAACCACCTACATCTGCGGGGCCTGGCCCAGTTCAGAATGAATCCACTAATTAGAAAGATAACGTACAGAGTACAGTTTACAAAATACTTATCTTTACTAACTATGACGTGTGGACTCTGCTAGCTCTCCTAGCTACCGATCCGCCTTGATCAGACTCCCTCTGACCTCGAACTCCTTCGACGCTGGATCTCCTCCTCCCGAGGAATTAAGGTATACGATTCTGAACTCAGTGCGGTAGGACAGTGTTGGAACACAGTTTATTGGCTATTGCAAATTTCGTAAGATCTCAAAATCTGGGTGCAGATTTTGCTCTGTAAAACCGTAAGTATGCAGCCGTGTTTGTCCGATATTTATATCCACGAATCAGACTTGAATACTCTTTGATTATCTCCATAATATTCCTATTCCAAATCTGATTCTTGAAGCATATCCAAATCCCATAAATAAAGGGATTTACCTTATATCATTCTATCCCATATATTCGAATCAATCTTCTCCTTATAAGTAGGGATTTTCCATAAAACCAATTATGCTTCACACACCTAATATATAGCCAAATATACAATTACCATAAATTCTGAAACACTCCAATATTTCGGCTTGAATTCCGTTAAATCCTTTGGCGTAACTACTGCTCTAGTACCATGTTCCAACATGGTCTGTATATCAGTTCAAAAATAATTCACACAAAATTGCCAATAAAATAATTCCTTGACTTTACAATCTCCCCCTTTGGCATTTTTGTGGACCCATAATATTTTGGATGGCAAGCACAGAATCAACAACATACAACGAGCAGAATAAGGATCATAATACTAGAACTCACATAATGAAAGCCGAAATCCAGAATTCCAGAAATCCAAAATTATACAACCAAATTGAAAAACCAATTATCCAAACTCCAAAATCACTCCCCCTGGGACCACACATAGGCCAAAGGGACTTCATCACACGAAATCAACAAAAATAAAAATCAGTTTTTAGAACTCCCCCTGAATTAATCCTACTCAGATCAACCTTCTAGCCTTGACTTCTCTTCCTCCAACCGTGCTTGCTCTGCTTGTAAGGCTGCAATCTGTATTCCCAAAGTTCCTAGTCTGGCATTGACAACCAACAGTCGATCCTTCCTGTCTACCGCTACTGATGAGGAGGCTGACCCAGAAGCTTTCCACGGAAGGTCATGTACATGTCTGAGCCCGAAAGTCTTCTTGTTAGGCCGCAAAAACTCAGTGTCAACTATCAAGTCTGAGGCCTTCCCCTTCACTTTAGCACTCTTGGCTAGGGCAGAGATTAGAGCTGGATTGATAACTGCATCATTAACTTTCGGAGTTGTGGCCTGTCTAATCAGATGCTGCTGAATTAATAGTCCAAGATTGATTTCCTTCTGTGTTCCAACACAGTAAAGCAGCTTGGTCATCTCCCTAGTCAATGCGGTGATATTTCTTGATGGCAACCGGCAATGTACAGCTATTTGATACAGGCCAAAGAATCTGGATGTCAAACATGATGCCTGTGAGTACCCCACAGCTGGCCACTCCTCCTTATATCCCCCAGATATAATCGCCAAAATCTCATTGTCAGTCAACTCCAAATCATCAGGAAACACTCCCCCTATCTCAGGTGTTCTCAGACCTAACAACCTATTAATCCGGGCAACAGATACATCTATAATTTTCCCTCTCACATATACTCTACCAAACCACGGGGAATTAACTTCTAAATTTCCAGGCATGATATTAGAATATACCTCGAGTACAACCTGTCTGTTGTAATATAGCTGAATGGTTGCAGCAGCTGTCATGCCTGTCATCTTTAAGAAGTCTGTAAACCCACTCTCCTGATAGGCCTGTAGGTCCAATGGTCTCTCAGCTAGAAATTTCTTTTCAGAGAAGAAACCTTCCATCTCTGCTCCTTTCTCATCAAAGTAAATAGCTGAAAAAGCCTGGGAGATAGATGGAGGAGGCAGAATCTTCCTCGAGTTGCTATCCTGTCTCTTCTTACTCCGTTTTGCTGCCCCAGCATCCATGGCAGAGCTAGCCTTCCTTTTTCCTTTTGCCTTCTGAAAAAAATCATCCAAGACCTCGTCACTGGAGTATGTCAGATCAGGGGCATCCTGTGTTGGAACACAGTCTGCTCTTTCAGCTGATTCTTCTTCTGGATCATCACCCTGAACTGGCAGATCTCCATCAGATACTTCAATCCCCTGCTTCCCTTCATACTCCTCAGTGTTCTCTCCTCCCATATCTACATCAGAATCCAAGTCCATGTTCACCAGTTCATCTGTCTGTGTTGGAACACTCCCTTCACTGTCAGACAGAACTATTAAAATAGGTTCCCTTAATTCTTCCATTCTTCTTGCAGAATTCATATCAAACAATCCCACCTGAAGTTTATCTCCATACTTGACTGTCTCCATTCCAACAGCTTCTTCATCAGTAATGTTCCTTAACCAGACATAGCTATGACTAGACATGCGACAGAATACGTGAAATTTATCCTTTCCTTTTCCATTCAGCTGACCATACATTCCTCTCAGATACTTCACATTCTTATATTCAATATCCCAAACATCAGGAAAGTGACCATAAACAATCTCCTTAATTTTGACATGCAACACTTCCAAATCCTTTCTTATACTCCTGATTTTGCTTAGATCCACAGAATATCTATTTGCTTGTAACCATTCGAAAATATCATCCACACTTCTACTTTCAAAACCCAAGAATTTCAATGGTCGAGGGTCAGGACCAGTTACCTTAGGTTTTTTCTATTTCTTGCCTTCAGACACTTCTTCTCGGGCATCAGATTTACCATCAGACTCTCCACTTTGTTTCTTGACAGAAGCCTCTTCCTCTTCCTTTTCATCTTCAGCTTTATCAGGCTCTGCTCCAGCTATCTCCTCATTCTCCTCATGGTTAGAGTTTCCTTTGTTCTGATCTTGAATTTGTGCATCACCCAATTCAACGTATCTTCTTGGCTCATCAATCACCACTAATTCCAAATTCACGGAGCCCCGATCTTCCTCCATAATTTCTGGCACCGAAGCTTCTTCTATCGGAGAATTTAGGCGTGACATTCTTTCGCACAATGCCGAGATGATGCGGAGTGTTGAGTAGAAGATTTTTCGGCAAGAGTTTTGGGAAGACAAATATCTGGCCGAGAGAGAGAATGCGAAAGGGGTTTTAGAGTTTGAATCAACTTTCAATTCTTCATGAACTTATCTCTTTTCCCGCGAAGTTCCTTTTTAGATTTCCCAAAAATTGTAATGATACCCCTTTCTATTCTTTTCCCATCAAGGCGTCATTCCTCATTTAACTTCCAACACACCTTACTTAACTTCTCCTATTTTAGTAAGCCGTTTCTTCCTTCCAATTTTTTGTTCTTTTTCTAATTTTTGTAAACTGTAGATAACACAAATATGTACACAAAACAACTGATTAAGGTAAATATTACCTCAGATTTGACAAACACCTAAGTGTTGTCGGAGGCTCTCAAAAGTGGTGGCATCAAGCGGCTTTGTAAATATATCAGCAAACTGCTCGTGTGTTAGAACATAGACCACTTCCACTTCCTTTTTTCAACCAGATCTCTAATAAAATGATGCCTTATGTCAATATGTTTGGTTCTTGAGTGTTGAACTGGATTTTTCGAAATATCAATGGCACTTGTATTGTCACATAAAATCTTTAGGGGGCCTTGATGAATTCCATAATCTTTCAGCATTTGATTCATCCATAATAATTGTGCACAACAACTTCCTGCTGCAAGATACTCTGCTTCTGCAGTAGATAGAGAGATCGAGTTCTAATTCTTGCTATACCAGGACACCAAATTCGGTCCAATAAAGAAGCATCCGCCAGTGGTACTTTTTCGATCATCAGCATTTCCAGCCCAATCAGAATCACTGTATCCTATCACCTCTGAATCTTGATTCTTTGAATACCAAACACCATATTCTGACGTCCCACTCGCATATCTGATAATTCTTTTGACTGCAGTAAGATGAGATTCCTTAGGATCAGCTTGAAATCTAGCACATATTCCAACACTGAGACATATATCTGGTAGACTGGCAGTGAGGTATAATAAACTTCCAATTATTCCTCTATATAACTTCTGATCGACTGAAACTCTTTTTTCATCTTTCACCAGTTTATCAGAAACTCCCATGGGGGTTCGAACTGCACGAGCATTACTAAGTCCGAATTTCTGAATCAAGTTCAAGGTATACTTACTTTGATTTATGAACAGACGTCCTTGCTTGACTTGTAATCCCAGAAAGTAAGTCAATTCTCCAACCATGCTCATCTCGAATTCAGATTGCATCGTGGTGACAAACTCCTGTACCATAGGTGGTGAAGTAGAGCAAAAAACTATGTCATCAACATATATTTGAGCAATTAGAAACTTTGAGGACTTGTCAAGCACAAATAAAGTGCGATCTACTCCCCCTCGACGATAACCTTTCTGAAGTAGAAAGGTAGTAAGTCGCTCATACCAGGCTCGAGGTGCCTGCTTTAATCCGTATAAGGCCTTCTTGAGACGATATACATGATGCAGATAATGGGGACCTTCAAAACCTTTAGGTTGTTCCACATAAACTTCCTCATTCGCCACTCCATTTAAAAATGCACTCTTAACATCCATTTGATACAAAGTAAAGTTCAAAGAGCAGGCAATAGCTAGTAGAATACGGATAGATTCTAACCTGGCAACAGGTGCAAAGGTTTCATCAAAGTCAACACCTTCCACTTGTGTATATCCTTGAGCAACAAGTCTGGCTTTGTTCCTGGTGACTAAGCCATCTGCATCGGACTTGTTCTTGAAGATCCATTTTGTACCAATTACATTAATGCCTTTGGGACGAGGAGTAAGGTACCAAACATCATTCCTGGTAAACTGGGCGAGTTCATCTTGCATTGCAGCAATCCAATGCTCATCAAGTAAAGCTTCCTTATAGTTCTTCGGTTCAATTAGGGACACAAAACAGTATAGACCAGCCAGTCGTCGATAATTAACTCGAGGTACTGATCGAGTGCTTCTCAAGGTGGAGCCAGATCGGTCGAGTGTTGGAACATGGTCGTCCGTAGGAAGGGACTGTGTTGGAACATGGTCGTCTTCAGTAGAGTTCGGGTTCTGGTGCTCATTTGGTTCAGTAGGATCAACTGAGGATTTTGCTTTGTCAGAAGATTGAGACTGTGTTGGAACCTGAGAGTTGGCCGATTCTTCCTCCACAGCTTCTGGTAGTTGTTCCTTTTCTGAATCATCCACAATAACGTTTATGGATTCCATGAGAGTTTTGGTTCATGATTAAAAACTCTGTAAGCACGGCTGTTGATGGAATACCCGAGAAAAATTCCTGGATCACTCCGATTATCAAATTTTGTCAACTGTTCTCTATCTCTGAGAATATAGCAAGTACTTCCGAATACATGAAAATACGACACGTTTGGTTTTCTGCCCTTCCAGATCTCGTAGGCTGTCTTTTCAGTGAATGGTCGAAGATACACCCTGTTGATTGTATAGCACGCTGTATTGATCGCCTCTGCCCACCATTTCTTATGGATATCCTTTTCTGCCAACATAACTCGAGCCATCTCCTGTAGAGTTCTGTTCTTTCTTTCGACAATACCATTCTGTTGAGGAGTGATAGGAGCCAAAAACTCATGTTGGATCCCTAGCTCATCGCAGAAGGAACTGAATTGTTCATTCTCAAATTCTCTTCCATGATCACTTCGAATTCGGATTATCTTTCCTACAGGACTTCCCTTTTCAGTTTGTAACTTTACTACAAGGCTTCGAAATACTTCAATCGTATCAGATTTCTCTTTCAAGAAGGCTACCCATGTAAATCTGGAGAAGTCATCAACACATACAAAAATATATTTCTTTCCTCCTATGCTAGGTGTATTAACTGGCCCCATTAAGTCCATATGCAGTAATTCCAGATTTCTAGAAGTAGTAATAAACTGAACTGAAGAATGAGGAGCACGAGTTTGTTTACCTTGTTGACATGGTCCGCACACAATTTCATCCTTGCTGGTCAAGATTGGCATTCCTCGTACAGCTTTCATGTTAGCAATTTTCACCAGTGTTTTATAGTTGATGTGCCCGAGCTTCTTGTGCCAAAGAATTCCTTCATCCTGCTTTGAAAGCATGCATCGAACTTCTTGTTCCAACAAATAGCAATTGTCTGAAGATCGTAGTCCAGAAAGAACCTTGTTTTCTCCATACTTTACAACACACTTGTCCTTCTGAAATTTCACTATCATGTTGTCATCACACAGCTGGCTTATACTTAGCAAGTTTGCTTTTAGATCTTCAACCAATAATACACTTGTGAAAACTGGAAACCCTTCAATATTTAATTCGCCCTTGCCAATCACTCTGCTCCTTTTTCCATCACCAAAAGTTACGTATCCGCCATCATATGGAGTAAGGTTCGTAAGGTATTTTGGAGTGCCAGTCATGTGACGAGAACAACCAATGTCAAAATACCATGAGTCATTGGAATAGGCTGATAAAGAAGTGTGTGCCACCATACACGTACTGGACCTTTTAATAACCCATATCTTCCTGATTCTTGTATGAGTATCGGTTGTGTTGGAACACAGTTGTCTTCCTGTCATTTGATCTCTGATCAGTTTTTTACACTGATGTTTAGCATGTCCTTGGTACGTACAGTATTCGCAGATTAGAGGCTTTCTTTGATAAGGTTTCCCATACTTCCGTTTTACTTCTCGAATCCTTGCTTTGAGAGTTACTGGTCTTTCGAGCACTTCAACCTCGGGTTCTTTCCTGTATCCAATCCCGTGTTTATCACCAAAGTTCTTTCCCATGTCCAGAATATCATCAAGCTTTGCTTTCCCGGAATTAAATTTAGAAATAGTTGCTTCAGACATCTCGGCTCTCTTGACTGCTGCTATCAATTTCTGACTCAGTTCTTCATTTTGTTTTCCAAGTTCTGCAACTGTGGATCGTAATTCCTTTTCACTTTCAATTAGCTTCCTTTTTTCTTCAATCAGCTCTTTGTTCTTGTCAGCTACTTGAACCCACATGGCATACATTTGTTCGTATGTACTATAAATCTCTTCATCATTTACAGACAAATCATCTTCATCACTGTGAGCATCGTCCAGATTCATGTTGGAATATACAACTTTCTCTTTGTTCAGTGTGTTGGAACACTGACCTTCTGGTGTATCATGGACCTTTGCTCCAAAGGCTACATAATTATTTGTGAGTTCTTCTTCACCTTTTTCATTATCTTCATCATCACTCCAAGATGTGACATATGATCTTCCTTGCTTCTTGCGGGTGTTAGCACATTCGGCCTGAATATGACCAAATCCTTCACATTCTCTGCATTGAATTCGTCCAGCATGTTTTGGTTCGTTGTTCTAATTTTTCCCGAACTGCATATTTCCTTGTTCAAATCTCAACCCACGATTGTTGTTCGAATCTTGTTACTTTTGTCTGTTTCCGCCAAACCTCTCCTGGGATTTCTTGTTAACTACCTTCTTTAGCATCTTTGAGAAATTCTTTGTAATAAGTGCCAGTTTTTAAAACTCATCATCACTGTCAGACTCGTGACTCGCCTTGTCTGGAGAAACTTTGAACGCTAAATCCTTGGAGATTCTCTTGGTAGATTGCTGGAATGTCATCTCATAAGTTTGTAGCGAACCCATCAGTTCATCTAGGCTCATGGTGGCTACGTCTCTTGCTTCCTCTATTGCCGCTACTTTCATTGCAAATCTTTTGGGGAGAGATCGCAATGTCTTTTTTACTAACTTAGTTTCTTTGTACACCTTTCCAAGTTGGTAAGCCATGTTGGAGATATCTCTGAGCTTTCCATTGAATATGGCAATGGTGTCATCCTCCTCCATTTTGAGTTCTTCAAACTTGGTAGCCAGCATCTGTAGTTTGGATTCCCGCACTCGACTGGTTCCTTCATGAACGGTCTGTAAAATATCCCATGCTTTCTTTTCTTGGTAGCATGTAGATATAAGCTTAAACTGGTTTTCATCAACGGCAGTGAAGATTGCATTCAGTGCCTTCGAATTTGCCAGTGATTCTTTAAAATTATCTGGAGTCCATTTAGACTTGTCTTTGAGTTGTTGACTTGACTCCCCTTCCACAGCCTTAGAACTTGTAGCATCTTCTGTAGGATGACTCCATTCATTCTCAACATAAAACCACGCCAGTTCGTCCAGTGAATTGATAAATACCATCATACGTGCCTTCCAATAGTTGTAGTTGTTTCCTTCTAACAGTGGTGGTCGAGAGACTGAAGCTCCTTCTCTTGTCGTCATGGTAAAACCGGATCTCACTTTCCTTGAAAACAACCAAGGGAACGATAAGTGACTCAGCTCTGATACCAATTGAAATTTAGTTTTACCATTTTTTATAGTTTTTACTAGTGTGTTCCAACATGCCTAGTTTAACCAAGTGTAAAAAATGTGAAACGTAAAAAACACACAACTTGGTTACGCAGTTCGGTGTAAACCAGCTACATCTGCGGGGCCTGGCCCAGTTCAGAATGAATCCACTAATTAGAAAGATAACGTACAGAGTACAGTTTACAAAATACTTATCTTTACTAACTATGACATGTGGACTCTGCTAGTTCCCCTAGCTACCGATCCGCCTTGATCAGACTCCCTCTGACCTCGAACTCTGTCGACGCTGGATCTCCTCCTCCCGAGGAATTAAGGTATACGATTCTGAACTCAGTGCGGTAGGACAGTGTTGGAACACAGTTTATTGGCTCTTGCAAATTTCGTAAGATCTCAAAATCTGGGTGCAGATTTTGCTCTGTAAAACCGTAAGTATGCAGCCGTGTTTGTCCGATATTTATATCCACGAATCAGACTTGAATACTCCTTGATTATCTCTATAATATTCCTATTCCAAATCTGATTCTTGAAGTATATCCAAATCCCATAAATAAAGGGATTTACCTTATATCATTCTATCCCATATATTCGAATCAATCTTCTCCTTATAAGTAGAGATTTTACATAAAACCAATTATGCTTCACACGCCTAATATATAGCCAAATATACAATTACCATAAATTCTTAAACACTCCAATATTTCGGCTTGAATTCCGTTAAATCCTTTGGCGTAACTACTGCTCCAGTACCATGTTCCAACATGGTCTGTATATCAGTTCAAAAATAATTCACACAAAATTGCCAATAAAATAATTCCTTGACTTTACAGTTTTTACTTGTGCTATTTTTATGATTTGCAGGTTCTTAATGGGGTTCCCGAGAAGCCTGATGTCGCCCTCGTGAGATTAAGGGAGATCAAATTTAAGCTTGACAAGCGAAATAGCGGAACATAAGTTATATGTTGACGTACGATGGTTGAGACGTTATAGTATGCTTGTGTTTAGTTATTGAAATTGCTAATATTTAGTATGTAATAGTTAGTTTTATTGTGTATGACATTTTTTTTCATTTATTTTTTATTGGTCGTTTTGAATTAAGAACTGCAATTGTTTAGTTATATGTTGCATTATTTAGTATTCAATGAGTACAAATTAGTTGTAATGAGTATGCCTTTTTCTTTTTCATTTGTAGTTGATTGTTCGTTTTGAATTAAAAACTGCATTTGTTTAGTTATATATTGCATTTGTTAAGATTCAGTGCGTACTAGTTTGTTGTATTGTGTATGACTTTTTGTGTAAGACTTTTTGTTTTCATATGTTGTTAATTGTTCATTTGAATTAGAAACAACATTTGTTCACTTATATGTTGCATTTGTTAGTATTTAGTGTGTACTTGTAGTTATACTATAAATGACTTTTTATTTTCATTTGTTGAATGTTCATTTTTAGTTAAATGTTGCGTGTGTATACATAGATATTGCATCTGTTAGTATTTAGTGTGTACTTGTAGTTGTACTGTGAATGACTTTTTGTTTTCATTAGTTGTTGATTGTTCATTTTTAGTTAAATGTTAAACATATATACTTAGATATTGCATTTGTTAGTATTTAGTGTCAACTTGTAGTTGTACTATGAATGACTTTTTGTTTTTCATTTGTTGTTGATTGTTCATTTTTAGTTTTATGTTGCATATGTATACCTAGATATTGCATTTGTTAGTATTTAGTGTGTACTTATAGTTGTACTGTGGATGACTTTTTGTTTTCATTTGTTGTTGATTGTTCAATTTTAGTTTTATGTTGCATATGTATACTTAGATATTGCATTTGTTGATAGGATATAAAATTAGAGATCAATGTCCAGGAACTGTGAAATTTTTTCTGGTAAACACTTCCTAAATCCCAGTATCCTTTACACTGGAGTGCATCTCAGAGGTAAACAAATACTCCTAGCTATGAATCAATAAATATAAAAGGGGAGAATAACTAAAGAACTAAGACTACTACAACTACAATAGAAAAATAAAAAAAATCAAATTCTAAACCCCTCCCCCCTCACCCACCCAACCAACGTGTACTTGATCTTTATCCAAAGTCCCCTCAACTGCAATATCAACTGCAATATCAACTGCATCATTCTGTGGATAATCTGCAACAGAGAGAGCTAGAATATCCGGTAAATCCACAGGAGATTAAAATAGCAATCTTCCAAATGGGAAAGTGGAAGGCTCCGGGATCTGATGGTTTACCTCCGGGTTTCTATCAGCATTATTGGGCAGAAGTTGGGGATGAGGTCACATTAGCGGTACAGAGGTTTTTTGTTACCTCAATCATGCCAAATGAATGGAATCATACATACCTTGTTTTAATCCCGAAGACATTATGTCCGACAGAGCCAGCAGACCTGAGACCAATAAGTTTGTGTAATGTTACTTACAAGATCATTGCGAAGATCATTGCCAACAGAATTAAAAAAGTTATGGGTTTTCTCATATCAGGAAATCAGTCGGCTTTTGTGCAAGGAAGATCTATCATCGAAAATTCATTAATAGCACACGAACTCATTGAATACATTCGCAAGAAGAAGTCAGGTAAGCAGGCGGTGGCAGCCATGAAAATTGATATGAGTAAGGCTTATGATCAGGTATCCTAGGAAAACCTGGAGAAGATAATGCTACAAATGGGATTTCCCAGGAAATGGATAGGATGGGTTATGGAATGTGTCACAACAGTCTCTTATTCCATAAAGTTTAATGGGTCAATTTCATCTTCCTTCAAGCCTAAACAAGGAATTAGACAAGGTTGCCCGCTTTCACCTTTTCTATTCATTCTCTGCCAGGAAGCCTTTTCATCAATAATAGCATCTAGAGCTTTTCAAGCTGTTTGCCCAGGTATCAGGATAGGACGCTCTGTCCAGTCTGTATCACATCTTATGTTTGCAGATGATTGCATCCTATTCTTCAACATCTCGGGAAAAGGGTCGACAAAGTTAGCGCAGACAATTAATCTTTTTGCTGCTTATTCTGGACAACGAATAAACTTTCAGAAGTCTGCCTTACTAGTCAGTCCAAACACAGTACCTAGCACTAAGGAAAATCCGAGGCAAACTTTTCGAATATTTGGAGACTTACTCAATGGCAAGTTCTTGGGTCACGACATGAATTTTGCAGGGTCAAAGGTTAGTTTGTTCCATAAGCTGATTCGGAGAGTTAAAGCTAAGACCTCGATATGGAAGACATGGAACCTGTCTGTGATAGGAAGAGTTACCCTTAGTAAGCATGTATTAGCATCGATAACCCAATATACACTCAGTACTTTTCGAATACCGTCAACTATCGCAAAAAAAATAGATAGCCACTTAGCCAGATTTATCTGGGCAGGAGATATTGATAGAAAAGGGATACATTGGAAGTCTTGGGAATCTATTTGCCAGTCAAAATTAAAAGTGGGCCTGGGAATGCACTCCACAGAACAGATGAACCAAGCTCTGTTAGGAAAGCTAGCTTGGAAGCTGGTTAGTGATAAACAATCATTTTTCTCACAGTTGTTCTTAAGTAAGTACTGTAGGAATGGTGACTTCCTGTCCATCAAACTCAAGCAAGGCGCGACGTGGGGATGGAAGGGTATCTTATGGGGTAGAGATCTACTCAGGCTGGGTCTCAAATGGAAGGTGATCGATAGACACCACATTAATATCCAGGATGAGTGGATTCCTGACCACAATAACCCTATAAGGTATGACAGACAGCTGTTACCACATATAAATTTCAAGGTGAGTGATCTTATTGATAATACCAAGAAATGGCGGTTGCCATTACTCAAACTTTTCTTTAGCCAGGAAATAGTTGACGTGATCACAGGGATACATTTAACCGTACAACCTTTTGGACAAAAGGATTTCCTATATTGGGATAAGGATTGGCTTGGAAAATATACAGTCAAGAGTGGGTACCATGAATCTTGGAATGCCAAAGTCGGACGGAAACCTTCTACCTCAAACCGTGTTGGATGCAAAGAACAAGATCATCAATTTTGGAAGAGACTGTGGTGTTCTACAGTCCCAGAGAAAGTAAAGTTTCTGGTTTGGAGACTTGCCCTAAATGCAGCACCAACAGGACCTGCACTGAGGAAAAGGAATATGGAGGTTTCGTCTGTCTGCCAATTGTGTCAATCTGCGAGGGAATCACCAACACACATGATACTTGAGTGTGAGTTCTCAAGACGAATCTGGCAAATGTCAAGATTTAGTTTCGACTTCCAGCAGGGGAATCCTATTCAACTAAAAGCCTGGCTTATAGCTTGGTTCAAAGTGGCACCGGAAATCGAGAACATCAACCTCACTTGTATAGTTATTTGGGCGATTTGGTGCGCTAGAAACAAAGCTACAATCGCACAGCAGGTAGTCAGAGTTGATACAGTCCAAGAGATAATCAAGGATATGCATGTAGAAGATATGAACAAGGGATCAGGGCCTTTGGAGGATCCAAATTCCGATCTATTACTTTTGGAACAGGCAACAACCTCTATTTTACCCAGTCATCCTAGAAGAGCTTTGGTTGGTGAGATTCAATTGATATGGTTCTCACAAGGAAATCATCTGGACCCAGGTTATACAAGCTGGATGTGCATTGACACAGATGCGGCGTTCAGAGCCCAGGACGGGAAGGCAGCAGCTGCGTGGTGGGTGTCCCAGCATGCAGGGGGGACTTTGTGGAATGGTGCAAGGAATTTCCAGGCTATATTTGGAGTACAAGCTGAACTTATTGCAATCCATGAAGCTATGGCGGATGCCAGGAACCGGGGAACAACACACATCTGCCTAAGAACAGATTACGAGATGGCTCTGAATCATATTAACAACTTTCCGAATGTACCACCAGGACTACAGGGACTACTTTCGAATATTATAATGTTAGCAATAGTTTTTACCAAAATCCACATTTTAAAGGTCCCCAGATCGGTGGTGGTGAATGCCCATAACCTAGCTCGCCATGTAATAGGCGTAGGCTGTGTTAACCAAACAATGATGGTAATGTAAGCTATGACTGGTTTGTTTAAAAAAAACTACATCATTCTGATTCCTCAAACCTAGACCTGGCAAACAGGTCTCTTCGGTCGGATACGGGTGAGATCCAATCGGTTCGAGTATAATTCGGTAAATTGTTTTGTCTTTGGGTACCGATCTTGATCGGGTGTATTCAGGTTCGATGTCTTTCGGTAGTTTTGAAAAATATCTGAACGGGTCGAGTTTGGTTATAGTTGTTTCAATTTCAATACAATTCGGGTATCATTTTTTTGAATCGAGTTCGGATCAAATTTGGTTCAGGTTGTTTCGGTTACAGGTACAATTCGGTTCTACATTTTTTTAATCAGGTTTGGATCGGGTTTGGTTTGAGTCTGTTTGGTATTGGTACTTTTCAGGTACATTCTCTTTCGGGCCGGGTTTGGTTGGATTCCAATATATTTAATCCGGATCTTGTTCAAATAAATACAGCAAATTGTCATTATAATGAACATAAAATTTTAATATATTTATTTTGTAAAAATACTTTCGCTGAACTAATCTATTATATATATATATATAAATAAAATTATTTAGTCATTTTTTAATGTATACTTTCGATTTTTTGAAGTGAAAAATTATTTCTCTTGTAAAGAACATGACATTTATGCAAACATTGATCTGTATACGTTACCACATAAAGATTATAATAGTATGTAAGAACAAAATAGAATAGTTTGTATTTAATTTTTTTTCTCTATTTTATGTTGTCGATCGTAAGTTCATAACTCACAAAACTCCTTACTTGCAAGTTATAATATATATATATATAGTAGTTCTCCTGACAGGCGGTCTGTCCATAAGTTTATGGACATACTACTTATTTTTTACATTATACATTTACATTCAAATACATATTATTACTTGTTTTAACTTTAAAAATACAATATTTAAAATTTATAAAAAAAAAACTTACAACATTTAAAGTAAAAATCACCGTGAACTGTCCATAAGCTTATGGAAAGACCGTCTTTCTTGATATATATATATATATATATATATATATATATATATATTCATGATTGCAATACATTTTAAAAATATAGCATATTAAATTAAGATAAGAAAACATTCATAGAAAGGCATGCTCATTTTTTCTTAATCAGGTGAAATATTAGTATATTACCAATAAATCCCTTTAGAACTATTTAACTTTATATAAAAAGCCTTGACTCTTGACCGACTTTATATAGAAATTAAATATCCCTATTTACTAATTATAAATTATGAGTTTCATGACTTAATTCTAATTAGTTATTTATTTTCATAACTATGATGACTTATATAATCAACCCTCGAAGTGGATTTTTAATATATATTAATTCTCATTTATTTTTATAAATTGTGTCCTACTATTTTACTTAGTTATATTCCACCGTAACTAATTTGATTAACATACATATTTGAGTTCTATAAGTACTTATTAATAGTTATATATTTTATGTACACTTTACACTTATGACTTAACTAAGTTAATTCTATATGATATATTGTACACCCAAAAATTGAAATTGTTTAACTACAGGCTTTATTAATATTTATAATGATGAGTAATGCTCTTGTGTAACTTGTATGAATATGTTTATTTTCTAGTTCTAGTTAATTGCTTATATGATATATCCTCTTATAATCGAGTTTACTTTGAATATCCGTGATGTTTTATTTTATTTGAACGTTAATTACCTTTTAAGTTCATAATCTCAAGCACCATATAATAGAAATTGTTTGGATGGCTATCAATGGGATATTTAAGTCATTTTGACTAACCTAAACTTAAGTTCTCTAAAAATAACATACCAATATTATAATATGATACTGATTTTAATTATTTACTACATATAATCAATCATAATTTGTTAAAATATATAACTTCTTAAGATAATCAAAACCATAAACATCTCATTGTAATATATATATATACATATATCATATAACTGAAGAAAATCCAAAAAAACACATAATCTGAAATAACAAAATGTTCGAATTTTTTTATACATTTTCGCATTGATAGAGTTGATAGAAATAAGTATACATATTATTTATTTATTTATGACAAAATCTTGTTTTAGACCGACTAACTGTTAAATGAGGACATTTTATAATTAGTGAGACTAATAAGGTCATTTGATATTTACTTTTATTTATTGCAATGAGATACATATAAGTATGATAGAATTTTAAAATAAATCTCAACAAATAGATAATTAATTTTTAAATAATTTGAATGAAATATTATAAAAATAATCAAATTTTAATGTATTCAATATTTAACTATTTCTAATGATCTCATATAGTTTTCCTTAGATGACTAAACTTTAAAATTTTAAATAAAATTCTTTGTCTTCAATTTAAATGTAGGCAAAGTATAGGGAAATATCATCTTTCCACAGGCCTATGGAAAGATGGGTTTAATTAAAATAATGAAAAGGTGAAGTGTTTTGATTGCAATATTAAAAATTTATTCTACAACGTACTGTAGTTATAAAGTTTATGACCCAATTAATGCAACCCAAAATTTTATCTTCATTTTTTCTAATATGCAGTTTAAACTCTTCAATTTACTAGTATCTATTAATGAAAATAAAATTAAAAAGTAAAACTAAAATATATCTAAGAACTAAGATAGAAACCAATCAAGTGAATCATTAATCAACCATGATTCAAATTATCTTTGTAATTAAAGAGCTAATTAAGGCTAATATTTTACAACAAACTTACAAAGAATTGGATGATTGAAAATATTAATTTAAAAATATTGCTAAAATCAAGAGTAGAAATAGAAGACAACACCGTAGAGGATGGATGCCTAAAACGTTAATGCTATAAATGAAATAAAGATGCAGAAACTGAAGCAACTAAGTGACTGTGCATGATTAAAGACAACAAACTTACAAAGAATTGGATGATTGAAAATATTGATTTAAAATATTTTGCAAAATTTAATGAAAATAAATTTTCCGAAAGAAAATAATAATAACGAAAAGTTAATATTGTATGAAAAATTTTCTAATAATAAATAAAAGAACTAATCAATATTAATTTTAGTTTATAAAATAATTTTAAATTAATAATTTACAATGTTCTTTTATTTAATACATAAATTTTAAATATACTCTTAAAATAATTTCATCTAACTGTGCTATTAATACACATTTTACATTTAATTTATTATATGATATTTTAATATTAATAACATATCAACACTATTTATAATCGTAATGTTATTTTCAACTAAATATGATCAAGTTAAAATTTTATACAATAATAATTGTAACACACTATTCAATCATATTCAGGTCTTGTTCGGTTTGAGTTATCATTAATCCAGAAGTCTTCAAATTCGGGTTAGCATCAATTCGGTTCATTTCGAATCGAGTAGTAGTCGGGTATGATCAGGTTTCTTTAAGGTACGGGTCCTTTTCGGGTTCGAATTCAGGTTCGGTCCAAGTGCGATCCAAGTGCGGGTCCTTTTCGGGTTTCGGTTCAGGTTCGATTCGGGTTCAGGTGTTATTCGAGTTTGGGTCCCATCAGGTCTGGAAATTTAAGTTCGGGTACGGTTCAATCGGGTGATTTTGGTTTCCGGTTATTGATTGAGTCTCACTATTTGGGTGTCGGTTCGATTATTTATTACCGGGTTTTCGGGTTCAGTTATATTTTGCCAGGTCTACTCAAACCAAGAGAGCTCCCATGCCTCCTATACATAATCCTAGGAATCAACTCAACAACCTTTTCCTTCATCCTCTTAACCTTGGCACTAGGTATACTCATCAACACATTCGAAACATTCACCCCTTTGAACACCACATCCTCCTTAGTATCATGTTGTATTTTATGCTTGTATCAACGATAAGAATACAACCTCTATAATCTGATCCAGTCCCGTGTTCAAGACTTGATTGAACTGAGACTCGGTCGCTCCATCCCTGCAAACAATAATCGTGCAAACAATTTCATCTTCAGTCATCACTACGGTTTCATCACTGTCGTAATCTTTGTTCTTCCTCTTCCCCCTCTTGTCACTTTTCATCTTCGTTTTATATCTCTCATATGCTATCTTGCTATTTGCTGCCTTGCACAGTCGTTTGCACCCGGTTGCATGTATGCAAAGCTCTTCTTTGCTAACTAAACTTGAACCACCCTTGTCGTTCTTAGACTTTATCAGCTCCTCCACTGCCCGTGGGATGCACCCCCACTGCTCGCTTATTTCCTGGATCGGTTGCTGGTGAATACCTAGCCTATAGCTACTAGCATCATTGTGCTGTAAGCCCAGCCCAAAGAACAAACGCAGATAAGGCTGACAAAGCAATAAAGGCGGAGCCTGGTCTGAATCATGCGATCACAAATCGATAAATGGGGAGACACGATTAAGCCACGATTGGGAAGTTTGGCCACGAATCAGAGTTATAGGGATTGTATACAACCCACGTTCTCAGATGAGAGAAATACAGAGCCATAATGGTGAGCTCTTATAAACACAACAAAAGCAGCACTGAAGAAGGTAAGTGTTACTATACCAAGGAATTCCAATTCTCTAGAAGAGACTAACTTGATTTTCAGAGCCTTTTTCCCGGAATCACTTCCGGGATTTGTTTTGCAAGATGAAGAGTATACAAGGTGAACGGAAGTGTTCTACCTGATGGAGCAACCACATCGTATGGCGCGGTATGTTGAGACCAAAAAAATTTCTTGGTTCTAAGATCCTTTAGGTAAAAGATGGTGTTCACCAGAAGTGAGAAAAACCACAACTATCATACCCAAGAACACACAGTTTGGCGTAACAAGAACACACAGTTGGGCGTAACAAGAACACACAAAGCTAGGAGTACATCCCTAGTAGAGAGAGAAAATGGAATGGGGAAGATACAGAGGATGAAGAAGAAACAGAATCTCTTAACACAAACCAGGAGAAAGAAAGGAGGGTGTTTGTGGATTCTTGGAAGCGAACAGAGAGATCCTCTATAATCAATTTTTGACAACACTCAAGCCTAAATCATAGGGAATGGGTAAGAAAATAAGTCAAGAGCGTGAAAGTCTTAAATATGAGAAGGAGTTATGAGACATAGTGGCAGATGACGATGCAGAAAAGTCACCCCTAGCACCGTATCTTCGAGATTACAAAATGCCCAAGAATTTCAAGCTCCCTCTCCATGTTAAAATCTATGATGAGACCACATATCCAAAAGAGTTCCTACACTCTTACCAAAATAGCATGGGGTTTTGAGACGCGAACATCGAGCTGGTTTGCAAGGCATTTCCCATTTTCTTATCAGAAACAACGATCACATGGTATGAAGACCTGCCAAATAGAAGCATCATATCGTGGGCGCAATTCTCAGATATATTTTTGGGATGTTTCTACCAGAAACAAAAATTCACAAAAATAATTGCAAATTTGAACATAGCTTAGCGAAGCGATGGAACTCTAGTGAAGTGTCATAATAGGTTCATCAATGACAGCTTGCAAGTACAGGATCTATCATTTCAATCTTCGTTGGGAGCATTCACAGGAGCCATGTGATCTGAAGAATTCTACAAAGAGTTAACAAAGAATATGCCCGAAAACCCGAGAGAGTTACAAAAATGATAGAGCGACATGTTCGGATAGAAGAGATGAATAATCACAAAATAGAGCGATGGCAAGGAGAAAAAAGAATGATTGAAGACTCACAGAAGGTGTTCATGAAGAAGGGAAAGGGAAACATCCATTTTAAAGGAAGAGAACGGGAATGCAGGCTGCATCAAGCCAAGAAACTTCTCTGACAAAGTCAAGAAAAGAAATATGGCAAGTGAATCAGGAGCTATTTCGCTATCCACTGCCAATGATAGTACCCTAGTAAAAAGGTCCAAAGAATTTTATTGTTCCTTCCACAAAGACCATGGCTACGATATAGAATATTGTAGGGATTTGAGGAGGAAAAATTGAGGAAAACCTAAGGAATGGTTACCAGAGCCAATATAAGAAGGAGGAAGGAGGAAACATGTATAGCGAAGCTAGCAAAACAGGGAACCAAGTTACACGAAGCCAAGGAACAACCAGCTCACTTGCCAAAAATCATAAACAGATGGCAGCAGTAGATTACAATGATGACATGACAGATGAAGTTCTAGAAAAAGTCATCATGTCCATACATGGAACAACCGAATCATTGTCTAATAATGCTTGGAAGTCCAAGGATAGATCTCCCCCCACCCCGCCCACAGGAGCCTATTGATAAGAGGTTCCGCCTAGACGAAGCAATCACATTTACCAAAGAAGATGTAGTCTCTAACGCTTTGCCACATAATGATCCAATGGTTATCGTCGCTAAAATTGGAAATGCAACTGTTCATAGGGTATTCGTGGATGATGGAAGCGCAATTGAGATACTCTTCGTTGATTGCTTCGATAGGTTAGGGTTTAAGGAAACTGACTTATAGAAGTCCACATCCTCCCTGGTCGGATTTACAGGATAAGCATAAACATTGTTAGGCAACATACAACTGCCTGTTACCGTTGGGGACAGTGATTGACATTGTATCGTAATGTGTGATTTAGTGGTTATGGATGCACCAAGTACGTTTAATGTCAACATTGGAATGCCTTGGATGAACGCAGCAAATGCGATATGGTCCTTGTACCACCTAGTAATGAAATTCCAAATTATGTCTGGAATTGCAATGGTAAGGGGGAATTAATAAACGGCAAGGCAATGCATGGTGATCGTGATGAAAACAGGGAAAAGTATAGAGAAAACCAAGATGGTTAACATTGTGTCCAAGATGGGATCGCTTGGCCATCAGGAATCAACAATAGATTAGGGGGAGGAAATTGAGCTGTTAACTTTGGATAACCAAGATGATTCCAGGTGTATTAATAAAGGAAAAAATCTTCCAGCGCCAAAAAAAAGTCATACAAATCCTACGAAGTCATAGGGATACATTTGCATGGAGCATCTAGAACATGAGAGGGATTGATCCAAGCATCGCTACCCACTCCTTGGACATTAATAACTAGGTTAAGCCAGTCAAACAGAAGCAGTAAAACTTCGCTAGTGATAGGCAGATGGCAATTGAAGAAAAATCACAACCTTACTTTGGGTAGTTATATTGAAAGAGGTTATCTACCGAAGCGAACCCGGTAATGGTAAAAAAATCAGCCGTGGGATGGTGAATGTGTATAGATTTCACTGACTTAAACAATGCATACCCAAAGGATTGCTACCCATTGCCTAAGATTGATCAATATCTGGCTACGAAGTTCTATTCTTTTTGGATACTTATAAAGGGTACCACCAAATCCTGATGGATCAGATGATGCAAAAAATACAGCATTTATAACAAGTTTTGGAACATTCTGCTACGTGAAAATGCCTTTTGGAATTAAAAATGCAGGAACAACGTATCAGAGGGTGATCGATAGTGAATTTCACAATCAAATAGGGCGGAACATGGAAGCATATGTTGATGATATGGTTTTCAAAAGCAGAAGGGTTAGTGACTTTGCCGCAGATTTAAAAGAAACTCTGGATACGTTACACAACATCGGGATGAAGCTCAGTCCCAAGAAGTGTATAACTAGAGTAGGCCTGGGAAAAGTTTTAGGCTACATGGTATCTTGCAAAGGGATCAAAGCTAACCCAGAGAAAATCCAGGCTATAGTAAATCTTCCTCAGCCACGAATAGTTAAAGAGGTAATGGGATCTTTAGCAGCACTCTGCAAGTTTGTTTCAAATGCGCTTGAAAAACACTTCCCACTCTTCCAAATCTTGAAGAAGGTCAAGAAGCTTATCTAGAACAAAGAGTGTCAAAAAGCATATGAGGCATTAAAAGACCAGCTCCAAACATTGCCGACATTGAAGTCACCATTCTTCAGGGAAACTCTTTGTCTGTACTTGGCAATTTCACACAATGCAGTAAGTTCAGTTCTTATGAGCCAAGAAGGCCAAAAAAAGTGCCACTCTACTATATCAGTAGAATATTACAAAGTGTATAAAGGGCGTACTTTCCAGTTAAAAAGCTAACTCTAGCATTGGTATACTCAGCAAGAAGGTTACAAACCTATTTCCATAGGCATCGAATCATTGTCTATATGGATTCCCCGATCAAGAACATCCTGACCAAACCTGAAGCGTCTGGTAGAATGACCAGATGGGCTCTCGAACTAGGATAACATGAGATCTAATTCCAGCCAAGAACATCAATCAAGGCACATGCCTTAGCGGATTTCATCGCGGAGATGACGAGCAAAGATGCACAAGATACAATCACATGCAACAATCTTATAGTAGATAAAGGCAAGTCAAAGTGGGTAGATGTTGTATGGAAGTTATTTGTAGATGGAGCGTCCAACAAGAAAGGGTGCGACGTAGGATTACTGCTAGTTGACCTGGAAGGCGAGGAACACAGATACTCACTCCGTTTTGACTTTCCGTTGACAAATAATGAAGCAGAGTATGAGGTGTTAATATGTGGTATGGACCTTACAGTTAGAATGCAAGTCAAGAGCGTTCAAGGATTTAGTGACTCCAAAATAGTAGTCTAATAAGTGCGGGGAGACTACAAAGTGAGAGAAGAACTGGTAAAATACTTAGGAAGGATTTGACAGCTCATTACCCAGCTTAAGTACTTCAACATCCACCACGTACCTAGATCCAAAAACACAAAAGTGGATGCGTTAAGCAAGCTGGAAACTGCTGGGTTCGATTCAATGAACGAACACAGAGATGTAAGAGTGGAAGTCATTCCATTCAGAAGCATGGCGATCACAACTGTGTCATTAGTTCAGACAGATGAAGTAAGCTGGATAACGCCTCTAATAGAGTACTTCACAAGAGGAAAGTTACCAGTGGACACTATACAAGCTAGGAAGTTGGAGCTGCGATCTCACAACTACGTCTACGAAGGAGGAATCTTATACAAGAAAGGCTTTCTATCCCCATTGATAAAATGCATAAGACCGACATAGGCAAGGGAAATTCTAAGAGAAGTACACGAAGGGTTATGTGGAACGCATCATGGAGCAAGAATGGTAGCAAGGAAGATCGTCCGAGCAGGATACTACAGGCCGACCATGTTAAACGATTCCCACAACTTCGTGCTCAAATGTAAAAGCTTCCAGATCAACACTTCGCTGTCACATAAGCCACGAGCTACTTTGAGAGGTATATACGGAGCGTGGCCATTCAATAAATGGGGTATTGACCTAGTTAAACCCTTCCCAAAGGGCGAGAGCAACGCCAAATTATGATTGTGGAAATCGATTACTTTACAAAGTGGGTAGAGGCGAAGCCATTAGGATGAGTCACATGTGAGGTAACAAGAAAGTTCATTTTACAGAATATAGTGTCGCTTTGGGGTGCCGCATACTATTGTCACGGATAATGGCACAGTTCACGAGTGGTACCTTCACTAATTGGCGTTTGAAGCTGGGGATTCTCCAAAATTTTACATCTATAACACACCCCTAAGCTAATGAACAAGTAGAAGTAACGAAGATAGCCCTTGTTCAAGAAATTCAGAAGCGATTGAAGGGAAAGTGAACTGGCTGCGTGGATATATATAGAACGACTATTCGAGAACCAATGGGGAAAACGCTATACAGCCTGGTACATGATCACGAAGCAGTAATACCAGTGGAAATCGGTAATTCAAGCCTCCGCGTATGCAATTAGAGAGAGGAAGACAATCCGGACAGGATGAGTTTGGACTTAGATAAGCTAGAAGAAAAAAGAGAAGTGGCAGCAATCACATTGGCTAAGCATAAGGAAAGAGTGGCTAGAGTTTACAATCAGAAGGTTAAAGAAATGTGGTTTCAAATTGGTGATCTTGTGTTAATAAAGAACGAGGCAAGCCTGGTAGAAGAACGAGGAAAGTTATGCCCAAAGTGGGAAGGACCTTACAAGGTCATGAAGGCTCACAAATCCAACTGTTACGAGCTAGAAAGGTTAGACGGAAGCAGTGTCCCGAACACATGGTACACGATTTATTTGAGAAGATTCTATGTCTAGAGTCGGGGAAACAAATATGCATCATCTAGTTGTGCAGAAACCATGAGATTATAATTGGTTCCATCTGTTCCTTTATTTCCAAGGCGATATTATCGTAGTCATATATTATAAAAACCATCTTTCTGGGGAACGATTACATTTTTAGTTCACTACTTGCAAATTTTAGATGATAATACATCTTTAGCACATTGCAATCAATGCAATCAATGCAACAATGTCTTTCAATGGTCAAAGGTTGAACACAATCATGTGTGTCATAACAAACATCAAACTGCAAGCTATAGATCTTCCAACTTTGCAAATACTACATCCACAAGCTATAGATCTTGTGCAACTACCAATACTTGCAAGCTTTGGATCTTGCAATTTCGCGAACCTTACGAACTGCAAGCTATAGATCTTGTAACTTCGCAAATCCTACATCTGTAAGCTATAGATCTTGCACAACTACCGATACTTGCAAGCTTTAGATCTTGAAGTTTCGCGAAGCTTATGATCGCAAGCTATAGATCTTGCATAAGGGCATATTTGCTCATAAAAGTTACACAAGCAAGCAATAGATCATGCACGTGAAAGCTCTTAAATATGCAAGCAACAGATCTTGCAGCTTCGTTATACTAAACATGCAAGCTATAGATCTTGCGAAAAGATAAGAAAGCACAAAAAATCAAACATAATTAATGAGATACGAGTAAGCAATAGACCCTGCAACTTCGCAAGCTCAATCACAAGACTCACACAACCGAAAAATAGTTGCCAACATAAGCATTAGCGGAAGGTAGCTTATTAAGTGATAGCAATCACGCAAGTTTACAAAATCATAACTAAATTATTCAGAGCAGTACAAGAAAGATGAAGTAATTTAAACCAGAAGATCTATCTACGCCTAGATGCTCTTGATGATCCAGAAGATGACAAACCACCACAACGACAATTGTGTTTAGCTTTGCAATAGGACTATCAGCCATGTGCCATTTTTCTTCAGCATCACGCTCCTCACTAACAATGTGGTCATAATGCCATTTTATGTGTAAATACGCAGGATGGCGCATTAGACCCCTTCGCTTCATATGACCAAGATATCTAGCATAATAAGCCTTGAAGTCAGTTATAGGGCCAAACTCCTCGCGATCCAGCTGCATACTCATAACTTTAACGGTTTCTTCATATCTTTCCATCTCAGCCCTCAAGTTTTGTACTTCCTTTTCTAGGTGCCGAATATGAGATCGGACGGCCTCATACGAGTTAATCCTCTACCCACCAATTTCTACAGTAAGATCTCTACGACCAGTAGTCCTTCGAGATGATGAAGAGAGAGCCGGAAGTTTATTGTTATACTTAACACAAGCTTGCTCAAGTTGGTGCACGATCTTATCAAGTTGGTTGCACTAAGCACGGAGCTCCTCATTTTTTCTTCGCAACTGTGTGTTGATGGCAAACCGTTCGTCAAACTTACTTTGCCAACCATTAGCAGAAGATGAAAGGTGATCACATTTATCCCGCTTTTTCTTCAACCAATCAAACAAGTCATCAAGGCGAGTACATTAGTTATCAATGATCAGTGTCTTCTAATGGGCTTCGCGAGTCTTACTTGCAGCATAATTTTTAGCCTTCTCCCATTGACGAAGCATCTTCACCATGTTCAACTGTTGGCGGTGAATAAGATCGTTCTGCTCGTTGCAAATCCATCGTAAATTACGCACATCTTCATGGTTGCCCTTCACATGCTTGTCCCACTTCGCTTCAAGGTCATTAATACCCATGAGCATGTACTTCAAGTGAATTCCAAGAGATAACGCCCATTCTTGGACACGGGCGGGGAGGTTAAGTGAATGCATGTACACACCAGTAGATTCAAGATCAACCAAACAACGAAAAATATCCTTGCCAAGCGATTCAACATTATAACCATCAGGGACAAACTTACTACAAGGACATGTTGAGGAAGAAGATGGCGAGGGATCGAAAATAGGAAGTTTCCATCCGATGTAAAAAGGGAGCGACACCATACGAGAGAAGTGATTAGAAGAAACAAGCTCATCATATTCCTTGGTTAAAGACTGAGTAGCTCGAATCAATCTAATGGAGTAGTGAAAATCAGATGGCAAAAATCCATAGCAATCAGAAAATTGATCAGTAGATCCCAGAAAATCAAGTCGTTTCAAAATTTTATGATCAACCAAAATATCGAAGCCCTGCATATAAGTAAATGTGATGAGAAGTCATAAAAATTGAGGGCCAAACTAAAAGTAATATCCATAGCCATACAAATAGTACACATATACACTAGAGTATTTTCTTAAGTTACAATTACAAGCCTGAAAATCAGAATGCTAAAAATCAACTAACATCAGAGGCAAAGGCAGATAAAGGCTGGACATTGATAGCAACATCTTTCTTGTTCGCTTACTAAGGAGAACCTTCAGTGTTCGCATTGGCCACGTTCGTTGTAGAAACATCAGAATTCGGAGGTGGCATAACAGTACGAGAACTAAATGGAAGTTCTTCGAAGTAATCAACCTCGCACTGCTTCAGCTCATCCATGGAAGAAATATTGGGAAGACCAACAAGATAGGATAATAGAGCATAGGAATGACCACCGTCAGCGATACTGCTTATGAAACCTTTGTTGAGTTTGGCTTTCTACTCCTCTAATATGGCTTCGGCCTTAGGAAGTTTTGGAAGACTCTGAACTTTAGCGGCTGGGTTTAATTGTCGCAGCTTCATAGCTTTGCAATATCCAACATTGCGAGTGGTGGAAGAAACCCCCCCCCCCAAAGTTTAGAAAAAGACTTAGTCTTCACTAGCCAATCAACAGGAACCTGAGAATAGCCAGGTGAAGCGGGACCCGTGATCCACACTTGCTCCAACTCCGATCGTAGCTTGGTAGCCTCCCTCTTAGCAACCACTCCACACTTTTCAGCAGCTTTAAGAAAGACAGCCATAGCCGCACACTTCTCCTCATCAGACAGACATTTCTCCACAAGCAAACCATCTTCCTCAGAGAACTGGGTGACTCGTTCACTAACAAGCTAAAGACTCTCCCCAACCTGGGTATAAGTTTTGATAAATGAAAGATAAAGCACACCAATGGAGCAACATCAATATACATTTCAGTTCGCATTACAAATAAACATACCATAACCATGGTTTCATGGAGCAAGAGTTTAGATAAGGTAGCGGGAATAGTACCCTCTACCGTTAGTTCTTGGTTCGTGTGAGAATGCCCAACACACCCCCTTTTCTTTGGAGGCTCCATGGTGCTCGACAGCCTACTCATTCAATTTTTCCTTCTCCTTTAAGAATGATCAGTTGTTTGATGACCGACACCCTTCCCATCACCATCAACAACGACCTCAGTAACTAAAGAATGAAGGTTTATTACATTAACATTTTCTTGAGACTTGACGATAGCAAATGCATCACCGGTCTCCGTTTTGTCATCATCACTGCCAAAAAAATGTTTTCTCCATGGTTGCTTTGGCTAAATCCATGTTTTTAGTCCAACACATAAGGGTAGCTCAAGCAAAAGAGCACAAGCATTACGACAATGAAAAAATGATGATGAGGAAGTAGGATAGAAAGAGCAGTAACAAGGAAACAATAAACACATTCACCCTCACAATAAACACGACGAAGAGAGATTGTATGTTGGACGAGTGTTAACACAACCTTAGATTTAGCATTAAGGCAAACCCAACCTTAGGACGTTTAGATTTGGGAACATTATAGTTCCAAACTTGCAGACACCGTTCGCTCTCAGTACGAATTCTTAAGAAGAATAATGTTTTATGACACACTCCACAGTTGTTGGGAAACCCACTAACAAAATCAACTTCAGGAATAACAGGATAAATGGTGAATTCATTAGGGGACTTTTTCACCTTGCAAAGCTAGAAAAGGTTGCAAGACAGGTCAATTGAAAAAGGGACCTCAGCGGCTTTGCAAACGTGGTAAAATACAACAAATATAGAGATAACCGTAGGATGAAGCTGGGGTAAGGCTACCTGAAAGTGGTTTAGTAAATCCATGATATGTGAAGAAAGAGGGAAGACAAGTCAAAATTTCAGATAATCTAAGAAATAAGAAATGAACCCAGGGGGAGTATTGCAAACACTATCAGAGTGTTCAGTGGCTTTAAGCTCGTAAGAGGACAAGAAAGGAAAACTAATTTTTAAGTTGTCTAAATAGTAGTTAGATATTACGCTACTGATGGTGGAGGAATTGGTGGGATGGTCGGAATCCTCCCTAGAATCAATATGCACATCTAACACATCTTTCATTGAGGATTCACCAACAATGGGGATGGATGTGGAAGCAAACATTATTTCTAAAATGCATATGAGAAGCCTATCAGTGAGAGTTGACAGAGCACAACTAAGTACACCCAGACAAAAATATTGCACAAAGTCAGCACGCAATCCAAGAAATAACAGATCATGGAAAAGAAACAACAGAAGAACAGTGATAGAAGAAACAAAATTCCATAAGGGAAAACCACAATACAAAGCTTATGAGACCTAGACCCAATTTGTAGAAAAAAAACAAAGAAGATATTGAAGAAAAGTTACAGATATTAATGGAGACGAGTTGAAAAGGTGAGCAAAGTCAAATCGAAAAAGGAATAATGATTATAGCCTGATAAAAGTTACTCACCTTTTTGGTAAAAACGAGAAGCCGGTGCAAAAGGAGTTAAAAGTTGTCCACAGAATAGTGACGCATGTTGGACGAATTAAAATATTTATTCTAGGGAGATATAACATCATTGGAGGATAATTTGGAATGGCAAAGCAAATATAAAGGAGGGCAATCCGATTAATATCCATCAAAGGTTTCAAAACGATTGCGTTAGAGAAGAAGTAGGAGATGTATTCAAATTCAAATTTTGAAAAAGCAAAAAAACACATTGATAGCCAAGAAGTAAGAAACACTTCGCGAAGACAACCGTAGCTATATCCATAACGAACATGTTGTTTAATCTCACAAATTTGAAGTACAACAGTACGTATACATTAAGCAAATGAAGTCATCGCTTCGTGCCTACTAGTCTTCATGGCTGGAGGGGCTTATGGTGTATACCTAGCCTATAGCTGGCATCATTGGGCTGTAAGCCCAGCCCAGAACAAACTCGGATAAGGCCGACGAAGCGATAAAGGCGGAGCTTGGTCTGAATCATTCAATCACGAACCGATAAATGCGAAGACACGATTAAGCCACGATTGGGAAGTTTGGCCACGAACTGGAGTTATAGAGATTGTGGTACAACCCACGTTCTCAGATGAGAGAAATAAGGAGCCACGATGGTGAGCTCTTATAAATACAACAAAAGCAACACTGAAGAAGGTAAGAGTTACTATGCTGAGGAATTCCAATTCTCCAGAGAAGAGACCGACTTGATCGTCGAATCCTTTTCCCCGAAATCACTTCCAGGATCTGTTTTACAGGAAGAAGAATATACAAGGTGAATGGCAGTGTTCTACCATAGAACAGCCACATCAGCTGCAAACCCAAAACAACATACTATTAACAAACCCTTTCCCAAAACAAATCATTGCAGATTAAACTTTGATGGCCACGACCTTCTGGAAGAAAAACTGAATGATTATACCTAAACTCAGAGGTCAAGAAATTGCTCTTCATTTAATGATCAGGAGGTGATCTAGATAAATGCACCAACGTACCTGGCCTTGCTCAAGAGTATCTATTGTATCCTGCAAACAGGTGAGGATCCCCACTGCAACTATTTTCTTTATTTCATCTTCCTCGGGTTGCACACATCTTGCAATTTTAACATCAATTTATTTCAGAACTTTATATACTATAAAAGTCTAACAACTGATCAAATAGTGCAATTTTAAGTACAAGTATCAGTTAAGTGTATGCAGCGCAACATATATTTGTTATTCTCTTTGTTGAATGAACAGTTAAATATAACTTACTATAAGCACAAGCAGGAGTTACAGAGTAGAATAATAAAATAAAGTGAAATGTGTAAAGAGTGGGGAGACGTTGTTACCTTTTCATCCTGACTCTGCAGCCATGACAGGGTTTTACCTAGATCATCAGTAGCTCATTTCTTTACTTTAGATGGAGAAAAGGAATCAGTGACTCGGCTAGCAAGGTTGCCCTGTTTCAAAATCACATGGAAATAGGAGATCAGACCAATCACATTAAACACTCTTTCATAACCCAAACACCTTTCTATCTCTTTCAGTTTGGTCCAAACATAAAAAATTCTTACAATCCCCGAATAGGTCAAGATGATCAAACTTTACATGCTCAATTAAAAAGCAGTGTGGAATATAAACACCGAAGTACCTGGGAAGCTGCAGAAGAAATAAGGCGTGAACTTGAACTTTTATCCTCATGTTTCTGGGGTTTCTGGGCAGATGGTGCTTTAACATCTGCACACATCAACACCATTTCAGGTAATATTGTAGCAGCAGCATTCAGAAACAACTGGCTTTCTTAACACAATCAGAAATCAGTGGAAACAAAAATGAATCAATCCAAACATAACATAAGTCCACAGAGATAAACGAATCGAATGGACCTTGGGCAGATTGAGGTAGTTGTCAAAGGTTTGCCAACACTCATAAGATAAGGCTCAATATCAACCAGCTTTGTTTGGTTGTAACATTCCAATATCCATTCCTTAGACTCTAGTGCCGGAATCAGACTCGACCTGTTGGAATTTAGGGGTGTTCCGAAAGGCAAACAATGAGCGTGCAGTTGTCAAATCAGGCTGGAACTTGGCACACATCTCCAATGCCCATGACCGTAATTGCGCCCGCTCCGTATTCACGAACCCGGATAGCACGAACACAACTCCATCCTGAATTTGAAATCCACAACATCCTCAATCAAACCTAACCTAGCCTAATTATGCATAATTTACTAATTTATATCAATTAGATAATTACCAGAAGCTTTGAGAAATTATTGGCAGGTTTGGGGGAAAGATAATGTGCTTCTTCTGCTCTCACGACACCTTTAGCACTAGGGTTTCGACACTGTTGTAATCTTCAGGGATCGAGTGAGCGAGTCATGATGAACGGGTGCTCCAGGGGGTATAATCTTGATGCCCCGGAGAGTGTACATGGAGTTGGCGGCTGAAGAAGATGAATCGGCTCCGGTGACAGATAGGTTCTAAATCAGCGGCGCGTGGAGGAGAAGGAAGAAGCGCAATTAACCTTCTTTGCTGGAGGCTTATGATCCGATATTAGTATGACCCGATATTAGATTGACCCGATCAGCGAATTTTGTTGTATCTTTTAATTGTAAATTAGTCTCTGCTTTGTCCATAAGTTTATGGACAGATTATCTGTTAGAAGAATCACTCTTAATCATACCCTATTTATGAGGATGAATATTCTTTTTGTATTCTTTCATAATACCTATTTTTTAAAATATGCATTTTTAAATTTGGTACATTTTTCATTTTGGTTTATCTTTTTAATATTATCAAATTTCATTTCATGATAATAAGTGAATCATTTTTATCTACTTATTCCTTTTATTTTTTGACTCACTGCAGTCAGCAGTTCTTTCCATGTAATTTAATTTTCCTACAAAAATATCTAAAATTATTATGGTAAACATATAGAATAATAGATGGAGTAACTTTTATTTATATGTGTATGTTTCTAATAAATATCAGTATAAAATGCTTTATATAAATATTAAATATAATACTGGAAGATTTTGTTTGTAAATACTTTCAATGGTTTATTTAACAATTTGTAAATTGTTAAAGAGTAAAACTAACACATCAACAGAAACCTGTAAAACATCATGTCATAATATCGCAAAATCACAAAAACAATTAACAGAAACTAGGGGTGGGCGTCAGGTCGGGTTGTTCGGTTTTCGGTTTAATCGGTTCAGTTTATTCAATTTTTTTTAAAAAAATGCCAAAACCGAAACCGACCCAAAAAACCAAATAAACCGAATAATCCGAACCGAATTTGAAATTCAAATTCAGTTAGAATTCGGTTTAAAACCGAATAAACCGAAGTAATTTCAACTTTTATTAAATTGAATTTAATTAAATTAATTCTGGACCGAATAAACCAAAAGCCCACAAACATACCAAAATTTCAACTTCAAATAAATGATTATAGCCCAAAAATTATGGACAAATCATTTATCATTAAAAGCCCATTTGGCATATGCATTGCATCTTATGCTTTGCTTTATGCTTTGCTTTATGCTTTCATGAACATGATAAAATTTTCACTTTAATTTAACAAATTACGGCCCAATAATATAAAGCCAAGTTATTTGTTAATTATGGCCCAAAAGCATCAAATGCTTTGCCTTGGAGAAACGTTGGAGGAGGGATGGTATTTATAGGTGAAACTTACCCTAAGTCTCCTACATATTTCCGATGTGGGACTACGCAATTCCAAACCATGTGTAGTACTTGGCTTCAATGCGGCTTCAGGCTTCAGCTTCAGCCTTCATAAATCATTCCTATTGTACTGCCTAATGCCTTCACCTTTTCTTCCTTTTTTTTATTGAATTTATTATGAGTCTGTCTCTTGAAATACGGTCTTTCCATAAGTCATGGAAATATTATGGTTTAAAATATAAATTAGAAGAAATGAAGATAAAATTTATGGGTTGAATGAATCGGGTTATAAACTTTATAACTACTACACGTTGCATAATAAAATTTTAATATTACAACTAAGACATTTTACTTTGTATTATTATAATTAAACTCTATCTTTCCATAAGCCTACGGAATAATGGAAACACGGTATTTTCCAAGATTTTTCCATTTATTATTACATTATTTAATTTGAGGAGTATTTTGTGACTGGTGATTATTTAATACCGTTTGATCTCAAATCCTTTTTATTATTATTACCCTATTAATTTGACTTATGTTTTTACCTTTTTCATACATGATGAATGTGTTTATAATATATTTTGGCAAAGTCTTGGGAAAGACGGTATTTCTATAGGTTTATGGAAAGACGGGATTTAATTAGAATAATAAAAGGTAAAAGGTCTTAGTTGCAATATTAAAATTTTAGTATGCAATATATAGTAGTTATAAATTTATAACCCGGTTCATGCAACCCAGAAATTTTATCTTCATTTTTTCTAATTTAAAGTTTAAACCTTGGTTTTTCCATAACTTATGGAAAGACCGTTTTTCAAGAGACAGACTCATATATTTTTATGATTTCTTTCTCTTCTATTTATATAAGTAATTTAAATACATTTAGAGGGTGATACAAAAATTCCACTATTAAATAAACACAACGTCTTATTTTAGACTGACAAATCATTATACAATATTATTTTATAATTGATATAACTAATAAGCTGATTTGATATTTGTTTTTATCTATTGCAACAAATTTCTTATAACTTTTAAAATGTATGGTAATGTATAAATAATTATAATTTGACCCTAATAGTTATTAAAACGAGATTTTTCATTATTAGTCTAACATTTAGATGGTCTAATAGGAGACGTTCTCCTAAATTAACTATGATATTTATATATTACTGTCTTCATCTCTTCACCAAGTAATCTCACTGTCTTCATCTCTTCACCAAGTAATCTCTTCTGAGTCCATTGTAGTTTGTTAATTTTTTAGAGCAGAGGAAAATGTCCATTGTTTGAGGAATGCTTTAGTGTAGTGAAAGTTTACTGTTGAGAATCAATTATTCGTGCACCTTATCATTGTGATTACTAAGAGCACTGTAGTTTAGATATGGATATTTATTGATTATAGTTAATGCTTTCCATTTACGTTCATGCCAATAAGAATTTATAAGAATATATATACTTGTTTTTAAATTTATAAGAAATTTAAACGAACTAATTTATTAATTTTTTTTTATAATGAATATGGATTGTAAAATACTTGAATATCAATCTATTGTCTATTTGATCCATTTCACATTTTCATGTTAAGATGTTTGGGGTGATTTTTTAAAATGTATAGATTAGTCCTCCCACTTATATTTACTTATAAATTTAGTTTTGTATTTTTAAATTTTATTTATTATTATATATTATTTATTTATTTACAATTCGGTATTCGGGTCGGTTTTCGGTTTGAGTTTCAATATCCAAAACCAAACCAAAAACCATATTCAAAATTCGGTTTATTCAATTCGGTTATCCAAAAACCGTATTTTAAATTCGGTTCGGGTTATTCGGATTCGGATAATTCGGTTTTTGGTTCGGTTTTTGGTTTTTTTGCCCACCCCTAACAGAAACAGTTTAAAACTAAATATGGAAATGAAATTAAAAAAAATCCCACCAAAAACAGAGAAAAACATGAAATACCTTGAGAAGCTCCTTGTTTCTTTGTATTTTTTATTACAGGACCAGGAATTCCTTGAAAAACATCAGCATAGTTCTTCGTAATGTCTCGAAAAAGATCATTTAACAATTCACCAGCAACAGTCTTCGACATCTACAAAGCAACAATAAACACAACCTAAAGAAATACTAAAATATCAAACACATTCAACACAAAAATGAAATCAACGCAAAATTCGAACAAAAACAGACAAATGAATTCACATTCAACCAATAAAATACAAAAACACTAACAAGAACTCAACAAAGACAAAAAAAAATAGAGCAATCCCCAAATATGAGTACAATGAAAAGCATGAACCCTAGAAACTTCAATTCAAACACAGTAAAGAATATTAAACTACAAAATCAAACACAAAACACAAATGAAGATAAAACACTCAAGAAACAAACACGAAGCATAATACATCACATACATCCAAAAAAATTGGGGAAAATAAAAAAAAACATCAAAATACATAGCGACTACATTACCTTGCCAAATAAAATACAATCCGAACTCGTCCTGTCGTAGATCGTAAAAACCAAAGGAAATACAGCAAACATTTTGGGAACAAAAGTGCGGCTTCAATCCGACCATTGTGCACTTCAAATGAGTAAGAAACCCTAAGCAATGACCGGATAAATACAGGAAAACTGTGCGGTTATAAGAAACTGTGCGGTTAAAATTTGTGAGAAAGCAGCAGTTCAATTTTGAAAAGAGAGAAACAGTTGAGCTTAAAAAAATTGGAATAAAAAATGAGAAAATTTTGGGGAAGATGCTGTCCAGTTTTAATATATATACTAGGACTAAACTACAAATTCTCATAATTACACACCCAATCCCTGAACTTTTGAAACCTTATTATGAAATCTCACATGCAATTAAATCCCTGGTCTTGCCCTAAGACCATCTTGTACAAGACTTTGTCATCAACTTTTTATTTGTCGTTATTATACGAGGTAAATATACTAGCAACCAAATATGTTTCTTGAACAACGTGATAATGATTGTGGTGCAAGTAGAGGTGAGACAGAGGTAGTATTATGTTTCAAGAGTCGAAAAACGAATTCATTTTAGAATCACCTCGACTCCCTTTAGTTGTGAGACAGCATGCAAAACTATGAAGCCGACGTTTGGTTTGCTCAGTATTAAGGAATGTAGATATTACTTTTAATTGTAATTAGATTCTATTACATTTTCCTAGCTTGTATAGGTATTCTGTACCACTATATAATGTACCCTGAGATTATGAATACAAACACACATTATTACCCTTATTTTCTGCATGATATCAGAGTCTAAAATTCAGAAACCCTAAAGAAAATTTTCCTGCTTTCGTCGAGCTCCAGGCACCGCCACCAAACAGCCGCGCATCGTCACACGTGCGCTCATCCAGCCACCGCTGACACTTGCCGATCCTCTACCCGCCAATCGCCACCGAGCTCCTCCAGCAATCTGTAATCACCAACGTCACCCGCTACCCAAAACCGTCTGTGCATCGTATTCCACACGCCAACACCGAGGCTCACGCACCATTGCATCCAGTTCACGTAGCACCGTGTCCTGATTTCTGATTCTTCACCGCCTTTACCTGGTTGCCGCTGATCATAATTTTGAATTATGCCGACTTCTGAAACTACTCCTGATGCCGCTCAACAGGCTCGCATCGCTGCTGAATCTGAGGCTACTAAGCTTCAAGACATGAATGGTTATGAGGTAATTGTGACTATATTGAAACAGTTGCAGTTGCAATCTAGCCCTAAGATAACTGTACTTGTTGGTCGTTTGTCTACTGACCCCTACTTAATTGGCTCTTCCGACGGATCTGGTTTAGTTATTGCACCCATCATCCTGAAGGGTCAAGAGTATTACCTTGAGCGGTCTGATGGGATTTGTTGTGCTATGCTTGCTAAGCATAAGATTGGGTTCATTAATGGATCCATTACTAAACCTCAGGATGATCATCCTGATGCTTCTGAGTGGCTTGTTGTTAATGCTACTCTTATCTGTTGGATCTTGCAAAACCTGGATCCGGTATTGCTATCCTCTACGAGTTCTTTTGCCACAGTTAAGGAAGTGTGCGATGACCTTAGGGGCCGTTTTACTCTTGGTGATGGTATGAAAATTCTGCAGATGTGGGAAGATATTCAGAACTGTAGGCAGAATGGTCAAACTATCGCCAATTACTTTGGAAAACTGAAGAAGCTATTTGGAGATTACAATTTCATCCGGCCTCCTTTAGTTTGAAACTATGACGCTATGAAATTACTGTACACTTGTAATTTTGTTGCACGTGTCTCCCTTGAGAAAGAGAAGGATTTGATTTATAAATTCATCTCTAGTCTCGATGAAGGCTATCACTCCTTGCGATCACATATCATGAGTCTTAATCTGCTGCCATTGGTTAATCGTGTGTATACGCTTGTGGCCCAAGAGGGGAATCACCAAGCTGTCATCCAGTCTCACGAACCTCCTTCCACCTCCTTGGCATGTGCCGCTAGACGCCCACCACCTACGGGTTCTTCGACAATTACTTTTACAGCTGATCGCAAGAATCTTGTCTGTACACATTGTTATCGCAAGGGTCATGGAAAGGCTTCTTGTTTCCTGATCACATGCATTCCAGAATAGTTCAAGGAGTTGGGGGAGAAATCCAACGCTGCCAAGAAGACAATGCAAGCACGACCAACCTCCACTGTCGGCCTCAAGGTTACCATTGTCGCAGCCCCTCCACTCCCCTCGCCGTTCGTCGGTGCTGCCATGTCGCCGCCAGGGTTAGCGGTGGCGGCCTCTACTAGCAGTGTCCCTACCCATTCTGATTTTAGCCCGGCTCTGTCTGATGACCAATGGAGAACGACAATGAATTTATTCAATAAATTTAACTCTCTTACTGACCATGGGTTAGGTAAGTCTACTATGCCTTAGATTCTTGATTCGGGAGCCTAATATCACATGATTGGAGACAAGGGTTCTCTTACGGATATTACTACTGCTATTGATATTATGAATATTATATTGCCTGATGGATCTGTGTCGTGTACTACACAATATGGTTCTATCTGCTTTGGTGATACCACTGTTAATCATGTGCTACATACCTGCTTTGCAATGCAACTTACTACCATGTTCTAGATTGTTACCTGTATTAAAATGTCTAGCTTTGTTTACTGGAAAATATTGCATAGTACAAAAAATCAGTACGAGGAATGTGATTGGCGTGGGTGAACAGAAAGGGGGGGTCATTGGCTTCGTCTGCTGGATACTCGTGATCGTCCTCTTATCCTGCAGTCTTTTCCGACAGTTGCTTCCATGTCTTCTTTTGATTTATGGCATCAGCGTCTTGGGCATCTTTCCTCTACGATGCTGTCTTCTGTTTTCTCTATTGATTTTAGCACAAATAAGACTTATAATCCTTGCTCTGTATGTTATAGGGAAAAACAGACTAGACATGGTTTTTCTTTGAGTTCTTCAAATGCTACTTCATTATTTGATCTAATACATTGTGATGTTTGGGATCCTTATAGAATACATTTTATTTTTTTAACTATAGTTGATGATTATTCCCGAGCTATTTGGGTTTATCTATTAGTTGCTAAGTCAGAGGTAGCTTCAAGATTTATAAAATATTGTGCCTTAATCAAGAACCAGTTCGGCCACAGAGTTCTGCGCATTCGGGCTGATAATGGCACTGAGTTTCTGCCATTGAGATCATACCTTGCTGAATCTATGATACTTTTTGAGACGTCTATGGTTGATACTCCAAAACAGAATGGTCGCATTGAACGGAAACATCACCATTTGTTAAATGTTATGTGTGCCTTGCATTTTCAAGCCAATCCGCCAATTGACTTTTGGGGAGAATGTGTTCTTACTGCTGCTTATCTGATTAACCGGACACCGACAAAACTTCTCAATGGCTGTACTCCATTTGAGATGCTCTTTGGACGGGCTCCAAATTGCAAACCTTTGAAGGTATTTGGATGCTTGTGTTTTGTTGCTTACATTCCCAGATACCGAGACAAGTTTGCACCAAGAAATCGACGATGTTTATTTCTTGGTTATCCTACCGGAAAGAAAGGCTATTGCCTTTTTGACTTGGAATCCCGTACTTTCTTCAGCAGTCGGGATGCCAATTTTTTTTAAGATCAGTTCTCATATGCAGTCACTTGACACCAGCCTCGGTGAATCCCTGTGGCGCCACCACCTCTGCCTCTACCGGAGCCTTACCCATCGATTGCCATCCTGCCTATATCGCCAGTCGTCGATCCGCCTGCCCAGTCGGACCCGCCGTCTGGCCCTGACCATCGGCCCACTACTTTGCCGGCTTAGTCCAACGCCGCACCGCCAGAGTAAATGCCGCCGCACGCACCTCACGAGCCGCTGACTGCCGTCGATGACATGCCTCCCACGATGCCGTGCCTCCCGCCTACTGCACCGCCGCCTGACATGGCGACCCTGGCACCGGACACTGTAGTCCACTGCCGCTGTTTGGTATCTTTGTATGTACTGGTTTATGTGGATGATTTGGTTTTTATTGGTAGTTCTTCTTCTCTTATCTCTGAATTCAAGAAATAATTTCTTGTTTTCACATGAAGATCAGGCCTTACTTTCTGCATAAGCCCATCAAACGGATCGGGTTACCCGTTGGATAACCGTTATCCATATACTATTTTCACTTATTGGATAAGACCTATTGGATAATGACCCATTGGGTTAATGGATATAATTGGGTTGTAGTTATTGGGTTTAGTTGGGTTGGATAATGGGTTACCCGTTGGATAATTTTGGGTGGGTTGAGTTGGGTTGGGTAATGGGTGACCCGTGGATAATTTTATATCACAAGATAACTAAATTTTCACAAGTTTGAGTACGAATGATTTAATTTTTCCCTAATATATAATCATTTATTATATTATGTAATATAATATTATGTACATTATATTATATTTAATAAAAATAAAAAATATATAATATGTTGGCTTTGTAAACTCGACGAAATTAACGAACAATATTAGTTGGGATTGAGCTGGAGCTCAAATACTGTACGAGCTCGAATATTGTACGAACTCGAATGCTGTACAAGATTGAGCTCGAATACTGTACGAGATTGAACTCGAATACTGTACGAGATTGAACTCGAATACTGTACGGACTAGAATACTGTACGAGATTGAGCTCGAATACTGTACGAACTCGAATATTGTACGAGATTGAGCTCGAATATTGTACGAACTCGAATACTGTACGAGATTGAACTCGAATATTGTACGAACTCGAATACTGTATGAGATTGAGCTCGAATACTGTATGAGATTGAACTCGAATATTGTACGAAGCCAAATACTGTACAAGATTGATTGCGAATTTTTTACGAACTCGAATACTGTATGAGATTGAATTCGAATATTGTACGGGCTCGAACACTGTAAGAACTCGAATATTGTACGAGATTGAACTCGAATAATTTGTGAATTATAATTTGTATAATTTGTGAATTATAGTGAATATTTATGTTAAATATTACGCATGCATTTAATTGGGTAACTTTGGATATTTATTGGGTATTTGTTATGTTCCCATTGAGTTAACATAATATGGGACCCATTGAGATCAAAATTTCTCATTAACATAATTATTCTCATCCCAAATCCTAAAAAATAATGAGCATTTAATATCTGATCACATTGGATAATGACAACTTGTAACTCAAATCGATAGAAAATGTTTAATGATAACTTATTGGGTTAGTTATATAATGAGTTATTGGATAATGATTTATTGGATAATATATTTTAACCCATTGGGTCATATGAATATCTCATGGGTTATCCAATGAGTTATCCATTTAATGACCCAACCCATTATGACCCATTTAATAAATGAGTTAATTGGATAATGACTCATTGAATAATAATTTATTGGGTTTGAATAATGAATTTATCCAATTAACCCATTTGACGGACCTGTTTCTGCCCTCCCCATTTTGAAAATGTCTCACCTCTTCATTGATACTGCTCTGCTTGGCAAGAAAAAACAAACATCAATAGCCTGGTCTAGACCTACTACTGCAGCATCTCCATCAAATCCAACTAACTATATTAATCATTAGCTCTATTACTTGAGTATGGACAACCAAAATCTCCCTACTATCCTTTCCTTTTATAGCATTCTATCTTCTTCTTTTCTTCTTTTTGATTCCATCTCACTTTTATCTGCTTCATTTCAGGTTTAATAAATTTCTTCCTTTGCTTGTTCTGCATTGTGAGTGTGTGTGTTTTTCTCTCTTTTATCTGTACATTCTACATGGTTGTCTTGAGTTATAGCCCCTTTTATGCTAATTAATCAGAGTTGTTTTGGTATCAATTGATTTAGCCTAACAATTCCTTGGATTGTATGTAATGGTAAATGGCTGATGACAAAATGTAAGAGAAAACAATTTAGGAGATTATCACATGACCCTGAATTCCTGCTATTAGTATTATTTATCTTTAATACTTTTAATAGTATTCAGTGTTTTTCTTTCCATAAGCAAGTGTCTAGATGGATTAAATTCGTGTTAAAAATAGTTGCAGTACCAATTCGTAGGTATCTAATAGCCGCATTTGCACTGCAGATAAGGTTGAGTTGTCAAGGTTTGTTTGATTTGTGAGCATTTGTCCATAATGTCTGATCCGACATCAAATCCCCTCGATGAGGAACTTAATCTTGTTGATGATAAGTGTCAAGTAGCTTTTGATTATGTACATGTCTTGTCTGACCCGTCCGACGATGAGGTGAAGATTGTTGAGGAGGATTTTCATCCTGTGGTTGAAAAGGATTCTCAAGCCAAAAAGGTATATCTCATATATCTCATATATCTCATATATCTAACCAATCTATTTTATATGTTTTGGTTTCAACACTTTCAGCTGACAGAAACACATTGATAGCTTGATCAGATAAGAAATGTTATTAATTTGCGGAAAGAAAAGAAAGAATGTTTCAGTACTCTCTGAGCCATTAGAGATCAAGAAAAAGGTGCACTTATGATTTTATCCATTTTGCCATGTTAATGAACATATCTCATGTTTATCTGTTTGTCCAGTGCGGACTAGACATTAATTTTGTCGGGTTTTAGTCTATTGCATTTATGTTTTGATGATGATGCCCTGATACTTGACCATGGGAGAATCGCACATCCTGCGTGTAAAGAAGATGTTTCCTTTCGTGATTTCTAATGTTTGAAAACTTTCCTAGTTTATTGTCAGATGAATAGTTTTTTTTTTCGTATGTTGTGTACCCCCTAGCATCAATATCTTGTTGCAGGTTGTTTCAAGGGCATCAATACACGAAAGTTTTCTTGGCCTCTTTCTCGTTCACCACCCCCCTCCATTGTCAATAAGACATTTTGTTCAAATTTTTCCTTTATAATCTCCGGTGCCACCAACCCATAACCTCATGGATCTTACGGTGCAGAGTTATGTTCAACTTTTCATTTCTTTTTTTTATCTCTCATACCCTACGAGAAACACCGGAATCCATGTAACAAGAACATCGAAGGCATAGTGCAGAGAATCTTGCACATTACTTCGGGTTTGAGAAGTTTTAAATGTGCTAAGGTTAGTAATAGTTTAATATCATGGTGTAGCCCATAATTTGGGCAAAAACTTATTTAAATCTTATATGTGGTTTTTTTTTATAAAAATTTTATACAGACGGGAAGCAACTGTATATTACTGATAATTAAATTAGCCTGGGGCCATATATCAATTATATAATTTGGTCAGATAATTAACTACTCAAAAAGTGCTTTTTATACAGGAAGCAAAACCATCCAGGTGACTAAGGATAGAATAAAGAGCATAACAAATATGAATGAAGGATAATTCCCTTTTACATATCTAGGAGTCCCCATTTTCAAAGGTGGGAAACGAAATAGGTATTTCCAAGAGATATTAGAGAAGATTAACTCCAGAGTTCAAAACTGGAACTCCAAATAGTTGAATATATATGGAAGATCAGTTCTTGTTAAACATGCACATTACTATTCCTTTCACTCGTGTGGATTGACGACCCGCACGAGGTTGTGTTCTAACTAGTACTTGAGCTCTAGCATCCTTGTGGACAAACCCAATGCTTGTCGCTTACTACTCCTTGGTAGCTTAGTAGTGAGAACGGGTGCAGAATATAAACCTCTATCTTTGATCTGTAAGCCCCTCGACTTGTGTTTTAACGACGATCGGGTCAAGGGAAGGTTAAAGGGGCCTTATAGAGTCCTTGACATACCCAGGGGGTATCTATATGCTCAAAAAAATGAGTGGGGATTGAATTCCCAGAAGATATGGTGCTAAGCCTAGGGAAATAAGTGCAAGTCCAAATACAAGAGTGAATATAGACCTATACATAGCAACCAGAAATGTGTACTGGCTCTTTATATGATCTTCTCATTGCAGCTGAGACACGGGTTTCGGGTCTTGAAAAGGGTAGACCTATAACGTAGCCGAGTGTAGTGAACTCAGGTCTTGAATAGTCGCCATGGTGTGCTAGTGGTGTTGGATCCAATTGAAGCCGGGACCCCCAAATGGAGGAGCAGCTTCTACCATATACACCCCTAAGATGAAGAAAGAGAGGTGTTATTGGCCTTCAAACGTTCTCGTGGTGTGAAATGGGGCTATTTTAAAGGGCAAGAGTATTCGTAGGCAATGCTATGCTCTTGCGAATTTTACGAAGTCGAGTGTCTTGGGATTCATATCCTGGACATCTCTGACAAACTTTATGTCAAATGATTCTGGACATTTTCCAGAACCATGAAGATGATATATGAAATATGTAAAATAGTATCAGGTGAACAAAATAAATGGATAAAGTTGATAGTAGAAAGTAAAAATAGAATGAGTGATGCACCGCACAACTGATTAATGTATTTATAAATAGACAATTTCACACAACACATTTTCATTAGTCATAAACTATTGAAAGAGAGAATTTATAGAAATCGAAACCAACACCCGGATTTGCATCCAATGGTGGGCCAAAAACAAGCCCAGCCTATGAAACTTGTCGCCAATAAATAAATTAATTAACCAGCTTATATATTTCTCCCAAATATTTATGCCACACCCACGGGTGTACCCCAGTGGTTGGGAGATGGGTGGGTAAGCCAATAATCCCAGGTTCGATACTCGGCAGCGGAAGTGTGGGGAGCTCTTGCTTTGCAAGGCTCCCTTGTGCGCACCGAGTCCATACCAAGCCCATTGGTCCTGGTGCTGGGCTACAAATTCCTTGTTTTAAATGCTAAATCTGGCCAAAAATGCACAAGGGAATAGTGCCTGGATTAATGAGGAATCTTTGGCAATTTTTTGCAGATTCCGGCGGCTTACTAGCGCCGGGAAAAATGCAAATTCGGCGAGAACTCGGATTTGAGCGCTTAACCTATTTTTGTGTGCCGCCGGGTCACTAGACCCAAGCAGGAAAAATGGGGCAGAGGCTCCTAGGGTTTCGACCCGGTTCAAGGCATCGCAGGTCATATAACCTGCTAATGAAGACGATTGGGTCAATGGGTGTTAAACCCTAATGGAGACGGCTGGTTTTGGGTCAAGACCATTGGGCCGATTCAATTCTCTGTTGGGCTGAGTAAGAGGGCTGAAAAGAAAATTATGTGGGTTGAATAAATAAAATCGGTGCCCCGTTCCAGGGGACTTGGGCCCGGTCCGCTGCTGAGGACGCTTCTCTAGGCTACAATTCGGACGGCGGGGGCTACCCGATTCTAAACTTGGACTCTTCCCATTTCACTCGCCGTTACTAAGGGAATCCTTGTTAGTTTCTTTTCCTCCGCTTATTGATATGCTTAAACTCAGCGGGTGATCCAGCCTGACCTGGGGTCGCGGTCGGAGGCCAGTACTCTCAATGGGGTCAAGGGGGCCCCGGGGGCCGTCATGGCTCCTCACCTCTCCTCTCGGAGAGAATGAATGAATGAATGGATGCTATGAATTGTCTAGAGTGTTTAGCCTTAACTGAATTATGGAAGAATTTAGTATTGGAGTCCCCTTCTTTTAACTATTTAATCCTTGATTTCTGTTTCCAGAAAGTTTCTTGCTAGGAGAGGGCTAAGGTTAATTTAGCTTTAGATTTGTTATATGCAATAAGATTAACATCATTCTCCAAGATTTGTAAATCCATTTCAGCTTTTAAGAAGATCTCTTCAAATTTTACTGTTATTATACATAATTAAACATATTAACGGTCAAATACGTATTTTATCCGTGTGTAAAAAGCAAAAGTACAATCTTGACTGAGACTGAGGGATCGAGTAGTAAACATGGTAATATAGCATTATAGGTTATACAATGATTTGTTGTCCATCGGGGCCTTTCTCGTGCACTGAACAGTCAACTCAGAACTGGTGCAGACAGAGGGAATCTGACTGTTTAATTAAAACAAAGCATTGCGATGGTCCCCGCGGATGTTAACGCAAACAAAGCATTGCGATGGTCCCCGCGGATGTTAACGCAGTGTGATTTTTGCCCAGTGTTATGAATGCCAAGATGAAGAAATTCAATCAAGCGCGGGTAAATGTCAAGAGTAACTATGACTCTCTTACTGTTGCCAAATGCCTTGTCATCTAATTAGTCCATAACCCGATTCATGCAACCCGAAAATTGTATCTTCATTTCTTCTAATTTACACTTTAAACCTTAGTCTTTCTATGACTTATGGAAAGATCATCTTTCAAGAGACGAATTCTATAAATAATTATAATTAGACTCTAAAATTAATTGAAATAAGAATTTTATTATTGGTTTAATAGTTAGTCGATCCAACATGAGACTTTCCTTTTTAATATTATTTTAATACAACAAATAAATTTTTATACATTAGTCACACGTGATTAACTACCAAAAATTATTAAATCTAGTAAATTAAATATGTAATGTAAAACATAAGAAGGAAAATGAGTACAGTAACAAAAAAAAGAAGGAAAATGAGTAAAAGATGTAAGAAAGAAAAAAACAAAACAAAAGACAATCCAAATACCGTAGCTACAGGGTTCACAAAGATTCAGTTGGTTGGAGCTGGTCTATGGTGTTGTCTTCTGATTCTTCTAATGATTTTAGTATAAATAAAACTTATGTTCACTGATATTAGGAAAAATAATCTATCAATATAAAAATATCAAGAATACATTAAATAAAAATCTAATATTCAAAAATAAGAAACATCAATACTAGTTTTTAAAAGGACATACTAAAAAAGTAACACAACAATCAAAAAGAAAATATAAGTTAAAACCCGTTGAAAGAGAAGACCATAGGGAGAGGCACCCTGTAAAGCCGGAGTAGGTAACCGATTAATGGTATAAACCGCAGTGGCAAAAGCGTCAACCCATCTAGAAAGCAGAAGATATGAATGGAATAGCATTGTAAGCCCCATTTCCACAACATATCGATGTTTTCGTTCTGCTCGTCCATTTTGCTGTGGAGTATGCGGACATGACACTAGATGGTGAATGTCTTTTGAGGCAAAATGAGACGTATTCAAAAGAACTGGGTTGAAAAAGCCAACATCCACACTCGTTAGATTCATAGGAAGTGCGGAAACACCGCTTGGTAACATCGAATTACCTATGACAATTGGGGAAAATGAGAAGAACTTCACTATAATCTGTTACTTTGTGGTTATGGATACTCCAAGTTCATTTAACACTATCATTTCTGGACCATAGATGAACAAAGCAAAAACAGTATATATGGTCTTCATATCATTTGGTCATGAAATTTCCAACCCCAACAGGGGTCGCCATGGTGAAGGGAAATCAACAGACCGCCAAGCAGTGCATGGTCATCACAATGAAAGTAGGACGAACCATGGAACAACCAAAGATGGTTAGTACCATCACCAACAGTGACCCGCTCAACCAGGAGGAATATCCAGTGGAAATTGGGGAACAGATAAAATACTAATTAGAAAACTCGGAAGATACCATACGGTGGAGCATGAAAATATAAGAACTTTTGAAAAAGGAACCGTTGTACAGAGCATGTGCACGATGTTCTCGGTGAAGGTAGAGAAAATCCTCATCAATTGGTCCTGGATGATACATGGCGTATCCCTGGTGAAAATCAGAATCACATGGAGAAATGATCAGTCTATGTTTCCACAAAAATGAATACTATCACATGTAATACATATTTAGATCACATCGTACATTAGTTTCAATTTAGACAAATACACATAATACAAACCACACAATCAATTACACTAAACAAATGAGAGAATTTAGTATAGCAAGCTGCATGGCTACATAATGTCATGTAATACATATTGGTCTAAACAAAACATAAGGATCTCTACAAACTCCATATTACAAACACAACCCTAAGCACACCCTCACTTATGGATGCTTCTGCAATTACCCGGAACTCTCTCATCCATTGGATTCCTTACTTACTGTTGTAACTTGGATTAATTAAGTTCTCCTCTTCTCACCCTTAATTTCAATCATTTGTTTTACTTTGTTTTAAGTTGAGTTTTTTACCAAACTTTATTTTTGACCAAATTTATTATCTGACTGGTTTTTGAACTGGATGTGCACGAAACATGCACATTGATTTGCTAACACACTGAATGTGCATGATACAAGCACAAGACCAACTATATACTTCTAGACTTCCTCCATCCGACAATATACTTCTTCTTTCTTTTTTAGTTTGTCCCATAATAAACTTCTTTTTTTGGTAAGAAAAATTCATCTAAATACCCCCATATTATAAATATTAAGTGTGTGGTACTCGGCTGGCCTTAACGGACGACCACATCATCTTATACATCATTATAACATCATAACAATATCTTATACAACATAAAATTTGACATCATGACACCATCATTAATATTAAACACCATTATCACATATCATAGCCTTATTTCAAAACTTATCAACATTAAAAACCCTAGGTCGAATAACACAACAAAATAACAATCACACACAACACCAAAGGTCATCCAATCATCAATCCGGACTAAACACAACAAAATAAATGAACCGTAAGGATGAGAAAGCAACTCCCCATGAGTTGTGGAAAGGCACGAAGCCGTCCTTTATGTACTTGCGAATGTTGGGGTGCCTTGCGAAGGTATTGATCCCACCCCCAAGAAGTTAAAGATCAGACCTAAAACGGTTGACTGTATCTTTATAGGATATGTACATGAGAGTAGTGCTTATCGCTTCCTTGTACATGAATCTCAACATCCCGAGATTCACAAGAACATGATCATGGAATCAAGAAATGCAAATTTCTTTGAGGATGTTTTCCCTGCCAAGGAAAAAGAACCATGCATACAATGAGAGCTGATTATAGCTTTTGAGTGAGGAACAAAGTTACGTTCCAAACTCGGAACGAATCACCAAGGCCGATGAAGGCCGCCTAGTTCCGAGTATGGAACCAAAATAGGGCGGTTTGAATAGGCAATTAAAGGTGGTTATAAATAGCCTTTAATTCAAGTTTCGAGTTTGGAACTCACGCTTGGGCCGAGAGAGGGGTCTAGAACGTATTAAAGGTGGTTCCCCCAGTTAGCATGCAAATGCCGGAGCACGCCCCCACAGAGAGGGGCGCATGCTGCCACTCCTCGATCGCCCAGACGGCATCTCCACTCGCCCACTGAGGGCATCAGGATTCTACCACCCGGACAATCTACGCTGGTCCACGCCCCGAGCCGATCGGCGGACCGTCGCAAGACGTTCCACATCTGACTTACATGGATTCCGGTGTTTCTCGTAGGGTACGAGAGATGAAAAAAAAAGAAATGAAAAGTTGAACATAACTCCGCACCCAGTGGCGGAACCAGGAGTGTATATTAGGGGGGGCGAAAAAGAGCTTAAAATTTTTTTTGCGACGCTAAATGAAATATTTTTTAACAAACAACGCTTACATAATAATATGAATACATAATAATTAGATTTTTACAACAAAAAACTATCACTGCATAAAAAACTACGTTCCAATACTTAGGTTGCTAGAACTAGAACCACTAACCGCAGGAGACAACTGTATCCTACGATGTTGCATATGCTGATAACGTTGCAAAATTGGTTCATTATCGATCCCAACAAAAATTGCCTTCTCAATATGCACTGTCATAACATCATTCATCCATTCATCTCCCATTCTGTTGCGTAAATCAGTCTTGATTCTCTTCATGGCTGAAAAAACGCGTTCAACAGAAGCAGTTGCAACTGGTAGAACTAAGGTTAACTCAATAAGACGATATACCAGTGGAAAACATGTATGGCTAGTTGTTTGAACCATCTTTTGAGCAAGACTTCCAAAGTCCTCAATAGCCAAAAACTCATTATCAAGTTGCACATTATGAATGAAAGTACTAAGTTGTTGATGAAGGCGGTAACGATCTTCTACGGAGAAGTCACTTGGATATAATTCAGCAAGTCGAACTAACTTACCAATATCAAACTTAGAAAATGAATCTCTTGGATCAAGGCAAGCCATACAAGTGAGTAACTCCGTATTTGCTTCCGGAAATCGATTGTTCATTTCATGAATCATCCTATCAACAACCTAGTATTCAAAAAATAAAAGGTTAGCATGTAGCATTGAAAAAAATTACAAATCAAATCAAATAAGGTATGTAAATTATAAAAGTAATACCTGGAGAAAAGTATCAACGCGAAAGAAATCACCATGGGTCTGCATTTGAGTAAGTCGTTTCCTACGACCTCGAATTGCTCGTTCATCTTCCATATTAACTACCGAGATGTCATGATTAACACAAAATGCGTTGACTTCATTTAACAACTCATCCCAACCAGTCTCTCTGTATTGTTGCAACTCAAACTTCATTGTATTCATCAAACTCACAGCCAACACAATATTTTGATTCTTTTGTTGCAAAGCATGGGACAAAGCATCTACAACTCCCAACAAATGCTTCATCATAAACATCACAAAAACAAATTCATAACTCTCCATTTGCTCAAGCAAACCGCTCGCTGAAGATTTACTCACATTTGCATCACCATCATCGTGGACATTTTCAATCAATTGCAAAATAGATTCCCACATAGTAATGAAACGAATAATAGTAGTGTAATGTGACCCCCAACGAGTATCCCCCGGCCTTTTCAAACTAGTCTCTTGATTTTTGCCTCTTCCACTCACAATATCTCCATTCTCCAATCCCTCTACAATTCTAGCATGTTCTAAATCAAGAAGCATGTCTTTTCTTCTACATGAAGCTCCAGCTAAATTCACAATCATACCAAGATAAACGAAAAACTGACACACAGTTCGATTATCATTAGCAACAGCAAGAACAACCAATTGAAGCTGGTGAGAAAAACAATGGACGTACCTTGCAGATGAGTTTTCTTTCAATATCAAAGCTTTCAGTCCATTATACTCTCCTCGCATATTTGAGGCTCCATCATATCCCTGACCTCTCAACTTTGACATTGATAATTTATGCTTTGCAAACAATTCATCAATAGCACTCTTCAAACTAATAGCAGAAGTATTACGCACATGCACAACACTAAGAAAACGTTCAAGAACGCATCCTTGTTTGTTGACATATCTTAAAACAACCCCCATTTGCTCCTTTATTGATGCATCTCTAGCCTCATCAACCAATATAGAAAAATAACTATCTCCAATATCATTAACAATAACATTTGTTACCTCACTTGCACAAGCACTTGATAGTTCCTTCTGTACTTTGGGAGATGTGAGCTTGCAATTTCCAGGGCCATTTTCATTCATGGTCTTAGAAACAACATCATTTCGCTTGCAATACCAGTCAATCATTTCGAGATAATTGCCCTTATTCAAAGAATCCAGCCCTTCATCATGGCCACGAAAAGCCATACCTTAATTTAGCAAGAACCGTGTCACATCCAAAGAAGCTGTCAAACGCGTGCGATATGCAATCTCTGATTCCCGCCCATGTGCCTGATAAGAATGAAGGATACTCTGTCTTTGACGCTTAAATGCATACAATTGTTGAGCTGCATCATTATGAGAGCTACCCGCTACGCCAACATGTTTCTTATAGATATCAAGCGCTTTCTTCCAATTGTTCACCCCACTCGCAGTAAATGCATCCTCTCCATCTCGACATCCCTTATGTGAATTCCTGGAGAGATAGCAACAAAAGAAAAATGTTGCATCCTTTGACGCGCTATACTCCAACCAATCAAACTTTTCATACCACGAAGGTTGAAAACATCTATAGTCATTTCCCTGCTTTGTCATTGGAAAATAATGACCCTTAGGTTGGCAAGGACCTCTTAACACATATTCTCTCATCACTTGATCTCTAATAGAAACATCAAAATCCTTAATAGGTTTACGTTTCCCAGGATCATTTATAACATCATCCGAATTGAACTCAACACGAGAATGCTTTTGACTACTACCCTCTTCATTAATCCTTTCTTCATTTGGTTCACTCGGTCTCTTAAAAATAGATGATCCACTATTTCGAATTAAGAATTTATCCATATCCTATTTGACATAAAATAAGAAAAATATGTCAACTTAAATATCTATATGCTATTCAATATTCACAATTTCTCAAAAATATGTCTAGTTAAATATTTGTCAAAAATATGTCTAATTAAATATGTCTAATTAAATATGTCGAATTAAATATGTCTAATTAAATATGCCTCAAAAATATGTCTAATTAAATATGTCTAATTAAATATGTCTAATGAAATATGTCTAATTAAATATGTCTAATTAAATATGTCTACTTAAATATGTCTAATTAAATATGTCAAATTAAATATGTCAAATTAAATATGTCAAATTAAATATGTCTAATTAAATATGTCAAATTAAATATGTCTAATTAAATATGTCTAATTAAATATGTCTAATTACATACGTTAAATTAAATATATCTAATTAAATATGTCAAAATTATGTCAAATTATTCAAATCTATATTTAGCACAATTCACAATTTCAACACAATCACTAAATTATTCATAATTTCATATCTATATTCAATATTCACAATTTCATACAAATTCAAGTTATTCAACATAAATTACATAACAAAAATATATTGGCCCTTTGATACCTTGCCCTTGGTTGCTGGTAGTGGCTGTAGTAGGGATGGCGGCGGCAGGGAACGCCGGAACGGCGGCGGCAGTTGGCAGGCGCCAGGCGGCGTTCAAGCTGGAGCTGCTGGAGAATTGGAGTTGGAAAATGGAGGCAATGTGGTACACTGGTCTCTTAATATGTGGAGATTAGGTTATATATTTTGGTTTGGGCCAATTGGGCTTCAGCCCAATTGGCCTTGATTTTTTTTCGGACCAGCAACTCAAAACGACGTCGTTCAGCTAAGCCAAAACGACGTCGTTTTGTATACTTATACCAACAAAAAAAAGGAAAAATGTCGTCTTCTTCAGCCTCACTTGCCCGTCGTCTTCTTCAGCCTCACTTGCCCGTCGTCTTCTTCAGCCTCACTTGCCCGTCGTCTTCTTCAGCCTCACTGCCGCGCTCGCGCCTCCGGCGCCGACGATGCCTCAAGGGGGGGCGGAATCCGGTGGCTCTAGGCCTAAATACCGGGCCACCGGATCTTAGGGGAGGCGCCAGCCCACCCTCGCCCCCCCCCTAGTTCCGCCGTTGTCCGCACCGTAAGTCCGTGGAGGTTATGGGTTGGCGGCACTGGAGATTATAAAGGAAAAATTTGAACAAGATGTCTTATTGACATCAAACACAGCATGTCTGAGCCGTCTGATCCTCCATCAAAGGAACTTGATGAGGAACTTAAATTGGAAGATGAGAAGTGTAAAATGGTTATCGATCAGCCACACGTGTTGTCTGAATCGTCTGAATCCTCACTTCTGCCAATTGAGGAGCTAATGTGCCTCGATGGGGAGGTGAAGAATCTTGAGGTGAAGCATCTTCATCCAGGGGTTCAAGAGTATGCAACCAATCTTACAAATTCGAGTTTGGCTTCTTTTATTTATATTGCTTAAAAACTTTCAACTGACAGAAACCTTCAGATGAACAGTGGTACTAATTTGCATATAAACAGAATGTGATGAACTTTCTAAGTGATCTTAGATCAAGAATAAGGACACTTTTGATATTTTCCACCTTGTAGTGTTAATGAACATATCTCACCGCTGATCTGTTTGCCAATGGTGCCCTGCCACTTGACTGCGAATGAATCACACTCCCTGCATGCAATGAAAATGTCGCCTTTCGTGATTTCTGATGTTTGAAAGTAGCAATGATATTAGACCGTTTGCAAAAATTGTTTGACTTGTGAGATAAATAGGTTTTGTTTCTTCTTGGTGTCACCTCAGGGGTATATATCTCTGGATCCATTCATCTAACATATGTACTTGCTTAAACCAGGTCCAAAATGTTGGGAAACCTTTAGCCACTTCGGAACCAGATAAAGTAGAGCTTGCACCTAAACCAGTCTCCGGGGCAGCAGAAGTGGTCAATCTTGAATACTATACATTCTCTCTAACAACCCCTCGTTTCAGCGTGATTCTTGGAAACTCACATGTTTGAAAGTATTATCGGGTAATTTCTTTTCTCTAATGTACCTTCACACATTAAGAAAGCATTTGTGACATGCTAAATTACAAGCAAGTGATAAGGTTTTCGTTCCTGCTGCTGATGGTGACAGAGATGTAATAGTACATATGGGTGGCCATTCATGTATTATATGGTTTTGATAATAGGGAGTCACCTACACTGTTAGAAAGTGAAGAATAGAGAGTGAAGAATATAACTAAGAATCTCTTATTTGTTTCTTGTATATCATTCCACCCAAAATTGTCCAAGAACTACATCAAGATAAGGTTCCTGTTGTCCTTATTTCTTATGGCAAGATCTGGACCATGTTTTACAATGGTCACCATAAAACCAAATCATTTGAAACCAGTGGCTGGAGACAATTTGTAGCTGACAATAATCTGAAGGTCGGCGATGCCTGTTTCTTTGAGCTGATAGAGAACAGCCTGTTCAAGGTCGTTATAGTGGGACTGATTCATCTCCTTCATGTGTTGAAGCAGCAGATGATGATACATCTTCTGAGAAACCAATTCTCATCAATTAGCATCGATCATTTATGCGATCTGGTCTGTGATTTTTTGCTTAAGCTCCTAGATGTAATTATTTGACTTCAATCTTCCAAGACACGTACATTCTACAGAGTCCATTATGTTATGAGTGAACTGAATTGTTTGCTTAGCTTTGATCTGAGTTGATTATTTTGTTGACGTTGTGATGCCTGTCAATCAGTATGTACAGAAGCTATCTTTCTACCTTTGATCAAAACTAAACTAGAAAATTGAGTAGATTCTGAGCAAATGCAATGGTGGTTTTTCGAGTTTAAAAAATCAGTCTAGAAATCGAAAATACTCACATTGGTGGTTAGGGCAGTTTCTTGCTTGTTCCTTGTGTAGCAACCGGTCTGGAAACCGGTTACTGGCACAACACACATGGGCAAGGGGGCCGCTTCCAGCGGCCCATTTTTCTTTCCGCATGCGGAACACGTGTGACTCATGCATTGGGCCATGTGTCCCGCATGCAGTCTTTACTTTTTTTTGTTTTACCGCCGCTGACACGTGGCGCCATTTGGTTGGGCCACGTGTCCAACGGCTAAAAAATCTGAGGGTATTGACCGACAAAATTAGTGGGACACGTGTCCCACTTATATGGCAACATGTGTCTCATTACAACGACTATTTCTGATTATGGTTTTTAAATGGGACACGTGTCCCAACGACTATTTTTAAAAGAATTTAATTGCAGAAAATTATTTCTTCTCATCCCCTACCTTTTCTAAACCTATAAATAGAGCCAATTTCACCACATCACTTTCAATTCCAATACTTCTACCCCAATCTTTCATCTCCTAAATTTGTCTCTAATATTCACTTTGTTATAATTTTTTATGGATTCATGAAGACCATTGAATGGGAAAGATAAGGTAATTTAATTCTAAAAATTCATCCCAAAATTCGAATGTTCGTCCAATTTCAAATTCGGAATTTTATGAAAATTTTCAAACATCCCGCCCAATTTTTATATGAATTCCCAACATTTGTACATGAATTTCAAAAATCAATACCACTCTTTAATGTTTAGCTTGTTTTGTAGTAATAATTGGTCAGACTAGATCAGTATTTCAGTTTCATATTTGTAATAATTGGTCAGACTAGATCATTATTTCTATTTTCAATTTGTAATAATTGGTCGGACTAGATAAAATATTTTATTATTTAAGTATTTATTGTAATTTGTCTAGTCGTTATAATTGGCCTTTCTAATGTAATGTTTTTATTTTTTTTTATAAAATCAATATGTCTTATTCTTTATTCTAGATAACAAAATATTTAACAATTTCATGACAAGAAAAAAGAAATTTCATTTCATTTTTGAAAAATAAAACACGGAAATATTTTTTAAAAAGTGAATTATTTTATATATTTTTTAATAAAACAAAATTCTATTAATAAAATTTATAATGAATTATTAAATTTCACATTCAACTTATTTTGGGTGAACAAATTAAATTAAATTAAATGTTAATGGTAAAATTAATGAGTAGAATAGAGAAAATCAAGTGAGGTCAATGAATAGTTAAAAGTGGTTTCTTACCATTGTAGAGATTAAAAAATGGTGAATTCTTAAGTGATTTCTTAATATTAGGTGGTAGAGAGAGAATAATAGAAATAATATATTTAATTGATAAAGATAGCGATTTCTACCACTGATCTAAACACATATTCTAATTGAAGGAAGATTCATCTTGTCAAGTATGTGTAATCCTCTGACTTCCTGTGCAAGTGATTGAAAAGAGTATTACCTTAGAATATGTGTTTATCGGAGGGTTTATCGGTCAGGAGAATATGTGTAATCCTCTGACTTCCTGTGCAGGAGGGTTTGTCGGTCATCAACCTTTTGGGCTGTATGATACAAAATTTTAAGGAATCTATTAGAGTTCTTATCATAAGACCAGCGACTTACGGTAATTTACGGTAAAAGACAAATAATTTTTGGGGGTTTTGACGTAATTAATTTTATTATTGGTGCCAATTTAAAATGGGCAAAAAAGTAGGGGGGCTAACTTGCAAATACCATAAATAAGGAAGGAAATCTGAGAAAAAACACGGGTTTGATGACGACGCACAATGCAAAACACGCTTCCAAAACATTCTCACAGTTTTAATCAATCTCAACCACTGCAATCCATCGATCCAAACCTTCAAAGATCAAATCCCCAACATCTGCGATTAACAATGAACAACGAAGAGCAACAAGAAATCAATTTCGTGATTCGAAACTACATAATCAAATCAGTTTGTTGAAAAATATGCAATCAAATTATGTGAATTTTATTTATTTTGCAGATCGGAAGATCAATTGATGTGCGAAGAAGATGATATCAAAACGAAGCTTCATCAACAAGCCTTCTCAACAATGAACGACAAATTACTGTGCTGAACGGCGCAATCAATGAAATCAAACAAAATTATGTAAAAGGTGAGTATGAAAAACCGGAATCATCATATAAAACCTGATTTAATCTGCTTGTGAATGTTTCAGCTCCTATTGCTTGTGAATATTTTGATGCAGACTGATCTTTCAGCTCAAAAAGCTTGCGAGTGTTTTAATGTTCAAAATTGATGTTATGTACCAGTATGTGAAAATGATGTTGTAGATCTGTATCAAGTTGACCGGGATAAACTATTATGTGATGTTACTAATATAGAGATTGATGTGTTAATGAAAGTGACTGATACTTGTGTATTTGATGTCAATTGCTATTGAATATAGGCTACTAGAACTAGTGTATCATGCTATAAACATAATGAGTAATTTGATTATGTGCATTCATAAAATTGGATGCTCAGTTCTGGCATGGGTAACAAATCTTAGAATTCTGATTCGAAGACAAACATGCATATACTACTATGTGATGTTTTTATTATACAGATTGATGTTTTAATAAAAGTGTCTGATTCTTCTGCACCTAATTCAGAAACGTACCTGCATATACTAGTATGTGGCGTTTCTATCATATATATATCGATGTTTTAATAAAAGTGTTTGATGTTTCTACACAATATGTCAACCGTTACTCAAACTGATAGAATTGATAGTGATTTTATAATCAAACTAAATGATCTATGATTTTACTAACAGATCTGCCAGATGATTTTCGTAATCTATTGGAGATGGATGCAAGGGAGTGTTGGCAAGGAGTGAGAGAAAGCGTGAGAAGAGCTTGAAAAACTATATTGAGCACATGCAACTGCTCTTGTATTTTGTGTAAAGAAGTCAACAACAAGACAGTCAAAGCAAGGAGTAATTAGGCAAATATTTCACATGCTCATGTGAAGGAAAGTCCATTTCAAGAACTAAAAACACACCTACTCTACAGCCGGAAAAGAAGAGAAAAAAGGAAATCAAAAGAGTTCCAGTGATAAGAACATGATGCAAAGCTTAGATCAGGATCAAGCTTGTTGATGAAAAGTTCTACAAAATCAAGCACCACTTCGTTGAGCATAACCATGAGTGCACAAGATCATAATGGCAGTACCTGCAACGTAGTGAAAGAAGAAGCGAAAATGAGAAAGCAAGAGCAATCGAAGCTATGGAAAAGACAGGTCTCAAACCAGCAGCAAGTTACAAATATTTAGCATGTCCTGCCCAAGGAGAAGAAAATGTTGGGCACACTATGAGAGATTACATTAATTATGTGAACAGGTACATAATGGACACTATAGAAGGGGGGGATGCTCAAAATTTCATAGATGAGCTTTATCAGATTGTTGCTGCCAGGGAAGACTACTTTTTTAGAGTTAAACTGGATGATGAAGGAAAACTAACACTCTTTTGGAGAGACTCAATGATGAAAGAAGATTACATGCTATATGGTGATGTTGTGATTTTTGACACCACTTATCGGACAAACAAGTATAATCTCATTTGTGCTCCGATTGTCGGGATAAACAATCACTGGAACAATGCAATGTTTGGGTGCATTTTTATTGGAGACGAAAAGGCTAAAACTTTTGTATGGCTGATGGAGGTATTTACAAAATCAATGTGGGGGGGGGGGGGGTGGCAACCAGTGACTATATTCACTGACCAGGATTTGGCTATAGCAAAGACAATTAAAGAGGCATTTCTAAACTATGTCTGTGTCTGATGATTGATGTTTCAAGTTATGTGTTTAACCTTTTAAATATTAATGATGATGTTTTAAGTATTCCTTCAGTTGATGTTTTGAACCATCGTCTAACTTGTTATATTATTCAGTTGATGTTTCATCAAAAAGGTGTAACCTGATATGTTATTCAGTTGATGTTCTTAATATATTTTTTAGAACATTGCTTCTAATTATCTGACTTGTGATGTCAATAATTTAATTTTTAAATCATCACCACAACCTGTTTTAGAACATCTGAGAACTTATCATGGACATGTATACAATTTCTCTTGGTTTTGACACTGCAACATGAGCATCCTACATTTATAATTGATGATACATTAGCAACATATGACATTTTTAAGAAATGGGTTAATGATGTGTGTACTTAAATTGTTGTTTTATAGGTATTCAAAGAAACAAAACACAAACTTTGTTAGTGACACCTGAAATAGAATGCAATTAGTCACTACGGTAAAGTAAAAAGTGATGAAGAATTTGGAATGTAATTTGACCATTTTGTTTGAAAGGTTGTGCAAATGAAGAAGAATTTGAAAGATGCTGGAATTCCATGATAGAAACATACCAGCTGCAAAAAAAAAGAGATTGGTTCAAGCACTTGTACGAACTCCGGGATAAATGGTGCACTGCACTAAGCAAGGATTTCTTCTCAGCTGGAGCTTTGTGATCACAACGTAATGAAAGTACCAACAAAGCAATCCGCTTCAATGCTTCAAAAACAACCAACTTGACACAGGTTTTTGCAATATTCGGAAAAACTGTCAAATGTTGGAGAAGCACGGTGACAAGCAGGGAATACATCGGTTCAATAGGAAAACCAAGAGCAACTGCAGAAGGGCCCGGATTACTGAAGCAAGCTGGGGTGATATACACTCTTAAAATTTTCAAGAACTTTGAAACAGAGTGGAAATTGGCAATGGCAAGAAAAGTGGAGAAAAATATTCAACATTGGCTATGAAGATGTTTACGAAGTCAGCCCAGAAAATAATGAAACAAAGGTAGAGAAGGTTTATTATAGACTTAGGGATGGTAAAGTGGAGATCAAGTATTCATGTAAAACCTTTGAAAAAGTTGGCTGTTGTGCTTATACAGCCTTTGTGTGCTCCACTTGCACAACATCACAAAAATACCTGAAGATTATATACTGAAGAGATGGACAAAGATGGCAAAGAAGGAAATATGGAACCAAGTACTTGGAGGTGCATCAACACAAAACAACAAGAACAACAGTGAGATGAAAGGTAAGATACCATGGCGCCATGAGATGCTCAGAAAATACAACAATTTAGTGTTGAAATGTGAAGATGAAAAAGATACCTGTAGAATAATTGAGGATGGTTTGAATAGGGATTCAACTACAGTATGTCAGATGCCTACAATGAAAGATCAAGATAAAACTGAACATTCAGCGATAAACAATGCCAAAGACTCACCAACAAATAGTGCTCCAGGAGTCCTAGATCCAAAAAGATCAAAAACAAAGGGAAGAAGTTAGAGGTTGAAAGGAAATATTGAAAGGAAGAAGTCACAAAAGAAGGAGTTTGGGTCCAAGACTCTAAAAGCCCAAATCATCTGAATTAGGGAAGACCAAAGTTGATGAAGGATGAGTACTGAACTTGCAGAACAAATTTGATGTTTCAGTACTTTCATTTGATGTTTCAAGACTTTCATTTGATGTTACATTATTTTAGAAGTGAGGACTTTGAAAAAAAATTATTGCTTAACTTAGTAGAATACATAAGGTTTTATTATGGAAATCATTCTACAGTTTACTGGTCTCTATAAGTTTCTTGTTTGAGTACTGAAATTTAATTTGCGGGAACGTGATCTTTTAACTTAGATGTGTGATAGCTTACATATATGTAATTAGCTTTTAAAGTTTACTGGATTTTTACATTCAATATACCAAAAGTTACAACTAGTAATATGCCACATTTTTTATAAATAAACTAGACAACTACTAAAATATGATATTCTAATTTTAAAACATAATCTTTCATACATAATCATTAATGTAAAAAAAAAATCTAAAAATAGACTAATGAGAGTTAAAACATAAAAATATGATTTACTATCAACACCCTAAGACATCAAGGCCTACTTATGAAATATCACTGCATTACTTTAAAATGTCAACTTCACACCAAAATTCAAAAACCAAATGTCAAATTCCAAAAAGAATTATGAGAATCACCTAACCAACAATCCAAAAATACTTAAAACATCATCTACAAACATAAGTTCATCACATCTAGAAACCATCCAAAACCAACAATACTAAAAAAAATCAGCCAACAGTAGTACTTAAAACATCTTCCTTAAACACAAGTTCATCACATCGTTAAAAGAACTATTTCTTCTTGAATCCCTTCGATGAATTTTTCGCACGTTCACCCTTCTTCTGAGCAACTGTAGACCCCTTCTTTTCAGGTACAACAGTAGAAGAACCTGCATTCATCCAATATCTTCCAAGCTCTCAATCCCAAGACTAATAGAAGGTTCAGGTCCAGTCTTCAATATCGGAACTTTAGGAGTACACTTCTTCACTGATTTCTTAATGATTTCTTCGATCTGATAAAAAAAGCCATCCGAAAAATAATAATGTGAGCAAACAGGAATATGAACTAGAGGAACATCATCTTGCGCTGTAGATGGAGCTTTTTCACCGAGCTTCATCATCTCAGCCACATAGAATCTGGTAACAATTTCAATATACCTAGCAAATCTCATTGAGCGTTCAACAACATCCTACGAAAAAAAAAATTATTACTCATAATTTGAAACATCATATCAAAAACAACAAACATAACATGAATAAAAAAACTTACAGAAGGAGCTTCAGTAAGAATCTTCTCGGCAGTGGGTAAATCGTCAGGAATTTCCAACACTACAAAGCAAGAGGTACTGCGAGCAGTGCCATTACCTGATCCTGAACCAACTTTAATTTTCCCATTGAAGTCGAAGGAAAACCATTGACGCTTATCATGCAAGCATCAAACCCATCACTCACTATTGACTTACAAATAACCTTAACCTTACTGTCACCAAAGTGTTAGACTAAGGGGAGGGAAGTTGGCAATGTGATTCCTTGAAATGGAGATCTATAAATATAGCACATCAAAGGTAGAAATATACAACCATTTACAACATCAAATGGACCTTTGTTGTACCTCTCAACAATGTCACAAAATGTTTTCAGCACATAGCACACCAATCCATATTCCTGATTTCATTCACATTTTCCACAACCCTAAAAAGGTTTAAATCAACATTACTTCTAGATGTGGGAGTAAGGAAAGTACACAACACACACATCAGAAAATACTTCTTAAACATATCACCTCCCTCAGTCAACAATGACATATTACCTAGCAACTTATCATAAGGAATATTGTCATGCTTATCAGCCCCTAAATCCATCTTCCACTTAAGCCTCAACTCTATATCTCTATTCTTCCCCTTACCCGAGTTATTAACCTCTACAACCTCAACATCATTTATAGGCAGACACATGTAATCATAAACATTATCATTGATTATATAATACTTGTCACTATCTATTTGATGCAAGCAACTAATTGGGTTAAAGTTAGATACCAGATACTGAATCACATTTTTGGGAAAAATACCAAAATTTATCTTCAATAATTCTTCAAATCCTATATCAATAACTGACCTGATCTGCCCATCAGTAAATGATTTCACACGTTTTACAATCTTACTAGGGCTACACTTCATAGAGTAGCCCCTCTTCGAGCTGTAAAAAAAATAAAAAAATAAAAAAATAAGTAAGCATCACTGAAATATGAAACATATCATAAAACTGTAAGTCATTAATGCATACCTTGATGAATCATTAACACCCTTCGGAATTTTTAACTTTACAACTCCTCCACTCTCCTCTCTAACCCTCTTCCTCACAACAGATTTCCCTTTACCAACAGAAGCTGTTTTACATACAGCAACAACTTTTCCACCTTCCTCATCTGAATCACCAGTTTCTTCACCAGCACCATCAAACTCTTCATCATAATCCTCCTCCTCAGCAGACCTAACTTCACAATCATCCTTCTTCACATCAGACCTATCTTCATCATCATCCTCATTTTTATCAGAATCATCATGGTTCTCCCCACTCAATAATTTATTCTCATCATCTATCAGAATTCTCCTCACTGTCAAATTTACTACCAATAACATCATCAACTTGTTGTGAAACATCAACAACATTTTCTGAATCCTCCCCTTTGTCAGATTCTTCACCTTCATTAGAATTATCTTCATTTTCATCACCTCCTTCCTTCTCAGATTCCTCTTCAGCCTCCCCATATTTCTCAACATCATTTGGCTTCTCACCTTTGCCATCAGAACTGTCATCCGATTCTAATCCATCAACATCTTCAGAATTCTCATCAATTGTCTCCATTTTATCATCATCACTACTAGTCTGATCATTATGACCAGTTTCATCAATGGTAGCATCAAGTGTTTAAGATTGAGAAGGAGCAGCACTGAAGATCTCCTCTGGAAACAAAAATAATAAATACACAGTCAAATAATAGGGTAACACAAAAATATAATAAGGATTGAAAATTTTAAACAGCAGGGTTAAAACATATAGATTACCAGATAGAAGATCAGCAACTCCAGCATCAGTGAACATATCTTTGCAACGAACCTTTGACTGGAGAATCTTTGAAGCTGAAGAAATATATTTAACAACAACACCTATGAATATATTTTTAAAAAATGCAAAAGAATAAGATTACAGAACAAGTAACATCAAATCAAAGAAGAATGTATAAAAAGAGGGGAAAAAGTACAACCTGGTTCAGAAGATTTGTCAAGTTGAACAGAAATTTTTCCAGCACCGTCAGCTACATTTAAAGAAAGATCATAGCATATTAAAAACTAGGAGGCAAAAAATAATAAAACATTAAATTACAGAGCTAAGTATTCCAAAATAAATAAAATATTGTTGTTACCTTTTTGGGCAGATTTTCCAATTTGTAAAGTTGGAACTAGGCTAACTACCTTATCTGAATGAAATAAAAAATCAAGATCAAGTCACTGAGCAAGAAGAAGCAAAAATCAGAAAAGAAGTTTTAAAAGGAAAAACTAATTTTACCCTTTTTTTTTACAGATTTTACAGGCTGAGCAGAATCTAAACTTACAGCATCACCTAAAACATATAAAACATCAAACTATAGTAATAAAAGATAAAGAGTAATTAGTGAAACATCAAAAATCAGAAAAAGATATATTTAAAAGAGGAAATTATTGTACCTTTTGTAGCAGTTTTTTTCCAGGCAGATCAGAAGCTGAAAATCAAAATATAGTGCTAAATGGTAAAAAATAATAAATCAAAAATCAAAAGTAAGAAAAAGAAGTATTGAAAAGAAAAACTATCTTTACTCTTTTTAGAAGATTTTTTACCCGGCTCAGAAGATACTTGGCTGACACCCTCACCTGAATAATATGAAACATCAAACCGTAGTGGTAAATGGTTAAAAGTGAATAATAAAAAATCAAAAGTAAGAAAAAGAAGTATTTAAAAGAAAAACTAGTTTTACCCTTTTTAGCATATCTTTTACCAGGCTCAGAGGATACTTGGCTGACACCCTCACCTGAAAATATGAGACATCAAACCATAGTGGTAAATGGTAAAAAGTAAATAATAAAAATTTAAAAAATTAGGAAAAGAAATGTTAAAACGGAAAAGTATTTTTACCCTTTTAGCAGATTTTTTTTCAAGCTCAAAAGAAGAAACTTAGCTGACACCCTCACCTGAATAATATGAAACATCAAACCATAGTGGTAATGGTATAGAGTAATTAATAAAAAATCAAATCAGAAAAAGAAGAATTTAAAAGAAAAACTATCTTTACTCTTTTTAGAAGATTTATTTTTCCAGCCAGAGCTGAAACTTGTTTGACACCATCACCTAAATTACATAAAATATTAAACCATAGTGGTAAAAGGTAAAGATTAATAAATCAAAAATTAAAAATCATAAAAAGTAGAATTTAAAAGGAAACTATTTTTACCTTTTTTAGCAGATTTTTTCTGCCACAACATAAGCTAGACTGACACCATCACCTGAATTACATAAAACATCAAACCATAGTGGTAAAAGGTAAAGGGTAATAAATCAAAAAAATAAAAAATCAGAAAAAAAATATTAGAAAAAAATAATGTTTACCTTTTTAGAAGATTTTTTCCCAGTTGCAGCAAAAGCTATATTGACACCATCACTTGAATTACATGAAACATCAAACCATAGAGGTAAAAGGTAAAGAGTAATAAACAAAAAAATAATTATTTAATATGAAAAGTGCCATTACCCTTTTTAGCATTTTTTTTCCAGCCACATTAGAAACTAGACTGACACCATCACTCGAATTACATAAAACATCAAATCATAGTTGTAAAGGGTAAAGAGTAATAAATCAAAAATCAAATTTCAGAAAAAGAAGTATTAGAAAAAAACAATGTTTACCTTTTAGCGGATTTTTTTTCAAACTCAGAATTAGCTTGCCGGACTCCCTCACTTGAATTATATCAAACATCAAAGCATATTGATAAATGGCAGATAGTAATTCATAAAACATAAAATGAAAAATAAATCAAAATTATAAATATTACCAGTTGCATTCTCAGCTGAAACAGAGGCAATTTGGCTGGAATGAATATTACTGCCACCGTCCTCTAAAAAACACAAAACATCATCAAAGATTTAAAATAGGCATTGTCAAATCAATAAACAATCACATAAAAAAACACAATATTAAAATTTGAATAATACCTTTGCCATCAGAATTGCTCTCATGCCCAGCAAGAACTTTACCCTTACCGCTCATCGCTTTGACTCGTTTTACAGCAGCTTGATTTACACACCTCTTCCGGATATTTTATTTAGGGACAGAAGAATCATGAACTGGAGATTTTGTGGTAGACAGAAGAATCATGAACTGGAGACACACCTCTTCTTTTTCTCATTTCTTGGACTCGGAGCTGAAGGAAAACAAAAACATTAATAAAAATCAAAACATACAACAGAATTATACAGATAAACATATACCTCTAGTAAATGTAGGGATCGTCAGACCACGAATCCTATAAGATTTTCTGACATTATTTATAGCATAAATAACATCACCACCCATACATGTATATAAATATCCATGAAAAAGCAAATTTAGAACTAGAATTCAGCAAATCAAATAAACAAAACAGATGATCATTAAAGAAATATAAGACATCAATGATGAACCTAACAACATCATTTTGGGAAAAAAGACAAAAATATATGAACATACAAAAAACTGTGAAACTAGCACACATAAAGCATCAGATAGAAATAGTTGATACAAACTAGTAAACACTAGCACCATCATCACACATAAAACCAAACAGTACAAAGAAACATCAATACAAGAACAGTAAAGTCAAATGGAATTCTTGTATCATCAAATCAGAACTGTAAAACATCAAATAAAAACATATATAATGAAACATCAACTGATATACTTAAATCATCACTCTGACCAAAAATTACGATGAATAATTGTAATTTAAAAATCATACAATAATGACAATAAAAAACACATATAATAAGAACTACATACATAACACAGTTCCAACAGAAACATTAATTACTACATCTGATAAACAGGAATGAAGTCAAATGAAGACCTTGAAACATTATATTCAAACATTTAAACATTAAAACATTATGTAAAACCCTAGACGACAAAGAATGAACAAATATAGTAATAAATTCAAATATTCCAGCCAAACAAATAGAAAAAGTAACAAACCTTGAGAAGAAGTATTCCTCTTCTGATTTACAGCAACCTTCGAATAAACGGAAGATTGAGAGTATGATTTTGCAATTTTCAACACCGCATCGTCTATACAACCAGAATCAGCAAGATCTCCTTCCTTCGACATCTACAAAATGATTAAAATGAAAAATAATACAGTTAAAAGGGATCAACATCAATGAAAACCTAATAAACAACATGCATGTGAAAACCTCCAACTTCGCACTTACCTCTTCAAATACGATAACAATCACCAATCGAAGAGAGTAATAACTGCAAAAAAATGGATAGAAAGCTCAGAGTTCACCAACAAAAAAGTTTACTACACAATAAAATGGCTGAAAGCAAAGATTATCGGCCGGAAGAACAAATCTAGGTCGTCGCAGTTACCTGATGAAGAACCGAACCGATTATCAAGAAAAAAATGGAAGAAACTCCCAAAATCGGACCAGAATGACCGATTACACTCACATGAAACACGATCGAATGCGTATTAAGCAGCAAGAATGGATGAAAGTACCAAAATCACGGCGGGAATAGCAAACCCAGGTCACTAGAAAAGGGGGAAAAAGAGAGGGAGAGAACGAATATGTTTTTTTTGAGAGAAAACGAAGCGGTTTTGGAGAGAGAAAGGAAAAGGTAAGAATGAGGGGGAAGACGAAGAGATACTAAATATTAAATGTATGCTCAAATTGATTTTAATTACAATTCAGTCCCTAAAAAATATGAAAACTATAATTAACACCCATCCCAAATTAAGTATATATTATTTATAATTTAATCTCTAGTCTCACTGCAGGATCGTCTCACACAAGATTTTTCCTTAATGTTAATAGGTGTCCATGGGTACTCATTCGAAAAACCCAAATAAAATAAATAAGTGTGAAGAGTTTGACATGGGATATTTTGTAGAAAAAGTAAAGAGTTGTATGTTTGAATGAAACAAATATAATGGCAAAAGAAAAGCTTGAATCACACAACTTCATCAAGAACAACTAAAAAACAAAAGTAGACCTAGCTATAGAGCATTAATTGGCGATCAACGGCTCGCCCTCAGCCGCCCCGGCCACCCGACACCACAGGCCTCACCGGAGAGGTAAATCACAGCACTCCCGTAGCCGAGCTAGAGAGCATTAATTGGGATATCATAGTACGCGGTTGGCCACCTTATTACTTGCCAATATCCTTGACGGCGCATATTTGCTCATCCCCCATAGCAGACATCATAGTTACCACAAGATCCTTCCCTTCATTGAAGCCATCACTCATTTGTTTCCCAAGATTGTTATCGTCGGGAAGCTTCAGATATTCTTTGGTACCTCCATTGTTAGTAGGAAGGGACACAAACTCATCGTGGTCAATATCAATCAGTTGATAATCAGCACTGGTGTCACAGTTGCGGAACCAGAAAAATATTTTAGAGGGACTGATAAATATTACTCAAATTTAAATTTTAAAAACTCAACTTGAAAATAATGAAAAATACCACGTAATATAATTAATTGAGTACGATAAAATAAATTTTTTACAAGTTCACTAAACTACTCAAATTACTACTTTCTAATGCTCGAATTATTAGAAGTAGGACTGGGAACAAGTAGGGGCAATAAATATCTACGAGACTTGATGAGACGTCAAATGCATGTATTTTCCAAAGCATTTAACATCTCTTTTATCATATTTTTGTTGTAATATTTCTAGATTTATGTGGGTTTACATGATAAGGGGTTTAGATGACCATTTTCGGTTTTTATATCTGAATCCTTCATTTTGTAACCTATGTTTAGTCTAATGGATTTTTGTTCCTTACGAGCATCTAGATTCCTTTTTGTAGGCTTAATTTGTAGATTGCTCATGAGCAATTAGGAGTAGTTTATTGAAGTCCATTCGAAAGAATGGTAGAAGATGGAAGGCCACTCACAAAGTGGTAGAAGATAATGTAAAGAAAGGAGAGCAAATAAAAGGGTGAAGAATGATCTATGTTTTGAAGCAGCGTTCTAAGAATTTTTTGAGAAGAATCATCCTCCAAGAGTGGTACCATTGGATTCCTCTTCTTGAGTACTATAAAATTGACTACAAGAACTCCCAAAATGGATCAACGGTTCACCCGTGGGAAGCAAAACAAGAAGCCGCGGGCGAGGCCATTTCTGAATTTGGGCTGAGACCTCTGCCGCCCGGGCGAGCCCATTTCCGCCCGGGCGACGCCAATTCCGCCCGGGCAACACCTGCTGCGTTTTGACCTTCCTTTTTACCAACTTGGGCTATAAATAGCCGCCCTTCTTCCCATTTTCCTAAGCCCGACTTGGGGGCTCCAAAACCCTAGTTTTTCACCTTTTTTCCATTTCTTATTCTTTCTTTGTAGATCTTTGTTCTATGTTATGGGTTTTGATTATCTAGCTTAGTTTTGTACTTGGGAGCAATGGATTTAAGCTTCCATATCTATGTAGTAAGAACCATATCTATCTATTTAGTGTTTTTGCTATTGTGCATTTATTGAGCTTTGAATGTGAATTGTTAATTGCATTGATATTGTTGGAAGCTTGAGTATATGACTTGCTTGTATGATTACTTGTTAGGGTTGGGAGAAAGTAGCTAATTCTCCCCTCTTTTAATGTGGAATCCAAGAGCATGAGTTAGAGCTTCTTAAATGATGTTGGTGTGTTAATAATTGCTAGATGAATGTGATGATGTCGAACTCGTTGTCATGTTTTTTTAGGTAGCAAATGAAAGAAGTCTATGAATGTCGATCGTTATTGACTAATCTTGTGTAAATGCATGAATTGGTTAAATGTTTAGATACGGTGTAGTATTTATAAGTGTTGCCAAGCTTGTTGATTCTTTGTGCTAAATGCCATCAATGGGATACTCTTAGTCCTAGGGAGTCATTGGTGAGGTTTGACAAGAGATTTCGAATTCACTCTTGCAAACTACTATCTAAGAAGGATAGAATATTTATCTTCACAACAATTAGTTGAAGTAGTGAGTAGATTGTTTCACTTATTCTTGAAGCATTTGTTATTTAGTATTCATGTGTTCTTAATGCTATGTTTTGCTTCATTTATGCCATGGGAGGTTTGAGAATAGGAAGTGTTTGCATGATTGAAGTGTTAGGGTGTTAGGAAAGTGACGAATTCCTTAGCTCCTTTGCATGAAAGTCTAAGAACATGAACTTAGAACTTCTCGAGTATAATGTGTGGTGATTCTTGCTAGATAAGTATGTTAATGTGGATTGTTCTCATATTTATCCTATAGATGGAATGCAAGGTTGAACCTTGAATGTGGTTTGTTCTAGGTTTAGCCTAATGAATGCTATGTTTGGTTAAATGGCTATGTCTTTGGTAGAAGGCTTGTCGTTGTCAAATCTATGGTCCTTCGTTATAATGCCATTGATGAAATACCCCTATGGTAGTTGTTTGTCTAGGGTGATCATCAATGAGGTTTGCAAATGGTCGTTGTTTGTGTTTGCAAATTACTATTAAGAAGGAATGAATGTTGATCTTCCATTGGCATTCCCCATACGTAACAAATGTGATAGGATGAGTGAATGGTTCAATGATCTATATTAGGTTTGGAAGTGGATATCTATTGCCCCCAAGGCTTTGTCTTTTGTAGTTTAAAAATCCTTTTTCTTATTTTTGTTTGATGATTAGCATAGTTACTTGACATTGCTAGTTATCTTGTCTTTTAACTTTCATAACTTAGGACCACCATTACCAACCAAAACCCCCCATTTAGATGCTTTTATATGTGTATATATATTTACTCCTAGCATAATATCAACCATCTGTGCTTAAACGCTTGAGAAAATTCCCCTTCTTCGTGGACGACCCCGACTTACCGCTATCTACTTAGTTGTAGATAGTAAGCATAAAAGGGCTTATAAATATTAACTTTGAGAGGTACGACGACGGCCTCCCAAGACTCCATGGCTTGATAACGTTGCATAATCGGTTCATTCTCAATCTTAACAAAATATATTTTTCAATATACACCACCATAACATCACTCAACCATTCATCCCCCCTTCTATTACGAGGATCGACCTTGATATTCTTCAGGGCAGAAAAAACCCGCTCAATTGAAGCAGTTGCAACTGGTAGAACTATGCTAACTCAATAAGATGATATACCAATGGATAGAGTACACTGCTACGTGATTGAACCATATGTTGAGCAAGACTTCCAAGATCATTGATGACTGAGTATGCATCATCATCTCTCACATCATGAATGAAGTAATCAAGTTGTTGCGCAAGTTCTAAATGATCAACCAGGGAGAAGTCATCCCGATAGAGTTTAGCATGACGAAGCAACTTACCAACATCAAACATGGAAAATATTTCTCTCGGATCAAGGCATGTAATACAAGTGAGTAATTCCGAGCTTGCTTCCCAAAATCGATGATTCATTTCAAGAATCATCCTGTCAACGGTCTAGTATTGAAATAATAAAAAATATAACAATAACATAAAAAAATACATATAAAATAATATAAACAAAATAAATTAAACTATGTAAATATTAAAGTAGTACCTGAAGAAAAATTTCAACACAGTGGAAATCATGATTGTTCAACATTTCTCCACATCGTCTAGAACGGTGACGAATTTTCCGTTGTGCTTCCATCACGTCTAATGTGATCTCATGCTTCACACAAAATGTGTTGATTCCATCCAATAATTTATCAAACCACCATCTCTGAATTCTTTCAATTCAGTCTTCATTATATTCATCATTCGTACAGCCATTGAAATATTTTGATCTCTTTGTTGCAAGGCAAGGGACAATTGACTTGTAGCTCCCAACAAATGCTTCATAAAAAACATACAAAATATAAATTCATAGCTCTCCATTCTATCAATCAAACCCTTTGTTGTAGAGGCTTTTTCATCTAAATTTCTATGCTCACAGATATTAAGAAGCACTTGAATAATAGAATACCACATTGCCTCAAAACGAAGAATAGTAGTGTAATGTGATCCCCAACGGGTATCACCTGGCTGTCTCCTGATTTTTACCTCTTCAACTAACATTCTCCCCAATCTCCAATGCCTCTACAAGTCTAGCATGTTTTAGTTGTACAAGCATCTATTTTCTAACACATGAACCTCCAACTATATTCACAGTTTTAACAGATACCCAAAAAAATCACCCACAGATAGAGTACTATATGCAACAGAAACAACAACCAATTGAATTTGGTGAGAGAAACAATGAATATACCTTGCAGAAGAGTTTTCTTTCAATATCAAATCTTACAATCCATTAAACTACCCTCGTATATTTGAAGCCCCATCATATCCTTGACCTCTCAGCATTGACAAGGACAATTTCTTATCTACAAACAATTGCTTAAGAGCCTCCATCAAAGTAATAGCTTTAGTATTGGAACCATACACAAGAGCAAGAAACGCTCAAGAATACATCCTTGCTTGTTGACATATCTCAAAACAACTCCCATTTGCTCTTTTATTGATGCATCTCTAGCCTCATCAACAAGAATAGAAAATACACTATCTCCGATGCCATTAACAATAGCATCATTTACCTTGCCAACAAAAGCACTTGAGAGCTTTTTCTTAACTCTGGGGGATGTCAACTTGCAATTTCCGGGAGCATTTTCATTCATTACCTTAGAAACATCATCACTTTGCTTGCAATACCAGTCAACCAATTCAAGATAATTACCCTTATTGATGGAATTCCAACCCTCATCATGACCACGAAAAGCCAAACCTTGATATAACAAGTATCTTGTCACATCCAAAACCACATTCAAATGTGTGCGATATGCCTTTTTTGCTTCAATAAAATGACTGTCGAAACAGTGTGAGATACTTTGCTTTTGAAGGCTAAAATTTCTCAATTTGATTGTTGCACCATGATGAATTCCATCCACATTCATAGCATGTTTCCTAAATACTTTAAGGGCATTCTTCCAATTCATCACCCCTATCCACAGTATATGTCGTCCCCTTTGCTGAATTCTTAAAAAGATAGCAAGGAAAACAAAAGGCAACAACCTTTGAAACACTATACTCCAACCAATTAAATTCATCAAACCAACCCTTTTGAAAACTTCTAAATTCATCATTGAACATTGTCTTAGGAAAAGTATGATTCTTAGGTTGGCAAGGACCACTTAATATATATTCTCTTAGAACTTCATCTCTAATAGAAAGATCAATCTCTTCAATAGGTTTACATAGCCCGGGATCACTTATAACATCATTCTGATTTAATTTTATACGAGATTGTTTTCTACTACTACCCTCTTCATTGTGCCTTTGTTCATTAGGTTCATTCGATCTCTTTAAAGATAGAGATCCACTACTTTGAATTAAAAATTTATCCATAACCTATTAAATATCAAATAGGGAAAATATGTAAATTGATTCATTCTTATAAAATCTAAAAGAGTCATGAAACAATAACAAATTGAGATAACAAATATTTTATAAAATCACATTCATATAAATTCAATTTCATAAATATCCCTAATTTCATAATTCGATTATGACAATTTCACATACAAAATAAATCAAACAGTTATAATTTATACATATGCAATTCAACTGAAGTTCAACAATCATACAACCATATAATCTAATTCGACATCCAATCTAAAAATCATGTTCACATAAACTTAATTTTTGAAGGAAAAAATAAAATAGACAATAAACCCTAAAATTAAATTACCTTAGCATAAAGAGAACCAATGGTTCAGTGGAGAGTGGAGGGCTAGATGGTGGTGGACTGTAGCATCGGCATCGGCTGCGGCGGCATCCGGTGTCAGGAGGTGGAGGCGTGGCTGGAATTGAGATTTGGCCACTGCTTTTCTCTTCCCATTTTGAAGTTTTCCCAATCTCAAATTTGATTGGGGAAATGGCCCAATCCATTTTAAGCCTTAAAACTGACTTTTCATTTTTTTGTTGCCTTCAGTACAAGTGAAATGACGTCGTTTCACTTACATGAAAACGACATCATTTTAGTAGTTCATGGGCCAAAAAAATAAGGCCGCGAAGCGGCCTTCTTCTCCAAGCAGTCTAGCAGGAAGACGCGGAAACTTGCCGAAAGACGCAGAAACTCGCCAAAAACCTATTCCTTCCACCACTACTACCTATGGCCGGTGACTCAGGTAGGGCTGGAGCCCTACCTCGCATACCACTGGTTCCGCCCATGGGGTGACATGAGAAATATTGCAGTTATGAGAGGAAGGAACGGTATCCTCTAGCTTCTTGCCATTGAAGATATCAATTACCCCAAAGAGACACTTTGCATGTCAATGCTTACCTGTTTTGGACGTGGAGACGATTGGAAATTGATTAAATCTAATTATGCAAAAAGTCAATTTTCTTATCCCGGATCTCATGCATGTATTTAGTTTGAATCTATCTAAAGTTTAGATTACCTTTGAAGCGTGCTTTATCGTCGAATTCAATGAACTATGGAGACGAGAATTCCATATGTGATTCCTTTATACGTATCCACACATCACAATCAGATTGCCTACACCGCCATCAGCTTAGAACGCTGATCAGTAAGCAAATACCCGGTCTTTCTTCTTCTCCGTACAGTGAGGTTTATTTTATGAGAATAGTTGGGTTGGTTTCTATTTTTTTCCGTCTGTAACGGTCAGGGTTCTAATGTTGTCATCATGAAAATTTCTGTAAAAATATCTATTTATACTATAAAAAAAAGTCATTAATCCAAGAAATCCTAATCTAAGTCAATTTGGGCTTAGCCCAATTAGACATAATGAGTTCTAAACTAAATTCTCATATAAATACTATCCGGCCTCCTATCCCAACAATAATTTCTATTATCCAATTTCATGCTTTTGTGTGACGATATATGTTTAGTTATAATAAGCTGCAAGCCCAATATAATTGATGTTAGCGGATCGAAAGCAGTTTCCACCTAAACATTTCAATCACTCAAAATAATTGAATTCTTTATCTCCGTAATTAATCCTCTAACTATATATGGAAAACGCACATTGACTGAAGGACACTATTCCAACAATCTCCCACTTGTCCTTTTAGAACAACCGTGCATTCGTATTCATTTGTCGCTTAATATCTTCATATGAACATAAGGTAAGATAATGTGTCATCCTTATCAAGTTCAAATGCATTTCTCAAATTTTTGAGCCTAACTGTTAAGACATATGATTAATCCATAATCCATCTGAGCACGGCTATGCATTTTTCAGTCCCAACTCTCCGAGAGGCCCATAAGACACCAATCTCATGTAAATGAGAGGACAATCCCACTCTTGTACATTTAAGTTTTCTCCACTCGATTCATCGCAACCCAAGAACTGCCTTTATAGTTTCATTTTACGGTGTGACGTTTGACAGCCTAAAGGTACGCCAATCCACAAGCAAGCAAACACTAAATTACTCAGGTATGAGGAATACATTCCTATAGTCAATAAGACATACTTATGACATTATGAATATCTTAAAGTATTCTCATGGCGGGTTTGTCCAATTCAAGTTCCCAACTTGCATCCATGAAATTGATTCATGACATACCACATCATTCAGCCTATGAAATAGTGTTGTAAATCAACTTGCAAACTAGTTTTCTTCAGTCATGAGTGTCCATTCTCAATGACCTAAACTAGGGACATAATCAATCTTACACTCCAGTTCACTAAATAGAGTTTCATTATCCAAGACATATTCTTGATAACCTATGTGGAGATGTAAATTAATTTTGGTCTTTCATTCAACACTAAACCAAGTTAAATGAATATGAAATGAAATTTCATAATATACTAAACGGTTCAATTTTCAATGTCTAAAATCACAAAATTATGATAACTAGAACATAACAAAAACTACCATTACTATCCAAAGAGCTAGATTCCTATTACAAATGTGTGAGGCCTAGGCTCCAACTGTGGAAGAGGTTAAGATTCCGGATCAACAATTTGTCATCCTTTCTCACTTGCATATAACAACTTACCATTCTCGATATATTCTCAAAGAATGCAAAATTTCTGAGGACAAATTTTAACTCATTGGGTTCTTTGACTCATTTTGCCTAAGCGATTACTCTACCATTTTCTAAATAGAGAGTCACCAAGTCAGCTAAGATATGGACCACGTCAAGTTCAGTGATGAATATCCTAATTCAAATACCTTCCTATGCAGCTTCCAAAGCAGCAATGTACTCGGCTTTAATTGTAAAATCAAACAAAAGTGATTCACTTATCATTTTTCACAACCAACTCATTTTCACTATAGACCCAGGAATTTTTCTTTAGTCCATTTCAGGCACTGAAACATTTTCTTGGTCGCACACCAATGCATCTTTCCTTAGTCTATTTTATATCTCATCGTTGTGCTCTAAGCATACGAGACATAAATGTGAGTACATATCATAACATACATGATGAACCCTATTTCATATACATAAGCGATCATACTCATTCTGTTTTTCTCATCGGATTTCGATGAATACCGAGTCTTACTAATAGTCATGCTATGAATCATACGTAGAAAATATTTTACGCTATTTCATGTCGAACCTATCAAACATTACCTAGTAAGTTTTTTTTCTAAGGTTAATCATCCTCTTTGAACAACCTATGTAGATCTTGATGCCCAAGATGTACTTTTCCTCTCCTAAGTCATTCATCGCAAAACACTTTCCGAACTAAGTCTTCATAGACTCCAACTTCGGTTAGTCATTTCCAATGTCATCGACATAGAGAAGTAGGTATTCAATCTTGCTCCCACTAACCTTCTTGTATACACAAGATTCCATAACATTTCATTGAATGCCAATATCTTAATCGCTTCATTGAAATGTATATTCCAACTCCTTGATACTTGTTTCAATCCATAAATGGACCTCTGAAGATCATATATTTTCCTATCTATTTTGGCCAATAAAACCCTAGGATTGTGTTACATACACATCTTCTTCCAAAATCCAATTAAGAAAGACATTTTCCAGATATCAAAATCGGAATGAGTTGCAATTGCTAGGAAAATTCAAAATAGACTTAGGCATTCCAACTGGAGAAAATGTCTCATCACAATCCCTCCCGTGGACTTGTTTATACCCTTTAACTATCAGTCTAGCCTTGAAAACATAAATGTCTGGTTTCATTTTGAAGACCATTATTTTAACCTTTTAGTAATTCAACCAATATCCAAACTTGGTTTTCATACATAGAGTCTATTCTTAATTTCATAGCCTTAAGCCACTTTGCGGAGTTAGGGCTTGTCAAAGCTTAAATTTAAGTCATAGGTTCATCACTTTCTAAAAGTATGATTTCTTAGTTTTCAGTCGCAAGGACATAATGTACCTTCGTCCAAATCATATACCTTTCTGACCAACAAGGACATGAGCATTTTCAGTAGTCTTTAAGACTTTTCCCGTATTTATCTTTATCACTTCACATGAAGGGATCAATGTTTCCAGAACTGGCTGTTGCTCACCTCAAAACTTATTGAAGTTTAAATTCCTCCCACTTGTCATTTTGGAAAGATGATACTTCTCCAAAAGGACACATTATCGAGCAACAAAACAGAGTTCTCAGAATGACTGTAGAAGTAATTCCCCTTTTATATCTTTTGGATATCCCACAAAGAGACATTCATGGTGAAAGCTCACTAGGAAACCTTGTTTCACCTATGCCTCGCAACCCCAAACTTTAAGAGAAAAGACATTCAAGAAACCCTTCCTTGCATATCCCATATGGTGTCTTTCCTACCGCTTTAGACAATGTCTGGTTCAGTGTGAACACTACCTTTTTTAAAAGAGCAAGTCCATCATAAGAAAACTGGAAGACTGGCTTGACCCATTATTAAACTAACCATATCTAATAAAGTATCATTTATCCTTGCGGACACACCATTCATTAAGGTGTTCCTATAGGATGCAATTATGAAAAAATGTTACACTCTCTCTGATGGTCAACAAATTCCTGACTCAAATATTCACCACATCAATCCAATTGAAGTGTTTCAATTTTCTTGTCAAGCATATTCTAAACTTCATTTTTAAACTCCTTAAATTTCTCAAAAGAATCAGACTTGCCTCACATCAAGCAACATCAAGTAGATAACTATATCCACTCAAATTGCCGATAAAGCTAATGAAGTCATGAATCCACCTCTTGCAATTGAACACATTTTGGTCAGCAAAACACTTTGTTAATAAAACCTAATAGTTCACTTGCTCCATCATCCATCACTATGAAGAGTGATTTTGTTATTTTGCCATCACAATATTTGCATGTCTCAATCGACTCCAAGTTAAATGATTCCACAGTACCCTCCCACCGAAGTAACTGCATGCAATTTATGTTCATGCGGCCAAATCGACAATTCCAGAGGTACCTAGACTCGAACAATATGTTTTTAGCCCTTTTGATATTTACGCCATAAACTTGTTCATAAATTTTAAGCAAATAAAGATAATTGTCTAATTGTGCAAAACCACAACACATCCATCTGAAATGGAACAATCATTGCTCCTATTACAATGAAAACCTCCCGTGTCCAATAAAAAATGGTAATTGTGTTGTAGTAACACCTAGATCAAAATAACTATTATATGACCTAGTGTAAGCCCATAAGGCATAGATAAACTATAAGTTCCTGCGATCAATGGAGCAACTCTTGCTTCATTTCCCCCATGTAGGTTGACCTCTCATCAATATTAACTCCTATTTTGTTCTCTCCACATTTTTTAAATTGTGAGAAACACATACGATATCCAATACCCATCAGTAGAGTTATTAACGACATATATTGTACATGATGTATATAACTGGAATGTCACCTACTCGCCCATTCCTTGTCGTCTAAGAACTAGGGGCAGTATCCTTTCTAATGGCATGTGTCATTTCAGTATAAGTATTGGGACATATCAGACTTTACAACTTTCTGCTTCCTAGTAGTATGTTGTGTCTTAGGCGCATGGGTATTATGGTTACCTTAGCCCTATCCTACTTCTTTATTCTTCCATTTATGATTCAAATCCCTTTCGCTTCTGCACCAATAGAACCTTGTTCCCGGTCTCAATCTTGACACTTGACTCAACTTATTTTAAGCATTTCATGCACCTTAGTCAAAGTCCTTTCTTTTCTGCTTAAATGGTTCCAAACCATCATAGAGTGAATATAGATAGATGTCAAGGTCAACTCTTAGCCATAGGTAAAATATTGTATCTCCATGTTATCAAATGATTCAATCATTTTCAAAACATGAGATCCCACTAGTTTTCCTTTCTTTATGTTCAATCAAGAATGGTCTTGAAGGTCTCAAACCTCTCAACCCTGGCTTGATCGTGAATTATATCTTAGAGCTCCAAGTTGATGTTGTAATATCTGAGTTCAAAACTTTCCTCGCAATTATTTACTTATACTATTCAACATAAGACACTTGACATCAGGGATTCGAATATCAGTGGCATGCTCATTCTTTTCTTGCATTAGAGCTATAATCAAGTTCCTTTGCCAAGTAACTATCGTTCAATTAATCCTTCCAAAGGATCGAACGGAGATTAGAAGAGTTGTTTGTTGTTATACATGATTACTACAATATAAATAAATGAAATAAAAAACCATTTAAATAGAATAACTTAAAGAAAAGCATACACACATTATTAGAAGTTATTCAAAATTTTATTCTATCCAAGTTGGTCCCGTGAATAAAATGATTCCAAGACCCTCAAAATCACAAGGTCTTAAGCATGCTTTGATTTATCTCAATTCCTTTGATTTTAGGTAAGCAATATCATTGCTAATAGTATCCAATACTACTCTTGGTCGAGAAGGTACATCCAATGTACTACCTATCTTTTTTTGCCTCAATATATGAGGACCCCTCACTGATATTAACGAGTAAACCAAAACTAACGTGTAGACCCTTTCACTAGGTCTACCCTCATTTGTCCCAAGATTAGAAGTGCCACTATCACTTTGGCGAAATCTGTCACTAGTGATCGAGGGCTTAATGAGTGTTCTTGTTTCGGAAAAGCAAATTTTTGCTCACTATTACTTTTGGGACCGTGGTTCGTTATGTTTGTTTGATAATTAGTGAACGAACTTCATAATCATCCCACACACATAAACCAATCGCATGCATTTATAATATAAAAGCAATAAATAAATGCATCTAAAGTGATCCAAGTATGACCCCCCTAATCTTGACAAAATCTTCATCTTGTCTGCTGGATCCCATATGTCGATCTTGTCATCGAACTTACAATTTATTTCAATTTAATTAATAAAACTGAAAATAAATTTACAACATGGCAATAAACGGTACGGAGACCATAATTAATTACAATACTCAATAAACGACACGCAGACCGTATTTAAATATCTAGTTGGACCATACTAGTCACTTATTATCCTGAACTGAATCAAATTCATATATGCATACATTCGTATCTAAAATGAATGACCCAATTACATATAAAAATAAATTGAAATAAAATCACATAATTAATCATGCAATTAACCACTCAAAATAATTAAGTTAACTAATTTCTAAAATTATGAACGTTAATTATTTTTCTTTGCCGTATTTAATCATTCTAAATTATTAAAGAACTTAATATACTAGGCAGTCCATATACCAATGATAATTAAGTTAACTAATATCTAAAATTCTTAACTTTAATCATTATTCTTTGTCATAATTATTAATTCCAAATTATAAAGAAAGTAGATATATTAGGTACCAAAAAATAATTAAGTTAACTAATTTCTAAAATTATTAATTTTAATTATTATCACCTAATATTATATTATTTTAAATAATGAAATAATTATAATTTAATAATCAAGCACATCTCATGCCTTAATTAATAAACCTTTTGTTCAAATTTAATTTTAATTTCTAAAATTAAAATTACTCCAACTCAGAATTATAATTATTAAAATAAATTAAAATACTGAGCCCAACCTAATTTTAATCAGGCCCAATTATAATTTTCAAAAAATATATATTATTATTCTAAATACGGTTCAACAGTCAAATCCAGTCCAACTGGAGTTAACCGGTCCGGTCAGACCCGACTAATACGAGTCGGATCCTTAGTTCCCAAAACCTTGGGATGTAAGTGGCCCAGCCACTCTTTTCAATTATTCACGTGCCTAGTCACAATTTTGGGCCAAATAATATATAAGCCCACTTTAAAGCCTTAATTCCATGGTGCAGCCAACTAGGGTTTGCAGTGGCCTCCTAGCGGAGACTATCGTCGCCGTGTGAATAGTATTACCGGCAATGAACATTAATTTCTGATAATGAATAGTATTGCCGATATTGAACAGTACTTTTGGTTGTGATCAGTTTTTTTTAAAATAATTTTTTTGAGTGGGTTTAAGTCAAATTAAACTATCCGATAATTAATTTGATTAAAGCATGAACACAAATCTAAAAACCACATTATGTAAACCTAATTCACATATTGTCTAGATCAAACTAAAACATGCAAGAGGCTCTGATACCACTGTTGGAAATTGATTAAATCTAATTATGCGGAAAATCAATTTTCTTATCCTGGATCTCATGCATGTATATTTAATTCGAATATATCTAAATGTTTAGATTACCTTTGAAGCGTGCTTTATCGTCGAATTCAATCAACTATGAAGACGAGAATCCCAGATGTGCTTCATGTATACATATCCACACAACACGACCAGATCGCCTACACCGCCTTTAGCTTAGAACGGCTATAAGCAAGCAAAGACCCAGTCTTTCTTCTTCTCTTACAGTGAGGTTTATTTTATGAGAATAGTTGGATTGGTTTCTGGTTTTTGTCGTATGTAACGGTCAGGGTTCTAATGTTGTCACCATGAACATTTCTGTAAAAATATCTACGTATACTATAAAAAAGTCATTAATACAAGAAACCCTAATCCAAGTCAATTTGGGTTTAACCCAATTAAACTTAATGAGTTCTAAACTCAATTCTCATATAAATACTATCTGACCTCCTATCCCAACAGTCATTTCTTTTATCCAATTTCATGTCTTTGTGTGTGATCCTATATGCTTAGTCATAATAAGCCATAAGCCCAATATAATTGATGTTAGCCGATCGAAAGCGGATTCCAGCTAAACATTCCAATCACTTAAAATAACTGAGTTAATTATCTCCGTAATTTATCCTCCAACTATATATAAAAAATGCACATTGACTAAAGGATACTATTCCAACATAGACCTCAGGAACCTTGCAGGGGCGGTTCTTGATGACAATGTAACCGTTCTTCCTGATGGTTCCGGCTTGCTGGTGGAAGGTTTTGGAGGCTCCGGCATCGGCCTTAGACTCGAACTGGTGGTCTTCGTCCGACATGTTTTCGGTTTCGATCGGCAGAATATAATTATTATAAGTTATCAACTTGATCTCGAGGAAGGTTTCAGATTTATGTGAGTCCTGCCCCCAGGCATGTATTTATAGGTAAAATAATTTCCTTATCCTATTCCTATCTAATACCGGAGATTAGAAGCAAACCTAAACCAAACATGAAAAGGAAACTGAATACGAAGGGAAACTTAATTAAATTATTGCTAGCAGAAGAGAATTACAACTATTTTATTGCAAAAGTTTAAGGAAAGACGACATTTTCATAAGTTTATGGACAGTCTATGTTGGCTTTTACCTTAAATGTTGTAATTTTTTTTATAAACTTGAACTATTTTATTTTAAAAGTTAAAACAAGTAATAATATGTATTTGAATGTCAAAATATAAAAATTATATAAAATATTTTCAAATTTTTTGAATTTAATATGTAATTTAACAAATGCAGTATATGAGGTAAAAAATAAGTGGCATGTCCATAAGTTTATGGACAGGCAGTCTGTCCTCTATTTTATTTAGTTTGGTTCAACTAGGAAAAATAGCAATTTCGCTACTCTTTCTGTCCCAACTCTATTTGCACTATGCACTATTTATTTAGTCAAACTTTGTTAAATAGAAAAGTAAAATTTCTACTCCCTATGTTTCACTATGTATGGCATCATAGGTTTAGATGTTATGTTTTTTTGTAAGTTGAAATGTATGGAGGAAATTGAGTGAAGGGAGTAAAAAGTTTAATGAGTGGTTAGGAATGATGTGCTTTTTGCCATAAAAGAAAATGTGACAAACTTAGAAAAACATACAAATATGGTAAGTGTGTCAAACTTAAGAAAACAGAGGGAGTGGTTTGTTTTTAATTAAAGATTCACCCAAGGTGAGAGGGGGTTTATTAAGCTTCCCAGGCCATAAACGTAACAAATGATGTTCAATCGATTTGACGTTTTACATTTAGAAGTAAGCGGCCAAACAAGGTAATAGCATTTAGCCTCTCGCTTATAAGCTTCCATTTCTATTCCCTCCACCCCTAGTGTTAACAAATAGAAATGGCCTATTCCCCAAGTCGAGGTCTAAAACAGCCTACCACTTTTTTGTCTCCAATTCCCATTATTGACAAAAAGAGGTGGCCTTCCGTGATAGCCCCTCGCAAATTACCTCCCCAGAGACAATTTACTTCAAGCTATAGGACCAGGAGTAGCACAGCTGAAATGTGTATAATTAACTCAATGAAGCCTCCATCTTGACATATTGTGTGCCATCTTGAGAGTGTTCTTGATCATGGACAAGAAAACCGCGATGCCTGCATTCCTACCATAAAAATAGTATACTAGCAGTATCTTTGCAATCTAGGAAGTTCTAAGGTAGAGAAAGTGCATAGCACCTAGATGGATTAATCCGCTGATGTCTCTCGACATACTAGAAATATTGGTAAAGAAATTATGTACCTTTGATGTGCTTGCTAGTTTTGCAAGAGAGTCCGCAACGCTATTAGCCTCCCTATAGATGTGGCATATGGTGAAGTCGAGCCTGCTCAGCAACTTCAATATTTTCCTGATATTTGTTATGTAGTGCCATGGTACTCTGAATTCTTTTCTCACCACTGGAACCAGGATCAGAGAGTCGCACTCTATTTGTAGTGGAGAGAATCCTTCCTGCAAAGCTAGCTCTAGACCTTGTTCTAAGGCTTTGATTTCAACCAAAGGGCTGTTACCTTGACCTAGATATGTGGCCTTGGCTATCTGGACATGTCCCTGCTGATTTCTAACAATAAAACTAGCTCCAACATCCCCATTTATGAGGGCAGAGCCATATGTGTTTACATGTCTTCGGGAGTTCCCAGTGGATAATCGCATCTACTCTCTTTTTCTTTTTGTACATGTTAGGCATTTCGACTAAAACAGACAGATTTACAAACATAGACCATATGAAATTCAGATTATGGGCAATGAATATGTCCTGGTATTGTATCATAACCTTCTAGATTATTTGCATAAAGTTTGACTTTATAGATTCACGTATATATTTGTTTCTAGCACACCATATAAACCAAGTTATGATACATGGAAGAATATGAATCAGATGAGCAAATTCAGAGTCTTTAACCTCAAAGGACTGGTAAAAGTAAAACATGTCCCAAAGATATATAAATTTGTGATTTGGCAGGTTAAAAATTGATTTCCTATAGTCCCATATAATTTTGATAGATCCATAAGAGTTAAAAGAGTGGTGGATATCATCTGAATCTTGATCACAAAAATGCATTTGGAAGGGAGATTGAAGGATATATCTTCTAGGATATTAGGCAGAGCAATCAATCGATTCAATAACTTCTAATTAAAGACACTACATTTTCAAGGCAGCATTTTGGACCACATACATTTGAAGGATGAAACTTCATTTTTTTGTTTGTCTAAGAAAATTATAGGCAGAATTCAGAGAAAAACACCATTTTCAAATAATTTCCAGACAAGTGCATTATCATATTCCGGATATAAGGAGGTTTCATGCTAAAGCAAGTTTAGAATATGCACAGGAAGACCAACACTTAACAAGGTAAGGAAATGACTCTTATTTGAAGTGAAATCAGCAATGGAATAATCAGGTCAAGGAATGCCTGTGTCGCTATTCCAAGCATCAATGAGTGGGCCAAATCCAGTCCAAATTGATATCCAAAATGGTACCTTTCCTTTTCCAACCTGCACAAAGGAGTTAGTGACAACAATATCTTAAATTTTCGTTATCCTTCTCCATGTTCTAGAGACTTTTAAGTAATATGGCATAGACCACATGACCTTATACCATAAATATTGATTTAGTTGCAGCTTCCACAGAGTTTAAGTGAGAAATTATTAGTCACCGTATGCAGATTTTTAAGGTCAAGACTATTCTCCAATTTAGTATAACAAAGGTTGGGGTAAGATCTCCATTTTTTTGTTTCCATCCTTGTTATCTGAAATCCTCTAAAAGAATCTAGCAAAGAGTTTGTGCAGCCTATCAACTAAATTAAGTGTAAGGGAATGGCTGACCAGAACGTGTTTGATTAAAACCATCCTACCGGCTTGATTTAGAAAGTTGTTTTGCCAAGATAAGATTTTAGAGGATACAAAGTCAATAAGGGATTGAAAATAAATGTTTTTACACCTCCCAATAAACATAGGGAAGCCCAGATACCAAAAGGGGAAGCTACCTGATATCATACCTGTTTCATTTGTTTAAAAAGTCTTAATGCTTGGAGGTGCAGATCTCGAGAGATAGAAAAAGGATTTATCAAAGTTCACCGTTTGACCTATAGCTCTTTCAAAGATTTTGAGAAAGAAAATAAGAGTTTTAAGACCAGCCTTTGAAAATTTCATGAAAATTGTTGTACGTCTGCAAAAGAGAGGTGAATTACTTTGATCATAGAATTTGGCAGCTTGTAAAAGTCCATATTTGCGTATTGAAACAAGAAATTCAGGTTCTTCGAGAAGGTCTCAGCCATAAGAATAAATAAGAAAGGAGACAAAGGATCTCCTTACTTGAGTCCTCTTCAAGATTGGAAGAAGCAATGTGATTTCCCATTCACAAGTACAGAGAAATAAGCTGCTCTAATGTTGCCCGTAACCACATCCACCAGAGATTTTTTTAAACCAATTTTGAGGAGGTTTTTTTTTAAGAGAATGCAAAGAGACTCTATCAAACACCTTCATCATATCAAGTTTGAAAATCACATTAAATCCATGTTTTTATTGTTTAAAAAAGAAGTAAGTTCTTGCATAAGAATAATATTATCCGTCAGTTCTCTACATTGAGCAAATGCAGTTTGTTCAGGTGAAATTAACACTGGAATTATGGGCTGAAGTCTTTGTGTTATTAGCTTAGAAAAAAAAATTCACAAAGTTACACAAACTGATTGAACGAAAATCCTTAAAAAGCCATCAGGGCCAGGTGCCGAATCGCTGTCCATTGAAGAGATTATGATGAACAATTCCAAGCTAGTGGATGGTTCTAGCAGAGATGCGTTCATTTCATCTGTTACTAAAGTTGGAACATTTTCTAAAAGGACACATGTATTCACCCCAGAGGGATCAAGTAATTCATCAGTAAACAAAGAAGGATAAAAAAGTACATATTCCTTCCCAATTTAATTATGATCATCTATCCATTTATTTTGGGAACCCTTAATGGAAGCAATATGTTGTTTACTGTTCTTAGCCTTCACTGTGTTGTGGAAAATTTTCATGTTGTTATCTCCTTCTTTAAGCCATTTAACACGAAATTTTTATTTTCAAAATATTTCTTGTTAGGACAAGGCTAGTGTTAGTTCTGCTTTAACCAAATTATAAGCTGTTAGATTAGTGGGATTATCAAGGTTTTGTAACTCCTGTTATGCTTTTAGAAAGTTTTCTTCAGAAACTTTTACTCTATCAAAAATATCCCAAAAATATTTTTGTTCCACAATTTTAGAGCTAATTTTAAGTTCTTTAGCTTAAAAGATAATTTCTTCATGCCAACACGGTTAGTCTCTATATTCCATGCATCCGAGACAAGTTTAGAGAATGTATAGTGACTGGTTCAATTGTTTTGAAACCTAAAGGGTTTAGGCCCAGTTCCAATACTGTTTGAGTTAATGGTTAAGATTGGGGGGAATGATCTGATTGTTGTCTAGAAATACCCTTTATAGATGAACATGGAAAATTATTTGACCAAAGATTATTGGCTAAGCCCCTATCAAGGTTTTTCTATACATGACCCTTGGGTCTCATACTTGTCCAAGTGAAAACGCTACCTGAAGTGGGCAGAGATGAGAAGTTGCAGGAATTTTTGAAGTTTTTAAAATCTGCTACAAATGTTGGCTCAAGTATCGATGTCCCAAGGTATTCAGATATAGTATCGATGACGTCAAAATCCCCAATCAGTAGAACAAGTTTAGATTTGTGAGATTTAAGGGATTTCCACAATACATTCTTAGCCTTATTAGAGTGTTTGGCATAGATAAAGGCTACTAGACATTCTTTAGCAAAGTGAGGATGTTTAATATTGGCTAGAAGGTATTGGTCAAGTGCCTTTACTATATCAACGGTTAAAACATCACCCCACATAAGGCAAAATCTGCAATTAGGGATAGTAAATGCATTTTTAAATCTCAATCTAGATGTAGTAATTAAAAGTTGATCATGCTGTATGATTGGTTCAATTAGGGTAGGAAGATTAATGTGATATCTACGCTTAATGTCATTAACTCTAATCTTAGAAGTAGTGTTTCCAATTCCTCTAACATTCCATATACAACAGTTCATACCTATCATTAATAACTCTTGGATTCAATGTCAAAGAGGAACGGGTTACCACCATTTTTGGAGTAGCAGTGTAGTCCTTTTTTTTGTATATTTCCTAGATTTACTTTGCTGCTCCAGTGCTATACTGTGAATTTCTTCTTCTGCTTAGGAACCTGCAACCTATAGGAGGCTATCAAACCTATTCTTGGAAGAAAGAGGATTAGCAGATATTTTTTCAGAAGAAATGTCATTGGATGTAACACATTCTACATTCGAAGTATTTCCATTCTTTATGCAAGAATCTGTATTTAACCACTTTAAAGCATGGTTGCTACCATTCTTAGAGCCTGATGACAAAAGAGGTTCTAGACGCATTAATCTCTATAAAATCACTATTCTGGATTGTATTATGCATAGGTTCAATGCTTTCCTTTACAAAAATCGTAACAGGACCTTAAATGGTCTCATTAAGTACAAAATATGTTTCATTGGTTATTATTGATTCATTATGAGATGATTCATGCATATTTGGAATGTGATTAAGTGCAGAAGGAACCTGATTCTCATGTTAGAAATTAATACTGATATCGTCTTGTGATTGTGGCAGAGAAGAGGTGGCTGGTACTGTTTGTAAAGGATTTGAAATTGGTTCAGCCTGATGCTTTTCTTCTGGTGCAGTGTCACCTTGTTGGTTCAGTGGTTTTATGGTTTGCTGGTGCAGTATAGGAGCTAATTCTATGCGCTTTCAACACTGAAAGTTTCAACCTGAGTTTGCTTATCAATTGGAATCCATACCTTTCTTGTGTTGGAACCTGCAAAAACATTAGTGTCATTCTTTTCCAAGGTGGCATTCTCAGTTGCAAAGTTAGTAACATCAGTGTATATCAATGACATGATGTATTTTTCGTAAAGAAATTATCTATTGCTGACAGTAATAAATAGGATACAAAAGGAAATAGAGTCCTACTAAGACTCTGGCTTAGTCAACAAGACTTATCCAAAATTAATCAAATCAATCAATCCTTATTTACTCTAACACCCCCCCTCAAGCAAAGCGTCAGATGCTCGGCAATACAAAGCTTGGACCTGAAGAATTCGAACAGAGGACGTGAAAGTCCCTTGGTGAAGATGTCAGCAATTTGAAGACTAGAGGAAACATGGGCAACGCGAAGATTGCCAGAGGAGACCAACTCACGAACAAAATGATAATCGTTGTCGATGTGCTTCACCCTCTTGTGTGCAACCGGATTCTGAGCTAGAAAAATAGCACTGTTGTCACATAAAAATAGTGGAGAACTGGAAAGCGGGACATAAAGATCGCAAAGAAAATGAGACAGCCAAACTACCTCTGAAACAGTGTTAGCAAGGGCTCGATACTCTTATTCAGTACTAGAGCAAGAGACAGTGGGTTGCTTCTTTGCACTCCAGGAGACCAAATTAGCACCGAGAAAGACTGTATAACCATACGTGGAATGCCGGGTTTCCAGACAGCGAGCCCAATCAGCACCTGAATAACCCAAGACCTCTGGAGTGCTGGTAGAGCAAAAAGTAAGACCAAAATGTAGCGTGCCATGAATATATCGAGGAATCTGAGTGACCGCAACAATGTGATCATCACGAGGGTCCTGAAGAAACTGACTAATGGTGTTAACTGAAAAAGCCAAGTCTGGTCGAGTGATCGTCAAGTACTGGAGAGCACCAACCATGGATCGGTAAAGAGTCAGATTCTAAAAATGAGGGCTGGTAGAGCTGTGTAACTGCGAACCAGGAACAAAAGGAGTAGTGACCGGAACAACATCAGACATGTCGGCACGAGTAAGAATATCCCGAGCATACTTAGCTTGTCCAAGAAGTAAGCCTGACGAAGTGGGTGAAACATCTAGGCCAAGAAATTAATGTAGAGCCCCAAGATCCTTAATAGCAAACTCCCGATGCGTCTTATCAATGAACTGTCGGAGAAGCATGGATTCGTTGCCAGTGAGGATGATGTCATCAACATATACCAGAAGATAAAGAAAAGATGTCCCTCTAGATAAAACAAATAAGGAAGTGTCAGCCGAAATGCACTGAAAATCGAGCTGCAAGAGATAAGTACTAAACCTCTGAAACCAGGCCCAAGGAGCCTGTTTAAGACCGTAAATGACCTTTTTTAGATGGCAGATGTAATCTGGATTAAGTGGGTCCTTATAGCCAACAGGTTGCGCCAAGTAGACTGCAGTATTAAGAACACCGTTTAGAAAAGCATTCTTGACGTCCAGCTGATGAAAGGGCCAGGAGTGCATCTTAGCAATGGCAAGGACAGTGCGTACAGTGGAAGCTTTGACCACAGGACTGAAAGTGTGATCAAAGTCAAAACCCAAAATCTACGAGTACCCCTGAGAAACAGGTCGGGCCTTGTGATGATCAGTTGTGCCATCCGGGTGATACATTAGTTGATAGACCCATTTGGAGCCAACAATGTTAACATCTGATGGGTGAGGAACCAAATCCCAAGTGTGCTGCCCATTAAGGGCAGTGATCTCTTCATCCATAGCAGCTATCCAAGAAGGATACTTAAGAGCCGAACGATAATTGGAAGGCTCAGACTGAGTAAGAAGAGCAGCAAGAAGACCATAGGTAACAATATCCAAGTAATCTCATCGCTGAATAGCACCAGTGGCCGTCCGAGTAACCATCCTCTGGGAATTTGGCCGAGACCAAGAAGGTGGAAGCATCAGATAGGCGAAAGAGGCCAGGGATAGAGTGATGGCAGTGGAAAGAGAAGGCATGGCCTCGGATGGTGAGCTGACTAGCGGGGACTGAGGAGAAAGCCGTCGTGCATGTGTGAACTCATCGGAATCAGATAAGTAAATCAGACTGGGAATAGAAACCGATTCATCAACTGGAGGCAAGAAGGAGCTGGAATCACCATCATCGTCCAAAAAAGCAGAGACATCCAAATTTGAGAGAGGACGCCGAAGCACAGGAGGCAAAGGGAAAATAACTCTCGTTAAACCGCATATGACGGGTGACATATAGTTTTCCAGTGGTAGTGTCAAGACAATGGAAACCCTTATAATGGCAGTTGTATCCGATGAAAACATAAGGATCGCTCTGAGGAGATAGTTTGTGATCGGCCATAGGGCAAACAAAAGGGAATACTCGACAACCGAAAGGATGGAAGTTTGAGTAAATAGGATCCCGTTGATAGAGAAGACCATAGGGAGAGGCACCCTATAAAACTGGAGTAGGTAACCGATTAATTATATAAATCGCATTAGCAAAAGCATCAACCCAACTAGAAAGCGGAATATGCGAATGGAATAGCATTGTAAGCCCCATTTCTGCAACATGCCTATGTTTTTTTTCTGCTCGTCCATTTTGCTGCGAAGTATATGAACATGACACTTGATGGTGAATGCCTTTTGAGGAAAAATGAGACCGCATGAGCGTGTTCAAAAACTTAGTGCCTCCATCACTCTGAAAAACCTTAATGGTGGAAGAAAATTTATTTTCAACCAAAGCCTCAAATTGTAAGTATGTTTCAAAAAATTTGGATTTGCGATGAAGCGGGAAAAACCAAGTAAAACGAGAGTGATTATCCACAAATAAGGCATAATAAGAAAAACCAGTCTTAGATAAAACCGGGGAAGGACCCCACAATCATAGTGTACTAAATCTAGAACGCGCGCAACACATTTAGTGTTTTCAACAAAAGATAACCTCTTCCCCTTGGCCATAACACAAGGAGTACAAGTATGCGGTTTAGGTAATAAAAAGGAAACAGAAAGGAAACCAGATTTCTGCAACCCAGAAATAACTGCAGTTGGCACATGTCCTAGGCGAGCATGCCAAAGCTCGAAGGATGCCCGTTCTTTATTCTGCTGCAAAAAGGAAACCAGTGCTGGATCACCTTTACAGACCTTCATCACTATGGCCCCTGCCCATGACTGCCCTGGATACTTTGTTCTGAATAACAAAGTTCCGATCATCAAAGGTAACAAACACATTCAAATCTCTGGTCAGTTTACTAATAGACAGTAAATTCTTAGTAATTTCAGGAACAACCAGAACATCATACAGTTTCAAATGATCAGAAATATGAGAATCACCAATATGCGAAATCTGAATAGAAGCACCATTACCAACAGAAGCCTGAGAATTACCGGATTAGGGAGAAACATTGTCCAGGCCAGAGGCTGAAGACGCCATGTGACTAGTTGCACCGGAATCAAGATACCAGTCTGAAGTGCTCGCAGTGGGGTTCACCTGCATGGACGCATGAACGTTTTTTGCCAGATGAGTCGAGTCTTTACGATGAGTCTGAGCTAACATCTTATAGCAAGTAGTAACAAAATGACCGATCCGTCCACACCAGGTGCAGCGCGGCCAACCACAACCAGTACTTGAGCCCCAGGCAGCCAGCGGAGCATAACCAGTGGACTGGCCACCACGGTGTCCATAGAAGCAACCGCCCTTGGCGGCACATGGACTGAACGCACCTTCGCCCCTCACTGGCGCGTGATTCCATGCATAGCCAGCTGAGGGATTTTCTCCCACCGTAAAAGTAACCGAGCCGGACGCTAGTGCGGAATTCCCCTGTAAAGTTTTTAAGAACACCTCGTGGTTCTCGGCACGAGATAATACATCAACATATAAGGGTGTAGGGGAAGAATTAATCAACGGGGCAGCAAAATCTTTGAACTTAGACCCAAGAGCAGTTAAAAACCAAATTATCTGATCATCGTTAGAAACGAGAGAACCCATAAGGGATAACTGCTCAAAAATATCTTTAAATTGCAAATGGAGTTCATGAACGGTTCCGCTCTTACGTATACCGTGGGCAACTGTACGAAGGAACGAGATAGTGGACGTGCTGCTGTTCTGAAGAATGGCACAAAAGTTGTCCCAGATATCCTTGGCAGTCACACACAAAGCCGAGAGTTCGGAAAGGGCCTCAGGAGAGAGAGAGAAGAGAATAGCAGACTGCAGATCCTCTGGTCTTCATCAATCCAAAGGTCATAGACTTCCTTGGCCAATTTGTAAGCCGCCCGAGCTGCCGCATGGTCAGTCGTGGAAGCGAAGGGCGGCGGAAAAAGAGGAAAACGATGAGCCGGCCAGCGGCAGAGTGGAGAGAGGTGGGCATGGAGTCGACCCATCAAGATAACCAAAAAGCTTCAGAGGTCTGAGGACATATTCAATCTAACATTTTTAGAATAGAAAGTTGGACTTATTGAGCTCGATTTGTATCATTTGGAGAAGTTTATTGAACGATAATTTTTCACTGGCCATGATGAGAGTTGCATTGGAAAAAAATTTCAAAAGGAAGAGGGGAGGAGAGGTTCGGCCGCTGGAGAGAGAAGAAGGATGGTGGCCGAAAAAAATCTAAGTTTTGGAAGGTCAATTAGAACACGACTCTGATACCATGACAAGATGTATTTGCCATAAAGAAATGATCTATTGCTGACATGAATAAATAGAATACAAAAGGAAATAGAGTCATACTAAGACTCTAGCTTATTCAATAAGACTTATCCAGAATCAATCAAACCCATCAGTCCTAATTTACTCTAACAATCAAGTTCTTTTCCTTCAATGATAGACCAGATGAGGAGGGTTTAGCACTTTTTTCAGCTGCTTTTGTTTCAACATAAGTTGGCCTCCAAAAGGAATGTTTTTATTAGAAACTAGGTCAGGTTTGTAGTTGGATTTCAGGTGTCCTAGTTTAAAACATTTGGAGCAATAATCAGGAATTCCTTTGTACTCTAGATATTTCCAATATCCAAAATATATATAACTGATCCATATGCGTTCTAATGGAGGCTTAGTAACATCTAATTCAACACATACTTTTGCTACGTGAGGCATGATTCTATTAAGGGTTCCTTTTTCTACTTTAATAGGCAAACCAACTAGATTCCCTAATGACAACATGACATATTCATCAAAAAATTGTTGAGGGGGACCATACATAGCAATCCATACCTGAACAGCTAGAGAGTTAGAGTTCGGATCAAATTGGGGGCTCCATTTGGGGATACGAATTGAATTTGCTCCAAAGTTCCAAACCCCGTGCATCCAATACCTATAATAATCATCAGGAAGAGTGAAATGGATTAGAACTTGGCGATTATCTAGCAAGAAGATATCGTGATGCCCTTTGAAACCAGTGGTTTGGAAATCTCGGAACAATTGATCTAATTGGGGGTGGGATCTAGAAAATTTTCTGACGAGGGTCCATCTCAATGGAGCTTCAAGTTTTGCACACTCGTTTGTTGTGAACTGGAGCCCAGGTTCCCCTATGTGATCAATTCTGGGCTTTGGAATGAAGGGACCTCCAGTTGAGGGAGGCACGATGATCAGATTGTCCAGAGGGAACAAAGGGTTTGGGGATTGAGAAGTTTTGGATGTAATTTGGGCATAAGACAGAGGAAGGGCCTTGTCGACAGTTGGCTCCGCCATCCCAGTGGTGTCGGAAAACCAGAGTCGAACGCAGAGTCTGTGGAATTCGAGGGAGAAGATGATCGCCTCAGAGAAAACATTAGGGTAATATATAATTTCTAGTACTAAAATATAAGATAATATATTACCATGTGCGATATCATTATAATTGGTTTACATCTATTTTTATATAATTATTTTTTAATCAATTTTTAGTATGCACAATTAATGATATTAATGGTCAAAAATAGTTCTGGTCAATCGGAAAAGGTCAATTTTCGCAAATAGAACATGATAGAGGGAGTACTCTATTAGTAGGATTTATGTTCTTTTGCTCCCATATTAAATCAAGAATTAAATATTCGAATGTTTGATTAGGTTTCATGTTTCGAACAAGATACGTTGTATTAATCTTGTTCATAATTAGCCTTAATTACCACTACCAAGTCCTACTGTCTGAAAGTACTTATTACAGTCCAAAAACCAGCGAAAACAACAGAACTAAAAGAAACCACTTTAAACGTCAATACATGTTTTCAACTACAGAATTTCTAACATCACAATGACCTTGTTCCATAACAACACAATATTCATAACTATAAAATGAACAGAAGACCTACAGAGAGGCACTCATCAATCAACAGGATCAAGTTCACCAGGAAAATTTTCAAATAAATGCCTCTCTAACTTAATCTTACCAAGAAGCTTCCAATAATCTTATCAAATTCAATGTTGGATATAATGTAAAAACGATGAATAAAATGGCAACATCCAATTGTCGCAGAGAAACCATCTTTGCACAAACGCTCGTTATACTCTTCATGCACTCACCCCGCACATTATACCGATATATTAGATCACAAGGGAACATTCTATTGGTGTTTTATTAAACACAAAGTTATTTAAGTATAATTGGATTCGAGTGATTGTAAATTTGGGACGTTAAAACAAGTTTGGGGGTGCGGAGTGCACACTTGTAAAAACTATCTACGAGTTTACAGGTTCATAGGATAAGGATTAATGTATTGGTGATGACTAATGACTTGTCCTAGAATGAGGAAAGGTTGTAGAAGAATATTACTGATTATTTCATTCTTTAATTAAATAGTTAGTAGCAGTTAGAATTAGTTTTACAGTTAGCTAGATATTTTTGGTTGGTTAGCAACTGATTTTGTTTTGACAGTTAGTTAGCTAGGTAATTAGAGTAGCATTCCATGTATATAACCAGCCTGGGTTGTACAGATTGGAACACAGTTTTAACATTTTTCTAAATACAAAAAAATTCCTCCGAAAATACATCTAGATTTCCTTTTCCGTTTTTTCTGCAAGCTGATTCTTAGCTTGTTTTACATGGTATCAGAGCAATTAGGTTTTTGCTTACTAAATTCTTTTGTTTTTGATTAGCCAGATTCATTGAATACGAAATGAGTACCTCCAATTATGCTACGTCAAAGGCGAAGAAGTCAAGCTGCGTGGTTGGTGAAGAAGGATCCATGAAGATTCGTCTAGATGATCCTCTGTTCTTCCAGGCCTCAGACTATGCGAGTCTGATGATCATGACTAAGAAGCTGAATGAGAAGAACTTTTTGACATGGAGTCGAGCGATGATGATTTGCCTTCGTTCAAGAAACAAGCTAAAATTCTTGACAGGTGAGTTTACTGAACCTGAAGAGGATTCACCGATCTATGAAGCGTGTGAGAGAGCTAATTCCACTCTGATTACGTGGATTTTGAACTTGATGGATCCAGAGATTGCTAGTAGTTTTATTTTTGCAACAAATACGAAGTCTCCGTAGGAAGAAATCAAGGAGAGATTTGGTGTTGTGAACAGACCTCTCTTTTATCAATTGAAGAGAGATATGTGTTCAATCAGACAAGGAAGTGATACTGTGAATCAGTTCTTCTCAAAACTGAAGCTGCTATTGGATGAATATAAGATTATGAGACCGACTAAGAGATGTATGTGTTGCAAATATGTTTGCGATTGTGGATTTTATGCAAATCTGGCAGCTAATGACAATGAAGATAAATTGAAGCAATTTATTATGGGATTGAGTGAAGAATATGAGGTGACAAAGAATCAGATTCTCACTATGGATCCTTTGCCATCAGTGAGAAAATCATGTTCTCTGTTTGTGAAAGTTGAGCAACAGAAAGAAACAAAGATGAACTATGTGAATGTGACTAACAACTCAACAATGTTTGTCAAAGCTGTGAATCCAAGACATGCAGGAGCTGTGAGATACAATCAAAGGAAAAAGGATAATAAACTGAAGAAGTCTTTGAAATGTGATCATTGTCAAAGAACTGGACATATAAAGGATACATGTTTTTAAAATGCATGGTTATCCTGACTGGTGGAATGAAGGCAAGGATTACAGCAACAAAGCACAGCCTAGATTTGCGTCTAATGTAATACAAGGAAATCAGACAGATGATCAGACTTAGCAGAATCCTTTGGATCTGGGAGGAGTTTCTAAAGGAAACTTGCAGATGTTGGTTGTAAGCATGATGCAAATACAGCAAGATCTTTGAAAATTTCTCAAAGGAAAGGGAAATGAGGTGACAGATTAAACTGAACAAGCTAACTTCAGTGACTATAGTGATTTTGTAGGTAGTTTTTTTTCTCATCTTGTTAATTCTACAGTTTGTTTTAAAGATGATGTGTGGATTCTTAATAGTAGAGCCTCAGCTCACATTTGTAGTAACCCTAATCTGTTTACATCACTGAAACCAACCTTGAGCCAAACTCCTATATACTTACCTGACCATTCAGTTGTGTTAGTCAATGCAATGGGTACTGTGAAACTGAATGATCATATCACTATAAATGAGTGTCTACATGTGAAGTCTTTCAAATTTAATTTGTTATCTGTGAGTAAAATGGAAAAAGGAAACTTAATTAATTTTGATTTCTTATGTGATGCATGTCTCATACAGGACCTCAGGACTAATTTAGTCATAGGGGTTGCTGTTGAGTCCATGGATTGTACTTCATGGCCTAGAGATCATTTCATTCAGAGACAATAAGAAGGCACATAGAAAAGTTCAAAAATGGAGCTTCAGTTTCACTTTCCGTAAATAGTTTTTCTGATATAGAGCTGCAAATAATCCACTACAAATTAGGTCATTCTTCCAAGCATGTAATGCATCATTTGAACATTCCATATATGAATAAAACTTGTACAGTGTGTCCTGTGTTTAAGCAAACTAGAATTCCATTTCAAACCTCTTTAGTTACTACTTCTAAACCATTTGAAATGCTTCATTTAGATGGATGGGGTCCTTACAAGATCAAATCTTATAATGGTTCAAACTATTTCTTAACTGTTGTAGATGATTTTACTAGAACTACTTGGACATTTCTTTTTAAATCCAAATCTGATGTGCCTGAAATAGTTAATCATTTTCTGAATATGATAACTAATTAATACAATGAATCAGTGAAAATTATTAGGTCAGATAATGGGAGTGAGTTCATAATTTTAGGTTGCCAAAGTTTAATGACAAAAAAAGGGATTTTATATCAGAAATCTTGTACATATACACCCCAAAAAAATGGAACAGTTGAAAGAAAACATAGACACTTACTACAGGTGGCTAGGGCTTTTATGTTTCAGTCATCATTACCTTCTAAATTTTGGGGTGAGTCCATTTTGGCAGCTACTTTTGTCATCAACAGACTACCATCTTCTGTTTTAAATTGGAAAACTCCATATGAGATTTTGTTTGATAAAGCACCTAATTTATTAGTTCTAAAGGTCTTTGGTTGTTTATGTTATGCCACTAATACTCTGCCACACAAAGCTAAATCCAGTGCTAGAGCAATTCCTTGTGTTTTTTTGGGATATCCTATGAATCAAAAGAGTTTTAAACTGTTTGATATTATGCATAACAAAATGATCATTTCTAGAGATGTGATTTTTAAGGAATCTGTATTTCCATTTCGACATAGAATCTCTTCATTCATTCCACTCAAAGATTTTCAAGTTTCTGAGTTAGAGACATCTGATCCATTACCTTCTATTCCTATCCACTATGATCAAAATGAGCAAAATTTACATTCACTACATACTCCTTTTTATAGTGATACTTCTGCATTTGATCACAGTCCTGAACATGATTTATTTGAGAATCATAACATGCAAAACACTCAGACTGGTTCTTCATTCAATACAACAGAACCCATCTCACCTACTACACATACTGATTCATCACCAATTTTTCATCCTATATCTGATACTTTTTAACAACCATCCTCAGTTAGCCAACAAACACCTAAGTCATCTTTTCAGGATCCTGCATCACAAACACTTACCACAAGACAAAGCCCTCGCTTTAAACTTAAGCCATAATGGATGCATGACTTTATAATGAACACAACCAGTTCTTTGCCACCTTATTCTACTGCACATGTGTCCTTTCTGGCTAATCTTTTGAGAATACCTGAACCTCATTCTCATAAACAAGCTTGTAAGAATGAACAGTGGATAAAAGCTATGCAATTGGAGTTAGCTACTTTGGTTTCAAATGAAACCTAGGAATTTGTTGATTTGCCTGCTGGAAAAAGGGCTAGTGGTTCCAAATGGATCTATAAGGTCAAATATAATCAGGATGAGACTCTTGAGAGATATAAGGTCAGGTTGGTTGCCAGGGGATTCTCGTAGGTTGAGGGACAAGATTATTATGATTCTTTCTCTCCAGTGAAAAATAAGTAACTGTCAGGTTGTTTTTATCTGTTGCAACAACTAGATCATGGCATATTCATCAAATAGATGTGAATAATTCCTTCCTCCATGGCTATATTCAGGAGGATCTGTACCTTAAACCAACCGAGGGTTATACAAAGGCTAGGCCAGGTCAAGTGTGTAAACTTGAGAAGTCTTTATATGGTTTAAAACATGCTTCTAGGAAATGGAATGCAGAGTTTACAAAACATCTAGCTGCCTATGGTATGTCCAATCCAAAAATGACCACTGCCTGTTTATGAATTCACAAACAACATCAGTTTGGTAGTATTGTTTATGTGGACGATGTATTGTTTTCCAGAAATTCAGAAGAAGCTATCAGGGATCTCAAGTTATATCTTCACAATCTTTTTACTGTTAAAGATTTGGGGAGAGAAAAATATTACTTGGGAATTGAATTGGCACATTCACCAGATGGCATTTTCCTGAGCCAACAGAAGTATATTTCTGATATCATTTCAGATCTTGGTCTTAATTCTGCCAAACCTGCTGCAGTTCCTCTTCACACTGATTGGAAACATCTGAATGATGGATCTCCACTCCTTCATGATCCAGGACAATTCGGACGTTTAATTGGGAGACTTTTGTATCCGGGATTTACTAGGCCTGATATTACTTTTGTTGTTCACCAACTGAGCCAGTTTGTGCAACAATATAATGAACACCAGTGGCAGGGAGCTCTTCATATGGCTAAATACCTTAAAGGGTCCTCAACATGGTTTGTTTTTCCCATTTCAGTCAGATTTGTCTGTATCAACATTTTGTGATGCAGACTGGGCAACTTGCAAAGTTAACAGGAGATCAGTTTCTGGTTATTGTGTTTTTCTTGGATCTTCCTTAATATCTTGGAAATCTAAGAAACAACACACAGTTTCACACTCTTCCGTTGAATCTGAGTACAGGAGTATGTCAATGACCGTGGCTGAACTTTAATTGATTTCATTTTTGTTGAAGGATTTCTGGATTAAGTGTTAGCTGCCTATTCCTTTACACTGTGACAACACTGCTACTTTACAGATCACTAAGAACCCAATATTTCCTGAACGAACAAAGCACATCGAAATTGATTTCCACTTTGTTCGTGATGCTTATACTGCTAGTTTCATAGACCCTTTACATGTGTTTTCCAGATATCAGTTATCTGATGGCTTCACGAAGCTTCTTCCTGCTACAACGATGTATCCTTTGTTGTCCAACATGGGCTTTTCTGCTCTAGAAGAAGCTCCATCTTGAAAGGGGGGGTGAAGAATATTACTGATTATTTCTTTCTTTAATTAAATAGTTAGTAGCAGTTAGAATTAGTTTTACAGTTAGCTAGATATTTTTGGTTGGTTAGCAACTGATTCTATTTTGATAGTTGGTTAGCTAGGTAATTAGAGTAGCTTTCCATGTATATAACCAGCCTGAGTTGTACAGATTGGAACACGGTTTTAACATATTTCTAAATACAGAAAACTTCCTCCCAAAATACATCCAGATTTCTTTTTCCATTTTTTCTGCAAGTTGATTCTTAGCTTGTTTTACAGTTGTGTCTTTTCACGACAATGATAAAGTGTTGTGTCTTTTCACGACAATGATGAAGTGTTGCGTCTTTTCACGACAATGATGAAGCGTTGTGTCTTTTCACGATAATGTTTCCTATATATACATGCGTATACATGCATGGTAGATACACAGAACACGAACAACAGAAATGAATATTTCTTATTTTCCTAGACATACTCAGCGACCAAAAATAAAGGTACTCAAAAGTATTCTCCCAATTCAAACCTAGAATAGGTGGAAGTATTCTCCTGATTCAAGTATAGGACATGAGGGATTCTCAATTGTTTTATTCTCGAAGGGAATTCGTGTAACCTAAGGCTGTAGTATAGTCAAATTACTCATTAAGGAAAGTGTGTTTAACGTGACTCATATCGATATCCAAGAAAATTTTACCACAATTATCCAAACATGATTTTATCATTTCATTGGAATACATTATTACAGTATTTACTCCAACACATTCTGCATCAACATTTATCAAAATAGATGATGAACTCCGAAAATAATACATACAAAAATTAATACAACTTGCATTGATCAAGAAATAATTTGCACTCAAGATGCTCAGTTTAATCAACACTTATAAGTTATGCACTCACATTATATCCATATACTAGTTCAAACTGCTACTTTCTACATTAATGCTTTACATTATTCAGATGCTGCTCATTTAATAAAACATATACACACAAAAAGGTAAGATTGTCGATTCCAACGGCGGAACTAGGGGGGGCGAGGGTGGGCTGGCGCCTCCCCTAAGATCCGGTGGCCCGGTATTTAGGCCTAGAGCCACCGGAAGCCACCGGATTCCGCCCCCCCTTGAGGCATCGTCGGCGCCGGAGGCGCGAGCGCGGCAGTGAGGCTGAAGAAGACGACGGGCAAGTGAGGCTGAAGAAGACGACATTTTTCCTTTTTTTTGTTGGTATAAGTATACAAAACGACGTCGTTTTGGCTTAGCTGAACGACGTCGTTTTGAGTTGCTGGTCCGAAAAAAAATCAAGGCCAATTGGGCTGAAGCCCAATTGGCCCAAACCAAAATATATAACCTAATCTCCACATATTAAGAGACCAGTGTACCACATTGCCTCCATTTTCCAACTCCAATTCTCCAGCAGCTCCAACAGCTCCAGCTTGAACGCCGCCTGCCGCCTGCCAACTGCCGCCGCCGTTCCGGCGTTCCCTGCCGCCGCCATCCCTACTACAGCCACTACCAGCAACCAAGGGCAAGGTATCAAAGGGCCAATATATTTTTGTTATGTAATTTATGTTGAATAACTTGAATTTGTATGAAATTGTGAATATTGAATATAGATATGAAATTATGAATAATTTAGTGATTGTGTTGAAATTGTGAATTGTGCTAAATATAGATTTGAATAATTTGACATAATTTTGACATATTTAATTAGATATATTTAATTTAACGTATGTAATTAGACATATTTAATTAGACATATTTAATTAGACATATTTAATTTGACATATTTAATTAGACATATTTAATTAGACATATTTAATTTGACATATTTAATTTGACATATTTAATTTGACATATTTAAGTAGACATATTTAATTAGACATATTTAATTAGACATATTTCATTAGACATATTTAATTAGACATATTTTTGAGGCATATTTAATTAGACATATTTAATTAGACATATTTAATTAGACATATTTTTTGACAAATATTTAACTAGACATATTTTTGAGAAATTGTGAATATTGAATAGCATATAGATATTTAAGTTGACATATTTTTCTTATTTTATGTCAAATAGGATATGGATAAATTCTTAATTCGAAATAGTGGATCATCTATTTTTAAGAGACCGAGTGAACCAAATGAAGAAAGGATTAATGAAGAGGGTAGTAGTCAAAAGCATTCTCGTGTTGAGTTCAATTCGGATGATGTTATAAATGATCCTGGGAAACATAAACCTATTAAGGATTTTGATGTTTCTATTAGAGATCAAGTGATGAGAGAATATGTGTTAAGAGGTCCTTGCCAACCTAAGGGTCATTATTTTCCAAGGACAAAGCAGGGAAATGACTATATATGTTTTCAACCTTCGTGGTATGAAAAGTTTGATTGGTTGGAGTATAGCGCGTCAAAGGAGGCAACATTTTGCTTTTGTTGCTATCTCTTCAGGAATTCACATAAGGGATGTCGAGATGGAGAGGATGCATTTACTGCGAGTGGGGTGAACAATTGGAAGAAAGCGCTTGATATCTATAAGAAACATGTTGGCGTAGCGGGTAGCTCTCATAATGATGCAGCTCAACAATTGTATGCATTTAAGCGTCAAAGACAGAGTATCCTTCATTCTTATCAGGCACATGGGCGGGAATCAGAGATTTCATATCGCACGCGTTTGACAGCTGCTTTGGATGTGACACGGTTCTTGCTAAATCAAGGTATGGCTTTTCGTGGCCATGATGAAGGGCTGGATTCTTTGAATAAGGGCAATTATCTCGAAATGATTGACTGGTATTGCAAGCGAAATGATGTTGTTTCTAAGACCATGAATGAAAATGGCCCTGGAAATTGCAAGCTCACATCTCCCAAAGTACAGAAGGAACTATCAAGTGCTTGTGCAAGTGAGGTAACAAATGTTATTGTTAATGATATTGGAGATAGTTATTTTTCTATATTGGTTGATGAGGCTAGAGATGCATCAATAAAGGAGCAAATGGGGGTTGTTTTAAGATATGTCAACAAACAAGGATGCGTTCTTGAACTTTTTCTTAGTGTTGTGCATGTGCGTAATACTTCTGCTATTAGTTTGAAGAGTGCTATTGATGAATTGTTTGCAAAGCATAAATTATCAATGTCAAAGTTGAGAGGTCAGGGATATGATGGAGCCTCAAATATGCGAGGAGAGTATAATGGACTGAAAGCTTTGATATTGAAAGAAAACTCATCTGCAAGGTACGTCCATTGTTTTTCTCACCAGCTTCAATTGGTTGTTCTTGCTGTTGCTAATGATAATCGAACTGTGTGTCAGTTTTTCGTTTACCTTGGTATGATTGTGAATTTAGCTGGAGCTTCATGTAGAAGAAAAGACATGCTTCTTGATTTAGAACATGCTAGAATTGTAGAGGGATTGGAGAATGGAGATATTGTGAGTGGAAGAGGCAAAAATCAAGAGACTAGTTTGAAAAGGCCGGGGAACTTCACCTTCAACTTGGACCGAGTGAAAGAAGAATTCGTACCTGGGGAAATCAGCTCCAGCGGAGGAGACTGGCCGGAGACGTCCACCGGAAAAAAAGGTATGAGCCCCGGAACGGTTGAGATCATTTCCGCCTGCTTCTCTTCAAGGATGATGCGCCGATCGGTGGTGCGGTTTGACGACGCCATGGTTAATTTCTGGGATTGTTTCGCTCGGTGGAGAGGTTTGGATGAGTTTCAAACGCGAGGGTAATAGAGATCTAAATCAATTAGAATATTCATAAAAAAAATACCTCTTTTTGGTTTTATGTATATTTTTTATATTTGTTTAGGTATTGAATATCCTTTGTAGTTACTAGTTGGAGTCACATCGAGCGTTGTGAAATATTTTTGATAAAAAAATTTGATTTGAATAATTTTTTTTATAGATTTCAAAGATTAAGTATAAACTAAAATTAAATTCTAAATATAATAAGTTCATCTCTTGAAAGACGGTCTTTCCATAAGATATGGAAAGACCAAGGTTTAAAGTGCAAATTAGAATAAAGAAACTTTGTTAGTCGGTCTAATATGAAATATTGTCTTTTATTTTTATTATAATAATCCGTGTATGAATTTCTCAAATAAATCAAGTAGTACTTGATTAAGTTAAAATAATGATAAAAAGGTAAACATTATAGTAATTAAGAGGAAATTTATTCTCTAACTAATGCAATCAATACATATCTCATCATTCTGTCAGTAAAAAAATATGTATATCATTATTCATTAAAAAAAAGGAAACTAAAATTAAAAAGATAAATATGATTCAAATTAAACTCAAAACAATAAACTAAAATGAAATAGAGAAGTAGAGATATATGAAATAAAGAGATATAATGGAATAAGGATCATCCCCGATAATGGATAAATTTTGAAACCTATGTCATCCTTCTTGTCTTTGAGTTTGGTTGCTCTTCATCTTTACTTTCAAGTTCATCTTCACCTCTAAGGTTTGACATCAAATTAAGTTGGACCTTTTTATTTCTTCCTCTTGAGTTTTTGACTATGTAACAATAAAGAAACAAACTATTAGCTTATTAAAAAGAACTATGTATTCAGTATTTGCAATTTCATTATTGCGTTTCTCAATATAATCCTATTGAAAATGAATAAGTGTAGATACAGTTGGTAAGTAGATTTAAAAATATTATATATGTAATGTATAAATTTATGAAAAATTTATCAAACCTTAGTAACATTGTTCATTGCTTGTTCAGCGGTGAGATCTAATCATTTTTCTGCATTTTAACCAAAAAAGGAAGTTGTGATCTTTCCACTCTCATCTGTTAGGTGAGATTGAAATCGACACCTAAACAATAAAAGTTAACTTGTTATGATATCCATTGTACAGACCAAAATACAAAAAAATATTCAATATATGTTAATTTTGAAAATTCGTTATAATTAGATATGTCATGTACGTGATATAAAAAGAAGAATAAAATGTAATGTTCATATTAAAGGAAAAAATGGATATTTTGAGGACAGTCGTAAATATTGCAAGCAGAGACTTTATGGTTTGCTGATAAGATGATATTGTAGCTCAAAAGATCTTGTTTTACTACTTAATAAGCTTGCAATATATAGATAATTTGTACAATGATATATTATCAATGGTAGTGGTAGTTACAAATTTACAAAGTTTTTTTCTTAAGTTGAAGTCAAAACAAAGGATAGTCTGGACAAAAACGTTTTCAGCACAAATATCACACCCCAACAAAGAAAAATGTGAAGTTGAATATGGAACAATCTAATAATAAGTAAAAAATTCTTGTTTAGTTCGAAATGGAGAGAGTTTATGTTTTAGATTTTTAAAAAAATTATAACTGTTAAACGGTTTTAAGAATTAAAATGACAAGATGATGAAATGCACAGTAACAGTAACATGCTACACTTTCTTTGCAAGATTATAAGTTCAAGACGATTCAGAAATACTCACAATTACAAACAATTTATTAGGAAACTCTAATACTTACAATTATCTTAGTGATATAATACCAAAAAGAATACCAAAAAGAATACCAAAAATATTTTAATATTAAGTGTGGAAGAATACCAAAAAGATACCTTGATGCTAAAATTTGTTTTTCTTCACAAATATTGCATTTGAATTCAAAGTTGTAGGATGTAGTTGTAGCACTGTAACACTTCTGACAGGCCATGTAGTGATAGTTTTGTAGTATATCTCTAATATCAATCGTCACTCTTGTTGTAACCACCTAAAAGATATACATCCAACTTTTTTCTTAAATGTATGTGAAGGAATAATTATAAAATGAAGGTACAATAAAACTGTACTACCTTTTGATGAGCCTTAATATTTGCAACTTTATTGTAAATTGTGTCTTCGTTGACCGGTATTGCAAATCTTTGCCCTTGTTTAAGTTCAGAAGGATTCTAAATTCAATTTCTTTTCTATTTTGTTGCACCCTGAAATATTTAGAACATGTAAAAATAATGATAGATGTAAAAATGTAGTTGAAATATCTAAATCGCAAAGGACCATATAAGATGTAGAATATGTAGGGCATGTGGTGTTACCATTTTTTTTAATTGAATGGATTATTTGTCCTGATCATCAATCATAAGTGGTGTTCGATAGTTCGTTGTAACCTCTATATCTATAAAGATTATATATAGAGGAGTTAATCCAATACAATATGGTTTAAAAGAGAATAATAATAATATTAATGAAATAATAAAAACTTAATTACCATTGAAGCAATCAATAGCAAGGCGTCTACCGATTAAAATTGACATTGATTTGATATTCTGAACCAAGAGATTTATTTCCATGGGTAGGAATTCTTCCCACATTGATAACACAAGTGTTTGAAATCTGAAATGAAAAAGATATTTTATCAGTAATAGTAAATTTAATTTTTTTTAAAAAAGTTATACCAGATTTTGGGAAGTTTTACTTGTCGTTCATTAAAACAATCTTTTGCACATCTCTTTGTCCTTTTCTGGTTGTAGCCTTGCGAATGGGAAGATATTTTACCACCACTCCTGTAACATCTGTAGTAAACAATATGGAGATATTTGCTACTCATATTATATCTTCCACTTTAGAATAAGAATAAATTAATTAAAAAATAAAGCAAGAACAATTGAGTAACATTAAGAAAAGTTTTTAAAAAATTCAATCATGTTATTTGAAGAGTAAAAAAATATGCACCTATTCTTTTATTAGGAGTGTCTAACTAGTCACTAATTTTATCAAAAGGGACATACTCATGTTGAATTTGAGTAATTTGATTTTCATCTTGTAGTTCTTCAATGACAGTGCTTGTGTCAATTACCCATTGCAGTTTGATACCGTCACTTCTATATCTCTCATCTTTCTCTCAAATGTCTGCATTAGGAATCTTTTATTTTTTGTCCAACTGTAATTTGCTACTCATAGTGGATAATGTTTTATTGAACAGTATCCCCTCAACCATAGCACCCTATAAAAAGAAAAGTAAAAAAACATTAAGGTCTCAAAAGGTGAATATGAAGTATAAAACATACAGATTTGTACGGATATCACAGTTCAAACATTACACCAAGTATGACCAACAAAAAATCCCACACTGTTGCATAAATTTCAATTGCATGACAAGTCCAATACAAATAATTAATGAGAACCTCAACAAAGGAACAAATCATACAATACCCACAACAACAAAGCAAAATTCAAATAGCATAATAAAACAACATTAGATTTTGTGTTGTCATATTATTTTATTGTCTTACTAAATAGCTTCTTGTTTTTTAAAAATTAGAAACCACCTGATAGGTGGGGGGTATGTATTGGCCACCCCTAGCCCTGTAATCAAAAACATTACAACTGTTTAGTTTAAGAATTCTCCTATTATAATGGTGTGACTGCACTTCTAAGACAAAAGCGGTGCTACGTATATTGTTTTGAAAGGATTGTGTCTCTAAAAAAATGCCTCCCCAAAGTGTTAACATTTTCTAGCCAAGACAATCCTTTGAAAACATTTCCAAGAAACCAATGCTATATCAAGCGGTCTGAGTAATAGGAGTTCGAGTGGTAATGGGTTTGAGTGGAGAGGGTTCGAATAGAGGGTTCGAGTGGAGAGGGTTCGAGTAGAGTGGGTCTGAAAGAGGTTCGAGTAGAGAGGGTTCGAGTGGAAAAGTTCGAGTGGAGAGGTTTGAGCGAAGAGGTTCGAGTGGTGAGGTTCGAGTGATGAGGAATCGAGTGGAGAGGTTCAAGTGGAGAGGGTTCGAGTAGAGAGGTTCGAGTGATACTATGTTCGAGTGGTAGTAGGTTCGTGTGGAAAGAGTTCGAGTAGAGGAGGTTCGAGGGTTCGAGTGGAAAGGTCCGAGTGGAGAAGTTTGAGTGGAGAAGTTTGAGTGGAGAGGGTTCGAGTGGTGAGGGTACCATCCACCACTGGAGAGAGTACTATCCACCCCTTGAGAGGGGTATACCATCCACCACTGGAGAGAGTATTATCCACCCCTCAAGAAGTTTGTCAACCACCCTTCGAGGGTACACCATCTACCTCACAAGAGGGTAAACCATCCACCACTGGAGAGAGTACACCTTCCACCCCTCGAGGGTACACCATCAATGTCTCGAGAGAAGTGTACCAGCCCTCGAGGGTACACCACCCCTCAAGAGGTAACACATCCACCCCTTTAGAATACACCAGCCCTCGAGGGTACACCACCCCTCAAGAGAGTATACCACTGAGAACGTCGAACTATCCACATAAGCTCTCGAACCATGACCCACTCGAGGAATATACCCCTAAACTATCCACGACACCACCATTCGAACCACCTATCCCTCGAACAACAACCATCCCCTGAAACCATCACCCCTTGAACCATCAGTTCTTGAACATCCACCACGCCACCACTCGAACCATCCACCTCTTGAACGTCAATCACTCGCCTCGAGGCCTCCCTACCACTCGAACCATCCACCATTTGAACATCAACCATCCGCCTTGAGGGGTGTTGATTCGAGTCATCTCCACTCGATTCATTAACCCTCGAGGCCCTGGAACCATCAACCATCCCCCTCGAGGCATCAACCCTCGACTCAAACCTCTTCACTCAAACCTTTACTCGAACCCTCACCACTCGAACCAGTACCATTCAAACCCTTTCCATTTGAATCATCTATTTGAACCCTCTCCACTCGACCCTCACCACTCGAACGCTCACCACTCGACCCCTCACCACTCGACCCCTCACCACTCGACCCCTCATCACTCGAACCCTCACCACTCAAACTCAGTACCACTCGAACCTCTTTACTCGAACCCAGTACCACTCGGACCTTTTCATCAATTCGTTAACCCTTAAGGTCCTGGAACCATCAACCATCCTCCGCGAGGCATCACCCCTAGTTCTATCAACCATCCGCCTCGCCACCACTCAAACCATCCACCCCTCGAACATCAACCATCCGCCTCGACTCAAACCTCTCCACTCGAACCCAGTACCACTCGAACCCAGTCCACTCGAACCCAGTACCACTCGAACCCAGTCCACTTAAACTCAATACCAATCAAACCCAGTACCACTCAAACCCTCTCCACTCGAAACTCTTCACTCGAACCCTCTCTACTCGAACCCAGTACCACTTGAACCTCTCCAATCGAATCTCGACTCAAACTCTCTCCAGTCGAACCCTCACCACCCCAACCCTCTTCACTCGAACCCAGTACCACTTGAACCTCTCCACTCAAACCATGTACCAGCCAAATCCTCTTCACTCGAACTCAGTACCACTCGAATCCAATCCTACTCGAACCCTCTCCACTTGAACCCAGTACTAATCGAACCCACTCCACTCGAACTCAATACTAATCGAACCCACTCCACTCGAACTCTCACCACTCGGACCAGTACCACTCGAACCCTCTCTACTCGAACCCATTACCACTCGAACCCTCTCCACTCAAATGTGAATTTTTGCAATTTGATGAATTTGTTATTTGGTAGGGAGAGAATTTATCTTTGACTATAATAGTTCGAACCCAAGGTTTATCGGCATTTCTGAGTTCATCAATTGCCTTATTTGTAGCCATTGCATCTTTGTAGTTTTAGTATCTAAAACATGAAAACAAAATATTAGTTGTTGTAAAATATTCTACAACGTATGCAAAAAAATAGAAATAAAGATTTATCTCACCTTTAATATTATAAGAATCGAATTATGTGATTTTATGTTTTTTACTGGTGGTATTTATATACTTTGGTATGGAATATTTATGGCGTTAAATTTATTTTTAGAAGTTATATATATTTTAAGAAGTCATTGCTGAATATATTATATATATATATATATATATATTCATATTTATATTTTGTTTCCCAAAATGTATCTTTTAAACCCAATGAAATGTATCTTTTGAAATCCGTACCATGTAATGATTTTGATTGAGTTATTTTAAACAATAAATGTAGCATTCATTATTTTCAACTTACCATAGTTTATGTATTTATTTTTTTGAGATAAAGATATACTGTGATATTTTACTTGATTTTTTGTTACCAAATATGAAAGTAACTTATCATAATTAATTGGTACCTCCATAAATTTAATATTATTAGAATGTTATTCATATATAGTACTTCCAATTACCTAATTTCTTTACCACACAGGTTCGAGTGGAGAGGGTTCGAATGGAGAGGGTTCGAATGGAGAGGGTTCGGTTGGAGATGATTCGAGTCGAGCGGTTCGAGTAATAGGAGTTCGAGTGATACTGGGTTCGAGTGGAGATGGTTTGAGTGATACTGGGTTCGAGTGGAGATGGTTCGAGTGGAGAAGTTTGAGTGGAGTGGTTTGAGCGAAGAGGTTCCAGTGGTGAGGTTTGAGTGATGAGGAATCGAGTTGAGAGGTTCAAGTGGAGAAGGTTCGAGTAGAGAGGTTCGAGTGATATTATGTTTGAGTGGTACTGAGTTTGTGTGGAAAGAGTTCGAGTAGAGGAGGTTCGAGGGTTCAAGTGGAAAGGTCTGAGTTGAGAAGTTTGAGTGGTGAGGGTTCGAGTGGTGAGAGTTGAGTGGTGAGGGTACCATCCACCACTGGAGAGAGTACTATCCACCCCCTCGAGAAGGGTATACCATCCACCACTGGAGAGAGTATTATCCACCCCTCAAGAAGTTTGTCAACCACCCTTTGAGGGTACACCATCTACCTCTCGAGAGGGTAAACCATCCACCACTGGAGAGAGTACACCTTTCACCCCTCGAGGGTACACCATCAACGTCTCGAGAGAGGTGTACCAGCCATCGAGGGTACACCACCCCTCGAGAGGTCACACATCCACCGCTTTAGAGTACACCAGCCCTCGAGGGTACACCACCCCTCGAGAGAGTATACCAGTGAGAGCGTTGAACCATCCACAATAGCTCTCGAACCATGACCCACTCGAGGCATATACCCCTCGAACTATCCACGACACCACTATTCAAAAAACCTATCCCTTGAAAACCAACCATCCATTCCTTGAACCATCACCCCTCAAACTATCAGTTCTTAAACATCCACCATGCCACCACTTGAACCATCCACCTCTCGAACATCAACCATTCGCCTCGAGGCCTCCCTACCACTCGAACTATCCACCCTTTGAACATCAACCATCCGCCTTGAGGGGTGTTGATTTGAGGTATCTCCACTCGATTCATTAACCCTCAAGGCCCTGGAACCAGCAACCATCCCCCTCGAGGCATCACCCCTCAGCTCAAACCTCTTCACTCTAACCTCTACTCGAACCCTCACCACTCAAACCCTTTCCGTTCGAATCCTCTATTCGAACCCTCTCCAATCGACCCTTACCACTCGACCCCTCACCACTCGACTCCAACCACTTGAACCTCTTTACTCGAACCCATTACCACTCGAACCCGGTACCACTCAAACCATCTCGAGGTCCTGGAACCATCAACCATCCTCCTCGAGGCATCACCCCTCGATCCATCAACTGTCTGCCTCGCCACCACTCAAACCATCCACCCCTCGAACATCAACCATCCACCTAGACTCAAACCTCTCCACTCAAACCCAGTATCACTCAAATCTCTCCGCTCGAACCCTCTCTACTCAAATCCAGTACCACTTGAACCCTCTCCCCTCGAACCATCTCTACTCAAAACTCTCCACTCAAAACCTTTCATTTTCGTCCCTCTATTGCTACTTTCATGACTCCCCCTATTTACAATATACCAGCCAAAACTTAAAGACCTTTTTTCACATCAGATTTGGCTTTCATAAGGCACACTTTTCTTGACTCAAACGAGACTCCTCCAATAAAACATCCCGACCCTGACAAAGCGTGCCTACATAGTGGTACACTATCTTAAAACATTTAGCCCAAACCTTAGCATTCTAGAAATAGCCAACCTACATTCTCATCCTACATTGTTTAATGACTTTACCATTCAATTCAAATAAAACACAGAACATTTCAGAATGCTACATGCAATCCAACCAACAAATTTAGCTATTAGCTGACTAAGAAGTGGCACATTACGTCACAAATACTTTCTCATAGAACTTAACAAAGCGATCTAGATCACCCACACATAACATGACTTGACAAAGTGGTTTAGGAGTAGATTGGCACTGACTGAGCTCAAAGAGATAGCTGTCAGGATTCTTAGCAAAAGCTATAACGGTCGAACCACCTCTCACGGGCCCAAGCTCAAAATATAAAAAAAAATGCAACCACTGTATCTTTACTTGCTAGAAACAAAGCTAAATGCCAAGATCAATTCAAGTTTGAAACCAGTAAACCTTAACTGAAGCTGAAAAAATAACATGAGCAATTCAAAATGGTCCCATGTTCAACATACGAGGGACCCTTGATGAGGTTCGGTGGTCCAAACACAAGTAGAAAACAAAATGATCATTTATGAACTTTAGTAACAGATGTAGATTCAATTAATAGATATTTTGAGCATATTGCCCTTGGCCTTTATATCTTCAGCCAACTTGTAAACCTGGAAAACACGAGTAAACAACACAGTAATGAGTCAAACAACCTGATGACGTGAAATTACATAAATTAATCCCATCAAATGTTTAGTGCTTACTCACATCTGGGGTTGCAATAGAAAAATGACCAAAAAGAAAACAAAACATACCCTCAATCTCTTGAACTTTTCAGGCTCCAAACACTAGGTGAAAGGATCATCTAAAGTGGCAGTAATCTTCTTTATCGCCGCATATGAAATTACAAGAATTAATGAATAAAACATACCAAAGGAAATTTTGAAATAATGGAAAAAAAATTCCTCACCTAAGACATCTAAGTCCCCTTCTTGTAGTAGCAATTATGAGCACAGAGCAGAGAGTCAAAATATACCTACTGTACTCTTCTTTGGAAGAGGAGGGATGTCTCAAAAATCCGATCCCACAACCGGAGAAAATAACTGTATCTTCTGATAACAATCTTCTTCGGGCCTTGATACTCAGGAAGATTAGTCTGCAAGACCAACTTCAAAATTATCACCAACCCAACCGATCCACTCATTGAGATAATTAATGTAAATTTGAGAAGCAAAACATACAAATAAAACCAATATTCGAACCAAAATATTCTGTATAAAAAATTGGCAACGGCAGTGGAGGAGACAATGGCAGAGAGGTCAACGTTGGGTGAGGAGGAGACAATGGGAATAGCCGTGGAGGAAACATAGGTTGGCCTTGGGTGTGGAGGAGATAAGGGGAATAGCCGATCGATGTAGATGTGATTGGGCAAAATGATACGGCTACGTGATTGGGCAAAATGGTATGGGTATGAGGGAATGGGGTGGAGAGGTTGAAATGGTGAGGCGCAAGAAGTGGAGGAAAGAATTGGGCGAAAGAAGAGGAAAAAAATGTGCGATGAAGAAGATGAACAAACAGTAAGTTAGAAGTTGGCAAAACAGTGTCATTTTTGCAAGGTAAGGAAGTCAAATAATTACTCAAATACCCCCGGTTGACAGACAAAAAGAAAATAATATCTATTATAGAGTGCTTGGGATTATATATCTATATATAGGGGTAGATTTGGTACGGTTACTGTCATTTTTACTAATACGATGTACCATACTAACATTGTCGATTTATTATCCCAAGCACTATATAATAGAAATTGTTTGCTTTGGATAGTTCTTCAACTGGGGATATTTTTGTAATTTTTTACTTCCCTAAGCTTGTGAAACGACACCGTTTTGGATTCCAAGCTTCGTTCCCAATTTACATCCGTTTATATACAGAAATTCAGATCAAATTCATCTTTGATTCAAAATCCTCTAAGTCGATTAGGGTTAAGTCGGGGGATATACTATATCGGTTGGTGGAAGTTGTTTGGGAATAGTATCCAAATTCGAAAATGACCTCTTTAGAAGAGGGTTCCGGGTGCTTCAGGAACAAGATACGCCCAAGCGGCAGTGGCGACAACGGTAATTCCCGGAAAGGTATTGGGGAGACTAAGGTGGCATTGTACAGTGGGAAGTTGAGCGTAGCGGGGGTGTTGTACGAGTGGGTGAACTTCAGGAAGGAGTGAAGAGCCAGGTGTTTACCGTTGGAAGATGGAGTGCTATCGTATTATAAAGTACACGGCCCTAATAAGATCGTGATGATTCTGGGGATCGAGAATGATTCAAGGTGATCGGTGAAGAATCACGGAGGTAAATGAGAAAGGCTAGCGGCATTGCGACGATTGTTGATCTTCATCCTCGAGTCAATGGGATTGTGTGGAAATGGAATTCTTTCGGTCAAGTTTGTTGGAAGGTATGTGACTGTGTGTAAACAACAAACTGCTTCGTTTGGTAATTGTATTAGTTGCTTGGTCGTAAAAAACTAATTTTTCTTTTTGATTAGGTGATTTTGTTTTCATTATATAGTATGTATGACTCATATGTAAATTCTAATCAAACATAATGACAACACAAAATACGACATTAACATTTAGGTAATTGAAGCACCAAGTTAATGGTTGATCTTTCTACATTTTGATTTAATATTTTCAGTGATATGAAAATGGCTTATGTATTTTTCTATATCAGCTTAACAACCCTTGAAATCAGCTGATTCAGGTAATTGTACATATGTGTGTTGACACTAGAGGAAGTTATAAGTAATGTGTTGATTTTATTTTATTGACACTTTTCAACATCTTTGCAGCTAGAGCTCTTACTTAGTTTAGGAACTCTGTGTATAACCATATATTCTCTGATAACTGGAAGAAATGGAGTTGTAGTAAGCGGGGTCTTAAATTTGTTGATTTTCATTGTAATTGTGTCCATGCATACTCTTAGATAGCTATTACTGATCCAGAGACCTTGGCATTGAGAAAGTAAAAATGTCTAGAGATATTTTGAACATTATATGATTTAAAGTGTCGGTCATGTAACTTGATCCGTAAAAGTCCTCTTGATGACATGTCTCCATTCTCCTTAATGTTTGGTAACCTTCTTCTCATGTAATGTTTCGCTGTTGTCAGGCATTAGAATATCTTTTAGTTTGCCCCTGTACATTACTCAATTATGCTATTCTCATAGTCTTCTACTCCTCTTTGACTAGCTCGTAACACATCCCTTCCAAGTAGTCCTCCAGTTAAAATATTTACTTAGGATGCTGCCATGCTGGTGAAGAATAACCAAGGATTGTTTGGAAATGGAAGATTCTACATATTATTACTTAAGATGACTTTACATACATTGTATGGATACTAACTTATGAGAGTTGACTGTGTTTGCTTCTTATGGTTGTTGTGGCTGCTTCTTTAGCACTTGGTATAAAGATAAAGGTGAGCTAAGATTTTTTTTGCTTTGACAGAAAGTTTTTACTCCAAATGTTTTTTGCTACAATTAATTAAAACGACTTACAGGTTGAATTATGCATTTCCCTTACTGGTCGCGTGGGTCTCAAGTAGTTCGTCATATCGAAGTGGACTCGGAATTTAATCTTGTTTCTGTAAAAATAAGCATTACTTTATTGGGACTGTTGTGTTTAGAGTTCTTTTAGCCCTTTGGTCACCTGAACTTATTTTGGGACTTTCTTCGTTCCAATATTTGTTAGTGGGGTAAAAGAAGTTAGATTATGCAGATGTTTGGTTCATGCATGAATCTGATTACAACCATTATTGGATTTATGAATTTGGATCATCTTTGACTGTTTTATTCGGTGAAGCATGTTAGAGTTATTGCTCTGTGAAAACTGAAAATGAGAAATGAATGATTTGAATAAACATATGGATTAAGAAACTATCATGTGAGAGTCTTTGCTATATTCGAGTTTTGAATCAAGGACTAATCTTGTAACTTGTTTGGTGCAGCCAAAGCATCAAATTATTGGCCTTGAACCCACTATTGTTACTGCATCTCTGACAATGAAGTTCAGTTGTGAGGCTTTTAGTTCCGCAAAAGACACACAGTAAGTGTTTAGCTCCTTCACTGTGATTGTCATTTTAGATGAACTTTCCGATAGTATTTCATTCTAATTCTATTTTTATTTGTTGAAAATTCAAAACCATCACAATTTTAAGAATCTTGCTCCAACTTTCGATATCTGTTTCTACCCGTCTATGCTATTTTTCCGCCTCTGCTTTTGCCATCTTAGGACATGTTTCTTGTTTTATAGAATAGTCCAACTTTTAGCCGATTTCCATTCAATTGAACTAGCGATTTGATATCCATTCATTACTAATGAGGCATTCAAAGAAAACAAATACCATGATTGCTTTTAACATACTTCAAGAGTTCCAACTTGAAAGAGTCCAGTTTTCATGTATTAAAGATGTTTTTTCCCCATTTTTGAAATAAATTTTTTTGGGTGAGACGGTCTCATCTAATCTTATGGTGAGAGTTTAAATACAATTATTTAAATATGAGAGATGTCATGGAGTATTTTCTGTAATTTTTAAAACTTTACATTGTCTCTTGTTTCACCATAAGTTATTGTAAGATGGTCCCATATGAGTCTTTCTCTTTTTAAAATGTTACATAAGTAGTCCAAAATCACACAAATGAAAAAGGTGGTAATGAAAAGCTATTTAATATGTTGCACCTTGTAGTTCACAACAAGTTTCTGCTGTCACCAAGTATGACTCACTAAGTAGAATGAATGGAGTATATAATTCAAGCTTTCCTACTGGAAAGAACAATTAAAGTAGCTAGATTTTAGATGACAAATAAGAAAGAGGATAATAAGTGCAACATTAAGACTTAAATGGATTTTCTTGAAACAAAAGCAACTTAAGTTAGGAGTAGCTCGGTGTAAAAGTCATAGAAGGCGACACATAAACACATTCTGCCATTTTCATATGAAGAATCCCTCTGTATTTGATCGTTTCCATGAGGTTAATTGTCATGTATCTCACATTGACATGTCACTATTGTTTTCAAGTGTAGTATATGCTTAGGTGACTATGATCCAAAGAATGCAATCTTTCGACAACGTTGATATTTAAGACAAGCTGTCTCAGCAGTATTCTCGAACATGGCTCCTACCCACGAATCATCGGGCTGATGAAAATGACATCACAGAATCTCAATCTAGTGTTGTTACGATAAACATAGAATCGAGTGCTCCGGAAGGAGAAACACCAGCAAGATATGATAGAAAAGGAAGCCATGTTGATAGCATCATGACAAAATTTTGATTTCCCATGTATGTGAATAGTTTTTAGTGTAGAAACAATCAGGTGATTCAACTTCTTGGTTTTCACGTGAGTTTTAGAGGAAGACAACTATACGGGAAGTGTTTTTAAGGACATTTTTTTCCGTATTAAGTGGTATAATAAGATAGCATTGTAATTTGTTGTATCATGAGATGAGTATATCATTTAGTATTAAGAAGAAGAAAAGTAGTCTCTATTTTCAAGATCAAAATTCTCATTGTCTTGGACACCTAAACTATGTTAAATGTCTACTTCCGTAAAAATATTGTTAAAAACTAGCAGATTACTTTAAAGCTAGCGGGTTTATTATTTCATGAAAGTTTATAAAAATATTTAATAAATTCAAACTCAATTGATTATTTTACTATATAATTCCTACAGTAATTATTTTAAAATTTAGTTTTTATTTTCAATTTAGATGTAAGATGCAAATATTACATTTCGATTAATTAAAATTTTTTATCAAAAATACCGTGCAAAGCGCAATGGAACTCCTGCTAGTTTCTAAAAACCAATACCGTACCAAATATTTGGTATAAAAACACATCGGTACACCAAAAAGTCGGTTGGTATCGTTATGGTATGGTAGAATACAACTAAATTTAAAATATAATGAATCAATTTTTTTATTCATAAAAATCTAAAAATAATTAGAATTTCTATCGTATAAGCATAATTTTAGAAAATTAAATTTTCTAGTAATAATAATAGAGTAAAATAACATCACATTAAAAACTACAATAATAATTTATAAAGTATAAAAGAAAATTATGATTTTAATTTATTTTTGTTAGACTTAATATAAAAATATCAGCTGTAGAGAAATTTATAAGAAAAATAATTTAAACTCTTCCCCATATCCAACATATTGGATGACATATTTCAAATTATTACAATTGATTTTAATATTAATTAATGACTAAATCTTAACTAAATAAAATCTCAAAATTTGCATAATATTAGTTGTGTGGTTCGGTACGGTAGTACCATGGTAATATTTTCTCAATACCATTACCATCCCATCTTAAGTGTATGGTACGGTATTACCATACCACATCATCGTTACCAACATATTCGGTACACATGGCATGTGGTTCGGTTGGTAAACTGGTTGGTACGGTATTTTGGCTCAAAATGTCAGCCTTAACTATATATATAAATACACACATCTATAATGATTCATGGATTTTACTTTCTATCATGGTATCAGTCAGGTCTCACTAAATAGGTCTAGGCTTTTATCACTTTCTTCACAAAATTACCTAAATTAACAATATTTTCTGATCGGCCGCACCCACCGTCGCTTTCCTCCGCTACCGTTTGGCACAACGGGTGTCGTCTTCATCAACAGCTTCTTTCTGCCCTTCTTCTCCATCTTTTTCGGCAATCTCCATTGTTTCCGGCATCTTCTACACTTGTCTTCTCCGATCTATTTCGACAACCGTACTAGTCCTTCCGCCGTCAAGATCATTCAGGTTCCGTTGTATTTTCTTCATCTCCGGTGACCTCCCAAGTTCTCCGACGTTGTGGTTTCCAAGTTTCAGATGCTCCGGCCTCTTCGATATTTAGCAAGGAGGGCGCATGAGTCACACCACCTTTACTCTGCTCGTGCGTGCATCTCAGCAGTCCTCACCTCCCAGGGCGCCTCATAAACCAGGTCCCTTTTTCGAATTTGTCATTTTTTGCGAATTGAGATTTCACACGAGTTAACTCAATCTCTCACAAGTTGCTCCAATATCTTGCGGGTCTCGTCAACATCCCAGCTAGCGCCTCTTTGGCGCCCAGTCAGCACCAATTTATTAAAAAAAATAACAAACAAAACATATTGGTTTTTCTTGTATTATGGCTCTTTTTGATCAACTAAGGTGTCAATGATGTTATGGTTGGAGCCATGTTGCTTCTTCTTGTTCTAAACTATAAGATGAATGGTACCACTTGAAGTCACATGTGTAAGCAATTTGGTCATGTTTCCTCCACTTGTTCTCATTTGGTTTCTTCAACATCATCTTCTGCTTCTGCACCACATGCTCCTCCGCATATTCGCTGGACAACCGATTCGGGAACGATCAACCACATGACTTCTTCTCAGTCCGCTCTTGACCGCGTGACTTCTTATTCTGGTAACAATCGTGTTATTGTTGGTAATGGTTATGCTTTTAATGTTACCCATGTTGGTCATTCTCGAGTCTCTGATTCATTATCCTTGTCTGATGTTTTGGTGGTTCTACAAATTACTAAAAATTTATTGTCTATTAGCAAGTTAACTCGAGATATGACTGTTGTTATTTGCTTTGATGATTCTTCTTTCGCTATTTTGAACAATTTTACTAGAGATGTTATTGGCAAAGACCATTGTGATAGTGGCTTATATATTTTGGATTATGGTGGCACTGCTTTATCTGCGTTTGTAGCATCGAGTGCTTCTAAAGCATCTTTTGAACTTTGACATAGTAGATTGGGTCAATTATTTCATTTTTGAGCAAGTCTGGATGTTTGTCAGTTACTAGTTTGCTACATAAGCCTCATTTATGTCTCGCTTGTGAGATGGATAAAGACAAAGTCTTTCTTTTACTGATAATTTAAAATGCGCACCACGCATACTTGATCTAGTTCATTGTGATCTTTAGGGATCCTCACCTATTGTCTCTCGACTGGGATACTTCTATTATGTCATTTTTGTTGATGATTTTTCTTGGTTTACTTGGTTATCCTCTACGACGGAAGTTTAATTTTGTAGAGGCTTACATGCAATTTGAAGCTTTTGTTGAGAACCAGTTTTCTACCACCATTAAAGTATTTCAGAGTGATAGTGGAACCGAGTTTGTGAATCATCGCATGCATACTAATTTTGCATCAAAGGGCATTCATCATCAGCTTTCATGTTCTTACACTCCAGAGCAAAATGGTTGTGCAAAGAGGAAGCATCGCCATATTACAGAGACAGGTTTATCGATGCTCTTTTACTATGGCCTTCATCACTCATTTTGGTATGATGCTTTTTCGATAGCAGTCTACATCATCAACAGACTGCCTACTCCTATTTTATCTGGTCAGTCTCCACTCTCTGCTATTTTTGGTACTACACCCGACTACTCTAATTTTCACCCATTTGGTTGTCGAGTTTTTCCATATTTGAGGCCCTATGATGCGCATAAATTAGTGCCCAGAGCATGCCTTGTATATTTTTGGGTTACAGTTCACAGTACAAGGGTTATCGGTATCTTGATCCTCTCACGAAGGAGTACATCACTCGCCATGCTCATTTTGATGAGTTGTTTTTTTGGCTACTCGTACTGCATCTGTTACTGAATTTTCATCACTGGATGTTTCTACTTTTTTGGAGCCTTCGCCAGTTCCGTCGGAGGTGTTTGGGCCATCTTCTTCAGCCGTATCACCCACTATTTTAGAAAATTATGATTTTCATCATGTACTGGAAGTTCAGGGTTCTTCAGAAAATTATGTTTGTTTTCCACAGGATGACCAGCAGCATGACCGCCAGCTGCACGTGCCGCCAACACATCCTCACATACAGCAGCCGCTGATCCACATGCCGGCCGCGCGTGCCTAACACGCTCTACCATTGGCGACTCCATCAGGTTTATTGTCTGCCTCCATGATCCCAGCTTCACCATCACCGCCATCACCATTAGCATATCTTGCTCAGTCACCAGGGGTGGGCGTCGGGTCGGGTTGTTCGGTTTTCGGTTTAATCGGTTCGGTTTATTCGGTTTTTTTTCAAAAAATGCCAAAACCAAAACCGACCCAAAAAACCGAATAAACCAAATAATCCGAACCGAATTTGAAATTCGGATTTCGGTTGGAATTCGGTTTAAAACCGAATAAACCGAAGTAATTTCAATTTTTATTAAATTGAATTCAATTAAACAAAATTTAATCTTCAATCAAATTTTTTACCCACAATAATTATAAACCAAACCAAAAATTTCAAGAATATATCAAAATTTTAAAATAATTTCAACTCAATAATTCATAGCCAAATGATTTATCACTTAAGGCCCAAATGCCAATTGCACTTAAAAGCTGATGCTTCATTGCTTTGGCTTTGCTGTGGAAAAGAGGAGGAATGAGTGTAGTATTTATAATGCAAGATTGGCTTACCTTCCTTCCTTTTGCCGATGTGGGACAAATGCCATTGCCTTTGGCTTTGAGTGAGGCTTCGTTCACTCTTCAGGAAAGGAAGACTTCACTAGTACTTCACTCACTAGTCACTTCCTCACTTCACGCTTCAAATTTTTTTGTGTAGTAATTAATCCTTCAGACTTCACTCACTTCACTCCTTCATTCTTCAAATTTTTTTTTTAAATTTATTATGAGTCTATCGTTTGAAAGACGGTCTTTTCATATGTTATGGAAATATTATGGTTTAAAATACAAATTAGAAGAAATGAAAATAATTTTTTTGGGTTGAAATGAATCGAGTTATAAACTTTATAACTACTATACGTTGCATAATAAAATTTTAATATTGCAACTAATACCTTTTACTTTGTATTATTATAATTAAACACTGTCTTTCCATAAGCCTATGGATAATGGAAAGACTGTATTTTCCAAGATTTTGCCATTTATTATTACATTATTTAATTTGAGGAGTATTTTGTGACTGAAGATTATTTAATACTGTTTGATCTCAAATCCTTTTTATTATTATTACCCTATTAATATGACTTATGTTTTTACCATTTCCATACATGATGAATGTGTTTGTAATATATTTTATGATTTCTTTCTCTTCTATTTATATAAGTAATTTAAATACATTTAGAGGGTGAAACAAAATTTCCACTATTAAATTAACACAATGTCTTGTTTTAGACTGACAAATCATTATACGAGGTTATTTGGAAACCTGAGAGTTCAGGTAATTTCAATTTTAAATCTTGTTATAAAGTCTTGACAGCTGAATCAGGTACTTCTTTAGCTAGTTCTGTTCTCTGGAAAATCCCCCACCAAAAAAAGGTAACTATTTTTATTTGGAAATTATTGCATGCCTTTCTACCTTTTGATGAGGTGCTTATTACCTGTGGTTATAGTTTGGCATCAAAATGCCCTGTATGTGAACACTCAGATTCGATACAGCACTTCTTTATTAACTGCCATTTAGCACATGCAGTATGGACAAACTTTGCATCCATGATTCATTTTAACCTGGATTTTTGCCATACCATTCCTCAAAGATTTGCCCTTTTCTGGGATACTGATGATTTGCCTAAGTTTGACAGCATGTATTGTAAATTATTGCCTTCACTCATCTGCTGGGGACTTTGGAAAGCCAGGAATGGTTTCCTCATGGACAATAAGCCATTCTCTTTACCTTCCATCTGTAGAGAGATTCAAGAGCAGATCCTGCTATCATTTCAACTGTGTCCCCCAAAACTAATCAATTCCAGTCCTATTCCTCCTGGACTCACACATCTATCTCCTAAATTCAGACCTCCCCCTAAGCCTAATTTAGCAAAGATCTCTTGGACTAGACCTAACTTAGGATTTTCCAAAATCAATGTAGATGCCTCTTGGACCCCAAACTTAGCCTCGATAGGTCTGATTGCTAGAGATTCTCTAGGCAACCCTACATACATCTGCACATCTTCTACCACAGCTAGGACTCCTCTCTTAGCTGAAATTGATGCCATTATGCTTGTTTGTCAGATTTTCTCTCATATGGACCACACATTTATAATAGAATCTGATTCTAAACTTGCTGTCTCTATGTTAAACGACCCCTACTCTGCTAAGTGGGAACTTTTTGATAAAGTCTATAAGGGGAAAGCTGCTCTTGGAGGGGCTAAACTGACCCATGTCCTCAGGGAGGCTAACCTAGTGGCTGATGCCCTGGCTAAATGTCATTTTAACTCTGATCCCATAATCTCAATGACTAACATTCCGAGACACATCAAAGGGCTTATTACACTGGATCAACAATCAGTCCCATCTGTTCGTATTCATTGATCCCAGCTCTCAAGTTTAGAACTCAGTTCTGGAATGGATACTGCTGAGTTTTTGCTTGTTATTTTTGCCAGGTTTTCTTCAGGAATTTGTACTTCTGCTGCTGATGAACAAGGTGATATGCCAACTCTGGCTGTGCTGCTGTACTTCTGGCTGCGCTGCTGTACTTCTGATCTACTGAACAAGGAGATATGCCTCCTTTGGAGGTTTTGCTGCACTGCTCTAATCTGCTGATGCCTCATCACCTTTGGAGTTTATTTTTGTTTACTCCTCCCCTAACATGGGGATTTTGATTATTACTAAAACAGATGTTAGTAACCTGGCCGTGGGAGTGAATTAACACTTGGGGTGGAGATTCGCTCCTATGGATCGTTACTTCATCTTTACATATTCACTTTTTTAGTCTTTACTAGGTTAACGGGGGCTACGCTCTTCTATTAAGTCTAATTATCTAGACAACTCATGTATATTCTGGTTTTGCTATAGGGCATGGGGAACCCAATACATAACTCCCTCACCTCACGGGTGTTTTCAATTAAAAAAAAAGGTTATTTTATAACTGATACAACTAATAAGTTGATTTAATATTTGTTTTTATTTATTGCAACAAATTTCTCATAACTTTTAAAATGTACAGTAATGTATAAATAATTATAATTTGACCATAATAGTTATTGAAACGAGATTTTTCATGATTAGTCTAACACACAATGGTCTAATAGGAGACGTTCTCCTAAATTAACTATGATATTTATATATTACCGTCTTCATCTCTTCACCAAATAATCTCACCGCCTTCATCTCTTCACCAAGTAATCTCACCGTCTTCATCTCTTCACCAAGTAATCTCTTCTGAGTCCATTGTAGTTTGTTAATTTTTTTAAGCAGAGGAAAATGTCCATTGTTTGAGGAATGCTTTAGTCTAGTGAAAGTTTACTGTTGAAGAATCAATTATTCGTGCACCTTATCACTGTGATTACTAGGAGCACTGTAGTTTAGATATGTATATTTATTGATTATAGTTAATGATTTTCATTTACGTTCATGCCAATAAGAATTTATAAGAATATATATATATATATATACTTGTTTTTAAAATTTATAAGAAATTTAAACGAACTAATTTATTAAACTTGTTTATAATGAATATGAATTATAAAACACTTGAATATCAGTCTTTTGTGTATTTGATCCATTTAATGTAAAGATGTTTGGGGTAATTTTTTAAAATTTATAGATTAGTCCTCCCACTTGTATTTACTTATAAATTTAGTTTTGTAGTTTTAAAATTTATTTATTATTATATATATTTAATTAATTAAATTAATTACAATTCGGTTTTCGGGTCGGTTTTTGGTTTGAGTTCCAATATCCAAAACCAAACCAAAAACCGTATTTGAAATTCGGTTATCCAATTCGGTTATCCAAAAACCGAATTTTAAAATTCGGTTCGGGTTATTCGGATTTGGATAATTCGGTTTTCGGTTTTTTTGCCCACCCCTATCAGTCACTGTCTCCCACCTCAGGTTTCATTCCCTCATCGGGATTTGTGCCATCTCCGGCTATGGGTCCCTCTTCTTATCATCCGATGGCTACTCGATTGCGCACTGATTCTTTACGGTACAAGGATTTTTCTGAGTATGATATTTCTGGCTTATTGAGTGCTTTGTTTTCTAAGACCGAGCCCTGGAGTCATCGCTCGGCTGTCAAGGATCCTGAATGTGTTGCTGCTATGGGCTCAGATATGGATGCCTTACGTACTCAACCAACGGCGGAACTAGGGGGGGCGAGGGTGGGCTGGCGCCTCCCCTAAGATCCGGTGGCCCGGTATTTAGGCCTAGAGCCACCGGAAGCCACCGGATTCTGCCCCCCCTTGAGGCATCGTCGGCGCCGGAGGCTCGAGCGCGGCAGTGAGGCTGAAGAAGACGACGGGCAAGTGAGGCTGAAGAAGACGACATTTTTCCTTTTTTTTGTTGGTATAAGTATACAAAACGACGTCGTTTTGGCTTAGCTGAACGACGTCGTTTTGAGTTGCTAGTCCGAAAAAAATCAAGGCCAATTGGGTTGAAGCCCAATTGGCCCAAACCAAAATATATAACCTAATCTCCACATATTAAGAGACCAGTGTACCACATTGCCTCCATTTTCCAACTCCAATTCTCCAGCAGCTCCAGCAGCTCCAGCTTGAACGCCGCCTGCCGCCTGCCAACTGCCGCCGCCGTTCCGGTGTTCCCTGCCGCCGCCATCCCTACTACAGCCACTACTAGCAACCAAGGGCAAGGTATCAAAGGGCCAATATATTTTTGTTATGTAATTTATGTTGAATAACTTGAATTTGTATGAAATTGTGAATATTGAATATAGATATGAAATTATGAATAATTTAGTGATTGTGTTGAAATTGTGAATTGTGCTAAATATAGATTTGAATAATTTGACATAATTTTGACATATTTAATTAGATATATTTAATTTAACGTATGTAATTAGACATATTTAATTAGACATATTTAATTAGACATATTTAATTAGACATATTTAATTAGACATATTTAATTTGACATATTTAATTAGACATATTTAATTAGACATATTTAATTAGACATATTTAATTAGACATATTTAAGTAGACATATTTAATTAGACATATTTAATTAGACATATTTCATTAGACATATTTCATTAGACATATTTAATTAGACATATTTAATTAGACATATTTTTGAGGCATATTTAATCTGACATATTTAATTCGACATATTTAATTAGACATATTTAATTAGACATATTTTTGACAAATATTTAACTAGACATATTTTTGAGAAATTGTGAATATTGAATAGCATATAGATATTTAAGTTGACATATTTTTCTTATTTTATGTCAAATAGGATATGGATAAATTCTTAATTCGAAATAGTGGATCATCTATTTTTAAGAGACCGAGTGAACCAAATGAAGAAAGGATTAATGAAGAGGGTAGTAGTCAAAAGCATTCTCGTGTTGAGTTCAATTCGGATGATGTTATAAATGATCCTGGGAAACGTAAACCTATTAAGGATTTTGATGTTTCTATTAGAGATCAAGTGATGAGAGAATATGTGTTAAGAGGTCCTTGCCAACCTAAGGGTCATTATTTTCCAAGGACAAAGTAGGGAAATGACTATAGATGTTTTCAACCTTCGTGGTATGAAAAGTTCGATTGGTTGGAGTATAGCGCGTCAAAAGATGCAACATTTTGCTTTTGTTGCTATCTCTTCAGGAATTCACATAAGGGATGTCAAGATGGAGAGGATGCATTTACTGCGAGTGGGGTGAACAATTGGAAGAAAGCGCTTGATATCTATAAGAAACATGTTGGCGTAGCGGGTAGCTCTCATAATGATGCAGCTCAACAATTGTATGCATTTAAGCGTCAAAGACAGAGTATCCTTCATTCTTATCAGGCACATGGGCGGGAATCAGAGATTGCATATCGCACGCGTTTGACAGCTGCTTTGGATGTGACACGGTTCTTACTAAATCAAGGTATGGCTTTTCGTGGCCATGATGAAGGGCTGGATTCTTTGAATAAGGGCAATTATCTCGAAATGATTGACTGGTATTGCAAGCGAAATGATGTTGTTTCTAAGACCATGAATGAAAATGGCCCTGGAAATTGCAAGCTCACATCTCCCAAAGTACAGAAGGAACTATCAAGTGCTTGTGCAAGTGAGGTAACAAATGTTATTGTTAATGATATTGGAGATAGTTATTTTTCTATATTGGTTGATGAGGCTAGAGATGCATCAATAAAGGAGCAAATGGGGGTTGTTTTAAGATATGTCAACAAACAAGGATGCGTTCTTGAACGTTTTCTTAGTGTTGTGCATGTGCGTAAACTTCTGCTATTAGTTTGAAGAGTGCTATTGATGAATTGTTTGCAAAGCATAAATTATCAATGTCAAAGTTGAGAGGTCAGGGATATGATGGAGCCTCAAATATGCGAGGAGAGTATAATGGACTGAAAGCTTTGATATTGAAAGAAAACTCATCTGCAAGGTACGTCCATTGTTTTTCTCACCAGCTTCAATTGGTTGTTCTTGCTGTTGCTAATGATAATCGAACTGTGTGTCAGTTTTTCGTTTATCTTGGTATGATTGTGAATTTAGCTGGAGCTTCATGTAGAAGAAAAGACATGCTTCTTGATTTATAACATGCTAGAATTGTAGAGGGATTGGAGAATGGAGATATTGTGAGTGGAAGAGGCAAAAATCAAGAGACTAGTTTGAAAAGGCCGGGGGATACTCGTTGGGGGTCACATTACACTACTATTATTCGTTTCATTACTATGTGGGAATCTATTTTGCAATTGATTGAAAATGTCCACGATGATGGTGATGCAAATGTGAGTAAATCTTCAGCGAGCGGTTTGCTTGAGCAAATGGAGAGTTATGAATTTGTTTTTGTGATGTTTATGATGAAGCATTTGTTGGGAGTTGTAGATGCTTTGTCCCATGCTTTGCAACAAAAGAATCAAAATATTGTGTTGGCTGTGAGTTTGATGAATACAATGAAGTTTGAGTTGCAACAATACAGAGAGACTGGTTGGGATGAGTTGTTAAATGAAGTCAGCACATTTTGTGTTAATCATGACATCTCGGTAGTTAATATGGAAGATGAACGAGCAATTCGAGGTCGTAGGAAACGACTTACTCAAATGCAGACCCATGGTGATTTCTTTCGCGTTGATACTTTTCTCCAGGTATTACTTTTATAATTTACATACCTTATTTGATTTGATTTGTAATTTTTTTCAATGCTACATGCTAACCTTTTATTTTTTGAATACTAGGTTGTTGATAGGATGATTCATGAAATGAACAATCGATTTCCGGAAGCAAATACGGAGTTACTCACTTGTATGGCTTGCCTTGATCCAAGAGATTCATTTTCTAAGTTTGATATTGGTAAGTTAGTTCGACTTGCTGAATTATATCCAAGTGACTTCTCCGTAGAAGATCGTTACCGCCTTCATCAACAACTTAGTACTTTCATTCATAATGTGCAACTTGATAATGAGTTTTTGGCTATTGAGGACTTTGGAAGTCTTGCTCAAAAGATGGTTCAAACAACTAGCCATACATGTTTTCCACTGGTATATCGTCTTATTGAGTTAACCTTAGTTCTACCAGTTGCAACTGCTTCTGTTGAACGCGTTTTTTCAGCCATGAAGAGAATCAAGACTGATTTACGCAACAGAATGGGAGATGAATGGATGAATGATGTTATGACAGTGCATATTGAGAAGGAAATTTTTGTTGGGATCGATAATGAACCAATTTTGCAACGTTATCAGCGTATGCAACATCGTAGGATACAGTTGTCTCCTGCGGTTAGTGGTTCTAGTTCTAGCAACCCAAGTATTGGAACGTAGTTTTTTATGCAGTGATAGTTTTTTGTTGTAAAAATCTAATTATTATGTATTCATATTATTATGTAAGCGTTGTTTGTTAAAAAATATTTCATTTAGCATCGCAAAAAAAATTTTAAGCTCTTTTTCGCCCCCCCTAATATACACTCCTGGTTCCGCCACTGTACTCAACAGACATGTGAGTTGGTTCCTCGTCCTCCAAATGCTAATGTTGTTGGCTCAAAATGGGTTTACTGGTTGAAGTATAAATCTGATGGCTCACTTGACTGACACAAACCAATGGTGAAGGTTTCTACTATTCGTACTGTTTTATCTGTTGTTGTTCATCGCAATTGGCCATTGCGACAACTTGATGTGAAGAATGCTTTTTTAAATAGCATTCTAAATTCTCCGATTGACATGGAGTAGTCTGCTGGTTACAAAGACTCCATGCATTCTAATTATGTTTTTCGTCTACGCAAGACCATTTATGGTTTAAAGTAAGCTCCTCGCGCTTGATTTTAGCGTTTCAATTCATTTTTTTATTGGTCTGGCCTTTGTATGCAGTTTTTCAGATACCTCTTTATTTGTTTTCTCACAGGGTGCCTCTTTGTTATATTTATGGTTTATGTTGATGACATTATTCTTACCGGGAATGATGGACATCCTACTCGGAAGTGTATTGATGGGGTTAATCAAGAATTTAAGATTACCGATCTTAGCACTCTACAGTATTTTTTGGGATTGGAGGTTGTTCGTACTTTCGACGGCTTATTCCTTGGTCAGGCCAGATATGCTAATGACATTTTACTACGAGATGGCATGCAAGATTCTGCGCCAGTTGCCATCCCATTTGTGGCTTTTTCACAACTGTCCAGCTTTTCCAGTAAGTCGTTCGAAAACCCCACACTTTATCGTTCTTTGGTTGGTGCATTACAGTATTTGTCGATCACACGTCCCAACTTGTCATATGTTGTAAATATAGTTAGTCAATATATGTAGACTTCTACTGATGACCATTACCAAGCTGTCACTCGGATTTTGCGTTATGTACGTGGTATGCTCCACTATGGTTTTCAGTTTCGTGCAAACTCCTCCACTTTACCAGTTATGGGTTACTCTGATGCTGATTGGGCTCATTGTACAGAGACTCGTAGGTTTACATATGGTTATGTCATTTTCCTAGGTGGCAATCTAGTCATGGAGTGCTAAGAAGCAACCTACAGTTTCTCGTTTTAGTTCAGAATCAGAGTACCGTGCTATGACAAATACTACTGTGGAGCTAGCTTGATTGATGAATCTTCTTCGGGACTTACGTGTGACGGCGCGTACCCCACCTATTTTGCTGTGTGATAATAACAGTGCTCTCTTCCTGGCTCAGAATCCAGTTTCTCATAAAGAGAATCAAGCATATTGATATTGACTATCATTTTGTGCGTGAGATGGTGTCTTCTGGCAAACTCATGGTTGCTCATGTTTCTACGATTTGCGAAGGGTCTACTCGGTCCTCAGTTTGAGTTTTACGTTTCAAACTTTGTATTGCAACTAGTCCTACGCTTCGCTTGAGGGAGGGTAATAGAGAGGTAAATAAATTAGAATCAGGATAAGAAATCAATATATACAATCACAATAATTTGCTTTCTATATTTCACCGCCACTGGAAAATGAGGCACGAGGAGGTGGTTTTGGGCGGTGGGGTGTTTGTTATCAAACGTAACGCCGGGTATGTTTTCAGTTCGGGAGGCGAAGGAATCATATGAATTTATGAGCGGGTTTTGACACTTCAGTTCGATCCCAGACTAATGCATGCTGCATGCACTCAACTAAATTCGAAATATATAGAGTAATATAGTATTTTATCTCATCCTTAAAATCAAATTCTCCCTTTTTTCTCCTTTGTTACCCACGTGCATCTGTTGTTTTTCGCAAAACAGCGTATATGGATTGTTTGCTAATCGGGGATATTTCTGAGCGTCGTTTTGCCGAATAGTGTTCCTAAGCTTCTCTGGTCATATTCTTCATCACCGTGATTTCTTCTTCTTCTTCTCTGTTCCCAATTCTTCGTTGATGGCTGATTCTTCAGAGCTCACAGGCGAGGCTTTAGCTGATGCCACGAGCGCGCGAACGGGGTTTTGGGTGAAGTAGAACTCAAGGGGTTTATGGGAGCTAAAAGTGTGATTGTTCAGAAGGCCGAGGGGGATGTACGGTGCTGAGGACCGTGGAGAGATGATGTCAATGGTTTATAACTGGCCATCAGATGAGGTTTGCTCCTCTTTCAAATTATATGTACCTTTACGATCAATAGTATTCTGGTGTGAGGTGGCCTCCCTGGCTAGGCATTTCTAATATTGTCTGAATCTTGAAGTAATGCTCATAAAGCTTAACTATTTTGTGAAGTCTTGCCAGAGTTCAGCTGAAGTTGCTTTATTATGATAGTTGGAGCTCTTGATGCAGGTTGATATGATTGTAGTTACAGATGGAAGCAGGATATTAGGTTTGGGTGATCTTGGAGTTCAGGGAATTGGAATTGCTATTGGGAAGCTGGATCTCTATGTAGCTGCTGCTGGGATAAACCCTCAGAGTATGATTCTTCTATTCATTTGTACTTGTACACTGCAGTGTTATGGGGGCTGAAAGTGTGAGTTCTTAACCAAGTGGGCCAGTATATTGGTCTAATTAATGTGTGCTTGCTGCTGAAAATTGTGTGTATGCGTAAAGGTGTCATGGATATGTTTATTAATGTGTGGCAGTTAGTTTGTGAGGCTGTGAATTAGTGTGTGAGCGGCTGGCCAACGATGGTGTGTAGGTCTGAAGAATCAGATATCAACAATCAAGACCCACTAGGTGATTGTTGGCAGATAGTTCTTTATGGGTTTTAATGGGTTTGAAACTCTGTATTGGTGATTTTTTAATTGGTTCGGAACTCTCTTTGTTGGTGATTTTTTAATTGGTTTGGAACTCTGTGTTGGATTTTTCAAGTTCTGAATAGGCATTGAGAAGTGAGAAGAATCTTCTTGCACAATTTTGTTCATTTATAGGTTATGTGATTATCATGCAGTTTTTTTTTCCTGTTAGACATTTTTTAATACAGCTTTAAAACTATTTGTTGATTTCCACGAGGCGGAAGCTGCGTGGGGAATAGTATCGGACTTCGAAAGCGACCTCTTCAGAAGATGGTTCTGAGTGCATCAGGAACAAGATACGCCCAAATGGCGGTGACAGTAGTGATAATTTTCGGGAAGATACTTTGGAGACGATGGTAGCATTGTACAATGGGAATCTGAGCGTGGCGGGGGTGCTGTAGGAATCCGGGTGGACTGCGGGGGTGCTGTAGGAATCCGGGTGGAGTTCAGCATTCCTGGATGGCTGCAGAAATTTAAGAGTAAGAATTTCGTTGTTTATCCCTTCTGTTGATTGCACATCTTTATTTCTTGATTTATGGTATGTACAACATAATTGTATACTTAAGCCAGGGGTTATTTCAATAATTTCGATGTGTATGGTTATTCCATGCCAGACAAATATCATGGCCTAACACATATTGATAAATGTGACCGCCAACGTTGAGATCAACTTTAACTAAATGTTGTTTATCGTGTCTTGAGTATCTGATTGTGTCAATATATGTTGTTTATGAAGTGTTATTCCCCTTCATCAGTTTTCTATAAGTATTGTACATTGCTTCTTGTTGTGTTAGTGGTACTGATAATCAATCAGTAGAACTTCTTGAAAATCCTGATTCCATTCGCAACTGATGTTGCTTCTAACCCATTACTTGATTCACTAACAGATGCAGCCTTCACAAACTGCAACTCTTCTGCCTGCTAAAAAGGTATATGTTTTGTTCCTTCATGGTATTATCAAAATAGTGGCATTTTTTGTTAGTTACGGTGAAAGTGCACCTGCTGAAGGACTGAATTTGAAATTGCTGCTATGATGGGATCACTTAAGCAGATATATAATTTTTTACTGATTCCTTAACAAGAGGACACCCTTCTTAGATTCTTAGGTATTTGACATTTGTCAGAACCTGTCTTCACTTTGTTTGACGACAAAGTACTTTGATGGAATAAAAAACATGTGCCAGTCTATGTTATAATAATCTTACTGAAGTTAAAAGTGAGTAAACTAATCCTTTTCGATATCTAGCATTACCATGAAAATTTTGCATGATCAATGTCGTAAGTATGGATGTGCATTTGTTAAGGAAATAGAAACCCTTTCCTTGGAAAGGTTATAGATGGTAGTTACCTTATAGAATTAGTTATAGATGGTAGTTACCTTATAGAATTAGTTATAGATGATAGTTTCCTTATAGACTTAGAATTATATTCTTGGTTTGTTGTAACCCTATATATTGTAAATTTGTAATCCTCATCATTGATGAGATGTGTCATTGATTAATATCAGTGCACCATAATAAAGTCATTTATATTTTATCATGGTATCAGAGCCTAAAATTCTGAAAACTGAATAGAAAATTTTCCGCTGCATTAAAACCTGTCGTCCGACGTCCACGCGCCGCCGATCTTGACGCCACGCGCCAACCACCGCCACACGCCGATCGCCGTTTGCCGCCGTCCAACGTCTGACGACCACTGCTCGCCCTCGCGCGCCGCCGCTTACTCTCCGTCGGTGTGTCCTGTGCTCCTGGTTTGTACCTGATTTGTACCTGATTTGTACCTGATTTTTACAATATGTCTGGCTCTGAAGATCAGCCTCGTTCTGCTGCTCCGAAGATTCAGGATATGAGTGGTTATGATGTGATTACAGCTTTACTTTAGCAGCTGCAATTGCAATCTGGCCCTCGTACTACTTTACCGATTGGTCGTGTGTCGACTGATCCTTACTTCATTGGTCCTGGCGATGGTCCAGGTTTACAACTTGTACCGCCCATACTGATGTTAGTTTTGAGGCTACTGCGCTTCAGAACAATAATGGCTATGAGGTAATTGCGACTTTACTGAAACAATTGCAGTTGCAATGTGGCCCTAAAATACCTATACATGTTGGTCGTTTGTCGACTAAGCCCTACTTCATTGGCACTTCTGACGGACCTGGTTTGGTTATTGCACCTACCATCCCGAAGGGTCAAGAGAATTACCTTGAATGGTCTCCTACAAATACTGCTCTACCAGCTGCTACTATTACGATTGTTGCTGCTACTTCTACCCCTGCTGAGAATTTTTAAATTTTTGTTTTGTTTTATTGATTAGCAATTTCATAATCTTCTTCGCAAGTTGGACATTCTTGTCATCATGCTCCAACTTGAGGGAGGGGGTTAAGGAAATAGAAACTCTTTCCTTGTAGGAAAGGTTATAGATGGTAGTTACCTTATATCTATAAGTTATAGATGGTAGTTACCTTATAGAATTAGTTATAGATGATAGTTTCCTTATAGACTTAGAATTATATTCTTGGTTTGTTGTAAGCCTATATATTGTAATTCTATGTGTCATTGATTAATATCAGTGCACCATAATAAAGTCATTTATATTTTATCAGCTTTTAACATAGTTAGTGCTCAAGTCACACCTCATGAGTTGGTTTTTTATCCTCTTTATTCATTATAGCAAATTTAATAATCTGATTGTTCAAGTTATTAATCTGCCGTTCTAATCTCATCATTCATGTTGACCAGTACAGAATATCTCTTGAAAGGAGAAGGTTCCTAAAAAATGCCGAGACTGTTTGTAGACAAGCAATGTGGCATATAACCAATTTCCTTCTTCAATCACCTCTGTTTTCAATCCAATCTTCGTCGTACCAATCACCGGTGAGAGTTCCTTCAGATTTTGTTTTCCCTCTTCGATTGAAACTGATTTCTATCAAACTACCTGCAAATTCTATTCCAAAAACTCGTTGAGGTTCTTGATCAAGTTTTTCCCAATGTAATACGTGTTTCTAAAAATAGAGCATTTGTTGGGGTTAGACGGCGAAGTTTCGTTCTAGGAAAAGGATGATGATCTTTCTCTATTTAAACAGGTGGAGAGCAAGGAAAAGGACAATTTCTTGCTTCAGGACGATTTGTTATGTAATTTCACGAACTTAATCTCCGTGTTTGGTTTTTCTCTGCTTTCATTTAGTTGTTACTTCATTGGTTCAGTTTGTCTACTTAACAAGTTTTCAAGGTAAATGAATCGAGTAATTTGAGCATCTTTGTCAAACTACATTATGTAACCATACTGTTACTTCAATTTTTATGCTCTCTCAGATCTTGAAAATCAAAGAAGGGGTGACTCTTGATATATAAGCACTCACTTTCCCTTTCTTAATCGTATGAAACTGCCAGATGCTGATTTTTTTTATTTAAAGCTTTGGAGGAAAGCAGAAGCCCAGCATGGTAACATTAAAGTTCACTTCATCTGGTGGAACTGCAGCGGCAAATTCATTGTGTACTATTCTGCATCAACATCTTCGGCATCAACATCTTTTAGCGAGAGTAATAGTAGTATTGAGTCTGAGAGTGAGAGTGACAGTAGCAGTGATGATGATGGTAAAAGAGGATGTTCAATATAGTAAATTCTGTTGGGATTATCATTGTCAATAGAGCAGTGATGGCTACCTATGGATTCAGCTTTGGTAAATCCTTTCCTCATAATACTGTCTATTTTATTTTCCAAGTCTGTGATCAGCAAGTGTAGTTAGATGCCTATTTTCTTTTTTAAGTCCACGATCTGCAAGTGTAACTTATTTTATTTCTAAGTCTGTGATCAGCAAGTATAATTAGATGCTTATTCAAGTTTTCTAAGTTTGTGATAAGAAAGTGTAATTAGATGGTTAGACGCAGACTTAATTTTTGGTCTTTCATTGTTCAAGTAAATGGAAGAATAGAAATAATTACAGTTTTGAACTGAATAAGGATGTAGACCTATGGAGTATAGGGATAACATCTCAGCTTGATCTCGGATGTGTAAACGTTTTCTTTGAGAACTTAACAAATAATCCAAAGTCAATTTATTATCTAAACTGATTCAACTCATATGGATTTAATGTGGTTCTTCTAGCTCTTAATGACTATAATCCTTGCAGTTACAACTTTGACTGGGCTGCATTTCACAACTACGAGTATACGACATTAATGAAAATTGTTCTTAGGTGGATGGGTTATGTCCAGTCTTCTCATCTACCTTTCCTGGAGCTGGTTAAGTTTGCTGTATTTGCCAACTTCCAAGCTTTAGGTAGAATATGAGCCGTGTTTTATTGTATTTTATTTGGTGCAAAAACTATGGATAGGTGTATGGTGCAGTGGGCGTACCAAGTACAACTCGGAACTCCTTAAGTAATCTTGTGAGATTAAATGCAGGTGTGTATTATTTTTTTTGGTCAGTCTTGTTCAGTAGTGACTGGGCTAATGAATGGATTGCTTGCCTGATTGATTGGTTGAAAACCTTCTTCCTTATACTGCTAGGTTCAGTGTTAAATTGATTAAAGAATTAGTAGAACCTGGTTCTAATGGGATCACTGACACTGAAGGTAAGTTCGAGATGGTTCGGTTCAGCTGTTATTATCAATTCCTTAGATCCTTAGTTTGATTTGTTATTTTCATTCGATGTTAGGATTACTTCTCATCATTGTGTGTGTGTTTATGTGTGAATTTTAAGGTTCTTTAATAATTGTTGTTTTATCAACTGGGAACTCCAAAGCTAAGGTAAATGTCACTTTTTTGTAAATGCACGCGTCAATCAATGTTGGTTTTGGATGTTGTGCGATTGTTGATAGCATTCTTACCCTTTCTCTAGGTTGTCTATTCGAATGGAAGTGCCGATGGTGCACCACAGCAGAACTCCAAGTATGTTCTCTCCCTTGATCATTCTGTTTATGAACAGAAGTTAAGGTCTCTTTTGCTGTCTATCTTAAGGTTTTCTTGTTGTCTTAAGGGTTCATCTGTTGAGCACATTGGAATCGCAAAAGGCCGTGTTGAGAAAGGAGCAATTTATGGCTTATGCTCACGCCTTGGTGGCTGGATTTCAGGAAGATGTCATCGATGATCTGATATCCTTCAGCGATGCATTTGACGCCAAGCAATTAAGGTAGGAAACCAACCTTGGCATCTGATACTTCCCATGTTTGTATTAAGTATAATAAAATTCAAATATGATTCGTTAGTCTAGGGATGCATGTAATGATTTCATGGAATTGTGCAATAAAAACAAGTAATGACAATATATGGATGGATGAAGTGGCAAGAATGCAAGCCATTTCTATTGAATTTTCTTTCTTGGGAACATCTGGAATCATCATCGCTAGCAAAGCTAATGATATGCAACTAATAGATGCATCGGTAGTGTCCTCAACAAGTGCAGGTAAAATTTTTTGCTCATGTTTTATGGAGAAGGTATAAATTTTTAGGCTAATGTTGGGTTCTTGTTCTTGATGAATGAATTTTTCAGACAATGGTTCGACAAAAGCGCCTGGTGTACAATCAAGTCAAGTGCCACCACCTTGGGCATATCACATGCAAAAATTTCAAGGTCCACCTCAATTTCAGTCAATCACAATTCACATCTCATGACATTTTAACAATACCATTTCAATGACACAATCTAGATTGTTTAAAGTGAAGAATTGAGGTAATAACGTGTGAATTGTTTAGCGATCTATGAGTCGATCTGGATTGTTTCTTCTCAAGCTAGACATGGAAACCTTCATAATCACCTCAGAGTCCGTTAACAAGGGACACCCCGACAAGGTCAGCGACCAGGTCTCGGATGCTGTCCTTGATGGCTACCTGGAACAGGACCCTGAGAGAAAGGTTGCCTGTGAAACCTGCACCAAGATTTGGTGGTAATTTCACCAAAGACCATGACCGTATTTCACTTGATGTTGGTCTTGATGCTGACAACTGCAAGGTTCTTGTAAAAAATTGAGCAACTAGGGAGTCTGCGGTCATTCGACCAAGAAAGCTGAGGATATTGGAGCTGGTGACCAATGCCACATGCTTGGTTACGCCACTAAAGAGGTTAATAAAGTGAGAATCATGTTTTAATTTAACTCAAATTTCTAGGGTTAAAAGAGATTTGTCTATCGTTTTCATCCATAATTTTCTCTATTGACTTGATTGAATCTGATTTGAAATTCATTCATTTTTATTGGCATCTTTTACTCACAATCGTGGATAATTATAATGGATTCATTCTTTTGAGTGCATCGATCATATATAACCAAATATATTCATCTTATTAGTAACAGGATTTACAGGACAATTAAAAGGATGGTGGGATAATTATCTCACTTTACAAGATAAACAAGCAATAATGAACCATGAGTCAGAAGAAGCTCAAGGAGAAGATAATAATATTCAATTTGTCATGATCCCAGATGGATCAGCATTTTTATTATACACTATTTCAATGTATTTTGTAGGAAATCCTGCAGAAGCTTTAGAAAGTTCAAATATATGTTTAACCAATTTAAGATGTCCTACTTTAACTGATTTCAAATGGTACAAAGATATATTTTAACTCAGGTATTTAGAAGAACAGATTCAAGTTCCCCATTTTGAAAAGAAAAATTTATAACAGGATTACCAACTTTATTTTCTCAAAGGATACTAACCAATTTAAGTAAAGCATTAGGAACAGAAAAAATAGATTATAATGACATAACATTTGGTCAAATATTTGCTTTTGTTAAAAAAGAAGCATTAACATTATGCCAAGATTTAAAGATTCAAAATAAATATGGATCAGAGAAGAAAGAAATGGGATCTTTTTGCCAACAATTTGGCCTAACAGGAATAAAACCCCCTTCATCTCAACATAAAATTCATAAAAGACAAAAATTTAGAAATTATAAGAAACATAAATACAACAGACATTTTCATAAGAAAGAAAAACCTTTTCAAAAGGAAAAGTATAAAAGAAAATTTAATAAACAAAAACAAAACAAATTTCAAAATATTCAATGTTTTAAGTGTAAGAAATTTGGTCATAATGCAAATTACTGTAAAACAGAAAAGAAAATTAATGCATTAGAAGATATAGAATTAAGAAACAAGCTATTAGCTATATTAATTGAAGATTCAGATAATGAGCATTCAAGTTATGAGTCAGACTCAAATTCTTCTAGTGATTCTGATAGTATATGTCAATGTAAAATTCCAACTATTAACATGTTAAATAGTACAAATAGTAAGAAAAAAGAATTATTAGATATAATAGATAAAATAGGAAATTCTGAAGATAAAACAGAATATATTCAAAGATTAAAAAATTTAGTACTAGAAGAAAATAAACCTTAAATAACAGAAGCTTTTAGTCTAAGTCAAACAATTAAAAAATATTCAGAATCAGAAAAGAAAAAATCAATAATTGCTTCAACATATACTCAAGATCTAAGAAAAGAAATTACTTTACTAAAAAATGAAATTAGTCATATGAAATCATAATTAAATAATTTAAAAGAAAAAGATTTAGAATTAGAATTACAGATAACATCATTAGGAAAACCTAGTAGTTCTAATATTGCCATTTCAAGTGAAACTCCAACTAGTCAACAGTTCTTTAATGTTATTAATAAGATTAATATGGAAAAATGGTATTCCTTAGTAACAATAAGAGTCCAAGATTTTAGTATGACTGTAGTAGCATTAATTAATAGTGGAGCCGATCAATCATGTATTAGGTCAGGATTAATTCCAAGTAAATATTTAGAAAAAACTAAGGAACAATTAGCAGCAGCAAACTGCACTCCAATGGTTATTAAGAAAAAAATTATCAAACGGTTATATCAGTAATAATGATTATTGTATTAAACATTCATTTCTAATATTAGAAAATGTATCTTATGATGCAGTATTAGGAAACCCATTCTTATATCAAATAACCCCTTTCAAAAAGATTCAAGAAGGAATTAGTACAAAAATATTAGACAAAAAATTATTATTTTCTTTCATAAGTCCTCCCAGTCAAATAGAATTACATTTATTACAAACCAATTTAATATATAAAAGAATATGTATTTTAAATAGAAAACAAAAAGATATTTCATTTCTAAAAGAAGAATTAAGTTATTCCAAGATAGAAGAACAACTAGGAAATAAAAATATTAAAGAAAGGATAAGATATTTAGAAGAAGAATTCAAAAGACAGATTTGTTCAAACCATCCCAATGCATTTTGGGATAGGAAAAAAGATATAGTTTCACTACCATATGAAAAGGATTTTAGTGAACAAAATATTCCTACTAAAGCAAGACCAATTCAAATGAATGCAGAATTGTTAGAACTATGTAAACAAGAAATTCAAGATCATTTAGATAAGAAATTAATAAGAAAGAGCAAATCTCCATAGAGCTGCTCAGCATTTTATGTTAATAAAAATGCAGAAAAGGAACGAGGAGTTCCTAGATTATTAATAAATTATAAACCTTTAAATAAGGTATTACAATGGATTAGGTATCCCATTCCAAATAAAAGAGACTTAATTAACAGATTAGTAAATGCAAAAGTATTTTCAAAATTTGATTTAAAATCAGGATATTGGCAAATTCAAATAGATGAAAAGGATAAGTACAAAACAACATTTGTAGTTCCATTCGGTCAATATGAGTGGAATGTTATGTCATTTGGATTAAAAAATGCACCATCAGAATTCTAGAAAATAATGAATGATATTTTTAATCCTTATTCAACATTTGTAATAGTATATATTGATGATGTGTTAGTCTATTCCAGTACAATTGACAGTCATTTTAAACATTTATATATTTTACTTAAAGTAATGAAAACAAATGGTTTGGTCATATCCAAACCTAAAATGAAATTATTTCAAACAAACATCAGGTTTCTTGGATTCAACATACATTTAGGAAAAATTAGACTCATTCAAAGATCTATTGAATTTGCAGAAAAGTTTCCAGACGAAATCAAAGATAAAAATCAATTACAAAGATTTTTAGGATGTGTTAATTATATTTCTGATTTCTTCCCCAAAATTAAGATCATATGTAAAGATTTATATGAAAGATTAAAAACAAACCCCCCTGCATGGTCAGATAAACATACTAATTTAGTAAAAGAAATTAAGTTAAAGGCTAAGTCATTGCCATGTTTAGGAATTCCACATCCAGAAGCATGCATGATAGTTGAAACAGATGCATCCAATATAGGACATGGAGGTATATTAAAACAAAAACATTTAGGAAAAATATCTATTGTAAGATATCATTCAGGATTTTGGTCTAATGCACAAAAGAATTATTCAACAGTAAAACAAGAAGTTTTATCCATAGTTTTATGCATTTCCAAATTTCAAGATGATTTATACAATAAAAAGTTTTTATTAAACATTGATTGTAAATCAGCAAAAGATATTTTGCAAAAAGATGTGAAAAATTTGGTTTCAAAACAAATTTTTGCCAGATGGCAAGCCATTTTATCAGTTTTTTATTTTGATATTCAATTCATCAAAGGAAAAGAAAATTCTATTCCAGATTACCTAACTCGTGAATTCCTTACAGGAAACCATGAGTGATTCCACATCAGCAGGGTCATCCCAGTCCAGGACTAGTAAAGATTATACTAATCCTCGTCCTCTTACTCCAACTGTTACTCCATTAATTCCATTAGAAAATTTTCCTGCACTTACATATTCCACAATAGCCCAAACTCCCCATTCCAGACTCATTCAATCCAACACTCCTCCTATATCTTCCAATTTCACTCCATTAAAAAGAGCTCACACTCCATCACCTACTCAACAGGCCTCTACTAGCACTTCCAGACCTATTTCTGCATATTTTGATAAACCCAATCCTGAACATATTGTAGTTATTTCAATTCTGAACCAGAAATTCCACAACTAAATATTTTTGTTTCCAACCTATTCCTGCCATCATCCTTATGGATGGCAGCAGATATACACAAAACTCAACAATATTATGAATTAATTCTTGTAGATACACATTCAATTGATATTCAACATGTTCCTAACAAACATGACTCCAATAGAATAGAATATTCCAAAGTCTATATTAAACAAATTCTAAGTCCTCAACAATTTTTCTTGTAATAAATTTAGTATTTGATATTCTGATAATCCATCTATGTTCCATTGATAAATTGATGAACCATCATAGCTTTTGAATGAATGAAGATTTTCTTCATATTGAAGATCCGGTGGAGTTGGCTTTGGGTAATAGGTTTTTGTATCATGTTTTCTCCAATTATATTTTAATTTGTTAATATTCATATCAGGTTTCTCTTCTATTTGTTCTTGGAATTGTTGCTCTATTGAATTTATTTGTTTTTCAAAATCATTTTCTGTTTCTAATTCTGTATCCTCAGAATAAGAACTATTTGAATCATCTGTGTCTATTGGATTTACCTCGAACATAACTTCTATTTGTTTAGAACTACTTGGTTTATCAGATGGTCTAAGTGATAATGATTCCTCCATTTTCTTTGAAAATGGGGATACTTGAAAATGGGGTTTTGAAAATGTGTTTTGGAATAGTTCTATCTTATTGCTTAATTTAGTGTCTAATTTAGTGGAAATAAAATCAACTTGATTTGCCATAGTATGTAGTAATTGATTGGAATAATTATTTTGTTGGTAAATCTTTTTAATATCTGCTAAATTTATTGAATCTGTATCATTTCCTGGTCTTCCTGACTTGAATGGAGAGGCAATTACTGTGGTTTCCTCAGTAGTGATATGTACTGATTGGAGTGGTGGATGAATAGAACTAACTACTGTATCATTTGGTAATTTCTATTTTTTATAAAGATTGGATTGTGCATTTATAACTGGAATTTCTGTAAAATTATCTTTTCTTATTAATTTTTCCTTTTTTAAATAATATCCTAACCACATAAAAAACTTCATTTGCCTAATCTTCTTAGTTGTAAGTTCATTATAAAATTCCTTTTTAATTTGTTCTCTTGTTTTTATACTTAATTTTTCAAACCATAATCTATTTTATATATTTTTTTGACTATAATAATTATTATTTAAATATACTTTATCTATTGTAAATTCATTATTATTAGTCATCATATTAATTTCTGATTGACGCATTTGACTAAGGGTTGGTGATCCTATTGAAGAATTAGTATCTGGAATAACTTCTGGTAAAGGGGAAAAGTATCTTATTTTTGTTTCTTGTAAATATGTTGGAATATCATATGTTGAATGTCTATGAGTTCTATAATTATCTATACTTGAATACCTAGAAGATTGTCCTGAATAAAATCTACCAGACATGGATTTGTTAAATTTTATTAATATTTTTCCATCAGTTTGTTCCTCTATTTCTGATGGTTCTGTTATTCGGACATTTCTTTGAATTCCTAATGGTCTTGCTGGAATAGTTATGTCATTCCATTTTAATAATTTAGGTGTCTCTATTGAAATATTATCTGAATTGGTTGTCACATATACTGATTCATCTTTTTCTGTTGGATTTAGTCTTAAAGCTGTTGGAATCATGGATTGCATTAATTTGAAATATACTCTATAAATTAGTACAAAATGTTCTGTATCATTCACTATTCTATCTTGTTTTAATTGAATATCTTATTTTAATGAATCCATAATATGTGGATCTGTTAAACTAACTGAATAATTTGGAATACAATCAAATCTAATTGTTCCATTACATATATTAGTTTGAACCATTGCTAATATCGAATCTTTGTATCTTATTAATCTATCATCTCTTAATGCCATGAATATGGGTGTATCTATTCCTAATCTAACTAAAGGATGTAATGCAATTTGTACTAGACCAAAATGCAAAAACTTATAATTTTGTTCTTTATATTTTTGAATAGCCTGTGATGATAGTAATCTAATTGATTGTACTTCTTGATTCATAGGTAATATTTCTTCATGAATCTTAATTGAATATGACTTATTAAATTCTAGTATGCCTTGTTGGTAAATTGATTTTAAAGTTTTATTTGGTAAAATTTGTTGAATTTCATGACTTTGTAAAATGTTTGAAGAAAAATTAGATCCTGTACTAATAGTACTGGAGCTTCCGAATTAAATTTTTTTTATCCTTTCTCCCATGTTAAACTTATTATTAATTGAGCAGTTTTCTGATGTACGAATCACGTTTTGTCTTATCGGGACCACACCTTATACCATACGTGGACCACCCTTTTTCATTCAATACGGGCTAACCAACCAATTTACAGGTATAAAAACACAGATGGTGCTGACCAACACTAAGACTTACAAATCCGTAGGTACAATAAATCTTTCAAATTATAATAATTCTAACACTCGATTGAGATTAAAAGACAAATACACATGGCTCTGATACCATAAGGGATGGATCGCAATAATAACAGAGTATAATAACAGATTAATAATAATAAGAGTAATAATAATAACAGCAAGAAATAATAACAGTAAGAAATTGAGACAAATGATCAAGAACAAGGATTAGTAAGAACAAGAAAAATATTTTCAGACAAATGATCAAGAACAAGGATTAGTAAGAACAAGGATTAGTAAGAACAAGGATTAGTAAGAACAAGAACAATATTTTCAATTGAATATGATTTTCTTTATTGAATGGAGGTTTTGGCTTACAGTGGGAAAGGAATTGATGTATGAACGATCAATTCAGATTGTGGAGGTTGTATGAGATTATACAAGAGAGGGCGATATTTCAAGCGTGATTTACAAATGAAATGGAATGAAGTACTTATAGGAAAATATTTGAATTCTAGTCTATTACAAATTGGAATCCGATTTTGGAATCCATCAATCTGGAATGTTGGATCTGCCTTGTTGAATCTGGACCTTCCTTTTCTTTGTTGAGTGGGGAGTGGGGCCTGCCACTATCTGCTGTCTGCTGGTTGATTGAATTAGTGAGATGTGGAGCCCATCATTATCTGTTGTCTGCTGGCTGATTGAATGGGTGGAAGCTGGGATCCACCATTTGGCTGATTGAATTGGGTGGAAGCTGGGTTCCACCTTGTCTGCTACTTTCTTGACTTTGAAGGATTCTGATGGTGGAAGCTGGGATCCACCTGATCATTTGATTGAATGCTGGAATACGTCATTGCTTACGCTTTGTGATAGTCCCTACATTTCATAGGGATCTTGGCTATCTTGAAGATAGAATTGGTCATCTGTTTCTTGCTTAATAGTTTGTTATTGTTGTCTAGCAAATGCCCTGTAAAATTCAAGGGCCTTCTGCATTTCTTCATCTGGTTCTTGGTTTGGAATTTGTGTAACTGGATTTGGTTGAATGGGTGTTGGACATAAGAGTTGAGGCTGTGGAATGATGCTGGCTGATGGTCCAATGAGTGTTGGCCGAGAAGGAGGAATAGGTGATGGAAGTGTTTGCTGAGTAATGGGTTTAAATGTAATTTTCATTTTTTGGCCTGTTTGGAAATAATGAGTTACTGCTTTTGAGGAGCGGAACTCTGGTTTGTAATTGACCCACCATTTTATTTTGAATTGTCTGACTAAAGAAAGTGGGTAAGAAGGGTGGAATGGTTTAATTTGAAAACTCCAAGGTACCCTAAAAATAGCATGGAATAAAATATTTCTTTCATGGGGCCTTGAATGACTAAGTGTTTGTTGGCTAAATTTTTGGAATGTCTAGAATCCATCTAAAACCAGTTGTGGATATATTTCAGTAGAAGGGCCAAATTTGACCCACCAATCAATGAACCAGTGTGGAATTTTATTATTGAATGTTGAATGGAAATTAATAAACCAGGAATGGTCAAATGATCTATAAAAGAAAGTTCTATACCAGGCTTCAACATAATCAGTATAATTGAATCCAGTAGGGAAATAATCAACTGAAAATGGAGTAATGGAATGAATGTTGGAAACTTGTTGATGACTTAGAATTTGTTTAATATAGACTTTGGAATATTCTCTCTCTCTCTCTCTCTCTCTATATATATATATAAATCTAGAGTCCGTCTCTTGAAAGACGGTCTTTCCATAAGTTATGGAAAGACCAAGGTTTAAAGTGTAAATTAGAAGAGATTAAGATAAAATTTTTGGGTTGCATGAACCGGGTTATAAATTTTATAACTACTACATGTTTCATATTAAAACTTTAATATTGCAACTAAGACCTTTTACCTTTTATTATTCTAATCAAACCCCGTCTTTCGATAAGCTTATGGAAAGACAGTCTTTCCTAAGATTTTGCCATAAATCTATAGGAAACTAACTCATTAATCGATTGCAGCAGAATAGTATGGTTTCATAATTTAACCAGCAAATTATTTTGAGGGTAATTGTAAGCCTCCAGAGTTATGGGTGCAATTTATTGATGAGTCATATGCTTCAAACTTTTTGCTTTCTTCAGAAAGTGTAAGGAAAGAAGGTCTTTCCATGTTTTAGACAGTTCTCATGAGCTTTTATATTAAATGTTGTAATTTTTTTATAAAATTTAAATATTGTATTTTGACAAAGTTTTGGGAAAGACCATCTTTCCATAAGTTATGGAAAGACAGAGTTTAATTATAATAATAAAAGGTAAGAGGTTTTAGTTACAATACTAAAAATTTATTATGCAACGTATAGTAGTTATAAAATTTATAACCCGATTCATGCAACCCAAAAATTTTATCTTCATTTCTTCTAATTTGCATTTTAAACTTTGGTCTTTCAATTGCTTATGGAAAAATCGACTTCCAAGAGATGCACTCTTGTATTTTATTAGTTAAAATAAGTAATATTATGTATTTGAACATAAAAATATAAAAATATATGTTATAAAAAATTATTTTCAAAATTTTGTATTTTATTTAACAAGTGTAAGATGGATATTGTGCAGGAAAAGAAATCGCATGAAACCATGTATCCTCTCTTCTCTCTCTCTTACTTTACCCTCTCACCCGTTACCTCTGAAACCACCAGCACACCACCACCAACGGTAATATTACAACCTACCACCACTACCATCGCCTCTGCCTACTGACGAAAACCAACCCTTTAATCATGGTAGCTCCACCACCTAGTGTGAGCGACCCTACATACGGAGATACATTACTTAAAGCCACCGATCCAAACCCTCAAAATCTGTCACAACAATCCTCCTCAAGCCTTCAATTGAATCCTACCACTGAGTATAAAATGGAGATTGTCGTGCTATTCGAGGAAGGTGAAATCGAGGTGCTATCAGAACCATTCAAACGCCACTTGGTAGGTAAATTCCCACGAGGTAGGCCGACTCTCGATTTCATACGCTCTCAGTTTAAAAAAAAATTGGTTTCAAAGGTGAAGCTCTCATTACTGCCCTAGATCGTAGGCTTATTTTCATAAAATTTGACCATGAGGAAGATATCCAGAGATGCTGGATAAAAAGAAACTGGAACATTGGAGGTACCTACATGAAGGTTTTGAAATAGACTAGAAATTTTGATGTTAATGAGAAACCTCGATTAGTACCAATATGGTTAAATATTAGCTTTCCCCCAACCTATTATCTGCACAAAGAAGCCATCCCCATCATAGCAGCCAGGCTTGGTGAACTCATCTTTACAGATTCCCCAACCCTAAACCAGTCAACCCTCCACTATTAGGATTTATGTAGAAATGGATCTAACAGGCCCCTTCCTAGATAGAATAAGGCTAAGCTTAACTAAGGATAGTAAATGGTATCCTATCCACTATGAAGACCACCCTCACTGCTGTACTAAGTGTTCAAAAAATTGGCCATAAGGTCACAGAGTGTGGAATCCCAAAGGATAAATACATTCCCAAGCCAAAACAGTCTGAGAATAAAACTGACAAAATTGATACAACTGGAAAGGCCTTAGACCAGGGGATATGGCAGCCGATAACTAGCAACAATCTCTACAGGTACAAGCACAGAACCACTCCCTACAGGTACAAGCACAACTGCAAGAACAGACTTCAGCCTTAGAGGCACAAGCTCAAGATCAAGAAGTCTTTGTTGATGCTTTGGACACAGAAGAGGAACTACTTAAGCAACACACTCAGCCTAAGGAGAACTCAACCACAATCAAGGGAAAATCAAAATCAGTTATCCAACGACCAAGAGCCACAATAATTAGGAATCACAACAACTGTAAAGCAAAGGATGACACTACAACCTAGGATCCCTCTGAACCCCCCTTTGTTAATTAACAGAGATAAGCACCTGCAAGCATTTAAAGATTTTAAAATCAAACTGAAATAGGTTCTCAGACCTCAACAAGAAATCTCACAGACAGAGGACAAGGACTCCACTGCGACCTTGGTGATAAGTCCAGACACACCCCAGGGAAGTACAATTGAAGGACTGTAAGACATATTGATTCAAGCTAACTACCAACTTGTGGATCATGTCACACCAGGTAACCCCAAGCCACCATATTAGGTAAGAAACATCTTCAAATCTCCAAATGTGATAATCACTCGCATAAAAGCTAAATTTAAAGTTCCCCACGAATGTTAATCTCCTAACTTGAAATGTAAGAGGAATACAGGGATCCATAACTAGGCTGCATAGACTAGTTGTGATTCATCATATTTCAATTATTATTAGTAATTGAAACTAAACAAAGCCCTGAACAAATTGATACTTATGTCAAGAAATTAGGGTTCACCCAAAGAATACCATCACAGGATGGTAGAACTTGGACATTCTTGAAGGATAGATTTCAGGGACATATGCTATCTCAACATGACCAGTACACACACATGCTCATTTCTGACACAACCTTAAATGAGAAAATCTTATCTGAGTTTATGGTAAACACCTCAGGGAAGATAGACAAAAAATATTTAATGATATAACCCGTATTCTAACATTAGCATGCATTCCAACAGTCATAACTTGTGACTTTAATGTCACCACGAATGTTGCTGAATATAAAGGGAAAACCTCTCAAAATCCTTACAGTATGTTAGATTTTGAAAACTTTATAATCAGTTACAACCTGACTGAAATTCCCACGTGTGGAAATTTATATACATGGACTAATGGTAGACAGGGTAGAGGTGGAGTCTGTAAAAGAATGGATAGAACCATTGCAGACACTGAATTTTTTAGGAAATTCAACAATGCATCAGTTCAAGTCTTAAATAGACTTACATCAGACCATGCCCCTCTCCTCCTAACCTATAAGGATTCTCAACCAACTCATCCTAAAGCCTTTAGGTTCCAGTCAATGTGGGTTATAAGACCTGAATTCAAAGATTTAATTTCACAGTCCTAGTCTAAGCATTTAGATTAGCAAGGAATGATTGGATTCGGTCTTAAATTAAAAAGGTTAAAACATGACATAAAACTTTGGAATAAGGATCATTTGGGAACCTGTTTGACAATATCAAAAAAGTTGAACTGAAAGTTCAGGAAGCTGAATCCCAGTTTGATAATCTAGAATCCATAGAAAACCTTAATAAGCTGAATCAGGCAAGAATCCAGCTCACAGATAGACTCACTGAGGAAAATGACTTTTGCAAACAAAAGTAAGGAAAAATGGCTCAAAGAAGGTGATCTCAACACCACCTTCTTTCATAACTCAGTAAGAGATAAGTATAATAGGCTCAATATCAATAAAATCAAACATGACAATGCCATGTTAATTGATCAAGACTAGATAGGAAAAGTTGCAGCCCCCTTCTTCCTAAACCTACTCACCAAGGACACCAAAGATAACTTAGGAACCAGCCTTGCCTACTTCCTCAATTTCATCCCAGTCATAGTCACCCAACAAGACAACATCTTCTTTCTAAAGCCAATCCAAATGGAAGAACTCCATAAAGATGTTTTCAACTTAGGTGAACACAGCTGTGGAGGGCCAGATGGCTTCAATGGGCACTTCTATAGATGGGCATGGGATATTATCAAGCACGATTTACTAACCTGTGTTTGAGAATTCATGTGTGGAGTCCCAATGCCTAAATCTACCAGCAGCTCCCTCATTACTCTGATACCAACAAGTCCAAACTCCAGTTCAATTCTCTGAATTCAGACCAATCAATTTGGCTAATTTCAGTAACAAGGTCATCTCTAAGATACTTGTTGATAGAATTACCCCTTTGGTCAACAAATGTGTGTCCATAGAGCAGTATGCCTTTATCCAAGACAGAAGAATTTCAGACAACATTCTTGTAATGCAAGAATCTGTCAGAATGCTAGATAAGCTAGCCCAAGGACTCAATGCCATAGCCAAATTGGACATTTCTAAGGCATTTGACGGAGTCTCCTGGTCCATGCTCAATTCATTAATGTTAAAGTATGGATTCCATGGCCATTTGTGAAACTCATCATGAGTAACATAAAATCTGCCTACTTCTCTGTCCTAATCAATGGCTGCCCTCACGGGTACTTCCAGCTTCAAGGGGACTCAAGTAAGGAGACCCCCTTTCTCCCACTCTCTTCAATTTCATTACTGAGCTTCTAAACAGAGGACTCAAGGAAATATTTAGAGAGAATCTATTAGACCAATTCTCAGTCCCGGGTAATACATTTACCCTATCCCATCTCTCATATCCAGATGATATAATGGTCTTTTTCAAAGCCACAAGGAACTTTTGCAATAATCTAATCAGGTTCTTAAAGCACTACCAACTGGCCTTAGGCCAGAAGGTCAATTATGATAAAAGTTCCTTCTTTTGTGGGTTCCAAAACCAGTTCAGTGACCAGAAATAGAATTCACTCACTAACTGGCATGCAACAAGGCTTCTTTCCATTTAAATAGTTAGGAGTTAACATTTTGAAGGGCAGAAAATTGAACATTCACTTTAATGAAATTGTTGAAAAAGTTAACTCCAGAATATCTCATTGGAATAATAGATGGTTATTCCCAACAGGAAGAATGATCCTTATTAAGCACACTCTGGCCTCGATTCCTATCCACATATGGAGTGTAATGTCTCCCACAGCTCACATTACAGAAAAAATTGAATAGCTCTTTAATTCTTTTATCTTGGGAGATCAACCAGATGATAGTCATAGACATTGGAAATCCTTCACCAGAATGAGTTATCCGTTCTCAGAAAATGGTTTGGGATTCATACCCTTTCAAGATTCTATCACAAGTTTTTCATTAAAACTGTGTTGGAACTTGCAACAAGGTACATCTATCTGGTCTAAACGTATCTGGACCATTCCAAAATCTGAATGTAGTTCAGATGCATGGAAAAGAGTGTGTAAGGTGTTACAGTTAGCTAACCAAAACACCCAAATCCTAGTTGGGGATGGACATGTCAGTTTTTGGATTGCTAACTGATCAGGTTTAGGTTGTCTGATTTACCACTGGAACCAAGATTTGAACATCTACATGCCTTATCTCACACTTGTACAATTCTAGGAGAATATTACACTTCACACTCAGCACCTAGGCATAGGTCTACCACTATTTATTATTAATAAAGTGCATGTGACAATATCTTTATATGCTCACAGAGATCAGATGGTATGGAAACCCTCTACCTCAGGTATGTTTTCAATTAAAAGTGCTTTTCATTGGTTAGACAAAGAAGAAATACAGTAGCAAGTATGGAACATGTATGGTCTCCATTTATCCCTCCAAAAATGTCCTCTCTTGTCTGGAAATTAGTGAACAATTGTTTACCATTCTCTGAAACATTGAATCGGATGGGTATCATATCAGTGCATAAGTGTCCCAACTATCAATCCATGGACACTATGAATCATTGTTTCAATTCATGCTATGTTGCAAGATCTACGTGGGCATATGTTCTGGACATGTTAGGAATCAGACCAGGTCATAAGGAACATATCTTTGATCATCTGTCATGCTTGTGGTCCTATCCTTGCAAAACCCAAACTGGGAAGATAATTATCTCTGTAGCAACCTTAGTTACTTGTTGGACTATTTGGAAATCTAAGTGTAGCATTACTTATGATGACAAAAATCTGAATATACCTGGTATGAAGAAGGAAACAATTCTCCTCTTAACTGATATTTTCAAAATCTATCCTCAGAAACTGACTGATGATTGTTATAAGCTTAGTCGAATAGGAGTGATGACTTCTTTTAGGCCTAAAAAACCTAAACAGATTAAGGCACATAGGTGGACTTTCCCTAACTCTGGATTTAAACTCAATACTGATGCATCTTTCTCCACTGTCTCCCTCTCCTTTGTTGGCATTATAGTTAGAAGATCAGATAGTAACCCAATACTCACGGCATGCAAGAGTTTAGACATTCAGTCTCAGCTTTAGAAGCTGAAGTTGGGTCACTACTGGAAGGAGTCACTCTTTGTGTACACTACAATTTTTTTCCTCTGGTCACTGAATCTAATTGTTTGTAGGCTATTAACATACTGAAAAAATACACAAAGGCTCCCCAGAAATTACAGAGACTTATCTGGGAGATTCACAAGCTAATTGGTGGCAAACACATTACATGGAGGCATATTTACAGGCAGCAAAACAATGCTGCACACCACCTGGCAAGAACTCATCAAGCAATCCCTTCTGCACCTGCTATTGTTCAAGCACACGAGCTCACAAACTTGACAAAAGCGGCGATTGCAGTAGATAAGCAGGGACTACACTCAATCAGAATCCATCAACATACTGCGGATGACACATTGCAACAATATCCCAGAAGGAGATCATTCAAGCTGGTGGCTTTTGATGGCTTGTATATAGGCACTTGTACTCTCAATAATAAGGAATGAATCACAAGGGCTATCAACAAAGATCACTTGATAGAAAGGGCTGATCAGAAATGGAGTACAAAAGTTCTTCGAGGTAGCTTTAATGCACCTAGCCTACGACACAAATAATATGAGGGTGGAGTTCGTGCTTGATAGAAATCATGCATTACAAAGCTATCTCAAAAAGCTCATTTTTTCAACCACAAAGCCTTCTATCAGGTTTAGCATCAACATGGTGCTACCTTAGGAATAGGTTTTTGTATAATATCTAGTATAAGCTTTGTATGTTTGTAAAGCTTCATTTTACAAGGTTTGGGAAGCCTAATATATTTCTCCCACGTTATGTTATTTTAAACAAAACAAAATGCAGTGTGTAAGGTAAAAAATAAGTGGCATGTCCATAGACCCACTCTACTTTCTTTCCTCAATTTTCTCCAGACATTCTCACTTGCAAAAAAAAAATAACACCTTAAATTATAGTGTTAAACATAAAAAAAAAACAAAGGGAGTATACCAGCTGGCAAATTGCTCAAGCCATCCATGGGAACAAATGGGCTGCAATTGCTAAACTCCTACCTTGAAGAATTAACGATGGTATTGAGGATTACTGGAATGCTAGGTTGAGACTAGGGATGATCATGGGTCTAAGATTTGACCCAGACCTATATGGTCAAGACCCGTTGAGTTGGGTATGGGTCCAAAAAATTTAGATGGATCTAGGCATGGGTCTAGATTTTAGAAAATGAATCCGGGTTCGGATCTAAAAGATTAAGATCCAGACCCGACCCACACCCAACCTGTAGACCCATTTTATTCCAACTATATACATTATTTATCCTAATTTCTAAATTACTTTCATATATTTTTGTATTTTTATTTTGGCAAAGTCTTGCGAAAGACGATGTTTAATTAGAATAATAAAATGTAAAAGGTCTTAGTTGCAATATTAAAATTTATTATGCAACGTGTAGTATTTATAAAGTTTATAACCCGATTCATGCAACCCAAAAATTTTATCTCAATTTCTTCTAATTTGCACTTTAAACCTTGGTCTTTCCATGACTTATGGAAAGACCGTCTTTCAAGAGACAGACTCTTTTTATTTTTAATCAAACAAATAATGGGTATTGTGTATTTTTTTCTTGAAGGATAAATTCCTGTTCATACTAAACTTGAATTATTGTATTTAAGATAAGAGTCCGTCTCTTGAAAGACGGTATTTCTATAAGTCATGGTATGGAAAGACCAAGGTTTAAAGTATAAATTAGAAGAAATGAAGGTAAAATTTTTGGGTTGCATGAATCGGATTATAAACTTTATTACTACTACATGCTACATAATAAATTTTTAATATTGCAACTTAGACCTTTTACCTTTTATTATTCTAATTAAACCACGTTCTAATTTTTTTCTTCACTAAATAAAATATGTATTATGGAAAGACTGTCTTTTCCAAAACTTTGCCTTTTAGTGAAGAAAAAAATTAGAAAGTTAGACCAATTTAGGATCCAAGACCCGGTTAGACCTATCGGGTTTGGTATGGGTCTAAGATTTTCAGATCATATGGGTTCGGGTTGGGTTTAGGTCTAGCTAAATTCTTTTAGGGTTGAATTTGAATTTTATTAGACCTGACCCAAATTCAACTCATGATAATCCCTAGCTGAGACGAAAAATTTCAGGCTATTCAGATCTGACCAAGTGTAAGAGAATGGTTGCTTCTAACGAAAGCATCGACAATACACAAGCAGCATCAGAACGAATTGTGCCCAGGGGTGGAACTACCATGGCATGTGGTAGGCCTGGATTCCAGCGCCATGGTAGTAGTGGTGATAAGCGGCTACAGCGCTTCCTGGCGGCGAATTGGAGTTTCCGCGTAATCCACGTCTTGTCGGCATAATCAATTGGGGAAGAAGGCCGTAGCAGGTCTTCTTTTTTGGCCCATAATACATCAAAACAACGTCGTTTTGGCTTAAGTCAAACGACGTCGTTTTGATTAGTGCAGAAGAAAAAAATTGAATTTGGGTATTTGTATTGGACCAAAATCCAAAAAAGGATGACCCAAATACAAAACCCAATGGCCAAATCTTGCAAAAAAATGACAAACTAATTTCAAACCCAAAATTGGTTTGAACTTTGAACGTGAATCAGCCAGCCGACGTTCCAGCCAGGCTCCAGCCTCAGCTCTGCCCACAGCCGCCATCGCTGCCGTCGTCCCGCCACCGATCAGAGATTCTGGACGCCACCCCGCCACCGTCTGTCCGTCCAGCCCTCCATTTTCCTCTTCATCTAGTTTCCTCTTTGTGTTTATGACTTGAAAGAGGTAATTTAATTTTAGGGTTTATTGTTAATGTTATTTTTTCCTTCAAAATTTAATTTATATGAATATTATTTTTAGATTGGATGTAGAATTGAAGTTATATGGTTGTTGTATCAATTGAATTGCACATGTATAATTATAAATTATAATTGTTTGATTTATTATTTATGTGAAATTGACAAATTATGGAATTAGGGACATTTGTTAAATTGAATTTAGATGAATATGATTTTATAAATTATTTGTTATTATCATTTATTATTGTTTCATAATACTTTTGAATTTTATAAGAATGAATTCAATTTACTTATTTTTCAGGTTATGGACAAATTTTTAATTCGAAGTAGAGGATTTCCATCTTCTAAAAGATCGAATGAACCTAATGAACAGAGGCACAATGAAGAGGGAGAGGGTAGTAGTAGAAACAAATCTTGCATAAAATTCAATCGGAATAATGTTATAAGTGATCCCGGGCTATGTAAACCTATTGAAGAGATTGATGTTTCTAAAAGAGATGAAGTACTTAGAGAATATATACTAAGAAGTCATTGCTAACCTAAGAATCATACTTTTCCCAAGACATTGTTTAATGTTGAATTTAGAAGTTTTCAAAATGGTTGGTTTGATGAATTTTATTGGTTGGAGTATAGTGTTTCAAAGGATGCTACCTTTTGTTTTCCTTGCTATCTTTTTAAGAATTCAGCAAAGGAGATGGCATATACTGTGGATGGGTTGAAAAATTGGAAGAATGCCCTTAAATTATTTAGGAAACATGCTACAAATGTGGATGAAAGTCATCATGGTGCAACAATCAAATTGAGAAATTTTAGCCTTCAAAAGCAAAGTATCTTACATTATTTCGACGCTTATGTTCCTGAATCAGAGAAGTCATACCGCACATGTTTGACTGCGGTTTTGGAAAGGTTTGGCTTTTCGTGGTCATGATGAGGGTTGAGATTCCATCAACAAGGGTAGTTATCTTGAATTGGTTGACTGGTATTGCAAGAGAAGTGAAGATGTTGCCGAGGTAATGAATGAAAATGCTCCCGGAAATTGCAAGTTGACATCCCCCAAAGTTCAGAAACAGCTGTCAAGTGCTTGTGCTGGTGAGGTAACTGATGCTATTGTTAATGACATTGGAGATAGTGTATTTTCTCTTCTTGTTGATGAGGCTAGAGATGCATCAATAAAGAGAAAATGTGGGTTGTTTTGAGATATGTCAACAAGCAAGGATGCATTGTTGAGCGTTTTCTTGCTATTTTGCATGTTTTCAATACTAAAGCTATTACTTTGATGGAGACTCTTAAGAAACTGTTTGTAGATAAGAAATTGTCCTTGTCAAAGTTGAGAGGTCAAGGATATGATGGAGCTTCAAATATGCGAGGTGAGTTTAATGGATTGCAAGCTTTGATATTGAAAGAAAACTCTTCTACAAGGTATATTCATTGCTTCTCTCACCAAATTCAATTGGTTGTTGTTTCCGTTGCATATAGCACTCCATCTGTGGGTGAATTTTTTGGGTATCTTGTTAAAACTGTGAATATAGTTGGAGGTTCAAGTGTTAGAAAAGAGATGCTTGGGCAATTAGAACATGCTAGACTTGTAGAGGCATTGGAGAGTGAGGAGAATGTTAGTGGAAGAGGTAAAAATCAGGAAATGAGTTTGAGACAGCCTGGTGATACCCGTTGGGGATCACATTACACTACTATTCTTCGTTTTGAGGCTATGCGGTCTTCTATTATTCAAGTGCTTCTTAATATCTGTGAGCATAGCAATTTAGATGAAAATGCCTCTACATCAAAGGGTTTGATTGATAAAATGGAGAGCTATGAATTTGTATTGTATGTTTTTTATGAAGCATTTGTTGGGAGCTACAAGTCAATTGTCCCTTGCCTTGCAACAAAGAGATCAAAATATTTCGATGACTGTGCGAATGATGAACAAAATGAAGGCTAAATTGCAAGAATTCAAAGATGGTGGTTTTGATAAATTATTGAATGGAGTCAACACATTCTATGTGAAGTATGAAATCACATTAGATGTGATGGAAGCACAACGGAAAATTCGTCACCATTCTAGGCGACGTGGAGAAATGTTGACAAATCATGATTTCTACCGTGCTGATATTTTTCTTCAGGTACTACTTTCATATTTACATACTTTAATTTATTTTTTTTATATTTTTTATATGTATTTTTTTATCTTATTGTTTTATTTTTTATTATTTTAATACTAGACCGTTGACAGGATGATTCTAGAAATGAATCATCGATTTTCCGAAGCAAGCTCAGAGTTACTCACTTGTATCGCATGTCTTGATCCGAGAGAAAGATTTTCCACGTTTGATGTTGGTAAGTTTCTTCGCCTTGCTGAACTCTATCCGGATGACTTCTCCCTAATTGAGCGTGTTGAAGTTGAGCAACAACTTGATTACTTCCATAATGATGTGAGAGATGATGATGCCTATTCAGACATCAATGATCTTGGAAGTGTTGCTCAACATATGGTTCGATCACTGACAGGCGCGGGCGGTCGTCGCGCCCGCGCGCCAAAAGATAATTTATAAGCCCTCAATGCTTACTTTCTACAACTAGGTAGATAGTGGCAAATCGGGGTCGTCCAAAGAGAAGAGGGATCTTCCTAAGCGTCTAAGCACACAATGGTTGATACTAGGCTAGGAGTAAATATATATACACACACTTAAAAGCAAGTAAAAGGGGGGGGGGGTTGGTTGGTTGGTTTCCTAAGTTAACAAAGATAACTAGCAACGTCAAGTGACTATGCTAATCATCAAACGAAACTAAGAAAAGGGTTTTAACTACAAAGCTAAAATGCCTTGGGGGCAACGGATATCCACTTCCACATCTAATGTAGTTCATCGAATCATTCACACATTCCATCATATAGCATTCATGACCCAACGCTCACACACCCCATCTAGCAAGTACCACAACACACACACCACAAGGAGTTCTAAGTTCATGCTCACGGATCTTCATGCAAAGGTGCTACGGAATTCGTCACGTTCCTACACCTAAGCAATTCAACCACACAAGCACTCCCTATGCTCAAACCACTCATGGCACACATGCAGTGAAACACACCGTCAAGAATGCATAAACGCCAAATAACAAATGCTTCAAGAATGAATTTAAATCATCTATCCAATATTTCAACTACTTGTCGTGGAGACTAAACTCCTATCCTTCTTAGTTCGTAGTTTGCGAGAGTGAGTTCGACATCTCTCGTCAAACCTCACCAATGACTCCCGAGTCGCGACCACGACTCAAGGTGTCATTGGTGGCATTTAGCACGAAGGACCAACAAGCTTGGCAATGCCTATGACCACTACACCGTGACTAGGCATTAAACCAATTCATGCAATTACACGAGATTGGATGAACGTGCAACGCACATTCATCCGCGAGCATATGACTCTCTCGTTTGCTACACAAACGAACATGACGAAGAGTTCGACATCAATCACATTCGCCTAGCACATTGTCAACACACTAACACAATCAAAAGCTCTAATTCACACTCATACATTCCTAACAAGAACAGGGGGGAAATTAACCCAAATCCCCCAAACCCTAGCTAGCAATTCATACAAGCATTCATATCATCAAGCTCTCAACAACATCAATGCAATCAACAATTAAAATTCAAAGCACAATAAATGCACAATAGCAAAAACATCAAATAGATAGATAGAAATGAATCTCAATACATAGAAGTGGAAGCTTCAATCCATAGCTCCCAAGTACAAGAACTACTCTAGAACAACAAAAGACATAATTAAACTAAGAGAAAGCTAAGAAAAGAAAGAAGAGAAAAACCTAGAATTTTCACCCAAAACCAGAGAGAAACGCGGGCTGGGAAAGCTGGAGAAGAAGAGGGAAAGAGATGGTATTTATAGTGCAAAGAAAATAAGAATGATTTCTGGCCGCCCGTTGGTCGCGACTCGCGACGGAGTTCGTCGCGACTCGCGACGGTGTTGGTCGCGAGGTCGCGACTCGCGATGGTGTCGCGACGGCAGCCACAGTTTTGCATTGTTTCTTTGTCTTCTTCATAGCCATCCCTCTCAATCTTCAAGTCTTCAACAGCTCCAAAATGGTCTTCAACGGCCTCCGGTCTTCATGTCTTCGAAGTGAGTATCCAAAAGTCTTCGAAATTATAATCTTCAATGTCTTCCGGTCTTCGTTGCTTCCGTGTTCTTCCCTTGTCACACAAAATCCACTTAAAAGAGGTAAAATAGTACAAAGTTGCTTTTACCTCTCCTAAGTGAATTTCAAGGTAAAACACAAGCTCTCGATAATAAAAGAGCACAAAAGTGATCCTAAATACTACTAAATAATGCGCCTAAAATGGACACATCAATCACATAGCAATATAATCTACCCATTGGTATATCGTCTTATTGAGTTAGCATTAGTTCTACTAGTTGCAACAGCTATAGTTGAGGGGGTTTTTTCTGGCATGAAGAATATCAAGACCGATCTTCGTAATAGAATGGGAGATGAATGATTGAATGATGTTATGACGGTGTATATTAAGAAAGATATTTTTGTTAAAATCGAGAATGAATCGATTATTTAACGTTATCAAGACATGGAGTCCCATAGGTATTTGTTGCCCCCACTTGTTCCTAGTTCTACTTCTAGTAATTCGAGCATTAGAAAGTAGTTATTTTAGCAGCTAGTGAACTTGTGAAAACCTTATTGTATCGTACTCGATTTATTAAATTATGTACTATTTTAAACTATTTTCAAATTAATTTTTTAAAATTTAAATTTGATTAGTATTGTCCAGCCCCACCTGAAAAAAATCCTGGTTCCGCCAGTGATTGTGCCACTTAGAAATATAGACTCTAAGAGCATATGCAATGGTAGAAACCGCCACCGGTTTCTTACTAATTGAATATATTATTTTTCTCATTCTCTCTCTTCCACCTCACTTTAAAAAACCACTTAAGAAACCACACATTTTCTCCTCCACAATGGTAAGAAACCACTTTTTACTATTTATGTACCTCATTTGGTTTTCTCTATCCTACTCATTAATTTTATTATTTACATTTAGTTTAAATAAATTTGTCTACCAAAAATAAGTTGATTGTAAAATTTATTAATACATTATAATTTTTAAAATTGAATTTTATTTTTTTCAATAATTATTTCAGATTTTTTCAATAATTTTCTCAAAAATTATTCCAAATTTTTATTCCAAATTATTCCAAATTTTAATAAAAAATCATTCAATATTTTTAATTTAAATCTTTTTTTAAAATTTAATTTTAAAAATAAAAAAATTCAGTTTTCTTTAAAATAAAATAAAAACAAAGATAGGGACACGTGGCCCAACCAGAGGATGCCACGTGTCCCTCTAATTACCAAAAAAAATATGCTGCATTTGAGTGGGACACGTGGCCCAATGTATGGGCGACACGTGTCCCACTCATCCAAAAAAAATTTGGCCGCAGCAGGCCATGTGCACAGCCCTGACACTTTCGGTTTTTTAACTGGTTTCTTGTATGCCAATCAAGGGCCGGTTTCTTGTTAAGAAATCGGCTTAAAAATCACTACTGTGGATGTTTTCGATTTTTAGAGCGATTTTTAAAAATTTTAAGAAACCCACTGCCCATGCTCTAACTTTTTTTAAAGCTAGAGAATGACAGCATAGGGGAAGTAAAACTCCAAACCAGTGAAGTAAAACTCATAATGATAATTATAATTTATACTCTAAATAAGGACATTTTACTACATCTGAAAATAAGCTAACTGCCATTGGCAAGAACTTTTCTCTCTCTTTGTTTCTCGGCCCTGGACAAAAATTGACGCTTTCAATATCAAAAAAATAATCCTTCTTCTACTTTACTCCTCCTAGTTCTGTTTTGTTGCCGTTAACGAAATAGAAACTCTATACTTATAGGAAATATTATAAATGGTAATTACATTATAGATTTAGTTTTCTTGTAGGTTAGATTATATATGGTAATTTCCTTCTAAACTTAGAATCCTATTCATCTTAGACCTTGGTTTATTGTGACCTTATATATTGCAATTCTCATCATTGATGAGACGTGTCATTGATGTGATATCAATGCACCATAATAAAATCTTTTATATTTATGGTATCAAAGCCTAAGATCATGAAGACTGGAGTCGGTGTCCTTCTCGCCGCTGCCCGCCGCTATCTGCTGTCGTAGCTCGCCACAGATTTACGTCCTCGCCACCCAAATTTTATTGTTGTTCGGTCATTGTTGTCATCCGCTACTCGCCGATATCTGCTGTCGCAGCTCACCAACTTTTATTGCTATTTCGTTGTTGCTTTCGTCCGCTGCTCACTGCTATATGCTGTTGCAGCCCGCCGATCAACTCTTGTATTATTATTTCCCTGTTCGTGTTCGTGATGAATACTGGTCTTACTACCATTCTACCAATCCCATTGTGTATATCCTTCCTGCCATTACTGCTCTTAGTTGTCGTTGTCGCCACAAGGATCTCCGCCGCTTGCCTTTGGTTCTCATCGATCAATCATGTTTATGGTCTTCTACAAATACTGCTCTTACTGCAGTTGAATACTACTCTACCACTACTAATACCGCTAATAAAGCTTAATATTGCTCTACCGCTGCTAATGTTGCTGTTGTTGCTGCAACTTCTACCGCTACTGCAGTTGAATCTCGTTCTATGGTATTTTTTTAATAATTAGCAATTTCATAATCTTCTTCACAAGTTAGACATTCTTGTTAATCATTCTCCAACTTGAGGGATTCCCCAACTTGAGGGAGGGTGTTAAGGAAATGGAAACATTTTCCTTGTATGAAAAGTTATAAATGGTAGTTACCTTATAGAATTTGTTTCCTTGTAGGTTAGATTATATATGATAATTTCCTTAAAAACTTATAATCCTATTCCTGTTAGACTTTGATTTGTTGTGACCCTATTTATTGCAATCCTCATCATCGATGAGACGTGTCATTGATGTGATATCAATGCACCATAATAAAGTCTTTTATATTTTATCACATGAATCAATTAAGGCAAAGTCTTGGGAAATACCGTCTTTCCATAAGCCTATGGAAATACGTAATTTAATTAGAATAATGAAAAGGTAAATGTTTTAGTTACAATATTAAAAATTTATTGTGCAACATGTAGTAGCTATAAAGTTTATGACCCGATTAATGCAACCCAAAAAATTGATCTTCATTTCTTCTAATTTGTTGTTTAAACTTTAGTCTTTTCATAACTTATGGAAAGATCACCTTTCAAGATATAGACTCATCAATTAATATAGTTTTTCCAAGTATATTGATTGTTTTGATTCATAATTTATATAAATTTTAAAATTTAATAAAATTATTTATTTCTAATTTAAACATAAAGATAGAAGATATGAAAATGAGAAGGTGCCATGCCGTGCCCAAAGATCTTTGGGCACGGGTGAGTTCATATGTCGAACCGGATCAAAATTTGAACTCACCCGTGCCCAAAGATCCTGTTTTTACACGTAAAGATGGTTTCTTGGAGGATCACATTGATGCGGAGAATGATGGGTCGATCTTCAGGTTTTCTTGTGCTTCCAGCCCCCATAAGAGGCCCAAGATGTTGAAGAAGAAGATGAAGGAGTTGAAGAGAAATGCGAAGGGAAAAGAAGGTATTAAATGTTCAGTCGTTGGTTGCGGAAAGCAAGGTTGGGTTGTGGATCAGAGGAAAAATGGCTGCAGTAAAAGACTGTCCTTCTGCTTGAAGAAGAGGAGGATTAGCAAGAATGTTACTGAAAAGTGTCAATCTTGTGCTTCCAAAGGGAACTCTTTTTTCACCTGGGGTCTCAGTGTTGGTATGATGTACATGATGTCGGCTGGGAAAACTGAAATCAGTAGGTTGTACTGCTCCATGGACGAGACTGTTAAAACCGTTCAAGAACTAAAAGCGGAACTTCACCGAAGAAAGTCTTTGTCGAATCAGTTTGGATCAACAGATGCACAAATGACAATCGCAAAGTCGAGTCTTCATTATACTGATGCTGGCGAAGGTGAATGTTCTAGCAGTGTAATTACCGAAAATTGGCAAATGGAAGCCTTAGGAATGGATCAGCTTGAAGCTGAGCTTGAAGTTGAATTGGAGAAGCTTCCTTGGAATGCCCAAGAATCTTTTGAGTGTGACAATATGGTCGGAGAAACCCGGCCAACAGACGACGTGGACATGATTTCTCATCAATTCACCGGTATTCAACCATCTGAACTGGGCGAAAAGTTGAGCCATTTGCTGATCGAACAGCAGGAAAGCCACATCACCGACCTGGAAGCTAAACTAGAACACACGCATACAAAACTCCGCGACAAAGAGGCTGAGCTGCAAGCACTGAAGGATTGCGTTAGACGACTCACTCAAGTTTCTCTAAAAGATGAAGATGCAGAATCCCATTCAGAAGATGAGGAGGCTAATGTTGAGGACCACGAAGAATATATTTCTCGCTCAACAACATCAATGGTGGGCATGAAAAGGGCCATGAACTTTCAACTGATATGTTAGCTTTGCCAGATCAAGAGTTTTCAGCAGGTTCGAACACGCTCGAATGAATGATGCTGGTTGTAGAAATGCAGTTCCATCCTCCGGCTTTGGCGCTGCTGCTTTAGTGAGTTGCATGTGCAAACTGGCAGTCTGCCAGCCTGAAATTTGGTGTCCAGTGTACTATATACTCTTGTCAAATCTCACCTGTTGTTTTACTTATTGTAAAAAAAAGAAAAAAAAAAGAAAATGAGAAGGTGCCGTGACAGGTGGCATGCCCATAAACTTATGGACATGCCACTATATTTTTTCACTTATATATTGTATTTGTTGAATTGCATAGTACTAAGATTACAAATTTTAAAATGTATTTTTTTTTATATTTTAACATTTAAATACACATTATTAGTTGTTTTAACTTTTAAAACACAATATTTAAATTTTGTATAAAAAAAATTTAAGAAAAAAATTATAAACTTTAAAGTAAAAAATTAGGGGCTCTTTCAATAAGTTGATGTGCCAATTTTCCTGAGATTTTCTCTAAAAATTTATCAATTTTTCCAATCAACAACACCGTGCGGTGAAACCCCACTAGTATATTTTAAGTCGCATACGTTTATCTTAATAATCAAATGAGCGTATGTTTAATTTTATTTTTTTAACGCTACTCCATTTCTTTCGTAATCTGTGTTAAATTGTTTTTTATTAACAAAATTTCTTATCCCTTAAGCTCTCTTTCATACTTATCTATGTAGGGATGATAGTCAAATGGAGTTGGGGGATTCAAAGGATAAATTCGACAAAAAGGGTGGATTGTCGGTGGTATTATAAAAAAATGATGCAAAAGGAACTTCTAGGAATATCTTTAGCCATGGTCGAAACATAAACAGTTTAACAATCGCCAGCACCTCCAATAACAAACTACAAAAGTGATGCTTTTTTTAGCAGTAATTCTAAACACAAAAGTAACATGTGTATAAATTCGAGGCTTCACAAAGCCTAAAGCGCACAAAGTTTTGAGTAATAAAACATTCTACTTGTGGCTCAAAATGTAATCAGTTTTAACCAACACCAACAAACTACAAAAGTTATGCCTTTTCTAGCAGTAATACTAAACATGGAAATAGCATGCCTGTAAATTCAGGCTAAACAATAACAAGAAGAACAACAAACTAAGCCTTAAGCAGGCTAGGTTTTGAGTCATGAAACAAGCTACCCGTGGCTCTTCTTCTTAGATGTCGAATGCCTTTCAAGGCTATAAACCACTCACTGCCTTCTGACTTCTTGAGAAGTGGAATCTGGGATAGGGGGATCACATAGCCGCTTGAGAGGGAATCTAGGAGGAGGTTTATTGATATGATGATCCTTAAGGTTTTCTGGAATTTCAGGTCGACCTGATGATTCAGGCGCACCTCTGGTCCACCATATCGCTTACCTAGTTTAAATACCAGCCTCATACATTGCGGGCAGAATATACAACTTCTTATCTCCTCCAACGCCCCGTGAATAACTGTCCCAACCACATTTTTGGAATAATCAGCCCATGAAGCTGCACCAGGAATGTCCTGATCGTACTCAAATTGCTTCGTGACGCGATAAGGAACGTACACTATGATGTAGCTAGAATCAATCCTGACCAGATCACTGTACCTCAAACACCGGTTGAGCATTTCCACGCGCTCATCCAGACCAAAATTGGGGAAAGGCCATGTAATCATTGACATTGTAATAGCATACACTGCAATAAGTTCATTACAGAAAAGGTCAACTCGTCCCATTTATTCCTGATCGAATATCACTTGGGCATGGATACCTTAAACTCCCCCAACAAAATCAAGACCATGAAACATGGGATTCAGCCTCAAGGCCAAAAACCTCTCCCATATCCAGAGAAGATATCAACAAATCGCTAGGTTTAGCCATCGCTTCTATTATCTTGCTCAAGCTCACGTAAATACCAGCTAAAACAGTGGGTCAAAACAGTTGAACAGATAAAATAATGCAAAATTAAATGAGGAAAATTTAATGAGTAACATGCAAGAATATTAAACAAACCTCGATAGCCACATGACAAGAAAGCCTCGTGCAATATGTTTAGCTCAAACTTACAAAATGTGGAATCCAGAAAGGGAAACAGAAGCAAATCCACCTTTTTAGAAACAATTTAGCTTTTACGGTGGGAAAAATGAAGAAAAATGTAGAGAAATGAGCAAGGAGGTAAAGGATCGTATGGATCATTTGATGAATCAGAAATTTCAGCAGTTTGAAGAAAGAATAACAACTCTGTTTCATAGGAACAATAGTAAATCCAGATCGAGAGATGAAGCGGAATCTAATCATTCTCAGGCGTTCGGTACTCCACACGCTCAGAGGCAGGCTTACGAAGGTCATAATCGTGGAGAGAATCATGACTCACGGGCTACTAATTCATTCAAAGAGGATGTCGGCGACTCGAAGAACTGAACATCCGTTGGAAGGAGAAGATTGGTAGAATGTCGGGAAATCAAGAACCAAAGATCGAGCTATCATTCTTCAATGGTGAGAAACCGAGAATGGATTAGAAAATGTGAGAAGTTCTTTAACTTTTTCTTGATTCCTGAAAATCAGAAAGTAGAGGCCATTGAAATTTACTTGGAAAATAAGGCTGAGATTTGGTTTTATGGAGAAAATTTCATCAAACCAAATTGGAGCTGGGAAGAGTTCAGGGAGGCAGTTATGAAGAGATTTGGGGAAGCAGGAGGCAAGGATGCAATTGAAGAATTCAATAAACTTGTGCAGAAAGATAGTGTCAGAAGCCACCTCTCACGTTCAACTTGTCCATTGTAGGTGAGTTCTATGAAAATTTGAGGTGTCAATTAGGCACATACGAGGTACTATGCAGGGGGAAATTAGTTCCACTCTCTGCCGAAGCTATTAATTAGTTTTATAGATTGCCAAATTTCCCTCAAGGGGAGGACAAGATAAGAGCATTAATTAATGTGGACAAATATATAAACGAGGATGTATCCAAAGATATTTTGAGGTCTATCACAAGAGAAGGAACCAATGTCGACGCACTTGTCACGCCTAGTTGGAAATGTGTATTGAAGAAATTACTGATATCAGAAATGAATGGGTGGTGCCACGTTGTAGCCTCCCGTATTGACCCAATAACCGTGAACAATGAAATTCAGAAAGGTAGGGTGGCCAAGTTATATGAAATAAAGAAGAAACTTTGTTGAAATGTTGGGGATAGAATCTTGGCGTATATGTTTATGAATTGGAATCGACTAGATGCTATGGTTTTTGCAGACTCGTTTCGTCACTTTGTTCGAAAGTGGGTGTGCCACACCATGCCCATGACTCATACGGACAACCAATGGCTCAAATTTCTGTGAATAATTTTGCGAGATAGGATCCACACAATCTGCAAATTCGATGGAGTTAGGGTCCTAGCCTGTCTCCAAAATTTGTGTACGGATTGCCAATTTCAAAGAACATGGTGTGATCACTTGGGAAAATTGTTACACTACCAATTTCCATATGAAATTAATGATTTTAGACCTTTCCTGTCATACAGCGAGAATGACAACGCAGAGGACATCCGTGTTGGGACAAGTTCACAAGAAATAGACAACACAACTAACTTTCTGGAAGCGAAGCCATTTGCACGTTATTATTCGTAAAATTAGTTTAAATTCAATATGAATGTCCCGTTATTGTATCCCTCTATGTCAAAATTGGATTGATCTTGAACTAGAATGATGTACTTAGATGATTATTAACAAGAATCATGAAAATACATGCAAAAGATTTGCTAGAAAAAATGGGTTTACAGTAGGAATTACCATTTTTAAAAAAATAAAACCCACCAATGGTGAGGGGGACGTTTTATTAGGCTCCCCCAACCTTAAAAATAAAGAAATTAAGTGTATTGCCTTATAAGACTATACATCGTGGAAAGACGTGGTAATCTATTTGTTGAGAGCACCATATTGAAAATTCCCACTCCTTTTACCTCTACCCCCGGTGTTAATAACAAGAATGACCTACCCCTAGATTTGAGGTCTAGAACGACCTTTCACTTTTTTGCTTCCACTCCAAGTGTTAACAAAAAGAGGTGGCCTCTCGTCCTAGCCCCTTGTGTTATACTTCCCCTGAAGTTAATACTAAGTCTTCAAACTGGAAGTGCATAATGATCAGCATCCTTTTGTAGTACACCTTTGATTGAGAGATGTGCAACTTTGGTTTGAGCTCCTCCTTTGAGTTGAACAACAATACTTCCCAAGCTCCTACCACTGCAACATTGCTCTCCATTTGCAATTTTTGTTGTACATGTCATAAAACAGAAGAAAAACAGCAGTAACATCTGCCTAATATAAGGTAGTGAAGCAGCATCTAATCTTATGAGGCCTTGGATATGTTTTAGTAAGCTGTGGAATTCAAAGATTGAGGTTACCTGATCTGTGCTTGCAATTTTGGATAAACCATCAACCACACTGTTAGCTTCTCTGAAGACATAAGATATTCTTCCTTGAACTTGTGCCACCAGTTTCAGTATGTCTTTGATTTCATTTGCTATCTTCCAGGGGATTCTGTATTCATTTCTTACCACTTTCACATGCAGTAGTGAATCACATTCTACCTGTATATCAGTATAACCTTGTTGTTGCGCCAGTTGCAATCTATAGTGCAGAGCCTTGATCTCGGCCATAAGGCTTGTACCTTGGCCAAGATATTTTGTAGCTGCCAGTTTCATTGAATCTTGGCTATCTCTGATGATAACCCCACCCAATGTTTCTCCATTTTTAAAGTAGAACCATCCAAGTTCAATTTCAGATGGCAAGGCAGTTGCCAGATCACCGTATTTTCTTTTCCCTTTTTCCTAGCTGTTGTAGGGATACAGAGAAGAGTAGTATTTCCAGCAGAAACTGAAAACTTAAAGTTAAAACTGTGAACTTTGAAGGTATCATGAAATTGGTTAATGGTTTTTTTGTAAAATCAGCTCAGTGTTTGGTTTGATTGAATCATATAAATACTTGTTTGTTGCATTCCAGACAAACCAAGCAACAAGACATGGTAAAGTTCTAACCAAGCTCACTAGCTTCACATTAGGATGTTTAAAGTTCCAGTAGAAGAAAAACATATCCCATAATGTGTTAAAATTTAACATGTGCAGGTTAAATATAGTATTGAGCTTATACCATAATCATTGAATTGTTGAACAGTCATTGAAGGTATGATGGATTGTATCCGAATCATTTTGATAGAATGTGCATTTTGATAGAAAATGAAAATAAAAATCCTCAAGTCTAGCAGGCATTGCTAACAATCTGTTCAACACTTTCCAGTTAAACACACTAATTTTCCTTGGCAGCAGTTTTGACCACAGATATTTGAATGATGGGATAAAATTTCTTTTTTCCCTAATTAGATCATAAGCAGACCTGACTGAGAACAATCCATTTTTCCGATGGCTTCCAAATCAGGGTATCAGGGTAGTCCATATGGTTTAGATTACTGCTTTGCAGCTTAGATAATACTGGTGCAGGTAAACCATGATAGATATTTTTCACAAAGATGGTTTGATTAGAGAAGAAATCTCTAATAGATGCATTTTCATTTGGGAAAGGTTCAAGTGATTCCCAAAGAGAAGGCAAAGTCCCCAAATTGGTCCAGTTAGTGTACAAAAAGAAACATCACCTGAGCCAACTTGAAGGTAAGAATTACTCATAGCCATCTCAGAGACTTGAGTGATTCTCTTCCAAGTTTTTGTTGTTCTTTGGTTTTATGGTATGGACCACATCACTTGTGACCATATAGATTTACCAAATTGAAGTTTCCACCACAACTTGTAGGAGAAACTGGAAATCATAGTATATATATTTTTAAAATCAAGTCCATTTTCAGCTTTAGGGAAACACATGTTTGCATATGATTTCCATACTTTCTTCCATCCATGTTCATTATTTGACACTCTCCAGAAGAATTCTTCAAATATTAAATGGAGCTTGTCAATAGTGCTTTTAGTAGGTTTAAGTACAGTGATCAAGTGAAGGGGCATAGCAGATAAAACATGTCTGATTAGTACCATCCTACCTGCTTGATTTAAGGATTTATTTTGCCATGAATTAATATTTGAAGAAACTGAGTCCAGTAGATTTTGAAAATAAAAATTTTTGTTTCTTCCTAGATGAATTGGGCACCCTAAATATTTGAAAGGAAAAGACCCCTCAATCATGTTTGTTTCAGTTTGAATTATTCCTTTAACTCTTGGGGTGGCATGCTTAGACAGAGTAAAAGAGGAATTTTCAAAATTGATCTTCTGTCCAGTAGCATTTTCATAAGTTTTTAAAAAACCAATCAAAGTTTTAATCCCACCCTTAGAGTATCTCATGAATATTGCAGTGTCATCTGCAAATGACAAGTGAGTGACTTAAATCATTGATTGAGGCAATTTATAATATTCCAAATTTTCATATTGGAATAAGAAATTAAGATTTCTTGTAAACGCCTTTGCCATCAATATAAACAAGTAGGGAGAGAGAGTATCCACTTGTTTTAACCCCCTTGATGGTTGAAAAAAGCCTTTAGGGATGCCATTTATCAGAAATGAGAAGATGGTATCTTTTAGATTTCTCATTATAATATTGACCAACTTTTCAGAGAATCCCATTGTTAATAGAATTTTGGATAAAAACTACCAAGATACTCTGTCAAAAGATTTCATCATGTCAAGTTTAAAGATAATGTTATGACCCCTTGTTTTTGAGCTTAGAAAGTTGGTGACTTCTTACATAAGCAAGACATTGTCAGCTAACTCTCTTCCCTGAACAAAAGCTGATTGTTTAGGAGAAATGAGAAGTGGCATTAAGGGTTTCAACCTGTTAGCAATCTATTTTTAGAGAATTTTATTTATGAACTTATATAAACTGACTGGCCTACCGTCTTTGAAGGAAGAAGTGACTTCTATTTTGGGGATTATGACCATAAGAGTTGAAGAAATTGCTTTTGAGATTTTGTTGCCATCTAGAAAGTCTTGAACTGCTTGCAAAAGGTCATTCTTAATGATGTTCCAGCAAGTTTTGAAGAATATACCATTAAAACCATCAGGGCAAGGAGCTGAATCACTTTCCATGGAAGTGACTAAGTTATAAAGCTCTTCCATGGAGATTGGATGGATTAGGTTAAGATTCATGTCTTCAGTCATCTTGGGGATATTTTCAAGAAGGAAAACTGGGTTGATGCATGATGGATCAGTATTATCATCAGTTTACAGGTTAGAGAAGAAGGAGACAACAACATTACTGATATCTTCTTGATCTTCTAGCCAGATTCCATTAGGATCTTTAATTAAGGCAATTTGTTGTCTGTGATGCTTTGCTTTTATTTTATTATGATAAAATATGGTGTTAGCATCATCCTTCTTTAGCCATTTTAATCTTGATTTTTGCCTCGAATAGCTTTCTTGCTGTGCTAAAGCTAGAGTTAAGTCTTCCTTAGCTTTTTATATGCAATCAGATTGTTAGCATTTTCTTGATTTTGCAAGTCCATTTCAGTTTTAAGGAAATTCTCCTCACAGCTTTTCACCTTATCAAAATGTTTCCCAAAAGTGTTTTTGTTCCAAAGTTTAAGAGCCATCTTAAGGTTTTTAAGTTTAAAAGAGAATATTTCCATTCCTTTGAGATAAGTCCTGATTGCCCAGGCTTGACTTACAATGTCATTAAAAGTTGGGTGTTTAATCCAACAATTTAAAATTTTGAAAGCTTTGGGCACGGAAAACTTGTTTCCAGGTTTGATATGGAGAATCGAAGGTGAGTGATCTGACTGTGTTTTGGCTAACACATTTATATGTGAAGAGGGGAAGTTAGTCAACCATTTGGAGTTAGCAATACCAGTGTCCAGTCTCTTCCAAACTCTCCCTTTAGTCCTCATCCCAGTCCAAGTGAATAGACTGCCTGAGGTGGGGGGAGTTGTGAAACCACCACTGTGAAGGAATGAATTGAAATCAGAAATTACATTGGGGTTGGGGTTTGATTGACCAATGTATTCAGTCTGATTTTCTATCACATTGAAATCACCTATCAGTAGTTTAGGTAGATTTTTGAACTTCAATAGCTTCTCCCATAGTTTTTGTTTTTCCTTTTGAGAATGCTTTGCATAAAAAAATGCAATATGACAAGGTTTAAGTAGGGAGCTGTGAGTAAGGCTAACTAGGATGTATTATTTATGAGTGTAAATAATGTCTATATTTACATTCCCATCCCAAAAGAGCCATATTTTATATCCATCAGTTGCAAAGTTATTTTTGAAACTGAGCTCAAAGTTGTTTTTCCAATTTGAGTATTATCCAGGATGGGTTCAATTAAGGCCAACCAAGATAAATTATGTCTATGTTTTATGTCTTTAACCCTAATATGTGAGGCTGTGTTACCTATTCCCCAGACATTCCAACTACATAGGTTTAAATCCATTAAAAACTAGTGTTTGGAAATTAAAGTGGAACAGGTTTGAACTGATTTAGGGGTAGATGAATAATCCTTATTATATTTTCTTTTCTTTGCAGTGGATTTTTCATCTATGTTGTTAGAGTCTTTTAAAAGTACATTAAAGCGATTTTGGGAAGCAACCATCTCAGAAAGGAATATATCCTGGGAAACCTAACTGTGGGTATTCCGGTTATCAGGTTTGGAGTTGTAACCTGGATTGATGGATTCCTTTGTTTGATTCAAATCATCATTAAAGATCACATTATTTTTGTGTTTTTTATGTGATGAAAGAAGTGGTGAAATTCCAGCATTAATCTCAATGAAATCATCCTTTTGGTTATCCCTAAGAACTATATTGTCAGAAATGTGATCAAAATCACCATTTCCTACAATTTTTAAGGAGATGTCTTGATTAGAGGGATTTGGAATAGTGTTTTCAAAATCTTGGGCAGGGAAGTTAGAAGTATTATCCCTGATTTCTAGATTATTAGTTAGTTTAAAAGGTTCTTTTAGATTAAGATTTTCCCCTCTGTTGATGGTTGTGGATTAGGTCCTAAGTTATTTGGGGTGACAGTTTGATTAGGGGTGAGTGAAATAGTTCCAACTGTTGGTTGATTTAGAGAAATTTTTTGGCTTATTTGGACCTGAGCCCCATCAGATATATTATTATGACTGTTAAAATTGTTATCAATTGGGTTGGGAATTTTTGAGACATGTAAATCAGTAGAGTCATTGATAGGCAGAGCCTTAGTATGAGCCCGAGTATTAGAGTTAGAGCTTACATTTACCTGAACCTCCGTATGAGAGGTTGTTCCTTGGGAACTTGATTTCTTAGGCCTTTAAACTTCCTGCACTGTAGGGTTAGATGCATTTTTATCGATAGGAATAGCCATTTTCTCTTTTGTGTGAACCCCTGAAGAAGATGGGGTTTCCAACCTACCTTGCTATCTTCCATGTACTTCATTGTCTTGAAGTCTCCAAGGAATGTAATTATGTTGTAGTTGTTCATACTTACAAACAGAGATATTGTGGCCCAATTTTAAACATTTTGAACTGTACTCTGGGATGCTTTCATATTCAACCTGTTGCCAGAATCCTATTCCCCTAAAGCTAAGCCAAATTATGTTCAATCTTAGTTTGGTTATGTCCATTTCAACACAAATTTTAGCTACATGGGGTTTGGTTATGTTAAGATTAGCTTTATCTACTTTCACAGGTTGTCCTATAAGCCTTTGTCCATCATCACTTGGGTATCAAAGAATTGTGTAGGTAATACAGTAGGAATTGCTGTATAACATATATGAGCGTTTCTCTAAAATTCACCAAAAAATACATTTTATATAATATATCTCAATATATTCCTGAATAACGAAAATCACTTATTATAGTGGAATTAAGATTGGGGTAGCACATTTTTGGGTCACAGTGTAACTTTTGAAGAATTAGTAGAAGTAATCAAAGTATGGTTTAGATGTCCTTCCATTCATCCATACATGTCCACATCGTAAATTGGTAATCCTCTATTATTGAATTTCATTTGGGTGTCTCCAATTTCAGAATTCGACTATTCCAACTTTCTTGGAGGAATCTAAGTGAAAAAAGTAAAAAAATTACTTGTAACTTTAAATTGAAATCCATTCGAACGTAATCGCAATTTATTGGAGCAATGGTGATATGATAACAAAATTTTGGGCCACAATATAATTTTCCAAGTCTATGTAGAAGAAATCATTGTTGACTTTGAGGCTCTTTCTTTTACCCATACATGCCCAAATTGTAAATTCGCAATTGTATATTATTGAATTGCATTTTGGTGTTGTCAATATCGTAATCTAACAAGACCAACTTTCTTGGAAAGACCTAAGTGCAAAAATTAAAAACTTTACTCGTAACTCCAAATTAAAATCTGCTCGAACGTGATGCTACCCTATATACCGTCATTTTATTTTTCAAGTCCGTAAGGGAATATTTATTAACAATGCAGCACAAGAATATATTTGTAATCCCTTTTGATTTCCTCGTCTTACTTCTAAGTAATTAACTCTAAGTTACTCTAGAACATGTACTAGCGATTTCCAACATTTTACCAAAAAAATATATTTATATTCTATTTTTTAAATTATGCAAGAATAAAAATAATTGTGTATTTTGGAGAGAAGGATAGTGTCGTAACCAAATTTTACGCAGTACAACTCTCGGGCACGTGAATAAAAAATGAATTTAGCTAGTAATAGGTCGCAACCTTTGGAACATTGTAGCAGCTCTTTTTTAAAAGAATAAATAGTTGCTACAATGGTGGAAAATCTCAATTATGATTTACTCTCAGGCATGTATTCGAACCGGAAAAAAATAATTTAGGTAGTAATAGGTCCCAATCTTGTGAACATTGTAGCAGCTCTTTTGTGAAACAAAAAAAACTTGCTACGGTGTTAGAAAATCTCGGCGATTTTTACGTAGTAGTACTCTTAGGCATGTGAATAAATCCAAAAAAATGAATTTAGGTAGTAATAGGTTGCAAACTTTTGGATATTGTAGCAACTATTTTTAAAAATTAAATATAGTTGTTACGGCGTTTGAAAATCTCTACACCGTTAAATAAGTAATCCTCTCGGCCATGTATTGAAATTGAAAAAAAATAAGAATTTAGGTGATAATAGGTCACAACCTTATGATTATTGTAACAACTCTTTTGTGAAACAAATAATAGCTACTACGATGAAGAATCTCCACCATATGATAGACTGAATCTCCACCATTAAAAGATCTTATATTAATACTAAAACCCTTCATTTTCTGATCTCCCAAAAATCACAAGTATGCCGTCACCATCTCCTTCATTTTCTGTTCGGACCTCACGCTGCCACCGTATTTTTTTTCCACACAGCCACCTTTTGCCTTCCTCCACCCTCACGCCACAATCTTCTTCCTCCACACTCACGCATCCGTTGCTGCTGGAGAAGCCCTCTGTTGCCATGAAAATATCGTCGTCGCCACTGAAGAGCTGCTGTAATGGCCAAATTAGCACTTTGGCATTTTTCATCTTTGACGGTTGCTCGGTTTTCGCTGATGACTGGGTTGGGATAGTTCATCTTCATCGCTTCTATTTTGAGCTCAGCTGCTTTCTTTCAGAACGCCGAGGACATTTATTGATTCATCCCCATCGGGATACGGTAATTTAGGGTGTAATTTTTCTGGGTTTGATGATTCTTTTGTTGTTTCATTATTTGTGTATTTCGAGGGTTCTAGTGGAAGGAATAATCTTTGAATTGAATTGGGTTCTTGTAATTGGATTCTTTTTTGTTTTGCTCAATAAATAAAAAATTTAGGAGTTTCAAACGATTAGGGAAAGGCCTTTTTATGCTACTATGCCATAGTTTTTCTTGTCGTACCCTTCTATAGGGAATGGTTAGATTTTTATTGTTCTTATTCTAATAAATTTTTTGTAATTAATTAATCCCATCACTTGTTTTAAATTTAATTGTATGATTATGTTTTGCATAAATTTAGATGGAGCCCTTGCAATGGCTGGATATGGATGTGACAATAGAAAGTTTGGAAGATGATTAGTCTTTTGTAATTAGTCCTTTGTAAGTTTGGAAGATGATTAGTCTATTGTAATTAGTCTTTTGTAAGTTTTGGAAGATGATTAGTCTTTGTATAGGGCCTCACTTGTACTATATATAGCCATGTCAGTCCTAATACAATGTGCAAGAAGAAGAAGAAGAACTTCATTTTATTTGGTATCAGAGCCTTCCCTCAAATTTCTTCCTTTTTTGCTCAGCATTTTTGCCCAGCATTGCAACTGCTTCTATATTCAGTGCCTTGCTTTCCTCCCTTGCTTTTGTCCTCCTTCACGAATTTATCCCCAGTGCTATATATCACCAGTGCAATATATCACCTTGCTTTTCTTCCTTTTTGTCCTCTTTAACCGAAGGTAATATATCACTGGTATCAGGCTATATATCACTGCCATTATCCCCTCTCTTCTTCAAAAATCCAATTTTTTTTCTTTTATTGTTTCATCATGGCTGAAAACAAGAATTCAGATCGGCTTTCTCTCAACACCATGATCCATCTTCTCAACACGAAGTTGGATGCTACGACATATTTGCAATGGAAGCAGCAGGTGCAATATGTGTTCCGACCGCAGGGTCTGTTTGGCCACCTTGATGGCTCTTCTCCATGTCCGGCTTTTCCAGTAATGCAGACACCGGACTCCTCCTCCTCCACTCCACCAGATAATGATGCTCTCCTCAGGGTCAAGGAGGCTTTTGATCAGGCCAAGCGCACTTATGATGATTGGGTTGCTGATGATCAACGGGTTTGTAGTGTACTTTACTCCTCTCTCTCTTCCGATGCCAAGAATGAGATCTCTCAATGCACCACCGCAAAGGATATGTGGGATGCTTTCGCCACCGCCTATCAACTGCGATTGCAGCGTTCAGCCTCCATCAACAGGCTTCTGTGATTCACAAAACTGGTACGGTCCATGATCTCCATCTCTCTTTCATGAAAATCATTTATCAATTATCTGTTATGGGTGATCTTGCTACCAATCGTGAGAAGATATTGTGGTTTCTTACTGCTTTGGGTCCTGAATTTAAAAATTTTAGTGCTCCTATTGCTGCCCGTGATCCCCTTCCTGCTTATATGAATGTTGTTGATGAGGCGAAGGGGTATGAAGTTTTTGTGCTTAGTATAGAGAAAACCCCATTTCCGAGTGTTCAGGGACAAGTAAATTCAGGGCCGGTGGTTTTTATGGCCTCTGACCAGATGCAGCAGGTCGCTGGTACTGACCAGCAGCCCACAGGAGGCGGTGCGTGGCCTCACGCGCCGCAGGAACCCGCGCGTGGTGGTGTGTGTGGGTCCCACGCGTGGCTGAGAATGGCCGCTCCGGCGGTCGCCGTGGTGGTCGTGGCTCCTGGAGGTCCTCCGGTCGTGGTTCCTGGTCCAGAACTTCTGCAAACGGCTCTCCGATTCAGTGCTATACCTGTGAGGGTTTCGGGCATATTTCCAGTCAGTGCCCTTCGATCTATCCTCGTCCTATGACTCCGGCTCCTCTGCCTCATGTCCAGCAGCAGTACCCATCTTATGGTGGTCATGTTCCTCAGACTGTTCAGGCCCATCCTGTTCAGCAATATCAGCTGTATGCTCCTCTGATGCTTCAGGCTCCTCCAGCTCCACCTGGTTTTGCGACACCTCCGTCTCATGCTCCTTAGTATTTGACCTATCCCACTCAGCCATCAGTTGCTCCTGCTCTGAGTGTTGCTCCATCGGTTACTGCCTCTGACTGGTTTCTTGACACAGGTGCAACCAATCACATGAGCTCCTCTGTTTCAAACCTGTCGAGTGTCACTCCTTACAATGGTAACACTCTTGTCTCTGTTGGTAATGGTGCGTCTATTTCTATTGCTGGTATTGGTGATGCTAGAATTAGTCCCTCTTTGCATTTATCTGATGTACTGCTTGTGCCTGCCATTACTAAGAATCTGTTGTCGATTAGCAAGCTTACTCGTGATCTTTGTGCTGTTGTTACCTTTGATGATCGATCCTTTGTCATTCAGCACAAGGTTACCAAGGCAACTCTGGGGCGAGGACACATTGAGGATGGTCTCTATATGCTGGACCGTGGTGAAGAAGCACTTATTTCATTTGTGAAACATCAGAATAATAGAGCATCTTTTGAGGTTTGGCATGCTCGATTAGGACATGTGTCCTCTAGTATTGTTTCTTTGTTGAACAAGAATGGTTATTTATCTCTTACTTCTGTACTTCCTAAACCTGGTATTTGTGGACCATGTGCTATGGCAACGGGACAGAAGTTATCATTTGTTGAGAATCCTAAGCGTGCTACTCATGTTCTAGATTTAATACACTGTGACTTATGGGGTCCATCTCCAGTTTTGTCTGGAACTGGTTTTGCATATTATGCGGTATTTGTGGATGATCACTCGCGATTTACCTGGTTTTATCCTCTTTGTCGTAAATCCGACTTCGTTGACATCTATTTTCAGTTTGAGGCATTCGTAGAGAATCAGTTTTCAACGCACATCAAAGTCTTTCAAAGCGACGGGGGCACTGAATTTGTCAACAACAGGTTACAGTCACACTTTAGTACTTGGGGCATCCACCATCAAGTGTCTTGTCCATACACTCCGGAACAGAATGGTAGGGCTGAACGAAAGCATCGCCATATCATAGAGATGGGTCTATCTATGCTTCTGCATTCTCACATGCCTCTCTCGCACTGGGGTAACGCTTTTGGTGCTGCAGTTTTTACCATTAATCGTCTGCCAACTCCGGTTCTTGGTAACATATCTCCCTTTGAAGTTCTGTTTGGTCGGCCTCCTACGTACTCCAACTTTCATCCTTTTGGGTGTAGAATTTTTCCTTATGTTCGACCCACTGCAGCCCACAAGCTTGCTCCTCGTAGCCTATCATGTGTCTTTATTGGTTACAGTGTTCACTACAAAGGATTTCGATGCTTAGACACGGCTTCTGGATGCATTTACATGACTCGTCATGCTCGTTTTGATGAGTCTCACTTTCCCTTTGCTACTGGATCTTCAGAGGCTCAGTTCACCTCCCTTGATGTGTCGTCATTTTTGGACCGGTTCAGAGGCTCAGCGCGTTTGGGACAGGCTAAGTACGCCAGAGATATCCTTCAGCGAGCTGGCATGTTAAAAATAACCATAGCAGAAGTAGGAGGAAGGATCAGAACACAAATGAGAAGAGTAATGTAGCCTCGAGAAGGCATTCGCTAACTGTTGCCGATAATGATCCCCCATCATCGGCCAGGACACCACTTCAACAGGGCCACATCATCCCCACCTTCAAGCGGCACTCCAGCTCCATGGGCTTCTTCTCGCCTCTCCGTTCTCTCTAGGTATGCTACGTAATTACACTCCAAATGCTTATTTTATATATGCTCGTTCATTCGATTTGTATAATTTGTGCAAACTTCAATTGCTCCAATGAACTGTTTGGACATAACAACAACAACAATGTGTGTTTCTATGTGTTTGATACTCATTTCATTGGTTAAATAAACTGCTTACTAGGCCTTGTCTTTGTAGGTGTACTTGTTGTGGTACCTATAGAAGGTATATGTCTGGACCTGTTGTTTTCCTCTGCTAGTCTAATTATTTGTTAGCTTTATTGTGAAGAAATGTGGTCTTCACCCAGTTATCCATGAACATTCACTTCTTTAGAGGATAGCAAAGACAATTATTCAAAGCATTAAATTGCAACACTATTCTCATCCCATGCTTAGCAAGTTGAAGCATTATTTCTTTGACTATTGGGGTTCAACTATCATGATATTTTGGCAAGAACCATTTGGAAGTAGTGTTCACAACCCATGCTTGAAGCAAGAAGGAGGATTTCTTGGGATATTGGGATAAGTTTTGTTTGATAGCTCTTGGCCATTGGTGAACTTGGAGTAGTATAAATAGAGAATAAACTTAGTAGTTCAAACACACCTCAAGCATAGCATTCCTTTGCTACTTGCTTTCTTCTCCCTTTAATTCTCTTTTGTAGTTGTAGAAGCCAAAACCCTTATATCTATATTTTGCCACATAATTCCTTCATAGGTGGTAGGCAAATCCTTGTAATACTTTCTCCACATAGAGTGAAGCTTCCGGTCTCCTCCGGCCGTGGATGTAGGTCAACTTGACCAAACCACGTTAATCCTTGTGTCCATTATTTCCTTTATTTTCTTTACATTGTCTTTGTTATTCATCTTTTCGGACTAATAGATATCTCGTGAGATTTGTATTCCTAACAAATTGGTATCAGAGCCATATCTCATTTTTGATCTATTTGCCATCATGACGGTAAAAAGGACTTCTATTGAAAAGTTTGACCGAAGTGTAAACTTTGGTATGTGGCAACTCAAGATGGAAGTCATCCTAATCCAAAATGGATGTGAGCTAGCCCTTGAAGGAGTGGAGGAAAGGCCAGCGGAAATGTCGCCGGAAGATTTTGGTGATCTAGACAAGAAGGCTAGATCAGCCATTATTTTAAATCTCTCTAACGAGGTTTTGCAGGAAATTGCTTGTGAGAGAACTGCCAAAGGTATGTGGGATCAGTTGAAATCTACATACATGAAGAAAACAATGGTGAATTGCCTCTGTTTGAAATAAAAGTTGTACATGTTGAAAATGGTGGAAGGTACATCTATACTCTCACATCTTGATAAATTTGATTCCATCATTTAAGATTTGGAGAATGTAGATGCTAAAATTGATGAAGAAGATCAAGCCATTTTATTGTTATGTTCCCCTCCCCTATCCTTTTAGCAGTTTTTGAGATACTATGATTTACGGGAAAGAGTCGGTCTGATACAATAGTATAAAATCTGTATTAAAATCTAAAGAGCAGATTGATAGGGACATTATGGGGGAATCAAGTGGAACTCATGCTAAGGGTTTGTTTGTTAGGGGTAGAGGTGAAAATAGAGATTCTGAAGGTGGTAGATCCAAAGGAAGTTCGAAGTCTAGATACAGAAATAAAATTTGTAACTATTGCAAGAAAAATGGGCACATTAAGGATGATTTTTTTAAATTGAAAAATAAAGAAAAATTTAAAAATGAGCAGAATAGCAGTAATGCTGGTGAAGCTAGTGTAGCAGAAGATGAGAGCGATGGAATCATATTTGTGGCCATGGATAATAAGTCAAGGTCTTCTAATGATTAGCTCTTAGATTCAGGTTGTTCTTACCACATGAGTTATGATAGGAGGTGTTTTTCCACTTATGAAGAATGGGATGGTGGAATTGTTTTGATGGGTAATAATGCTCTTTGTAAGGCTGTTGGTAGGGGAACAGTTCAAATCAAAATGTACGATGGCATTATTAGGACACTCATTAATTTAGGCATGTTCCTGACTTAAAGAAAAATCTCATCTCTCTTGGCACTCTTGATTCTCTCATGTACAGATATTCAGGTGATAGTGGAATCCTGAAAATCTGTAAAGGTGCTCTTGTGCTAATGAAGACTTGCAGAGTTGACACTTTATATGTTTTTCAAAGATCTACAGTAACTGGGCAGTGGCTGTCTCAACTTCTTCAGATGAAGACATCACCAAATTGTGGTATATGAGGTTGGGACATATGGGTGAGAAAGGCTTAACATTGTTAAGCAAGAGAGGTCTACTTTGCGGTCAAAGTACTGATAAGTTGAACTTTTGTGAACACTGCATTTTTGGAAAGCAGAAAAGAGTTAGCTTTCATTCACCTGCAATTCATAAAACAAAAGGTACTTTAGACTACATTCATTCTGATCTTTGGGGGCCCTCTCGTGTTCCTTCTAAGGGTGGTGCAAGATATATGCTTACTTTTATTAATGACTATTCAAGAAAAGTTTGGGTATATTTTTTGAAACTTAAAAGTGATGTTTTTCCTAACATTTAGACAATGGAAGACTTTGATTGTAAAACAGACTGGAAAACAAATTAAGTGACTGAGGACTGACAATGGGTTGGAATTTTTTTGAAATGAATTCAATGAGTTCTGTAAAAATGAAGGAAAAGCTCGACATTGTACTATTAGAATGACGTTTCAACAGAATGGTGTGGCAGAGTGGATGAATTATACTCTTTTGGAAAGATCTTAGTGCATGATCTCAAATGCCAAGTTGACATTAGACTTTTGGGCAGAAGCCATATCTACTGCTTGTTACATCGTCAATCGCTCTCCATGTGCACCTGTTGATTTCAAGACTCCGGAGGAAGTTTGGTCAGGTACTCCTGCTGATTACTCTAATTTAAGAATATTTGGGTGTTCATCTTATATTCATGTTAACGAGGGAAAACTAAAGCCTAGGGCTAAGAAATGTATTTTCCCCAGTTATGCTTCAGGGGTGAAAGGATATAGATTGTAGTATCCTGATCCCAAATCATCCAAATTTGTGATTAGTAGAGATGTTACATTTGATGAATCTTATATGTTACAGCCTGGAAAAGAGTCTTGTAATCTTCGTGATTCAGAAAAAAAAAGGATAGTGCACAAAATTAGGTGGAGTTAGAGATTGGTGGTTCTTCTGGGAGAAACCCAACCCCAAGAAGTGGTTGAAAAATCTAATCATGAACGTGATGAAGATTAACTAGGAGATGAGTATTATTCTATTGCAAGAGATAGACCGGACGTGACATTCGACCACCATTGAGGTATGCAAATTTGGTTGCATATGCTTTATCAGTGGCACATGAAACAGGTGGAGACGAGGAACCTACGACATATTCAGAGGTAGTTTCAGGTGCTAATTCAGATAAATGGTTGGTGGCTATGAACGAAGAGATGAAATCTCTACACAAAAATAGAACATGGGATCTTGTGGTGCCACCTAAAGGAAAGAAAATTGTTGGTTGCAAATGGGTTTTCAAGAGAAAGGAAGATAGTTCAGGTGTTGATAATGCAAGGTACAAAGCATGATTAGTCGCAAAGGGCTTCAGTCAGGTACAAGGTGTAGATTTCAATGATGTTTTCTCACCTGTTGTAAAACATAGCTCTATTCGTGTATTTCTTGCTTTGGTTGCCATGAATGATCTGGAGTTAGAACAGCTGGATGTCAAGATAGCTTTCTTACATGGTGAATTAGATGAGCATATCTATATGAGTCAACCTGAAGGTTTTGGAGTTCAAGGTAAAGAAGACCGGGTTTGCTTGTTGAAGAAATCCTTGTTTGGATTAAAGTAGTATCCAAGACAATGGTATAAGAGGTTTGATTAATTTATGTTGGGTCATGGTTTCTCCAGGAGCATGTATGATAGTTGTGTTTACTTCCAGAAGTTACAAGATAACTCATTCATTTTTTATGCTATTATATGTTGATGACATGCTCATTGCGGCTAAGAATCTTGCAGAAATTTATGAGTTGAAGGCCTCGTTGAATAGTGAATTTCATATGAAGGATTTGGGTGCAGCTAAGAAGATTCTTGGTATGGAGATAAGAAGAGATCGAGGAGTTGGAAAGTTGTACCTGGCCCAGGAGAGTTACCTTAAGAAAGTTTTGGAGAGATTTGGCATGCAAGATGCCAAACCAATTAGCACTCCTCTTGGTAGCCATTTCAGGCTATTTGCTGCCCAATCACCAAAAACAGAGGAAGAAGAAGATTATATGGCTAAAGTTCCTTCTTCAAATGCAGTTGGGAGTATAATGTATGCAATGGTTTATACTCGCCCTGATATCTCACATGTTGTTAGTGTTGTTAGCAGGTATATGGCAAATCCTGGCAAATCACATTGGCAGGCTGTGAAGTGGATTCTTAGATACCTAAAGGGTACTTCGAACATGTGTTTGGATTTTTGTAGAACCAATAACACTCTGGTTGGTTTTGTAGATTCAGACTTTGCCGGTGATCTTGATAAGCGCAGGTTTCTTACAGGTTATGTATTTTGCATTGGAGGTTGTGCAATTAGCTGAAAAGCTACTCTACAACATGTAGTTTCTTTATCTACTACCGAGACATAATATATGGCAGTCACAGAGGCAATCAAAGAAGCTTTATGGTTGAGAGGTCTCTTCGGCGAATTAACTCTACAAGAAAGGTTACTACCATTCACTGTGATAGTCAAAGTGCAATTTACTTGACTAAAGATCAGATGTATCATGAGCGGACAAAGCATATTGATATTAAGTATCACTTCATTCGTGATACAATTGCACAGAAGAAGGTCATTCTTAAAAAAATCCACACAAAGGATAATCCTGCGGATATGTTCACGAAGGATCTTCCCTATTTAAAGTTCAAGTAGTGATTGGACTTGATTGGTGTTCATTGTTGGTGATTCGGCCCATTAGGGGTAAGCCGGAGGAGGGTGAGTAAGCTATTACTTTTGAGGTTCAGACCAAGGTGGAGATTTGTGAAAAAATGTGGTCTTCACCCAATTATCCATGAACATTCACTTCTTTGGAGGATAGCAAAGACAATCATTCAAAGGATTAAATTGAAACAATATTCTCATCCCATGCTTAGCAAATTGAAGCATAATTTCTTTGACTATTGGAGTTTAACTATCCTGGTTTTTTGGTAAGAACCATTTGGAAGTAATGTTCATAACCTATGCTTGAAGCAAGAAGAAGGATTTATTGGGATATTGGGATAAGTTTTATTTGAGCTCTTGGCCATTGGTGAACTTGGAGTATTATAAATAGGGGATGAACTTAGTAGTTCAAACACACCTCAAGCATAGCATTCTTTTGCTACTTGTTTTCTTCTCCCTTTAACTCTCCTTTCTAGTTGTAGAAGCCAAAGCCCTCATATCTATATTTTGCCACATAATTCCTTCATAGGTGGTAGGCAAAGCCTTGTAATACTTTCTCCACATATAGTGAAGCTTCCGGTCTCCTGCGGTCGTGGATGTAGGTCAACTTGACCGAACCATGTTGTGTCCATTATTTCCTTTATTTTCTTTACGTTGTCTTTGTTATCCCTCTTCTCGGGCTGATAGATATCTCATGAGATTTGTATTCCTAACATTTATACTGAATAAAAGCTGGATATCTATAATTACGTTTTGGTTCCCCAAGTTTACCTCGGTAATTACGTTTTTAACAACTATTGTTCCTTATTACGCATTAATCTCTCTTTGTAATGTGCAGGTTTTTTAAGCTCTCTTTGTAATGTGCAGGATTGTTGATATTTTTTGTAGAAACTTTATGCATTGTTTAACAGTAGACTGCATTTGGTTAAAACTTACTTTGCACCGCCATGAAAATCTAGTTATCTACTGTTGTTTATGATGGTTAATTTATTACTGTAGTAGCTACTTGTTTCTTTTAACATTGGTGATTAAGAAATTATATTATCGTAATGTGTAATTGCTATCCATATACTCCATACTGGTATACTACTAGTGCCACTATATTTTTAATCCAAAATCTATTGTTATTGATGAATGTTAACATTATAAACCTTTGTTGTAGCTTGTATTTATGAATAGGTCATGTTGTTTTTACATTCGGCAAGGAACTTGCAAGACATTGTTTATGTACTAACTCTTAGTATTAGCAACGTTTATCACCAATATTTTTAAGAAGATAGCATAGATTTTTCAATAATCTCTTAACATTTTGCTAGGATTTTGTCTTGAGATGATTTGCTGAAAAGGAATGAAAGTTGGGAGTAGTTCAAAATGAGATTAGAGTACTGGGATCAAAAGAAGTGGTGAAAGATAATTCGATTGAAGAGGTAAAAGGAAAATGAATATATAATTTCATCCATCAGATCATCAGCAACTCTATCAAGACTCAAGAGTTTACCCACAACCTACTATTGATTTAAATAGCGGATTTTAGTTACACTTTAGTTTTTGTAGGGTTTAGCGTAATTTTCTAGAGCTATGTTTTGATCATGTAACTACAATTGAAGTTACAATTGATTATGTTAAGTTTTCTATTAATGACGGAATTTTATTTATTTTAACCAAGCACTTATTTTTATTTATTTATCTAGAATTACAAATTTTGCATAGCATCTTTTTTTTAAAAAATAGTTACAATATGTAGCAACTATTTTTTTTAAACAGTTGCAATATGTAGTAGCTGCAATATCTAGGTTATATTTACATTGAACCACCCACTTAGGAATCTCTTTTGGAATTTTTTTTTTTACAGATGCAAAAAATTAATGGAACCCAAAGCAATGGTTAAATATACTGCTGGAATAAAAATAGCTGTAACGTGTAGAAGTTGTTACTTAATAGCTGCTACGTAAAAATTCCCATTCCCCGGCCACTTAGGCATCTATTTTGGAAAATTGAAAAATAGCTGCTATGGGGCCAAAAATATAGCTGCTAAAGGGGGGTTATCTGGTTGTGAAACCACATCAATGGCACATTATTCAGCTTCTGTAGAAGAGCGAGAAACCATAAGTTGCTTTTTAGACTTCTTAGACATAAGATACTCTCCAAGCATCAAATACTATCCAGACAAAGAACATTGAGTAATAGGATAGGTAACCCAATCTTAATCACAATAAGCAATTAAGTGCAATGAACTCTGAGCAGAAAGGAAAAGTCCCTGACCTAGATGATTTTTCAAGTACTGAAGAACACGTTGGGCTTCATGAAAATGTGTAACACGTGGTTCCTGTATAAACTAAGCAATCATATGAACGAAATAACTTCACTCAGGTTGAGTGATAGTGATATAAAGCAGTCTCTCATTCAATCTACGATAGTGCGTAGGATTACCAAATTGTGGTCCCGTTGTGCGTGCCAAGTTATGGCATTGCTCCAATTTCAGACAAAATTATCAAGAACATAATTATCTTGAGAAAGAAACATCCCCTTTGGGTAGTGAGTTGTCTTGATCCCAAGAAATTACTAAAGAGAACCAAGATCCTTCATGTGAAAATAGGAACTCAAGTATGACTTGAATTCATTCATAATAGTAGGTGAAGCATCAACTAGCAATAATTAAATCTCAACATAAACTAAAACATGTATATCATTGGAATCCCGGTTATAAGAAAACAGTGAATAATTTGCCTTACTTTGTACTAAACCAAATAAAGCAAGAGAATTTTCCAATTTTTCTAACCAATTGTGAAGAGCCTAACGAAGACCATATAAAGACTTCTAAAGCTTACACACAAGACCAAAACCAGAAGTCAGATAACCCGGGAGTGGGCGCATGAACACCTCCTCCTTAAGGTCGCCAAGTGAAAAGACATTATGAACATCTACCTGATGGATATCAAATTCCTTAATAATGATAACAGAAAGAAATATGCAAACACAACTCATTTTAGAAACAGGAGAAAAAGCGTAAAGTCAATCCTTTCAATATGACGATTAGCCAAAACAACAAGACAACCTTTAAAATGCTCAGTAGACTTATCATAATTGTATTTAGTACAAATTACACACTTACAACCAATAGCAGACATTCCCAGTGAGGGAAACATAACTCAAGTATGGTTGCGTTCAAGGGCATTAATTTCCTCCGTCGTTAGTGCTTGCCAATGCACGAAACGAAAGGCTTCTGCGTATGAAGAAACATCCATCCTAGAAGTCACTATACCAAATAATCTAGAATGCAAAACTGAAAACTTATCATAGAAAACATAATCAGCAATAGGATAAGTAATACATGAGGACAGGGACAAAGGCAAAAAGGATGATGGAGTAGTGAGGGGGTCTTGGAGATGGCTGAGCAGACATAATCTTGTAGATGAACATGTAAAAGAAGAACGAACTCCGTCCAATAGGGTCAAGCGCCATATTCGAATCAAGTTCAGAAACCATCTCATCGAAGGTGACAAGGACCACCAGCTTGACCTCGAAAGAGACCAAGATGGGCACTACAATAGGCGGATGCACGAACGAATTCGAAACGGGAAATATTGAGGATAGCAGTGGCCCCAGCGACGAGGTTGGAGCGGCGAGCGACGATCGAGGTACATGCAGAAGATGATTGGGAGGCGGTGATCGACATCAATCAGCGACAATCAATCATGCATAAGCGACCGATGAGGAAGTGACCGGATGGTTGAAGGTCGAAGAGCCGGCGGCTGGATGATTGGCGGTGATATCAACATCAGGAATAAATCTGGTAAAGAAAGGAAAGCATCGTTGGTTGGCTAAAAAAATTACTTCGGTCTGGAGCTCGAGTGCCAAATCAACAATATGAGTATGTGGGAACTAATCTTTGTAAAACACAACATCACGATGATCAAATAAAATATGAGAGTCCAAATCATAAACACACCATGCTTTTTTCCCAGCGGAGTAACCAAGAAAGACACACCGACGACTTCGAGATGCAAATTTATCATGTCTTCGGGGTACATGAAAAGCAAATCATAAACAACCAAAAATATGAGCAATGAAAAATTGGGTTCATATCCATGCAACAATTGATAAGGAGTTTTACCATCAAGTAACGAAGTAGGAGTGCAGTTCATTAGATAAGCCGCAATCAAAATACATTTTCCATATAAATCTATTGGTAAATGAGAATGATAGCAAAGAGCATGTACAACGTTAAGTAGATGTCGATGCTTGCGATCAACACAATTATTCTGCTGAGATGTATCAACACAGGAAGTTTCAAAACAAATTCTTGTATTTCAAAGTAAAATCATAATGTTAATAATTCACGGCCGTTGTTTGCTCAAACCTTGCAAATTCGGTGCCTTAATTGTCTCAAAATAAGAGCATGCAGTTCCTTGAATCTGGCAGCAACCTCTAATTTAGCAACAAGTAGACGAACCCAAACGACTCGCGAGTATTCATAAAAAACTATTAAAACATAAAATGCCTCACTAGTAGAAGGTGTGTCATAAATTCCTCTAACATCACAATGAACTAGTTTATAAGATCTAGAAGTTTTTTTGAGCTTAAAGGAAAACTATTCAATGATTTTATTGCTCAATGACAGATCGAGCATGAAAAAATGTTATTGAAATCTAAATGACTATCTTTAATAAAAGAAACAGAAGAAAACACTAACGTGAATGGATGATCAAATTGCTGATGCCAAAGACTCGCAAAAACATGTGACTATAAGACGGTGGAACAAGTGGTGCGCACGACGGAGCTGAAGAATCTTCGATGGTGCGAAGTCAATAAACCCCACCCAGATTTTCACCCACACCAATCACTGTCATCAAGCTGATATCCTCCAATGTGCACATCTTTCCGGTAAACACGCCTGGATAGTTAAGGGTAGCAAGTAACATAGCTCAAGATAACAAATTGCAACATAATTCAAGAATGAGTAAAACATGAGGCATAATAATATTCCCAAGTCGTAAAGTGCCTTGTTGTAGAAAGTGGATATAGTTCTATCAGGTAAAATAATATCAACTGATTCAACATTAGTAACATCATTTAGAATATCCTTGTCACCAGTTTTATGATAAGAAGCTTCGGAATCAATAATCCAGGGTAAAGAATGCTTACCTGACTTATTGTCAGTAAAAAATTTTCAATTTAGAAATCAGATTTAAAACCTAAATCCATTGAGTATTGGATTATGCAAGCTCTACTTTCGAACGGTTAAGATTTATCTACAGGGAGCCTAATGGAGCAAAAGCGGCAGCATTGGATAGGTCTAGTTCCCTGCTACTGCTGCAGCAGTTATTCGGCCTGTTGCTATTTCCATGATCCACATCCTTTAGTGTACCATTCCGTGAAAACATTGACCTTAAAGCAACTATAAGAGTATTTTTCTTTATGCACATAGTGGTTGCACAACAAATTCTTACGATTTACTTGAATTTGGAAGCATTGCCACCTGTGGGACTGCGTCGTGCTAGAGCAGCAAATGCCACTGAGTCAATATGAGAATCACAAGTTCGTATTACTGTCTTGTGATGCTCATCCTGAAAAAAAGGCATCAAGCAACCTAGTGGTGGCTATGGTTCTTGAGATATAATATTCGAAGGAACAGTGTTGTAGTCGTCATCAAATCTAATGAGGAAGTGACAGACAATATCATTCTTACGATCATTGATAAAATTAGCAATCCAAAGGCAACATTGGCATGTACATGTATTGCAAGCACAAGGACGAGGTGGAATATGAGTACTCAACTCATCCCATAACTTCTGGCATCTCCCATAATAATTAGCAACCTGTTGTCCGTTCTAATGACAGTTCGCAAGATGAGAACGAATCTACATATGTTTGAGACCATTCCCAATTGAAATATGTTGAGAGAGATCATCCCACATCTCCTTAGCAGTCTCAAAGTAAGGAATGGATGATCATAAAGATGGATCTATTGTAAGGAGAATCCATTCAACAAGTGTTGAGTTAATAACAAACCAAATTTAGTAATCAGGAGAACCAACATCTAGGCAGGTAATAATTCGATCTAAGAACCCCAGCTTTCGCCTTCAAGAAAATGTGTTTCAAATAGTTGAAGTCCATTTAGAATAGTTTTCACCATTTAGAATCACCGGAGAAATATGTATTTTAGAGTATCTAAACCATGAAGGAAAATAGAGAGGTAGGCTGTGATGCGCGGACATTGGTGGTGGAAACAAGTTTTGAGGTGGAGGCGGTTTATTCACGGAACCGATAAGTGGCTGGCTTATATTCGACAATGGAAAGGTTGGCTTTGAAATGCGTGGCGACCATCTCATTGGCAGATTGGGTAGTTGCATTTTGTGCATTGATGAGGTCTGCCGCCAGATCAGGGTTGGCCTAAACTTCAGGTTGAAGATCGGGTTCTTCGATCAAAACTGGAATTTCAGTGTCGGCCATTGGTTGGCCAAAGCATAAGTGAAGATGATTTTTGGGGGAAAATGGCATTCCCAGACATATTGAAGCGATTAGAGGAGAAGAAGAAAGCTATTCTAGACCTAGAGGGTGGTACTATAACACTAGAGGCAAAGGAGAAAATAGTATGACTTATTGCAAGATGCTGAAAGTATAAGATGGAAACAACGAGCGAAACAACACTATTATAAAGAAGGGGATAAAAATAAAAAATTTCCCTCAAATTTGCATCATAGCGGAGAGCGATGAATCCCATCGAAGGCCTAAAAGATGAAAATATAAAGCTAAAGGCAGATGATGCTAGTATTGAAAGAATTATTGTGGATTCTTTTGGAGGGCATTTTTCATCATTGGAACATTCTATGGAGGATATCTATCAAGTGGTGAGTCGATTACAACCCAGAATCACAGGAGAGATGGCCGAAGCCTTCTGCAGCCATATACTGAGGCTGGTGTTGCTATGGTAGTAAAGCAGATACACTCATTCAAATCTCCTAAACCTGACGGCATAAGCCCTGTCTTTTTTTTAAAACTCTGGTATATTTTTAGGTATGATGTCTCAACTTTGTGCAATGTGGTTTACCATATTTCATCAAAGGTGGTGGTGAATAAGCGCAGACCGATGATCCCAAAAATCTTCGAGTTGAAGTTGCCTTTCATTTTAGGAAGACTGACACTATATGGCACCAGTCACTGGGGGCTATGGCACCGGTCGTTCATGCTTCCTGCCGACCGGTGCCTAAGTAGGGTGGTGCTAAAACGTATTTACTATGACACTAGTTATAAAAACCGATGATGAAAGTTTGATATTACAGCACTGGTATTTAAGATGCCGATGCTTAATGCTGTGTCCTCGTTAAAGATTACCGGTTCTTACATAGCACCAGATACAAACATAAACCGGTGCCTAAAACCCAATAGATTACAAAAACCAGCACCGGGTTGTTTTTTATTTTTCGGTGTTGTTGCTTTGGATATGGATGATTAAGCACCGGTTGTATTATTTGTAAAAATGGTGCTTATTTTAAAAAAATTGCAATATCCTTTTTAAATTATTCCCGGCTCTCCCGAATTTGAAACCTGGTGAAAATTAAATTGATTGTAACCAAGAACATTTAAAAATGAAAGAATCTTAAGTGGAAAAAAAGCAATCCATCAACATGATATAACTTAATACAAAAGGTAAAATTGTGTCCCAATATAATACACGTTGAAAATACACTAGGTCCACTGAAGTGTTGGTTTGTTAGGAGGACACGTTCACCCAAGCTTCACACCTTGTGTCCGTGACGTTTATCTCCTTTCCATTTTATGCTCCTCTTGCCGGGGGAAATATCTATTGTGCACAAAATAACTATGATTTGTCGAAGAAAACAATTTGGAATGTTGAAATGATGTAGCATTTAAGCACCAAGGAAACATGGTGTGTATAGCTATGCTTTAACAATGCATTTAACATTAACACTGATTTAATGTTAAACACACAACATTAAACAGTTAATGATAAACACACCATGTCTACTTGGTGCTCATACACTACAAAATCTCCACATTTGAAATTGTGGAGTTCTGCAAATATTATAGCACCGTTTCATTATGGAAGAAGCATTATTTAGTTAGAAGGCACTACATGAACATAAATCAACCAATACAGTGCCCTTAAACTAATTCTCCTCCCGTTAAGCTTGTTCAGAATAACAATTAGCATATAAAACCATTTAAATAATCGAAATAAAGCATTTTTACAGCTCCAACAAAACATGACATGTATAAACAAACCATGTGAAACACGTCATGTTTTCTTGGCGCTGATAGATTGCAACATCTCCACAGTTTAAAAATCAAATTCAAATCATCAAAACAAGCAGAAATACATGTAATCCGGTGTTGATGCTACTTCCATTAAGTTTGTGCACAACACAATTTGGCATTGAAAACCATTTAAAATGTCAAAATGAAGCAGTTTTATAGCACCAAGGAAACATGACGTGTATAAACAAACCATGTCAAACACGTCATGTTTCCCTGGTGCTGATAGACTGTAACATCTCCACAATTTAAACACGAACTTGAAAAGATTTAAAATGTCGAAATGTTGGAGCATTTAAGTACCAAGGCTTTTGGTGTGTATACCTATTGTGTAAACAGATAAACACACTAAAATCCTTGAAGCTCATACACTACAAATTCTCCACAATTTAAATTTTAGAGTTGTACAAATGTTACAACACTTTTCGTAATGAAAGAAGCATTACATAGTTAGAGGGCATTACATGAATCGAAGACAACCAATGCAGTGCCCATTAACTAATGCTTATTCATTTAAAATGTAGAAATGAAGAAGTTTTATAGGACCAAGGAAGCATGGATTGTATAAACAAACCATGTCAAACACTCCACGTTTCATTGGCGCTGGTAGACTACAATATCTCAACAATTTAAACATCTACCAGAAATCATCAAAACACGGAAAAAGGCCTGTAAACCTTAGTCTAGTTCGTCATTCATTCAATGCATTGTAGTTGTTTGACACATTTAAACTAAAACATAAACACATCAACATCCGACAAATTCTAGTTTATATCATAGGGTACAAATTCTACAATTTATATCATAGGGTACAAATTCTACAGTTCATAGAACCGTTTATATCACAATGTACAAAAACGTTCAACATGATACAAATTCTAATTATGAGAAACCCCTAAACATGACACAATTCTATACATCACATGTGCTCCAAAAATTATTCCAGGAAAAAATATCTAAACATCAAACCATACACAAGGAACTATATATAATATATATATATATATATATATATATATATATACACTATCAATTTCATCACAAAATGCAAAAAATGTTGCACAACCCAAAAAGTATGAAAATGGAAAAAATCTCACACAACTTGACAGACAACATGATCGAAAATCCAGCACACCCAACAAAACAAAAAAAAGAAGAAAAGAATGACCTATAAAAAAATAATGACCTAGACCAAAAATCTAACACAACCAACAAAAAAACAAAATCACAAAAACATGAATGGAGGGGTGAGAGGAGGAAGAAGGTGGTTATAAAGGGAGGAGAGGCGAGGCGACGGCGGTAATGGCTGGATGTTTAAGAGGCGATGGTGGTAATAGAAAGGAAGAAGGCAGAGGAGGCGGCGACGGTAGTGGAGAGGTGGTGGAGTAGGAGGATGAGAGGTAAATGAGGGAGTGAGTAGCTTCAGGGTTTCAAGTTTGCTTTATATAGATAATTTTTGAATGGTTCAGATTAAATCAACTTATGGAAGATTATACCTAGATGGGATCTTCATTAATTATGGGGACCTATGTTATAAATATCCTAAACGGGTGCTAACTTTTGATTAAGACAGTTGCTTGATGCTGCGTGAGTATTGATTTTTTTTACAACCCAATAGAAAACATATTTATCTTTTAACTATGAAGCACCAGTTGTCAGACCAGTGCTAGAACGGAAAACTTGTGCTATAATATGGTTAAAGTAGCTGCTTGATGTTGCGTGGGTATTAATTTCTTTTACAACTTGAGAGCAGGCATAATTTTTGTTCTGACTATGGAGCATTGGTTTTCAGAACGGTGCTAGAATAAAAGACCGGTACTAAAATATGGTTAAAGCGGCTACTTGATGCGGCTTAATCTCGACGCGATGTAAAATCCTAGCACCGTATTTTGTTACCGGTGCTGATAGCATAGTCGAACCGGTGTTTAATGTTACACACATAATTTTGAATTTCCCACCCAAATATTGACCAATTTGTTTCGTTTGGTACATCCGAAAAATCTTAGTACCGGCTAATCAACACTTCTAACTAGTGCTGGTTTTTGGTACAACTCTTTCTAAATATTCATTTGAAGTCCATATCAAGGGAGAAAGTTTTGTCCATTGTTTTTTGTATCCAATTAGGCTAAAAAATATTCAATTAAACACTCAATAGAGCTCGTGTTTCAAAATTGTGTCCAATAGATACCCGCAAACCCTCCAATCAGAACTTTGTTAAAATAACACTGTTGCCAAAAACTTAAACACAACTCCTTATTTGTGGCCAAAGAACACCACATTGTGTATTCTTTGGTTAATATATTTTTTTTAAAAGAATGTCAGATTTTATTAGAATTTGGTAAAGCGCTAGTATATGTGCTAGAGTATCTGGCAATAAATTACCTAGAAGTTAGGAAGTCCTAAAGGGAAGTTTTCTTTGTTATTTATTAACACCACATTTTGATTTTTTTTATTCGTTCTAGGAATCCTCTTTTGGGTCCAACAATGTAGGATTGCATCTGAGCAGAATTGAATTTGGAGGTCTGAGTGAAGTTTTTACCTTTTGCACTTAGGTCCCTCCTAGAATCTTCAAATTGACGAACATAATATTGGCGATTCAATAGTGCAATTGAGTATTGTATGATCATAACTACACGATGACGACTTAATTGGATGAATGGAACATCCTTAAAACTGATCGTAGATAACAAGTGCTACATTTTCATTTATTGCAGTGTTGCCAAAAAGTAAGTTTCACCTTGAGTATTGATTTGAAACACTTGATTCTTATTTTTAATTCCTAAATATATGAATTCTATCCAATAGAATTTTTGAATGTATAAATTTCAAAGCAGTAGTACATGTCCTAAACTAAATTGTGCAAAAAGGTTTGGAAATATAAACGGAAAATCATATTTCTTTAATACTATACGAATAATGTAAAAGCATGATAATCTTCAAAGTAGTGGATGATAACTATATTTCGTCTACAAAATAACATAGAATTGTTTCAAGCCGTATTAAAAAATATAATCACTACAAAAATGATAGTATTATAAGGACAATGAGGATCGATATTCATGAATAATATCTAGTAAGCAGTTCCTCATCCAACATGTGTGCATCTTCAGAGCTAGTCCCAACACTGCTCTCCCCAATGCTCGGACCTGGATATGCAGGGTAAGATCCAACTGCTTTCATTGCGTCCGAGAACTGGTGTTGAAATAACTTTCCCATGTGATCGCACTAGGACCTTTGATATTGTGATTCCGTCAGCAGACTTTGTACACCCACATTATCTTGAGGGAATTTGAAGAAAGCATCTGCTGTAATTATACTCATTAGATGCCCGTATATATCGTGCAGATAGTGAGGGATACCTGCTTTTATGCACTGACCATGTCTCAATTCGTTCACTATTTGCTTACCCAAATTCCACCGGAGTTTTTGTAATGACATATAGATGTCTTAACCTCATACTGTGAACCTCAATTTTCACTGTGACAGGGTCAATTCTGGATGATACAAAGTGATACCATTCATTCATCTTGGGAGTGAGTAGCTTCTTTGGCATCTTTTTCCAACCTGATTTCATAATGGACTCGACATCGGTTCTCTTTCTAGCTACCGTCCACACAATCTTCTGTCCTATTGGATCATCAAAATCCAACCCTCATCGGTATAGTAGTGGAATGCAAGAGATTCATCCTCCCCGGGGAGAACATTTGGTAACCCGTACAACTTGTTTATGGATCTGCAGTTAATTTCACCATTTTCCCATGACAGAACGCCTTAGTCCACCTTAGTCCACCTTCCACCACACCTTAAATTAGCATAGAACTCACTCACTATGCTGAGACAGAACATTGGACGTGTGTCACACAATTTCTCCCACCCAAGTGCCCGGATAGTTTCTTTAAAGGGGGGGAGCATTTTCTATTCCTCTTTCCGGAAAATGTCACCTTGTTTTGTACGTTTGTGCAATTAGTTTTTTCTGCTCCAAAATGAACCTCTTCTCCCGTTGTTCAACATTGGATTGCACCTCTGGAGAGGAAGGGGATGCATCGCGTGTCCTCTTGTAAGGAGTTTTGGGTGCCATATCCTACAATGTCAAATGAGGCATTTCAACAAACACCTACCATGCAACTAAAAAAACCTATAGAATACTTCCTTTCATGAACATCAACAAACCCTCAATGCAAGTCAATCAAATCCAATGTATATACATAGATGTAGTTATTACACATTAACTCTATATACATGATTGCAATATCGAACAATGTTGGAAAGCAAAGTGAACCAACATTGAAAAAGTTAATTTTTGAAACTTTGGTTTCATGATTAATAATGTAGTAGAATATAAAAGCAATGTTTGAAACAGAACTCACCTCAATCCTTTGGAGGGCTCGGGAGTCTGAAGCTATTGGGAAGATGGGTTAGATTTGCTCTCCAAAATTTAGAAAATGAAGAACAGCCCACCGTGGACCTATACAAATTTCAGAACTTAAATTTAGCAGCAGCGATATGGATCCAATATACCGGTGCAAAAAATAGTAAACGCAGTTGCTTAAGGCTGCATTGCATTAATTTTTCAACCTTTTATCTCAACCCGAGAACAAAATTGCAAAAAATAATTTCTAAGGGGCCAACACTAATACCAGAACAATTGCTGAAAGTTACTAAAACTGGTGCCACTATAAAAACAAAGTGGCTACATATGGCTGCCTTGATTAATTTTTTAAAATCCATGTTTCAACCCAAGAGCTAATCCAATTTTTTTCTTAGTACATAGCACCGGTTGTTCAACCAGTGCTGATATTAAACAACCAGTGCCTTAAAAACAACAGAGTAGTTACTTTGTTTTTCAACCTTCAATAGTACCTACAACCATTGAAATTTCTAGCACAGTTTTTCCAAAACATATGCTTTTAGTTTCCCTCCCTTTTTTTTGGTGCCAAATACACTATTTCTTAGTTGATACCCAGTTCAAGCACCGGTTATATGTACACCCACATGCAATACCAGTGCTATTTATTATGTATGACACCTATTTAAGGCAGCGGAATCTGAAAACTAGTGTTGGAAATTAATTCCATCACCGGTTTTTCTAAAATACTGGTGCCAAATATGAAACCAGTATCGGTTTGGAGGGTCTCCAAGGCTCGTACTTGGGCCATAGTACCTGTTTTCCAGTAGTGTGATCATTGATGATATACTCATTGTTCATGAATTTCACCATACCATGAAGAATCAGAGAACCAGTGGATTGGGTCATACGAGTATAAAGTTGGATATGAGCAAGGCGTTTAATAGAATTTAATGGGAGTTTATATGTAGTACTCTGAAGGTGATAGGTTTCCCACAAACTTTTGTCATCTCAATAAGCCTATGCTTATCAACGGTCCCGTTCTTGTTTATCTAGAATGGTAGAGAGATGAGGCTTGTTCACCCAAAGAGGGGGCTTAGACAGGGCGATCCTTGATCGCCAGATCTTTTCATCTTTTTTTTTGAAGTTTTCTCTGGCCTCCTGACCAACCTTATGTGTGTTGGAAAAACCAAGGGACTAGGAGCATCCAGGTTTGATCCCAGAATATCTCATTTGTTCTTTGCGGATGACGTACTACTGTTTGGAGAGGCAATGGAGAAAGAGGCAAAGCATCTCAACTGGGCTATTACCTTGTTTGGGAATGTTTTGTTGTAAGGATGAACCGGGACAAATAAGTTATTCTATTTAGCCCTAACACGGCTGTGGAGGCGAGGACCAAAGTATGTGGTATTCTTAAAATCCCTGAAGTTGTGTGCACGACACCTATCTAGGGCTCGTTTTAGAGATTGGTCCTTGTAAGACAAATATTTTTTAGAGCTTGAAGGATAGAATCCGATAGAAGATTGATGGATGGAGCGAGAGGAATCTGTCAAAAGCAGGGAAGGAGATTCTTATAAAATCGGTTCTATGGGCCATTCCAACATATGCTATGAGTTTCTTACCATCCCTGGCACCATTCTTAATCGCATCCAGAGCATGATCAGTAAATGATGGTTGGGAGATGCCACGACGGGCAAACGAAAGATTCCTTGGGTGTAATGGGAAAGGATGACGCGGGCAAAGACAATTGGAGGGCTGGGGTTTCGAGAATTAAGAGCATCTAACCTAGCTTTATTGGGGAAACAGGCTTGGAGGCTTCTCGTGAACCCAGAAACCCTTGCCGCAAAAGTGTATAAAGATAAATACTTCCCAAACTCCATTATTTTTTAGGCGACAAGAGAGCCCGACCTTCATGGTTCTGGAGGAGGATACTCAAGGGGTGAATGTTCTCAGACTTGGATGTCGCAAAGAGTTGAAGTCCGGATTGCAGAAAAGCTTTTGTCACAATCCGTGGCTATGAAGACCTAAGAATTTCTTTGTGCAGGAACTAGACCGTATCCCGGCGTCGCTCTAAAAGGCACGTAACATCGTTTATCCAGACACAAACTATGGCGTGAGGATCTCTTGGCCAACTTCTTTCACCCGCAGGATGCCGCGATCATAGTGAAACTCGTCCACCATATTTAGCTGGAGTGGACCACTGGTGCTGGCACCATGCTTCCGCTGAAAAGTACTCCGTTTAATCGGCGTATCACGTTCTGGTGGAATCGCCAACCTTAGGCTTGCATAGCCATCAACCAGTGGGTGAAAACTACAAAATCTTATCACGAAAACTACGAAAATTCTGCATTCCAAAGAGGGAAAAACACGGAGTTCTTGATTTTAGTATAGCAAAAATTTGAAAGTTGGCATCAAATACCGTGGTTTGACAGATTGGCCAACAATATAGAGGACGCATTTACAAAATGCGTCCTCTCGGAAATGGTTTTTTTTCGTTTTGAGCTGCTTGAATTTTTTTTTTTGCAGAATGATTAGAGGACGCATTTACAAAATGCGTCCTCTAGGAAAATATTTTTTTTCGGTAGAATAAATAGAGGACGCATTTACAAAATGCGTCCTCTTGGAAACTAATTTTTTTCCATTTTTTCTGGCTAGTTAAATTTTAGAGAATAATTAGAGGACGCATTTACAAAATGCGTCCTCTTGGAAATTAATTTTTTTTCGTTTTCGGACAGGTTTTATTTTAGACAGAGCCGGTCAATGTGTGGATGTACACACACGTAAATGTGTATAAATATATACATAAATATAAATATAAATATATGCACATATATAAATATAAATAAAGACACATATATAAATATAAACATATATATAAACATAAATGAAGATATACATATATATATATAAATATATAAAAATATAAAAAAATATATATAAATATAAAAATATACATACATATAAATATAAAAATAAAAATAAAAATAAATATAAATAAAGATATATAAATATGCACACACGTAAATGTGTGGATCTACACACACGTCAATGTGTGGATGTACACACACGTCAATGTGTGGATGTACACACACGTAAATGTGTATAAATATATACATAAATATAAATATAAATATATACACATATATAAATATAAATAAAGACACATATATAAATATAAGCATATATATAAACACAAATGAAGATACACATATATATATATAAATATATATAAATATAAAAAATATACAAAAATATATAAAAATATACGTACATATAAATATAAAAATAAAAATAAAAATGAAAATAAATAAAGATATATAAATATGCACACACGTAAATGTGTGGATGTACACACACGTAAATGTGTGGATGTACACACACGTAAATGTGTGGATGTACACACACGTAAATGTGTGGATGTACACACACGTCAATGTGTGGATGTACACACAAGTAAATGTGTATAAATATATAAATAAATATAAATATAAATATATACACATATATAAATTTTTTTTTTTTTAAATGAAACCATCGTAGATGGGGGAAATTATATTGGCCTTCCCGAGCCGTAATAAAACAAAAATAAAGAAGCCAGAAGGCTAAGTTAATGTACAGACTGAGCGGATTGCTCCTGAAGCAACCATAAGTTGCTTCCAAAAGAATGAACTAGAGTATTTGGATGCTATAGGATGTACTCTCGAACTTGTTAGTGAATCGACATCGAGACACAGGTCAGTCAGAGAGAAACACCATAAGCATAGTCTCTTAGTTTGCAAAAACAAGTGAAAACTAGCAAATTGTAGTGGAAAGAAGAAAAAACTGATGAGCTTTCTCATTTCCCTACTCAAAACTGATGAACAACCTACTCCAAATTGGATGATCAGTGCTGACCATAGCATGCTCATTTAGGAGCTTGTAACTTGAGAATCTTGAGAGCCGTGTATAGGTTGTTGAAGCGAAAAGGATGCAGTAGAGCAACATAGACTTGAAACCTAATGTTGCTCGCAGCAACCTGGTATTATGGCCTCAGGTGTGTCATCGGATCCTATTCGGGTGAGCTTGAGTTGAGCTTGAGTGATTTAATGATTCCTGTGAGCTTGTTCTGAGCTGGAGCTTGATTTGATCCATCCATAGTGACCATCCTGAAAACCTGCATCCAAAAAATTGGAAGTTAGTAGCATCCGAGCTTGTTTAGGATATCCTTAGGGAGGGTATCCTAAAAACCTGCATCCTGAAAACCTGCATCCAAAAAATTGGAAGTTAGTAGCATCCAAACTTGTTCAATATCAGAGTCCAGCAGTGAAAACCAGATCCAATCTTTGTCCTGCCATGGAAAAACATGAAAGAAAACAGTAGCTTCCAACTAATGATCAATTCTCACAGAGGGAGTGTTCATTTGGTCCAGTCTAATTAGTCCTTGTACTTGGTTAGGCAGCAATGAGAATTGAGAAAAAACTAAGTTACATTTTTGTGAGAAGCATGTCTTTGCTAGAGAATGTGCTACCTGGTTTGCTTCCCTGAAAATATGCATAATGCGAATATCCCTTAAAGAGAGATGGATCTCATCTACTAAGTTAAACAGCTGCCAAGGTGATTTTGATGGGTCATTTGCATATAGCACCGCATTAAGACAATCTGATTCCATACATACACTAGACAAAGAGTCACAGAATTGAATAGCAAACAGAATAGCTTTTAGTTCAGATTCAAGAGCAGACTTTGCATCAGTAAAAGATGTATATGCTTCATGAAAACACCCTCTACAATCTCTTATGATCATGCTGAGGCCACATTTATTTGTCTTAGAACACCAAGCTGCATCTACATTAACTTTAAAACCAGTTGATGGCCTGATCCATACAATTTTCCAGATTTTTGGCTTTGGGGGAGTCTTAATGAGAGGAAGAAAAGAGTGGTTTGCAATGCTGAGATCAGATGGAGAAGATATGTATACTGGTTTAGCAGAGAAAGAAAAGAAGATTTGATCTCTGATCTGGTCAAGAACAATAGAAGCAGAGGGCTTAACTGAATCAAAGATGAAACTATTTCTCATCTTCCATAAGTTCCAGAAAGTGTAGATTGCTGCTGTTCTAACAATGGTGGTATGTAATTTAGAAAGAGTGGGGAGGGATAGATAAACAGATAATCTGTGCCACACAGAATGAAAAAATCTATCTCTAATTCCCATAAACTGATGAATATATTTCCAGACTTTCAAAGCAAACTCACAGGAGTTGAAAAAATGATCCAGATCATCCACATGTAAGTTGCACATACAGCATTTAGAGGCCAGATTAATTCTTAGATGTTGAAGAATATTATCAAAAGGAAGCAGTGAATTTGTCATTTTCCACATGAACACAGATATTTTTTTCTCAAATCTGGAATTCCAGAAATGACTTGGAGAAGCATACTGACCTGAATTGTTACATAGTAACAAATAAGTGGCTTTGAATGAGAAGTTACCATTGGATCCTGGCTTCCAGATCAGTCTGTCAGGTCTATGTGGCCATGTTCTTGATTCCTGCAAGAGAAGAGTAGTGTGAGGTGGTAGGAATGGTTGAATTAAAGGGAGAAAGCTAGGTTTATTATGTATAAACTCAGCAACAGAGCAGTTATCATCAATAGCTATGCTATTTTGATCACATAAATCAGAGATCATTCCAGTTCCCAACCAATTGGAATTCCAGAAGTTACATTCTCCATTTCCAATTATTACTCTTGAGTTAGGTTCAGCCCAAGCATGCACTGAACAGATTCTTTTCCAGTTAGGAGATGTTCTATAAGATGGAGGGAGGTTAGCCAACAAGTGAGACCATAATGTATCTGCCATCTGGAATTTCCACCACAGCTTAACTGAACAAGTTTTAACAATAGTTCTAATATTTCTAAAGCCCAAACCATTTTGATCAGTTGATGCACATAATGCAGTCCACTTTCTCCATGCTCTTTTTGGTTTCTGTTCATTATCTCCCCAAAAGAATCTGCTCAGTTTTTTCTCCATGGAGGAGATAATCAGTTTTGTGGGCTTAATTACTTGCCAGATATGTTGAGGGATAGAGTAGATACAGGATTCAATTAAAATGAGTTTACCTCCTGTAGACAACCATCTATTTTTCCAATTGTTAATCCTATTATCAATTTGCTCAAATAGAGGTTGAAAATAGATCTTCTTTAAAGCACCAGAGAAGATTGGAACACCTAGATACATGAATGGAAAAGTGCCAATTTTCATTCCCATGATTCTCTTAATCTGATTTACCCTTTGAGCAGTAGCATGTTTACTGATAAAAATGTCACTCTTATTATAGTTAATAGATTGGCCCGTGACTTCTTCAAAGGTAGATAAGAAAGCTTTTAACCTAATCAAAGTTAGTTTATTAGCTTTAAAGAAAATGACAGTATCATCAGCATATGAAAGATGTGAGATTTTAGGAGGGTTACCTGGCAGGTCATAGGATGAGATCTTACCTGTTTGGAAAATGTAGGCCATACTCCTAGAAAAAGACTCAGAGAAAATATTAAATAGAAAAGGGGAAAGAGGATCCCCTTGCTTAATACCCCTAGAAGATTGAAAAAAACCACAAGGCTTGCCATTAATGATAACAGAGAACCATGCTTGAGACAGGTTCTTCATAACTGAAAAGATGAATTTTGGATGGAAACCAAATTTAGCAAGGACTTTATATAGGAAAGACCATCTAACCCTATCAAAAGCCTTTTTAAGGTCTAATTTCATTATGCAATTAGGTTCCCTTTTCTTCCTATTGAGCAGCCTTACCATTTCTTGTAGATAGATGACATTATCTGAAATGTCCCTACCTTGAAGAAATGCTGTTTGGTTAGGGGAAATTAATTTAGGCATTATATCTTTAAGTCTCTCCATAAGCACCTTAGAGCAAATCTTATTAATCACATTAGAAAGACTTATAGGCCTGTAATCATCAAAGGAGATTGGAGTTTTCTTCTTTGGGATAATAGTAATCCATGTGCAACCTATACCTCTAGGCATAATGGATGAAGATAGGAAGTCCTGAACCGCACTAAGAAGATCTATAGCAATAATGTTCCAAGATTTAATATAAAATTTTGCAGTGAAACCATCTGGACCAGGACTGCTAGACTTATTCAGACTGAAAACAATCTGTTTAAGTTCATCAAGGGAGACTGGCCTGAGTAACTTTTCATTATCTGACTCAGTCACTAGAGATGGGATATGATTAAGAAAATGAGATTGAAAAGGAGAGCTGAGAGTTGCAGCTTCTTCACTCAGGAGTTCCTGATAGTAATTAATAGCCTCCATTTCAATATCATTAGGGTTATCTAGCCACAATCCATTTCTGCTCCTGATTTTTGTTATTTTCAGTCTGTTATTTCTATCCTTAACTGAGTTATGGTAGAAACTAGTATTGTTATCTCCCTCTTGCAGCCATTTAAGTTTAGCCTTATGTTTCCAAAAATTATTTTGTTCAGATAGAGCCAAAACTAACCTAGCTCTAGCCTCTTTCAACTTAACCTGATCTGACAAAGAATCTGAAACATCAGCTAGAGACTCTTGAGTTTGTACTGCAAGTTCAGCTTGAATCACATTATCATGTATATTACCAAATTTTTCTTTGTTCCAGATTTTTAGAATCCTTTTAAGTCTAATTAATTTAAGGTAGAAGGCTAACATTCCAGTATTGTTGACAGGAATTTCCCAATTTTGTTTGATGATTTCATTGAACTCATTCCTCTTAAACCATGTATCAAGAAATCTAAAAGGCTTTGGGCAAGAGGGGGAATCATTTCCTACAGTTAATAGCATAGGGCTATGATCCGAGGTTGCTCTATTAAGAATCTGGATAGAGGATTGAGGGAAACATGTAGACCAAGATTGGGTGCACAAACCTCTATCCAGTCTTTTTATTGTGGGAGATCTTAATCTATTATTTGACCAAGTAAACAGATTACCAGAGGTGTTGATGTTTTCCAAAGCCAAACCATTTATGAAACCATTAAAATCCCTTATACTACCTAAATTTGGAGATGATGGTCCCTTATACTCAGTGATAGAAGAAATGGCATTAAAATCACCTATAAATAAAGATTCAGAATGGCTATAGGAACTAAGGTCTGCCCAAAGGGGTAATCTTCCATTTCTGGTCCTAAGTCCATAGATAAAGAAAGCATCCATTGGGCAATTAAGCTTTATACTACTCAAGTTTACTGCTAGAAATTGCAGGTTATCTGTATTAACCTTTAGGATTAGATTTGATGACCAGAATAACCAGATTTGGCCACTATTAGCAGAGAAACAGAAATCAAATTTTAGTTTCTGCCTATATGACTCACATTGGGAGTTATCATGTTTAGGCTCTATTAGGCAGATAAGGTCAAAATTATGTCTTTGAGAAAGATTACAAAGCCTTAATATGGATGTATCCATGCCCCTAATATTCCAGACCAACATTTTAAGCTTGGTGGATGTACAATTCATTGAGAAACATTAGAGGAGCTTTTTGATCTGGTCATTATAATGTTTTTTTGTGAGAAAAAGGATTCTTTACCTTTTTTTAATTGCTTCATTTGAGGACTATCAGATCCTTCCTTACCATGATGAGTAGTGGAGGGACTAACCTTATGGCTCAGGTCCTCCATAGTACCTGGAGAGGCTGAGGATGAAACTACTTCCAGTGTGCCACTTTGTAAAGGATCTTCCCTAATGTGCAGGTCTTCATTCAATGCTTCATCAGCCAAAAGGGAGAACCTATTTTGCTTATGTTTCTGTTGAGAAAAGATGAAGTTTTTTGCAGCAATAATGGAATTAAGAGGAGAGAAAGATCTACCTCGCTTACCATACAGATCATCCTTTGCAAAGGTTTTCCTACGGTTGGTAGGATCAGATTGAGATATCTTGTTTATCTGCCTAATTGGACTATAACCAGAGGAAGGAGCAGCAGGGGAAGTGTCCCCATACAAGGGTAGAACTTCTCCAGAGATTACCAGATCATTTTGAGTAGTACATGAATTTGAAACCTTATTTTTTCCTGTCATCTCCAGAGGGGGAGGGAGGGGAGGAACCATTGTTGCCTTATTAAGCTGTTGGTTCTCCTTGTCTTGTTCTATTATCAGTATTTGGCTCAGATCATGATATGGCATCTCATTAGTACAGTTAATAGCATCAATCTTAGTGTTATGATCTAGCATATCATTTGTCATAGCATCATGAATCATTGTAGTTTGTAGAGCCAGTAGGGGAACAGAACCAGATGGCACAGAAACATTTGTCACAGGATCAGAAATCATTGGGGGCACAGATCCATTTGTCACAGGATCAGGAATCTGTAAGCTATGGGGAGCTAATAGGGGAACAGAACCAGAAGGATTAGTCTTATTGGTGTCCTGCTCAATATTAGGGACTTTCTTAGGAACATATACCATTTTCTGAGCTTGGGAGTTTTTCTGTTTTTCCAAAATAGACATTCCAGAACTGCCAGCTTTAAGAGACTCTAGTTGAGATGAGTTAATCTGATGAGCCTCAGGTATTTTGAACTCTGGTTTTTTTGTCCAAGTTCTCTTAAGTTCAGGGTGTAAATATACACAATAGTTGTCCTCATGACCAATACATTTACAATGAAAACAGTAGGGTGGGATATCCTCATATTCTAGGGGTAATTTGCGTACATTAAATTCATTTCCCTCCTCTTCAATACCCACTCTAATATGTGTTGGTAATTTGTTCTTTAAATCAACTTCCACACACATTTTGACACAGGAAGGCCTAGTCAGTGCCTCAGTAGCAGCATCAACTTTGATAAATTTTCCAATTTGGTTCCCAATAATCTCAAGCATGGTAGAGTTATAAAAGTAAACTGGAACTTGGGGAATTGATACCCATACCGGAACGATCGACGATTCTGCCTCCGGTGAAAAATCAGGAGTCCATTTGAGGACCTTCATCTGGGCATTGTTGAGAGTCCACTGTCCTTTAAGCCAGAATCGTTGATAATCTTCCTTTTCGTGGAATCGGATGAGAATGTGACGATAGTCAATCGAGCCAATCTGGAACTTGCCCTTGAAGCCTACAGAATTGAAAGCACTATTTAGTTGAATCATCGTCGGCTTTCCACGGGCAAACTTACCTATCAGAGAGTTGCAGTAGTGGGAGGCAAGAGTCTCAGCATCCTTGCGCGTGACAAGGCATGCGATCTCCCCTTTGAATTGGACTTTGGGCGAAATCTCCGGGTTTGAGGGGAGGGAATCACGTAGGGGCGGTGGGCGGTTAGCGAGGGCCTGAAGAAAGGATTTTCCTCCCCCGTGGCCACCGCTACCAGACGGCGGAGCCGCCATAGCAGCGGAAGGATGACACTCCGATGAAGAAAAATATAGCCGTTAGCAGAGGAAATTGAAGAAGAAAAGAAACAGAGCAGGGGAAAACGACGACAGTATAGTCGTTTCGGTGATTTCGCACGGTTACTCGCACACAGTTACTCAATTTCGCACACAGTTTTAAAAGGTAACTATAATAGATCCCTTTTGTATATAAATATAAATAAAGACACATATATAAATATAAACATATATATAAACATAAATGAAGATATACATATACATATATATATATATAAATATATATAAATATAAAAAATATATATAAATATAAAAATATACATACATATAAATATAAAAATAAAAATAAAAATAAAGATATATAAAGATATATAAATATGCACACACGTAAATGTGTGGATGTACACACACGTAAATGTGTGGATGTACACACACGTCAATGTGTGGATGTACACACACGTAAATGTGTATAAATATATACATAAATATAAATATAAATATATACACATATATAAATATAAATAAAGACACATATATAAATATAAGCATATATATAAACACAAATGAAGATACACACATATATATATAAATATATATAAATATAAAATATATATAAAAATATACGTACATATAAATATAAAAATAAAAATAAAAATGAAAATAAATAAAGATATATAAATATGCACACACGTAAATGTGTGGATGTACACACACGTCAATGTGTGGATGTACACACACGTCAATGTGTGGATATACGCACACGTCAATGTGTGGATATACGCACACGTCAATGTGTGGATGTACACACACGTCAATGTGTGGATGTACACACACGTAAATGTGTATAAATATATACATAAATATAAATATAAATATATACACATATATAAATATAAATAAAAACACATATATAAATATAAACATAAATGAAGATATACATATATATATAAATATATATAAATATAAAAAATATATATAAATATAAAAATATACATACATATAAATATAAAAATAAAAATAAAAATAAATATAAATAAAGATATATAAACATGCACACACGTAAATGTGTGGATGTACACACACGTCAATGTGTGAATGTACACACACGTCAATGTGTGGATGTACACACACGTAAATGTGTATAAATATATACATAAATATAAATATAAATATATACACATATATAAATATAAATAAAGATATATATATATATATATAAACATATATATAAACAAAAATGAAGATATACATATATATATATATATAAATATGCGGCCTTCATTGACCGAGAGGCCGCATTTGCTAAATGCGGCCTCGTCCACATGCGTTGTTAGAGACGCTGCTCCCCCCAGCTTGACCGAGAGGACGCATTTGCTAAATGCGTCCTCTCCGCCACGTCAACTTCGCACCATGCACCACAAAACTGGAGAAAAATTAAAAAAAAAAAAGACAGAGAAGATGACGCATTTAGCAAATGCGTCCTCCGTATTGTGGTCCACTGTGTAACACTGTTGCAACAGAAATAGAAATTTCTCGAAAAACACGTGGCTTAGAGAATCTGCACTGATTCAATGCCGGCGATGGAAATTTGCACAAAAGAATGATGGACGTGGCTAATACGTGTACATTATGTTAGGAAGAAGATGGAACAACCCGCCACCTCTTTTTTGGGTGGTGTTATGCGACTGATGCATGGAGGTTTCTTGCCATGCAAGTGGCACTTGACGCCGCGAAATTGAACCGTGGTGGGCTCTGGTTCATGAAGCAACCTGAGCCTTGCGACGAAAGGGAGGTGGGGATAATAGTTATTATTTGTGCTGCAGGTGTTGTGGCAAGTTTGAGGAACCTCAAGAAGGCCAATCAGTGGCTGGAGCGAGCTTCGGAAGAGTTTCATACACACGTGTTGTTTCGACTGCCTGAGGGAGGACGCAAAATATTTGCCACAGTTAGAAGTTTAATCAACAAGTTCTATCTAACAACACCGGTGTAAAGAAGGACATAGATTTACAAGTTTTTCCCCAAATTCGCATTAGCAGAGAGCGATGAATCACATAGAAGGCATAAGAGATGAAAATATAGAGTTGAAGACAAATGATGCTAGTATTCAAAGAATTATTACGGATTATTTTGGAGGGCTCTTCTCATCATCAGCACCTTCGATGAAGGCTATCCAGCATGTGGTGAGTCGACTACAGCCGTGAATCACAAGAGAGATGGCCAAAAGCCTTCTGCGGACATATACTGAAGCTAATGTTGTCATGGCAGTAAAGCAGATGCACTCATTCAAATCTCCTGAACCTAATGCTATGAGCCCTCTCTTTTTCCAAATATTTTGGCATATTGTTAGGTCTGATGTCACGACTTTTGTGCTTGATTTTCTAAACCATGGAGCTTTTGAGCCGTCGGTCAATTACACTCATATTGTCTTCATCCCAAAAACCCTGAAGCCTGAGTAAATTACACAGTTTCAACCCATCAGTTTGTGCGATGTTGTTTACCTTCTTGCATCAAAGGTGGTTGAAAATAGGCTCAGACTGATGATCCCAAAAATCATCTCTGAGTCACAGTAAGCTTTCATCCCGAGAAGGCTGATCACTGATAATATACAAATTGCTTATGAATCCCACCATATCGTGAAGAATCGAAGAACCGGTGAATTGGATTATATGAGTATAAAGTTGGATATGAGCCATGCGTTTGATGGAATTGAATAGGAGTTTGTATTTAGTACTCTGAAGACGATGGGTTTCCCGGAATCTTTGAGCAGCTTACTACGCCTATACTTATCAACGGTCTTGTTCTCGCTTATCCTGAATAGTGGAGAGATGGGAATAGTCACCCAAACGGGGGGCTCAGACACGGCGAGCCCCTATCGCTATATCTCTTCATAATTTGTTGTGAAGTTTTCTCTGGCCTCCCAACAGACCTTATGTTCGCTGGAAAATTAATTGAAGTAGAAGCATATGTGAAACGTGAAATTCGGCCACCATCTTCAGTTAGAGTGAACCATTGGTGCTTGCATAATGCCTTTTCCGGAAAGTCCTCCGTTAAATCAATGTATCATATTCTGGTGGAATCACATCACTCAGGGCGGCATAAACATGATCTAGTGGGCGAAAAATGGAAAAAAAATTATGGCTGAAATTGTGGAAGTTCTGCATTCTTCAAAGAGCAAAGCATGTGGCTTCGAGAATCTTCATTGATTCACTGTCGACGATGGAAAATTTGCACAAAAGATCGATGGACGCGGCTAATATGTGCGCATTGTGTGAGGAAGAAGAAGTAACAACCCGTTTAAGCTGTCTGGAGAGATGACGCAAAATATTTGCCACTATTAGAAAGTTAAGGAAGAAGTTTGATCTAACAACATTGGTATAAAGAAGGAGATAAAAATACAAGTTTCTTCCACAAATTTGCATAAGCGAAGAGCGAGAATCACATAGAAGGCATAAGGGATGAAAATCTGGAGTTAAAGGCAGATGGTGCTAGTATTGATAGAATTATTGTGGATTATTTTTTAGGGCTCTTCTCATCATTTTCACCTTTTGACAGAGGTTATCCATCAAGTGGTGATCCGAATAAATCCGAGAATCACTGAAGAGATTGCTAAAAGCCTTCTGCAGCCATATACTGAGGCTAATGTTGCTATAACACAAGAGCAGATGCACCCATTCAAATCTCCAGGACCTGGCGGTATGAACCTTGTCTGTTTTCAAAATTTCTGGCATATTGTTACGTCTGATCCATTAGTTTGTCAATTACACTCAAATAGTCTTTATCCCGAAAACCCTAAAGCATTAGTTGATTTCACATTTTTAACCCATCAGTTTATGCAATGTGGTTTACCATCTTGCATCAAAGGTGGTGGCAAATAGACTTACACCGATGATCCCAAAAATACTCTTTGAGCACAATCAGCTTTCATCCTGGTAAGACCGATCACTTATAATATACTCATTGCTTATGAATTCAACCATACCATGAAGAATCGAAGAACCGGTGGATTGGGTTATATGAGTATAAAGATGGATAGGAGCAAGGTGTTTGATATAATTGAATGGGAGTTCGCATGTGTACTCTGAAGGTGATGGGTTTTCCAGAATCTTTTGTCAGCTTAATACGCCTACTCCCTCCATCCCACCTCAAATTTTATAGAATCCTTTTCATAGTTATCAAGAAATATGTTTGACCGTTAATATGTTTAACTGCGTATAATAAAGGATATTAAAAAGTTGATATTTAAACACTACTTGTTACAACGAATCCAACCATATAGTATATGGTACTATTATTGTTTATATATCTATTCAAATATGTGGTCAAAGCTGGACAATGAATAGTAGCATAAAGTGAAGTGTGAAGTTTTAGGTGAGACATAGGGTGTATGCTTATCAACGGTCTCATTCTCGTTTATCCTGAATGGTGAAGAGATAGGCTTTTTCACCCAAAGAGGGGCTCAGACAGGGCGACCCTCTATCGCCATATCTCTTCATCATTTGTTCTAAAGTTTTCTCTTGCCTCCCGAAGAACCTTATGTGCGCTGGAAATATCATGGGAGTAGGAGCATATGTGAAACGTGAAATTTTCCATCATTTTCAACTTGAGTGGACCACTGGTGCTTACACCATGCTTTGCAAGAAAGTACTCTGTTAAATCAACGTATCATGTTCTGGTGGAATCGCCACACTCATGCTTGCATAGCCATGAACTAGTGGGCAAAAACTACAAAAAATTATGTTAGAAATTATGGAAGCTCCAAATGTCACAGAGGGAAAAAACATATAGCTTGGAGAATCTACACTGCATTTATCACAGAAAATAGAGTGTTTGCATGATAACGTTTAGCCTGAGAAACGCTGGGGCAACCTACCTTAGAGTCATTCACAAGATATTGTGGGAGAAGATAGGGAAAAATATGGAGGTGTACATAGATGACATGGTGATTAAGAGCACCCAGTATGAAATCTTCTTGAATGATGTGACATGGACCCTAAAGCGGTTCAAGGAGACAAGCATGAAATTGAACCCAGCTAAATGCTAGTTTGATGTAGGCGCAAGAAAATTTTTGGGGCACACGGTCAAGGAAATCCTAGAGATGATATCACCCACTACTGTCAAGGAGATTCAGAGTCTGAATGGGAAGCTGGAAGTCATGAACCATGTCCTTTCTAGAGCAACATAGAAGGCACTACCTCTTTTCAAAACTTTGAAAGGGTGCGTCGAAAAAAAAAGAGAAGTACAGTGGGGATAGAAGGAGGAAGCCTCATTCAAAGAGTTGAAAGAACACCTTAGGGAGCTACCGACACTAGCTAGCCTGAGTCAGGGAGAGACGATGTATTTGTACATATCAGCTTGCTGCATGGCGATCAGCACGACGTTGGTCAGAGAGGAAAACAGGGTGTAACACCCAGTATACTATGTAAGCTGAGCCCAGCAAGGGACAGAGCGGGGGTATACATGACGGGAGAAACTAGCGTTAGCCCTGGTCCACACAGCTAGAAAACTAAAGTAGTACTTCTAGGCACATCAGGTGGTGGTCCTAACTTACCAACCATTAAAATTGATCCTCACCAGCCGGAGGCATCAGGAAGGTTAGTAAAATTGGTGGTGGAGTTAGAGGAAAACACCATAGAGTATGTGCCCAAGAAAGAGATGAAGGGACAAGTGATCACAGACTTCCTAGCAGATATACCAAAGGAGCAGGGTAAAGAGATAGGGCACTGACCCCAGCCAAGAAACCCACTGTGAATCAAGGAGGCCTGGCGGGTCTGGACGTATGGAAGTTATAAGTGGACGAGACGTCAGGAGTGAAAGAAGTGGGAGTCAGTATGGTAATATCTGACCTAGCAATAGCAGAGGCAACATATGTGCTTTGTTTCAAATTCAATGCCTCAAACAATGAGGCTAGATACGAAGCTTTGATAGCAGGGACAGAAATATCCAGTAAGTTGGGACCAAAGAAGGTGCAGGCTTTGGAGATTCGATGCTGGTGACCAATCAATATAGTGGGAAGTATACTGCTAGAGATCCACTATGATTAAGTACAGGGACAGAGTTAGATTCATGGTTGCTAAATTTGAAGAGTTTGACATCATAAGGGTCCCTCGATCATAAAATAGCGCTGAGCAAGCTTGCATTATCCGAACATGCACACCTAACCAAAGTTTTACAGGTGGAAGATCTAGAGAGTAGATCCACAGATGTGGACATGATTAGTGTAATACACGTAGTTGGAAGGAGTTGGATGGCATTAATAAGGAGTTACCTTTAGAATAGGGCATTTCCCCAAGAAAAGATGACAACCAGGAAAATCAAAAGAAATGCGCTCAACTATGCTCTAAAGAATGACCTACTGTACATGCGAGGCTACTTGGAGTCGTGGTTAAAATGCACCGACCCTGACCAGGAAAAGGTTTTTTGTGAGAAATACACCAAGGAAGTTGTGGAAGTCGTCAGGGGCCAAACACCATGGTGCTGTGTGCAGTCCGGGCGGGGTACTATTAGCCCACAATGAATGCTGATGCTGAAAAGATCATGAAGGAGTGCCACAAGTTCTAGGAGCACGCTAACAGGCAGAGACTCTAAGTGGAACAGATGAGCAGTATTAAGTCACCATGGCCATTCACCAAGTGGGGAATTAACATAGTTAGGCCCTTCCTCGAAGTTGTGGGGAGGAAAAAGTTCTAAATAGTGGCCATCAACTACTTCACTAAGTGGATGGAGTAGAGGCATTGGAAACCGTAACAGGAAAAATGGTAACAAAATTTGTACGGAGAAATATAGTGTGCAAGTTTGGATTTCCTCAAGTCATGGTCAGCGATAAAGGGGAGCAATTTGCAAATGAGTCATCCGCTCGTGGTGTGAAGATTTAAAATCAAGTAGCAGTTTACCTCTGTCACCCACCCGCAAGCCAATAGGTAGACAAAAGTGAAAAATAGAACCATCTTCCAAGGACTGAATAAGAGGCTGGGACAATTTAACACGGAATGGGAATAAGAATGTGTGACTGTGCTTTAGGTTTACTGAACCACCCCCAAGACGGCAGCATGAGAGTCACCTTTCAGGTTGTGCTTTGGGTGCAAAGCAATTATTCCTTTGAGATAGCGGTGCCCAGTCAGCGGGTAGCAGCCCCGCTGCGGGAAGAGGAGAATGACAAAGCGATAAGAGCTTATCTTGAGGAGCTAGATGAGTAGAGAGAGTAAACGGCCCTAAAAGAATCAACCTACAAGTCCTGGGTAGAATAACACTATAACAACAAGATGAGACTGAGATTCCTGAAGTAGGCGACCTAGCCATGATGAAGAACGAGTCCAGCCAAGTGCAGGGACATAAGAAGCTGGACCCAACATGAGAGGGAACTCATAAGGTGGTGCTGGGAAAAGGAGCTTACAAGTTGCAAACCATGGACGGTCAGGCAGTGCCCACGAATGTGGAACATCGTCAACTTGAGGAAGTATTACGCTTGAGAAAGCTATCAGTCCTGCTTTTGTTACTAAAGGGCAGTTTTTTTGGAGAATCTCCTTTCTAAAGATACTAATGCAAGCAGCGGGACACCCGATCTTTTGTAAGTTCAAAAGGACGTGACTCGGGGAGCTCCTAAAGTCTAATATGCTGAGTTTGTTTAATATATCCTATCCATTTTCTTAAAACAAAAACATGCAAATGTAATTATACATTCACCTTTGGTTTATTCTGAAAAAATGATAAGGGAAAGGAGAACGAACAAAGTATAGATTCTCCCCATCACCAAATAGACAGACAAAGACACAAATGAACCAAGAGTTCATATAAAGGGTTAAAAAATGCAGAAAACCATGATTGATAGACAATCAGGGAAGTAAAACAAGCTCCGGAAATAGAAGAAAAGTTAAAAGCATCCATGGTCTCGCGCAACCATATGAGTCATACCCATACTTTTCAAGCTGAGACAAAACTCACCTAGCCCAGTGCAGCCAGGGAGATGTTAGCCAACCTACAGCAGGTTGAGAAAAATCACAAAAAATAACAACAATAATGAAGTAGGACGAAAGAGAAAACAGATAGCAACATAAAATAAAAAGGGGGAATGGACACCCTTACCAAGATAATAAAATATATGCCCTTTAGGCAGACAATACAACACCAAAAGGGGGAAGAAGACACCCCTCAAAAATAAAAGTATTTACCCCTTATGGGGACTTAAAAAGCAACCAAAAATAAGGAAAGTTCATAAAGACATCAATTTATAGCCATAGAGCTGCACACACCATCATCACCGTCATCATCTTCCTTCACACCCGCCCCGACTGCCGATCCACCCTAAGTCGCCTCCTTAGTTCCCTGCCTGAAAGGACTCGGACCACTAGTCAAGGACCCAGCCCACCGAGCCACAGCACCTTCGGGATCGCACTCTTCCTGCTCAGTCGTAGTCATGCCCATATCCAAAAGAGTGAATTATTCAGAGAAGTTGTGCTCCCAAAAGGGAGCAAACGCAACAAGAAGATGCAACTCCTCAGGGTTGAAGATAGAAGCTCCCAAGTCAAAGGTCTTCATCAGGGCGCCCGCCAAGAATTCAAATGCTCGATGGCTCTTCAAGTTCTTAGCTTAGGTGCTAAGGAACCCTTGGTAAACACCCACTTCTTGAAAGCTTGAAGGGATTTGACCTCAACCTTTAGCCTGTTCACGGTCATCTACAGGGACCCAGTGACACCACGCTTAAGCTCCAAATCACCTTCAAGAACAGAGGCCCGAGAGTGAGAGCGTTCAAGGTCACCCTCCAGGGAGCCAACACGATCTCGACTACGTTGAAGGTCAGCAGATAGATCTTTAATGAACCAGCAGACCTGATCGAGCTCCCATTGGGTGATGGCCAAATCCGAGCAAAGCTCCTCTTGCTTCAGCTGCATGTCAAAGGCAGAACACGCGTGCTATAAAAAGATAAATGGAAACACAGACACTGATGACTGTCAGGTGAAAGACAAAGGCGCAGTGCAAATTAAAAGTTGAAGGAAGCAAAAAATTGTAGAGTACGTCAATCACGAAAGAGACACATTGGTCAAGAATGCTCACAGACCCAACAATGTTTAGCACACGCTCTCCACGCAATCGTTCCAGTGAAGCATTAAAGTGACTCAGTGGCAAGGCCTCAGTCAGGAAGCTAGCGAAATGGGAGCGATATGCAGAGGAAATAGAGGTAGCAAAATGGTAGGAGCAGCAGCAGGAGCATTGGCAGGCTGGCTAAGTGGGATCACGGGCACAGAGACAATTAAGAGGGGTCTCAGGGACGCTATTCAGAGAGAGCCCTACAGGAGTTGCCACCTCGTGACGGTGCTTACGCCTCAGACGATCGGTATCTTCGAGTTCAGGTAGCGAGGCCACGGAGGTATCTGACACGGTAATAGAAGGCTTAGGACGATTGACCTCCCCCTTGGTGTCATCAACTCACTGAGCAAGGGGACGGGAGGAGACGACACAGCGCGATAAGCTAGACAGATTACCTTTCAGGTCAACCAGCGACTTATCTGCATCAGGAGACAAAATGGGGATTAGAACCCCAAAAAATAGAGGGAAGGAAAACACACAGAAATGCAAAAAATGATAAAACCAGGCTAAAAAAATCATATACCCTGGAGGTCACCAGGGCCGCCTACAGGAAAAACCCCAACCGGCAGATGGGGAAGGCCAACATCACCAAGAACATAATCATGCAAAATCAAATTAGAAGAGACAGAAATTTTCTCTAAAACGGTAGTAAACTGAATTAGGGCCTCAATTTCCCGGCTACTAGGACGCGCACCCCGCAACCTAATGGGTCTGGCTGGAAAACTACCACTCGGCTGATCAACACCTCCTAACATCATACGGGAGTCCAAAAAATTAAACCTACATTTACACTCAGCTCGAGAAGGAAACCCCACCATTAATTAAAAACCACTAGAAGGTCCAATCAGGGGGCATTTTGGCTGAGTGACAATAAACACAAAACAACGAAATAGTGGAGGTGTGAAGAAATGTGGTATTCACCCTATTATCCATGAACATTCACTTCTTTGGAGGATAGTAAAGACAATCATTCAAATCATTAAATTGCAACAGTATTTTCATCCCATACTTAGCAAGTTGAAGCATTATTTCTTTGACTATCGAGGTTCAATTATTATGGTTTTTTGGCAAGAACCATTTGGAAGTAATGTTCACAACCCATGCTTGAAGTATGAAAGATGATTTCTTGGGATATTGGAATACATTTTGTTTGAGAGCTTTTGGTCATTGGTGAACTTGGAGTAGTATAAATATGGGGATGAACTTAGTAGTTCAAACACACCTTAAGCATAACATTCCTTTGCTACTTGCTTTCTTCTCCCTTTAACTCTCATTTGTAGTTGTAGAAGCCAAAGCCCTAATATTTATATTTTTCCACATAATTCCTTAATAGGTGATAGGCAAAGCCTTGTAATACTTTTTCCACATATAGTGAAGCTTCCGGTCTCCCCCGGCCATGGATGTAGGTCAACTTGACCGAACCACGTAAATCCTTGTGTTCATTATTTCCTTTATTTTCTTTACGATGTCTTTGTTATCCATCTTTTCGGGCTAATATATATCTCGTGAGATTCGTATTCCTAACAAATTTGTATCAAAGCCATGTCTCATTTTTTATCTATTAGCCATTATGACGGTAACAAGGGCTTCTATTGAAAAGTTTGACCGGAGTGTAAACTTCGGTATGTGGCAACTCAAGATGGAAGCCATCCTAATCTAGGATGGATGTGAGCTAGCCCTTGAGGGTGTGGAGGAAAGGCCAGTGGACATGTCGCCGAAAGATTTTGGTTATCTAGACAAGAAGGCTAGATCGGCCATTATTTTAAATCTCTCTATTGAGGTTTTGCAGGAAGTTGCTAGTGAGAGAACTGCTAACAGTATGTGGGATTAGTTGAAATCTACATACAAGAAGAAGACAATGGAGAATCACCTCTATTTGAAACAAAAGTTGTACATGTTGAAAATGACGGAAGGTACATTTATACTATCACAAACTGATAAATTTGATTCCATTATTTTGGATTTGGAGAATGTAGATGCTAAAGTTGATGAAGAAGATCAAGCCATTTTATTTTTATGTTCCCTTCCCCTGTCCTTTAAGTATTTTTGAGATACTATGATTTATGGGAAAGAGTCGATCTCATACAATAGTATAAAATCTGTATTAAAATCTAAAGAGCAGATTGATAGGGACATTACGGGGGAATCGAGTGGAACTCATGCTGAGGGTTTGTTTGTGAGGGGTAAAGGTGAAAATAGAGATTCTGAAGGTGGTAGATCCAAAGGGAGATCGAAGTCTAGATACAGAAATAAAAGTTTCAACTATTGCAAGAAAAATGGGCACATTAAGGCTGATTGTTTTACATTGAAAAATAAATAAAAATTTAAAAATGAGCAGAACAACCGCAATGCTGGTGAAGCTAGTGTAGCAGAAGATGAGAGTGGTGGAATTGTTTTGATGGGTAATAATGCTCCTTGTAAGATTGTTGGTAGGGGAACAATCCAAATCAAAATGTACGATGGCATTATTAGGACACTCACTAATGTTAGGCATGTTCCTGATTTAAAGAAAAATCTCATCTCTCTTGGCACTCTTGATGCTCTCGGGTACAGATATTCAGGTGATGGTGGAATCCTGAAAATAAGTAAAGGTGCTCTTGTGCTAATGAAGGCTTGCAGAGTTGGCACTTTGTATGTTTTGCAGGGATCTACAGTAACTGGGGTAGTGGATGTCTAAACTTCTTCAGATGAAGACATTACCAAATTGTGGCATATGAGGTTAGGACATATGGGTGAGAAAGGCTTAACATTGTTAAGCAAGAGAGGTCTACTTTGTGGTCAAAGTAATGGTAAGTTGGACCTTTGTGAACACTATATTTTTGGAAAGCAGAAAAGAGTGAGCTTTCATTCACCTGCAGTTCATAAAGCAAAAGGTACTTTGGACTACATTTATTCTAACCTTTGGGGTCCCTCTCGTGTTCCTTCTAAGGGTGGTGCAAGATATATGCTTACTTTTATTGATGACTATTCAAGAAAAGTTTGGGTATATTTGTTTAAGCTTACAAGTGATGTTTTCCTAACATTTAAACAATGGAAGACTTTGACAATGGGTTGGAATTTTGTGGAAATGAATTCAATGAGTTCTGCAAAAATGAAGGAACAGCCCAACATCGTACTGTTAGAATGACGCCTCAATAGAATGGTGTGGTAGAGTGAATGAATCGTATTCTTTTGGAAAGAGCTCAGTGCATGATCTCAAATGCCAAGTTGACATTATACTTTTTGGGCAGAAGCCATATCTACGGTTTGTCACATTGTCAACCGCTCTCCATGTGCACCTCTTGATTTCAAGACTCTGCAGGAAGTTTGGTCAGGTACTCCTTCTGATTACTCTAATTTAAAAATATTTGAGTGTCCAGCTTATATGCATGTTAACGAGGGAAAGCTAGAGCCTAGGTCTAAGAAATGTATTTTCCTCGGTTATGCTTCAGGGGTTAAAGGATATAGATTGAGGTATCCTGATCCCAAATCACCCAAATTTGTAATTAGTAGAGATGTTACATTTGATGAATATTATATGGTAAATCCTGGAAAAGAGTCTTGTAATCCTTCTGATTCAGAGAAAGAGGATAGTGCACAAAAGCAGGTGGAGTTAGAGATTGGTGGTTCTTCTGGGAGAAACCCAACCCAAGAAGTGGTTGAAGAATCTGATCATGAACGTGTTGAAGATCAACTTGGAGATGAGTACTATTCCATTGCCAGAGATAGACCGAGACGTGACATTCAACCACCATTGAGGTATGCGAATTTGGTAGCATATGCTTTAACAGTGGCACAGGAAATAGGTGGAGACGAGGAACCTTCCACATATTCAGAGGCAGTTTTTGGTGCTAATTCATACAAATAGTTGGTGGCTATGAACGAAGATATGAAATCTCTACATAAGAATAGAACATGGGATCTTGTGGTGCCACCTAAAGGAAAGAAAATTGTTGGTTGCAAATGGGTTTTCAAGAGAAAGGAAGATACTTCAGGTGTTGATAATGCAAGGTACAAAGCACGATTAGTCGCAAAGGGCTACTATCAGGTACAAGGTGTAGATTTTAATGATTTTTTCTCACCTGTTGTGAAACATAGCTCTATTCGTGTATTGCTTCCTTTGGTTGCCATGTATGATCTGGAGTTAGAATAGATGGATGTCAAGACAGCTTTCTTGCATGGTGAATTAGATGAGCATATCTATATGCGTCAACCTGAAGATTTTAAAGTTCAAGGTAAAGAAGACCGGGTTTGCTTATTGAAGAAATCCTTGTATGAATTAAAGCAGTCTCCAAGACAATGGTATAGGAGGTTTGTTTTATTTATGTTGGGTCATGGTTTCTCTAGGAGCATGTATAGTAGTTGTGTTTAGTTTCGGAAGTTACAAGATAACTCATTCATTTATTTGCTATTATATGTTGATGACATACTCATTGCGGCTAAGAATCTTGCAGAAATTCATGAGTTGAAGGCCTTGTTGAATAGTGAATTTGAGATGAAGGATTTGGGTGCAACTAAGTAGATTCTTGGTATAGAGATAAGAAGAGATCGAGGAGTTGGAAAGTTGTACCTGACCCAGGAGAGTTACCTTAAGAAAGTTTTGGAGTAATTTGGCATGCATGATGCCAAACCAGTTAGCACTCCTCTTGGTAGCCATTTCAGGCTATTTGCTGCCCAATCACCAAAAATAGAGGAAGAAGAAGATTATATGGCTAGAGTTCCTTATTCAGATGCAGTTGGGAGTATAATGTATGCAATGGTTTGTACTCGTCATGATAACTCACAAGTTGTTAGTGTTGTTAGCAAGTATATGGCCAATCCGGGAAAATCACATTGGCAGGCTGTGAAGTGGATTCTTAAATACTTAAAGGGTACTTCGAACATGTGTTTGGAGTTTGGTGGAACCAATAACACTCTGGTTTGTTTTGTAGATTTAGACTTTGCCGGTGATCTTGATAAGCGCAGGTCTCTTACAGGTTATGTATTTTGCATTGGAGGTTGTACAATTAGCTTGAAAGCTACTCTACAACAAATAGTTGCTTTATCTACTACTGAGGTAGAATATATGGCAGTCACAGAGGAAATCAAAGAAGCTTTATGGTTGAGAGGTCTCTTCGGCGAATTAATACTACAAAATAGGGTTACTACCATTCACTTCGATAGTCAAAGTGCAATTTACTTGACTAAAGATCAGTTGTATTATGAGCGGACGAAGCATATTGATATTAATTATCACTTCATTCATGATACCATTGCACAAAAGATGGTCCTTGTTAAGAAAATCAATACAAAGGATAATCCTGCTGATATGTTCACAAAGGCTCTTCCCTATTTCAAGTTCAAGTAGTGCTTGGACTTGATTGGTGTTCAATGTTGGTGATTCGGGCCCATTATGCCATGCCGGAGGAGGGTGAGTAAGCTATTACTTTTGGGCTTCGGACCAAGGTGGAGATTTGTGAAGAAATGGGGTCTTCACCCAATTATCCATGAACATTCACTTCTTTGGAGAATAGCAAAGACAATCATTCAAAGCATTAAATTGCAACACTATTCTCATCCCATGCGTAGCAAGTTGAAGCATTATTTCTTTGACTATTAGGGTTCAACTATCATGGTTTTTTGGCAAGAACTATTTGGAAGTAATGTTCACAACCCATGCTTGAAGCTAGAAGGAGGATTTCTTGGGATATTGGAATAAGTTTTGTTTGAGAGCTCTTGACCATTGGTGAACTTGGAGTAGTATAAATAGGGGATGAACTTAGTAGTTCAAACACACCTCAAGCATAACATTCCTTTGCTACTTGCTTTCTTCTCCCTTTAACTCTCATTTGTAGTTGTAGAAGCCAAAGCCCTAATATTTATATTTTTCCACATAATTCCTTCATAGGTGATAGGCAAAGCCTTGTAATACTTTCTCCACATATAGTGAAGCTTCCGATCTCCTCCGGCCGTGGATGTAGGTCAACTTGACCGAACCACGTAAATCCTCATGTCCATTATTTCCTTTATTTTCTTTACGTTGTCTTTGTTATCCATCTTTTTGGGCTAATAGATATTACGTGAGATTCGTATTCCTAACAGGAGGGAATACGAAGGCAATGAAGAAGGATTTCAAAACCTAGCAAGACTCGGACGGAACTGTGAGGCAAATCAGCTAGCATTCAAAATACCCTAAGACTGATTGATAAAAGTTAGACGGGGGGGAATGGAGACCTCACGACTCTAGGGTTCCCAAGTAAATGGTCATCATCCCCTCAGGAACGTTCAGAATGGTTTGGTCGTTCTGAGGGAGGACCGCGCGCCTATCAAGGTTTTTTTATTTTTCTCCCCTGAGCAGAAAACATCATCGCACACCACTGGCTGAAGATGGCGTGCTCAACATTAGTGGTGTCACAGAAAGAGCTAGACTTGGGAGGGTCGACTGTGCTAGCCATGATTGGAAAATGTAATGAAGAGAGTAGCGAGAAAGTGTTAGGGAATACCTGAGGGCAGAGGAAGGCTAAAGATTAAAAAGGAAAGAGGAGAATGCTGGGAGGAATAATGAAAAGAGAAAGGAAATAATTAGTTAGGATGCCAGACCCAAGGCGCATTCTCGGGACAACCAAGAGATGCGATGCAAAAATGAAAAGGGATGCAACTTTTCATGAGGCCTAAACATGTCGCTCGAAAATAATACACATGGCAAAAGCTTAGGGAGATGATGCAACAGCTCGAATAGCAAGCGTTAAAGCCTAAAAAAGGAGCGATTTTTTGAATTCAATACTGTTACAGTTTCCCTCGCGAAAAGACACTCAACTGACGGAGCAAATGAAACAACCTCGCGGCCTGCGCCAGACTGACTTATGGCCTCAGGCTGGGGGATTTAATGAGATATGGACCTAAAGGCCCAAGACGCAATAAAAACTTGACCAACCTAGCACCCTTTTGGCGGATACACATGGGTTTGACAGCAAGTAACCAACGAACAAATGGGTTATGTAACAAATAACATGAAATGAAATTTTCACTTATAAAATATTATAAGGAATAATCTTTTTAAAATCTATTAATTCTAGTTTTCAGAGTCAAAGATTGGGAAAAAGAACTGATTTCAAATTTTTGTGTGAAGATAGCTTTTCACTTTTCTGTCACAATCTCCTAATAAACACAATAAAAGAATAAATACTTTCTTTGTTTTCAATATTTGCACAATTTTTATTTTGTGATTTTATTTATTTCACATTAATACCTTCTAATTGTGGCTAATTTAAGTGTGTTTGTATTCATTCATATACCTATTTTCTTTCAATTCAATTTTCTCCGGTTCTATGTTAAAAAATGATGTGCCAACAATAGGAATAAAAATAGAGGGAGTATTCTGTAGAGCAAATCCTAAAGAAACAAGAAAAGTCTCACAAAAAAAACATTAGTGCAGGACAAAGGCATTAATGGTGGTGAAACTGCACAATGGATGGCGGATCTGAATTGTCGCCCTTGCCAACAATAGAAAAAATGATATATGCAAACATAAACCTATATACTTGAGCAAGTGCCAATATAACTATCAGATAATTGAAACTACAAAACAATGTTAACTAGTTGATGAAAGTCTCAATATAACCCTTTGGTGGACAATCCATAATTGACTTAGTATTTCTGGCATTGACTCAATCTAAAATGACCAAAATGACCTTTGGCCCAAAAACATAAAGTGTGTGGACAGTTATACCCTTATAATCGTCGTTGCTCTGTCACCGCCACCACCACCGCTCTTCCGTCGCTACGCCACTGGGTCACAAACAGGCCATCGATGCCCACCAAAACCATCACCACCCAATCTCAAACCAACCCCGCTAAAGCCACCACCCATCCCTAACACGCAACAACCCCGTCACCTAGCTTCGGTGGTCCGCTCTAGCCCGTCACCTAAACCCATCAGCTCCACCACCCAAACCCGTCGTTCACCACCTCATCCTGTTTAGTCCTAATCGATGCCACCCCAACCTCGCCACCCAAACCCACCAGCTTAACCACCGAGCCTCCATCGTTCTCCACCTCGTCCCCTTTATCCCTAATCAGTGCCACCCAGCCCCTCCACCCAAACCCATCAGCTCCACCACCTCACCCTGCCACCTAGCCCTGTTGTTCACCACCCCATTCCCTTTATACCTAATAGACTTCATTCTAGCCCCGTCGTTCTCCACTATTTATCCCTAATCGATACCACCCAACCATGCCATATAGTCCTCCCATTCAGCCCAACCACCCAACCCCTCGCCGTTCACCACTACAGCCCCACCACCCAGAGTAGAGAAAAGAACCAGAGATGAATAGAGAAGAGGAAGAAGAATATTAGGATTATTAGAGGTATAATAGTAAATTCACCATTTTTCTTCTCTAGGGGGTAAGATTGACTTTTCACCCAATTTTGACATATATCTGTTGGAGGTACGTTTGCACTTACACGTACTATCTAGGATTATATTTGCATTTTTAATTATCAAAAGATATATAGTTAGAAAAACACTTTTATCTAGAAAACACAAATAGTATGTAGGTTTGTAATGCAAATTCTACCAAATCAAGCAAAGCCCAACAAATAGACGGAGTATTCCGTAACGCAAATCCTACCAAAACAAGCAAAGTCTCACAAAAAAACACTAGTACAAGACGGAGGCATTAATGGCGGTGATAGTGCGTGATGGACGATGGATCCGAGCCGTCGTCTCAACCAACAAAATAAAAACAGAGTATGCGGTTCTGGAAAGCAAAATCCTATGAAACAAGAAAAGTTTTACAAAATAAACTAGTGTAGGACGGACGCATTAATGGTGGTGAAAGTGCGGATCCGCCGTCCTTCCAACAATAGAAAAAATACAGTATAGAGTTTTGTAATACTAATCCTACCAAAACAAGCGAAGCCCAACAAAAATAAAAATAGGAAAAATGGCATCATCACCCTCATCATTTCCTCCTGAAATCAAATTCATATATGTTGGAAAAATCATACCACGATTATTACAGTAAATGAAATTGACATCCAACTTAACCATCTACACAATAACAAATATATTGCAAGCATATCTAAATTATATATCAACCAGAATTATTGGTTTTACCTTTACCGATTAGAGATCTAAAAAAACTGTACTATAGCCCTGAAGATATTAACTTACTTCCCGCAAAAATCATGATCACTAGATAGAAATAAGCGTATTATATATCAATATCACTACTCCAAACAGAGATCTTCTACAAAGCACGATTTACATAGTCCAAACATTAAACACATTGAAAAACATAAATTACTAACCCAGGAATCTTCTCTAGCAGCGATTTTTTTACAAATGCCACACTTTCGCAGCTGCACTTGGCTGTTAAAAGAGAAAGGTCAAAGAGACCCAAAACCTCAAATTTCTCACTCAAAAGTGATGCTAGTAGAATAGAAGTGACAAATATTTTACTTTAGAAATGGATTACACGAAGGCATAACGTATTATAATTGCTACTCCCCTACTCAGTGGCGGAACCAGGAGTATATATTAGGGGGGCGAAAAATAGGTAAAAAAAATTTTTGCAACGCTAAATAAAATATTTTTTAACAAACAACGCTTACATAATAATATGAATACATAATAATTAGATTTTTACAACAAAAAACTACCACTGCATAAAAAACTACGTTCCAAAACTTGGGTTCCTAGAACTAGAACCACTAACAGCAGGAGACAATTGTATCCTACGATGTTGCATACGCTGATAACGTTGCAAAATTGGGTTGCATACGCTGACAATTGTATCCTACGATGTTGCATACGCTGTCTAATTAAATATGTCTAACTAAACACATCTAATTAAATATGTCTAATTAAATATAAATATGTCAAATTATTCAAATCTATATTTAGCACAATTTCAAAATTTCACAATTTCAACACAACCCCTAAATTATTCATATCTATATTCAGTATTCCCAATTCATACAAATAAGCAATTTAATTCAAGTTATTCAACATAAATTACACAACAAAAATATATTGACTTTTTGATACCTCTCCCTTGGTTTGGCTTTGGCTTGGATGCGGACCGCTGATTGTGGTTGAAGAAGGCGAAGGCGCGTCGGCGGCAGCGGTGGACGGCGGCAGGCAGCGGCGGCGGCATGGCGGGCGGTGGCTGGCCAGTGGTGGTGCGCGGCTGAGTTTGAAGTTTGTGGTTAAAGAAGGATGATGGTTGAATGATGAGTATGTATTATTAGGTTAAGGTTGGGCCGGCCATTAGTTACACATATGTTACATGGGCCAATTGGGTTTCAGCCCAATTGGCCCTTTATTTTTTTAGCCCTCAACGCAACAAAACGACGTCGTTTCACTTAATCCAAAACGACGTCGTTTCACTTAATCCAAAACGACGTCGTTTTTTGGCTTAAGTGAAACGACGTCGTTTTATTGCGTTGAGGGCTAAAAAAATAAAGGGCCAATTGGGCTGAAACCCAATTGGCCCAAACAATATATGTGCTTCATCTTCAAGCTGCGTCCAGCTTCAGTTCTTCTTCTTCCGCCGCTGCAAGTCGCTCCGGCGCCGATGGCTCTCAAGGGGGGGCGGAATCCGGTGGCTCTAGGCCTAAATTCCGGGCCGCCGAATCCTAGGGGTGGCGCTAGCACCCCCTCGCCCCCCCGAGTTCCGCCACTGCCCCTACTCATCGATTCAATACAATATAGACAATCAATATCAAAGTTTTACTAATGTATGAAAGAGGGAATTTTCGAGATGATTTTCATTAGAATTTACAATGCTATAAATAGATACAAGTAAGGACCAACTATACAAGAGATAAACATTAATCTAAATCTTCAATTTATGGTATTAATCTTCAAACATTAATCTTCAATCTTATCCTCAATCTTATCTTCAAACATTAATCTTCAATCTTATCTTCAATCTTCACACCCCCCTCAAGCGAAGCGTCGGGTTGACCGAAACGCGAAGCTTGGATCTAAAGAATTCAAATAGAGCCCGATTCAGTCCTTTCGTGAAAATGTCAGCCACCTGTAGAGAGGACGGGACATGACTAACACAAAGCTTATGACTAGTCACAAGTTCCCGCACAAAGTGATAGTCAATGTCAATATGTTTAGCCTGCTTGTGAGCGATAGGATTCTCAGCAAGGAAAATGGCACTGTTATTGTCACAAAGAAGTTGAGGCGGGCCTTGAAGTGGAAACTGAAGATCCCGAAGAAGATGGAGAAGCCAGACAACCTCCGATGCCGTGTTGGCCAAAGCCCGATACTCGAATTCAGAACTGGATCGGGAGACAGTAGGCTGCTTCTTGGCACTCCAGGAAACAAGATTACCGCTAAGAAATACAGCATAGCCATAAGTAGAGCGACGAGTCTCTAAACAACGGGCCCAGTCTACATCAGAATAAGCAACAATCTCAGAGATGCCATCCCCCGAAAAATTCAGACCGCAATGAAGCGTTCCACGAACATAGCGCAGAATCCGAGTAACAGCTGAAAAATGATCATCCCGAGGGTCCTGAAGAAATTGACTCACTGAATTGACTGCAAAAGACAAGTCAGGCCTGGTAATGGTAAGATACTGAAGAGCACCAACCAGCGAACAGAACAGCTTCGAATTGTGAAACGGAGCACTGGTACTACTATGGAGCTGAGATAACGGCAAAAAAGGAGTGGAAACTGGAGTGGCATCAGCCATCCCTGCCCTGTGAAGAACATCCTGAGCATACTTGGCCTGTCCCAAGAATACACCAGTGGAAGTAGGAGTAACTTCAAGGCCAAGAAAGTAGCTGAGAGCCCCAAGATCCTTAACCGAGAACTCACGATCAGCACGAGCAATAAACTGTCGAATGGCAGGAACATCATTCCCAGTCAGGATGATGTCATCAACGTAGACCAACAGGTAAAGACCATGGGGCCACGAGAGAATACAAACAGCGATGGGTCTGATAGGCTGCCGACTAAACCAAGACTCCGAACAAAAGCACTGAATCGCTCAAACCAGGCACAGGGTGCCTGTTTGAGACCATAAATCGCCTTCCGCAGACGACAGACATAATCAGGATGAGCAGAATCCTGATAGCCAGCAGGTTGAGCCATATAGACGGAAGCATCCAGAACGCCATTGAGAGAGGCATTCTTAACATCCAGCTGATGTAACGGCCATCTCCTCATAGTGGCAATGGCAAGCACAGTGTGTACAGTGCTAGCTTTGATCACAGGACTGAATGTGTGATCAAAGTCAAAACCCAGAATCTGAGAGAAGCCCTGAGCTACTAAGCGAGCCTTATAGCGATCCAGGGAAACATCCTGGCGATACTTCAGTCGATACACCCATTTGGAGCCAACAATGTTGACACCAGGAGGACACGGAACTAAATCCCACGTGTGCTGCTGACGAAGGACAGTCATCTCCTCATCCATAGCGGAGACCCATTTCGAATCTTGAGAAGCAGTGCGAAAAGTACGCGGTTCTTTCTGAGCCAGCAACTGAGCAACAAGACCATAGACCTCAAACTCTGGACCCAGATTACGAACAACCCGTGTGCCATCTCGGGTGCGGGTAGTCATAGGATGGATGGAAATAGCAGGAGGTGATGGAGAGGGAATACTATCTGAGGAGGACAGTGACCGATCAGACGATGAGGTGGAAGAACCCGGAGATACACTGGAACTGGCAGTTGGAGAATCCTCGGTGGAGACTGTAGAAACAGGTAACGGTACTGTGACTGATGGAGAAACTGAATCAGAACACATAGAGCAAGCCAGAGAGTCAACAGGTGGAACAGCATCGTCGACAGCAAAAGGCAGATCAGGCAATGAATGCGGCAACATCCAGAGACGTGAACAAGGCTTCAGAGGCTGAAGTGGAAAAAGGAAAACAGGTCTCATCAAAATGAGCATGCCTGGTCATATAGATGCGGCCAGTATCCGTATCGAGACATCAAAATCCCTTATAATGGGCACTATATTCGAGAAAGACACAAGGAAGACTACGGGGAGCAAGCTTGTGGACAGAAGTCGGGCGAACATAAGGGAAAACTCGACATCCAAAGGGATGAAAATTTGAGTATATCAGAGGACGACCGAACAACACCTCAAAGGGGGATATATCATTCAGCACAGGAGTTGGAAGACGATTGATAGTATATACTGTAACAGCAAAGGCATCGTCCCAATAGGATAGAGGCATGTGGGAGTGAAAAAGCATAGAAATCCCCATCTCAGTAATATGACGATGCTTCCTCTCTGCACGACCATTCTGTTCAGGTGTATAGGGACAAGAAACCTGATGATGAATGCCACGGATACCAAAATGAGACTGCAAACGAGAGTTCAAAAATTCAGAACCACCATCACTCTGAAACACCTTAATCCTGGAAGAAAACTGATTCTCAACCAGCGCCTCAAATTGGAAAAAAATGTTAACGAAATCTGATTTCCGACGAAGGGGGTAAAGCTACGAAAATCGAGAATGGTCATCCACAAAGACGGCATAGTAAGAAAACCCATTCCCAGTTAGTACGGGAGATGGTCCCCATAAATCACAGTGAATAAGATCAAGCACACAATCAGCACGTTTGGGATTATCAGAAAAAGATAACTTTTGTCCTTTAGCTATAAGACAGGGCTCACAAATACTGGGTTTTGGCAAAACTGAAGTAAGAGTAAAAAAACCATTCTTATGCAGTAAAGAAACAATACTAGACGACACATGTCCTAACCGAGTATGCTAAGTTTCATAAGATGCTCGGTTATTATTCTGCCTAACAAACGAAAGAAGGGTTTCTTCACCACGATCCAGCACATACAACCCATCTTCACTGTGTCCGTGCCCCAGAATTGCCTTGGTTATTTTGTGCTGAATAGTAAAGGACTTGTCATCAAATATAACAAGAACCCCCAAATCTCTAGTAATCTTACTTATCGACAAAAGATTTTTAGTAATAGCAGGCACAAGCAACACATCAGATAAACGCAATTTTGAAGAAATTTGAGCATCACTAACAGCAGTAATAGATAAAGAAGCTCCATTGCCAACAGAAACTAGAGTATTACCATGGTATGGAGTGATGCTCGAAAGATTCGAGACGGAGGAGCTCAGATGATTTGTGGCGCCCGAATCAATATACCAGTCTGAAGCAACAAAAGACAGCTCAATAGGAAGAGTTGGCTGAACTTGCTGAGTAGCATAGGAGGGAGCATATGGCTGATATTGCTGAGCAACATGTGCCTGAACCGTTGGACGAGGAGTCGATGACGGACATTGCGCCGAAATGTGACCTAAACCACCACAAGTGTAACATTGTATATTGGATAGACCAACAGGAGATCTGGACCCAAAACCTCGACCAGAATACCTCCAGGAACCACAACCAGAGCGGCGGCCGCCAAACCGCCCCGGATTGGTCGCGCGTGAGCGCCACGCGCCGCCACCACGCACTCTACCTCCCGGCGCGTGATCACACGCGCCACCATCCTGCTGCTGCGACGAAGCCAGGAACGCAACAGGACCAGTACTGGTCTGTCCCTGAATAGAAAGCCCCTTCATACTATCCAAAGTTTTTCAAAAACGACTCATGTCCCTTAGCTAAATTCACAACTTCAACATATTCCGGAATTGGATCACGATTAACCAAAGACCCACTAAAATCCTTATATTCATGGCCTAAAGCCGTAAAAAACCATAAAAGCTTTTCATCATTGGCAGCGGGGCTGCCCATAACAGATAATTGCTCAAAATCGACATAAAACTAAGGTGTAACTCATGTACGGTACCCGTTTTGCGGAGAAGTCCGGCTTGTTGGCGAAGACTGAACACCGAGGTCCTGCTGCGGTGTTGATAGGCTGTGGAAAAAGCATCCCACATTTCCTTGGTAGTTTCACAGTGGGAGACTTCATTCATCGCTTCCGACGACAGAGAGGAATAGAGAAGACTGCAAATGCGTTGATCCTCGGAGACCCAAGCATCATGGGAAGCCTTGGCAGCAGCGTCCGCATCTTCTTGCGCCTTGGTTGAAGAATCATCAGGAATGGCGGTGGAGGAGGAGGTCGGCGATGGCGCCGAAAGCGGAGGACAAACGGAGGATCCATCAAGATGTCCGTACAAACCTTGCGGACGAAGAACATGTTGTACCTGTCTTTTCCATTGAAGATAGGTGGCAGCAGAAAGCTTGGTGGTGAGAAGGTGAATTATAGTATTCAAGGATAATTTGTCTGTAGCCATGACTGAAGCAAAAATTTGCAAGAGATGAAGAGAAGGAGAAGACTTGCGGCAAGCCTAGGATTTGCAAAGGCTTGTGCGGCGGCAAGAGGAAGGGAGAGAGGGGAGGAAAAATGGCTCTGATACCATGAAAGAGGGAATTTTCGAGATGATTTTCATTAGAATTTACAATGCTATAAATAGATACAAGTAAGGACCTACTATACAAGAGATAAACATTAATCTAAACTTTCAATTTATAGTATTAATCTTCAAACATTAATTTTCAATCTTATCTTCAAATCTTATCTTCAATCTTATCTTCAAACATTAATCTTCAATCTTATCTTCAATCTTCACAATGTACAATCACTGTCAAAGTACTAGAAATCATTATTCTAAACTCATCCACCTATTGGCCTCATATGTTTCACTGTATTGGCCTCGTACGTTTATGGTGTCATACCTTACTAGTTTTCGTATCAATATCTGGATGAAGGCATAACCAAGAACATAAGAATATTGATTCCTCCACTAAGGGAAACTAAGAAGGATAAGAAATAGAAAGCATAACATCAGTCACCAAGAATAATACATATAGTGTTATAACAACATTAAATGAAGATAAGTGAAATTGGTTTTTGCAAAAGGGGTATTTATCTAACTAAGGGACTATTTAGGTCAAGGGCAACCATTATTGCCTAAAAATTGGCAATACTGTGTGTCGCTTATGAAAAGTTTTCTCACTCAAACCAAGATTGTGGCACGTGAATCCTTAACAACCACATAAAGTTCTAAGCAATTCAAATGATTGGCAGTCACGGAAGAGGGAAGACTGAAGTTCACCCAAGATGCATGCCCTTTAGACACTGATACATGAGGAACCAAAGTTCCTCGCCAAAGTTCAAATCTTCAGCTCTCAAGTGGGCTATTATTAAGGGAAGATCTCCAACTCCAATTCTACCTATAGAATACACTTATTATTTAGGTATAGTGATGGTATATTAAATATATGGTAATTCCATCATGGTAAGACATCTATTCCTACATGGATGGCACTTATGTACCCCAACATGATTGGGAGATCTCTCGAGAATTAACCCCTATAAATACCAAAGTATTTATCCATTCTATTCATTAAATTCTCAATACTCAAATCGAATAGTTTGGTCTGACTTTGGCATAAGAGATTTTTCCCTGACCACCCCAGAGAATTTTTTTGCAGGTCCAGCTATCAGATCACAATTTGACATGAATAACTAGTCTAACAAATAAAACTCCATGTTGTTTGCCAGCTAAATAGTCAATGCAAGGGTCAACTGTTGTACCTTTTGTTTTTAAGAGAATGCTTTTCAGAGCAAGAATTTGCAATCTCATATTGCTCATATAACCGAGCCTGTTATGCAATAACAACAGACTTGATTTTTCGTGAGCAACATTAGCCTTGCGAATTTGACCTTGCATAACGTATCCAATAACCATGTTGCCACTAGTGAACCTTCATTCTCCATCTCCAAAGTGGCTAGTCATTCTAATATCATCAAAATTGCATGTTGAGACAAGATTGAGCCGCATTTCTAGAACATGTCTTACATCATTCAAAACAAGACTGTGTCCTGTGTTTTTCTTTACAAAGATGTCTCCTAAGCCAACAATATTTCTAATGACTTGATTTCCCATCTTCGCGACACTGAAATCAGGTAGAACAACCATTTCATCGGGCACTAGCTTGTGCAGGTGTTTGAATTGTTTTTTCTGGCAGAATACAATGATAGTGGTGTTGTTGATGATCGAAAGGTTTTATCTTTGTGTTTATGATCGAAGGTTGTAGTGGTTGATGGTTGTGCCGCTATGGTAGTGATAATAGGTTGTGGGGTGGTCTGAAGGGGAAAAGAACCGGTGAATGAATGAGGGCCCTTGTGCCTTGCCTTGCCTCGCCTTTTGTTCAAGTGAAAGATTGGTGTGCGACTTGCCTTCTTCATTGTTCTTGCTTAATTCCTACTTGTCGGTTATAGAAACAGATGAAAATTAGAGCATGTGCAATGGGGATTCCAGAGCAACTGGAACCGCTCTGGAAACCAACTGGAACTTTAGAACCCCACTGTTAGGACAAATCAGATTACTGATTAAATTATGATTTCTTATGATTATAGTTTTTTCCTTATTACACCTCATTGTACTCTCTAGATATTAAGTCACCAATAATACAATTTCTTACGAAAAATTATTCTATCATGGTATTAGAGCAAGTTCTGATCCTAAATCCTAATTTTTATTTTTCTTTTTGCCCCCCACCCTCATCTCTTTTTCCAATGGAACCACAACCAGATTCCGGCCAAATTCCGGCTAACATCCAGCGACTCTTTCTTCCACTTTTTCAGGTGCTTCTCTCCATTTTCCGGGGACTCCAATTCTTCTTCTCCGGATTCGTCAACGGCTTCACAGGCCCCCATCGTTCATCTTTGGCGTCCGTTTTTTTTTTCTTTTCTCGGCAGTGGCTCTTCCACCATTATTTCTGGTTGCTCTCAAGTCTTCAGCACTTAGCTTCATCTCCGACGTTCTCTGTGCATCGGCTTATCTGTTACGTTGGCAGTTTGTTCAAGTCTGCGACATCTTCCATCGGTGGGCTCCGTCACCGGCAACTTCTTCTTCTCCATTATACTCGGCAGACTTCTTCTTCGCCATCAATGTTCCATCGGTATTTCATCGACTTTCTACCGGACCGGTGTTGTCTTCTGTGAGATCCAAGGCTGTCGTCATCAGAGTTCTACTGGCTGGCTGTTGTCATCGGTGAGATCCACACGCCAGCCTCACCCATGCGTGTAATATACGCGCCCTGCAGTGCTTTCCCCGTGCGTGTCAATACGTGCCCGCCAGTGGTCTTCTATGTGTGATCTACGCCCAATGTTTCTGCATCATTATTTATTTTGTCACCAAAATGACTTCCTTTGGCAGTGCCTCCGCACCATGGCTTCAAATGGAATGTAGATTCTGGTGCCACAAAACACATGGCATCGTCCCTCACTACCGTTGATCATGCCAGTTTGAATGGTCCAACGGTCATCCTTCGTCGAATCAGTGGATCGTTAATTCCGGTGCTACATCTCATATCACTGCTCGTACCAGTCATCTTGATAAGGTACAATGTTATCGTGGTTCTATTGCTATTCTTGTTGCAAATGGTGAATCATTATCTATTTATCACATTGGTCAATGTCGTTTCTCTAGTTTCTCCGTTAATGATGTTCTTGTGGTTCCTAAAATTACTAGAAGCTTATTGTCCATTAGTAAGCTTACTCGTCATTTACCTGTACGTGTTATATTTGATGCCGATGCATTTTCCATTGAGCACAAGCATACATGGACGATAATTGGTAAAGGCCATCATAGTTCAGGTTTTTAATTTCTTGAGACTGGTGATTCCAGCTTTTTAGGCGAATTACGCTCTAGAAAGCTTCATGCCTCTTTTGAGCAATGACACTCTCGCCTCGGTCATGTGTCTCATGATACTGTGCAGTTATTGAATCGATTGGGCCTTATTTCTGTCACTTCTGTTATGCCTGCATCTGTTAGTTGCTCTCCTTGTCAGATGGCCAAGAGTAGCTGTTTGACCTATTCCACTAGTGACAAGCGCGCTACTGGTTTGTTGGATAAATTGTGATTTGTAGGAACTGGCCCCTATTTTTTCTGCCGGTGGTTTCTCTTATTATGTCGTTTTCATCAATGATTTTTTGCGATTCACATGGTTTCTCCCGATGCGGCATAAGTCAGATTTCTATGACACATGTCACCAGTTTCAGAAATTCGTTGAAACCCAGTTTTCTACTAGGGTTATAAAAATTTAGACCGATGGTGGCACATTGTTTACTAATCACCGACTTCAGGCTCACTTCATATCATATGGCATTCATCATCAGATGTCCTCGCCCTATACACCTGCTCAGAATGGCCGAGCTGAGCGGAAGCATTGTCACATCACAGAGACTGGTATTTCCATGCTTTATCACTCTTCAGTGCCGCACTGTTATTGGGTGGAAGCTTTCTCTTCTGTGGTTTACATTATTAACCGCCTTCCTAGTCCAGTTCTTGGTGGCAAATCACCTTTTGAGGTCATTTTTGGTCATGTGCCTGACTATACCCTCTTTCACTCATTTGGTTGTCGTGCATTTCCTTGTCTGTGTGCCACTACTACTGATAAGTTTGCACCGTGATCTATTCCGTGTGTTTTTATTGGCTATAGCCCTCATCGCAAGGGCTTCCAGTATCCCGTCTCGCTTCTGGGCGGATTTATGTCTCTCGCCACGTTCATTTTGATGAAGCTTAATTCCCTTATGCTCATCTTCCGCGGTCAGTCGTTCTATTTAAGATCTGGAGATTTCCTCATTTTTTGATAGAGCTGTTACTTCATCGATTGGGGCCACCATGCATGTGCCCATTCCGGCCGCCCCTCCATCACCACCATGCTCCACCTGGACGGTCGACCCAAACCGGGCTCCTCAGCCGGCGTCCATCACATCTTAGTCACCGACGAGTAGTTTGCCAAAACTGGAACCATGCCCAGTTGAGAAATGCTGCCAAAACTGACATGCTCCCTAGATTAATATCCCACGCATTCTGTTCCTCATTTTTCTTTAACAATATTGGGACACGTGGCCCAATCATATGGTGCCATGTGTCCCATCCAAAATTTTAAAAGAAAAAGCTGCAATTTAGAAAATTGAAATTTAATTTTGAAAATATTAAAAATCGAAAAAAAACTTTAAAAATTCATCTTTTATTTTTATAAAATCAAAAATTAAATTTTGATTCTTTTTAAAATTAAAATTACATTCTTTTTCAAAAAAATGGTTCTTTTTAAATTGTTGTTCATAAAATAATTCTTAAAAATTTAAATTAATTTTAAATATGAATTTTTTAAAAATTTAAATTCAATTAAAAAAATACAAATGTAGTATTAAATCAAATTTTAATTTATTTAGGTGGACAGATTTATTTAAATGAAATGTTGAAGGTATAATTAATGAGTAGTATAGTAAAAATTAAGCGGGGTCCATGAAATAGTTGCAAAGTGGTTTCAACCATTGTAGATAGAAAGACGGAGTGGTTCTTTTGTGGTTCCAATAACTGAAGTGGGGGAGGGAGATTGAATATTTAATAAACTGAAACTGTAGGAGCTGTTGCAAAAGGGGTTTACCATTTTTTTAATGGAAACTCATCTCCATAGGATATTGGGAGATTAATGGGCACTCCAAACCCTCTAATAAAAAGTAACCAGTAAAAAATTCATGACCCCTAAAAAAGTTTCAATTAGACTAAAAACTTCTACACCATGAGGATGAAAAGTTCCAGTCAAGAAAGTCTCCACCTTCGTGTTAACTTTCTGCTGGCCGTTTTTCATTCAATGGTAATAGAGCAAAATAAAACATAGTGAAAAATCGATTACCCCTATAAACAGATTGTTTAATGGGGTAATCACTGAGTTCATCAGCTCAAAAAATATATTTGCATAAAGATCTACTCCATCTTGTGCTTCGTTGTGCTCAACCTTACGCCAGCCGAAACAAATCGGCTATGAATAAAAAATGTAAAGCCTGATGCTTGAGTACCTCCATGCAAAGTTGTTGTGATCTCCTTGTTGCCTCTTAAAACCTTCCTTTTTGGCTTGTTTGAGGATAATTCCTCCATCCTCTTCTCTCCTTTATTGTTATTGTGTCCAGGGGGAGTAACTTCTGTACCTGCAATGTACAAAAAACAAATATCAGCAGTATCAACCCTTTTTAAACCTATCATTATATTTGAAATCAGGCACTTCTTGTTTATCTAAGTCGATCAATCCCCTTATTTTCATTGCCAAATCTTGGAAATTCTATTTGGTCATGGCAATATCCCCCATTCTAACCAACTTTGGCAAACTATCAGCAACCCTATTAGTCTCTCTTACTTAATGAATAAGTAAGGAAGAGCCTTTTAGGTTATGTGCTTGGAAAGCCAGCTAAAATAAATGCAAGGTAACATTATATGGATCATTTATCATTTGGGCAAAAAAAGAGCAATCAGATTCAACAATCACATCATTATGAAATTGAAAACACATCTCCAACCCCTTTATAATAGCATATATCTCAGCATGTAAGGATGAAGTGATGTTCAGCAAAAAATGAGTTTCACCTGTGATCATAGTTCCATTATTATCCCGGGCTATTAAACCTAGACCAGTTTTTTTGTTGATCTTATTCCAAGATGCACCCACATTGATTTTTATGCATCAGCATTAGGTTTCATCCACATCACTTTTGTTATGCTGGGTTTAGGTGGATTGCGCAGTACAAGTAGGATACCTGATTGTGTGAGCTGGTTATCCGAGTGACTAGATAGGAAAATAGGCTTAGCTATGAAAGTGTCATTGAATTCCTTTTTTATATCCCTAGCTATATGTTCAGCATTCAAAACAGTTTCATCATACAGTACACTATTCCTAGCTTTTCAAAGAAACCAACAGGTAAATATGGCCAGCAAAATAGTTGTGATTCTTTGAACTTTAGAAAATCCTTAGAAAGACCAATAGGAAGCTAATCTATGAAATAAAGATTCAAAAATGACCCTAAACCCAAGAGTTATATGCAATAGATCCAAAATTGTTTTTGAAAGATGACATGAGTTAAAAAAAGTGATCAGCTGAATCAAAGTGTTCACACAGGGGGCATTTTGAAGCCAGATTAATACCTATTTGTTGTAGTGTGTCATGAAAAGGTAGAAAATCATTCATCATTTTCCACGTGAACGCTGAAGCTTTCAAAGGAGTTCTTCTTGCCCATATGATTTATCGGTTTGGGGGGGGGGGGGGAATTTTGAGTAGGAATAACTGATTGTGATACCTGAAGCTTATATGCAGATTTGAAGGTGAAATTTCCTTTTGCATCTGGCTTCCATATCAGTCTATCCAATCTATTTTATGTGATAGCACTATCCTACAAAAATTGTATAGTATTACCATTTAAAAAATTATTGATCAGAGGCATAGAAGTATTTTTATCCTGTATGAACATTGCAACTGAGTAGTTTAGGGGCATAGGTACTAGATTATGGTCCATTTGGTTGATTAAAGGACCCGTGTCTGTCTAGTTAGAATACCAAAAAATACAGTCTCCTTTTCCATAAACGACTCTTGTGTTATGTTCATCCAAAAGATTAACTGAGCAAATTCTCTTCTAGTTCTGTGATGTCCTATGAGTGTCCTTTAAAGATCGAATAAATTTTGACCATGGTGCCCGACCTATCTGAATTTCCACTGGATTTTTAAGGAGCATGCATCTACAATGAATTGTATAGATCATAAACCTAGACCATTTTGTGAAGTATCAGAGCAAAGGTTAGATCATTTTTTCCATATCTTCTTCTGTTTATCCCCATGTTCTCCCCAGAAGAAGTTAGCCATTTTCCTTTCTATTCTTTTGATTATCTGCTTAGTAGGTTTTGTAACTTTCCAAATATGATTAGGTATGGCATAAGAAAGACTTTAATCAGGATAATTTTACCACCTACTGACAGGATCTTGTTCTTCCAATTGAGAAGAGTTTTGTCAATTTTTTCAAGAATAGGTTGAAAGTAAATGTTTTTTATCCCGCCTCTATATATTGAGCAACCTAAATATGTAAAAGGAAAAGATCTAGCTTTCATTTTCAGGATGGCTCTAACCTATCTAACCTTCTGGTCATTTGCATGCTTGCTTATAAAGAAATCTAATTTTTCATAATTAATCTTTTGTCCAGTTGTGGCTTCGAAAACTTCAAGAAAGGCCTTTATTCTAATTAGATTAAGCTTTGTAGTTTGGATAAAGGATTTTACCATTGTACATGCTCTTAGCAAATGGATCTGGAAAGTAATAGAATCCAAGTCATTCATTAATTAGTTCTAATCTCTCATGTTTTCTTATGAACTCTCCCACCTTACCTCCTATGATTTTCAACCTTCATATTTGAGCTGAACCTTTGGTACATTACACTTTTATAGTAATAAATCATAATGATATTGGGCGGGCATCGTTCATCTCTAACATATATTTTTAAAATATTATTTTTTACAAATTCTTGTTTTATTCAGCCTAAACTTCTCTTGTTTTATTCAGCCGAAACTTTAGACCACGGTTTATTATGTAATTATAAGAAATTTTAATTGGGAAAGGATTTTTAAAAAAATATGCTAATAAATTTAGGGACCTGCTATCCAATTATCAAAATACTATATATATATCACGCTTTCATTTTTATTTTTCATTTCACCCCCTATCCTGATCAATAGTAACTGCCACTCTTTCTCCGGTCAATAATAACCACCACCGATCTTCTTCTTCTTCCGCCGGCATCACGGCGGAGCTAGCTAGTGTTTCAGTGGCAATTCTTCTTATTCCGCTAGCGATTCTTCTTCTTACGACAATTACGCTGCGGCTCTACAACTGCTCTCGATTGGAAATCGTAGCTCTACACCTATCACCATGCTTCTTCAGCTTTTCCCCCGGTGAGATCGATAATATGACAGAGCTTGTTGGAGGAGCGACGGTGGTGCATCTACAGAGAGTTCATGGTGGACCAAGGCGAAGATAACAATGCTAGGGTTTGCAGACCACAACAATGATAGCCATGTGAGGTGAGACGATACACCCAGACAGCGAGGCAACGCACAAAGATGGCGAGGCGATGCATAGAGACGGCAGTGCGATGAACACTGCAGTCTTTCTTTGGGCGCATTAGATTCACACGCCTTGGTGAGGAAGGATCACGCGTGTTAACACGCGTGAACGGCGAACGGCTGTGGTGTGACGAAGGCGGACGAATGAGCTTCTCTTCATGAGTGGTGAGGTTTAATATTGTGTTTTACTTTTTCAAGAACTTGCAAAGGTTTAATATTTATTTGACTGAGCATATTAAGACCAAAGAATGTTTGGCCTAGTGGTTAATAATCGTGTGGTTCAGGTAGAGGTCTAGGGTTTGAATCTTTCCCCATGACCTTTATTTTGAAGAATTTATGTTTTTGATGTACATGTTGAGATTTAATATTATTTGACCGTATGTTCAATACGAGGTTTTGGTGTAGTGGATATTGCTCTAACCTTTGAGGTTAGAGAGACTTTGGCTCAAATTCCACTAGTCATTTTTTAAAGAATTTTTATTCTTGAGGTACTGCAGCTTTGTTTTGATGTTTGTAGTTTTTTTCTCTTATGTTGATGTATTTCATTGTTCGGGTGATAAGACATCTTAATACATGTATTCTAAAAAGCATTTAACATCTATTTTATCATATTTTTGTTGGAAGATTGCTATATTTAGGTTGGTTGACATCGTAAGGGGTTTAGATAACCGCTTCCGATTTTCATATCTTAATCCTTCATTTTAGAACCTATTTATAGTCTAATGGATTTTTTGTCCTTACGAGCATCTAGATTTCTTTTTGTAAGCTTAATTTGTAGATTGCTTGTAAGCACTTCAGATTGGTTTAGTGCAGATTGGTTTAGTGAAGGCCATTCACAAGGATAGTAGAAGATTGAAAGCCATGAGCCAAAGGTGGTAGAAGAAAGTCCGAATTTGAAGAACAAAGGCAAGCCGATCGACGCAAAGACCGGCCAGCCGACCGGTCAGGTAAAGAAGACTGGGCACACGACCAACGCCCTTAACTGCACGTTGGAGAAGAAGGCACGACACAAGCCTTCAGTTCACTTTCGCGCAACTGGAGCAAGGAAGCGTGCACCCGCACGCTGGGCCTTGATCAGTGAAGATTGGGCGTATGGCCAGTGCCATTAGAGGTACCCACAAGTCAAGCATGGAGTCCAGCGCCCAAGACCATATCGCGCAGCCAGCGCCCCCGCACGCCCAACATGCGGCCAGCGCGTCTGCTGTGTTTTAACCTTCTTTTGACCAAATTTTGTACTATATATACCCAAAACATTATCCCCTCTCTCCTCATTCACTCCTACCCAAATTTCTCTCTAAAAAACCCTAGGAAACATTTAGAGTAAAGTGCTCATATAACCCTATGTTTTGAGGGTTTGTGCTAATATGACCCTATGAAGTTGGAAAGTGCTATTGTAATCCTGTGTTTTGCAAGAATGAGCTAATGTAACCCTGGAGGCCTGAATTTGGCCAGAAATACAAGAAATAACTATTATACCCCTATTTTTAAAAAATAAAAATTAAAAATTAAAAGGACAATTATGCCCTCGATTTTCTTCTCTTTCCACGACTTTCTTCTTCTTCCTTGATTTTCTTCTTTCTCCTTCTCCTTCCCTGATTCCATTTTCTTTTCCTTCCCCGATTCCATTTTCTTCTTCTCTTTTCTTATCCTTCCTCGATTCCTTTGGCGGGGCTTGGATATGGCTCGGATATTTTTTTGATAGGGTTTGGGTTGAGCTGGGCGCCGGTGCTCGTTGCTCGATGAAGCTAGGGTAAATCGGTGATTGGGGAAGAGTAGTGGGCTAGGGTTTTCATCGATTGGTAGTGGTGGTGGTGGAGCAGCGTAGTGGTGGTGCAGCGACGGTGGTGGTAGTGGTGGAGTGATGATGGAGTCTTCGTCCGATGTGCCCTTAGTTTTTCAATTTGTGTTTATGAGTTTTTAAAGTGTTTCTTTGTTCGATTTTCTGTCTTTTTTGGGTTTTGATTTGTGATTCTTTGTTGATCGATGGGCGATGTTGATGATCGGTGATTTCTAATTTTTTGTGTTTCCATCGCCGGTGGTGGTGAAGCGGCGGTGGTGGAGTGGTGGTGGAGGTTGTCTTTGGTGGTGGTGGTGGTGAAGCGGCGGCGGTGGAGCGGAGGTGGTGGTGGTGGAGTGGCAGTGGTGGTGGTGGTAGTGAAGCGGCGGTGGAGCATGAACATGAAATCATCCGGAGTTTTGAGGACAATTTCAATCTAAGGGCGCTTCCTTTACCTTTGAAGGATGCACCTAAAGATTGGTTATACTACCTCCTCCCGGGAAGTATAACATCATGAAGAGAGATGAAGATCAAGTTCTTTGAGAAGTTATTTCCGGCATCCAAGTTGATGAGTCTAAAGAAGGAGTTAAGCAACATCTCCCAATATTTGGGTGAATCTCTATACGAATATTGGGAGAGGTTCAAGAGGTTGCTATAGCTAGTTGCCCCTACCACCCATACAAGGAAGGAGATCTTGTATATTATTTCTTAGATGGTTTGTCCGTTGAAGATATGAGGATGATTAATGCCGCTTGTAATGGGTCGATTACCAACAAGAGCCCGAAAGATGCCATGGAATTACTTGGGGACATGGCTAATAGGACAAGACAATTTGGTGTGAGAGAAAGGGAAATTGTGCAAGAGGCTCCACATCCGGAAACCCCCAAACTTGAGGAGCAATTGCAAGCCTTAGCTTCCATGATGAAGGAGCTAATGAAGAAGAGGGCACATTAAGTCAAAGCGTGTGGGGTGTATTTATTGGAACATTCCACCGATATATGCCCTCAAATCGAAGATAAAGGGTTTAAGGAGGCTACGGCGATGGGTTATCAAGGAGGACAATAACAAGGTTATCAAGGAAATAGAGGCTTCCAAGGGGGTCAGGGTTTCCAAAGGGGACAAGGCAATGACAAGAAGTATGATCCCTACTTCAAGACCTACAATCTCGGGTGGAGAGACCATCTAAACTTTAGGTTGAGAGATGATCAAGCCAGGCAAACCAATCCCCAAGGTGGTCATCAAGTTGGCCAAGGTATATATCAACCAAATCGTCAAGGAGGACAACCCAGCTGATCCCACCTCTCCTCGTATACCCCGGTGATCCGAGTTAAGCCCATGAAACGGTTAGGAGAGGGTGCTGGGGAAGACTTCGAAGCTGGTGGCGGAGGTGGAGGTGGAGTGGTGGCACTCATACTTCGTGTGGTCCTAGGTCTCTTCGTCGGATGCATGTCTAACAACCACAACAAACATGTCAAATGCACAAGAACATATATGCAATATTTTAGAATCACAATCAAACCTTAACTAGTTTAGCTAACATCATTAATTTCAAAATGCCAACATTCGAGCCCAAGCTAAACTAGTTTAAGTATCATCCACAATTGCATATAAAAATCAAGCCACCTTTAACATGCCAACAATTTCAAGTCCATATCTTGGCCAAAAGTATGACAACATAAACAATTTACATCTATTATACACCAATGTCATCCTATAGTTAAGATCTCAATCAATATAAATCCATAACCACAATATCCACAATGCTCAATCAATTCCAAATCCATAAAGCATCACATAACATCCAAAATTTCACAAAATATCCAATGAATCATTCACAATCAAGTCCAACAATCCCAAAACTTTGTAAGTTCATACAAATCACACACTCATTAATATCACAATTAAAAAGCATAAAGGTGAAAAGCACAAAGAACTACACTGTACATTAACAGTTCATAATTTCCAAAATTTCATCAAAATTCAAATTACACATACAATACAATTCTAGGATGTTAAGTTGAGGAATTGTACCAATTAAATGCATCGGGTGGAGGGGTGAAGAAAACAAGCCCACAAAGAATCCTAGCTTCAATGAAGAGGGAATTCGAAATCCCCAAATTCTAGGGTTTTGGTGTTTTTGGGGAAATTTGGCTAATTTGTGGAGGATTGTGGTGAGGATAAGGATATGGGATGGATAAGGATGATGGGGTGGAGTTTTTTAGAGGATTGGTGGTGTTTGGTGGCCGGGTTTGTGGTGGAGAGGAGGTTAGGGTGGCTTAGGGGCGGGGGAGATAGTGTGGAGAGAGGAAAAAGTGAGGAAGAAAAAAAAGGGGTATTCCCTATTTTTTGAAACTGCCCTACGCAGTCTTCGCGATGGGTGAAGTTGGGTTTGTAACGGGTGAACTGGTGAGTCAACAAAGTTTAGAAGTCAACGTACAGTTCACGAGTCGTGAAGTATGGTTCACGACTCGCGAATAAGCTGAATTGAGACTTGATTTTTCATCAAAACTTCCTGACTACTTTGCAACGAGCAAAGAAAAGTTTGCACCTCATGAGAGATGTTCGTGATGGGTGAACATTGGTTAACCCCTCATGAATACATGGATCTGGGAGCTCAAATCTTTGCCAAACTTCCTGATTTATTTTCAACGGGCGAAACTAAGTTCGCACCTCGCGAGAGATGTTAGCGATGGACGAACATAAGTTCGGACCTTGGGAATAGATAGAGCTGGGAGCTCAAATGTTAGCCAAAAGTTTTTGAGTTTTTCGTGATGGGCGAACATATGTTCGAACCTTGGGAATAGATGGAGCTGGAAGCTCAAATTCTTGGCAATCATTCTGATTTTTTGTGACGGGCGAAGCATAGTTCACACCTCACGAGAGATTTTTGCGACAGGTGAACATAAGTTCGCACCTCACAAATAGATGGAGCTGGGAACTCAAATGTTGGCCAAATTTTTTTGAGTTTTTTGCGACGGGCAAACAAATGTTTGCATCTCGCGAATTATAAGCATTCTCAACACTTAGAAAAATTTTGAAGTTACCAAATGTCCAAGCATTTTCTCCGTTTCTTCAAGCTTTTCTCCCTTTATCAATTAAATGACATGGACCTTAATCTGCTACAAAATCATGGAAAAAACACACCAGTGAAAAGAACAACACAAATGATGAAAATAATGACAAAAACTAAAATTAAAACAACATCGACAGAAAGTCACGAATGACTATCCGGTTGATCAAAACAATGTTTATTTAACGCTGTCGACACTACTTACTCCCCTTCTTGGAGTTATTCACAAAATGAACCGAGGTGCTTGGTCTCCTTTTCTCGATCCGGGTTAAACCATTCGGGATCCAAATCATCCCCCGACAAAACTTTCCTCACATAGCTTAGGGCTTCTTCATGTTGCCTCAATATTCCCAATAACTCACCTTTTTGTTCCATGGTGATCTCAATCGAGTGAGCATTGGGGGTTTCTCTTCTTCTCCAAGAGATGAACATTTAAGAACTTTCGGTGGTGGCTTGCACTCTACGACCAAATTCTTCTCATGAGAAGGAGGAAAACCCACTCTTGTTGGCTTTCCCATGGATACATGAAAATCATTGGATGTTGCTTTTCCAAGGGAACATTCGCCATTGTTGTTTTCCTTCAAGTTAGTACTAACAACATTTGCAATCAAAGCATCACTCAAAGCATCATTTATTGAAACATTCAAAGAACTACCACCATTGGGCTTAAATACATCTTGCTCTATATCATCAATAACATCAATAAATTGGCAAGAACGGTATCTACTAGGATGATCAAAAGAATTATTAGTGTCAAATTATGTCTCCTGCCCATTAAACTCCATGGTTAAAATTCCTTTATGCACATCAATTATTGTCCTTGAAATCTTTAAAAATGGCCTACCTAAGAATAGGTTTAGCACTGTTACCACCTTCCATTTCAAGAACATAAAAATCGATGGGGAATGTTAAAGAGCCTACTTTCATCAACACATCTTTCACAATACCTTCTGGGTATGTGCTAGAGTGATCGGCTGGTTGGATAATAACCCCAGTTTTGTGCAAAGTGCCAAGATCTATACTTTCATACAAGGAATATGGGATCACATTAATGGAAGAACCCAAGTCTAGCATGGCCTTGTTAACACATTTTTCTCCTATCACACAAGGGATTGTAAACATTCTTGGATAATTACATTTAGGAAACATTTCACCATCAAACATGGCTGAGACATATTCACTCTTTTGCACTCTTTTTCATACTCTTCAATTTTTGTTTCCTATTAAAGGTACACAATTCCTTAAGAAACTTAGCATACCTAGGAATTTGATTTATAGCATACGAGAGTGGAATATTTACCTTGCATCCACGAAAGAATTCGTAGATGTCCTTGTTGTTCTTCTTAGTCCTCCTATCCTTTAATGCCTCCAGAAACGGTGGTTCTGGCACATAGATAGGGATCCCCGCCCCTTTTGACTTCTTGTGAGGTGGGGATGAGGTTTAGGGATTTGATCCTGGTATTGGCACGAAGGTCTCCACCTCGATTTCTTCCCATTTGCTCTCATTATCCTTGGCTAAATCCTTAGCCTTCTTTTCATGGTCTTCCTCCTTTTCAATCACCCGCTCAACAAAAATCTTTCCATGGGGCTCCTTCACTTCTCTTTTACTCCTCAATGAGATTGCACTCACATTTTGTCAAGGGTTAATTTCTTGTTGGGAAGGAAGTTTGCCATTTTCCCATGCCTCCATCTGATTCACGGCTTGAGCTATTTGGCTCACTTGGGTTTTCAAGCTTTTAATGATCGCCTTGGCTTCATCTTGGAATTTGTCAACCTTCTCCGCACACATACTCAACCTTCCAATTGCTTGCATCATTTCCTCTTGTGACAAGCCCGAACTCTCCCCTTGATCTTGGGGCTTGTCTTGAAACCTTTGGAAGTTGTTTTGTGGAGGCCAATATTGTTGTTGAGGGGCGGTAAGGTTGAACATTTAAACCTCCTTAAAGGTTCCCAGATCGAAGATTTGGGTAATCTCAATTACCCGAATTGTAAGGCCGGTTTCGGTAACCTTGACTACCTTGGTACCCTTCATTGCTTTGATACCTTGAATTTCTTGATATATCCTTGGTTGCCTTAACAACCCATGACATTCACCTCCTCCACATAATAATCTTGCAAAGTAGGGCAAGCATTTATAGGATGCGCCAATGAACAAATTTCACAAGACTTTACATGTGGCACATTTCCAGACTTGGTCATCAAATAATTTACCATAGAAGTCAGTATCGAGACTTGGTCCTCAAGTTTTCCACTGTTGGAAGGAGCACTTGTGGTGTTGGGATTTTTTTCTTCTCAAGTTGTCCCTAGCGCTAAAATTCTTCGAATCCTCGGCTAACTCATCATAGAGTTCCATAGCCTCCGTCGAAGTCTTTCTCCCAATGGAACCACCACAAGCTCCCCTCATTAGCCTTTGGTCCTCATCAAGAAGACCATTGTAAAAATAGTAGACAAAGTCTCCCTCTGAATAGCTATGGTAAGGACATCACAGGAGAAGCTTCTTGAACCTCTCCCAATAGTCGTAGAACGACTCTTCGTGTCATTGGAGGATGTTGCTTATGTCCTTCTTCAAAGTGGCAGTCCTTGATGCCGGGAAGTACTTGGCTAGAAACCTTTTTTTCATTTCAAGCCAACTTTTGATGTTTTTGGATGGAAGGTAGTGGAGCCAATCTCTTTCAGCATCCCTCAATGTGAATGGGAACCTTCAATTCGTAAAGGTCTTCATCTACTCTGTGGGGCCACCACACAAAAAGTGGAGGTCAGAGAGATATTTTTTGGCATTTTCCCCTTGCCTACCAAGGAATATAGGTAGCAAGTTTATCAAACTAGTCTAAAGCTCGAAGTGCCCGGTTGGTCTAACCAACAGATACTCTATGAACAAAGGTTATTGATCAAGGTTGGGGGCCATAACATCCCTCAATAGAGCTTTCCTCAAAGGAATATCTCTTCCTTGGATAGGAGGATGTTGAGGTCCTTCCAGATTTTTGTCGTGGTGCTCCATGGAAGTAGAAGTATTCGTAAAATGTTCACTAGGAGGAATGTTATTTACACTTTCCAAAGAAATCCTTCCAGCCCTTCTCAAATTCAACTCTAACTTGGGTTCGTAGTGTAGGGGTTCTCGTGAAGAGGATCGCGTATGAACCATGCACCAAGAACTCGAACAATACGTCTCCAAGCTAAGAAAAAATTAGCAAATCAACTAAAACCCAAAATAAAAACAAACAAAAAAATATTCACAACTAGCACATACTCACATATAATATGCCCTAACACTTAAAAATAAACACCTATTCCCCAGCAGCGGCACCAAAATTTGGGAGGTCATAGTCGTACCTCTCAAAGTTAATATTTTTAAGCCCTGAAATGCTTCCTATCTACAATTAAGTAGAAAATGGCAATTTGGGGTCGTCCACGAGAAGAAGGATATTTCTAAATGTTTAAACATAAAGCAGAAAATGTACTAGACATAGATATACACATACATATAAAAGCAAGTAAATTGGGGGGGGGGATTTTTTGTTGGTTTTTCCTAAGTTATGAAATTGAAAGACAAGTAACTAGCAAAGAGAGAGAACAATGCTAATCATACAACATCAACCAAAAAGATGATTAAATCAACAATTAACGGAGCCTTGAGGGCAATTTATCCTCAGTTCCAAACCCCGTATAGATACTAGATTCATTCACTCATTCATCGACATTTATTTCCTACGAAGAATGCTATTACTTCCCAATTGAAGAGCATCATGCATTGCTTGTTAATAGTAATTTGAAAATGCAAACAACGACATTTTCGCAATCTCATTGACAATAACTTTAGACAAACAATGCCTAAAGGTATTTCATCAACGACATTTCACAGAAGACCATAGATTTGATAACAACAAGCCTTCTACCAAAGACATGGTCATTTAACCAAACAAAGCATTTATTAGACTAATCCTAGAACAAACCAAATTCAAGGTTCAACCTTTCTTTGCATCTATACGACAACGATGAGAATAATCCACATTAACATACTTATCTAGAAAGAATCACAACACGTTATACACAAGAAGTTCTAATTCCATGTTATTGGATTTTCATGTCAAATGAACTAAGAAATTTGCAACTTTCCTAACACCCTAACACTTCAATCATACAAACACTTCATATACTCAAACAAATACATGAAGTAAAATATAGCATTAATGGCACAATAAATGCTTCCCAATAAATGTTTATAAATGAGAAAAATCAAGAATCTCACTACATGGGTTTGGAAGATTCAATCAATTGCTCCTAATAGATTACTTAGCTACTAGAATCCATACTAATTAACAGCAATCCAAACATTAATCAAGCTACAAAAAAAGATGAAAAAGTAGAAAGTAGGGTTTGAAAAGAGGGAAAAATGGACTGGAGAAGAAGTGAAAAGAGAGAGGATAAGATTTAGTATTTATAGTACAAAAAGTTGAAAAAATTCCTGGCCACTCGTAGTTCGTGACGAGGGAACAAATGTTCTGACAATTCCAGCATCTTTAGTTTCTTTCGTCTTCTTGTTTCAAGTTCTCTTCGCTTCAATTTCCTTCACTTGTTCAAGTCTTCAAATCTTCAAAACTAGTCTTCAAATTTTCAAAAGATGATCTTCAATGGCCTTTGGGCTTCAAGTCTCAATGTTATTTTCTCGTCACACAAAATCTACTTAGAAAAGGTAAAAGAGTGTAGAAGTCGCTCTTACCTCTCCTAAGAAAATTTCAAGCTAAAACACAAGTTGTAGATGACAAAAGAGTGCAAAAGAGATCCCAAAAAGTCCCAAAATATGCATATAAAATGGACACATCACCCCCCTTATTTTTTTTTATTTTCTTTTTCACCTCCTACTTTCCCTACTTATTTCTCCTCTTTTCTTCTTCGTTTTGCAGAATTTTTCTCCCTCTCTCATTTCTTATCCTCTCTTAAAAGTTCTTCTTCCTCTTCCAAGACCAAAAATCTTTTCCCTTCAACCTTTACTTCTAAATCTTTCCATCTCTACCATAAAAATCCCTACCCTACCATTCCTAAACACCTCCCACACCACAAACAACCCAATTCATACTCCAAACCAAGAAAAGTGAAGATTTCTCTTCAAGAACACCCAAAAAATTAACATTTTTGGGGCTCTTCAATTCGGAAGAGTTATGAGCAAAAAGTGATGTTTCTTGGCACTTGAGGATTATTGGTGGCTTCTACACCAACTTGAAGCACCCAAATCAACCCGGAAGTTCCAAAGCACCATTATAGGTAATTCTTCACAATTTCCCTTCTTGTGTGTTTTGATGAGCTAGTTGAGATTGTTGTGTTTGAATATGGTTATAAGCTCTTGATTGAGGTTAGGGATATAGTGTTTTTTCATATTGTGGAATTTTGTGGTGGTGGTATTTATGATTGTTGTGGAGATTGTTATTGAGATTGTGGTTGTAATGTTGTGAATTGTTGTAGAGATTGTGGTGGAATCACTTTGTTGGTTTTTGTGGTAGTAACTTTGGTGCAATATTTGTGGACTCTTGTTGTGGTGATATTTGGGGTTAGACTTTATGCTTCACTGTTGTTGTGGGTTGGTGAGTTGAGCCAATTCTTCTTATGGCCCCTAAGAAGAGAAAAATGGGAGAAACTAGCTCCTCTAACCATGCACCTCCCGTAGTTTATGGCCTATCTTTCCCTTATCATGAGTTAACAAAGATAAAAGGGGAATTAATAGAAAGATGGTAGAGATTGGACAACAGTAGAACTCTCATGGCCACTCAGTTTGTGGATAAGGAGGTATTGACTAAGCTAGGGTTGTTGGAGGTAGTCACTCATATGTTGGATAAAACCGGCTTACAAGGCTTTGCAAATGCCAAAGCCCCAACTTATCTATCATGGACATTGGAGTTCCTCACGGTGAGGAAGATCACTTGTGAGGATGATACCCCGGGGATTGAGTTCTACCTAAATGATAAGAGAAGGAGTGCCACGTATGATGGTTTAATGTTGGCTTTTAGGTGGAACTTCACTCCGGGTGAAGAGGTAGAAAAGGACTTTGAGCAAGGAGAAGGTTACACCGACCAAGCATTTTTGGAAGTTCTCATGGGAGAGGAAAGCTGACATCATCAATCATCGACCTCATCGATTATCCATCCGGTGATTCGGTATCTCTACTTCTTTATCAATCCTACACTTTTTTTTGTCAAGGGGAGTATAATAAATGTTTCGGAATTGATTTGAAATGCCTTTTGCCATTTATGCCCTACATAAATGGTGCACCTAATTGGGTTGATGTACGGATTAATGGATGCATTGGGTTGTCGAACAAAAGTTTGGGGCACATTTGTATGGGGGGAATGATCACTCTCTTAGCACAACATATGCATATTCCTCCTCCCCCGAGCTTGGAGTAAATTGGTCACTATCCTGTGGATTGCTTCTACACCATCAAGTATATGGAAAGAGCAAAAATATTGAAAACCACCAAAGACCACACAAAGTTCATTTGGCTTCATCGCAAAGGAGAAAAATACATGACACTTCCTTCGGACCACCTAGTGGGTATCTCGGAAAGGCTTTCACATTATCAACTCCCTAAGGAAGCTTTTAGAGAATCACTCCCATCCCGAGTGCAAGGAGGCGGAGCTCCACCACCGGGCTCATTTGTTCGAATCCAAGAATCCTTTCAAACCATGCAAAAAAAAGAAAAATGGGTTTCGGTGCGTGGACCACCGAATGGAGAACCTCGAGTACTATGTCAAGGACACTTGTGAGGGCATGAACGACAACATGGGTGCAATTCTTGCAATGCTCTCATTGTCCTCTGAAAATGCCCCACCACCGGAGTTCGTGGAGAAGTGGAGAAGATGCGAGGAAGAGAGAGCAAGGAGATGCGTAAGCCAAGATGGTGGCATGGGACCTTCAAGGTCCTAATTGTGAGCATTTCATATTCCTTTTCGCTACTTTTTTTATTATTATTTATATGCATTGAGGACATTGCATATTCTAAGCGTGGGAAGGGAATTTGGATGCTCATGTTTGCTCATGTACATAGTTATGATTTTTAGTTCAAAGAAAAAAAAGGGAAAATGAAAGAAAAGAAAACAAAAAAAACCCTGCTAAGTTGAAAACCCGAGAGGGCAACTTAGGCAAAATTGGGGGGCCCGGATAAGTTAAAAACCCGAAAGGGCAACCTATGCAAAAATGAGAGGCCAAATGGTGCAGAAAAAGGTGAGGGTGAGCCTTAAAAAAATGTGTGAAGATATGATGAATACCCAGGAGGGCTCCTAGGCAAAATGAGAGAAATTGAAGATTTTAAGCTTCTCTTGATTTATCTATTTGGTGGCTTCTTTGGTAGAGTAAGCTAGTTTTATACTTGTATTTTATACCTCACCTTTGATTGGTATGATGGTTGTTTAGATTATTTTAGACTTTGGGATGTGACAGTGTGAGAGATATTTATGTCTTGGGGGTTAGGGTAGTCTAGGAATACGATGTTAGATGATTGGAAAAACTTTTGCATGCTAGTTTACTCTTAGATCTTTGCTTGTTCTTGTTTACTCTAGGATGAGTAAAGGTTTAAGTGTGGGGAGGTTTGATAAGACACCAAATGCATGTATTTTCCAAAGCATTTAACATCTTTTTTGTCATATTTTTGTAGGAAGATTGCTAGATTTAGGTAGGTTTACATCATAAGGGGTTTAGATGACCGTTTTTGGTTTTTATATCTAAATCCTTCATTTTGTAACCTATTTATAGACTAATGGATTTTTTTCCCCTTATGAGCGTCTAGATTCCTTTTTGTAAGCTTAATTTGTAGATTGTTCATAAGAACTTTGGATTGGTTTAGTGAAGGCCATTTGAAAGGATGGTAGAAGCTTGAAGGCCATGAGCAGAAGAAAGTTTGGATTTAAAGAACGAAGACCAGCCGACTAATGCAAAGATCGGCCAGGTGTGAGCTCGGTAACTGCCCACAAACCACTGGCTGAGGCATTCTACGAGGCACTACAAGTACTGCGGTGGGTGCACGGATCAACCTTGGCTCCTTTTAGTGTGTAGCCACCCCAGTAGATGTTGGCTTGGCCTGTTGGTTCCATGCCGCGTTTAGCGGATTATGGTTCAGCGGATTATGGACATCTGAGTTGCACATTATTTTTTCTCTTATAATGGTAGAATTTATGTAGACTGATTTTACTTCGTTCCTGTCTCAACAGAGAACTACTGTGATTTTAGGGAAAATGGCAGTTGTAGATAGGTGAGGTAATAATCGTCGATATCTTTTGTTGTATTGGTTGGTTTTACTGATGTTGCAGACCAAAAAAGCAAAATTTCTCTTAAGACATTTATGAATCAGATTGAAAGTCTATTATGCTGGATTTCTTTTATATACTTGGTAATGATTCTATGAAGGTGTATGGTTCCCAAGCTGTTAAATTTGTGTAGCTATTTGGTTTTTGAATGCATTAATGCTCCGTAGTTACTTACTGTATGTAGTTTTCTATGTTGAGTAATCTGCAATTTGTTCTGGATTTGTCTATGCTACATGTTTCATTGAGATTCAGTTGGGGCTTAGATTTTTGCATTGATTGTTTCTGCAGAGATTGCCGTTGAGTACTAATGTCGACGTTGTGATGAAAAAAAGGATCTTGTCGAATGTGTTGGGAAAGTATTGACGGACGAGCAACCGAGATGCCGAATTTCGGGGGTTGAGACGTTATAGCATGCATGTGTTTAATTATATGTTGCAATTTTTAATATTTAGTGTGTAATAGTTAGTTTTATTGTGTATGCCATTTTCATTTCATTTGTTTTTTATTGTTCGTTTTGAATTAGAAACTACAATTGTTTAGTTATATGTTGCATTATTTAGTATTCAATGTGTACAAATTAGTTGTAATGAGTATGACATTTTATTTTCATTTGTAGTTAATTATTCATTTTAAATTTAAAACTGCATTTGTTTAGTTATATATTGCATTTGTTAAAATTTAGTGCGTACTAGTTTGTTGCACTGTGTATGACTTTTTGTTTTCATATGCTGTTGATTGTTCATTTTGAATTAGAAACAATATTTGTTCACTTATATGTTGCATTTGTTAGTATTTAGTGTGTACTTGTAGTTGTACTGTGAATGACTTTTTATTTTCATATGTTGTTGATTGTTCATTTTTAGTTAAATGTTGCATATGTATACTTAGATATTGCATTTGTTAGTATATATTTAGTGTGTGCTTGTAGTCGTACTGTGAATGACTTTTTGTTTTCATATGTTGTTGATTGTTCATTTTTAGTTAAATGTTGCATATGTATACTTAGATATTGCATTTGTTAGTACCAGTGCGTACTAATTAGTTGTTTTGTGTATGACTTTTTATCTTCATTTTTGTTGATTGTTTATTTTGAATTAGCAATTGCATTTGTTTAGTTATATGTTGCATTTGTTAGTATTCGGTATGTATTATTACTCCGTCCCAGCCGAATGTGCACACTTTTTGGTCAACTTTCTCAGGTCATGTTTGACCAATGATAACTTTAGTTACGTATATTAACGATGTGTTAAAATTTGATATTTAGAAAATACAGCATGCAGAGAATCCAACAATATCTCACATGATGATATTGGTATCTATATACTAGTTGAAATTTATGGTCAAACGTGTCTTGAGAAAGTTGACAAAAAAGTGTGCAGATTCGGCTGGGACGGAGGGAGTAGTTTGTTGTATTGTGTATGCTTATTTAATTTCATTTGTTGTTGATTATTCATTTTAAATTAGGAACTGCATTTTGTTTACCTATATGTTGCATTTATTAGTATTAAGTGTGTATTTGTTAGTTGTATTGTGCATGGCCTTTTGTTTTTATTTGTTGTTGATTGTCTTTGGAATTAGGAACTGCATTTGTTTATTTATCTGTTGAACTACTTAATATTCAATACTTATTAGTTATACTGTGTATGATCTTTTATTTTCACTTCTTGTTGATTCTTCATTTATAGTTAAACACTGCATATGTATACTTACCAATCGCAAAAATTAGCAAGATTATGCACAATGGGGTAACTGGAAAGTTTACATGCTCCATACAATGATACTAGAACCAAGCATCGTTACATCTTAAATGGGATAACTCTTCATCTGTAAAAAATCCATCGTCTAGGCTATCTTATAAAATCCACCGACTACACAACTAGCAAAATTTACAAAATCCATCGTCTAGGCTATCTTATAAAAGAGACCATATAGGATGAAAAGAAACATCGTATTTGATTGCTTGTTCGAAAGGTCGCACATATCGCAGAAGAACCGATCCCCTTGAAACTGGAAGAAATAGAAATGCTAAGCACATCAGCCCAATGTACCCAAATTGTCTACTAGTCCGCTCCAGCATGCATACACTGCAAAACAACACAAAATGAGCAAAATGGAATATTTTCACAGACTTCAACAATTATAACTAACAATGTTCCTAAACTACTAAACCGACACACATAACTATTCACAAGAATACTAGGTAACAGTAAACAAAATCAAGGATTTCCTCATGACTTTGAATATCATCTTGCAGTAGTTGCTGACTAAGATAACAAGTATCCCCAGTACGATAATAAATGGATGGAATACTACCTTAATTGAAGAGACCGAAAACACAAAATTAAAACAGAAAGTAACAAGCAATACCATTTTTCATGCAACAGATGCCATTGACTGCAAGCATCAATGCACCCGCCTGAAATAAGATATACATGATTACCAAGATAACAGAAAACAATACCAAATCAAAAAGACAGTCCTCTCTAAAGATAAAACCAAGTGCAAAGAAATTGTAATTCTGCCAAACATGCTTGTCCTCTCTAAAGGTAAAGCCCCCTTAAGTATTATGTTCTATAAAACCAACTAGCATACATGAAACTCTATAAAATTGCACTCTTTCTATCAAGAATCAAAAGAAATGATGCAACAGCTTCCAGTTGTTAACTAGTCTTAAGGAAAAAGTGGGCTGGTATTATTTTAGCAGTCAAAATCACTCTTAATTTAAAAATCTAATGAAATTTCAAAACATTTCCAAGAAACTCCTGATCCAAATCACTGGTTATTCTCCTCTCTTACTACCATTTTGGAGCCTTTTTTATCATTCATGTGCCACACTATCTAAGAAAAACAAAGCTTTAAACTTTCATATGCAGCAGCTGACCATGTTAATTATATTTCAGATGGAAGCCGCCCTGAATTACAATCACAAACAGAAATAAATCTGTGAACCACTTTCATTGTATAAAGGCCAAATTGTTGTGGATGTTTCTATTAAAAAACATTACCTCAATATAGAGCACTCCTGCAAAGTAACCACGCACAATATACCATAAGCTCACATACCTTAAGCACCAATAGATTATTGAGTCCGTCTCTTGAAAGACGGTCTTTCCATAAGTTATGGAAAGACCAAGGTTTAAAGTGTAAATTAGAAGAAAGGAAGATAAAATTTTCGGGTTGCATGAACCGGGTTATAAATTTTATAACTACTACATGTTACATACTAAAATTTTAATATTGCAACTAACACCTTTTACCTTTTATTATTCTAATTATACCCCGTCTTTCCATAACCTTACGGAAAGACCGTCTTTCCCAAGACTTTGCCTAGATTATTTCATAATCTAAGGCATAATTAGCAGAAATAATTACAACTATTATAACCTAGTAAAGCTAAATGGAGACGCACTTGCATTTGAGATGACAGAAGGTGCGGTTCATCCGATAAACTGGCACATTAGGGCACAGCGTAATCGCCTACAAAACAAACACATCCAAAAAAAAAAACAAATAAAGCAGCAGTAATCAACAATAACAAAAACTGAAAGGAAAATGCAAACCTCCATGTAAGCATCAATGGAAACGTTGAACCAGTCCTTTTTGAAGGTGTTGTTTCTGTTCTGCCAGAGCTGCTCCGCCTTCTCGGACGTCACAATCACCGTCGGGGCCATTCTGCTGGTGTGCAAACCAATAATCGGTAGATTACATCACAAAAAAAACACACAAGCATAGAACTTTACCAAAAATCTAAGGCATCCAGAGAAATAGGCTTGTTAGGACTTCCAGTTATCACCACAAGAATCTGGTAGTACCAGCTCTCTAAGGTGTTGAAGAGGATTCAATTCTATGGTAGTACCTTAGAATGAAAAGAGCTCCTGCAAGACATTAGGGTTCATTCTGATTGAATTTGGAGAAGATGAAAGTCTCTATCCACTCTGTCGACGTCACATTCTCCACCTTCTTTCATCATCTGGACACGGTGGAGTGTTGGACATGGAACTAGCGTCAGAAGATGAGGAATCGGCTCCGGCGACAACGTGGTTCTATGGAGAATCAGCGGCGCATTGGGGAAAAAGAAAAGGTTGATGACAATTTACCTTCTTTGCTGAAACCTTATGACGCAGAAGTTGATGGAACTTATCCGCAAATTTTATTATATCTTTTATTTGTAAATTAGTCCCTGGTATGTTCATAAACTTATGGACATATATCTTATTAGGAGACCCACTCAAAAAAAAAATATATAACAGTGGTAGAGATAAGAAGCAATACGAAAGCAAATGGGATGAAGAGAGTATATACTAAGACCGGTAGAGATTTGGAAGTAAAAGAAATAGCAACATATGAATATTATTTAGAGCATATGGAACAATTGTCCATGGATCAACATTGTTGAAATTTATTTAAATCTTATTATTACAAACTAGCGGGTCCCATCGCGTGTTATACAGTGTTTTTTATTAAAAAATTAGGACAAAAATTTTATATACTTTCATGGAAAAGTCTTGGGAAAGACCATAATTCCATAGGCCTATGGAAAGACTTGTGGAAATATTTTCATCTTTCCATAGGTGTTTAATTAGAATAATAAAAGGTAAAATATTTTAGTTGCAATATTAAAATTTTACTATGCAACATGTAGTAGTATAATATTTATAACCCGATTCATGCAACCCAAAAATTTTATCTTCATTTCTTTTTGTTTGCACTTTACACCTTGGTCTTTCTATGCCTTATGGAAAGACCGTCTTTCAAAAGACGGACTCTACTTTCAATGTCTTATATTTAAATTTATTTTAAAGTTTAGCCATCTAAAGATAACAATATGAATCATGAAAAACTGAAGAAAAAAGTGCATTATAACCACACCTAATTCACATAAGTGCAAATATAACCTTTTGATGATTGAAAGTGCAAATATAACCCTAGATAATGAGTGTAAGTGTAAATATACCCATTCCAATAGATTTAGGTTAGAATTCAGTGAAAAGACTATTTTACCCATGTGAAAAAACAAAAAAAATTAAAAACACATGAAATGTCAATAATATCCATAAGCCCTTGTTTTCCTCCTCTATTCCCTTCACTTTTCCTTCTTTCTTTTCTTCGATTAAACCCCTCCGATCATATTTCTTTCACTTTTCCTTCCTTCTTTTTCCTCCTCTCGTTCCATGTATGGAGGAGTGGGTGAGGCGGCGGGGGAAAATCAGAAACCCTAGAGGTTGTGGTGGCGGGGGCGGAAACCCTAGAGGTAGTGGAGGCGGGGATGGTGGCAGTGAGGGTAAGACAGAAACCCTAAAGGTGGTGGAGAAGTGGGTGGTGGTGGCAGAGGGGATGAGGCGGCGGAGGGAGGAAAAACCCCTAGTGGTGGGGGTAAGGCTGACGGTAGGTGGTGATGTGGTGGTGGACGGTGGTGGCTGACGGCGGGAGGTGGTGAAATCCCTAGCGGCATAGGAGGTGGCAGCAGAGGTGGTGGAGGTGGAGCAGTGACAATGACAGAGGAGGTGGCAGTAGAGGTGGTGGAGGTGGAGCGGCAGTGACAACAGAGGTGGCTGCAGCGAAAGTGGTGGAGGTGTATCGGCGGAGGCGTGGCGGCAAAGATGGTGGAGCAGTGGCAGTGGTGGCAAAACAGCGGCGGGGCAAAGGGCATTTTTGTCTTTCAAATTTTTGTATTTTCCCCAAAGGGCATTTTGGTCATTTCTAATTAGTCAATGGCCGGAAATGGCCAGTCAATTCTAGAATATTGTCTTTAGGGTTATATTTACACTTTAATTAAGTAGTTAGGGTTTTTAATATTTTTAATTATCTTAGGGTTATATGTGCACATATTGAAATATATAGGGATATATTTGTATATATCTCAAAATTTATTAATTTAGTTACAAATGATTCAACAATTTTGACCACATCATCTCTAATGTGTTTTGAGAATGATTCAACAATAAAGGTGAATCAAAGCATATAAGAAGCAAAATTGGTACATCATGAGGAAAGTATCATAACAACGTAGTACTCACTGCAAACACCACACGCTTTAAGTGGGAGTCCCACTGCGTGCGTTGTGCGGTTTAGTAAAAAATTTGTTTGAATATTCACTTAATATTTCTATCTCACATTTAAATTTAATACAAAGACTTGGGTGAGACCGTCTCACCCAATCTTATGGTGAGACCAGGGGTCTCTTACAAAATTGAATATTTCTAGGGGCCTTGAAGCAATACTATATAATATAGATATTTTAGAAATTATTTTATTTTTCCACTTTGGGTAACATATCTTCTTCTTCCCCAAAATTCAAATGCAAAAAATCCTCCCTCAAAACCTCTCAAAACCGCTTGCCAAAACCTTCGATTCAACCATCTGAAATCCGTTTAAATTTGAGATTTGTAGCGTTATTGCATTAATCTATTCAATTTGGTTCGATATAGGTAAATTTTTTTGATTTCGTTTGATTTTGTGTTTCATATTTAGGGCTTCTTGCTTTCTTCATGCTTCTGGATGTTTTCTATTCAATTCTGCGTGTTTATCTCTGTGAATCCGGCCGTGCATGTATTTTTTGGCCTTATATTGTGTGTTTTCAATTCGTGTTTGGTATTTTGTCAGTATGATGAAATCAAAGGAAGGTATTGCTGGTACAGATGAACAGAATGTTGATGACATTGTTCCTAGCTCATCCGCTATAGAATCAAAAGGTTTTTTTTTTGTTTTTTTTGTATTGTTATGGTTTTGTGTTCTTTTTCTTTGATTTTTCTGAGTTTTTGTTGATTGATTTGACGTGTTTTTAGTTCTTATTGATGTTGCTCTATTTTTAGTGTTGATGTTGCTCAGTTTTGCTTATTTTTTAGATGATATTCTATTTTGTTGAATTTTTTTGTGTCGGTGTATAACCGATTAGATAAGTTGTTTATGTATTTAGTTTGAATGTTCATGCGCTTAGTTCTAGTTTTGTTGTGGCTCTGTTGTGGTTTAGTTTAGGCTCTGTTTAGTTTGATGTTCTCTATTTGCATTGTCTTTTAGGTAGGCTGTGTATGTGTTCAGTTTGCATGTTCATATGTTTAGTTCAGGCTTTTTTGTGGCTCTGTTGTGGATGAAGGTTTTCATATTTCATCAGCTGTTGATTTGAAAGGTTTTCTTATGATTTTTTTGTTTATGTATTATTTAGGGTTTTGTGTTATAACTCTGTTTTATTGATGAATTATTTAATTATTTTAATCATTTGATAATGCTCTATTTCTTAATAATGTATTGTATTTCATCATATGGTGCATTAACATGGTGTTATAAATGGTTTGTGTGGTGTATATGCTAGCTGCTGTTTTAAATCTTCTTGTTGTCTTCATATGTGAGATAATTATTGGTATGAAATGTTACCATATGATCTAGTAATTAGAGAATTTGATGCTGCTCTGAACTTTGTTGATCGTTTTGAGTTGTAACTTGTAACTTTGTAAGTAAGTCATATTTGTTGTATTGCCTTCTAATAATTGCGGTTTATGGTTGTTTGCTGCTGCTTTGCACTTTTTGATTTAATTTTGTTAGTTTGAATGTGATTGTTGCAAGAGTGGGAAAGGCCAAAACCTGGATGGAAACCAGACATCTTTCCCCAGTTCAGCCCCATGAAAATTCTTTCCTTTCCTCCAAACTATGGTACCTGCTCGCAACACTCTTGATCTTTATTTATAGCTCTTTTTGTAGCGGAGTGAAAGAGATTACTACGATGATGAAATGAAGCATGATTACTATGGTGATGTTCTTAATAGAATTTAAAAGATAGCATATGAATTGGTTCAACATTCTTTTGTTTTCTTGCTTGGTTTTCCATATCAGTTGCTACTCTTATTCACTATCACAGGAACCCCCCATTAGCACCAGTTTTTCTTGTTCTACCACCGATTTTTTCGTAAAAAAAAACTGGTGCCTAAGTAACAAATGAAACGGTTTCACCGGTTGGAAGAAAACCGATGCTAAATCCCTACTTTTAGCACCATTTTTTTTGTTAGCACCGGTTTTTAAATCGATGCTAATTTTAGCTCAGATTTCTTTTGTTAGCACCGGTAGCAACAACTTTTTTTGTTAGCACTGATTTTTTAGCACCGGTTTTTGTTAGCACCAGGGCTAAAATATTTACGAAAACTAAAAAAAATCCCTTCCTCTGAAAGCACTGGTTTTTTAACTGGTGCTAAAATATTTACGACTAAAAAAATCTCTTCCTCTGAAAGTGGCAGTGCGGAAGGGAAAAAGGCCCAAAATTAAAATTTTAGTAGGACATTAATTTAATAATAAAATTAACTTCACAAAATTGATGATATAGAAGTAAAACCAAAAAAAAGTTATGATACAAAATTAATAATCTATGGGACTAAACATTGCAGCGTAGACCTTGGAGAGGAATCAATCTCACCACCACTGATACGACACCCTCACCCCGGCACAACAGTATACCAACAATCAGCGATTAAGACTGACGTACACGAGAAAATCACAAAAAGACTCAACATACAAAATGACTAAAAGAATTCAGAATATTCAGATATTAGCAAACTGTGGGTTCTGTGCGTCGAAGGAAAAGGGACAAGGCTTTGAGCGGGAAGACTGAATTGTCACCAACAGCAGTCAGCCACAAACTTATGACTCTGGAGATCCTTCACAAAAATTGACCCATGGAATGAGGGCACTTAAAAAAAAATACAAGCCCCCCAAAAAGGGCAAGCACACAATACGACATTTTACTCCTTCTTGGAGCAAAAATCACACTGACGACCAAAAGAAAAGATAGAAAAGTATGCAAGTGATCCTTAGAGAAATGAACCCCATCAATCACATAACTCAGCAAGCACGTCGTTAAAGGGTACAAAAAACTTATAAAATTTTAGATTTCACAAAACTTAAATCAAATTGCAAATGTGTTCATACCTCTTTTAGGATCTCCGACGGGATAACTGAGGAATCAAATGACATCAACGGAGGGGGGACATTTGCTCCCTGGCAATTGGAGAAACAAAATAGGTTAAAGAGAGAGATATACATATCGCAAACAAAACTCGCTATATGAACTTCTGAGTGAGAACCGTGCACTGAATCCTATCCCCACCCCCAGAATTCATTACTCACTCATGCTACCTAGAGATTTAATAGCAAGTTGTAGATAAGTATCCAACAAGTACTTCATGTACATGCTATAATGCATTAGTTCATCAGACTTTTGGTCTGCCTCAAGAAACCATTGGTAACTAGACCTACGCCCTTGGCATTATCGGCTCAAGTCAAGAGCGCCGACATGAACACACATAAACAAGACTTCAAGGCCTAAAATAATACAAACCCACTCCCTGGAGGTCTAAGATGATCCGGATAAACCCATATTTCTATCTTCTTATATCCCTGATATCTTATATATTAGGAAGTCAAATGTTAAATAACCAAATTTAACATATGGAATACACATGACACTTTCAGTAATGGTAATTTCATGATGGTGACGATAAGCTTCCGGAGACATTGTATTCCCTTCACTTGGTTCTGCATACCCATTTGCAACACTAGCACCTGAAGCCACTTTGGAAGCATCATGTGAATGATGTGGTCCACCATGTCCATCCTAAAGAAATGAAATAAAAGATTAAATGCTACTATCTCCAAAGACTAGAGTAGTATCACAAACAACGAAAGAAAGTGCATCTCAAACACTTGTGCAAATCCATACATGAAAGAGGGAGGGGGGGCACGGGGGCAATAATACAGCCTTAATCGAGCTCTTTAATTATAGTGTGTAAGTAATGCCATGACTATACAGGTCACAGACTCAAAGTAGGAACCACGTCCAATGTACCCAAATGAGAAGTTGTTTTAGTGAATGGATACTTACATACTTATATAATCGACCTAGGCGTCTATATATGAAAAAAGTTAAACTAAGACAAATAAGAAAAAAAAACAAAACGAGCAGAAACCTTGCCTAAGAGTACATATCTCCGGATGAAGCCTTCACTGAGCCGCCATTGCCACTTCCGTTGTACATATAGTGATCCTCTCTTCGACTACTCTCACTATATCCTTGATGCGACTTTTGGATACGAACAGAGGAACTCAATGGTTAGTGGGGTGGAGCAGATGGAACATGTGAAGAGGAAATAGGCCTTTCATACTGTGTGACATTAGTCTCTGGGTCCCAAAAGTAGAGGTAGCCAATCTTGCCATCTACTAGGACTTTCCAAGGTTTGGAAAGCATGGGATCCTCCGGTGCATACCTAACTCCTATTACAGTAGTTGTCGTAGCTGCCATAGAGTCTAGTTCCTTGTTGCAGATAGATTTATTTCAGACTCAACTAGAGAAACAACAGAATGCCACAATTTTCATAGATGCATACAAAAACTTAGAGATGGAGACACCTAAATTACCTTATTTCTACATGAAAAACACACACAAAGCAGAGACCCAATACACTACTACTCATACAAGGGCGGTACTTCATGTGCAGGGAATTTGCAGATAAAATTTAGAGATGTTATCATGTTGGAAGAATAAACGCACAGAGAACCCAAAAAACAAGTCCTAGCCAGCAACAAAAAGCTACACCAGTCACCAGCATGCTAGAAACATAAGTGACATCCAGAGGAACATCATCTTAGCAATTTAGCAAATGGCTCTAGCTTCACCATTTCCTACATACCTAAGGGCTAAATCATTAGAAAAATATACAAATGAAACTGTAACTAAAACGTCTCAGTCTGAAGATGAACATGCAAGCAAAAAATCCCCCCACTCAGAACCCTAGAGGCCTCCCAACCGATTGAACACGTGATAATCATAAACATACTAAATTAACTCGTATGCAGCCAGATCCATACATGGAATGGAAAATTAAATTAAACTAGGGATTTCAGCTCGTATGGAAGCAAAAATGCACCTGACGACGCTGCTTCAAAGCATTACGATGACCAATGCTCAAAATGAGTGCCTATAAATGCTTCAATCTTTTGATCAAGCTCGAATCTCGCTTCGCTCTCAGCCGTCCAATAGCTTGCTCTGGGAATTTTTTTTAAGTACAATATGAAATGCAAATTCTCAGAGGTCTGAAAGGAGGAAAAAAAATTGGTGGGACTTTAATTGGTATTTTAAACACGTACAAGTCTAACTGGAAAAGCATATTTTCAAATGAATAACTGGAAAGATTGGATCTCATGATCAAATCTAGATTTTATTAGTGCATCAAAATCTTCATCCTTACCCCTCTCTTCATCCTTAACTCCCCTTCTTCAGCATCAAAATTTTAATCCTTAGCCCTCTCTTATAATCAATAAGTGACCTTTGAACACTATTTTGAACTAATAAGAACATATAAATTTTCAATAAAATAAACCCTAACATCTCCACAAGCCCATATATCACAATAAAACAAGCAAAATTAAAAAAAAAGTATATAAACCCTAGAAAATTCACCCCCATCCGCACATTTTACCCCAAAATCTCAAACAATTAACAAAAGCGAATCCATAAGGGGAATCAGAGGTAAAGAATGAGGTAACATCGAGGACTTATTGATGAGTTCTTACCATTTTGGATGAAGCCATATTTTAGGGGGTGACATCGGACGAGCAGGTAGATCTGGGTGAACAAACTGGAGTTAGCCACCACCGTTGCTTTTTCCTGCCACCACCGCCACCTCATCCTGTCACCACCGCCGCCTCGTCCTACCACCACCACCGCCTCGTCCTGCCACCACCGCCGCCTCATCTCACCACTACTATTGCTACCTGACCTTGCCACCTCACCACCTCTGCTACCCCTGCACCACCACATCGTCGTGTTGGTGTCTCCCTAAAACCTGGCCTACCCAACCCACCCCCACTGAAGCTTGACACCACCACTGCCTGACCTTGCCACCTCACCAATTTTGTCAGATGAGCTGGTAAATATGGTCACGACACCACCGCCGCTTAACCTCGTTCCACCACCACCCCTTGACCTCGTCCCGCCACCACCACCACCTCATCCCGCCACCACCACCCCTCATCCCGCCACCACTGCAAAAATGTAATTGAGTGAATCGAGAAGAAAAGAAAAGGAAAAGTGAATAGAGAGGAAGGAAATATGTAGAGTTTCGATTTCTAAATTTCTGAATTTTTTTGAATTTTCAAAATTTTTAAATTAGGGTATAATAGTCATTTCATGTATTTCCAGCGAAGTTAAGGCCTCTAGGGTTATGTTAGTACATTCAAGCAAAACACAGAGTTATAATAGCACTTTCCAACTTCACATGGTCATATTAGCACAAACCACCAAAACACAGGGTTATATGAGCACTTAACTCTAGTGTTTATATATAGAAAGTCAAGTAAGGGTGGACCTTTTATTAGTGAAAGTCAAGAAGGGTTGACCGTTAATTAGTCAAAGTCAAACATTTATATTTGTATTCATATATACTAATTCAAATAAAGTTTGACCGTTAATTAGTTAAAGTCAACTTTCTTATTAGTGTTTATATATTGAAAGTTAAGTAAGGTTTGTCCGTTGATTAGTTAAAGTCAGCTTAGTCACTAGTCGAAGGTAATGGTAAATAAAAAGAAACCGTGACAGACTTAGTCACTAGTGTTTCTATATAGAGAGAGAGTCAAGTAAAGTTTGACCGTTGATTAGTTAAAGTCAACTTAGTCACTAGTATTTATACATAGAAAGTCAAGTAAGCTTTTACCGTTGATTAGTCAAAGTCAAACATTTTTATTAGTATTTATTACATACTAATTCAAATAAAGTTTGACCATTAATTAGTTAAAGTCAACTTTGTTATTAGTGTTATATATTGAAAGTCAAGTAAGGGTTCATCATTGATTAGTTAAAGTCAACTTAGTTACTAGTGTTTACATATAGAAATTCAAGTAAAGTTTGACCGTTGATTAATTAAAGTCAACTTAGTCATAGAAAGTCAAGTAAGGTTTGACCGTTGATTAGTCAAAGTCAAACATTTTTATTAGTATTTATTATATACTAATTCAAATAATGTTTGACTATTAATTAGTTAAAGTCAACTTTGTTATTAGTGTTTATATATTGAAAGTCAAGTAAGGGTTCATCGTTGATTAGTTAAAGTCAACTTAGTTAGTTGTGTTTACATATAGAAATTCAAGTAAAGTTTGATCGTTGATTAGTTAAAGTCAACTTAGTCACTAGTATTTATACATAGAAAGTCAAGTAAGGTTTGACTGTTGATTAGTCAAAGTCAAACATTTATATTAGTATTTATCATATGCTAATTCAAATAAAGTATGACCGTTAATTAGTTAAAGTCAACTTTGTCATTAGTATTTATATATTGAAATTCAAGTACAGTTTGACCATTGATTAGTCAAAGTCAGCCTAGTTATTAGTTTTTATATATTGATAATCAAATAGGGATTAATCGTTGACTAGTTAAAGTTGTATTTATGTATACTAAATCAATTAAAAGTTGAATGTTAATTAGCTAATGCAAACAAATTATATTCTTATTTATATATGTTAAGTCAGTAAAGGTTGATCGTTGATTAGTTTAACTTAACTTAGTTATTAGTTAAAGTCAGCAAAAGAAGTGAACGGTTTTGAAAGTTAAAAAAAAACTTAGAGAAGCTGCTGCTCCCAGCCCATGAAATTTCAAGAAAGATTATTTGAAATTTTTGGCAATTTTTTGAATTCTTTGGCGGAAAAATTGAACTTAAAAAAATTTCAACGAATATTATGAAATTTTTTGCGGGAAGATTGAATTAAATTTTAGCAATTTCTTTGGCGGGAAAAATGAAAATTTAAAATTTTTAGCACCGGATTTTTTTTTAAAAAAACTGGTGCTAATTTTTTCTAAAATTGGTGCTATTTTTTAATTTTTAGCACCGGTTTTAAAAACTGGCGGTGCTATTTTGAATTTTTTGATAGGAAGATAGAATTTTAAAAATATTTAGCACAAGTTTTTCAAAATCGGTTCTATTTTTAAATTTTTTGGCAATTTCTTTAGCGAGAAAAATGAAATTTTAAAATTTTTAGCACCAGTTTTAAAAAACCGGTGCTATTTTTTAAAGTTTAGCATTGGTTTTAAAACTGGTGCTAATATTTCCCAAACCAGTGCAATTTTGAATTTTTTGGCGGGAAGATAGAAATTTTAAAATATTTAACACCAGTTTTTAAAAACCGGCGCTATTTCAAAAATTTTGGCAACTTCTTTTAGCGGGAAAAATAAATTTTGAAAATATTTAGCACCGATTTTAAAATCGGTGCTAGAGAGGGGTCTCTGTGGTAGTGATTAGTCGTTCGATGATTTGATATGAAAATTCTTTCAATCTCTTTATCTGTATAGTTCATGTTTATCTCTAATTTTAGGTGTTTTATATTTTCTATTTCTGAATATGTATGTATATAGTCATATTTATCTGTTTGCTCTAGGTGTTTCAATTTTTTATTCATGTGTTTATGTGATTACCTTTTAATGTAGATGATGCTACGTGTTTGAGGAAATCTATTCGATTGCATCTAAATTGATTACTACGTATGGTATGTATATTGTTAGTTTGTAAGTTTTGTATTTAATATTGATGTTTTTATGATAATTGATTGAATAATTTTCAAGTTATAAAACCCATATTAAAGGGAAAAATAATCAGATAAAACCTACTACAACTGGTATTCAAATATGATGGGATTTTATTTTACATTGTTGTTGGTTATTACTTGATTTCTGTATCTATTTCTGATAATTTCCTCTTTTTTATAGCCGATATTGTTTAGAGGTTGCCTAAGAGATGTAATAAATCTCGTGTGGATAAGCCAGTTAGAGTTGCTGGATCTTCTGAGAATAATATAATTTGTTTAGAATGGTTAAAATATAATTTGTGTTTTAATTTTACTGTTTACTGCTTTACCTCTGGCGTTTACATATTTGATTTTTGTATTGTAGCTGGAGGTGATGTGAATGTGGGTAGAGATAAGCTTGGTAAAATTTTATTATTTATGGTTTCTTTTTGTTTTTGTTGAATTAGTTATGTTATTTATATCATTTGTTTGTAATATGTAGTTGTTGCTAAGGCTGAGACTGTGGTTAGTAATCATCGAACTTTAACAAATATAAAAGAATCAGGTTAGATTAGTGTTTTATACTTTGTTATCATTTTAGTGTATGTAATTTAATTATTTATGTCTTTAGTTTATGCGTTTATTTTATTATTATGCTGAATAGTTGTTGCTGAAGCTGAGGTTGTGGTTAATAATCTTCCAGTTTCAACAAATATAAAAGAATCATGTCAGGTTACGGTTTTATGTTTTATTATCATTTTAGTGTACGTATTTTAATTATTTATGCCTTTATTTTATGTGTTTATTTTTTTATGTTGAATAGTTATTGTTGAGTATCTGATAAATATTTTATCAGTTTAAATATTTGAAAAAGGTTCTGGTTAATATTGCTTGATTCTTATATATAGCTTGTTAGTTCGGGTTTTCAACTCATTAATATATAGTTTTTTTTACCATGTAGTTGTGGATAAGCATGTGATCAATGGTACTCCAGCTTCAACAAATATTGAACAAAGTGGTAATATAAGGAGTTTCAATTTATTCTTTTTGACTTATCAGTTCTTGTGTATTAATTGTTAGTTTTGGTATTAAACTCATCAGTTTTTTTGTATTTGCACCAGAGGATGAAAATGATTCTGCTGTTCATGGTAGGGCAGCAGAGATTGAAAAAAAATTGCTTTCGTTAATGGTAATTTTTAACACATCAATTATTGTGTATATATAATTACTTAATGTGTATGTAGTATTAGTTAAATTCTTTCTAGTTGTTAGGTCTATCATTGTTGTTGAGGATCTCATAACAGCTGGGGTAAATGTTATCATCGAAGAATTAAGGAATGAAACCATTCCTGGTATTTATCTATTTATCTATTTTTCTACTTCTAATTTGTATTTTTCTATTTCTAAATATATTGATATTTTTTTTCTATCTAGGCTTATGATGAGGCTCTCATGATTGTCAAGTGTAACTCTAAAGTTGTTATTACTGATATGTATGAGGGATTGAAGAAGGTTAAGGGTGATGTGGCTGAGGGGTCGCACAACTTGCAATCAAGTGAAGGCACTATTGTAGAAACCCAGATTCAGTAGGATGATTTTGAAGATTCACAAGAGTTTTGGAATTGCAAATTATGTGCTATGGTTGATGAATGTGTCACCATTTAGAGGAGAAGAAAACCTAACCAACCTATACTGACTTTTAACTTGTTTACTAATGATGAATTGGATGGCCTAGAAGGACCATTCAGATCTGTTCAACCCCCCAAATAAGAAGTTTAAGATGTTTGCAAGAACTTGTTGGAATTGAAAAATAGATTTAGTTTGTGGTGTGACTTGAATGTTTGGTTTTGTTGTATTTGAATGATGAAGGATTTAGTATTTGTATGATTCTGAATGTTTAATTTTCTAGGATGTTGAATTTGTTTTCACGTAACTGGATTAAAACTTGTAGTTTTTTATGATGGTGTTCTAGTATTAACTCAAATCTGAAGTTTATCTCTTTAGTTCCATTGTTTTCAGCTTTGGTTTCTTATTAAAGTTTAACAGTTTGTGTAGTAATGATATTTTGAATGATTATATTTTGCTTGCCAAATTTACAATATTTTCTGATTGTTACTTCATGTGTCGTTCTTTTTATAGCCACATGTTCTTTAGGTATATAGTTCGATTATTTAGGTGTTTTGTTTGATTATTTAGTTATTTAGTTCAAATATTAGAAAACTTCTAGCCATATGTTGTGTTTCACTTTTCGATCCTCATATTTTAATTTAGTTATTCTAACATTAGTTCATGTATATTTTCATTTAATTTATTTATTAGAGCCATTAGTTTCAAACACTGGTTGCTTGGTGTTTATTAGTTTGAAAATACTTTTATTTAATTAATCTTCATTTTTTAGTTCAAGTGTTTAAAATATTTGAAGCACAATTTACATGACCAGTCTCATAATTTAAGTTAAAGGTACAAAATAATAATATAAATACAATGTCAAAGTAAATCTCATAGGTCTAGACTTGTTGCTTTGGTGTCTTTGTACCAAATTCCTTTGTCTTTGGTTTCTTTCTTTGCTTCTATCGATTAATTCTATTGCTTCTTCCTCTTGTCTTTGGGTCAAAATCAGGTGTCAAAATCTAGTCCTGCAAATATGAACCTATTCAGTAACTCATTACATCAACTATTGTTTTGGCTAGTTCATGTGTTTTATGTTTTAGTTCCCCTTACATAAACAGTTATTTAGTCATTGATAAATATGTACAAAGAGGTATAATACTAAAACATTTTGGAAAAAAAACCAACCAATCAAATTTCAGACTTTCAGCATCACAATACATCATGTATTTATTAAGTTACATCGTGTATTTAACATATTACTTATTTGTCTACGGTAAATTTTACAAAATTAAATATTCTTAACATTGTGCATGTAATTGAATTTTAGATATTGATGAATCTTGTTACAACGTTCAATCATGTTATTTCATGTGTTAATCCAGTTTACTTAATATGTTACTTTATACATTTTCAAAATTTTATAAACATGTAATTATCTCAATAAAATGCATAAACCCATTTTTATATATCGATTTTATACACTTTACTTCTTTACTTCATGTGTTTAAGAGGTAAGATCTTGTTTTAATATATTACATCACACAATTAAGAAAATTTTACGATACCAAAATATTTTGAAAACAAAATCCAACTAAACAAATTTCACACCGTCAACATCACAATATTTCATGTATATATTAAGTTACAATGTGTGTTTAACATAATACTTCTTGGGCTACAGTAAATTTAAAACACCAAAATATTCTTAACAAAATGCATGCAATTGAATTCTAGATATTGACGAATCATTTAGCAAAGTTTAATCATTTTACTTCATGTGTTAATGTAGTTACATAATTTATTTATTATGTTACTTTATATGTTCCAGAATACTTTAAATCACTTACAAATTGCATATAGCCAAATTTCAAATCTTGGGGAATTATCTATCAGAATAATATCACGTTACTTCATGTGTTCATGCAGTTACATCCAGTGTTCATCATGCTACATAGGTTCTAGAAAAGTTAAAAACACCTACATTTTCCTCAACAAATTACATATAGCCAAATTGTATACCAATGGGAGTTATCGATCAGAATAATATCACTTTACTTCATTTGTTCATGCAGGTACATCCAATGTTCATTATATTACTTCATACGTTTCAGCAACATTAAAATAACCTAAGTTTTCTCAACAAATTGCATATAGCCAAATTTCAAACATTGGACAATTATCTAGAAGAATAATATCACGTTACTTCATGTGTTCATGCAGTTACATCCAGTGTTCATATTACTTCGTACATTCCAGAAAATTTAAAATCACCTACATTTTCCTCAACAAATTGCATATAGCCAAATTTCAAACCTTGGGGAACTATCCATCAGAATAATATCACATTACTTCATGTGTTCATGCAGTTACATCCACTGTTCATCATACTACATAGGTTCTAGAAAATTTAAAAAACACCTACGTTTTCCTCAACAAATTACATATAGCCAAATTTCATACCAAGGGTAGTTATCGATTAGAATAATATCACTTACTTCATGTGTTCATGCAGTTACATTCAATGTTCATCATACTACTTTATACGTTTCAGCAATATTTAAAAACATAAATTTCCCAACAAATTGCATATAGCCAAATTTCAAACATTGGAGAATTATCCAAAAGAATAATATCACTTTACTTCATATGTTCATGCAGTTACATCCAATGTTCTTCATATTACTTAATACGTTCCAGAAAATTTAAAATCACCTACATTTTCCTCAAAAAATTGCATATAGCCAAATTCCAGACCTTAGGGAATTATCCCTCAGAATAATATCACGTTACTTCATGTGTTCACGCAGTTACATCAAGTGTTCATCATACTACTTCATATTTTCCAGAAAATTTAAAAATACCTACATTTTCCTTAACAAATTGCATATAGCCAAATTTCAGACCAAGGGAAGTTATCGATCAGAATAATGTCACTTTACTTCATTTGTTCATGTAGTTACATCGAATGTTCATTATATTACTTCACAAGTTTCAACAATATTTAAAACACTCAAATTTTCTCAACAAATTGCATGTAGCCAAATTTCAGATCTTGGGGAATTATCCAGAAGAATAATATCACGTTACTTCATGTGTTCATGTACTTACATCCAGTGCTCATCATACTTTATAAGTTTCAGTAAAAAAAAACCCACATTTTCCTAACAAATTGCATATAACAAAATTTCAGACCATGGGGAACTGTTCGTCAAAATAATATCACGTTACTTCATGTGTTCATGCAGATAGACCTAGTGTTCATCATATTACTTCATGTGTTTCAGTAAATTATAAAACACCTACATTTTCCCAACAAATTGCATATAACCAAATTTCAGACCCCGGGGAACTGTCCATCAAAACAATATCACATTACTTCATGTATTCATGTAGTTACATCTAGTGTTTATCATATTACTTCACACGATTCAGAAAATTAAAAAACACCTACAATTTCTTCACATTATGCATATAACTGAATTCTAGATCTGGCAGAAAAATTTCACAATATAAAAACGTGACTTCATGTGTTCATGCAATTTCTTCATGCATTTAACCATATACACGAAATCAAAACCAAACCTGAATGTAAACTTGTTGAATTTTCAAATTGAACATATTTGTTGCCTTCTTCTTCGTATAAAACAATTTCACTGCCTTAAATCGCTTCATTTTCCATAGTTTAAAACAACAACACCTTAGATCGTATATTTCAACCATCAAAACTAAGACTTTAAACCATAAAACTAAGATCTTAGATTGTAGATTTAATATAATTGAGATTTCAACCACAGAACAAGGATTTTCAACTATAAATTTCATATTACCTCGATTATTTCAAAGCCTTCGCGGATCTTAGAAGCTTTGAAATATGCTGTTCTTCGATCTTTCCATGCAAAATTCCACAAAATTGTGTCGCAAAATATGATTTCTTCAGATTTGCAAAAATTTGCAGATTATGATTTCAGATTATGCAAATTTGCAGATTATGATTTGCAAAAATTTGCAGATTATTTTGGCGGAAAGAGAAAATAAGGTTGGCCTATTTTTGTTATAACCCGATTTTGACCCATTTTCAGCCTATGTTCCTATTTTGCAATCAGGTCCTATATTTCAATTCCCTTCCTACTTTGCAGGCTGGTCCCTGGTCTCACCATTTGCTATGGTGAGATGGTTTCACGGGAGTTTTTCTCTAAATTTAAAATGAACAATAGTTATAAAGAGAAAGTCACTTGTTATACCAACTAATGGTTATACCAACTATTCAATATCTCGTTTCAATAATTTTAGGGTTAAATTATAATTATTAATACAATGCGATATATTATAAAAGTTTTTCAAAGTTATAAGAATTTCGTTGATATAAATAAAAAAACATCAAATCATCCCCATTAGTTACATCGATTATAAAATGACTTTGTCTAACGGTTGGTTGGTCTAAAACAAGACTTTGTGAGTTATAAAGTTCATTCATCCAAAAAGAACTATATGAATTACAAAGTTAAATAATCAATTTAGTTAAAAATAATTAAATATGTACTTTTACAATTTTATAACCTTTCAAGAAATAATATATTGCAAGTATATGAATTAAGTAAAATATAAAAGAAGCACTCAACTTTTTGGGGAAAAAAGAACTTACCTTCTTTCCATAGGCATATGGAAAGACAGTGTTGAATTAGAATTATAGAATGGTAAAAAGTTTTAGTTTCCATATTAAAATTTTATTATGCAACATGCAGTAGTTATAAGTTTATGACCCAATTAGTGCAACTCAAAATTTTTACCTTGATTTCTTCAAATTTGCAATTTAAACTTTGGTCTTTCCATAGTTTATGGAAAGACCATATTTCAAGAGGCATACTCTAGAATATAAATGAACTTATGTAATAAATTTATCCTTTCTATATTATTTAGGGTAATAAATTGAGAAGTATAAAAAATTACAGATTACTCCATCAATAATCAATAAATTATCAAATTTGAATTATCCTTTTTATCTTTGATTTTGATTGCTCCTCATCTTCCCTATCGAGCCTTAAAATCAAATTAAGTTACATTTTTCTCCTCTTAGACATTTTGTCTTTATAATAATACGAAGTCTCGTTTTAGACAAATAAACCATTAGATGAGTCCACTTTATAATTGATATAACTAATAGGGTGATTTAATATTTTTTTTATATATTGCAATGATGTTCCTATAACTATGATTTTTTTTAAAAATGTATCAATGTATGAAAAAAATGTATTTTAATCCTAAATGTTATTAAAATAATTTTTTTTATGATTGACCTAATAGCCAGCCAGTATAACAATAGACTTTATCTTATAAGAAAGACACAAACTATTAAACCCAAAAAAAAGATGTGCCCATTTTCTTATCTAGTAGTAAGTCATATACCCATATGTTTTCTATTTAGTTTTATTCATGGGATTAAGACAAATCTCAACCCCTGTGTAACAAACTTAACTTGAGGCTAAACACCGCCATGTAATATCAAACTACAAATATGACATATATGCTCTCAGTGGGAATATAGAAGATCTAATAAATCTCACAGACATTGTTTAGACGCTTGTCCCCTAGGAGTTACAGCTCGGGCACTTGTAGTGCTTGATGTGCTCAACTTTTGCTGGTGTAATCTTCACGCATTTTTTGTGGAACCACTTCCGTCTCTCTCTCTCTACATGTTGAAAGATTCTTGGCTTCTTGAACAACTACATGAGAGATGTCCATTAATACTTAACCTGACTACTTACAGGGATACTTACCAACATAAGAGAAATAATATAACATCTAGTTCTCAGTCAGAATTTACAAAAAGTAAAGATTTTTACATGTCATTCTTACCAAACCCAAAGTGAGCACCAAATTTAAATACAACAGAAAGAACCCGTGAGTCGCTGGGAACAGTGATTCAGTGAACAGCAACCAATGACAACAAATCTTTCTCTTGCATCCAATCCCTAGCAAAATTGATACCCAATGCAGGCTCTGGAAGCTCTCGAGGTACCTTCTCACAGGCAGGTTTACTTCCCACCCCAGCCCATATAAGCACAAATTCTTTGATGCACCATTGTAACAAACATTATAATCACGATCTTCCATAAACTCAACATTATAAAGAAAAATAGACTACATCAACTTGGAAAAAAAATTTACTACCCTCATCTTGATCAGAAAAACTTTACTTCAAGCTAAAAAAGGGACAAAGTAGGGTACCCTCATCCCAATGTATGCACATAACATTGCCTATACAGTTTATAACAGTTCACATTACTTTCATGGCCTAGTAAAATGGTAGAGTTCCCTGAATATGAAAATTCCAGACAAGAGTTTAAAATGGTATGATCACTTCAGCAAACAGAGCAACTATGAGTGGAAAGAACACACAAGCGATAAAGGTTCACAATTTAGCCGAGCACCAACCTTTAAGCTAGCTTGGTCCATATTATCGCATGAGTACCTGATATAAGTTGCACCAACCCATCCAAGAGCAAGAGCTAAGCAAATATAGTAACCCTATAGGATGCAAAGATAGAGGCATCAAAATCAATCAGTGACCTTGGATCTTGTAAAAACTTATGTAGTTTTAAATAGGTGTTATTTTGACAACTTCTAGGATAAGAGTCTCAATGACATGAAGTCGGGGATGATAGCATGTACCATCTGTGGTGATATAAGATTATTGTATTTGGCCCGTTAGCTTATGAAGTTGGATGTAGATGACTCAATTATGTACTCTTTCTATCTTTTATGGTATAGGAAGCCTAATATATACCCCCTCACTTAGGTAAGTAAAAACAAAGTAGGTCTAAAATAATATTTTTTCATATATAAATTAAAAAAATAATATGAATACATATTCCTATCAAAGAGTCTTTCTCTCGAAAGACAGTCTTTCCATAAGTTAAGGAAAGACCAAGGTTTAAAATGCAAATTAGAATAAATCAAGATAAAATTTGTAGGTTGCATTAATCAAGTCATAAACTTATAACTATCGTACATTGCATAGTCAATTTTTAATAATGTAATTAAAATCTTTTATTTTTTTATAGTTCAAATTAACCCATGTCTTTTCATATGCTTATGGAAATGCAGTCATTCCCAATACTTTGCCTCTTAAAAAAACTATTTTATCACTATATAAGAAAATTTGAACATTTTTGTTATTTCAGATTATGTGTTTCTTTGAATTTTCTTCAATGATATATATAGATATAATACAATGAGATTTTGTGTCATATATATACATGTATATATATATATATATATATATCTCTCTCTTCATAAGTAGGAAAGCACCAGTTTCTTAGAAGAAGGTCTATGAACCTAAAAAAATAGGAGGCCTTAATGTCATATCATTAACTGAATGGAGTTTGGCTAGTTCTAGAAAGATTTTGTGGAATCAGTGTAATAAAACTGACAGTTTGTGGATTAAATGGGTGTATGAACCTAAAATCAGTACCATATTAAATATAATTATGATTGATGTGTGTTAATTATGTTGTCTATTTTATTGGGATTAACTGTGATTTTACGCGATTAATGTGCACTTTAGGTGTTCTATTTGTAACAGATCACAGTTTTTGGGCTTAAGAAGAATTAGGAGGAAGTTGTTGAGAAGTATTGAAATTATCGCAAATGAACAAGTCAAAATGGAGAGCAGAACTGTAGCAACTATTTTGGAGCTGATTTGGAATTATATTGGACTGATTTAAGAAGATATTTTTGGAGATATTGTGAAGATATTTTAGATCTTACCTTTTAAGAATCAGAATTGAAATTGAAAAATTATTGTAATTGATTTGGAGGGTTGCGTGCGTATAAAAATGCAAACGCAAGACTGAAAAGAGGGGGGGAGAGAGTTTTAGTAAAAGTTTTAGTTTTTCGTTACATACACATAAAAAACATGTTTTCTTCTCTTTGTTTTTAAGTGTTTCAACCGCAGACACTGGAAGTGTGGAATTTCTTGTTGAATCATAAGTCTTGCACTAATTTTCATGCTTAAGTAATCAATTGTCATTGTTTTCCTTGTTATTTTACTTGATTACGCCCTGTATTTATACTATTTAATATACAATATATTTTTTAATTTAATTTAAACAAGTAAATTAAAATTAAATTTAAATTTAAATTATTTTTTATTTAAATTAAAGAAGGCGCCGCCGCCATCGCCGCTGCCAAGCGCCGCTGCCTGGCCACCGCTGAGCACCGCCGGGCCTCCTTCTCCTCCTCCTTCTCCTCCTTCTCCTCCTTCTCCTCCTTCTCCTCTGCCTTCTCCCCCTTCTCTCTGATTTTCCGGTCTCCTTCTCCGACGAACTTCATCTTCTCCAATCTTCTTCTCCGGCAAAAACTTCATCTCCGGTTCTCCTCTCTCACTCTCCTCTCCGGTTCTCCTCTCCCACTCTCGCACAGGCCCTTGCTCTCGAACTGGCTCACGTTCTCCTCGGTGAACCGGCTTCCGTTCTCCTCGCCGAACCGGGCTCCGTTCTCCTTGCCGAACCGGGCTCCGTTCTCCTCGCCGAACCGGGCTCCGTTCTCCTCACCGAACCGGGCTCCGTTCTCCTCACCAAACCGAGCTCGCTCCCATTCTCCTCGGTCGAACCAGTCCCCGTTCTCCTCGGTCGAACCAGCCCCCGTTCTCCTCGCCAAACTGGGCTCGCTCCTGTTCTCCTCGGCCAAAGGCGAACCGGGCTCTCTCCCCAAACCTCGGTTTGCCCTCCCGGTTCTCCGCCGCTTCTCTACCGCCGCTTCAAGAGCCTTTCTCCGTCGCTTCAAGGAGGACGGCGAGGCTAGGGTTTCGCTGGAGGGGACAAGGACGATGGAGGATAGCGGGGCTAGCTTCACTCGATGGGACGAGGACGATGGAGGATGGCGGGGCTAGGTTCGCTCGATGGGGACGAAGGAGGAGAGATGGAGGGGCTAGGGTTTTGCTCGACGGGGTGAAGGAGAAGGAGTAACGGCGGCGGGAGAAACTGGGGAAGATGAGGACGGTGGGTGGAACTGAGGAAGAAGGAGGCACGGTGGTGGCGGTGGCACACGGCAGAGACCGCTGGAGAAGACGAAGAAGAAGAGAAAAAGGTGGCGGTGCACGGCGGAGGCGCTGGAGCACGGCGGCGGCGCTGGTGCACGGCGGCGGCGCTGGTGCACGGCGGCGGCGCTGGTGCACGGCGGCGGCGCTGGTGCACGGCGGCGGCGCTGGTGCACGGCGGCGGCGCTGGCACACGGTAGCAGTGGAGATCATCGACGGAGGCGGTGGTGGCGCACGGCTGCGGCGGTGGTGGCGCACAGCTTCAGCGGCGGCGGTGGTTTTTTTTATTTTTGTTTTATTTTAAAATCTTAATATTAGTATTATACATGTATATACGTATTAGGGCGTAAACTAGTAAAATACAGGGCGTGGTATAGCAATACCCTTTAGTTTTCCTCCTGCGCATAGATTAGTTACTGTGGAGCATTACAATTATTTTGTTGAATTTGTCGTTTCCATCGAATTTCGTGTGCGCAAGGTTGTGTCACTGTCTGGTTTAAATATTAATTTCTAACGTTAAATCATGTTTATTATTTGCATCAATAATTTGTTTAATTTAATCGTGAGTAGCTAATTCATATATCGGCAGAGAATAACAAATGTTAGTTTATAAATCGTGAGGCCTAATTGCATTATAATTTATTCTTGCATGTTCTTGATTGTTCTTGGTTGAATTTTATTTCTAATATGCTTAAGCCTGATCAATATAAATATTTTTAGAATACTGCTCTAATTTCTGCCAATACGTAATATTTGGATGGAATTAGTAAGTAGCACAGTCTTGTGAAAAATAGCTAACTAGCTAAGACCCTAATAGCAAGATAGGGAACAATTGAGTGTGTGTTACTATTTGGTTTTACTTTGGTACTTGCTATATCAGGTTATTTTAATACTTAATGCTATAAAATGTGTTCTGGTTTAGCGAATACTTTCAAGAAACATTTTGGTAAGGAAAACAGTTAATTAATCATAATTAGTTGACTGTCGATAAAGTAAGAAAGAACTTGGGGGGGAGGGTAAGTGTACCTACTTCTCTATAACCGGTAGATGTGTAGGTATTGATTCATTATTGTGCCTATGATCGATATTAACTAGCATGCATTATTCTTAGCAGATATCATTCATTTATATATTTAGTTTCTCATTTTTTAGAGTCATCATTTGCATTTTTAGTGTTAGTAAAATCAATGAATTTGAAGTGTGGTGGTATCACCACAAAGGTTTTCAAATTTAGTAGGAAAAATAATTATTGATTATTGATTTTGCTCCTCGTGGGATCGACCCTGCTTACCATTGTACTAATTGGTATTATCTGAGTTTGCATGTTATATGGCGAATTAAACGACGCTCACCAAATTGGCGCCACTGCTATGGAGCAGTAAGACAATTTAAAAAAAAAAATTCTACTAATCTGGGTGTTAGTGTGCTTGGTTTATGAACAAATCATCTAGGCCGAATTTAATATTCGACCCGGAAGTTGAGAAGACAGCCAAGCAAAACAGAAAGCGAACAAAGGTTCAGAAAGTTGTGTCTGCCAGGACCCTTCAGTTTGGCAAAACGAAACCCGTCACAATTTTAGCAACCATATCTAATTTGGGAACTGATATCGAGATGGTCGGAGCTAGCCGAAATCCGAATCCTGGGCAGAACCCAAACAATCCATACATGTGGAAATTTACTGGTCATAGTGAAGATGAACCCCACTCCTATTCAGATGCCAGATACCGAAAATCCTATTGAAATCAAGCTAGCATTCCTGAACGTACTTCCAAAGTTCCACGGGAGAAGCACCGAGGACCCCTACAACTTTCTGAGCCAATTTGTGAAGTTTTGTAAGGTTCAGAAGAGGCCATCCACCGTGATGGAAGATCAATTCAAATTGGTTGCATTCCCATTCAATTTGACCGGAGCAGCAAATCAGTGGTTTTCGAGCTTGCCCCCCTCCATTGCAACATGGGCAGAATTGAAGAAATTTTTCTTAGATTACTACTTTCCAGCCACAAGAACATATGCCTTCAAGAAAGATTATGATGAACCATTGAGTGTGTATTGGTTGAGGTTCAGGATGTTAGTAGACAGTTGCCCTAATCACCGAATGACGGAAGGCTAGTTGCTTTAATGCTTCTATCAAGGGATGACATCCAGCAACAAGGACTTGGTGAACTCTTCCAGTAGTGGTGGATTTTCTCACTTTCTAGTGAATGAAGCTAGAGAGATCATCAAGAGGTTGGTGGATTTTAAGAAGAAGTATGATCAATAGGAAGTACGAATCTTGAAAAAGGTGGCAAAGACATCCACTACCGAAAAAGATGAGATTAAGGAAAGGATGGAAAGGAGGGAAAGAATGGAGAAATGCTATCCAAGGTCATTGACAAGGTTGTGTGTGTACAAGAAGGGCCTTGCAATACGTATGGAGCAGTGAACCACACGACGTCGCAATGCATTCTTACCATGGGAGAGATACCTTTCCAAGAAAATGCTATGGGAAATTTCAATGAGAGGCAGCAAAAAGGTGAACCATATCCCCAAAATTTCAATCCAAGGTATACAGATCACCCTAATTTCCAGTAGAGAAAACAGGGTCCCCCTCCGAAGCAACCTAAGCATTACCAACGATCATATGTTCCACCAATGCAATGAGAAGCTCCAATTTTCCCCCAGTCCCACCAAGGTGGTCAAGAGAAATCTATGAATGAAAAGATGGATATGTTGATGGACATGCTGGTGAAGAAATCCAAGAAGACCGAATCAACCTTGGAGGAGTATCCACGACAAATTGCCCATCTGTCAAATTCTCTTAATGAACTTAGGATGAAGCAGCCTGGATTGCCTTCTTAGGTCCAATTAAATCCTCATGAGATAGTAAATCAGGTCACACTCAGAAGTGAAAAGGTAGTTGGTGCATTACCATTGAAATCCGCAAGCAAAGAAGCGAAGGATTCACTGACGGAGGGTCCGATTTGCCCAAACCAAACCTTACAGCAGAAATTCAGAATCAAGAAGCGGAGGAAAAAGGTGATGAAACCACCATAAAATCTGAGAATCATGAGCATACTGAGACCAGAGATAAAGGTAAATCCAAGGAACCAGCTGAGGTAAGTAAGAGGCTGGGTTTACATGTCCTTCACTTAAAATATTTCCTCCTTTCCCTCATAGATTAGAAAAGAAAAAGCAAGAACCTATGGATTTTGTATCAATTTTTAGAAAAATGGAGATTAATCTTCCATTTTGCAGGCAATAAGGTTACCACTAATAAGAAATTTCTTGAAAGATTTTACTGCAGTAAAGCCAAAGGATTCAAGAAAGATCATGATGAGTGAATTTGTGTCAACTGTGATCCAAAAGAAAATGCCTCAAAAGTGCAAGGACCGAGGTATGTTTTCCTTACCTTATTACATTGGAGATAAGAAGATTGATGTTGCCATGTGTGATTTAGGAGCTTCGATTAATGTTATGTCATTATCTATGTATCAAACTTTGAATGGAGCTAAAATAGTAGACACTAGAGTGGTAATTCAATTGGCAAATAAATCTTGTGTATGTCTAGAAGGGTTGTTGGAAAATGTGCTTGTGTGAGTCAATAACTTTGTGTACCCCGCATATTTTTATGTGGTAAAAATAAATCATACTAATCATAAGGGAACACAAGGGGTGTTATTGGGTCGTTCATTCTTGAAGACAGCAAACACCATTATTAATGTTGATGATGAAACTATTTCTCTTGATTTTTTTGGTGATAATTACACACTCAACATTGATAAGCCCATGAAGAAACCTATAGATGCTGAGAATGTGTTTGCCATCAATCATACTGACCCTCTTGTCCAAGATTCTCTTGAGACTAAAATTCTGCAGGATATGAAGAAAATTCCAGAAGAGGTAGATGTTTAACATTTGAGGGATAAGAAATTCTGCAAATTGTTGTGTTCAATGTACTCTCAGAAAGTGGTGCCCAGTACTGAAGTAAAACACGGAGGGCCCAGCCCTATTCAATCCAAGTCGAATGTTCAGAAAAATTCTGAAGGGCGCACCGGGTCCAGGTTGGCCAAACCGGACCCGTCCGCCAGACTAGTCTCATTGGATGTGAAAGCCTCAAATTGAGAGTTGAAGTTGTTACCACCCGATCTGAAGTATGGTGATGATACTTTTCCAGTGGATATGGAGATGCACAAGTGTGAGGAAGAAATTCCTCTACACACCACGCAGCTAAATTGACGGCATCCATAGTCTGGCCCAAAACTATAAACAAGGGTGCTAATTGGGAGGCAGCCCAATTTTTTTTTTCTTTCAAGTTTTTTTTATCTTTAAGGAATTTCAATTTCTCATCTGTTCACAGTTCTTGATCTACAGAGTTGAAGTACTTGAATTTTCACCATGAAGAATTCACACCTTTGGAGAGCTGGGACTCGCAGGGTTCCGTTTGGCCAAACTTGAGGTCTGCGACAGAACCTGATTTGCATACAAACTCCCTTCTTGTTGGGAATTCCTCCGAACCCCTCCCAATAAGTTCCCCTATCCCTAATTTGTTTTATTTCTTTTGTTGAGTTGAGTTTTTAGGTGGTTTGTTCTTTCTTACATTTTTACTGAGCTTGCTTGAGGGCAAGTAAGGTTTAAGTGTGAGGAGGATAATGTGTTTATGCGTTGGTGTCATTTAATAAAAATACAAAAATATTTTTGATTTTTGATTTTTGGTTTTTGATTTTTGATTTTTGATTTTTGATTTTTGATTTTTGATTTTTGATTTTTGATTTTTGATTTTTGATTTTTGATTTTTGATTTTTGATTTTTATTAGTCGAGTCAAATTCAGCATACCATTCTTGATATTATTGTTTCTTGACGGACTGAACTTGCTAGTGATAAACCTCTTGTGTGATATGTTTGATTACTTGATACCCCTCTAAAAATACTTGGTAAATGTGTCTAATATAATTAGTGTAAATTGGCCTAGATGATATTGGGGATGATAAAAAAAGACAAGTAATTGAACATTTGAGCCTAGTAAAAGTGAGGTTTGAGCTAGAGTAGAGCAGTCTCTACATCAATCCTTTTTTTCTGAGAGTCATAGCATTACGTGAATTATTTGGTGTGAAAATGATGAAAGGCATTAGGATTTAACCACATAACTTATATTGCCTACTATACATCAACCTTAGTAAACCCCTTGAAGCCTTGACCTCTTTTTTTCTTTGTTTGAGCCACAGAAAAATGAAGCCAAAGCCTTTTTTCCCTCTCTTTTGTGTCTCATATATATGCATGCTTGTGATTATGATAGATTTATTAGATTATTTGCTGCGGATGTGCTTTTAGAAATATCATTGAGTACCTTGATTTTGATGTATGAAGTGACCATGTGGTACTGAATTCAAAAGTGCAGTAGAATGATAATAAAAAGGGTGATTTGGTGCTGGAAATTTAAAAAAAGAGAGGGCTAATGTGCCAATACGCTCCCTGGCAGCGGTACCAATTTGGTGAGCGTCATTTAACTCGTCAAATAACCTGTAAACTCAGATAATACCAATTAGTACAATGGTAAGCATGGTCGATCTCACGAAGAGCAAAAGCAATAATCAATCATTATTTTTCCTACTAATTTTGAAAACCTTTTTGGTGATGCCACCACGCTTCAAATTCAGTCATTTTACTAACACTAAAAATGCAAATGATGACTCTAAAAAAATGAGAAATAAATATATAAATGAATGATATCGGTTAAGAATAACACATGTTAGTTAATATCGATCATAGGCGCAATAATGAATCAATTTCTACACATTTACCGGTTATAGGGAAGTAGGTACGGTTAACCCCCCCCCCCCAAATCTTTCTTACTTTATCAACAATCAACTAATTATGATTAATTAATTGTTTCCCTTACCAAAATATTCCCAGAAAGTATTCGCTAAACCAAAACACATTTTGATAGCATTAAGGATTAAAAGAACCCGATATAGCCATTACCAAAGTAAAAGTAAATAGTAATGCACACTCAATTATTCCCTATCTTGCTATTACAGTGTAAGCTAGTTAGCTGTTTTTCACAAGACTATGCTACTTACTAATCCCATCCAACAATTACGTACTGGCAGAAATTAGATAGCAGTATTCTAAAAATATTTAAGTTGATCAGGCTTAAACATATTAGAAATAAAATTCAACCAAGAACAATCAAGAACATGCAAGAATCAATTATAATGCAATTATGCCTCATGATTTATAAACTAACATTTTTTTATTTTCTGTCGATATATGAATTAGCTACTCATGATGATTAAATTAAACAAATTATCGATGCAAATAACAATCATAATTTAACGTAAGAAATTAATAATTAAACTAGACAGTGACACAACCTTGCGCGCACGAAATTCGATGGAAACGACAAATTAGACCAAATAATTTTAATGCTCCACAATAACTAATCTATGAGCAGGAAGAAAACTAAAACAAGGAACACAATGACAATTGATTACTTAAGCACGAAAATCAATGCAAGACTTATGATTCAATAAGAAATTCCACACCTCCAGTGTCTGCGCTGGAAACCAGCAGAAACTGTACCTGATAATGATCATATGGCCCCTAAAGAACCTACGAAAGCTTATCCACAAATTCCCCTAAATCAGTTAATCACACTCTTAATCGGGGAAAAGAAGTCATTCCTTCTAAAACTCAAAATGACCATATTGGCAGGAATTCAAAGATGACCACAAATACAACAGTACTTCTAACTCAAGAATCAAATGGTATTGTTCCCATCATGGATGGAACTGAATCCACAGAAGAAGAGTTTATAGAAATAAATGGAGGAGACTTCCCTCTCCTATCCTCCAACTCAAAAATTAATAGAAATACTATCCCTAATGTTGCAAACCAAGAAACCATGTCTGTAGAAAATCTTGAACACACTAAGTCCAAATTGATATAATCACATAATCGTTTCAATCAATTATTGAATTCAAAAGACATATTGGAGAACCTGGACACAACTGATCAAATCAATAAAACCAGGAAATACAATAAAAAAAGTCTTACACTCAAACCATTAAAACGGTCCTAACCCGTTCAACATCGACACATACTAAATCTTCCCGATGATAGGTCTGAGCGCATGTGTATGGAATGCAAGGGGCGTGGGAAATTCTTCCACACTAATTAGCATAAAAGATATTAAAAAAAGACATAAAATTAACATCCTCACCATAATTGAACCAATGCTAGAAGCTAACTCCATCTAGAAATTAGCCTTTCAAACTAATTTTGAGCATTTCTTCTCAGATCCAACCTGCAAAATTTGGATATCGTGGGATGATTCCGTTCAAATGTGGATTATCTCTGTGGATGAACAAATGATATTAACCAGGTTTAAAAGCCAATTCTTAATGCAGGAATGTTTCACAGGCTTCATATATGCAAAGCATAAAATTTCAGAAAGGAATAAACTGTGGAAACAAATCCTTAACCATAAAGATTCACCACTGTGCTTAATAGGGGATTTTAATGTTATCAGTTCTATGGATGAATACTTAGGACAATCTATACCTGACTCAAAAATTATATATAACTTCAATCAATTTCAGATAAAAGCAAACATATCAACAATCCCCACAGTAGGTTCTTTGTTCACCTGGACTGGAATGAGAACCAAGGGCAGAGTCTGGAAAATATTGGATAGAGATCTATCTAATAATCTATGGTGGGATATTTTTTAGATCATCTGGAATCCAAACACTTGCAAGAGAGCAATCTGACCATGCACCCTTATTATTTACAATTGCTAAAACCCAAAATCTCTCTAAACCAATCTCATTCAGATTTCAAGAATGTTAGACCAATCACCCAACTTTTATGAAGCTTGTTGAAGACACCTGGAACATCCAATCCAATAAAAGTGGAATGGAAAGATTAACATTTAAGCTAAAAAACATAAAATATGCTCTCAAATTTTGGAATGAACAGACTTTTGGGAACATTTTTGATGCAGTTAAAACTTGTGAACAAGATTTTCTACAAGCAGAAACTAAACTTCAATATGACGAATCCCCGAAAAACTTGAAAAAGTTAAATCTAACAAAACAAAAGCTAACTAAGGCCCTTAAAAATCAGGAAATTTACTGGAGACAGAATTCCAGAATTAAGTGGCTAAAAGAAGGTGATTTAAACACTAAGCATAAAAGACAAGCAATTGTTTCAATCAAAACTGACTCTGGTTCAGTTTTGAACAATCAGGAAGAAATTGCACAAGAAGGTGTTAATTTCTTTTCTAACCTATTAAAGGAAGAAGATAAAGATCCCTCAGGCATTAATACTGCATGGATATTAGAAAATATTCCAAGACTAATCACAGAATAAATGAACTCTGAACCAACCAAACCAATAACTATGGTAGAATTAACAAAAATAATTAAAAACATGGATGGACACTCAGCTTCAGGGCCTGATGGATTCTCTGGTTTCTTCTATCAGAAATGGTGGCACATCATAAGCACTGATGTATTACATGTTGTGCATGATTTCTTCCAATCAACCAATATTACAAAAGCAATATCTTCCACATTGATAATCCTAATCCCAAAAAAAGAAGTTAGTTTATCCTTTAAAGATTATAGAAAAATCAGTCTCTGTAACTTCATCAATAAGGTCTTCACTAAAATCTTCTCTGAAAGGCTAAAGCCTCTAATGGCTCACCAAATATGTCCTGAACAAACAACCTTTGTCTCAAGCAGGGAGATCTCATAAAACATTCTATTAATGCAAGAGTTAGTTTCATTCATGAATTCAAAATTAATAGGACTTAACATGATAATTAAGTTAGACATGATGAAGGATTTTGATAGAGTCTCTTGGACTTTCCTATCTAAGTTTCTAGGTCAATTTGAACTTTCAAACCAAATAATTGACCCAATAATGCTAAACCTGAAATCTGCCTTATTCTCCATCCTAATAAATGGATCATCTTATGGCTTTTTCCAAGTAACTAGAGGTTTAAAGCAAGGAGATCCTCTATCTCCCTTGCTATTTATTTTAATGCAGAAGCATTCTAAAAAAAAATAAATTTTCTATTTCAGTATTCAAACCTGAAATGCTACAAACTTCCTGACCCAATTAAGAATATTTCCCATTTATCTTTTGCAGATGACACTGTCATTCTGTTAAAGTACACAAAATCGGGACTTAAAACAATAACTTGTTTCCTAGAATCCTATGAAATGGCCACATGGCATAAAGTGAATTTTAAAAAATATTCATTTTACATTTCAAAACACTGCTCTCAAATAATTATTGGAGATATAAAAATGACATAGGGATGATACAGGGAAGCTTCCCATTCAAATACCTAGGCTGCCCAGTATTCATAGGAAGGACTAAAAATGCATACTTCTCAAGCATGATATCATCTATACAAGCCAAAATCAATAATTGGCATAACAAGTTGCTATCTCAAACTGGAAAAATGATTCTAATAAAGCATGCATTGACATCTGTCCCCATCCATCAGATAACAATATTGAAACCAACAAACCATACAATTGATGTAATTCACAAAATTCTCAAAAAAATGATCTGGAACTCTAAGATAAATTCTTCACAAATAAAAAGAGTTTGGAAATCCTTTCCAAAAATGTGTTATCCAATTGAAGAAAATGGTTTAGGTTTTAGAAATCTTAACACATTAACCGAAAGTTTCCCCATTAAACTGTGGTGGAAGCTTCAACAGGGTAAATCTCTATGGTCACAATTTATGTGGACTATTCCAGACAAACATAAAACTTCCAAAACTTGGCTCAGAATTAAAGGAATTCAGGATATAGCAATAATGAACTCACAAATACAAATAGGGAAATGAGATGTCTCTTTTTTGGAATTCCAGTTGGACAGCTTATGGTTCACTCTCTAGTTTTTGGGACATAAACCTAGAAACTCCAACAGTGGCTGAATTCTTAGCCAACAGACAATTTTTCCTAAATCCTCTAAGAAATCACTTTATTGAACCAATTATTGCTGAACTTGAGAAAGATTATGCAAAATTTCCTGACTATAAAGACATTAGGATATGGACACCAACTGAAAAATGGAAAGTTCACACTGAAAAGTGCATATGAACTTATCAGAACTAAAAGATTAGTGGTTCCATCTTTCAATTATGTATGGTCTTCTATAATGCCTAGGAAAATAAGTTTTATGAACTGCAAAATGCTCAATAGACTTTTACCCCTACCCGATGTGTTAGAGGAATTTTCCTTTAATCTTCCCTCAATTTGCTGTTTCTGTTTGGAGGATGGAGAAAGCATTCATCATAGTTTCAATTCTTGCAAAGAAATAAAGAAACTATGGACATGGATTGATAATGTCTTCAATATTCAGACAAGACATACTCCATACTTGTGGGATAGATATTTATATTACTTGAACTTGAAAGCTAAGTTTACAGAGCACAAGCAACTTATTAGGATTATCCACTGCTTAGTAGTATGGTCCATATGGTGTTTAAGGAACAAATACTATCATGAAAATGTAAAGTCTGCCATTATCATTATGTTCAGGAAAACTTTACATCTCTTCAATGATATTATGTTGGATTTTCACCTAAATTTCAAATGGGATATATCTAATGCTATACCAAGGTTACTAATAGGCAATCCACAAAAGGAAATGAAATTTGTAACAGTAACCTGAAAAGCACCAATATCAGCATTTTACAAGTTAAATGCAGATGGTTCTTGGCAGAATTTCAGTAAAGCAGGCACTGGGACAATTATCAGAGACTATAAAGGGAACATGATAATTGCTGAAGCTTAACAAATACAGAGCCCCTCACCCTTTCATGCTGAAGCAAGTGCAATTAGAAAAGGCTTACAAATGGCAATCAATCTTGGAATTGGCCCCTTGCAGATTGAAAGTGATAATAAACTGCTGATACAAGTCCTGAAGAAACAACAAAAGCCTCCATGGAGAACCATTCAAGAAATTAGGAAAATCTAGGTGCTTCAGAAAACCATTGAAGTCACACTACAACATATCTACAGGGAAGCTAATGGAGCAGCATATTTCCTTGCAAAAATAGGAAGCTCAAATCAGGTACCCACTTTCACCCGTTTTATAGACTTGCCAAAGGATTTGAAAGGTATAATTACAGCTGATCAACAAGCTTTACCATCCTTCAGAAGACTCTAACCATTTGGGCAGATATCTTATACATCAGATATGTTTAAACTGCTCCAGATATGTTTTACTCATGATGTTATAACATGCCCTGTGTCTATGCAAGTGACTAGCTTCCATGTGTATTAGTAAAACTTGTTACTGCTGGCCTTTATTTTATTTTGACAGGTACAACTGGGATGGACATTTGAATCTGATCATGGAGTTCAAGCAAGGAGCTGATGATTTAGAGAATCAAAAGGAACAATGGAGATTGGAATCATATGGGTGCGAAGATGCATGAGGATCTACATATCTTCAATCAGGCATGCAGAGACAGTAATTCTCTTCTGGGGAAGAGAGTTGCAAGGGGCTACTATGGGAGGTCACCTCTTCTTGTTAACACTGGGTTGTGGAGGCAAGAAAGTGGAAGGCTATGGTAGACCTCGACTTGGGTTTAGGGCCATGTTCTTCATTGAGATAGGGGTTTCAGATGAAGGCTATGGGGAACAACTTTATGTAATTATCTTCCACGCTAGCTTCCATGTTATTATCTCTAGTTGTACCATTCGAACTCTCATTCTATCATTATTTTTAAAAGGTTTTGGGGGAACCTAATATATACCCCCCTGAAAAAAAATTTAAAACCAAAGAGAAGAAAACATATTTTTTTCTGTGTATGGAATGAAAAACTAAGACTTTCACTAAAACTCCCCCCGCTCTTTTCAGTTTTGCATCTGCGTTTTTATGCGCATGGAACCCTCCAAATAAATTACAATCACTTTCCAATTTCAATTATGATTCTTAAAAGATAAGATCTAAAATATCCTCACAATATCTCCAAAAACATCTTCTTAAATCAGCCCAATATATTTCCAAATCAGCTCCAAAATAGCTGCTACGATTCTGCTCTCTATTTTGACTGGTTCATTTGTCATAATTTCAATACTTCTCACCAACTTCCTCCTAATTCTTTTTAAGCCTAAAAACTGTGATCTGTTACAAATAAAACACCTAAAGAGCACATTAATCCCGTAAAATCACAATTAATCCCAATAAAATAAACAACATAATTAACACACATCAAATATCCTCACATTTGAGTCATGTTTTCCCTCAAGTATGAAATGAGAATCAAATTATGTTGTTTATCACAAATATCCCAAGTTTCCCCAATCAACCCTAAGAAAGACTCAAAAGAAAATAAAAGATACTAACTACAACCCAACAACAATCAAACTCAGCATACCAATCCTTGATTTCTTGATTCATAGACAAACTTTACCTTAATAATAACAAATGCTCATGTATAACACATTTGACACTCTCACACATTTCAAATGACATTGGTAAACTCATCCTTAAATCAAAGCAAACCAGCCCTCAACTTAATGGGCCGATGTACCTTTATAAATACTTTTGAATGAAATATTATAAAAAATAATTAATTTTTATTGTATTTAATATTTAACGGCTTCTAACTAAATTAATCATTTCACTTCGTAACTTATATATTTTTTCTTAAATGACTAAACTTTAAAATTTAAAATAAAACTTAATCTTAATATTTTAATTAATGATATGGCGCAAACGATTTAACTCCACTAATATATTTCAATAGCCTTTTTTGTATTCCAATATTCCTTATTTGTTGTCGTGAGTACAACAAGGATATTTTGAATGTGCTGCTCGTGTTTGGGGAGAACTCACAACCAAGAAAACAACAATTCACTAAATTGGAGTTGTTCATTTTAATTATAATCATCTGACCAGTTTAAAATAGATCTTGTCCAAGTATGCAACAATCCACCACTACATAAAGAACAGAAAATGAGAGAGAAGATCAGATCAGATCAATACATTTCCTATCTGTGGTGCCCGATCTCATCATATGTCCGTTGGTGCTGCCTCCTGGTCTCCGGGACTCTGATCACCTGGCTGAGCATTGCCTCCTTGTTCTTGCTCATCAGCAACGGGATCTTCGCTGACTACCTCAAACTCATTGATCAGTGCTTGTCCTGTTTCCTTGTCCAATACATGGAACGACTCTCCTTCTCCCAAAACAGCAATGGTGCATACGGAGCTTGTGAGCTTCTCTCCTTTTAAAGTGTCCCCCAATGCAAAAAGAGCATATTCGAGAAGATCGTCTCATGAAGAAGCTGGGAAAGTCTCAAAATTCTTCTCCATGTATGTCTTGGCTGCTTGTGACAGAGACCCGATGGCAAAGGCTTGGTACTCGAAATAGTTGCCACTTGGACAGCTGTAGTAGAGGTGGGCACCGGATTCATCTAATCCACCCAACACCGTATTGCCGTTTCCATGATCTCTGTGTACAGACCTGCATCAATTTATCAAAGCAAGGGCACAAGGTCAGGTCAACATGGAAAACATGCAAGTAAAACTCCTCAACTTCATAATCAAACATCAAAAACATGAATGCGGGCTATACACAAACCTTAATGAATGCAAAGACCAAGGAAAAACATAAGAAGATGATTTCAGAAGTCTGAAGAGCAACATTAGGAGCAGAGAGTTTGACATATTATAGATGGCAAAGTTAACCCTACTGCTTAAACGATACCCATTATTGTTTGAGATGACCTTGAATGCCACAAACAAAATAGATAATGAAAGGAATTTTCCAACTTGATTTTCTATTACCATTTACAAAGTAATATATAGGTGTTTACATATGAATGATACAATGAATCTGGACTAGTTCTAAATATAGACAAGATAAATCTTGATTAATTAGAAATTAATCAAGATCAATCACAATCAATCACAATCAATCACGATCAATCACGATCTTCTATTGTCACACCCCCCCTCAAGCGAAGCGTCGGGTTGACTGAGACGCAAAGCTTGGACCTGAAGAAGTCAAACCATGCACGATTAAGCCCTTTGGTGAAAATGTCTGCAACTTGCAGCGAAGTGGAGACATGACTAACACGAAGTTTTCCAGCAGCCACCAATTCTTGTACAAAATGATAGTCAATATCAATATGCTTGGCCCGTTTGTGAGCAACAGGATTCTCACCAGAAAGATAGCACTGTTATTGTCACATAGAAGCAGAGGCGAGCCCTGCAGCGGAAACTGAAGATCGCGAAGAATATGCAACAACCAAACCACCTCCGAGGCTGTGTTAGCAAGAGCTCGATATTCAGATTCTGAGCTCGGGCGAGAGACTGTAGGTTGCTTCTTGGCACTCCACGAGACCAAGTTGCCACCAAGAAAGACCGCATAGCCATAGGTGGACCGACGGGTCTCCAAGCAACGCGCCCAATCAGCATCCGAATAGGCAATAACCTCCGAAACGCCACCAACTCCAAAGGTTAGACCACAATGTAACGTGCCCCGAACATATCATAGGATCCTAGTGACAGCAGAAAAATGATCATCACGTGGATCCTGAAGAAACTGACTCACTGAATTGACCGCAAAGGACAAGTCAGGTCGAGTAATGGTAAGGTACTGAAGGGCGCCAACAAGGGAACGATACACCTTAGGATTGTGAAATGGTCCACTCGTACTGCTATGAAGCTGGGACAGCGGCAAGAACGGAGTAGAGATCGGAGAAGAATCCAACATCCCAGCTCGCTGAAGAATATCCCTAGCATACTTGGCTTGGCCCAAAAACAACCCTGTAGAGGTAGAGGTAACCTCTAAACCAAGAAAATAGCTGAGAGAACCCAAGTCCTTGACAGAAAATTCACAATCAGCACGGGAAATGAACTGCCAAATAGCAACACTGTTGTTCCCAGTGAGAATGATATCATCAACATAGACCAGAAGATAAAGAAAAATAGTGCCCTGAGAGAAGACAAACAATGAAGGATCTGAAAGACTGCCAACAAAACCCAACTGCTTGACAAACAAACTGAACCGGTCAAACCACGCCCTGGGTGCCTGTTTGAGTCCATAAATGGCCTTTCGTAAGCGACATACATGATAAGGGCGAGCAGGATCCTGATAACCAGCCGGCTGAGCCATGAAAATAGGAGTATTAAGAACACCATTAAGAAAGGCATTCTTGACGTCCAACTGATGTAAAGGCCACTTCCTCATGGTGGCAATGGCAAGGACAGTACGAACAGTGGCAGCCTTAATCACTGGACTGAAAGTATGATCAAAGTCAAACCCCGGTATCTGAGAATATCCTTGGGTCACCAGACGGGCCTCATAACGATCAATAGAGCCATCCTGACGGTACTTTAGCCGATAAATCCACTTAGAGCCAAAAATATTAACATTCGGAGGACAAGGCACCAACTCCCATGTCTACTGACGGCGAAAAGCAGCCATTTCCTCATCCATAGCAGCAACCCATCTTAAATCTTTCACCGCGGCTCGAAAATGACGTGGTTCCTTCTGCTCCAAAAGTTTTGCAACCAATCCTGTTGCCACAAAATCTGGGCCAAGATTATGGGCAACACGTGTCCCATCCTGTAAATGAGTCGTCATGGGATGAGGACGGGGCACCTGAGGAGTCGGAGAAGCACTTCCAGAGGAACCGTCCGAGGAACTGGCCGATGCTGAACTGGAACTGATGTTGGAGAGGACAGTCGAACCACTAGAGGGATCAGTCAGTGTGGTCAAAGAAGCAGGAGATCGTGGTGGTGTAACAACCACATCCTCAGCAGGGGCAATCATCGGTGCTGCAGTCTCAGATGTGGACGAGGAATCTGGACACACCGAACAAGGCAAAGTCGGTGAAGCCGAAGCAGGATCAGGGATGGTGATAGACAAGTCTGAATCAGTAGGGTCCAAAAAAGATGAAACATCCAGGGATGAAAACTGAACCTCCGAAGATACAGTGGAAAAGGGAAAGTGAGACTCATCAAATCGGGCATGTCAAGTCATGTAAGTACGTCCGGAGGTCGTATCCAAGCATTTAAACCCCTTATAATGTGCACTGTAGCCAATGAAGACACATGGAAGACTGCGAGGGGTAAGTTTGTGAGCTGTAGTCGGTCGAACATATGGAAACACACGACACCCGAAAGGATGAAAGTTGGAGTATTCCGGGGGCCGACCAAATAGAACCTCAAAAGGAGAGATGTTATCAAGAACAGGAGTGGGTAGGCGGTTAATAGTGAAAACTGCAGCACTAAAGGCATCATCCCAGTATGAGATAGGTATGTGAGAGTGGAGAAGCATGGATAGCCCCATTTTCGTTATGTGTCGATGCTTCCGTTCAGCCCTACCATTCTGCTCTAGAGTGTATGGGCATGACACCTGATGATGAATGCCACGAGCCCCAAAGTGTGACTGCAACCTGTTATTGATAAACTCGGTGCCACCATCGCTTTGAAAAACTTTGATGCGGGATGAAAACTGATTCTCCACGAATGCTTCGAATTGAAAATAGATGTCAACAAAGTCTGATTTGCGATGAAGAGGATAAAACTAGGTAAATCGCGAGTAATCATCCACAAACACAGCATAATAAGAAAAACCACTTCCAGATAAGGCTGGAGAAGGCCCCCATAAATCACAATGAATTAAGTCAAGAACATGAGCAGCGCGCTTAGACTTCTCAATAAAAGACAATTTCTGACCCTTTGCCATAGCACAAGATTCACAAATACCAGGTTTAGGAAGCACAGAAGTAAGAGATAAATACCCATTCTTGTTCAACAAAGAAACAGTGCTAGAGGACACATGTCCTAATCGACCATGCCAAATCTCAAAAGAAGCTCTATTATTGTTTTGTCTAACAAATGACAGAAGTGCTTCTTCACCACGGTCCAGCATATATAAGCCATCCTCAATGTGTCCCCGCCCCAGAATTGCCCTGGTGACCTTGTGCTGAATGACAAAAGACTGATCATCAAAGGTAATAAGAGCACACAGATCACGAGTAAGCTTGCTAATTGATAAGAGATTCTTAGCAATTACAGGCACAACCAGCACATCAGATAAATGTAAGGTAGAACTAATACGAGTATTACCAATACCAGCAATAGCAATAGATGCACCATTACCAATAGAGACAAGAGTGTTACCATTGTACGGAGTGACACTCGATAGATTGGAAGCAGAAGAGCTCATATGATTAGTCGCTCCTGAATCCATATACCAGTCAGGGATCGATGAAACAACACTCGGGGAAAAATACTGAGGTGCTGCAATAGATGGCTGAGTGGGATATGCTGAAGGAGCAGAATACTGAGGTGCTGCAAAACCTGGTGGTGTGGGAAGCGCCTGAAGCATCGGAGGAGCATACTGTGGATAGTGCTGAACAAGATGAGCTTGAACTGCCTGAGGAGCATGACCAACATAAAGCGAGTACTGCTGCTGAACATAAGGCTGAGGAGCCGAAGCCATAGGGTGAGGATTGGCCGAAGAACACTGACTAGCAATGTGACCGAAACCCTCACAGGTATAACACTGAATTGGAGACCCATATGCAGCAGATCTAGACCAGGACCCACGGCCAGAACCCTTCCAGGAGCCTCTGCCACCACGTCGGCCACCGGGATGGCTTTTTCCAGCCGCGCGTGGGGCCCACGCACCACTGCCACGTGCCGGTTCCGCCGGCGTGTGAGGCCATGCGCCGCTCACGGCTTGCTGCTGGTCTGAACCAGCTTCTCCCTGCTGCTGTACAGAAGCCACAAAAGCAATTGGACCAGAATTTACTTGCCCCTGGACACTATTCAACTTTGTTTTCTCCACATTAACAATAAAAGATTCATATCCCTTAGCCTCATCAACCACAGTCATATAATCAGGAAGAGGCTTACAGGCAGCAATAGGTGCACTAAAATGCTTAAAGTAAGCCCCCAAAGCATTAAGAAACCAAATCAATTTCTCATGATTACTAGCTGGTTCTCCCATGACAGATAATTGATCAAAAATTTTCATGAAGGAAAGGTGAAGCTCATGAATAGTACCATTTTTCCGGATGATGTCGGCCTGTTGGCGGAGACTGAAGGCTGCAATGGCAGTACTGTGTTGATATGCCGTGGCGAAGGCATCCCACATCTCCTTCGCGGTGGTGCACTGCGAGATTTCATTCTTGGCATCAGAAGAGAGAGAAGAATAAAGCACACTGCAGACTCGTTGTTCATCAGCAACCCAATCATCATAGACAGCCTTGGTCTTATCAATTGAAACTGTAGAGGGGTGTGACAATTGAAACTGTAGGGAGAGAGGATCAGCAACGCTCTGATACCATGAAAGGAATTTTCCAACTTGATTTTCTATTACCATTTACAAAGTAATATATAGGTGTTTACATATGAATGATACAATGAATCTGGACTAGTTCTAAATATAGACAAGATAAATCTTGATTAATTAGAAATTAATCAAGATCAATCACAATCAATCAAAATCAATCAATCACAATCAATCACGATCAATCACGATCTTCTATTGTCACAGATAATATCAAAATCTTCACTTCCAGCTACGTCAAGGGAATAGATTAATCCTTCATAGTATGCTAAAAGTTTAAAATACATAGAGAAGACGGAATAAATCAAGTTTGGACTGGCATCTTTATTGAATAAGCTACCAAAGTCAACATTACAACCCTAGAGGTTCAACAGCAAAGTTTTATAGCATCCTAACCATCACCATCTAAAAACTCACTTACAAAGTATACCCGCGCAAATAATTGCTAGTGTCAACACCCAAAGTTGTCACATTCAACTTCATTCACAGTTTCATACTAAATTAACATGCTTTCCTACCTTTCTTCTGCTCCTAAACTGGTTTTCTAAGCACATATTTCTCACAAACATCAGAATTCCCTCACAATCGAAATTGTACTCTATCTAAGTGGGCATCCAAGGAAAATCTAATCTACAAATTCCTCTTTAATAATCATGTCTTAAGAGGTATTACCTCAATCTAAACCACGTAAACATAACCTAGTTCATAAAAAGTTCACATTTTTCAGCAAACATATATCTAAATTCTTTATTTTACACTCATTGGGACCAACTTGATAGAATAGATAGAATATCCCGATTGATTTTAGATTAATTATGATGGATACTGCACATATATAGATCAGTCTAGGTTCGATGTAATTAGCTTATTGTACTCTATTTATTCCATCTATGATAGACACACCAAATATGGTGAATTACACACTTTTATGGTATTAGACAGGTATCGATTTTTTACTTCGTTCTGATCTTCCGCCATTTTGAAAAATCTTGAACCTTCCAAAAGCTTCCATGGCAGACAACTAGTTAAGCTATTCTAACCTTATTCATATGTTGCCGATCAAGCTAAATTCCGATAACTATATGATGTGGAAGTCGCAAGTTCAAGTGCTCTTCAAATCCGAGGGTTTCTTTGGCTTCTAGGATGGTTCAATTCCAAAGCCAACGATTGCAGTCAGGGGTGAATCCTGGGCTGGTGGTTATTCTCAGACCAACGACGACGAGGACGACGTGGCTAAATCCTAAGTTGCATTCAATAATTGGGTGGCTCAGGACAAACGACTCCAAGCTTTGCTCCCGTCGTCGCTCACCAAAGAGGCCATGTTGGAGACCATTGGCTGTGACACGGTGATGGAGATGAGGAACTCTCTTGCAGCGGCGTTCGACAATGTCTCGACGTCCCGTGAACTTCAACTCCAGGATGAGCTCAATACAATCCGGCGTGGGTCCTTGCCAGTGATGGATTTTCATCTCAGGTTCAAAGCTATTCTTGATGGACTCGCAGCCATGAGCGCTCCAGTTCCACCTAGAGATTGGGTCATGATTTTTTTACGAGGTCTTGGAGCTGGATTCGGCAAATTCATGAGCGTCCAGTTGGCCCAGACGCCATTACCGGCATACTCCGATGTGGTCGCACGAGCTCGCAACCACAAACTCTTCATCCAGTCCTCCTCCAGTGCAGGAACCAGCTCAGATTTCATTCCAGTATCTTTCACCGCCTCGTCTACAGGTCCATCCAGCGGTTAGGGTTTCTAGTCACCGGCGTGTGAAGCCCATGCACCGCCTCGGGCGCGTCAACCACCACGCACGGCCGTGGGAACAGTTCTAGATGGTTATTCAGGTTCTGGTGGTGCAGGTTCTGGTCGCAGAAGACGGTGAAATCTAAAATGTCAAATTTGCCACAATTTTGGTCATACAGCTCCACAGTGCTCCAGGCTCTCGTCGGTAACTCATCACTCTGAAACTGCCCATCTTGCTGAGGTCTTCCAGTCTTTTGTCTCCCTTGAAGATTCAGCCTCGGATTGGTATCTGGACTCCGGTGCAACGAATCATATGGCTTCCACTTCCTCTGATATTGACAATGTTGTCCCCTATTATGGTAACCATTCTATCACTGTTGCTAATGGCAGTTCTATTCCTATTTCTCATATTGGACATCGTCAGTTTTCTCGTAATTTGTCATTATCTGATGTGTTGGTGGTCCCTGATATTACGAAAAATGTGCTTTCCATTAGTAAATTGACAAAGGATATGAATGTTGTGATTTCTTTAATGAGGATTCGTTTGTGATTCAGAACCGGTCCACAAAGGAGGTCGTGGGCCAAGGTTGATGTGATCATGGCCTTTATGTGCTTGAGAAGGGTGGTGCTGCTTTTATTGCTCATGTTAAAACCAATGAACATAGAGCTTCTTTTGATGTTTGGCATGCTAGACTAGGGCATACTTCCATTTCAGTTATTTCCTTGTTAAATAAACTGAACCTTGTTGATGTGGTTTCTTTCCCGCCTAAATCTGCTCTTTGTTCGCCTTGTGAAATGGTGAAAGGAAAATGACTTTGTTTTGTGGACAATCCTAGACGAGCACAGGCTGTCCTCAATTTGGTGCACTGTGACTAGTGGGGCCCTGCGCCAGTTTTATCTGATAGTGGATTCTCTTATTATGCCATTGGCACAGAAATCAGATTTCTTTGAGACATTCTTGCAGTTTCAGAACTTGGTTGAAAACCAATTTTCTTGTTCAATCAAGGTGTTTCAGAGTGATGGTGGTATAGAATTCACAAATGCACGCCTACGATCCCATTTTTCAAATAAAAGAATCCTTCATCAAATTTCTTGTCCATCCACACCGGAGCAGAATGGTAGGACTGAACGAAAACACCATCATGTTGCGGAGCTGGGATTATCAATGCTTTTCTCCTATGGCTTGCCGATCTCGTACTGGGATGTTGCCTTTGCCACGACTACCTACACCATCAATGGGCTTCCCACCCCTGTTCTTCGTAATGCCTCACCATATTCTCTACTATATGGTCGCCATCTAGACTACTCAAACATTCACCCGTTCGGATGTCGGGTGTATCCTTTCATTTGGCCATTTGCTTCTCACAAACTGGCCCCTCGAAGCACTCCATGCATATTCGTGGGATATAGTGCTCTCCATAAGGGTTTTCACTGGCTGGATCCAGTCTCTAAGAAGGTCTATCTCGCTCGGCATGCCCGTTTCGATGAGTCTTCTTTCCCATTCGTGAGTGATACTACTCGCACTGCCCCTGAATCTCTGGATGTCTCAACGTTTATTGATTTTGATTTGGATGAGCTGGCTAGATCCCGTGCTACTCCTCTACCACTTACTCAACAAACCCGACACCCGTGTTTCCTTTGCAGCCATCTCCGGCTGACGTTCCACTGCCCCCTCCATCGATTATGGGTCATCGTATGACCAGTCGCTCTCAGACAGGTAGTCACACAACAAAATAGTATCCATACGAAGTGATGTCAGGGTTTCTTGCGGCATTACTAGCATAGATTGAACCTCGAGGGTATCAGTCTGCCCTTAAGGATCCTCACTTGTGGCCGCTATGGATGAAGAAATGGGTGCTCTTCGTCAACAACATACTTGGGATCTTGTTCCACGCCCTACAGGTGTCAACATCGTTGGCTCCAAATGGGTTTATTGTCTCAAGCATCGCCAGGATGGTACCATTTATTGGTACAAGGCTCGACTTGTTGTGCAGGGATATTCTCAGTTGCCAGGATTTGACTTCACCCACATTTTTAGTCTGGTCGTCAAGTCATCCACAGTCAGAATTATCTTATCCTTGGCCACTACTTTCTCTTGGCTCCTTCATCAGTTAGACGTTAAGAATGCATTCCTTAATGGTCTTCTTAATGCACCAGTCTACATGGAGCAACCGGCCGGTTACACTAATCTCGTTCATCTTGACTACGTTTGTTTTCTTCGCAAGGCTATCTATGGTCTCAAACAAGCTCCTTGAGCTTGGTTTCAGCGATTCAGCTCCTATTTATTTCATCTGGGATTCCAGTGCAGTTCTGCTGACACGTCCTTGTTTGTGTTCTCCCAGGGATTGAAGATTCTATAACTGCTAGTATATGTGGATGACATTATTCTAATCGACAATGATCCTATTCTCATTCGCCAGTTCGTCACCCGCACTGATCGTGAGTTCGCCATTAAGGATCTTGGTGCACTTCACTATTTTTTAGGTTTGGAGGTCTCTCGATCTTCATCTGGAATCTTTTTGGGGCAGGCTAAGTATGCGATGGAGATACTTCAGCGCGCGGGCATCACAGATGTTGTTCCTGTTTCTACACCTTTTGTTCCTGGCTCTCAGCTTCACTGCACCTTGGGGTCTGAGTTCTCAAACCCTAAGCTTTATCGCTCACTAGTCAGTGCCTTGCAGTACTTGACCTTCACTCGCCCTGATCTTTCCTATGCGGTCAACTCTGTTAGCCAGTTTCTCCAGTCTTCTCGAGAGGATCACTATCAGTCACTCGCATCCTTCGGTATATCTGTAGAACGCTTCATCATTGTCTGTCTCTTCAACCATCTCATAGTGGTCTTTCCTTTCTGGGCTATTCCGATGCTGACTGGGCCCATTGTCTCGAGACTCGACGCTCCACTTATGGCTATGCCATTTTTCTTGGGGGCAATCTTGTTTCTTGGAGTGCTAAGAAGCAACCGACAATGTCTCGATCCAGTTGTGAGTCCGAGTACCGCGCTATGGTGAATACTGCTGCTGAACTTACCTAGGTGCGTAATCTGCTTAAAGAGCTCCGGGTTTATCTTTCGTCGTCGCCACTCCTGCTTTGCGACAACAACAGTGCCATATTTCTTGCTCAAAATCCGGTTGCACATAAATGGCCAAGCATATAGACATTGACTACCACTTCGTTCGTGAACTTGTTGCCTCTGGTAGGCTCCGTGTTAGTCATGTTCCCCCCTCTTTACAGATTGCAGATATTTTCACTAAGGGTCTGTCTCGCAATCTTTTTGATTTGTTTCGTTTGAAACTTTGCGTATCATGTAGTCCTACGCTTAGCTTAAGGGGGTGATAGAATAGTTAAAATATCCCGATTGATTTTAGATTAATTAGGATTGATACTGTACATATATAGAACAGTCTAGCTTCGATGTAATTAGCTCATTGTACTCTATTTATTCCATCTATGATAGACACACCAAATATGGTGAATTACACACTTTCACTGCTATTCAACCACAATCCCTCCTAACAACTATTATCGTACATTTACCCCTCCATCAATTTTAACTATTAAGACACAAAATATACAATGACTGTAAAACAAATCGAAGAAAATTTAAATAAGCATGGGTGGATACACACAAAAAGGTCTGAGAAACTTTAAGAAAAAAATCACCAAGCCATGTTTGCTAAATTTCATGTCACTTGACCGGTGTTTAAGGTTAAATTTACAGAAGTCGATAACATTCACTTATAACCAAAAGCATATATGTTTTCAAAAATTATACATGCTTTGACATCAGCCTCTTAAAGTAGGATTTCTGAAAACTCAAACTCAAACTTCTATGCACAGTAGATTATGTGAAGTAGAGATGAATAAGTTCATGTGATTACTTTCAAGTCCTCCCATCATTTACTCATCTTTCACAAATTTCATCGAAATCATATCAGTTGAAATTCCTTATCTCACTAATGTATCTACTATATTCCTCACGCTGCAACAAACCGTGTAATTAAAGATGTCTACTTCTGGCATAGTAAGCTAATAGTGGTATTGAACACCTCATCAAGCTACAAAATATTAATAGAATGACAAAAAATCTTCACAAATAAGGCAAGTCAAATCCAATAACATAGAGACCTAACTACCCTCATCAATGAATAGTGTGTGGGTGTGTATCAAATACATAAAAAATACTTTGATGAAGCATATGCAAGACAACATTCACTTGAAGTAAAAAAGATGTGCTTTTATGTGTATCCAACAAAGATTTATCCAAGAAGTTGGGGTAAAGCATATAACACCAATAGGGTGCAAGATACAAACCAGAAAGCTTAATACTCTCAAATAAACAAAAGTCGGGTGCGAGATCCTAATAAGAACATGGGGAAATCTCTTGGAAAACAAACCTGTAGAAAGCCGGGCAGAAGCTGGAAAAATTCTAGGTTGCCATCATTTGTTAGGTTGTCTCCTCAAATTCCAATCAGTTGAGTAATTAATTTCAAGAGCCTAATGGTGAGAATTCATAGTTGTGTTAATGGTGAGTTATTTAGAGTCTGGTTAATGTGATCCTATTCAAGAGTTTGTGTTTGATTTTGTTAATGTGAGCACTTGAAGAACTGCTCCTAAAATCTATAAATGGGGAGGGTTATTTTTTGTAATAGCAATGAATTTTGTTAGATATATGAGATCCGGTCTAAATTCACCATTTTGATTCTGTGTCTGTAAACCCTTCTGAATAAAATCAGAGTTTGTTCGTGGATATAGCCATATTAGTAAACCACATTAAATTTGTGTTTCTTCATTTTCTTTTTTTTTTGTTATTTTGATTCCGCGCAAGAATGAATTAATTTTCTACCAAGTGGTATCAGAGATAGGCGGTGATACAACAAGTGGTATCAGAGCTGATGGTTCGCTACGGTTCAAGATAATACAAAGAAATTTCGTCTGTCACTGTGTCCGTCTACTGCTGTGTTCAGGTGGAAATCAGTATTCTGCGCTTTGGTTTGCGTCCATTTTCTCTGCCTGGGGTTTTTTTTAAACTTTGGAACCAGACTTAATTAGTCTACGTGGAAAACTGTCTGGAGTAGTGTTTTTTGTCACTTTAATTAGTCTTATGTGACTTTTTTGAAGTCTGGTTGAGGGAAGCACTACCGTGGTAATAAATATGTTGAAGTCAATTATGTTGAGAAGTGTTGGCCGGTTTGATCAACTCTGTTGCATAATTTTTCTGATCATTGAAATTGGACTTCTTGTTTATTTAGTCTTCGTCGCCTTGTTTTTGTTTACTGATTGTGGCTTCTGGAGCATAATTAGTCCTTGTTCGGCTTATATAGTTCTTGTTTTCTTATTTACCGTCAGCCTTTCTTCCCGTAAGAAATAATGTCTTCAATAAATATGAAAATCGAAAGGTTTGATGGAACTGGAAGAAACAGTTTCAGTCTGTGGCAAATAAAGATATGAGCCTTACTAAAGAATAAGGTTTGTTGGCACCGTTGGCTGTGGTGGAATCCAAAAAATTGGAGAAGGGTGAGACATCTAAGAAACCGATTGAGGATGCTAACATGGAGGCTCTGGATGAGAAGGCTCACTCAACGGTTCAGTTGTGCCAGGCTGATGATGTTACCATCGAGGTCGCGAGTGAAACAACTTCTGCTGGATTGTGGTCAAAGCTTGAAAGTAGCACTTGAAGAAGTGCTTGACCAACAAGTTGCTTCTGAAAGAACTTCTGTTTCCGTATGTAAGAAGGTACACCTGTCGGGGATCATCTTGATCAGTTGAATTCAGTTTTGTTGGAACTGTGTAATCTTGAGGTCACAGTTAGTGATGAAGATGCCGCTTTAATTCTATTAGTGTCTTTACCATTATCGTATGAGAATTATGTTCAATCTGTTGCTGGTGGTAAAGATATTTTGACTTTGTAAGAGGTTAGGGCATCTCTTCATACCAGAGAGTTGTGCCATAAGACTGTTGGTGTTGATGTAGGTAGTCAGACTTCTGCTCTTGTTGTCCACGAATGTAAAGGTGATGTGTGATATTTAGTTGTTCATTCTTGAAGGAATTTAGTGCTCTTTTATGTGATTTTTGGTACTTAATTGATTTATTTTGTTGATAGATCACTATTTTTGGAGCAAAGCTGTAGCGGAGCAGAGTAGCCGTGTTTTGGAGCACTATGATGCTGTTCTAGCTGATCCTTAGCCGGAATCCTTCATGTGGCAGAATTGTGCTTCGTTTAACGATCACTAAGTTGCTCCGTGAAGTCGACCCGGTTAAGGTGAAACTGATGAAAGGGAGATTGTTATACTCTTTTTTCCCGAAAGGGTTTTTAATGAGGTAACGATCTCGATCCCTCGTTAGGGAGTTTACGGAGTTGCAGTCCAGAAGAAAAGAAGGCAACAAAATTCAGCACTGTGATTGGGCTGAAGAGAAGCCATGAAGCCCAAGACTTGGATTAATTATTTATTCCAAGTTAGAATTTAATTGTAATTAGGCTGAAATTAAATGGAAGAATAATTCTTTTTGGATAAGGATTCTAATTTTCCAAAATTAGTTAGGATTTGGGTTTTATTTTTAGTATATATAATCGTGTGTGATTCACGATTGAGGGGAGTTCGGGATTTGGTTTTGTTTTGATTTTATTAGGCGGAAGGGAGGCTGGTACGGAAAGAAAGAAAAAGAGGGGATGAAAACTTTGGAATTGAAGTAATTATTCATAGTTTGCAGTACCAGCCACTAAGACGGATGCACTGAGGAAAGAAATTTCGAGCATCAAGCAGGAGTATGATGAACCACTGAGTACATTTTGGCTAAGGTTCAGACGATTGGTGGATCGTTGCCCTAACCATCGATACACCGAGGGGCAACTGCTACAGTATTTCTACCAAGGATCCACATCTGCGAACAAGGATTTGCTGAATACCGCAAGCAATGGTGGATTTTCGGAAATCAGAGTAAATGAAGCAAAGGAGATAGTGAAGAAGTTGATCAATTCTAAGAAGGAGTATGACACTGATGAGATCCGAATCCTGAAAAGAGTGGCACAAACAGAGCCCTCGAGCCAAGATGATTCTAAGGAGAGGATGGACAGGATGGAGAGGGTACTATCCAAGTTGGTGGATAAGGTCACCGTTGCTAGCACCTCAGTTGGTCCTCAAGAAAAACCTTGTGACATTTGCTGCAGTCCAAGCCACTTCACTTTACAATGCCCTTTTGATGAACAAGCAAATGCCACGGGGAATTGGAATGAAAGGCAGCGGCGCCATTTTGGTGAGCGTCGTTCCTATCACCAAGAAAACTGCAAACTAGCACACAGATTAGTATAGTAGAAGCAGGTCGTATCCACAGAGAACGGTGTAATTTCTATCAAATTTAAACTACCAACAGGGTTTGGTTTAGCAACCACGCCTATGTTTTGAGATTTGTTTAATAAACTAATGAATTACTAAGCTAAAAATAGGGCCAAAAAATGCAGAAAAATGCAGAGATAAATTACGCACAAATATATGGATAACAAAGGATCGGCATAAGTTAATCTTTGGTTCATTCCTTGATCATCGACTACTCACAAGTCATTTAACCCCCATGAATTAATTGGTTATAAGCAGGAACAGTATTTGCTATTTTCCCTAAATTTCCCTTAAATTTCCGATCGCGAGCAAGTATTTGCTAAACCCGCGATCTTCCTAATTAAGATATTCCTAGCAAGTATTTGCTAAACTAGTTATATCTTAACGATCTTAAGACCTAGGGAACCCAATTTAGACAACAAGCACGTATTTACATGCAGTTTATCCAATTAGTTGTTTATCATCCTGTTATTACAGTCATAATTGTTATCTGTTTTTCACAGGAGGTGCTACTTAATTAGCCCTAGCCTGACAAGATTGAGGCGATCAAACTCAAACAACCAAGCATAGATTTTAGGCATAAACAATTAAAAACTCATAGGATTAAATTTCTGAAAACCCGAAGCCTCACAATCCATGAACCATCGAATTAACCTAGCCGATTAAGAATCTAGCTACTCATGATTAAATTAAATAGAACAAGCAATTCGAATTTAAACATGTTGACAATCGAAAAAAAAATAACGAGAAGAAGAAATTACCTAATAATAATTCGATGAGAAGAAATTACCAAGTAATGAGAAGAAGAAAACTGCAAACTATGAATAATTACTTCAATTCCAAAGTTTTCATCCCCTCTTTTTCTTTCTTTCCGTACCCGCCTCCCTTCCGCCTAATAAAACCAAAACAAAACCAAATCCCGAACTCCCCTCAATCGTGAATCACATACGATTATATATACACTAAATATAAAACCCAAATCCTAACTAATTTTGGAAAATTAGAATCCTTATCCAAAAAGAATTATTCTTTCATTTAATTTCAGCCTAATTACAATTAAATTCTAACTTGGAATAAGTAATTAATCCAAGTCTTGAGCTTCATGGCTTCTCTTCGGCCCAATCACAGTACTGAATTTTTTTCCTTCTTTTCTTCTGGACTGCAACTCTGTAAACTCCCTAACGAGGGATCGGGATCGTTACCTCATTAAAAACCCTTTCGGGAAAAAAGAGTATAACAATCCCCCTTTCATCAGTTTCACCTTAACCGGGCCGACTTCACGGAGCAACTTAGTGATCGTTAAACGAAGCACAATTCTGCCACATGAAGGATTCCGGCTAAGGATCAGCTGGAACAGCATCATAGTGCTCCAAAACACGGCTACTCTGCTCCGCTACAGCTTTGCTCCAAAAATAGTGATCTATCAACAAAATAAATCAATTAAGTACCAAAAATCACATAAAAGAGCACTAAATTCCTTCAAGAATGAACAACTAAATATCACACATCAAAAGGACATAGAAATTCTGGTAATAAGGGACAAGGTTTCAAGTGCCCTAAACCTGATGATATTTGCAACTATTGCAAATAGAAGGGCCATTGGAAAAATCAGTGTCCAAAGAAGATGAAATATGGAAGAGACCAGGGTTCTACTGCTGTAGCAGAAACTAATAACAATTCTGAAAAAAAGGAGTTGACTCTGTAAGTGTTTGTTGCATCTGCTGGTTTACGAGTTCTTTCCTGGTTGAACTTGTTAATTGTCTATTTTTCTTAATAGATTCTTTTCTGGTTGAATTTATTTTGATCTGATACATCTGACATCTGTTTTGTATATTGGATTTTGAGGCGAGGGGGGATTTGTTAGGTTGTCTCCTCAAATTCCAATTAGTTAAGGAATTAATTTCAAGAGCCTAATGGTGAGAAATTCATAGTTGTGTTAATGGTGAGCTATTTAGAGTCCGGTTAATGTGATCATATTCAAGACTCTGAGTCTGTTAATGCGAGCACTTGAAGAGCTGCTCTTGAACTCTATAAGTATGAAAGAGTTATATTTTGTAATAGCAGTGAGTTTTGTTAGATATATAAGATCTGATCTAAATTCACCATACTGAGTCTGTGTCTGTAAACCCTTCTGAATAGAATCAGAGTTTGTTCATGGATGTAGCCATATTAGTGAACCACGTTAAAATTTGTGTTTCTTCCTTTTCTATTTTTTCCCTGTTATCTTGATTCTGCGCAAGAAGGGATTAATTTCCCAACATCTTCATAGTTGTAGAAGTTGTAGAAGAGTGGTATAGAATACCATAAGTAACACACATGTAGTTGGTGTAAAGTGAAATTGTCAAAAATCCATATGTAAAGTTATAATTATAGAACTAAAAAATATGAAATTGCAATAATAGAATTTGAGGTTCGGACCAGAAGGGTGGCTCTCATATTGCTACTAAATAGGAATATCAAGCCTCCCAATCCCTTGAGAGCAATGGAGGCAACAACGAAATGCTTAACCTGAACACACAATGGATTGTATACATAAGATGGAGGATTTCTCTTAAGCAAAAAGTAAGACGGGAAACAAGGATAGTGTTTGTTTGAATACATGTAGATCTAAATCTACTCATAGAGATCCATGATATGATTTCATTGCACCAATTGGCACAACAACATCTACACATAAGCACACACAAATACAAAATCTTAAGAGAACCATATCTTTTGAATTAGTACAACATCTAAAATGAAAAATAATGATGTTCTCCATAACATTTAAAGTAATTTGAAAAAATAAGTCATGTTTGAAAATGCTCATATCCTAGCCAGTATTAGCTCATTTTGGAAGGATTTGAAAACATCTGCGGAATTGAAAGATTGAAATGCGTGAATAATTCTAGCGAATTGCATGACCTAGGGAAGAAATGGTGCGAGGGAAAGTAGAACCTACTGAAGGAATTGAGAGTTTCCAAAATAGCTTACTAATCCAATGATCCACAACACCCCTTATGATTTATCTACAAGTCCGAGATTGGGAATTTTGGGTCCCTGATTTCAAGCACAATTACCATGAGCGCCGAATTCAACCTCTCAGGCACAAAGCCTCTGCCGTCGCTCCGACCTGGAAGAACATTCTCGAAGCTGCTGCTGTGTGCGATGATGAGTTCCAGCGGTAATAAAGTGGATGGATCTTATCCATGAATTATGTTATTTTTTAATTGCAAACTAGTCTCTGGCTTGTCCATAAACTTATGGACAGAAAGCCTGTCGGGAGACCCACTCAAAAAAATACTAACACTGGTAAAGATATGAAAGAAATATGAAAGAAAATGGGACGAAGGGAGTATTGTTGGGGAAAATGGATAATTCCCTCTTGGTGTGATCAAGATTAATATTGAAAAAGAAAGAAAATAGGAAACCAATATTTTGTAATGCGGAAAATCTAAATCGAGAAAAACTGCAGGACTCTGTAGTCTAAACCTTCCCTTATATGAGGCCATAGTAGGGTTACAATATCTCACTGAAGTAGGATGGATTACAAGGCTACTCAAACAATGGTGGAACACTCACTAACTATAAAGGATGAAGACTTTTCTCTAACTCCTCACTCTAAGGGTGGATATCTCACTAGAAGGATGAAAGTGGCTATGGATTGGAGTGAATGCGATTGAATGATGAACTCTTCTCCAACACCTCTATTTATAGGTGAACCAAGCATGCTCTAGAATTATCTTCCATTTTTCCAAGAACCATAGTAAATGCTTGGAGCCTTCTAGGAGGTAGGCTAGATTCTTCCCCCATCTTCCCAGAAACATCTCCCTCTTCCATCAATAGAGAGTTCTAGAATTAGGGAGGAAACCCACCAAATCTCCCCCTTTGGACCTAATTAGAAGGGATCACCACACTGGCACCTTTGCAACAATTATCAAACTTCTTGCTTGGTAATGCCTTAGTCATCATGTCTGACCAATTATCATCGGTGTGCACATTTTCAAGTTGTAGTTGCTTTTCTTCCAAGACATCTCGAATCCAATGATAACGAACATCAATATGTTTTGTTTGTGAATGGTAGGCTGAATTCTTCGCTAAGTGGATGGCACTCTGGTTGTCACAAAGGAGGACATACTTCTCTTCCTTTAACCCCAATTCCAGCAGGAAGTTCTTCATCCACGGCATCTCTTTACAAGCCTTTGTAGCAGCAATGTACTCTGCTTCCGTCATAGAAAGAGCCATACACTTTTGGAGTTTTGACTGCCAAGACACAGCTCCCCCTGGAAAGGTAGTTAGATATCCCGATGTTGATTTTCTCTACTCCAAGTCTCTAGCCATGTCTGCATCTGTGTATCCCTCCAACACAGGTTTTTGTTTTCCAAAGCGCAAACATCGGTTGGTTGTTCCTTTGAGATATCAAAGTATTCATTTCACAGTTGCCCAATGCTCCTTCCTAGGTTTTGACAAGTGTGCTCACCACTCCAACCACATGTGCAATATCTGGCTGTGTACATATCATGGCATACATGAGACTACCAATAGCCGATGAATATGGAACACCTATCCTATCTTGTCACCTTTTGGGAATTGTTTCTTATCAAATTTGAAGTGCTCGCTAAGTGGTACACTAATAGGTTTGCCCTTGTCCATGTTGAATCTCTCAAGAACCTTCTCAATATATCTCTGTTGGGATAGCCAAAGTATCCTTTCAGATCAATCTCAGGTGATCCTCATCCAAATAATTTTCTAGGCTGGTCCTAAATCTTTCATAGCGAAATAATTACTCAATGTTTTCTTAACAGCAGTCATTTTATTTTTATCCTGCCCAACAATCAACATATCATCAACATAAAGCATGAGTATGAGAAAGTCACCTCTACTGCACCTCTCCATGAAGACACAATGATCTGTGTGCATCTTCTTGAATCCATGATGATTCATGAATGATTCAAATTTTTTGTACCATTGGCGCGGTGCTTGCTTCAACCCATAGAGACTCTTTTTAGGAGGCACACCAAATGATCATTTCTTGGATGTATGAATCCCTCAGGTTGATCCATGTATATTTCTTCCTCAAGGTCTCCATGTAAGAAAGTCGTCTTAACATTGAGTTGTTCAACCTCCAAATCCATACTAGCAGGGAGACCCATCATAACTCGGATTGATGACATCTTTACCACGGGTGAGAATATATCATCAAAGTCTACTCATTTCTTCTGATTTCATCCTTTAACAACGATCTGTTCTGTGTACCTTGGTTTGGGATTTTTTTCCTCAGCCTTGAGCTTGTGCACCTATTTGCACTTTAGAGATCGTTTCCATTTTGGTAGCTCCACAAGATCATAGTTATGATTCTCGTTTAAGGACTGCATCTCCTCTTGCATAGCCCTTTCCCAATCATCTCTGTGATCACTTGCCATGGCTTCTACATAGTGTTGAGACTCCCTCTCATTAGTGAGTGTCACGTACTTATCTCGAGGGTATCTAGGAAAAGGTCGTTAGTGGAATGTCAAGGCTCAAGTTCTACTAGATCACCCGCTTCTTCTATTGCTTTACCATATGTTTTAGGTTTCTCTGTTGTGACTTTCTCAACATTGATCTCCACTTCATCCTGATTGCCCTCAACTCCTGTATCATCTCGTACCACCGGAGATAGCATCGGATCATAGTGCCTCTTGGTCAGCCTAAGCTGGACGTTTTGCGACTTCTTGCAATCACTATTAGTCTGGTCCTCAAGAAAGATAACATATTAGCTTCTAACAATCTTTTTTGGGTCGGATCCCACAACCGATACCCAATCTCATCTTTGGGTGAGCCAAGGTAGATGTACTCCTTTGATTTTGAATCTAGCTTAGCCCTCTCATCCTTAGGAATGTGAACAAACGCTGGACATCCAAACATCTTCAGATGGTTATATGCTACCTTTTTCTTTGACCAAATCTCACCATTCAAGGGCACCAAAGGGGACATGTTGATAATGTCAACGCCGGTCTTCACGGCTTCTCTCCAGAATGTTGTAGGGAGGTTGGCATGGGACAACATGCACTGTACTCGTTCTTCAATGGTGCGATTTATTCTCTCAGCAACTCCATTTAATTGAGGTGTCTTTGGCTATGTCTTCTCAAGATGGAGGCCATAGGACTTGTAGTATTCTTCAAATGGGTTGCGGTATTCCCCACCATTATCTGCTCTGACAGACTTCAGCTTCTTGTCTGTCTCACATTCCACCCTTGCGTAGAACTCCTTGAACGCCTCAAGCACCTGGTCTTTTGTTTACAACAAAAACACCCAAACCTTTCTCGAGTGGTCATCAATGAAAGTTACAAAATACAATGCACCACCAAGATATTTTTCAGTCATAGAGCATACATTAGTGTGGACTAAGTTAGGAATATGCTCTCTTCTACGTAAGTGTGCTGGTCTAATAAATGAAACTCTATGTTGTTTGCCAGCTAAATAATCAGTGCAATGGTCAAGTGATGTACTTATTATGTCCAGGAGGATGTTTTTTCTAGCGAGGATTTGCAAACCCCTCTCTCTTATATTGCCGAGCCTCTTGTGCCATAGCTCTATGCTTGAGTTCTCGTGAGCAACATTAGCCTCCCCCTTGCAGACTGGTCCTTGCATGACACATAAGGACCAATATTTTCTTCCTTGACCAATGCCAATGTTGTCACTAGTGATCTTCCATTTTCTATCTCCAAAGTGGCTAGTTGTTCTGGCACTGTCAAGCTTCCCCACCGAGATAAGGTTGAGCCACATTTCTGGAACATGTCGAACATCCTTGAGAATGAGCTTGCATCTCGTGTTTGTTTTCAAGATGATGTTGCCAAATCCAACGATCTTACTTGTGACTTGATTTCCCATCTTCACAACACCAAAATCTCCACTGATAGGACGAGAAAAGCCCTTCATGTGGGGTAGCATGGAAAGAGTCACCAGAATCACCGATCCAAAGGTTATCGCCATAAGTGAGATTGACATAGTCATCAATAAGAAAGACTTCAATGCACTCCACGGATGTAATAACAGTAGTGCTTTCATCTCCCTTCTTCTTTGGGTAGATTTGGTTCTTCTTAACCTTTCCATTCTTATGGTCTCTCTTGAGATTGCGGCATTCAGGTTTCTTATACCCCATCTTTCCACAATAGTAGCAGGTAACTCGGGAATGAGACTTTGACCGCCCTAGTGATTTGTCACGTCCGCCACTATGGTATCTTCTAAAGGGACTCACTTCTACCTCGATTCTCGATCATGTTGGCCTCTGAGTAGGTGGCTATGCCACATTCCTTTCTTCGTGCTTCTTCATTGATTAGACAATTAGCGACACCATCCATGGTAAGTTTTCCTTCCGAAGCCGAGTTGTAAAGCGTGACCACCAATGTGTCCCAACTTTCAGGTAGTGAACTTAGGAGCAACAAGGATTGTAGCTCATCGTCGATTTTCATCTCAATCTTTCCCAATTGGTTCACAAGCCCCTTGAAGCTATTCAAGTGCTCAATCATATTTTGTCCATCCTTGTACTCCAATTTTACTATTCGCCTTACTAAGTGGGCTTTGTTACATGGTGTCTTCTTTTGAATCATGAACTCAAGTTTTGTCCAAAGCTCAAAAGCATTTGTGTAATTAGAAACATGATCAAATAAACTACAATCAATGTACTTACGAATCATGGCGACCGCTTTCCTATTCAGGAGCTCCCACTCTTTATCGTTCTTCTCCGCTGGCTTAGTCTCCTCCACAATTGGTTCATACAAATCCTTGCAAAATAGATGATCCTCTATCATGGGATTCCAATAGGCATAGTTATCCGCCGTGAGCTTGAATATTTCTCCATCATTAGTGATACTTGCCTCCATCTTGACGCCCACAAGAAACTAACGCCGAACAACCTTGCTCTGATACCACTGTTAGGAAAAATTGATATTTCCTTCTTTGTGTGATCAAGATGACTATTGAAAAAGAAAGAAAAATAGGACACCACTATTTGGTAATGTGGAAAACCCAAATCGGAAAAAAATGTGGGACTATGTAGTCCAAATCTTCCACTATATGAGGGTATAGTAGGGTTACAATATCTCAACCATGTAGGATGTATTACAAGGTTACTCACACAATGGTGGAACATTCACTAACTAGAGAGGATGAAAATTTCTCTCTAACTCCACTCTCTCAATAGAAGGATGAAAGTCGCTATAAATTGGAGTGAATGAGATTGAATGATGAACTCTTCTCCAACACCTCTACTTATAGGTAAACCAAACATGTTCTAGAATTCTCTTCTATTTCTCCAAGAACCATAGTAAATGTTTGAAACCTTCTGGGAGATAGTGCAGATTTTTACCCCATTTTCCTAGAAACATCTTCCCTCTTCCATCAATGAAGAATTCTAGAATTAGGGAGGAAACCACCAAGTATATACTAACACGGGTAGAGATTTGGAAGTAAAAAAAATTGTAACATATGAATATTATTTAGAGCATATGGAACAACTGTCCATGGATCAACACGGTTGAAATTTGTTCGAATCTTATTACAAAATAAACATTGGGCGACCCCATTCCTATACAGAAATAGCCATTTTTATTACAAGAAGAAATAGAAAGCCAGTTCTACATCTTCCATGAAAACAAATGAAGGAAAAACCACCTAGAAGGGTCCTAAGAATGTCATCAAAAGAGACGAGCAACTTCTTTCCATCCAGAAGCCCATTCAAACAACCTCAAATGTCCATCAGACCCCAGTTTCAAGTACTGTGCAGAAGCAGCCAGGGGAAGGCTTATAACTGAATCAGGAGCACTGGGTTCAGAAGAATGTACATACGAAGCCAAGCTACCATTCTGAAACTTAACATAGCTAGCTTCTCTGTTCAATTTATTACGACCAACCAACTTCTGAAAATTGATCTGTGGAGGATTGGACTCCCTGAAAGCAAACAAACCTCTGCTGTTCACCAAAACAGAGAACAACCTTCCATCACCGAAGTTGGTTTCAGAAACACTAGCCCTCAATCTCTGCCCTGAGACCAACTTTTGGCTTGGAACCAAGGAATCAGTTGGATGATCAAATGATTGCCAGACAACCTTGTTATCAGCACCTAACAAAACCAGGTTTCCACTGTCCGACGAGCTCAGCCTCTCGACAGATTTCCCAGCAGTGTTTGAAAACCAGGCGAGGGTCCCATCGGCATCCCTCAACACGAGGTTTCCTCCGGGTGTGAGCTGGAGTGTCGCATTGATCCCCACAGGGCGGTTTCTGTTATCGGCCCAGAACCTTGGGGAAGCCTAAGCTGGGCGTCAGATGAAGGAGGCGCTGTTTGTCTGAACTATGAAGACGGCGAAGATGTACTTGTCGCATGCTCCATTGCAGAAGAACCCGAATGCGTATCTCGGGCCAAGCGTTCCTCTCAGAAGGACGGCTCTCACCAATGAGCCGTCTGTGAAGGCTACGGAGTGCGGCGCCGTGGCACTGTTGATCCAGGTTGTGGAAAGGTTGGCGGTTGGGTAATCAAAAGGGCCTTGTGCGTTTGCTGTGTGAATTGAAATGAGAATGGTTGCGATTGTAGCGAGAATAAGATTGAATTGTGTAGCCATTTTGCTGGATTGTGGTAGGATTTGAGGATGGATGAGCGAGATTTTATAGTCGTCACTTTTAGACGTCAAAACCTCGTACCATGAAGGTTCTTACGGCCATATGGGCAAAGTGGATGTTAGTACGTTTTCTGCTCCTTCCGTTTGAAATTGAATATTGGTTTTTTTATAATTATTCTTTATATAACTTTAACCACATATCTGAATAATGAAACTTGAAAGTTTGGTAATTTCGAAAAATCGTTTCTGATTTGATATTCACGCAGTAATGAGTGATTTATACCCAAACTCAAATATACAAGAGTTGATTAACCTGACTACTCCCTCTGTCTCATTTCAATATGTAATTTAACTATTTATTTAGTTAAAAATTTTCAACTTTGACCTCAAAATTGAATAAGTGTATAAGCATAAATATTATTGAGTGATACATTTTTTGATTCCTTATAACATATATTTTCATAATATCAATTTTTTACAAGATTGTTGTGGGAATTGAGTATTGATGAGCGAGATTTTATAGTCATTTTTTTTACGTACCATGACGGTTCATATAAGCAAGTGGATGAATATGTTATGAATAATGAAATGCTCATTAGCAATAATCTAGATTTGTGATAATTAATTATATCACTATGTATTTATCATAGGAGAATACTATACCATTACCCCAAAGTTCTCCTATAAATACCCCCTAAGAGGATGAAAAAAAATGTACCTCTCATTCTCTCATTTATCACTTTTTCTCATCTTATCTTCTTCTCCATTCTCTCATTCTTACTTCTCATATCAAGTCCTTTGCTAATTTCTTAATAAATGAGTACAAAGTTAGTAAAATCACAACACGTTATCATCACGATCACTCTCCATCTTCATTAAAGTAAGTTATTTTCTAAAAGTTGTGAGAATTTTGTGATATGAATCAAAATGTTTGGGCTTTAGCTTATCTCTTGCAACAGAATATGGTTAACCTTTGAGTTTTTTTGGCTTCAACTTGAAGATCTATGAATGGTTAGTGTAATTGCCTAAAGATCCATTAGTATATCATAATGACGAGTAATGATCCTAAGGATGTGAACCATGCCACTGACTTAAATGTTTGAAGATGTTACAACATATAAAACTAGAAACAAACAAACATGTCTCCTTTCTTAGTTAAAACTAGTGTTGTTGTGCTATTGCACCTGAGATTCCTTTTAGTTAATCACAAAATTCTGGACCAAAATGTATCTTCATCTCAATGTACTCCTAAATGTGATTTATAATAATTAACTTTCTAACTTTATAACATCATTAATCTTCTAACTACATAACACCATATTACTATACAAAGGAGGTTTTGTCGCCTTATGGTATCGTAATGTTATTTATAATAATTAACTTTCTAACTACATAACACCATATTACTATACAAAGGATCCTTTGCCACCTTATGGTAATGTGATGTGATTTATTAAGTTTCTAAATGCATAACACTATATTTCTATACACAGGAGGCTCTGCCACCTTATAGTAAAACAATGTGATCTACATCTAACTAATCTTTAACTGCTTCATTTTAATATTTCTATAATTAATTATGATTTTAATATATTTGTCTATTTATCCAATGACGTTACATTGCTAATCTACTCTTAATATTTTAACTATAATTAATTAATATAACAGTTATAAAACGACGGTAATATAACGGCTATAAATGGATATATTTTGCATTATAAATACAAAAACATTAAATGATACAAAACCACGTCCTCTCTTCTACCACATATTTTCGCTAAATTTGCCGATAAAATATCCAGACTAATATTTGTCTTTGTTGTTGTAATTATTTTAGTATTATATGCTACTATTCTCACCGTAGAAGTTTCACCAAAAGATTTTCGTTTTTCTTCATTGATGATCGGAATCATTAATTACTCTTTATTTTTTGCAATCATTATAGACTTCTATATTTTGAATTAAATGTAATGAACTATTTTACTTTCCTTATTAGTTATCATCATGTCAAACCTTATGAAGCTTGAAAAACAACTATATGTCATGGAAGATAGACGTTGAGATGCACTTGGAATCAATGAACCTCCTTGAGACAATCTAAGAGGGGAATAGCTCATCAAGGATGGACAAGGCAAGATCATTAATCTTCCTTCGTCGACATCTTGATGTAATTCTCAAAAATGAATATTTCACTATGAAAGATCCACTTGAGCTGTGAAAATTTTTGAAAGAAAGATACGATCACACAAGATATGTAATGCTCCTGATATACCGCAATGACTAGAACAATCTACGGTTCCAAGACTATAAGAAAGTCTGTGACTATAATTCTGCAATGTACACAACAGTAACCCACTTGACATACTATTGGGTTACAATAACTATAATGAAATGCAGGAAAAAACACTTTCTTTTTTCCATGCATCAAATGTGACAGTGCAACAACAATATCATGTGCGAGGTTTTAAAAGATATTCTGAATTAATTACCTGTCTCCTCATTGCTGAAAAGAATACTGAGTTGCTGACGAAGAATCATCAATCTCACCCGACTGGCTCAAAAGTGTTTCCTGAAGGAAACGTTATTAACTCCGACGAACCTAAACGCAAGAATTATTTTCAGGGTCGAGAGAGAGGTTGAGGTCGTGGATGAGGTTGATGTCGAGGTCGTGGTCATGGTTAAGGATGCAGTCGAGGTGGTTACAATTTGTCCTATAAATCCGGTAACTACTACCACAAGAAGCATCAATATGAGAGGAACTATGAAAGTACCCATATAATGAGAAAAGATGCCAGTTCATCAAAGGGATATGGAACCTCTTGTTTCAGATGTGGTGGTAGAGGGCATTGGTCAAGAGTCTGCAGAGTCCCAAAGCATTTATGCGAACTCTACCAAGAGTCCATAAACAAAAAGAAGAATGAGGTCAACTTCAATGAATCCACTCATCTCGAAGCATCTGATTTTAATGATGATTTCATGGACATAGTTGGTGATTTCCTTGAACCAGAAAATTGTGGAAACTAAAAGAAGGAGAATTGTATAACTATTATTGGGAATGAAGCTAGATGGTCTAATGTCTATTTGTATCTCTTATATATATTGTTTTATTTAAAAGTCTGCTACTTTCAAATTTATTATCTTTCTTATCAAAATGTATTTTGTTCTTAGTTAAAGTGGTGAAATGGATAAGGCTAATCGTGAAGCCAACCTAAGGATTAAAAATGAAGAAATTTGCATTCTCGATTGTGGAAAAATGCACACTATCATGAAAGATTAAAGGTTTTTATCAAAGATAAAACAAACACAAACCATTGTGAATACAATATCGGGTTCTGTAAATCTAATAGAAGGAGTTGGCAAGGCAAACTGTACAATGCCGAATGACATAATTTTTACAATAAATAATGTCTTATTTTTGCCAAAGTCCAAAAGGAACTTATTGAGTTTCAATGATATATATTCTCATGGATTTGATATAAGCAAAAATTTAATTTGCTTTTTGTCAGATACTCATCATTATTTTACTTTCCTCTTTAACTGCTCATTTTGTTGTCTATATTTAAGGCCCCTTCTTCCTTCTCGCTTCAACTTCTTATCTTCATTGTCCAGAGTTTGTCTTTTTTGTACTAATTCCTAAATCTTATGCGCGTAATCCACCCTCAGCTCTCTCAAGGGTAAGTTCCCTTGTTTGAATGATTTCTTATACCTCTACTGTGTTCTTTTTCTATGGTTCTGGTTGTCTATGTGACTTACTTCCGATCATCTTCTCTGGCCTATTTTCTGTAAATCCATTTTGTAATATATTTACTTCTATTGTATTTTAACTGAGACTATCGCTTCCCAATTTTAGAACCTCCACGTCTTCCTTTAATCATGGTAAGTCCCCCGTAGAAGATGTTGGTTCCAGTGGGGATTCCGACTATGTTGTCGGATCCTTCATCGTTTATTTAAATGACTTAAAGAACTTCTTTCCTTTTCTGTCTACTTAAAAGCTTTGTTCGCCTTCTAAATCTGAGTGTGTTCGCAACCTTCCTCATGGCTATACATCTAGCTTTCTAACATATTTGAACTTTGGTCTCTATTTTCCACTTTCCGAACTTGTGATTGCACTGCTTCATTAGTATAAGATTGCTTTGGCCCAATTTCATCCTAAGGGTATCGCTATTATGATGGGTTTTCTTTGCGTGTGTGTAAATGCGAACATACCTTTTAGAATTGGCTTATTCTGCAATTTATACCACCTTTGAAAAGTGAAGAATACTATGGACGAATTCACCCTATATCCTGTAATATCCAGGGTAGAGCTTGTGAGTGGCTTCCCCAGTAATGTTGGCAATTAGCATAAATAATATTTTTTTTATCAAAGCCAAACAAACTACTGAGTCTGATGTACCTTCGTGGAACTACAAAGTTCCTAAATCTAAGCTTCCTAACTTGAGTGTTTGTTATACTAAGGAGATGCCGATCATGGCTACGCTTCGCATACATACCCAACATCTTTGCCATGCTGACTCTGACACTGAAGGTGTCTTGTTCGCCTATATTATAATTTGTTTTACTGTGTATTTTATAGCAGGTTGTATCACTATTTTTCTTTCCTGTGTGAGTTTGTTTCGACATATGATGTTTCTTATTGTGGTAGACATGGATCTAACGAAAGGTGACATTGATCCGTCAATCTTCAATGACGATAAAGTGAATATGGCTATCATTCAGAATAACCATACTGGTGATGCCTACGCTGCATCTCTGTAGACGATCATCATAGGCTTTAAGGGTAAAGACACTGATGGTGGGAAAACTAGCCATCGTCGAACTCCGAACCATCAGAAAGCGAATAATAGTAAGAGGGATCGGAGCAGCTATCAAATAGGTCATCCTGCCCATCCTTTTATAAAGGGGCGTGGCCACCAAACTGCTTTGGCAATTATAGAGCAGAAGGAAGACTCCCTGGCCCAGGGGGTAATTTCTATTTTTTGGCCTTTCACCACCAAACACACTAGTTGCGATTAGGCTGCAATTTTCCTTGAGCAACTTGTATTACATATTACTCCAGCATTTATAACGTAGCGAGTACTTTCATTTCCTATGTTTTACACTTGTAAGGTTAGTGAGGACCTAAACATTACGAGTGAGTGATTATCCAAGCATTCTCCTGCTGATGATTCAATGGTGGAGAAATACAAATTTCTGGAGACTATGTTTTCGCTGTTGGAGAGCTCGTTGAAAGCTGCTGAGGAGAAAGTGAAGGTTGCTCAGGAGAAGGTGAAAGCTTGCAAAGAAGAGGCGAGCGCTACTAGGGAGAGTTTGAGGCTCGCGGGGGTGGAGTCTTCTGAGCTTCATTTTCAATTGGATCATATGCAAACCAATGGACTTGCTTTCACTGAATATTCCCAAGTACTGGTGGATCAGTTGTGCAAGACAAAGTCCTTATCTCCAAGGCTAGATGAATTGTCAGGTATTGCGAGGTCGTGAAGAATGTACGACAGTGGAATCCTTGTGTGACTGCAAAAGTGTACCCACAATGGTGAAGTGCGTTGAAACTCTGGAAAGAAAGAGGGCCGACCAGAATCAAGCCTTCATTAATAAGATTGCTGACGGGGTTCATCCGTATGCCTTGCTTTCACATCTCGCCAGTCTTCCTAGTCTCTCGTCATTAGCTAAGCTGAAAAGTGTGAGGTGGATTATTATGAAGAACTTCCATTTAAGCACCGCGCTGATGTTGCGACTATTGATCTAGATGCCAACGTGGGTAATGCAAGTACTGAATCTCCTCTCCTTCAAGCCAGTGATAATGATTCCCCTCAGCCGAAATCGTTGCCTCTGTAATCGTCGCTCTAGTTCCGCCTATCCCTAACCCTGAAGTTAGTTAATTTTTGGTATTTCTTCATATACATTGGGTTGTTGGGTTGTACTCTGAAAACTATCTTTTAGTGTTTGTATTCGCTATTCGCACGACTTTATTTATAAGAGTTGATATGCTTGTTGTCTCATATTTTCTTATCAGCCTTACTCGTGTGCAGGGTTCAACATTTTGATCGATAGTAAATTTCTAAAAAGCTTTGATTTTATGGGACGTAATGACCCTCTCTCTGAACCCATTAGTTTGCTTCGTGCTACTCAATCGTTTACTGAAGAATGTGCAGTGGATGTTTCCTCTGACCTTTTTACACAAGTGGAGTCACTTCCCCTATGTATTGGGTGGAAAATTCCTTTTCCTTCTGTCCCTCCATCTTCCTATGCACATTGCCATTGTAGTAAGCTTATTCCTAATGGATACAATGTTGAAACGCTTGGGAAGGATATTGTTCATGGGCTAGTCGATCTTGAGTCTGCTACCGCATATATCTGATCACTTAACCTTCCTGTTCTTGTTCAAGATTGGGCTCCATATTTGGGAATTTGATAGAAGTATATGTTCTTGGGTATTGATGATCTTGAAAAGAAATGGGTTACGGTCGTGAAGGAAATTCAAGATGCTTTGCAAGTTCCGTACAGGATCCTGAGCAAAAAAAATGTCCTTATTTACTGTCAGCAACTAAACCTTGTGAAGATGCTCTGACAAGAAATAGAGGCTAGGAAGTGTATCGCGAGAAAGTCTAGCGAAGCCCATCATAAAATACTGATTATTGATAAGCAATGTGGCCGTATTGATGACCTGCTCGAAAAGCTTAAGAAGAAACAAGTTGAAAATGAGCATCTCTCGTCCTATGCTGTTGGATGGAAAAATTAGTTTGATGAACAGATTGCCATAATCACGCAGCTCAAGGGGAAAATGAAGATCTTTGTGTTGAATGTAATAGTCTTGATTCTCATGTTCATCAATTGGAGCAAGCTTGCACTGACTACCAGAAACAACCTCAAGTTCCTCCTTCATCGTCATAGCGTACCACAAGCCATGGTGACTTAACTGTTGGTGGTGAAAATTGAAAAATTAGGTTGTCAGATGCTGTCCGATCTCATAGTCATTGTCTTGGAGGGAAAGTTTGGAATCTAAGGACGAGGATAGAACAATATGAGGAAACAATGAACATTATGAGTATGCAGTTGGATCATGAAGAGTTTGGTCCTATAACTGACTTTAAGGGTTATTATGCCAAACATCTTGATCGTATGAGATGAAGAGGTATAACCCATCACCCTGCATACTTACATATGCAGTGGAAATATGATCACTTAGTTAGCGAGCAGCGTGAGGCAGAGGAACGTTACTGCTGAGCTGAGCAACGTCCATACTGTGGTGAACGATTTTCTCGTGAAACCGAGCGTCCTTCTTACGAGGCTAAACTTAATCATCGTCGCGATGGTTCTTCTACTTCTGGACCATAATGCTCCTTAAGACATAGATAGTGTGTCTTGTTTGTTGTTATTGATGATATGATCATCTGTATGTTTTGCTAACGTTGGGGTTTACAACTCATCTTGTACTGATAACGATTTTGTCCTATCGGTTTTCCTTCCATGTTTATCGATCCTTTGCGATCCTGTGCTTTGTAGGTGTATCTGCCTAAATAAATTTCTTTCTTTGTTAATGTTGCTAGATTTATTACTTGTAACTTGTTTAGTGTACGAAGCTGCAAGTTCAAAAGCTTGCCGGCATCTCTAATTGAGCAATATCTATAGCTTTCGTTTGTTTGATTTGTGAAGTTTCAAAATCTAGAGTTTGTAAGCATCGCTATTTGTGCAAGATCTATGGCCTGCAATTTGTGTGATTCATGAAACCACAAGATCCAAAGCTTGTCAGCATCAATATTGAGCAAGATCTATAGCTTGCGTTTGTTTGATTTGCAAAGTTGCAAGATCTAAAACTCATAAGCATTGCCAATTCCGCAAGATCTATAGCTTACAGTTGTTTGATCTGCAAGATCTAAAGATTGCGAATATTGAACGGGATGCAGGATCCATAAGCCGCTGTTAATTTTTTTTGTCAAGTCTTAGAAAAAAAAGGAAGAATAGGAAGCGTAGTCATGGTCTAGTGAAGTGGGTTTTTATATTAAAAATGTACGATGGAAATGATATCGCGGCGAAAATAGTGATACTAAAGGAAAACAAGGATGATGTCCTTGTGTCTATATAGGGAGTTTCTTGCTATTTTTCTTTTAGGCATAAAACCTTTTTAAGTCAAACACATGCCACGTGTTCGGAACTGTCGTGCCATCCATTCTTTCCAACTCATAGTTGTTAGACTTATAAGCCTTCATGACTTTGTATGGTCCTTCCCACTTTGGACATAGTTTTCCTCGCTCTTCAGGAATGCTAGACTCATTTTCCTCAGCACCAGATCCCCAATCTGAAATCGTCTTTCCTTCACTTTCTGATTGTACGCTATTGCCACTTTTTCCTTATGTTTAGCTTCCATGATACTTGCCAAGTTTCTTTGCTCCTTTAGTTTGTCTAGCTCCAGCTTCAACACATCTGGACTGTCTATCTCCTTAATTGCTTATGCCCAGACTTGAATTTCCAATTTCCTAGGGTAAGACTTCTTCGTGATTATACACCAAATGGTATGGCATCTTTCCTGTTAGCTGTCAGATAGTTGTTCTATACGACCATAGCGTGTTTGGTAGCTCATCCACCAATCATGTTCACTTTCCTTCCAATCACTTATGTATCCCCTGAACTATGGTAATGTTTGTCACTTCCACTTGGCTATTAACTTGAGGATGTGCCACGGAGGTAAACTTCTGAGCAATCCCAAACCTCGAACGCCAGCCGGTAAATTCTACACTTGTGAATTGTGTGCCGTTCTCTATGACAATAGCCTGTGGCACCCCGAAGCGGCACACGATGTTTTTCCATACAAATTTCCTAGTTGCTTTGGTTGTGAGACGTCGAAATGGCTTAGCTTCAACCCACTTTCTGAAGTAATCGACTGCTACAATGAGGAACTTAGCTTTTTTTTCTCCTCTTGGGAATGGTCCCACTAAGTCAATCCCCCACTTGTTAAATGGCCAGGCTCCGTAGATTCCTGTTAAAGTTGATTGCGGCGTATGCGACATCGAAGCATTGATTTAGCAACTCCTACACTTAAGAACAATGTTGTGTACATCGTTGAACATAGTCATCCATTAGTATTAAAAGATATTCTGAATTAATTACTTGTCTCCTCATTGTTGAAAAGAATAATGAGTTACTGAGGAAGAATCATCAATCTCGCCCGACTGGCTCAAAAGTGTTTCCTAGAGCAAATGTTATTAACTCCGACGAACCTAAATGCAAGAATTATTTTCAGGGTTGAGAGAGAGGTTGAGGTCATGGATGAGTATGATGTCGAGGTCATGGTCATGGTTAAGGATGCAGTCGAGGTGGTTACATTTGTCCTATAAATCCGGTAACTACTACCACAAGAAGCATCAATATGAGAGGAACTATGAAAGTACCCATATAATGAGAAAAGACTCCAGTTCATCAAAGTGATATGAAACCTCTTGTTTCAGATGTGGTGGCAGAGGGCATTGGTCAAGAGTCTGCAGAGTCCCGAAGCATTTATGCGAACTCTACCAAGAGTCCATAAAAGAAAAGAAGAATGAGGTCAACTTCAATGAATCCACTCATCTCGAAACATCTGATTTTAATGATGATTTCATGGACATAGTTGGTGATTTCCTTGAACCAAAAAATGGTGGAAACTAAAAGAAGGAGAATTGTATAACTATTATTGGGAATGAAGCTAGATGGTTTGATGTCTGTTTGTATCTCTTATATATATTGTTTTATTTAAAAGTCTGCTACTTTCAAATTTATTATCTTTCTTATCAAAATTTATTTTGTTCTTAGTTAAAGTGGTGAAATGGATAAGGCTAATCGTGAAGCCAACCTAAGGATTAAAAATGAAGAAATTTGCATTCTCGATTGTGGAAAAATGCACACTATCATGAAATATTAAAGGTTTTTCTCAAAGATAAAACCAACACAAACCATTGTGAATACAATATCGGGTTCTGTAAATCTAACTGAAGAGTTGGCAAGGCAAACTGTACACTGCCGAATGACATAATTTTTACAATAAATAATGTCTTATTTTTGCCAAAGTCCAAAAGGAACTTATTGAGTTTCAATGATATATATTATCATGGATTTGATATAAGGAAAAAGGTAATTTTCATTTTGTCAAATACTCATCATTATTTCACTTTCCTCTTTAACTGCTCCTTTTGTTGTCTATATTTAAGGCCCCTTCTTCCTTCTCGCTTCAACTTCTTATCTTCATCGTCTAGAGTTTGTCTTTTTTGTACTAATTCCTAAATCTTATGCACCTAATCCATCATCAGCTCTTTTAAGGGTAAGTTCCCTTGTTTGAATTATTTCTTATACCTCTACTGTATTCTTTTTCTCTGGTTCTGGTTGTCTGTGTGACTTACTTCCGATCATCTTCTCTGGCCTATTTTCTGTAAATCCCTTTTGTGATATATTTGCTTCTATTGTATTTTAACTGAGATTATCACTTCCCCGATTTTAGAACCTCCACGTCTTCCTTTAATCATGGTAAGTCCCCCGTAGAAGATGTTGGTTCCGGCGGGGATTCCAACTATGTTGTCGGATCCTCCATCGTTTATTTAAACGACTTAATGAACTTCTTTGCTTTTTGGCCTGCTTAAAAGCTTTATTCGCCTTCTAAATCTGAGTGTGTTCGCAACCTTTCTCATGGCTATACATCTAGCTATCTAACATATTTGAACTTTGTTCTCTATTTTCCACTTTCCGAACTTGTGATTGCACTGCTTCATTAGTATAAGATTTCTTTGGCCCAATTTCATCCTAAGGGCATCGCTATAATGATGGGTTTTCTTTGCGTTTGTGTAAATGAAAAAATACCTTTGATAGGTGAAGAATACTATGGACGAATTCACCCTATATCCTGTAATTTCCAGGGTAGAGCTTGTGAGTGGCTTCCCCAGTAATGTTATCAAAGCCAATAAACTACTGGTCTGATGTACCTTCGTGGAACTACAAAGTACCTAAATCTAAGCTTCCTAACTTAAGTATTCGTTCTACTAAGGAGATGCCGATCGTGGCTACGCTTCTCGTACATACCCAACCCCTTTGCCATGCTAACTCTGACACTGAAGGTGTCTTGTTTGCCTATATTATAATTTGTATTACTGTGTATTTTAGAGTGGGTTGTATCACTATTTTTCTTTATTGTGTGAGTTTGTTTTGACATATGATGTTTCTTATTGTGGTAGAAATGGATCTAACGGAATGTGACATTGATCCGTCAATCTTCAATGACGATAAAGTGAATATGGATATCATTCAGAATAACCATGCTGGTGATGCCTACACTGCGTGCGTCTCTGTAGCCGATCATCACAGGTTTTAAGGGTAAAGAGACTGATGGTGGAAAAACTTTCCGTCGTCAAACTCTAAACCATAAGAAAGAGAATAATAGTAAGAGGGATCGGAGCAGCTATCATACAGGTCATCCTGCTCATCCTTTTATAAAGGAGTATGACCACCAAACTACTTTGGCAATTACAGAGCAGATTGAAGACTCCCTGGCCCAGGGGGTAATTTCTATTTTTTGGCCTTTCACCACCCAACACACTAGTTGCAATTAGGCTGCAATTTTCCTTGAGCAACTTGTATTATATATTACTCCATCGTTTATAACCTAGCGAGTACTTTTGTTTCCTATGTTTTACTTTTGTAAGGTTAGTGAGGGCCTAAAGATTGTGGGTGAGCGATTATCCAAGCATTCTCCTGCTGATGATTCAATGGTGGAGAAATACAAATTGCTGGAGACTAAGTTTTTGCTGTTGGCGAACTCGTTGAAAGCTGCTGAGGAGAAAGTGAAGGTTGCTCAGGAGAAGGTGAAAGCTTGGAAAGAAGAGGTGAGCGCTGCTAGGGAGAGTGTGAGGCTCGCGAGGGTGGAATCCTCTGAGCTTCATTTTCTGTTGGATCATATGCAAACCAATGGACTTGCTTTCACTAAATATTCCCAAGTGCTGGTGGATCAGTTGTGCAAGACAAAGTCCTTTTATAATTTTTTTAAGGATATCTCCAAGGCTGGATGAATTGTCAGGTATTGCGAGGCAGTGAAGAATTACGGCAGTGGAATCCTGTGTGACTGCAAAAGTGTATCCACAATGGTGAAGTGCGTTGAAACTCTGGAAAGAAAGAGGGCCGACCAGAATCAAGCCTTCATTGATAAGATCGCTGACGAGGTTCATCTGTATGCCTTGCTTTCACATCTCGCTAGTCTTCCTAGTCTCTCGGCATTGGCTGAGTTGAAAGCGTGTGAGGTGGATTATTATGAAGAACTTCAAATTAAGCACCGCGCTGATGTTGCGACTGTTAATCCAGATGCCAACGTGGGTAATGTTAGTACTGAATCTCCTCTCCTTCAAGCCAGCGATGATGATTCCCCTCAGCGGCAATTGTTGCCTCTACAATCGTCGCTCTAGTTCTGCCTATCCCTAACCCTGAAGTTAGTTAATTTTTGGTATTTCTTCATATACATTGGGTTGTTGGGTTGTACTCTTAAAACTATATTTTAGTGTTTGTATTCGCTATTCACACGACTTTATTTATAAGATTTGATATGCTTGTTGTCTCACATTTTCTTATCAGCCTTACTCATGTGCAGGGTTCAACATTTTGATTGATAGTAAATTTCTAAAAAGCTTTGATTTTATGGGACATAATGACCCTCTCTCTGAACCCATTAGTTTGCTTCATGCTACTCAATCGTTTACTAAAGAATGTGCGGTGGATGTTTCCTCTGACCTTTTTACACGAGTGGAGTCACTTCCCCTTTGTATTGGGTGGAAACTTCCTTTTCCTTCTGTCCCTCCATCTTCCTATGCAAGTTGCCATTGTAGTAAGCTTATTCCTAATGGATACAATGTTGAATCGCTTGGGAAGGACATTGTTTGTGGGTTTGTCGATCTTGACTCTGCTAGCGCATATATCTAATCACTTAACCTTCTTGTTTGTGTTCAAGATTGGGCTCTATGTATGGGCATTTTCTTGAAGTATATGTTCTTGGGTATTGATGATCTTGAAAAGAAATGGGGTACGGTCATGAAGGAAATTCAAGATGCTTTGCAAGTTCTGTACAGGATCCTGAGCAAACAAAATGTCCTCATTTACCATCAACAACTGAACCTTGCGAAGATGCTCCGACAACAAATAGAGGCTAGGGAGTGTATCGCGAGCAAGTCTAGCGAAGCCCATCATAAAATGCTGATTATTGATATGCAATGTGGCCGTATTGATGACCTGCTCGAAAAACTTAAGAAGAAACAAGTTGAAAACAAGCACCTCTCATCCTATGCTGTTGGATGGAAAAATAAGTTTGATGAACGGATTGCCATGATCATGCAGCTTCGAGGGGAAAATGAAGATCTTCGTGTTGAATGTAATAGTCTTGATCCTCATGTTCATCAATTGGAGTGAGCTTGCACTGACTACAAGAAACAACCTCAAGTTCCTCCTTCGTCGTCATAGCGTACCTCAAGCCATGGTGACTTAACTGTTGGTGGTGGCAATTGAAAAATTAGGCTGTGAGATGCTATCCGATCTCATAGTCATTGTATTGGAGGGGAAGTTTGGAATCTAAGGTTGAGGATAGAACAATATGAGGAAACAGTGAACATTATGAGTATGCAGATGGATCGTGAAAAGTTTGGTCCTATAATTGACTTTAAGGCTTATTATGCCAAACATCTTGATCGTATAGGATGAAGAGGTATAACCCATCACCCTGCATACTTACATATGCAGTGGAAATATGATCACTTAGTTAGCGAGCAGCGTGAGGTAGAGGAAAGTTACCGCCGAGCTGAGCAACGTCTATACGGTGGTGAACGATCTTCTCATGAAACTGAGCGTCCTTCTTACGAGGATAAACTTAATCATCGTCACGATGGTTCTTCTACTTCTGGACCATAACGCTCTTCAAGACATAGATAGTGTGTCTTATTTGTTGCTATTGATGATATGATCGTCTGTATGTTTTGCTTCCATTGGGGTTTACAACTTGTCTTGTACTGATAACGATTTTGTCCTATTGGTTTTCCTGCCATGTTTATCGATCCTTTGCGATCCTGTGCTTTGTAGGTGTATCTGCCTAAATATATTTCTTTCTTTGTTGATATTTCAAGATTTATTACTTGCAACTTGTTTAGTGTACGAAGCTGCAAGTTCAAAAGCTTGTCGGCATCTCTAATTGAGCAAGATCTATAGCTTGCGTTTGTTTGATTTGTGAAGTTTTAAAATCTAGAGTTTGCAAGCATCGTCATTTGTGTAAGATCTATGGCCTCCAATTTGTGTGATTCATGAAATCGCAAGATCCAAAGCTTGTCAGCATCAATATTGAGCAAGATCTATAGCTTGCGTTTGTTTGATTCGCAAAGTTGCAAGATCTAAAGCTCATAAGCATTGCCAATTCTGCAAGATCTATAGCTTACAGTTGTTTGATTTGCAAGATCTAAAGCTTACGAACATTGAAGGGGATACAGGATCCATAGGCCACTGTTAAATTTTGTTTGTCAAGTCTTAGTAAAAAAAAAGGAAGAATAGGAAACGTAGTCATGGTCCAGTGAAGTGGGTTTTTATATTAAATATGTACGATGGCAATGATACTGCGGTGAAAACAGTGATACTAAAGGAAAACAAGGATGATGTCCTTGTGTCTATATAGGTAGTTTCTTGCTATTTTTCTTTTAGGCATAAAACCTTCTTAAGTTAGTCACATGCCACGTGTTCGGAACTGCTGTGCCATCCATTCTTTCCAACTCATAGCTGTTAGACTTATAAGCCTTCATGACTTTGTATGGTCCTTCCCACTTTGGACATAGTTTTCCCCGCTCTTCAAGAATGCTAGAATCATTTTTCCTAAGCACCAGATCCCCAATCTGAAATCGTCTTTCCTTCACTTTCTGATTGTACGCTTTTGCCACTCTTTCCTTGTGTTTAGCTTCCATGATACTTGTCAAGTTTCTTTGCTCCTTTAGTTTGTCCAGCTCCAACTTCAACACATCTGGACTGTCTATCTTCTTATAATTGCTTATCCCGAGACTTGAATTTCAAATTTCCTAGGGTAAGACTTCTTCGTGATCATACACCAAATGGTATGGCATCTTCCCTATTAGCTGTCAGATGGTTGTTCTATACAACCATAGCGTGTTCGGTAGCTCATCCACACATCATGTTCACTTTCCTTCCAATCACTTATGTATCTCCGGAACTATGGTCATGTTTGTCACTTCCACCAGCCGGTAAATTGTGAATTGTGTGCCGTTATCTATGACAATAGTCTGTGACACCCTGAAGCGGCACATGATGGTTTGCCAAACAAATTTCCTAGTGGATTTGGTTGTGACACGTCAAAATGGCTTAGCTTCAACCCACTTTCTGAAGTAATCGACTGCTACAATGAGGAACTTAGCTTTGTTTTCTCCTCTTGGGAATGGTCCCACTAAGTCAATCCCCCACTTGTTAAATGGCCAGGCTCCGTAGATTCTTGTCAAAGTTGATTAAGGCGTATGCGACAATGAATCATTGATTTGGCAACTCCTACACTTAAGAACAAGTTTTGTACATCGTTGAACATAGTCGTCCATTAGTATCCTGCTCTGACTATCTTTCTAGCTATCGTTCTGGCTCCCTGGTGCATTCCACATGAGCCTTCATGAACCTCTTTTTAAGATCTCAGTCATCTTTGTTGTCCCTACACATTTTATCCATGGGGACAAGAATCGTTTTTTTGTTTAACATCCCATCTGCGTAGGCATAATTAGAGGAACAAAATTTCAACTTTCTATTCTCCACCTTATCTTCTGGCAACGTCCTATTTGCAAAGAAATCCATTAGCGGTTTTATGCAGCTTGCCTCTTCCTCTTGTATTGTTAGCACTGTTGATATGGTGCTTCTAACTAGGACAACCTCCATGATGACATCCCCACGTTGAGAAAAGGAATCAAACCATGCAGTCTCCAGTTTGCTTATTGCATCCGTCTTTGTATTTTTGCATCATGGGACGTGTTTTATGTCAAAATATTTAAGCTGGCCTATGGTTGTCGCACCTTCACCAAATATTTCATCAATTGGTCTTCTCGTACCTCATAGTCACCTCGCACTTGCTGGACTACAATTAGAAAATAACTAGATATCCTGACACTTCCTACTTTCATTCTAATCACGAGGTCTAATTCACAAATTAGAGTTTAGTATTCTGCTTTATTGTTGGTCAGCAAGAAATTGAATCGTAATGAGTGTCTGCTCACCCCCATTTGGGTCAACTAAAAGAAGCCTCGCTCTGCATCGTTTCTTGCTTGATGCGCCATCAATGAACAATGTCCAAGCCAATTGCTCCCATTTTGTCTTACCTTTGTCAATTGTCAAGCTTTGATAGATGCTCAATTTTTATGCTTCTTCACTTGAAATTTGTGCAATGAAATCGGCCAATACTTAAGCTTTGATTGTTGTTCAAGGTTGAAATTGTATTTCAAATTGACCTAGTTCCATAGCCCATTTTGCCAATCTGCCCAAAGACTCTAGTTTAAAGAGGATGTCGTTGATTAGGAACCCTATGTAAACTACTATGTTGTGGCTATAAAGGTAATTTCTCAATCTTTGCGTCGAATAAACCAAAGCCAAGGTTAGCTTTTCTACAGGCATTAAGATGTCTCCACCTTTTGCAAGATTCTACTGATGTAATAAACCGAAAACTATCTCTGCCCTAGCAAACAAACTAACACAGAGCTGACAGCATTTTGCAAGGCTGCTAAGTACAATGTTTCTCCCGGCGTGGGCAATTTTAGCATTGGCAACATTTGAAGCCGGTCTTTTAACCCCTCTTATGCTCTCTGACAGTATTCGCTTTAACTAAATTTTCTTGATTTTCTTAGAACTTCAAAGAGTGAATAGTGCTTTTCTGCAGCCTTTTATACAAAATGACTGAGTGCTGCCAATGATTCCTTTAAGATTTGTACTTGTTTAACTGTTTATGGCTGGGGGAGATTCATAATGGCTTATATCTTATTTTGGTTAGCCTCTATACCCTTTGAGGAAACCTTGTACCCCAAGAACTTTCCAGCCCAACTCCAATTATACATTTTTTAGGGTTGAGCTTCATCCCTATGTCCTTCAAAGAGTCCAACATTTCTTTCAATTTTTTTAGCAAAGTTTCCTACCTTCTTACTCTTGATCACCATATAGTCAATGTACGCTTAAATGTTTCTACCTATTTGGTTCCTGACCGCCCTGTCAATCACCCTCTGGTACGTTGCTCCCATGTTCTTAAGCCCAGCAGGCATCTTCACATAACAAAACATACCAAAGCTCATTATGAAGGCTGTTTTCTCTTCATCGGCCGGGTTCATCAGTATTTGATGGTATCATTTGTATTCATCCATGAAAGCTAAGACTTCATGTCCTGATATCCACCAGTTGATTGATCTTTGGAAGAGGATTAGAATCCTTTAGACATGCTTTGCTCAAGTTCGTGAGGTCAATGCACATCCTCCAAGCACGACCTAACTTCTTCACCATGACCGGCTTCGCTAACCATGTTGGTTATATGACTTCCCTTATTATGCCAGCTTGTAACAGTGATGTAACCTCTTCTTCGATCACTTTCATTATGTTGCTGGCAAAGAAATGTTGTTTCGGCTTGATCGGTTTAGCTGAGCTACTAACATTCAACGAATGGGTAGCGATGCATGGGCTTACCCCTCTTATGTTCTATACATCGCATGCAAATGTATTCTTGTGGCCTTGTAATATTTGTATTACCTTTACCTTTTCTTCAGTTAGAAGAAATTTTCCAATCTTTACACATATTGAGTCATTTTCGACGTCTAGGTTTACTAACTCCGTTTCTTCACCTAGGTCCACTGATTCATCTGAATGTTCTAGTAAGCCTCCTCCTGAAATAGTGTTAACCAGCTTGGCCTTTTCTCCTATCGTTCCTACCTTTATTGCTATAACCACGTATTGTCTGGCTGCTTGCTGGTTTCCTCTAATTGTTGCTACTCCAGCGGGGGTCAGGAATTTCATTACCAAGTGATAAGAGGACTAGAATGCCTTATCTTTGTTCATCCACGACCTTTTAATTATAGCATTAAATGTACTTGGGGCATCCATAACCATGAAGTCGCACATGATTCTGCAATTCTTCCCGCTTTCCACAATTGTAACGGGCAACTGTATATTTCCCAAATAATTCCGCTCGCCCTGTGAATCCAACCAACAAAGATGTAGATCTTTTTAAATCTGTTCTTTTCAAGCCCAACCTTTTGAAGAAATTAACAAATAGTATCTCGACCGCACTACCATCTTCTACAAAAACTCCATGAACAGTTGCATTTTTGGGTTTTGCTATGATGACCATTAGATAATTGTGTGGTGAGGCATTGGGTACTGCATCCTCTTTGCTGAAGATAATTGCTTCATGTGGGCGAAACCTTTTAGCAGCTGGTTCTTGTGGAGGGGAATACCTTGCCATGGCCTTCCATGCATTGATAGATAGTGAATCTATGGAACCTTGAATAGAGAAAATAATTGTCTCTGGTGCTTTGCTATCCACGTTGTCGTTGTATTCTACAGCCGCCGTCATTTTTTTTATTCTTAGCCATTGTCGATGCAGTACCTTGGTTTCATGGAGATGGATTTGGTGTCTTGCTTGCATCCACATACTGACTTGTAGCCTCCTTTCTGTACTGGCCCAAGTTTTCATTCCTCTAATTCTCTTCAATCTGTCTCCTTAGGTCCCTGCAGTACTCTATGTCATGGCCATGATCTTTCTGAAAGGCACAATAAAACACTCGGGATTATTTTTTGGCGGTGCTATAATCGTTGCTGGTTCATGGAATAGATCTGTATTCGCTATCCTTATTTCTTTCCTTGTCTTCGTCAAAGGCATATCTTGAAATGGCAAACCATGCGAGCCTTTTTTTCCTCTTCTGAAAGTGGTGTTTACTTTTCCTTTTTATGCTAGTGTTTTTGTGAATCATCCATTGTTCACTTTTCACCCCGCTCATTCTCTATCTTTCGATTGTTTGCTTCCTCTGTTCACACATGCCGTTTGATAATTTCCCTTGGGTTTTCCAGCATATCCTTTGTCAGTTCCTTGTAAAACTATACAGATCTCATGCCCCCCCATAAAAGCACCTAATGATGATTGAAACAACAAATCTCAAACTTGTAGGCTCTCAGTGAAGAACTGGCTATGGTACTCCTCAAGGCTTTCATCACTTTGTTGTGCTATATATTGGAGATCCGCAATTTTTCTAGTGAACTTCTACTTTTGGTAGAAACGTCCCAAAAATAAATCTGACATTTGTACCCAAGACTTCATACTTCCGTGTGGAAGGTCTTCGTACCACGTAATCACAGTGCCTTATAGAAAGATGGGAAATGGTTTGCAAACTAGTTCTATGTCTGTATTCGGAATCTCATATTGTTTCTATGTGAATGTAAGAACTCTTTTGGATGCGTGGTACCATCACAAACTTTAACGTTTAGAGAAAGCTTGAAATATTTAGGCATCCGAAAGTCACGTAAATGTGGTGCGAGAGGCTACTTATTCATGTCATCTTCTGCGATAATGTCATGCAGCTCTTCCTCATAGCAGAGATGTTCGCATTCTTGATTTTCCCTTTTCTCTGGCCTCAGGGGGTTTTTGCCTCAGAGCCTTCAATATTGATCGTACAGATCCTCCCTGTTCGCCTCTGCGAACGCTTGCTTTTCCTATCACAGTTTGGAGATTCTGCCTCCTCTTTTTCTTGTAGACTAAATCCTTTCTCTTTACTAGGTGTGTGATGATGTTGGTTGTGTGTTCCTTCATTTTATCCCAGCATTTGTTCTTGTGACTGATGGTTGTGGCTTTTTGCACTCCTAGTGAACGCCATTGCTTACCTGAGCAGCCTATTAATGAAAGGGAAAAAATTCCGTTCCCCACAGATGGCACCAAATAATGTGGTAGCCTCTTCTCAGTTCACTTACTTTGATTCCTTTACCTACAAATGTGGTCCCAGAAGTGAATCTGGAAGAGTGACTCCGACAATCAAGTCAGTCATCTCTTCAAGAAATGGAATTTCTCTATCTTATACAGCTTACCTTAGCTCCTACAGAGCTTGTTGTATTTATGGTCTCATTCCCTTTTTTGTTCCCTATTCTCAGGACTTTGAGCTTGTGTTCACGCCACTTCTCCCACATTCCTCGGTCGAGGCCTTTGCATTCGCTGCGTGTCCTATTTTTCCCTGCCCATGTTCTCTGCCACAAATTTTGATTCCTGTGATTGCTACACCCACCTGTTCGTTGTTTTGGACCAAAGCTTGGCAAGATAATGTTGGGTTGGGCTTTGTGACTCTCAGAACTTTTATTGTTGGGCCACACCTACACTATTTACCATATGGCATGATTGGCTGGGCCGTCCTAGTTCAACTATGATGCGAAGAATCATTGAAAATACACATGGGCATCCATTGAAGGACCAGAAGATCCCTCATGGAAAATTGTTTCAATGTAAGGCTTGTTCCCTTTGAAAACTAATCATAAGGTTTTCACTAGGACAAGTTGAAATAGAATCACCACTTTTTTTAACATATTCAAGGTGATATATGTGGAACTATCCCTCCACTATGTAGACCATTTCGATACTTCATCGTATTAATATATGCTTCTAGCAAATGGTGACAAGTATGCTTGTTATCAACTCAAAATATGGCATTTGCTAAATTACTCGATGAGATAATAACATTGCGAGCTCAATTTCTTGATCATACGATCAATAAAATCAGACTTAATAATGACCGTGAATTCACATCCCATACTTTCGATGATTATTGTATGTCAGTTGGGATTGCTGTTGAGCATCTTATTGCTCATGGGGTTATGCAATATTACATGTTGCAGCATTAATTTGTATCAGGCCAAGTGCATATCATAAATACTCCCCACTACAACTTACATTAGGCCAAGAACCAAATATATCTCATCTAAGGATTTTTGGTTGCACTATTTATGTGCCTATTGCACCACTTCAAAGAACAAATATAGGACCACAGAGAAGCCTTGGCATTTATGTAGGCTTTGAAAACCCATCTATTGTTAGATACCTTGAGCCCCTATCTGGGAATAGTTGTACAACTTGCTTTGCTGATTGCCATTTTGATGAAGAAAAATTTCCAGCATTGGCGGAGAAAAAAATCTAGAAAGAAATATTACCTGGTCTATACCAACATTATTTCATCTTGATCCTTCTACAAAAAAGCGTGATGGAAAATTCCAAAGGATTTTGCATATGCAAGATATAGAAAATCAACTTCCTGATGCATTTACAGACACAAAGAGGGAGACTAAATCTTTCATCCCAGCTGAGAATGCTCCTGCTCAAATTGAAATCCCGAAATGGAAAATTTTAAAAAAACTCACTCATGAAATCACGAAACCTGAATCGTGGAAGACCACTCGGTTCCAAAGACAAAAATCCTCAAAAAACAAAAGGATCAGAGAAACAAGATGACCCCAAAATGGAGGAACGTGTTCTTGTAGAAATACTAAACAAGTAAAATCAAGAAATTTCGATTAATTATGCCAATACAAGTATAAGGTGGAACCAAAATGTGAAAATCGATGGTGAATTCTCTTACAATTTAGCATGTGATGCTATGGATGAAAATAATGGAGATCCCGTACCACGGTCTGTTATCGAATGTAAAAATAAACACGATTGGATTGAATGGAGAAAGGCCATTGAAGCTTAATTATACTGGCTTAACTGATGCAAATTATTTGTGCATATAGTACTCACACTTGAAGATGTGAGACCCATTGGATACAAATGGGTATTTGTGCGAAAAAGAAATGAGAAAAATGAGATTGTGAGATACAAGGCTAGACTCGTTGCACAAGGTTTTTCTCAAAGGCTCGAAATTCATTTTGAGGAAACATATTCCCCAGGTATAGATGGAATTACATTCAGATTCCTTATCAGTATAGCAGTTCATGAGAAACTTAATATGCACCTTATGGATGTTGTTACCGCATACTTATACAGATTGCTTGATGTTGAAATATACACGAGGATCCCTGAAGGATTCAAAATGCATGAAACATTAAGTTCAAAACCCAGAGAAAGATATTCAATCAAATTACAAAGATCTTTATATAGATTAAAGCAATCGGGACGCATGTGGTACAACTAAAGGGATATGTCAACGACCATCTTTGTCTCTGTGTTTTCATCAAGAAGACAACATCCGGGTGTGTGATTATCATTAGCTATGTTGATGATTTGAATATCATTGGGAACAATGAAGAGATTCTAGAAGTAATCTCTTACTTAAAGAAGGAGTTCAAAAATGAAAGGCCCTAGGAAAACAAAATATTATCTTGGTTTGCAGATTGAGTACTTGCAAAGTGGGATACTTGTGCATCAATCAAATTACACAAAAAAGGTGTTAAAGAGATTCAATATGGATAAATAAAATCCATTGAGTACCCTAATGGTTGTAAGATCCCTTAATTTGGAAAGGGATCCATTTCTTCCATGTGAGGAATCTGAACAGGTTCTTAGTTCAGAAGTACCATATTTCAGTGCAAATGGTGCACTTATGTATCTCGCTAATTGTACTCGGCCTTATATAGCTTTTTCTGTTAATTTAATAGCGAGGTTCAGTTCATCTCCTACTAAAAGGCACTGGAACGGAATCAAGCATGTGTTTTGTTACCTTCAAGCGAAAATTGATTTGGGGTTATTTTATTCCAACATTACGGAAACAGTTTTGGTTGGCTGTGCCAATGCAGGTTACCAGTCAGATCTACACGAAAGGAGATTTCAAAACTGGGTATGTGTTTACTTGTGAGGGAATGCAATTTCTTAGTGTTCCCAGAAGCAAACAGTCACCACAACGTCATCAAATCATGTTAAGGTTAATGCATTGCACGAAGCAAGTCAAGAGTGTGTGTGGTTGTGATCAATGACATGACATATTAGAACCACTAATGGTCTCCTATTAAATGATGATCCCATCACACTTTATGAAGATAATGTTGCGTGTGCTAATCAAATGAAGGAAGGATACATCAAAAGCAAAAGAACAAAGCACATCCCTTAAAATTTCTTTTCATTTACTCAAGAGCTGGAAGAGAGTAATATTATCAACATCCAGTACATCCGTTCTTATGAAAATACACCAGATCTCCTCACAAAGGCTTTCCCCACTTCAGTGTTCAGAAAACATGTTCATGACATCGGAATGCGAAGTCTACAAAGTTTATGAGAAAATCATCAATGTAAATATAGGGGGAGCTATACGTGGCTGTACTCTTTTTCCCTTACTGTGGTTTTTATCCCACTGGATTTTTTCAAGTAAGGTTTTTAATGAGGCAGCATGAACACGTAATTATTGTAATGAGCATTCCAGGGAGAGTGTTATGAATAATGAAATGTTCATTAGCAATAAGCTAGATTTGTGATAATTGATTATATCACTATGTAGTTACCATAGGGGAATACTATGTCATTGCCCCAAAGTTCTCCTATAAATACCCCCTAAGAGAAAGAAGAAAAATGCACCTCTTATTCTCTCATTTCTCACTTCTTCTCATCTTATCTTCTTCTCCACTCTCTCCTTCTTACTTCCCATATCAAGTCATTTGCTAATTTCTTAATAAATTATTACAAAGTTAGTAAAATCACAACAGAATGTTAGTTTTTTAAGATACTTTTCTTCATGTGTTTTATTGAATTTGGTGCACCCAGGAGGGTAGAGAATCCAAAAAAATCACAAAATTAAAAGGAAGTATATGTAAAATAAATTACATAATTGAAAGAAAGATAATAGGCCACCAAAATTTTAAATTACGTGAACATTTTCCTTTTCCCTCTCCACTCAAATCTACTGTATGCGATATTTTATAAATATCTTTTATATCTTGTACCCTTAGATAGAATCATTTTCCATTTGTGATTTTGTATATGATGCCGATATATAGGCATCTTGTATGATCAATCAAATCACACTTTCATATTTTACATGGTATCAGAGCCTAAATCCTGAGAACCATGAATTTTTCCTTACTCATAAAAAGAAAGTCGTCGTCGCCATTCCTTCTTCGTCTGCCCTCGTGCCTATCACTGCCACTGCCATCGAGAAGCCAGTGTCATTGTTGTAGCATTCACCATCCAGCATGCACCATCACTCCATTCACGCACCACTGCGATCTCTGCCCACGCGCCGCCAAGTTTGTCTAATAGATTCCATTGATCAAGTTTTGATTGAAAACCTTGATGAAGTTCCCATTCTGGTCGTTGCTCCGCTGCTCCCCGTCCACGATGCAACCAATCTACCACCACTCGTGGAGGAACCACTGATCAACGACATCGTCCTACTCCATCGTGAGCTCTGCCAGCTCCTGCTTGCCGGCAATACCTCGGCCTTCTCTGATTCCCAGTGTCCTGTAGGTGTTTCTACCAATATGCTACATCACATATGTTCTATGTTCATCCTTCATATCATGCATGTTTTCTTATATCCTCTAAAATCTTGAAGGGTTATGATAATTATAATAATTGGAGTACCGCTATTCATCATTGATTTAATTCTAGACATAAGCTTGGTTGTTTGGATGGATCCATCACCAAGCCTTTGCCCAGTGAACCTTTTGCTAATATTTGGAGTAGTTTGAATTCTATACTTATTGGTTGGATCGTTCAGACCCTCGATCCTTCCATTAGTTTTTTTATCACTTATTATGACTCGATTAAGGAGCTGTGGGATGATCTCAAACAACGTTTCTCAATTTTACTTTGGCAGATCCAAGAAGTTATGGAATGATTTGCTTGCTTATATGCATCCAAGAACATGTGTTTCATGCCCAAATACTGTTATGGTTCAGATTGAACGAGAGAAGGAGGTGGTTCATCAGTTCCTCATTGGTTTGGATGATAGCTATGCTACTCTTCGCTCTTATATCCTTGCACAAGATCAACTTCCTTCACTAGACAAGATTTACTCCATTGTCTCTCAGGAGAAGCATTAGAAGACGGCCATCTTAGCCCGTGAATCTGCTCATTCGACAGACACCATGGCCTTTTTTGCACGTCATCGGCACAATCCTTTGGTCTGAGGTCTGCCACCGCTGCACCAGGAAGCGCCCCAGCTATCGGCGTTGACCGTCGATCTCTTACCTGCACCAATTATGACCAAAATGGTCACGATGTTACTACTTGTTTTTGTATCATTGGTTATCTGAAGTGGTTTACTGAAAATCAAGCCCGTGCATCAGGCCCGAAAGCTATCGTAAATCTCAAGAATCGCACCCAGCCTACCGCACCATTCACCAAAGTCGCCCAGCCTGTGGCCGCCGCCACTCCACCATCGGGCGCTGCCGCTGCGTGGTCACCGATTCTACTTGGTCCGCCTTTGGTCCGGAACTGTCCAAGGATAAATGGAGTACGGTTTAAACATGTTCTCTAAGTTTAATCCTATTGACAATATGTCAGGTAAGACTGTTTTACCTTGGATTCTTGACACTGGTGCTTCCTACCATATGACCGGCAATAAGGATCTTCTTTATAATGCCGAGCATGCTGATAATGTTGATGTAATCCTTCATGATGGGTCTATTTCTACTGTTGATGAACATGGAAAGCTTTGATTTGGAGACATCGTTGTAAATATTTTTTTTATTCTGGCATTACGATGCAATTTGTTATTGTTTTCCAGGTTAAATGCTGCTTTAAAATGTCTAATTATTCTTACCGAAAATTTATGTGTATTATATGATATCAGCACGAGAACAGTGATTGACGCGGGTGAATGGTGATGAGGGGTTTATTGGCTGCGCAGATTGGGAGCTTCACAGTCTACACAACTGTCTTTGTATGTTGCTGCATCAGTGTCTTCATCTGCTTTATGGCATTAGCAGTTTCGACATCCATCTCCTTTGGTGTTGTCTTATATCCTAGCTATTTTGTTACCTACTAGTGATTTTAAAAACACCATTCCCTTCTTAGTCTACCATCGAACAAAATAGTCTAGACTTAGATTTCCTTTTAGTACTCAGGCTAGTCATTTATTTGAACTTATACATTGTGATGTTTGGGGGCTTTATGGTTCACCTTCTTCTAGTGGAGAATTTTCATTTTTAACTATAGTTGATGATTATTCCTGAGTTTTTTGGGTTTATTTATTAGTTTCTAAGTCTCAAGTACCGTTGAAGATGAAGGAGTTCTTTGCATTTGTTCAGACACAGTTTTGATGTCTCATTCAACGGGTTCGGGCTAACAACAAAACTGAATTCTTGCCTCTCAGATCATATTTTTTAGAGAATGGAGTTCATTTTGAGACTTCCACAGTCTATACACCTCAGCAAAATGAGTGCACGAAATGAAAACACGGACACAATTTTAATATTTCTCGTGCTTTTCATTTCCAAGCTCATTTTCCCATAGACTTCTGGGGAGAATGAATTCTTACAGCTACCTACCTTATCAATTGCACGCCAACACCCGTGTTAGATGGCCAATCGCCCCACCAACTTCTATACGGTCGCATATTATCATACAACCATCTCCGTGTATTCGGTTGTCTATGTTTTGCTTCTTAGCTTCCACATCCGTGTGATAAGTTTGCATCCAGAAGTCGAAAGTTTATCTTTCTTGGATATCCAGTTGATAAGAAAGCATGATGCATTTATGACTTAAAGTCTCTTACTGTGTTTGATAGTTGGGATGTGATATTTTATGAAGATTGTTTTCCATATGCGTCAGTTTCCATACCAGCAGTGGCTATTGATCCAGTGCTCTTACAGTCACCTTCTATTTACAATGACTCCATTTAGGAGCCATTCGTAGAGATTCTGCTGCTGCCAGTTTCACCATCGTCAACTCGGATGACAAGGATGCTTCCACCATTGATCGTTCGGTGGCCTGCTTAGCCGCAGCTGTCCATGGCTGTGTCAACACCACCACCACCAGTCAAGCTGCCTCCAACTGCCAATCCACCGCCTACTTCTAAGCTGCAGTCTATTCCGGAGCTGCCAATTAAGCTTGTACATCCAGTTTGTTCTCTGAGTATTCGTGTTCTTCAGCCTCCGGTTAAACTTGTGGATCATGTCTTCACTGCTACTCGCTCGGTAAACCCCCCCTCCTCTGCTGATCTCTCGTCACCTGCTGCACTGTCCTCAGGTACTCGTTACCCTATTGATGATTATATTTCCCGTGATAAATTTTTGGTTTTGCATTCTAGATATATAGCCGCAGTTACAAATGTTGTTGATCCAGTTACTTATGTTGATGCTTCTCACCATCCTCGTTGGCGTGCTGCTATGTCCGACAAGATTGACGCACTCGAGTGGAATAATACGTGGGTTCTTGCTACTCTCCCACCTGGTAAAAAGGCCATTAGATGTAAGTGGGTGTATCAGACCAAGTTTAAGTTTGATAGTTCTCTTGAGCACCATAAGGTGCGTTAGGTTTTTCTTGGTAATTGTCAGATTAAGGGCACCAACTTTACTAAGAAGTTTCCTCCTGTTGCCAAGTTGAATTCAGTTCATCTTTTCTTGGCTGTTACTGCTATTTGTTGTTGGAATTTTCATCAGATGGATGTACACAATGCATTTCTCCATGGTGATCTTGAGGAGGAGGTGTACATGTGTTTGCCTCCAAGTTATACACTCCCAGCTGGGTTTGGTTTTCAAGCTACGCTAATCTCTTTATGGTCTTTGATAGGCTCCTCGGAATTGGTTTGCTAAGCTTGCCACTACTCTTTGCCTCTTTGGTTTTTTTCAGAGTAAGGCAAATTACTCTTTGTTTTCTTATCTCCACGATAGTGTGTCTCTTCATGTTCTCGTTTATGTTGATGATCTTATTATTGCTGGTTACTCTCCCAATATGATGATTAAATTCAAGAAATATCTGTGCTCCTATTTTCAAATGAAGGATCTTGGTGCCCTAAAGTATTTCTTAGGCATTGAGGTAGCTCGTCACACTGATGACATGTTTCTGTGTTAACGGAAATATGTTATGGATATTTTATTGGATACTGGCTATTGGCGGCAAAGCCCACTAAAATTCCAATGGAAAAATAGTACAATTTTCCGCGAGATGATGGTCTCATGTTGGACAATTCGGTGCAGTACAGGCATCTTATCGGGAAGCTCATTTATCTTACCATCACACATCCTGAGCTTAGTTATTCGATTCATACCTTGGCTCAGTTCATGGAGAAACTGTGGCAGGCTCACTGGCAAGCAGCCATGTGCATTTTACACTACCTCAAGAATCATTCTAATCAAGGTTTGTTTGTGTTCGTAAGAGTTTGCTTTAGCTTACAGCTTTTTGTGATTCAGATTGGGCAGTTTTCCCAATTACTAGGAGATCTTTGACTGGATATTTTGTGATGATTAGTGAATCTCCAATTTCTTGGAAGATGACGAAACAACTGACTGTTTCTCATTCTTTGGCTAAAGCAGAATATCGGGCCATGGAAGTCGCATGTTGTGAATTTTTGTGGCTCAAGTCCATTCTACGTTTCTTAGGTGTCACTCATCCTACTCCGATGCGTTTATATTGTGATATTCATGCAACTCTTCATATTGCAGTCAATCCAGTGTTTCATGATATGACGAAGCACATTGAGATTGACTGTCATTTTGTTCGTGATTTGATTCAGTCTGGTGATGTGGTTACTTATCATATTCTTACTGCTGGTCAGCCGGCAGATTTGTTTACAAAGGCGCTTGGATGATAAACACTTCAGACTTTGCTTGGCATGTTTGGCATTCGGGATCCACAAGTTGTATGAGATATTTTATGAATATTCTTGTATATCTTGTACCCTTAGATAGAATCATTTTCCATTTGTGATATTGTATATGATGCTTATAAATAGGCCTCTCATATGATCAATCAAATCATACGTTCGTATTTTTTGTCTAGTGTTAAGAAAAATAGTAGATTACCTGACATATGGCATGTCCATAAACTCATGAACATACCACTTATTTATACCTTATACATTGCATTTGTTAAATTACATACTTTCTCCATCCCAGCTTAAGCTGCATAGAATCTATTTCACAGTCTTCAAGAAATATATTTGACTGTTAATATGTTTAACTATATATAGTAACGTCAAATAAAAATTTGATATTTAAAAACTACTTATTACGATGAATTCAACAATATCACATATGATAATATTACTGTTTATATATCTATTCAAATATGTGGTCAAAATTTGATAATGTGACTGTAAATAGTAAAAGTGCAGTTTAAGCTGGGACAGAGGAAGTACTAAATTTTGAAAATATTTTTTTTATTTTATGTTTTCACCGCTACAGGAAAACAGGTACATACGAACATGTATAAAATCAGGAGCATGGGATACCGGTGCAAATGTACACAATTGCACCGGTAAAAATCATGTGAACATCAATACCGGTGCTTATGAATACAAATGCATCGGTATACTGTCAACCGGTGTAGATTTACCCTAATGTTTCACCGTAGTATATGTGTAGGTGGTTATGACCGGTGTTGTTGCTTACTATTACACTGGTACTGGATTACCGGTGTATACAAATTGTCATTTTTTTAGTACTTTGGTGCCAAAAGTAAAAATATTTATGCCGGTAATATGAACTTACCGGTGCAGAAGTAAAAAAAATGTGGGAAAAGGTTGAATTTCTACACCGGTGACTTTTGTACCAGTGTCGGAATTACATACGCACTTGTATAATCATAATACCGGTGTATAAATTCACATTAAATGCTCGCCTACCACCTTTTTTGTGGGTTAAAATGGGATTTTTAGGAGAAGGAGATCATTAATGGTATTTTTTTGTTGATGAAGGCATTGAATTATCCACAATGAAGACCCATGAAGGTACCATTTTTTTTAATTACATTTATGGATATTAATGATTTCATGTACAGTTTTGGTTGGTAGAGATATATATGTTATGTGTTTGATTATTTGATGGTGATTGAGGTAGAATTGTTGATATTAGTTTGTGACTTGTTCTCAAGGCTGATGTAGTTATAATGCCATGGCTATTATTTTTATAATGTTAGACATGTTAAGAATGTTGTAATTATAATGTGGAATACTGGTGTATGTTGTGCATTTATGATGTTGCACGATTAGGGTGTTGTCATGAAATTCTATTGTATTAAATGTGTTGAAATTTGATGGTTGGTCATTTATTGATACGTAGAGTTGTATCGTGCCATCGAGAGGCGTAAGCATGTGTATGACAACGTTAGTAGTGTGAGCGATTGATGTGTCCATTTTATGTACATAATTTAGTACTATTTTGGGTCACTTTTATGCTCTTTTATTATCGAGAACTTGTGTTTTACCTTAAAATTCTCTCAGGAGGGGTAAGAGTAACTTTACGCTCTTTTACCTCTTCTAAATGGATTTTCATGACAGGGGAAGAACACGGAGGCAATGAAGACCGAAGGCCATTGAAGACCATTTTTGGAGCCATTGAAGACTTGAAAAATGAGAGGAATTGCTATGAAGGTGATTGTATACCAAATGAAGAAGAAAGGAAACAAAGCAAAATTCTAGCACCCATCGCGAGTCGCGATAGCCTCGTCGCGAGACCATCGCTAGTCGGAATAAGCCCGTTATGAGTCGCGACCAACGGGTGGCCAGAATTACACTTATCCTCTTTGTACTATAAATAGCATTCTCTTTCCGCTCATTCACACACTTCATCATCTGTAATTTTTAGTACTGTTTATAACCATTTTCCTTTCCAATTTCATCTTTGAATTCTCTTGTTTTATGATTAGTTGTTTATCATTGCATAAACTCTTGTAGCTTATCTATTTCTTGAGAGCAACTGACTTAGGCTTCCAAGCCCATGTTGTAGCCTATTTATTACTCTTACTATTATGCATTTATGGAGCATTGAATGTGTTTGTTAATGTCATTAATGTTATTGAAATCTTGAGTATATGAAGTGCTTGTATGATATGCTTGTTAGGGTTTGGAGGAAATAGGTTGATTTCCCCCTTTCTTGATAGGAATCCAAGAGTATGATTTAGAGCTTTTGATTGTGTTGATTAATTGATAATTGCTAGGTGAATATGATAATGTTGAACTCTTTGTCATGTTTGTTGCTTGTAGCAAATGAGGGAAGTCTATGAATGTCGATCGTTCTTGACTAACCTTGTGTAAATGCAGAAATCGATTAAATGCTTAGACACGGTGTAGTGTTTATAAGTGTTTCCGAGCTTGTTGATTCTTCGTGCTAAATTCCATCAACGGGATACCTTGAGTCGTGTTTTGACTTCGGGAGTCATTGGTGAAGTTTGACAAGAGATGTCGAATTCACTTTTGCAAACTACTATCTAAGAAGGATCGAAGTTTAGCCTTTACAACAAGTGGTGAAATTAGTAAATGGGTTGCATGTTCAATGATGGATAAGAGGTTTGGAAGTGGAAGTCAATTGCGCCCAAGCTTCCGTCAATTGTTATTTTCATCTTATCTTTAGTTGTATTGCATGATTATTATCGTTCTCATGCTTTGCTATTTGTTGTATTTCAATTTGATAACTTAGGAACAAACCAACCAAAAACCCCCCGTGTTTACATGCTTTTATATATATATATATATCTATGTATGTACATGTTTAGTATGTCTTCTCCTATATATGTTTAAACACTTGAAAAGATCCATCTTCTCGTGGACAACCCCGACTTGCCATTATCTACTTAATTGTAGATAGGAAGTAACAGGGCTTAAAAGTATTAAGTTTGAGAGGTACGGCGACGACCTCCTAAATTTTTGCGCCGCTGCCGGGGAAGAGGCGTTTATTTTTAAGTGTTTGGGTATATTATGTGTGATTATATAGTATTTGTAAATATTTGTTAGTTTGGTTTTTATTTTGATTTCTTAGTTGATTTTCCATTTTCACTTGGCTTGGAGTTCGAGTTCTTGGTGTATGGTTCGCACGCGATCCTCTTCACAAGAACCCCTACACTATGACCCTGAGATGGAGTTGAATTTGAGATGGGATAGGAGGCTTTCTTTGGAAACTGTGAATAACACCCATCCTAGTGACCATTTTGCTGATACATCTTCATCAATGGAACATCGAATCGAGCACGAAGGTAAGCATCTAAGAGGGGAGCCTCACCATCCTCTCCTCCACCAAAGAGAGATCCCCTTGGGGAAACCTTTGTTGAGAGACATCATGGCTCCCAACTTCGATCAACAACCGATGTGTATCGAGTATCTCGTGGTTGGACCAAGCGGCATTTTGAGCTAAAGACCGTGTTTAACAACATGCTACCCGTCTTCCTTGGTAAGCAAGGGGAGAATGCTAACAAAAACCTCACCGAGCTTCACTTCTTGTGTGGTGGTATGGTCCCCCATGGAGTGGATGAAGATTTCTATAAATTGAAGGCATTCCCATTTACACTGAGGGATGGTGCAAGAGATTTTCTCCACAACCTACCGCCGAAGAGCATCACGAGTTGGCTTGATATGAAAACAAAGTTTCTAGCCAAATACTTTCCGGCCTCTAGATCTGCCGCCTTGAAGAAGGACATAAGAAACATCCTCCAATGGCATGAAGAATCTCTCTTCGATTATTGGGAGGGGTTTAAGAAGCTTCTTGTAAGTTGCCCTTATCACAGTTATTCGGAGGGGGATTTGGTTTATTACTTCTACAATGGCCTTCTCGACAAAGGTCAAAGGTTGGTGAGAAGTTCTTGTGGTGGCACCCTTGGGAACAAAACATCCTCCGAGGATTTGCAATTGTATGAAGATCTAGCAGAAAAGTCGAGTAACTTTAGCTCAAAGGCCAATTTGAAGAGGAATCCAATGCCCGAAAGTGACTCTTCAAGTAGTGGAAAGCTCAAGGATCAAGTATCGGCCCTTACATCCATGGTCAAATCTTTGATGACAAAGCTCGGAGGAAATGCGCCACATGTTAAATCATGTGAAATATGTTACTTGGCGTATCCTACGGACACTTGCCCCACTTTGCAAGAGGATTATGTTGAAGAGGTAAGTGCCATGGGCTATCAAGGATACCAAGGCAACCAAGGATATCAAGGTGGGCAGGGCTACCAAGATAACCAAGGCTACCAAGGTTATCAAGGGTACCAAAACCGGGCATATAATTTGGGAAATCGTGATAACCCAAACCTCTGTTATGGAAACCCTCAAGGAAGCCAAACCCCTCAACCATATCGGCATTTTCAACAACAATATAGGAAACCTCAACAACAATTCCAAAGGCTCCAAGACAAACCCCGAGACCAAGGGGAGAGCTCGGGGCTAACAAAGGATGAGGTGATGCAAGTCATTCACTGGTTGGGCATGTGCGCGGAAAAAAGTGAGAAATTCCAGGATGAAGCCAAGGCTAGCATTAAAAACTTGGAGACTCAAGTGAGCCAAATAGCTCAAGTGGTGACCTGGATGGAAGCCCAGGAAAAGGGTAAGCTACCCTCCCAACCGGAGATCAACCCTCGACAAAATGCAAGTGCTATTGCTTTGAGAAGTGGTAGAGAGGTTGGCACTTCACCGGATAATAAATTTTTGAAGAGGAGCCTAAGAGGATTGAGGTGTTTGGAAAAGGGGTTGAGAAGGAAGAAGCCCATGAGGAGCAGGCCGAAGAATTAACCAAAAAGGACAAGGAAGAAGAAATCGAGGTGGAGACCTCGGCACCAACACCGAAGTCAACCTCCATCCTGGAACCCTCATCTCCTCCTCACAAAAGAGAAAATATGGTGGAGATCCCTCCATGTGTACCAGAACCCCCATTCCCGAAAGCCTTGAAAGACAAAAGGAGGAAGGAGGACAGCAAGAACATCTACGAAGTCTTTCGTAGATGTGTGGTAAATATCCCACTCTTGAATGCCATTGAACAAATTCCTAGATATGCTAAATTTCTCAAGGAATTATGTGTTGTGAATAGGAAAGAAAGGGCAAAAAATAAGTTGAAAATGGAAAAAGTGAGCATGTTTCCGCCTTTTGTCAAAAAGAGCTACCCCCTAAATGTAGCGATCCCGGCATGTTCACAATCCCTTGCATAATAGGAAATACACATTTTGAAAAGATATTCTAGATTTTGGTGCATCAATAAATGTGATTCCTTATTCCTTGTATGAAAACCTCAACTTGGGAACATTGCACAAAACCGGTGGTAATCCAATTGGCCGATCGTTCTAGTGCATACCCTAAAGGTATTGTCAAGGAAATGTTGGTTAAGGTGGATTCCTTAGTTTTCCCCGTGGGTTTTTATGTCCTTGACATGGAGCATTATACATATACCGCCCCAATTTTGTTGGGGAGGCCATTTTTGAAAACCTCTAGGACAATTATTGATGTGCATAAAGGTACCCTCACCATGGAATTTGATGGAATAAAAGTAGAGTTTAACATAAATAACTCTATGAAGTATCCTAGTGAAGAACATGATTGCCATGCCCTAGATGTTGTTGAAGATGTTGTGCAAGATGTTTTTGAACTAAATGGTGATGATTCTTTGTTAGTTGCTTTGCAATATGATAGTAATGATGCCCACAATGTATACTCTATGAGCACTAACTGGAAGGAAATCTTTGAGGATTTGAACCTGCTTGAAGAATGGAAACCTAGTCTCTCAAAACCTCCTCCTCTACTCTTAGAGGAGCCCGAGGAACCGGAATTTCTCCCATCACTTGTGAAAGCACCGGTGATTGAACTTAAACCTTTGCCAAGTGACCTCAAGTACGCTTTTCTTCGGGAAGGGGAGACGCTTTCGATTATCATATCAAGCAAGCTCACCAAAGAGTAAGAAGAGAAGTTGATGGTGGTGTTATGGGAAAACAAGGAAGCAATTGGATAGACTATTACCGACATCAAAGGCATAAGTCCATCCACTTGTATTCATAGAATCTTGCTGGGGAAAGATGCGAAACCCATCCGACAATCCCAACACCGTTAGAACCCACCTATGATGGATGTGGTGACGATGGAAATCCTCAAGTTACTCTAAGCAGGAATGATCTATCCAATCTCGGATAGCAAGTGGATGAGCCCAACTTAGGTAGTACCCAAGAAGAGCGGGGTAATGGTGGTCAAAAATGAGAAGGGTGAAATGGTGTACACCCGAGTTCAGAACAGGTGGCACGTTTGCATTGACTACCGGAGGTTTAATGTGGAAACCCGGAAGGATCACTTCCCGTTGCCATTCATTGATCAAATGCTTGAGAGGATAGCAATCCACTCCTTCTATTGCTTTTTGGATGGGTACTCGGGGTACTTTCAAGTGGCTATCGCCCCGGAAGACCAAGAAAAGACCACCTTCACGTGCCCCTTTGGTACACTTGCTTACCGACGCATGCTTTTCGGGTTATGTAATGCCCCTGCAACTTTCCAAAGGTGTATGGTAAGAATTTTCTCAGAATTTTTTGAAAGTTTTTGTTGAGGTATTCATGGATAATTTCACCATACGTGGTAATTCTTTTGACAACTGGTTAGCAAATTTGGCACAAGTTCTTAAATGTTGCATTGATACTAATCTTGTGTTAAATTCTGAGAAGTGTCATTTTATGGTAGTGCAAGGAATTATCCTAGGCCATGTTGTCTCCTCTAAGGGTATTGAGGTTGACAAGGCAAAGATAAACACAATTCAAACTTTGCCTTATCCTACTAATGTGCGCGAAGTGCGCTCCTTTCTTGGTCATGCAGGATTCTATCGCCAATTCATCAAGGACTTCTCGAAGATAGCATCTCCTTTATGCAAGCTGTTGCAAAAAGAGGTGGAATTTGTGATGGATGAGGGTTGGTAAGGGGCCTTCGGTACATTGAAAGGAAGGTTAGTTTCGGCCCCTATTATACAACCACCAAATTGGTCAATGCCTTTTGAGATTATGTGCGATGCGAGTGATTACGCCATTAGAGAGGTGCTTGGTCAAAGGGTTGGGAGAGCACCTCAAGCCATCTACTAAGCATCCATGTCTCTAAATGAAGCCCAAAGAAACTATTCCACCACCAAGAAGGAGTTACTAACAGTGGTATTTTCTTTGGAAAATTTTCAATCTTACTTTCTTGGTACAAAAGTAATTGTGTAAACTGATTATGCAGTGCTTCATCATTTAATGACGAAGAAAGAGGCCAAGACAAGATTGATTAGGTGGATCCTGCTTTTGAGCGAATTTGAATTAGAGGTGCGAGACAAGAAGGGTGCTGAAAACCTTGTGGCCGATCATTTGAGCCAGTTGACTCTATGTGAAGACATTGAGATAAACCCCACAATGAAGGAGCAACTACGGGAGGAATTCCCTGATGAACAATTGTTCACCATTAGGGATCTCCAACCGTGGTATGCAAATTTTCTTGTCGCTAGTAAATTCCCTCCTCATTTTTTTAAGGTCCAAAAGGATAAATTAAAGAGTGATGCTAAGTATTATGTGTGGGATGATCCCTTTTTGTGGAGACATTGTGTGGATCAAGTTGTTAGGAGATGTATCCCTGACAATGAAGTACATTCAATTCTTGAATTTTGTCATTCTCATGCATGTGATGGTAATTTAGGAGCAAAGAGAACCGCTAGGAAAGTTTTTAGAAAGTGGGTTTTATTGGCCTACATTGAATAAGCATGCATACACCTTTTCCAAATCTTGTGATGAATGCCAGAGAGTAGGAAATATCTCCACTAGGAATGAAATGCCCCAAAGGCCTATTCTGTATTGTGAAATCTTTGATGTTTAAGCATTGACTTTATGGGACCTTTCCCTAGTTCTTATGGCTTTACATATATTCTTCTTGTTGTTGATTATGTATCAAAGTGAGCTGAAGCAAAACCAGTAGGACTGAAGATTCTAAAGTGGTTGCAGAATTCCTGAAAGATAACATCTTTTCTAGGTTTGGGGTACCCCGAGCCTTGATTAGTGACCGTGGCAGCCATTTTTGCAATCAGACCATAGTAGAACTCTTGAAGAAGTATGGTGTAACTCACAAGACATCCACCGCCTTTCACCCGCAAACCAATGGGAAAGCTGAAGTTTCCAATCGGGAAATCAAGTCCATCCTTCAAAAAATGGTTAACCCTAACTGGAAGGATTGGAGTTCTTGGTTGAATGATGCCTTGTGGCAGTATATGATGGCTTACAAGACACCAATCGGTATGTCACCATACCGGTTAGTGTTTGGTAAGCCCTGACATCTACCGGTGGAAATTCAACATAAGGCTTACTGGGTGGTCAAAGAATTCAATCTTGATATAGATGAGGCTGGCTTGTATAGGAAGTTGCAATTGGATGAACTCGATGAGATATGGAGGGAGTCCTATGAGAACGCCAAAATCTATAAAGATATGACAAAGGTGTGGCATGACAAGATGATCATCAGGAAGGACTTTGATGTTGGCCAAAAGGTCCTCCTATTCCAATTCGCCTTCACCTATTTATAGGTAAGTTGAGGTCCTGATGGATTGGTCCTTTTGAAGTGGTTACGGTATTCCCGCATGGCACGGTGGAGATTCTAGATCGAGCTAAGTCCAATACTTTCAAGGTTAATGGACAACGTTTGAAACCTTACCACGAGAATTTTGTGCCGAAAAAAGGAGAAGACGTTGATCTCCTCAATCCGGTTTGTGAGTAAAACCCAAGAAAAGGGAGTAAGTCGTGCTGAAAACATTAAATGAACTTGGTTTTGATCATCCGGATCGTCATTCGTGACTTTCTGTTCATGTTGTTTGGTTTTGAATTTTATCATTAAGCTTCATTGTTTTGCTTTATGCTTTTCACGGGTTGCTTTCTCCATGATTTTGTAGCAATTTTGAAGCCAAGGCATTGGACTTTTGAAGGGGGAAATGCTTGGAGTCAAGAAGGAAAGACTTGGACAAAAGAAGGAATCAGAAAAAAAATTTCTATGTACCAGGTTAGTACCCGTCGCGAGTCACGACGGGCTCAGTAAGTTTGGGTGAGATTTCATCCCTCGGATGCCACTTTCCGCGAGTCGTGATGACCTCGTGAGGCCTCATCGTAAGTCGCAACCACACTGTCACGAGTCGTGATGGGCTCAGTAAGTTTGGATGATATTTCAGCCCTCGGATGCCACTTTCTGCGAGTCGCGATGACCTCTCCAGGCCTCATTGCGAGTCACGACCACATTGTCATGAGTCATGATAGGCTCAGTAATTTTGGGTAGAACTTCAGCCCTCAGATGCCACTTTCTGCGAGTCACGATGACCTCGCAAGGCCTCATCGCGAGTCGCGACCACATCGTCGCGAGTCGTGACGGGCTCTGAAATCTTATATTGAAATTGAGGTCTCGGACTTCACTTTTTGCTAGCCGTGATAGCCTTGTGAAGGCCTCGTCGCGAGCCCTCGAAGTGTACCCCCTCGAGACCTCAAGGTAGCAAAGCCTCGACTCAAGCTAACCCCTTCAAGACATCACCAGCCCTTCGAGACATTACCCCCTCGAGCCCTCGAGGTAGCAAAGCCTCGACTCGAGCCAACCCCTTCGAGACATCACCACCCCTTCGAGACCTCAAAGCCCTGAGCCCTCAAGCTGAACCTGATGTCCATCATTCTCTCGAGGCCAGCTCTCGAGACTAGCTTCTCGAGACCTCAAAGCCTCGAGCCCTCGAGGTATGCTCTTTCACTCTCGAGACTAGCCTCTCGAGGCCTTGCCTCGAGCCCTCGAGGTATGCCCTTTCATTCTCGAAGCCGCAAGCCCCTCGAGACCTTGAAGCCTCGAGCTCTCGAGGTGTGATATTTAACCCTCGAGGCTAGCTTCTCGAGACCTTGAAGCCTCAAACCCCTCAAGATCTCGAGGTGTGATCTTTAACCCTTGAGGCTAGCTTCTTGAGACCTCGAAGCCGTAGGCCCTCAAAGTATCATCTTTCATCCTCGAGGCCTCGAGCTCTCGAAGTGCTATCTTTCATCCTCGAGCCCAGCCAGACCTGATGCCCCTCGAGACCACCCGTCGCGAGTCGTGATGACTACGTCGTGAGTCACGACGGTTGTACGAACTGTTTTAAATGATGGGCTAAACCCATTTTGCCACAAACACATCCATAATCTTCCATCTTTTTCTGCTACTCTTCCATCTTCTCCCGCTACTCTTTCATCTTCTCGCGCTACTCTTCCATCTTCTCCACAAGCACCACCGCTTACCACCACCGCTCGCCATTGCTGCTCGCCACCACCGCCGCAGCTTTACCACTCACAAGCACCACTCCATACCCCATCCTTTCTTCCCAACCTCCACCCACAAATCAAAAACAAAAAAAACATTGAAGAACACAAACCCTAGAATTTAGTGGTTTTATCAATTTGATCAATTCAAGTCCAAATTGATTGTGGGCTTCCTTTTTTCTTCTTCCTACGCATCTTGGTGGTACATTTCTTCACTTTATTGAGCTTGAATTGTGATGGTGAATGTCTTCTTTTTTTATATGGATATTGTGTAGATTATGTGTGATACCTTAGGAAATTGAATTGTTGGATAGTGGTTGATTTTGGTGAATAAATTGTGCTTGTAATTCAATTTGATGGGTATTGTGTGCATATTTTGTGGTTGAGGTTTGGATTGTATTGTACTTGTTTGGGTTGGGATTGTATGCATTTGTGTTGCTGTGGCTGAGAACACATTGTGACTTATGCTAGATAGGAGGCATGTTGGTCCTTGATTCAATATGGTTGTTGTTGGGATAAACTGTTGTTGTGATTTGTGATGTTATTTTGCTTAGGGTGGTTTAGCCATGGGACGTGAATGTTGACATTGTGAATATATTATTGGTGGCTAAGCTAGTTGGGTACTACTGTGGTTTTAAGATATAGCATATTGATTTCAACTATGTGAGAACTTCATGGACTTGAGAATATGGGCTTGTTGGACATAGTATGGATTGTAGATGCAATTGTGTTTAGAACTTGAACTAGTTGACTTGATTTTGGTTTGGCTTGTGATGATGAACTAGTTTAAAATTGAGTATGAATTTGCAATATTGCATATACACATATTCCTATGCGTTTGACTTATTTGCTGTGATTGTTAGATATGGCTCCCACGAAGAGACCTAGGGCTCCCCCACGAGGCAGGCACACCGCCGCTCCACCTCTACCTCCGCCACCGGCTCCGGAATCAAGCCATGTACCTCCCCCCACGGATAGGTACATGGGTTTGACCTGGATCATCGGGTCCTATACGGAGAGTTGGGAGGCCCTAGAGAAGTGCCAACTCAAGGAGACTAGCTTTGTCGATATGCCCACATTAGATGCCCTCGGCCTCACTCCGCCTGTGAGATGCCTCCTCGCAAAAGGGGGAATGGAAGGGTTTATGAGTAGGAGCGCGCCCTCTTACCGGAGGTACACACTAGAGTTCTTGTCCACGATCCGTATGAGCAGTATAAGGGGTGATCAACCCTACGATAGGTACATTGCTTTTCACTTAGATGATATATCTAGGCAATTGACCACCTCACAGATTGAGGATGCCTTTGGATTTGACACCACCCAGATACGGACCAGCCTGGACCCACAGGCCCAGGAGCGACCAATTTAGGATGACATGCATTTTTGGAATGTCATCAATATGAGGCCGAAGAACTCCCATGGTAAGAGCAGCGTCATTATCCACCCTGTACTACATTATGTGCACCGATTCTTGGCCGGCATATTACTTTGCTCCGTGGAGCTGAAGAATGTGCCAGACAATGACATTCACTTTCTATGGCACTTAACGAGTGAGGGGCTAGGATATGGGCTATGGGCATAATTGTGGATGAAGAGAATCGTGGAAGTGGCAGGAAAACCCAAGGGGAAGATCATGGTTAGAGGCATGATAGACCTTTTAGCAGAGTACTTGGATTGGTTCCTCCAGCTGACTTTCCATGCTTAGGAAGGCGGACGTCCTATCTTATCACCATTGAGAGGCTAGTTAGATTTGAGATGCTCAGTGTCACACGGACCACGGGGCTCTTCCATTGGTTGTATGGTGCGAGGAAGGTCACATTCATAGCACTTCCTCAGCATAGAAAGGCAAAGCTGGAATTTGACACACCTCTGGGAGATTTGGCGATTTCACCGGACTCCTCATGTAGAGATGATTTCCAGAGTGAGCTTCGCGACCTTGGCCCAACTCCTGTCCAGCATGATGATAGCACTCTACCTCCCTCTAAGCGACAGCAGCAGCAACACTCTACTCAGGCTCCACCAAAGACAGAGCCCATGCAGGAGGACGATACTCCATCTCACTATTCCCAGCCTCCACCGGACTTCTACGAGTGGATAATGCAGACTATGCATGATATTGGAGCATAATGTATTTATCTCCCAGACTTTGATTGACATGGATGAGGAGATTGACCACTTGTCAGGTCGCATCCATGAGTTGCAGTTATAGTCAGGCGGTATTTCAGGCCCCAATCCGGGAGCGCAGAGGCAGAGAGCAAGGAGGCAAACGAGCACAGAGTGGCTGGCACAGTATCAGCAGCGCTACTTTGGTGGTAGCCCTTCTTCATCACAACATTGATTTTGTAAGCACCACATCTTTACCCTTTCCATACTTCGCTTTGTACGTTTTTGCCCTATTGTCTACATTGAGGGCAATGTAGTGTTCTAAGTATGGGGAGGGTTATCTACTATTTTGAGGTGATTAGGGTTGGAGACACTTTTGCATAACTCTTTTGTTTTATTTTGGATATTTTCTCCTTTTTGTTTTTGGATGTTTTTCTTTTGATGAACTTGGATAAGGTTGGTTTTGATACTTTTCTTAGCCTTAACATTTGGAAAGCAATTTGCTACTTTTTGGATTGGAGACACGTGAAAAATTATGGAAATAATAATAATAATAATAAAAAAGAATCCTGCTAAGTTGAAAACCCGAGAGGGCAACTTAGGCAATATTGGGGCCCGGATAGGTCAAAACCCGAAAGGGCGACCTAGGAAAAAATGAGAGGCTAAATGTGCGGAAAAGGGTGAGATGTGAGCCAAAGAAACATGATGTGCGGCTAGGATGAAAACCCGAAAGGGCTCCTAGGAAAAATGAGAGAAAACGAGAGAGATTGTAAAACGTTAAGTGTCTACTCATTTGCCGGTGTTGGAGTCATAAGGTTGTGGTGACCACACAGATGGATCGGGTAGCTTGACATTTTGAGGACCTTTTGGGAGTGGAAAATTTAGCGGGAGAAGATGAAGTAAGTTATGAAATTTTTTATCATTAATGTGCTTCGTTTTTAGGTTGATATATTAATATAAAGTGGAGCGTGTGTTTTGAACCTTATACATACCTTTAGCTTCACCTATTATCATTGGATTTGGAATTATCAATTTGGGATTTGGAGATGTTTTAGGGATATCAATGAATTGATGGGCTGATATGGTTTGGGTAGATTTAGGAATAGGGGTTGTGGGAAACTTTTCATTTGACCTTAACATTGGGATGTGTGATATTGAGAGTTTTGTGAGGTATTGAATTGGGGGAACAATAGTTAGGATGTGGATACGTCATTTCCATCGTATGCTTGGATCTTTCATTACTCGAGGGCGAGTAAGATTTAAGTGTGGGGAGGCTTGATGTGTCCATTTTATGTAAATAATTTAGTACTATTTTGGGTCACTTTTATGCTCTTTTATTATCGAGAGCTTGTGTTTTACCTTAAAATTTTCTTAGGAGGGGTAAGAGCAACTTTACACTCTTTTACCTATTCTAAGTGGATTTTACGTGACAAGGGAAGAAGACGGAGGCTATGAAGACCGGAGGCCATTGAAGTTCATATTTTCAAAGACTTTTGAAGACTTTCTTCGAAGACATGAAGACCGGAGGCTATTGAAGACCATTTTTGGAGCCATTGAAGACTTGAAAAATGAGAGGAATTGCTATGAAGGTGATTGCATACCAAAATAAGAAGAAAAGGAAACAAAGCAAATTTCTGGAACCCGTCGCAAATCGCGATAGCCTCGTCACGAGACCGTCGCGAGTCGCGACCAACGGGTGGCCAGAATTGTACCTTATCCTCTTTGTACTATAAATAGAATTGTTTTTCCTCTCATTCACACACTTCATCATCTGCGATTTTCATTACTGTTTATAACCATTTTCCTTTCCATTTTCATCTTTGAGTTTTATGATTAGTTGTTTAGCATTGATTAGTATGAACTCTAGTAGCTAATCTATTTCTTGGGAGCAATTGACTAAGGCTTCCAAGCCCATGTCTTAAGAAAAATTTGTAGCCTATTTATTAGTCTTACTATTAGGCATTTATGGAGCATTGAATGTGTTTGTTAATGTCATTAATTTTATTTAAATCTTGAGTATGTAAAGTACTTGTATGATATGCTTGTTAGGGTTTGGGGGAAATGGGTTGATTTCCCCCCTCCCCCTTTCTTGATAGGAATCCAAGAGTATGATTTAGAGCTTTTGATTGTGTTGATGGATTGATAATTGCTAGTTGAATATGATAATGTTAAACTCTTTGTCATGTTTGTTGCTTGTAGCAAATGAGGGAAATCTATGAATGTCGATCGTTCTTGACTAACCTTGTGTAAATGCATAAATTGGTTAAATGCTTAGACACGGTGTAGTGTTTATAAGTGTTGCCGAGCTTGTTGATTCTTGTGGTAAATGTCATCAATGGGATACCTTGAGTCATGTTTCGACTACGGGAGTCATTGGTGAGGTTTGACAAGAGATGCCGAATTCACTTATTCAAACCACTATCAAAGAAGGATAGAAGTTTAGCCTTCACAACAAGTAGTGAAAGTAGTAAATAGGTTGCATGTTCAATGATGGATAAGAGGTTTGGAAGTGGAAGTCAATTGTGCCCAAGGTTCCGTCAATTGTTATTTTCATCTTATCGTTAGTTGTATTGCTTGATTAGCATCATTCTCTTGTTTTGCTAGTTGTTGTATTTCAATTTGATAACTTAGGAACAAACCAACCAAAAACCCCTCGTATTTTTATGCTTATATATGTGTGTGTGTGTATGACATGTTTAGTGTGTCTTCTCCGATATATATGTGTGTGTGTGTATGTACATATATATGTGTGTATGTACATGTTTAGTATGTTAAACACTTGTAAAGATCTCTCTTCTCGTGGACGACCCCAACTTTCCATTATCAACTTAATTGTAGATAGGAAGCAACAGGGCTTAAAAGTATTAACTTTGAGAGGTACGACGATGACGTCCCAAATTTTGGCGCCGTTGTCGGGGAAGAGGCGTTTATTTTTAAGTGTTTGGGCATATTATGTGTGATTATATGCTATTTGTAAATATTTGTTAGTTTGGTTTTTATTTTGATTTCTTAGTTGATTTTCCATTTTCACTTTGCTTGGAGACGTATTGTTCGAGTTCTTGGTGTATGGTTCGCACGCGATCCTCTTCACAAGAACTCCTACACTACAACCCCGAGTTGGAGTTGAATTTGAGATGGGCAAAGAGGCTTTCTTTGGAAAGTATGAATAACACCCCTCCCAGTGACCATTTTGCGGATACATCTTCATCAATGGAACATCGAATCGAGCACGAAGATGAGCATCCAAGAGGGGAACCTCACCATCCTCCTCTCCACCAAAGAGAGATCTTCTTGGGGCAACCTTTGTTGAGAGACATCATGGCTCCTAACCTTGATCAACAACCTATGTGTATCGAGTATCCCGTGGTTGGACCGAATGGGCATTTTGAGCTAAAGACTGGGTTCATCAACATGCTACCCATCTTCCTTGGTAGGCAAGAGGAGAATGCTAATAAACACCTCACCGAGTTTCACTTCTTGTGTGGTGGTACGGTTCCCCATGGAGTGGATGAAGATTTCAATAAATTAAAGGCATTCTCGTTCACACTGAGGGATGGTGCAAGAGTCTCTCTTCGATTATTGGGAGAGGTTCAAGAAGCTTCTTGCAAGTTGCCCTCATCACGGTTATTCGGAGGTGGATTCGGTTTATTACTTCTACAATGGCCTTCTTGACAAAGATCAAAGGTTGGTGAGAAGATCTTGTGGTGGCACCCTTGGGAACAAAACATCCTCTGAGGCTATGCAATTGTATGAAGAGCTAGCGGAAGAGTCGAGACACTTTAGCTCAAGGGCCGATTTGAGAAGGAGGAATCCAATGCCCACAAGTGAATCTTCAAGTAATGGAAAGCTTGAGGGTCAATTCTCGGCCCTTATATCCATGGTGAAATCTTTGATGACAAAGCCCGGAGGAAATGCGCCAAATTTTAAATCATGTGAAATTTGTTACTTGACGCATCCTACGGACACTTGCCCCACTTTGCAAGAGGATTATGTTGAAGAGGTAAGTGCCATGGGCTATCAAGGCTACCAAGGCAACCAAGGATATCAGGTGGGCAGGGCTACCAAGGCAACCAAGGCTACCAAGGTTATCAAGGGTACCAAAACCGGGCATATAATTCGAGAAATCGTGATAACCCGAACCTCCAGTATGGAAACCCTCAAGGAAGCCAAAACCCTCAACCACATCGGCCTCTTCAACAACAATATAGGCCACCTCAACAACAATTCCAAAGGCTCCAAGAAAAACCCCGAGACCAGGGGAGAGCTCGGGGCTAACAAAGGATGAGGTAATGCAAGCCATTCACCGGTTGGGCATGTGCACTGAAAAAAGTGAGAAATTCCAATATGAAGCCAAGGCTAGCATAAAAAACTTGGAGACCCAAGTGAGCCAAATAGCTCAAGTGGTGAACCGGATGGAAGCCTGGGAAAAGGGTAAGCTACCCTCCCAACCGGAGATCAACCCTCGACAAAATACAAGTGCTATCGCTTTGAGAAGTGGTAGAGAGGTTAGCACTTTACCGGATAATGAAATTTTTGAAGAGGAGCCTAAGAGGATTGTGGTTTTTGGAAAAGGGTTGAGAAGGAAGAAGCCCAAGAGGAGAAGGCCGAAGAATTAGCCTAAAAGGGCAAGGAAGAAGAAATCGAGGAGGAGATATTGGCACCAAGACCAAAGTCAACCTCCATCCTGGAACCCTCATCTCCTCCTCACAAAAGAGAAAATATGGTGGAGATCCCTCCATGTGTACCGAAACCCCCATTTTCGGAAGCCTTGAAAAACAAAAGAAGGAAGGAGGACAGCAAGAACATCTATGATGTCTTTCATAGATGTGTGGTAAATATCCCACTCTTAAATGTCATTGAACAAATTCCTAGATATGCTAAATATCTCAAGGAATTATGTGTTGTGAATAGGAAAGAAAGGGCCAAAAATAAGTTGAAAAATGGAAAAAGTGAGCATGTTTCCGCCTTGTGTCAAAACGAGCTACCCCCTAAATGTAGCGATCCCGGCATGTTCACAATCCCTTGCATCATAGGAAATACACATTTTGAAAAAGCTATGCTTGATTTGGGTGCATCAATAAATGTGATTCCTTATTCCTTGTATGAAAACCTCAACTTGGGAACATTGCACAAAACCGGGGTGGTATTCCAATTGGCCGATCATTCTAGTGCATGCCCTAAAAGTATTGTCGAGGACATGTTGGTTAAGGTAGATTCCTTAGTTTTCCCTACGGATTTTTATGTCCTTGACATGGAGCATGATAAACATGCTGCCCCAATTTTGCTGGAGAGGCCATTTTTGAAAACCTCTAGGACAATGATTGATGTGCATAAAGGTACCGTCACCATGGAATTTGATGGAATAAAAGTAGAGTTTAACATAAATAACTCTATAAAGTATCCTAGTGAAAAAACATGCTTTCCATGCCCTAGATGTTGTTGAAGAAGTTGTGCAAGATGTTTTTGAACTAAGTGGTGATGATTCTTTGTTAGTTGCTTTGCAATATGATAGTAATGATGCCCACAATGTATACTCTATGAGCACTAACTTGAAGGAAATCTTTGAGGATTTGAACCTGCTTGAAGAATTGAAACCGAGTCTCTCAAAACCTCATCCTCTACTCTTAGAGGAGCCCGAGGAACCGGAATTCCTCCCCTCACTTGTGAAAGCACCGGTGATTGAACTTAAACATTTGCCTAGTTACCTCAAGTACGCTTTTCTTCGGGAAGGGGGGACACTTCCAGTTATCATTTTAAGCAAGCTCACCAAAGAGAAAGAAGAGAAGTTGATGGTGGTGTTACGGGAAAACAAGGAAGCAATTGGATGGACCATTGCCGACATCAAAGGCATAAGTCCATCCACTTGTATGCATAGAATCTTGTTGGAGGAAGATGCAAAACCCGTCCGACAACCCAAACGCCGTTTGAACCCACCTATGACGGATGTGGTGAGGACGGAAATCCTCAAGTTGCTCCAAGCGGGCATGATCTATCTAATCTCGGATAGTAAGTGGGTGAGCCCAACTGAGGTGGTACCCAAGAAGAGCGGGGTGACGGTGGTAAAAAATGAGAAGGGTGAAATGGTGCTTACCCGAGTTCAAAATGGGTGGCACACTTACATTGACTACCGGAGGTTAAATGCGGAAACCCAGAAGGATCACTTCCCGTTTCAATTGATTGATCAAATGCTTAAGAGGTTAGCAAGTCACCCCTTCTATTTCTTTTTGGATGGGTACTCGGGGTACTTTCAAGTGGATATCGCTCTGGAAGACCAAGAAAAAACCACCTTCACGTGCCCCTTTTGTACGATTGCATACCGAGGCATGCCTTTCAGGTTATGTAACGCCCCTGCAACTTTCCAAAGGAGTATGGTAAGCGTTTTCTCAAAATTTGTTGAAAATATTTTTCGAGGTATTTATGGATGATTTCACCATACGTGGTAATTCTTTTGACAACTGGTCAGCAAATTTGGCACAAGTTCTTAAACATTGAATTGCTACTAATCTTGTGTTAAATTCTGAGAAGTGTCATTTTATGGTAGAGCAAGGAATTGTCTTAGGCCATGTTGTCTCCTCTAAGGGTATTGAGGTTGACAAGGCAAAGATAGACACAATTCAAACTTTGCCTTATCCTACTAATCTGCGCGAAGTGCGCTCTTTTCTTGGTCATGCAGGATTCTATCGCCAATTCATCAAGGACTTCTCGAAGATAGCATCTCCTTTATGTAAGTTGTTGCAAAAAGAGGTGAAATTTGTGATGGATAAGGGTTGTAAAGGGGCCTTTGATACATTGAAAGGAAGGTTAGTTTCGGCCCCTATTATACAATTCCCAGATTGGTCGATGCCTTTCGAGATTATGTGCGATGCGAGTGATTACGCCGTTGGAGCGGTGCTTGGTCAAAGGGTGGAGAGAGCACCTCACGCCATCCACTACGCATTCATGTCTCTAAATGAAACCCAAAGAAACTATTCCATCACCGAGAAGGAGTTACTAGCAGTGGTATTTTCTTTGGAAAAATTTCGATCTTACTTGCTTGGTACAAAAGTTATTGTGTACACTGACCATGCAGTGCTTCGTCATTTAATGACGAAGAAAGAGGCCAAGACAAGATTGATTAGGTAGATCCTGCTTTTGAGCGAATTTGAATTGGAGGTGCGAGATAAGAAGGGTGCGGAAAACCTTGTGGCCAATCATTTGAGTCAGTTAACTCCATGCGAAGACATTGAGGTAAACCCCAGAATGAAGGAGCAACTACGGTAGGAATTCCTTGATGAACAATTGTTCACCATTGGGGATCTCCAACCGTGGTATGCCAACATTGTAAATTTTCTTGTCGCCGGTAAATTCCCTCCTCATTTTTCTAAGGCTCAAAAGGATAAATTAAAGAGTGATGCTAAGTATTATGTGTGGGATGATCCCTTTTTGTGGAGACATTGTGCGGATCAAGTTGTTAGGAGATGTATCCCTGACAATGAAGTACATTCAATTCTTGAATTTTATCATTCGCATGCATGTGGCGGTCATTTTGGAGCAAAGAGGACCGCTAGGAAAGTTTTAGAAAGTGGGTTTTATTGGCCTATATTGAATAAGCATACATACACCTTTTGCAAATCTTGTGATGAATGCCAGAGAGTAGGAAATATCTCCACTAGGAATGAAATGCCCCAAAGGCCTATTCTATATTGTGAAATCTTCGATGTTTGGGGCATTGACTTTATGGGACCTTTCCCTAGTTGTTATGGCTTTACATATATTCTTCTTTCTGTTGATTATGTATCGAAGTGGGTTGAAGCAAAACCCATTAGGACTGCCGATTCTAAAGTGGTTGCAGAATTTCTAAAAGATAACATCTTTTCTAGGTTTGGGGTACCCCGATCCTTGATTAGTGACCTTGGCACCCATTTTTGCAATCGGACCATAGCAGCACTCTTAAAGAAGTATGGTGTCACTCACAAGACATCCACTGCCTATCACCCGCAAACCAATGGGCAAGCTGAAGTTTCCAATCGGGAAATCAAGTCCATCCTTCAAAAAATGGTTAACCCTAACAGGAAGGATTGGAGTTCTCGGTTGAATGATGCCTTGTGGGCATATAGAATGGCTTACAAGACACCAATCGGTATGTCACCATACCGGTTAGTGTTTGGTAAGCCCTGTCATCTATCGGTGGAAATTCAACATAAGGCTTACTGGGTGGTCAAAAAATTCAATCTTGATATAGATGAGGCCGGCTTGCATAGGAAGTTACAATTGGATGAAATGGATGAGGTCCATAGGAAGTCCTTTGAGAATGTCGAAATCTATAAAAAGAAGAAAAAGGTGTGGCACGACAAGATGATCATCAAGAAGGACTTTGACATTGGCCAAAAGGTCCTCCTATTCCAATCTCGACTTTGCCTATTTCTAGGTAAGTTGAGGTCCCGATGGATAGGTCCTTTTGAGGTGGTTAAGGTATTCCCGCATGGCGTGGTGGAGATTCTAGATCGACCTAAGTCCAATACTTTCAAGGTTAATGGACAATGTTTGAGGGAGGCCCGGGGTTTTGGCTAACTTCCTAGTTGAGAAGGATAGACCATTGTATCCCAGTTGCAAGAAGGAAGACACGGTCATGTCATGTTTGATGGAGTTGTTTAATTTTAAAGGTATTAGGGCATGGAGTGATACTAGCATGAATAAATTGCTTAAGTTTTTTAATGAGAAGCTTCCATCTTGTAACGCGGTTCCGGATAACCTTTATGAAACTAAGAGAATTTTCTGTCCGATGGGATTGGAGTATGAAAAGATACATGCTTGTACAAACAATTTTGATTTATATAGGGGTGACCTAAAGGATAAGATTGTTTGTCTAGTATTCAATGTGTCGCGTTATTAGAAGAAGATAAATGTGAATGTTGGTGGAGAGCATGTTGTGTCGATGAGGAGGCGGGTGCCCGCCAAATGTATGTGTTACCTTCTGATTATTCCAAGGATGAGAAGGTTGTTTAAAAATGATAAGGATGTGAAGAACCTGACATCGTACATTGATAGGGGAGGTTGCAAAGATGATGATATGATTCGACACCTGGCTGATACGGACCAGTGGAAGAGATTTGATAAGATGTATCCAAAGTTTACATCCGATCCTAGGAATTTGAGACTTTCTTTGTAGACTGATGGTATGATCCCATTTGGTAATATGTCCTCGAAATACAGTTCATGGCTGGTTATGCTTGCCATTTACAATCTCCCCATGTACTTGTGCATGAAGAGAAAATATGTGTTGATGTCCATCATGATTTCAGGCCCGAAACAACCTGAAAATGACATAGACACTTATCTTGATTCTTTGATTGAAGATTTGAAGGTGCTATGGTCGGTTGGCGCCTTAATGTTTGATGGTTTTAGTGGTGAAGAGTTTACACTGAAGGCGATGCTTTTTTTTACCATAAATGATTTCCCAGCATATGGTAACCTTTCCAGGTATGTCGTCAAGGGACACAAGGCTTGCCCAGTTTGTGAGGATGAGACAGATTACCATCAATTGAAAAATGAGCATAAGACTGTTTATTTGGGTCACTGTAAATTCCTATCTTTGAGGCACAAGTTTCGGGATAACACAGTTACATTCGTTGGTGGGAATGAGAGGAGAAAGGCACCCAAACCATTGACTGTTTCCCTATAAATTCTATTAAATTAAATATTATTTTGATAACGATACCAGAAGCTTAGAGAGACAAATATTAAGCACAATGAGGGAAAGAATTACACACACCACACTGGCAGAAAGGGTAATCGATACATCCTCGACAAATTAACTAAGGAGCTAAAGGAAAAGGAGAGAATTAAGTTGACCTCAGAGGGATTAAATGAGAAAGAGATTAAGAAACAACTCAGTCAAAAGGAGTTCACACAAGACAGATCTCTTGTTTACCTTAAGGCAAACAAGGATAAGACATGGTTATACACATCAAAAGAGGTTCAGAAGATCGCACCGAACGTTGTAAGTTATGTCAAAATCAACAACTTAAATTAATTAATTTATATTGTTTGTCACAATATTCTTATAGATGTTTTCTTTCCTATGTGTTTTTCAGTTGAAATTGAATGAGCTGAAGGAAAAAGGAGCATTGGTACTGCAGCCGGGTCAAGACATCCTCATAAAAGTCACCAAGAAGAAGGATCACCCGGGCAGGTACAATGGAACTCAGACCGGTCTACCCACATCAGTTGTTGTTCCTAATCTTTCCTACAGAAAGTGTGGTATCAGTTTATCAAGCAAGTAGACCGCCCGGAGGAGACCATCTAGTGATCAACCGGTCGTGAAAGCCATGGTATCGTACCTTGAATAGTTGGTGAAGAGCATTGCATCTGCAGGCGGTGTTGAGATTCCGCCAGGCCTTGATGATCCCAAGAATTTTATTGAGAAGGCAATGGATGACATTGTTGCAGCTACTACAAAGTCCGGTGAAAAGCCCAACGACGGAGAAGGAGATGAGGAGGTACGCCTTCATGAATATATGTATTTTGTTTGCATTGAATTACACATATTAAAATCTCCCTGACAAATTAATCAATTTACTAAACTTTTTTACAAACAGGATGGAGAACGTATGACTGTGTGCATTAAAGACATTGTCGGGAAGAATAAAATGGTCACGCATGGACTGCGATAGGTATCTCATCGTCGGGATGCCCATCAAGGAAGTGTGGCTCACATGAGAATATGTGAGCAAATCTAGCATCCTAAGACTGGATTTCCCTAGGAGGATCACCACTTTGATAATGTAGGAGAGGCATTGAATAGCATCATGGATTGGCCGGTGTCTTTGATAGGCGAGGAAGATGAGCAACCAAGTGACATTGATGACGACAATGCCAACATGGATACGGACGACGACGATAAGGAGGTTACGATTCTCACCACCAACGATGAGGTACATTCTTGTAACACATTATTTTTCAATTTATCCAATTACATTTACATGACCATATTCATTAATCCTTGCACCAGGGTGATGCTGAGAAAAAATCCCACTCGAGCACTAATTACAAGCTATCAGCAAGACCAAAATTGAAGAGGCTACCAAAATAGGTGCTTCACTAAAATGCGTACCTTTATTATTCATTAACTATAATAGTTCATTTCCACATACTTAACTGATCAATACTTATAATTTTACATCAACAGACTATCAACAAACGGGACCTGACAGATTGGCCCATCATGGTGCGGTTAATACGGGAAACATATGCCGCTATCCTAAAAATGATAAACAAATAAGGACAACATATTCATCCCAGTCTTCAGACCATCGACATTCCCAAGCCATTACACATGCGGTATTGGAATAGATGTTCTAGTCGTGTAAGGGAAGGGACTCGGAACATGCGTTCAATGACCTGGATCAATAATACGCAGGTCGATGTGTGTATGAGGTGAGTTTCAGACCTTACAATATTATTTAAAATTTTAAATTGATTAGGATTTCATTTTCAGTATCATTAATGTTACATGCACCTCTGGGAGCAAATATGGGAAAATAATGCAAAACGCGCCCAATTCTGCCATCGTAACTGTGGGAATTTGACTGACTTCAAGCAAGAGGTTGAAGTTCGTTTCAACCTCATCTGGGATACAATGAAGGCAACAGATACTGAGTTCTACATTGTCCCCTACATTAGAATGTATTTCTTGGTGGATTTAACATTACATTTTAAGCCACTTCCATTTTAGTAATTCATTACCCTAATTTTTCGATAACGATCATTGGTACCTCATCATTATCCGTCCTAGAACAGGGGAGGTTTTCAGGCTGGACACTTTGACTGGGGGTATCAAAGAAATAAACTTGTGCGAACGACCAGGTATTTTGATCAATGAAATAATTAGTCCTAGTTTTGTTATACACGAGAAGAAATAACCATTTTCATTTACTTTCTTTACACGCTTGCATGCGCATACCAAAGGGATGAGAGAAAGACGAAGCCAGAACCCGACTACACTTGAAAAATCAAGAACATTAAGGTAAGTCATTCTGTCATTTCATCCCACCATTCATTATGTGAAAGGTTAGTAATGACATTTACCTGTCCCGTGCAGTACCGAACCCAACATGGTTCATGACAAGCGGGTACTCCATCATGCTCTTAATGGAAGAATTTGTTAATCACCAGGAGACAAACAATATCTTGGAGGTAAACCTTACATCTAAAAATGTGTTCTTATAAATTTATATTACATGCAACATTCTTCACTAACATTGTAACTTTGAAATTGACAGATCTTCCTAGAGGGCAAAGGGTCATACCATGTGTACAAAATTCAAGGTATCGCTGAGAGATAGTGTGGGGATTGGCTCGATAAATACTAACAACAAGCGAACACTTCGTTGCAACTTATGGATTATAAGAACGACGTAATAAGTTGATAATTGATTTTATGTGGTTGATGATATTAGAATTCTATTGTTGGTGTTTGGCTACACTATAGTTGTGTGGTTTTTTAGTTTGTTTCCATTCATGTTAAAGATACTTCTTCTATTTATTGTGTTTCAATAATGTTCCCGTATTTTACGATCAATATTTTCATAATAGGTGTTTAAAGGTTCTTACAATTTCAAAGCATTTTAAATTTATAATAGTTCCTATTAAACTATTCTGGCTGTCGTAGCCCCGAAAATGATCCGGGAGGGACCACCGGAAAACAAATTGGGCATTGCTATTTTTTCTCATCTCATACACTGGTATAAACTATCAGTACCAGTGTAAAAATTCAAGTGCAATTTAAATTATTTATTTAAAATTATTAATCTACTACCTGTGTAAAAACAATATTGGTGCAATAAAAATACTGGTGGGAAAAATTGCTATAACCAAAAAATACCGGTTTTATAATTCCTACCGGTGTAAAAATTGCGGTTTTAAACCACTTGACTTTATACATACCGATGTAACATTTTTACATTGGCGTATCCAAACGCACCGGTGCAAATATTATGTGCCCCCACAACTTCCCAAAATTTTTACACCGATTAAAAATACTGGTGCAAAACATACATCTACACCTGTATATTTTACCAGTGCAAAAAAATTGTGTTTTTACACCGCTATACATACGCACCGATATTTGGGAGGGCAAAAATACTGGTGCTAACGGCCTATATTATCGGAGCTACTACCTCCTGCAGTAGTGCACATTCAAATACATATTATTATCTGTTTTAATCTTTAAAATACAATGTTTAAATTTTATAAAAAAAATTACAACATTTAACGTAAAAGTCACTGTAGATTATCCACAAACTTATGAAAATGCCGTCTTTCCTGAGACTTTATCCAAAAGTATTATACTTCATTTGTACTTCTTAACTTGTAAGGAATTTTTTTCTATCAAAATTTCAAATTTTGAGAATAAATTTAAATAGATACATGAACAATAATATTATTATTTGAAATATTATTAAATTATAATAATATGTAGTTTTTAAAAGTCAAATTTTATGTGGCTTGTCATATGTTACATATACTTATAGTTAAACACGTTTATTTGAAATTGTGAAAAGATTTGTTTATTTGAGATTGGGAAAAAATTTTGTCAAATTAATTAAAGAAGGACGGATGAGTGAATACTAGAAAGAAGGTAGAAAGAAGGGAATGTACTTGGGCTCATAAAAGAATTTCTATTTGTAAACCGGCAATTCTCGTACTCCCCGTGTACCCTCTAATTCTTCAAAAGTTGACTTTAATCAATTGAATTAAAAAAAGTTTGATTATTGATGTATAATTATATATAAATATAAGTAATAAAAAGTTGACATTTTAAAAATTCATTCTATTACTAATCTAATAAGATCACATATAATAATATCCTTACTTATTTATCGATTCAAATTTGATATCAAAGTTAAGCAATTTTGACTAAATAGATAGTTAAATTATAGAAATGGCTGAGACAGTGCTGAATAAATATACTCCCTCCCTCAGGCCCGTCCGATTCTGCACACTTTTTATTTTAGTCTGCTCCAAATAAATCTGTATACTTTCTAATTTGGGAAAGAATAAATTATAAAAAGACATATGTACCCCTCTTCAAAATTCACATTTGTAGATTACCTTCATTTAATATTCAATTAAGGCCCAATAAATATTTTTTTAAAACCACCAAGGCCCAATTAATACTCCTTTAACCCACAAATTTCTTAATTCTGCAATTGTAAATTTCTTAACCATCTCAATTTGTCACAATTCATGTAGCAAAAATGGAAATGTGCTCAGAATTAGGAAAGAAAAGAAGAGTTGTAAACAGCTTTGAATTCCACAGTTTCACATCAATATTCCATCGATACCTGTTATGACTTCCTCTCCTCCCTTATATGCTACCTCCCTCCAGCTAACCTCCCAATTTACAACAGATTAACTACTAACAAATTCAGTTATCAACTAACTAACCTCCCAACTTCCCAACTTCCAACCTCTTCGTTATCCTTATAAGTACTGCTTCTGAATTTCGGAATTTATCCTTTGTATTCATGACAATCCTCCGTCCTTAAATTGAGCTTGTCCTCAAGCTCGAAATTCTGGAAATTGTGTCTTAATGGTGTGTGCATCCTCCCAAGAATCTTCTTCAATCGGCAAATTTTTCCATCGGATCAACCATTGAACCACCTGCTCTTCTCCGCGTTGTTGCAACCTGCGTTGGACTACCTTTAAAGGTTTCAATACTGTGATTGCATCAATATCCTGATCATGGATATCAGTCCTATATTGTGGTTGATTTCCTGTGTACTTCTTTAACAGAGATACGTGGAAAACTGGGTGTATACGGCTGAAGCTAGGCAAATCCAATTTATACGCTACTTCGCCGATTCTCTGAGTCACCTAGTATGGTCCATAGAATTTAGGAGCTAACTTCATTGAGTCTCTTTGAACCAAAGAGTTCTGCCTGTACTTTTGTAATTTCAAGAGTACCCAATCTCCCACTTCCAGCGTCCTCTCCGATCGTCTCCTATCTGTAAAGAATTTCATCCTTATCTGAGCTTCCTGCAAATGCTTTTTAAGAAACTGATTCACTTGTTCCCTTTGTTGCATTACATTCGCTGCTGCACGAATAAAACTTTCCCGAAATGTCCCCAATGGTACTGATAATGGTTTTACTCCATATAATGCCTCATATGGTGTCATCTGTATACTTGTATGATGTGATGTATTGTACCACCATTCTGCCGATGCTAACCAACTATTCTATGAATCAGGTTTATCTCCGCAAAAACAACGTAAATAATTTTCCAGAACCTGGTTCAATCTCTCAGTGTGACCATCGGTTTGAGGATGGTAGGCTGAGCTGAAATTGAGCTTAACCCCCATTAACGTCATTAATTCTTTCCAAAAATATCTTGTAAACAATCTGTCGCTGTCTGATATGATTGATTCTGGAATTCCATGCAACCTGCAAACTTCTTTGCGAACTAGTTTAGCTATGTCGGGAGCTGAGAAAGGATGTGACAAAGCAATGAAATGGCCATATTTTGTGAGCCTATCAACCACAACTAATACTGTATTCTTCCCCTCAGATTCTGAAAGTCTCTCCACAAAATCCATGCTGATCTGTGTCCTGGGATGCGTAGGAATAGGAATGGGTTGAAGCAACCCTGGTGCCAAACAATGTTCTGCTTTATTTCCTTGACATGCATCACATGTTTTGATAAAATCCACCACTTCTTCTTTCATTCCTGGCCAATGAAATAAAGAAAAGATCCTCCAAACTGTGGCAGATTGTCCTGAGTGTCCCCCAATTGCTGAAGCGTGCATTGCTTGCACTATATCATATCTGATCTTATTAGAAGCTCCCACATAGATCTTGTTGTTTTTCTTCAGAATTCCCTTGACATAGGTGCACTCTGATGAGTTGTTTGCATTATCTTGAGCAAAAATGGCTGCAGCAATTAATTCTTGACTAACCGGATCACCTTCATAGCTGCTCTCAATCTGACTCATCCATGTAGGTATCACAGAGGTTACCGTGCTAACCTGGCAAGATAATCTTTCATTTCGACAAATCCTATGTTCAGAGATCAGGTGTTCAGCCTTTCCTGACTCTTGTTTGGCCTCTTGTCTTCCAATATTGCTTGTCTCTTGTTCTTCATTCATAATGAACATATCATTAACTTTTCCTACCTCTTGTTCGGCCTCCTGTCTGCCAACATTTCTTGCCTCTTGTTCTTCATTCATACTGTACATATCAGTAATTAAGTTTTCAACATGTCCTGCCTTTTGTTCTTCCTCCTGACTGAGCACATGTGGTCTTCTCGAAAGAGCATCTGCAGCTCTGTTCGTACTGCCTGGTTTGTACTGTATCTCAAAGCTCATTCCCAAGAGCTTTGTCACCCACTTATGTTGTAAAGCATGGGTTAATTTTTGCTCGATCAAATATTTCAGACTTCTGTGATCGGTTCTAATAATGAAATGATTTCCAACAAGGTAATGTTTCCATTCGTCTACTGCTATTACCACTGCTAAAAGCTCTTTTTCGTACGTTGATAACCCTTTGTTTATTTGACAGAATGCCTTACTTAGAAATGCGATTGGTTTATGATTTTGCATCAGAACTGCGCCCATTCCTTCCTCACATGCATCTGTTTCAATAATAAACAGATCTTTAAAATTTGGTAATCTCAGAACTGGAGCAGAAGTCATGGTTTTCTTCAATTGTTCAAAGTCTCTTGTAGCTTCTTCTCCCCAACGGAATGAATCTTTTGCAGAGGATTACATATAATACCATAATGAGCTATAAACTGTCGGTAGTACCCTGTTAAACCCAAGAAACCTCTCAGTTCTTTCACATTTTTAGGCACTGGCCAATTCAAAATACTGTCAATCTTGCTGTTATCCATTTCGACTCCCTTTCCTGATATTATGTGCCCCAACTACTCAACCTGATTCTTTGCAAACAAACACTTGGAGAATTTAGCATAAAGCTTGTGTTGATGAAGAATCCTTAAAACTGACTCCAAATGACCTGCATGTTCTTCCAATGTTTTACTGTAAGCCAAGATATCATCGAAGAAAACCAGTACATATTTCCGTAGATGAACACAAAAAATCTGATTCATCAACCCTTGAAATGTAACAGGCGCGTTAGTTAAACCAAACGGCATCACAATGAATTCAAAATGACCATGGCGAGTCTGAAATGCAGTTTTATCAATATCATTCTTTCTAACACGAATCTGATGGTAACCAGCTCTCAAATCGAGCTTAGAAAAATACCTAGCTCCATCTAATTCATCAAGAAGTTCATCGATTATAGGAATCGGAAAACAATCCTTAACAGTCAAATCATTCAACTTCCTATAATCTATACACATCCTCCATGTAGAGTCTTTTTTCTTTACCAGAACCACTGGAGATGCAAATGGACTATTGCTCAACTGAATTACCTTGTTATCCAGCATCTCTTCTACTTGCTTCTCTATTTCAGCTTTGTAAGCATGGGGATACCTATAAGGTTTTATTTTAAATGGCTGTGAGTTAGGCTTCAAAACAATTTGGTGATCAATTGCTCTATGCGGTGGTAACTCTGTAGGAATAGCAAAAATGTCTCGGAAACGAAATAAAACCTGCTTAATGTTTGTAGTCACCTTCAGTTCTGCAATGACTTTTACATTCTCACTGCTAAATTGCTTCTGGCCATACTCAAGATCCCCTTATTTGAGCCCAGTTTCAGTGTTCTCCGAGTGCGTTCCTTGATTCAACCTTGCAACCTCAACTTCACTACTCAATTCTGCACCAGTATTCCCATGATTGCTCAGTCTTGCCATGCATACTCTTCCTGCATCATTCACGTCCACATTTTGTGCCTCATTTCCCACAACTGAAAAATAATCCCCATTTTCCTGCTGAACTTGAACCATGAACAACTTCCTTTTCCTAGACTCTTGCTTCCTAATCTGCTTGATCATATTAATTTCCATCTGATCCGTAGACCCTTGTAAAATCCAATGATATCCTTCCCTGTACACTGAAACATATTGCTTGCTGAAGTCAAAGGTGATAGGACTAAAGCGCTTCATCCAATCAACACCTAAAATAATATCAACACCGCCCAATTTCATAACCTTCAGATCGAAAGTAAATTCACAGCTTCCAATTCGCCACGCTACGCTTGGACTTAAACCAGTACCATATACCTTGCTTCCATCCGCCACAGTAATTAGAAAAGGCCGGGTTCTAATCATATCCAGATTCAAATACTCAACTACAGTCGGGTCAATAAAACTATCCGTTGATCCTGTATCTAATAAGATACTGACCTTCCCTCCTCTGATCATCCCGTACATGGTCATAGTGTTGATCCTAGAGCTCATATCCCCTACAATAGTGTTTAATGATATCAACTCAGGTTCTTCACTGCCCATTCCTTCTTCATATGTCTCCAGTTCTTCGACTAAAAAATCTCACCTGGAGCCAGTGAATCACAACCAAGTATCTGATGGATCTGTCTAAATTTACACTGATGACCTGGGGTAAATTTATCCCCACATTTGAAACAAAGATTATGATCCCTTCTAAACTGTAATTCTTGTGGTGAAATCCTTTGAAATTTATCATTTCCAAATCTCTTTTCCCCAGTATTACTTCTCCAGTTCATTTTATCAGAAATTTGTTTATCATTTCCCCCAGTATTCCATTTAAGCTTATCTGTTCCTGTTTTAACTTGATTTCCACTTTGACTCATAGAAGCAGCTCCTTTATGTCTCCTACTCTGTACATAAATGTTCATTTCTTGAAGACATGCTACCTCTATTGTATCATGCAAGGTTTCAGGCTTAAAAAGTTTAATCATAGGCTTCAATTCCTCCTTAAGTCCACTCACAAAACTTGACATGAAATATTGCTCAGAGAGATAGGGATGTTTACCTATAACCTACGAGCGAATTTCCTCAAAGATCTCTTGATACTCCCGAACTGATCCAGTTTGATATAACTTGTTAAATTCCTCTACCACATCTCTTCTCCCTATTTCTGAAAATCTTCTCAGAACGGCTTCAAAGAACTCATTCCATGTGGTTATTCGTCTGGTACTTTTCTCATTTTGGTACCACACATCCGCTCTCCCTTCCAGATAAATTTCGATCACCTCCACTCGTTGCGGATCATGGATCTGAAAGTAATTGAAGAATTTCCCGCATTTTCTGAACCACTCAACCGGTTTTGCTCCGTTGAATACACTCAGCTCAATCTTAGGTTGGTTATTGCCTGAACTTAAACCGATCTTGTTTCTCCAATCTTCCCCTACATCATTCATAACCCGAGGGTTGTTAATAATATGAACATTACCTCGATGCTGAGATCCTTGCAAGTTCAATCAATTCTCCGCTATCGATTTACTCTGGTTAGTACTCCGACTGGATTCTTCCCTCTCTGGTTCTCTATCCTTGTTCTTCTGCATCTCAAGAATCATCGCTCTAATCTCTTGTACCATAACTCCTGTGTTCTTTGCATCTGCTTTGATTTCTTTGATTGAGATTTCCAATTCTCCTTGATTCTTGCAGCTAACCTCTAGATTATGTCGTAACTCTTCCACTTCGCTGGCGAAATGAGCTTCCATGTCATTCAAGTTGTTTTCCAAAGACTTTGAACGAATGTTTTATGCCATTGTTGCCAAGGAATGTTGACTCTGATACCAATTGTCACAATTCAAGTAGAAAAAATGGAAATGTGCATAGAATTAGGAAAGAAAGGAAGAGCTATAAACAACTTTGAATTCCATAGTTTCACATCAATATTTCATCGATACCTGTTATGACTTCCTCCCCTCCCTTATATGCTACCTTCCTCCAGCTAACCTCCCAATTTACAACAAATTAACTACTAACAAATTCAGTTATCAACTAACTAACCTCCCAGCTTCCCAACTTCCAACCTCTTCGTTATCCTTATAAGTACTGCTTCTAAATTTCTGAATTTATCCTTTGTATTCATGACACAATTCTTCTTCACAGCTCATCCCAATCCGTCTCCTCAAACCCGATTATACCAGAAAATATCAACTCTTATCTTCTCAAATCCCCAGCACACATCTTCTCCTCAAATCTCCAGTATTCTTCGTCTCCTCAACCAACTGTCCTTTCCATCGGTCTACTTCACGGTAGAGCTCTGCTTCAGTTCTGTTGCCAAGATGAGCTCCTGCCGCCGCCAGATCTCAACAAAGCATTGCCCTTTTCTCGCACCAGTCCCAGGGCTGATGTAATTTTTGTTTCAATAATAGTTGGTTCAAATTAAATGTTGGTTGTTGATAGTTAGTGGTGAGATGTGGTTAATGGTTCCTTGGTGGAGGTGATTACGATGGTGGTGGCGGGTTCCGCTGGTGGAAGGAGATACGGTAGAGGTGGTGGGTTTTGCTGGTGGAAGGAAATAAGGGTATGAAGGACATTTCACTTTGTTGAAATTTTTTGTTCCATATTCTCTCTCTGCAGACAGAGGGAGTAAAATAATTTTATAATTATGTTAACTTTAGAATTGCTATTACAAATTAGAGTGATTGTAATACTCCATCTGTCCCAAATTAAATTGCACATAATTTTTGTTTCACAGTCTCCAACACACACGCTTGATCATTAATATATTTAACTACTTATAATATAGGTAAACAAAACGTTACTTTCTAGAAACTACCTATTATGACGAATGAAACGATATCACGTACAATAATATTAATGTTTATATATCTATTCAAATATATAGTCAAAGTTTTCTTAGTCTAGCTAAATCTTTAATCTTGTGCAATTTAATCCGAGACGGAGGGAGTATTTTTTGCAATATTTATTAAAGAGAAAATTTTAGGGAAAACAAAAATTTCTTTAACCTTATGGACAGTGTACAGTGGTTTTTACCTTAAATGTTATAATTTTTTTATAAAATTTTTAAATAAGAAATAATATGTATTTGAATGTGAAAATGTAAAAATATATAATATAAAAATTGTTTTAAATTTTTTAAATTTAGTACTGTCTCCGTCCTAGCCATTTATGTACATTTTTTGGTCAACTTTCTCAAATCACGTTTGACTATAATTTTCGATTAATAGATAGGCTTTAATATCATCATGCTACACATTGATGGATTCCATGCGTCATGTATTTTCTAAATATCAATTTCAATTATTTTATAACTAAAGTTATCGGTGATTAAATATGTTCTGAGAAAGTTAACCAAAAAGTGTGTAGAAATGGCTGGGACAGAGGGAGTGTGTAATATAACAAATGCAGTGTATAAAGTAAAAAAAAAGTGGATCTCCATAAGTTTATAGATAGGCCGAATGTCAGGAAACTCACTATTTATTAAAATGTTACAATAACTTATAAAGTGTTACTTAAACCATTGAAAAAGTGTTACCTAAAATTTGAAAAGTGTTATGTTAGATCTAATTAAAATCATCTAAGGTAATACTTGTAAAAGTGTTGTAATAAGTTCAACTTAGTATTATTAGTACTTAAAGTAACACTTTCAAAGTATTACATTAGAGCATAGGCAATGGTGGTTTATTAATATTAAGAAACCACACAAGCCCACAATGAGGTTTTTGAAGTGGTTTCTTAATAAGAAATCAGTTACTAGTTTCTTACTAAGAAACTACTTAAAAACCACTCTCTCATATGGTGGAGCCTCTTGACACACTAATTTCATAATATAGTTCTATTTTCTCAATTTTTAGTCTACAATAGCATTTGGAAGTTGAAAATAAATTTCAAAAAATTATTTTGATAAATAAAACAAAATATGAAATGAAAAAAAAAGAAATATTTAATAATATTTTTCAAAAAAACGAAATTAAATTATAAAAATGTACTATTAAATTTCATATTCAATTTATTATAAGGTGGACAAATTTATTTAAATTAAATATTAATGTTAAAATTAATGAGTATGATGAAGAAATTCAAGTGAGGTACATAAATAGTAGATATAGTGGTTTCTTACCATTGTGGAGAAAAAATGAGGTGGTTTCTTAAGTGATTTCTTAGAGTGAGATGGAAGAGAGGGATTGAGAGAAATAATATATTTAATTGATAAGAAACCACGAGTGGTTTCTACCATTGCACTTGGTCTTAGGTCATGTAAGATGATGAAACCACAAAGAAACCACTCTTGTGGTTGTTTATTATTAATATTCAATTTCTCTCTTTCACCTCATCAAAAGTAACTACAAAGAAACCACTCAATTTCTAATTTTCTACTTCCATAATGGTAGAAATCACTAAGAAACTACTTCATGGACCCCACTTAATTTTCTCTATACAACTCATTAATTTTACCTTTAATATTTAATTTAAATATATTTTCCTACCCAAAATAAATTGAAATGTGAAATCTAAAAATACACTTAAAATTTAATTTAATTTTTAAAATTTTAATTTTAAATTTAATTGCAATAAGAAGCCACAATAAAACCTCCATTGCACATGCATTTAGCCTTAATTTATAGTAGTGGGTCGATTTAAAATATTCACAAAATTATAAGAACTTCTTCTTTAAAAAAACTTATAAACATTCATAGCAGCGCTGCCGGAGCGTCGTTCTCACCAGCGGAGATGAGGAGCGCCTTCGCACAACACCGGAGTAGAGGTGCCATCCAAAAAATAGAGCCACCGTAGCAGCGCCTCCGTGAATCGACCGGAGCAGAGCTGCGTCAAGAATCTGACGTCGCTAGAGCACCGTTCCCACCAGATGAGGCGAGAAGCATCATCGCACAACATCGGAGTAGAGGCGCCACAAAAATAAAGCTACCGGTTAGAAGAACATGTTGGGCCCCTTTTCTAATTTTGAAATTCTTGACTTTTTGAGACCGAGAGGTGCTGGGAAGGACCCCAACACTCTGTAATTTAACTAGCTCTCATTTTTTCAGTTTCCTTCATTTAATTATTCTCATTTTACAAATGAATTGGGCAAATGGGTCTCCTTTTATTTCTGTTGAATTTGGTATTTAGAGAGGAAATCGTTGGTGATTTTGGGAGAGCAAAAGAGTATGAATTGTGAAACCCTGCTGGGGATGGGTGTTGGTGGTGGCAGGGATTGGGTGGTGGAGGAGGTGATGGGGGTGATGGATTGAGGGTAAAATTGTCCAAGCACTTTTAGGTTTTAGGTTAAAGGGCACTTTAGTCATTTTATGTGTGGTCAACACATGTTAACGTCAGAAATCATGTCTTAGGGTTATATTGACACTTTCATCAACTAGTTACGGTTATTTTTGCACTAAAAATTATCAGAGGGTTATATTGGCACTTACTCAAGTAGATAGGGTTATATTGGTATATATCCTTTAATTTTATTTCGAAACTATCGGTACCTCTCTTCATAAAAACTATTAATACAAGAGCAATCGACTTCAGGGGCCCTCAAACTATTGTGGTTTGACCCTTTTGGCCCCCCAATTATTTTCGATCACTTTCGTCCCTGAACTAACAAAAGTATTGAATCTTAACCCTTCCGTCCGGTCAAAACATTAACCTCAGTCAAAAGCGTCAATTTTGAGGGCAAATTGATAATTTCACATTTTTCCCTTTTCTTTTTTTCCCTTTCTTACCTTTTTCCCTTTTATCTTTAATATTCCCATCTCTTTCCCTTTTCTTTTTTGATCCCACCACCATCCACCCTTCCAAATCCACCACCGTCGAACCCATCCGTCGCCCCATTACCGTCCACCTCTAATCCACCTTCGTTAACCCTTCTGTCGCCCATCACCGTCCACCTCCAATCCACCATCGCCCACTCCGTTGCCCCACCAATGTCCACCTCCAATTCACCATCGACGTGCTGAGGATGTCGGAGTCATTGCGGTGGCTCGTCATGAAGGGTAAAATCAGAGAAGCGAAAAGGGTTTTGATGAAAACCTCTGACATCAAAGAGGAGACGCGGGAAAGGCTCGATGACATCACCAAGGTGGGGTCCATGGCGGTCACCATGGGTGCCAGAGAGAATTGGCACGGGCAAGTGGCAAGAATTGGCACGGGCGACAGAATTGGCGGAGGGAGACACTCTGCAGGTGAAGGTTCCTTTGGCAATATTACCTCCCGTTGAGCGCACATTGCCTTGTAGCTCGGAGGATTTGTACAAGGGCACCACTAAAAAGATGAAGATATCCAAATATGTGATTGATGTCTATGGGACTGGGTGTGCCTCTCACTTTGAGTGAATTTTTCACTGTTGTGTGTTTTAGGTTTTGGATTTTGTCTATGGATGCACCATTTTCTCGATGCATATGTTTGGTGAATTTACTTTTTTTTTGTATAGAAGAGTTGTTGATGAAGCCTGAAATTGACTCTCATACTGTTTTGATGATTTGGTGCGTGGAACTCATTCCTGATAAATGGTGTTGGTGGTGTGGTGGGGAGGAGAATAGGTGGTGGTGGTGGTGGCTGAGTTGGCTGAGAATAGATTGTGGTGTGGTGTGGTGGGGAGGAGAATAGATGATGGTGATGGCAAGGTGGCAAGCTGGTGGAAATAGGGTTGTCATAGGTGGTGAGGTGGCGGCAGGCGGCGGAGAACGGTGGAGGGGAGGAAGAAGAAGGTGGCAGGAGGAGCTAAAAATTGAGAAAGAAAATAGTGAATAATAAAGGGGAAATAAAATAATAAGAAAAATGAAAAGAAAAAGGAGAAAGAAAAGGACAAAAATAGAAAAGGGATAAAAGAAAATGAAAAATGAGAAAAAGAAAAGAAAAGAAAATGAGAAATTACTATTTTTCCCTTTAAATTAATGTTTTTGACCGAACGGAAGGGTTGTGATTCAATAATTTTATTAGTTCAGGGGTGAAAGTGTTTGAAAAAAAATTGGGGGACCAAAATGGTCAAATCGCAATAGTCAGAGGGTATCTGAATTCGTTTGCCCTAAATAGAATAAACGCTCCATCTTTTTTAAAAAAAATTAAACCGTCCTTAGATGGGGAAAATTATATTAGGCCTTCCCAAGCCATAAAATAGACAAAATTAAAAGGACAATGAAAAGAAGCCGTAGCTAAGTTGATATATACAATGGTGAGCACTATGTTCTTGAAGCAACACTTGTTGCTTCCAAAAGAATGAAGATACGACCGGCAAATCGTTAGAGGATTCCAAAAGCTCTCAGTCTATGATGGAGATGATCAAACTTATTAGTGAATCTTATTAAAGAATCACAAGGCAGTCCAAATCCTCTCCACATAGGTAAGAAGCGTATCCTCTACTGACCAGGAATACAGACCGAGAACCATAACTATTTGCAAATGTGTTATCATCCTGGAATTAGGATTATGTACAGAATAGTGCACCAAATTATGGAACAATCCAAAATCCAGGCTTGCTGATGCCCTCCTAAAGCAGCACCCAGTCAGCCAGCAGCAGAGTATCCAAATTGTATCCATAGTCCATCTCTGCTCAGGATGCATCAGATTCTATCGTAAGCAGCATCCCGACTGATGTAAAGAGCAGCAAGAGCGCTTCCTAAACTCAGCAGAGACAATATATCAGTGTAACAGGGTTGACAGATCCATATCCTGCATGAGAAAAGTAGTAATCAGTAGCATCCGATCTAGGTAGCAATCCGTAATGAAGGTGTACCAATTTGGTCTAGTCTAACTAGTCCCTGGACTAAGTTAGGCAGCACAGAGATTCTGTGAAAGGATGAGTTGCACTTTTTTTGCAAACAATTTTTTGCAAGAGTATGAGCCACCTGATTTGCCTGTCTGTAAATGTGCATAAGTTGAATATCCCCCAAAGAATGATGAATCTCATCAGATAAGCAGAACAGTTTCCAGGGAGATCTACGTGGATCATTAGCAAAGAGTAATGCACTAAGGCAGTCAGATTCCATACATACAGGAGAAGTCAAATGAGTAGAAAATTGGGTAGCAAACTTAATTGCTTTCAATTCAGCTTCCAAGGGGGAGATAGCAGTAGTATATAAAGTATAAGCCTCCTTAAAGGGGGAGATAGCAGTAGTATAATGCTCCATCTCTTTTCTCCTCTACACAGAGAAAGATTCACAACAAAATCCTTATAAACTCAATTCAAAAAATATTTAAAAAAAACAATAAGAACAAAATTAGGTGCATAAGTTTTATTTTGAAAATATAAAAATTTCAATACCATTTATTTTACAACCAAAAATGATATATACTATAGAAGTTGAACAGAATTAATGTAATCGTAGAATAAACTCAATCTCCTCAACGAACTTTCTTTGCTACAGTAACAAACTTCTTCTTCCACCTCTGTCTTCGCCGGTAACGGCTATTTGCTGCCGTTAACGGCTATTTGCTGCCGTTAACGGCTAACCCTGCCGTTAACATTGGACCAACAGACGCGGCCATTGACCGGCCGGCCGTGATGGCAGAATCAATCCCAATCAAATCCCACCAAAATCATTTATGGCGGCTCTCCAGACCAAATCAAACCCCCTATTGAAATCCCTGCCGACTAATCCAGAGCTAACCCCCAAATCCGAGCATTTAGGTGACCCGGCCTGTCTTTACTCCGATGACCAAATTGCCAAACTATCTGCACATTACTCAAACGCTGTGGTCGGAAAATTCACTAAAGGGAGAATCACGATGGATCAACTGGAGCAAGCCTTCAGGACGGTAGGGTTTACAGGTAGCTATCAATTAGGTTCTCTTGACTATAAGCATGTTTTAATCAGATTCGAGCTAATCAATGACTACCAAAGATGCTGGATCAAAGAAGTCAGGAACTTCAATGGAGTTCTGCTGAAGATGCTAAAGTGGTTTCCAGACTTCTCGACTCACAGAGAATCGCCAATTGTACCTATTTGGTGCACGATAAAAGAGGTACCTTTATACTACTACAATTCTGCATCAATTGAGGCAATTGGAAACACTATAGGAAGCTTTATCAAGAATGACTTAGCCACTGAAATGCTCACAAGGCCTTCAGCAATAAAACTCTGTGTGGAAGTTGATTTGCAAAAACCTTTGTGTAGTTTTAGCAGATTAGGATCAGTCTCTAGTAATAGGAAATACACAATTGAATATGAAGATGTCCCACTTTACTGTGATCACTGTGCTAAGTTAGGACATTCTCTTAACCAGTGTAGAGCTATCCTTCAGAACACCAATGGAAAATCAAAGGAAAACCTTTTTCCACAAAGCCCAAATAATTCTCTCTGGCAGCCAACAGGAAATAAGTTCAGTAAGGCTCCTCTTATCTCTCTAGAGAATCAGGCTATAAATGCCCACACCAATAATGAAAAGACAGCTCAACAGAAAGCCACAACTAACCTCATACTTCACCCTTCCTCATACTAGCCTTCAGAGGCTAATAGTGGGTCTAGAACCGAAGGCATCCAAGCACCAATAACGACCCCTAGGCAATCTACCAAAATCCCAACCCAAAATAATCTTCAATCCTCACTATCTAAACTCTTAAATGTAACAGCCTTAGCTAGACCCTCTCAGAATACCTATGCAAAGGATGATCTACACATTGGTAATCTCAGATAATCCTGGGATCAATCCTCCCCAACTAACCCCTCACTTTCTCCACTGGGAAAGATGGAAAATAGGTTTTCTATTTTGCAGGATTTGGAGGATTCACCGAAATCAGATGACCTCATGGAACAGGAAGAGCAGGAATTAGATGAAGATGCTAATATTGGCCACAAAGAGCACAATGAACCTCAGCCTATGAGGAATCAGGAGAACTCTATTCAGCAAGGTAAGTCTAAAGGTAAGAAAAATAACTACTTTAGTCAGCTGAATAAAATGATGCTTATAACAGCCACTAAAAGTCATAAATCTTGTGAACAATGACACACACCTCAACTGTCAATTTCTTAATATGGAATCTTAGAGGAATGGAAACCTCCATGCTTAGACTATCTCATTTAGTTAAGGCTAAGAAAATTCAGCTCTTATGCATAATTGAACCAATGCATGATAACTCTCAATGTGGTTCCTATATGGAAAAACTCAACTTTTCACACAATTTGCAACTCCATAATGGAAAATTTTGGCTGATGTGGAATAACCCGGTTACAGTTTCTTTAATCTCTCAACATGAGCAATTTTTGCATGTTCAGATAGCTCACCTTAATCTGGATATTGATATGGAAGCTGCTTTTATCTATGCTCTTAGGAACAGAGAAGGTAGGAAAGCCTTATGGTCTGCCCTGACTACCTTACCTAATAATGAAACTATCTACATTGGGGATTTTAACACCATCACTACTCTTACAGAATATAGGGGTCCCTGTTCTCCCTCCCTAGGTAGAATTAGAGATTTTAATAATTGGATTAGCTCACTGGTGTTCAAGAGATTAATACAGTTGGTAATCTATTCACCTGGTCAAACTCTAGACTTAGGAAACCTACCTCCAAAAGATTTGATAGAGGCCTCTGCACCATTAAATGGAATCATAAATTTCCATCTTTATCTATTCAGATATTGAATAGGCAATCCTCAGATTATTCCCCTCTCCTCCTCCAAGTTTCAACTCTGGCTGTCTCTCACCCTAAACCTTTTAGATTCATAAATGCTTGGTTTAATAGACTAGAATTTATGGATCTAATAAAGGAAAATTGGACACTCTCACTCCCTCAATCTGGAATGTTAGGTTTCTACCTAAAATTAATTAGATTGAAAAAAGTGATAAAAATCTGGAATAGAGAATGTTTTGGAAATATTGATGTTAATGTAGCCAATGCAAAAGAGGCATTAAGAAACTAGGAACTTGTTTTTTACTCTACCCATTCAGACACAGATTTAATTAAGTTAAATGAGAAAAAGGCATTGTTGCTCAGAGCTTTAGAGGAAAAGGAAAAATTTTGGAAACAGAAAGCCAGATTAACATGGCATAGGCTAGGAGATAATAATACTCAATTCTTCCATAGGACAGTGCAAGAAAAAAACTGTAGATTGCAGATCACAAAAATAAAAAATGGACAGGGACAATGGCTAAACTCTTACCTAGATATCCAAAAGGAAGTTGTTACCTATTTTTCAGACCTGCTGACTGAACCTAATCATGTGGCTAATAATTTCTATTACCCTCATTTCCTTAGCAAAATTCCATCTGTCCTTACTGAACAGGATAACCAACTGCTATCTAGGCCAATTTCTGAAGATGAGCTAAGATCAGTCATCAATGGTTTAAATAAGAACAGTAGCCCAGGTCCAGATGGTTTCTCAAGCAAATTCTATATTAAAAGCTGGACTATCATTAAGGATGACCTAAAAGAGGATGTAAATGATTTCATTTTAGGGTCAGAAATACCAAAAGGAATTTCTAGTACGTGGATAACCCTAATCCCCAAAAAGGCAACTCCTTCCTCCTTTGATGATTTCAGGCCAATTAGCCTCTCCAATGTCATAAACAAAATTTGTTCTAAAGTTTTAATGGAGAGAATAAAACCACACATGGAGAATTTAATCGCCCCTGACCAGACTGCTTTTATGAAAAATAGAGATATTTAAGATAATATTCTCTATCTACAAGAAATGATAAGATTCCTAGACAAAAAGAGTAGAACTCCAAACTGCATCCTTAAATTGGACCTTAGGAAAGTATTTGATAGGGTGAATTGGGATTTTCTTAAAAACATTTTGGTTAAATTTGGTTTTAGTGGGAACTTTCTGGGTGCAGTTCTGAATAATCTATCACAAGCTCATTTCTCTGTGCTTCTTAATGGTAATCCAGTTGGTTTTTTCAAAGCTACAAGAGGAATCAAACAAGGTGACCCTCTCTCTCCTTTTCTTTTCAATATTTTCTCAGAAGCTTTTTCCAGAAGTCTTGCTTTCATCTTTTTGAATAATAGTCTGTCATATTATCAATTACCTTCCTTAATCACCCCTGCTTCTCATTTAATGTATGCTAATGATACTATTATCTTTATGCAAGCCTCAAAATCTAACTTGATTAAGATTAAAGCTTTCTTAGAGGTTTTTGAGTATACTTCAGGTCAGAAATTTAATTTTGAAAAATCTGACTACTATATCAGTAAAAGAGCCACGGTAGCTAAATCCAATCAGGTTAGGATAATACTAAGAATGAAGAAAGGTTCCTTCCCATTTAAATACCTAGGCTGCCCCATATTTAAAGGAAGAACCTTAAACAGATACTTCCAACCATTGATGGAAAACATGGACAAAAAACTGCTGAACTGGAAGAACAAATGGCTTAGCTCAAGGGGAAAACTAATTTTAATTCAGTCCTGTTTATACTCATTACCACAACATTTATGGACTGTCATCCAACCCACCAAAAATATTGTTCGGACTTTTGAGAGAAAACTGGCATCCTTTTTCTGGGGAACATCAGATGGTAAAAGGAACAAAGTTTGGAGGAGATGGACTGATTTAGCTGTGCCAAAATCACTAAATGGTCCAGGATTTAGATCAATGCAAGCTATAATAGACTCCTACTCTCTTAAACTCTGGCGGAAAAGTCAGTTAGGTATAATAATGTGGTCTAAATTAATATGGTCCCTACCTCAATCACACAGAAAATCAGTACCCTGGAAGAGGATATGTTCTGTCAACACCTTTGCAGAAAAAAATACTTTCATAATTCATGGAAAAGGTAGATGCAATCTCTGGTCTACTAACTGGTGCCCAAACGGACCACTAATGCACCATATTCCCAGTTCCATCCTCTCACCATTATTATTTTACACTGTTGCAGACTTTATTAGATAGAAAGATGCTATTTTACCAATGATCTCCCCCTTCCTGGAACATGATACTCTCTCCTTTCTTCAGGATGCAGAAACTAATCCTAACTGAGAAGATAGATTGATATGGAAACCTAAATTGACAGGAGCTTTCTCTTTTAAATCTGCCTACAAAGAGCTCACATTCTCCATAGGTAACTTCCCAGCCAGCAAATTCATTTGGAATTCAATACTACAAAAAAAGGTTTCCATCTTCACATGGAAACTGTTGCATTCTTTCTTACCTTTTGATGATGTGCTTATCAAGTGTGGTTTTAGTCTTGCCTCTAAATGTCCAGCATGCTCTCACTCTGATTCCATTCAGCATTTCTTCATATCCTGCTCACTTGCTCATAACATATGGATTACGATAACATCTTTTTTAGGTTTTCACTTGCATGAGCATGACTCAATTACTAGTAGATTCTTTTTGTTCTGGAATAGTTAAGACCTACCAAAATGGCACTAATTGATAAATAAAATACTCCCATCATTGATATGTTGGTGTCTATGGAAAGCCAGAAATAGCTTCTTCTTTGATAATACTAGTTTCTCCCATGAACGGATATGTAAGGATATATGTGATCAAGTATATCTATCTCTCCATGCTAAACCTTATCACCATTATCCTTCTTCACATATTCCAACAAACTTGTTGCATCTGATCCCGAAGCTTAGACCTCCTCCTAAGCCAATAATATCTATTGTTTTCTGGGAGAGTCCAAAGCAAAACTGTTTTAAGATCAATGTAGATGCATCCTGACACCCTAATAATGTAACAGCAGGTATTATTGCTAGAAACAGTTCGGGGACTCCATTTCTGATCCAATCGGCAGATATTATTGTTGTTTCCCCTTTACAAGCTGAGATTCTAGCAATACAATTTGCGTGTCAATCTTTCCCTAATCTAGATGACTCTGTTACAATTGAATCAGATTCATTGTCAGCAGTAAAAATGATTTTGGATCCATATACTGCTCACTGGACACTGTTTGATTTAACCTTCAAAGTACATTCTATGTTAAAAAATGCTGAACTTAGACATGTTTTTAGAGAATGTAATTCCATTTCTGATGCCATTGCAAAACACCATTCGAGCCACAAACTGAGTCTAAACCTGTCAAATGCTCCAAAGCATATCAAGGGCCTTATTTCTTTGGATAAAGAGCATACTCCTTACATCAGACTAAATAAGCATGCTTCTCTTTGAATTGATACTGCTAATTTTCGTTTTCCTATTCTTCCTTTACTGTGAAGGGGCTCTAGTTCTGCTCTTTCGTGATGGCTACCGAGCACTCGAGCCTGGAGCTCTCGAGCCCTGAAGTCCTCGAGCACTCAAGCCTTAGAGCCCTCGAGCCTTGAAGCCCTCGAGCACTGGATAGCTCGAACACTCAAGCTCTCTAGTCCTGGATCCCTCGAGCACTCAAGCTCTCAAGCCCTCGAGCCTAGGAGGCCTCGAGCCCTGGATCCCTCGAGCACTCAAGCTCTCGAGCCCTGCCGCCCTCGAGCCATCAGGCACTCGAACCATCGAGCACTCAAGCACTAGATCCCTCGAACCATCTAGCCTCGACCCCTCGAGACCTTGAGCCAGCAAGCACTTGACCATCAACCCCTCGAGTCTACAAACCATCAAGGACTTAAGCCTCGTCCGCACCAACTGTGAGCACTCGAATCAAGTGGCAGCAGCAAACATGAAGAGACACAAGATGGAACTTTTTCACTCAAGCTCTCGAGGCCTCGAGCCCTCGAGCCCTGGATCCCTCGAGCACTCAAGCTCTCGAGCCCTCGAACCTAGGAGGCCTTGAGCCCTGGATCCCTTGAGCACTCAAGCTCTCGAGCCCTGCCGCCCTCGAGCCATCAGGCACTCGAACCATCAAGCACTCGAGGGCTCGAACCATCGAGCCTCGAACACTGGATACCTTGGAGTCCTTGAGCACTGGAGCCCTCGAGCACTCAAGATCTTGAGCCTAGGAGCCTAGAAGGCCTCGAGCCCTGGATCCCTCGAGCACAAGCTCTCGAGCCCTCGAACCTAGGAGGCCTCGAGCCCTGGATCCCTCGAGCACAAGCTCTCGAGCCCTCGAACCTAGGAGGCCTCGAGCCCTGGATCCCTCGAGCACTCAAGCTCTCGAGCCCAGTCGCCCTCGAGCCATCAGGCACTCGAACCATTAAGCACTCAAGCACTCGAGGGCTCGAACCATCGAGCCTCGAACATTGGATACCTTGGAGCCCTCGAGCACTCAAGCACTCGAGCCCTCGAACCATCGAGCCTAGGAGCCCTCGAGCACTGGATACCTCAAACACTCAAGCTCTTGAGCCCTCGAGCCTAGGAGGCCTCGAGCACTGGATCCCTCGAGCACTCAAGCTCTCGAGCCCTGCCGCCCTCGAACCATCAGGCACTCGAACCATCGAGCACTCAATCACTCGAACCCTCACACCATCGAGCACTCAAGCACTCGAACCCTCGAACCATCAAGCCTCGACCCCTCGAGACCTCGAGCCAGCAAGTACTACTTCCTCTCCTTTCTGAACCACTAGTCCACTAGTTTTAAATCATTCTTTTGAGGGCAACGAGGTTGCCTTATCGATGTAATATTCCGAAACATCATTGTACATCTTTTGGTTTCTAAATAGGTTTGGGAAACCTAATAAATATCCCCCACCTTAGGGTGCATGCAAAAAAAAAGAATTAATGTAATCATCAACTAAAAAATTTAACTACATCAAAATGTCATTCAATGTTAAACCTTAATATTCAAAATTATTCAATTCATCTAAATAACAACAAATATTATTAATATCATCCAATCACATCCACATGTGTAATTATCTAATACATATGTAATTATATCAGACTTTATCCACTTTGAATGATGTGATTTTACTCAAATGGTTGAACTCTGTGTGTTTATTTACTATTGAGAATTTGATCCTAAATATTTAAAAATTTGTTCACGTTTCGGTATCAAGCTAGAGTATGTAAAAAGGTTTGATCTATCTAATTTTGGATATGTATTTGAATGTTGTGGGATGAATTAGATGGTATGTACACTATCGGTATAATACATGTCTATCAAGTTAGCATAGCAAATGTGGAATTTGTTATTTTTGTTGGAGGAAGGTTTTGTAGTAAGTACTGATCCAGCCTTATAATTTTAGTTTTTAAAAATAACCTTATGTTTTAAAAAAAAATAAACTTATAGAACCTTTTTATAATTTTTTTTTCTAATTTGACCTTATGTCTTTTTAAAATATACTGATACAACTTTATATATATTTTTTAAAATGTACTGATTTAGCCTTATGCTTTTATAGAAAAATTTGTTCTAACCTTAAAAACGTCCAATTTGGTAAATGATAATTAATTAGGGGTGTTTTAATAATTTCTGAGATGGTCAACGCTAGATTTTCCACAATGAACGCCGAGAGGGTTAATATTTCAGCACTTTCGATGAAAACTTAGGGTTATTTGGTACTTTCAAAAACCTGAGAGCTATATTGGCACTTTCAAAATAAATGTAGAGTTATAAAAACACTTTACACTATTTGAAGTTTTCAACCACCAAGATAATTGTTTTTGAAATTTCAATTAAAATGGAGAAAAGGGGGGCTATTTTTTTTTATAGAAATGAGAAAATTAGGGTTTTTGGAAATTAATATATAATTTATTATATACTATTAAAAATTAATAAATAACTTATTATATACTCTTAAAGTAATTTGATTAATTATCTCATAGTTAATCTCAATTTCTATAATATTTAAAGTTCAATACAACAAAACATGCTAGTTGCTACATTTTTTGGGCCTTAATAATTACATCAACAAGTGTAGAAAACATTTTTTGCTACACGTAAAAAAAGTGTAGTAGCAGTGGGTGTCACGAAAAGAAACACTACCCTTGAAGGTGTAGCAAATGATTTCTACTCCTCAAAGTGTATTCAAACAGGGCTGCATAGCCTGCATATAGAAATGTAGTGAATGATTTCTACACCTCAAAGTATATCCAATCAAGGCTCATCTGGGGTGTAGAAAACAATTACTACATCTGGAAGTGTAGTAAAACAATGCATAATTTTTTTAAAATCTTCAATTAAGCCCACACAGTTCTAATGATTACAATTAAGCCTATACAGTTCTTAAAACTAAAATTAAGCCCATACAGTTCTAATAACTAAAATTAATCCCATTCAGTTCTAATAATTACAATTAAGCCCATACAGTTCTAATAATTACAATTAAGCCCATACAGTTCTAATAATTATAATTAAGCCTACTAAATTTTAATAACTACAATTCTGCCTACAAAATTCTAATAACTACAATTCAGCCTATAAAATTCTAATAATTTACATTTAAACCTAAAAAATTATGATGTAATAAAATAAAAAAATGCATATAGAAGCAAGAAAACAGTACTAAGAAAACAATAAGGCAAACTCGAACTTCAAGAACAATGAACAAGTGAAACAAGAAGTAGACGTCAATGTTCCAGAAGTACATCTTAATAAACCATACCATTATGAGGTCTGACCATGGGGCCCGCACTATCAACACCCACCCCAGGGACGAGACACGACACGTCCCCTCTGCCAGAAGATTTGAGTCCAGATATAACCAAACCAAGAAGCTAGTCAAACGTGTTTGGAGACTGATTTAGCACACATGTCAACAAGGAGGGGCCACCGCTGCAACTGAGTCTAATACCACAACATGCTTCAACGCAAAGCTGTATGACACTACGCTAAGATTGCACAACTAGGCCAAAGAAAGTGTTGGCAAGCTGGAATACAGAATAAAGCGGGTAAAACAACAGCTTGGCGCAAAACAAAGACAGAAAGATGCGGACGGCATGCGCAACAAGACAGAAGAGCTGGAGACACTCCTCACGATGAAGGAGGATTATTGGAGACAACGAGTGAAGTCACTATGGCTCAAAGAAGGAAACAAAAATACAAAGGTCTTCCAAAAATGGGTGCAGAAAAGGAATGGGAGAAACTACATCACCCAACTCAAGGACGAAGCAGGAGCATGGGTCTCCAAGCAGGATGATCTACAACAACTAGTCTATAACCATGTAAGCTCTGTACTCCTCATCCATCTGTCGATGCCAGTAGATGCTTTCGAACAATCAACTATACAGGATATCATAGACCTCATAACCAAGGAAGTCTACCAGAGCCAACAGATGGTACTAGAGAGCCTGGTAACTATGCAGAAAATAAAAACAACCATTTTCCGAATGGGGAGACGGAAAGCACCAGGCCCGGATGGCTTGCCACAAGGGTTTTACTAACACTACTGGCCCGAAGTGGGGGATGAGGTGACAAAGGAGGTCCAAAGGTTTTTCTCTACCTCTTCTATGCCAACAGAATGGAACCATACCAACTTGGTCCTTATCCCAAAGAAGAGATGTCCATCAAAACTAGAAAATCTCCGTCACATAAGCCTTTGCAATGTCACCTACAAAATCATTGCCAGGGTCTTAGATAACAGAATAAAAAAATCATTGGCTTCCTAGTATCAGGCAATCGAATGGCATTTGTGCAAGGGAGATCCATCGTCGAGAATTCCCTTACAGAGCACGAACTCATTGAGTTCATACGCAAGAAGACCAGGAAACAACCAGTGGCAGCAATGATGATTGATATGAGTAAAGCCTATGATAGGGTATCATGGGAGTTCCTAGAGAAGATGATGGAACACGTAGAATTTTCTAGGAAATTGATAGGGTGGCCCAGTGGGTCATGGAATGCGTCACCACTGTCTCATACTCCATCAAGCTGAACAGGAGGAACTCCAGAGTCTTCTAACCAAAATAGGGGCTCGGACAAAGCTTCCCACTCTCGCTATGCTAGGAAGCATTTTCATCGATGATAGCATCTGACGGGTTCCAAAACATTTGCCCAAGCATGAAGATTGGTCTCTCGGTTTAACCCGTCTCACATTTGATGTTCGCAGATGACTGCATACTATTCTTCAACATCGCAGAGAGAGGCTCAAAAAAATTGGCACGGACTCTAAATATACCCGCGACCTACTTGGGCCAATGAATAAATTTTCAGAAGTCTTCACTCCTCATCAGCCCAAACACAGAGCCAATGACAAAGGAACACTTCAACCAAACCTTCAAAAATCTTTGGAGATCTACTCAAGGAAAATTTCCTAGGCCATGACATGGACTTCAAGGGACCCAAAGTGGGAATGTTCAGCAAATTAATCCAACAAGTGAAATAAAAAAATCCATATGGAAAACCGAAGACCTGTCGGTAATGGGAAAGATCACACTCACCAAACATGTCCTAGCCTCCAAAACTCAATATACCCTTAGCACCTTACAAATACCCTCCACGGTAGCCTAGAAAATTGATAGCCATCTCCCTAGATTCATTAGGGTAGGGAATACAGATGGGAGATGGATACATTGGAAGTCGTGGAAGTCAATGTGCCACTCCAAATAACAGGGAGGATTAGGGATGTGCCCACAGAGTAAATGAACCATGCACTACTAGGAAAGTTGGCCTGGAAGCTGACCACGGATAAACACTCATTCTCAAAACTGTTTCTCAGCAAATACTGCAATGGAGAGGATTTCCTCAACGTCAAACTCAAACAAGGCTCAACGTGGAGATGGAGGGGTATACTCTTGGGAAGAGATCTTATCAAAAGCGGCCTCAAATAGCAGGTGGTCGATGGCCATGGAATAGACATCCACAATGAGTGGATTCCAAACCACCAAAACCCAATCAGGTTTGAAAAATAACTTCTACCTCAACTCAATTTCAAGGTGTGAGACCTGATCGACAACAAGCAGTGGCGGAACCCCCTAATGAGACTGTTCTTCACCTCTAAGGTAGGTAATCGCATAGAAAGAATCCACATTCCACACGCCCCCATTGGGAAAAAGGATTACCAATTTTGGGACAATGACTGGCTCGGAAAGTACACTATTAAAAGCGGATACCACGAGGCTTGGAACAAAATGATCACTCATAAGCCATCCACCTCCACTGCACCACCATAAAGGGGGTAGATCAACACTTATGGAAGAAACTATGGCGCTCAAAGGTACCAGAAAAGGTTAAGTTCCTAGTCTGGAGACTAGTGCAGAACGCAGCACCCACATGCCCGACACTAAGAAACTGGAAGATGGAGGTATCACCTTACTGCCAGATGTGCCATACACAGGTGGAGACACCATCACATATGATCCTTGAGTGTGACATTGCAAGAAAGGTATGGAGAACATCCAGGTTGAGCTTTGACTTTAGCCAATGAGCCCCACTGCAACTAGAAACTTGGCTCTGGAAATTGTTCAAGGAAGCACGAGAAAAGGAAGACGCTGAACTCACATGCATTATCATATGGGCAATCTGGTGTGCCAGCAATAAGCAGAAAATAGAACAACAAATGCCAGCAGTTGAGATAATACTTGCCATCATCCAGGCGACCTATAAAAGGATCAAGGGGAAGATCAGCCAACCCAAAGAACTACAGTCAACCTCAATTCACCGCAGCTCGCACTGAAGCATATGAAAATCAAGAACAACTGCCACAATCGAAGCAAGCTCAGGTTGGAGATATGTGGTACACGGAGGATGGACACTTGAACCCGTTCTACGACAGCAGGACATGTATCAACACAGACGCTGCATTCCAGGCACATGACGGCAAGGCAGTCGCGGCATGGTTCACTACACAATGCCACAATACCAACAGCTGGCAATGTTACCGCATGGTACACTCCGCATCATGAACACAAACAGAGCTCATAACTATACACAAAGCAATGACCGACACAAGGAATAGGGGGGCATCCCACATCTGCATCCGCACAGACTGCGAAATGGCGTTGAACCACATCAACAGTTTCCCAAATGTCCCTCCAAGTCTGAATGGTATTGTCCAAGGCATCATAATGCTAGTAATAGTTTTCACTAATATCCATGTAATGAAAGTGTCTAGAACTGTAGTAACTAATGCCCACAATGTGGCCCGGCATGTAATTAGGAGCTCAGTGATAATATAAGTGTACGACACTTTGTTTAAAAAAACAAGAACATCAGTAAGTACAGCTCTGTGTCAACCGAGACAAAACAACATTGATAAGAATACAAATACAAGAAAAATGAAGATTGATAAGTGATAATGGTAATCAAGCAACAAACAATAAAAACAACATAAATAAACAAGCAACTTCAAGTCAAAATTGCTACCTCTTGGAGAAATGAACTTTGCTATCAAGTGATCCAGGGTGAAGGCATGCGTTCTTGATCCGAAGATCGTGCAGAGAATCATGGCTGATTAGTAGAGAACATATCCAGGAGCAACAAGTTGCACGCCGCTCTACATGGTTTTGAGCATTACCTTTTCCTCCACTGGAAGATGATCACTTTCCACATGACGTTTGTAGATCCCAAAGATGGTTCCTGTGGGAATAGATGCATCGATGTTCCGAGATCCATCCTGAGAATCAGTTACCACCACATAGGGGCCCTAATCAGTCAACCAAATATGCAATTATCCCTTCTCTTCAGAGGCCATGGCAGTAACTTTCCAAGAATAACGCAGAGTAAACAATAATATCGTTCTACATTTAAGGAAGATGGCCAATCACAACTCACAACTATCAGAATCGAACTGAACTTCAATTTTTTTATAAAACAATATCTCATAACAAAACCTTGAATTGAGGAGAAAGATAGTTCCTTATAAACCAGAAATTAAACAAGTCTGCTAGTATTCTTCAGAACACTGAGGATCATAATTTTCATAAAGCATTCATATCTGTAGAAGCCAAGTTAAAGGGGTTAATGAAAAATGACGTTCCACCCAACCAATAAGCATGGTATTATTTTATACGAAAAGAAAGAAGGTGTGGAAAAACCAATAAAGTAAAATAGATATAAACAATTATGATATGGATATATTAGAAACTGACCTCTCCGAATGGTCAAGAGAAAGTTCCAAAAATAGCCTATCTGCATCAGGTGTCTTTAGTGAGGTATCATTGGTGTCTTTAGTTGTACCATATGGTCTTGAGAAACATTCGTTATTTAATTTCAAAACTAGGGGTGCCTGCAGATCTACCCGAAAACCATAAAATCAATAAAAACTAGTGATGGAGAGTTAGATTAAGAGAGTGAGGAGGAAAATTGCTTGGAAAAACAAGCTGAACCTAAGTTTGATCGATACAATGTCATAATCCATTCAACAGAAAAGGCGACAACAACCTCAATACAAAACAAAACTAAATCACACTCTTCCAACTTAACATACAACAATATCACTGCAAAAAAAAACTCCCCCAGCTAAACTAACAGCCTATACTTAATCACGTTCTCAGAACAACACTTGAAAGGCACAATATCAAGTAGCCACTGCTGTAACCTGCCATAGATTTTCCTCCTTCCGTCCTTCACTACACATGAAACACACAATATCTCGCTCAAAATATCTCCCCTCACAGAGTGTAAATGGTATCGTATTATAATAGGAAGTAAAATCTGAGAGGTACCGTCAGAGTTGAGGTGCCTAAGTTGAGCAGAGAGTAGGCCGATTAGAACAAAAACTGAGAGAACGAGCAACGAAAAGATGAAAATCCTCGTGCATCACCAGAATAGCTTCATTATTTATGAAGGAACCACAAAGACACTGATGCTAAGTTTTCAAATGATCAAATTACCCTTGAACCTCAATTGCAGTCCAAGCGATATTTGAAGAAACTATGACAAGTGATCTGAGGAAAATACTAATAAAAAACTATATAGATGATTTTAAATTAGTACATTATATATCTTTGCCTAATAACCTTGGTAAGTGATAAATGCAGTCAATTATGTCTCTCCTAAAAGTTGGTTAGCTACCTCTCATTTTGTTCTAGGGTTCTTTTTATTCGTGGGTCATTTCTAGCACGAAGGAAGGGCTCGCGCAGCTGCACCAAGGTTTGAAAAAGGAATTGATCGTGTTGAACCTATCCTTTCTACGACTCCTCTTAATTAAGATAATAGAATGCTTGAAATAGGAATCCCTTTCATTCGATCATACATCGCGGGATCAAGTTGCATTTATTAAATAATATTCCTTTTTCAAGTTCATTACCTTACTAATAACAGTTTTCATCATGCCTTGTTTTTCCCAGGCAGGGAAAATCGTACTTAATTTCTGAACTAACATTTAGAACACAATATCTGATCAAAATCAAGAAGTATATGATAGATCTCAAGTTCAAAACCTAAAGATCCTAAAGCTACGGTTCATAGGGAAATGTAAAACTGATCAGGGAAAAAAGTAATTCTTTGGCAGGAAACATGTCCCCATTTTTTAAGTGACTGTCTAGTAAATAAGTAACATAATGAAGGAGATGAACATCATCGTGAGATGCTGTACAAATATCACTTGAAGACCAGGGCTGTGAATAAGTTGGAATCATTAAACTAATTTGTACCGGAAAATCCAAATATACACAACCTCATTTACCGTTATGTAATCCAGGTGTGCCAACTAACAAACAAGGCCCTACACAAAAGGCTCCAACCAGATCTCTCAGGAGAAATAAGAGAAGCAAAAATTCGTATTGCACTACATCTGCACAAAAGTACAAGCAACGTATAATTAAAATATGTAGTGTTCAAAATAGAGAAACACATATTTTCTTTGCATGTGACGATTTCTCCAGATCATTAATTCGACCTTAAGCTGCTAAGGGGGAAAGTCGGCGCAAATTAGCCATATAGGGCAAAAGAAAGACAATTTGGTAGAAAGATAAGATTTAGATGATAAAATAGCAAGCTAAATACTTACAGCCAACAAGTTAGTAGAAGATAACGAAAACAACCTATTTTCAGGATGAAATTTCCTTGATTGCTTCAAACTGCAGCAAAATGGAACATATTATTAGCTACAAAAAGAGAAACTCGTAAGGGGTAAACACATCACATAATCTGCCAGGCATCCTCAAACCACATTCTAGCTTTATGACTCAATGAACTTCAAAGCTCTAATTTTGCTCAAGAATCCATATTGTAAGTCTAGTAATAGAAATTGTGCCCGTAATCCGGTTCATGAGGCAACCAACACTACTGGAATGCCACTTTTTATTGAAAACACGCAAATTACAAATGGAGACACTTTCATTAGTAGAATAAGTAATTGAATTATTGTACAGAGTTAATTAGAAAGATAATCGCATTCTAGCTTTATGACTCAATGAACTTCAAAGCTCTAATATTGCTCAAGAATCAATATTGTAAGTCTAGTAATAGAAATTGTTCCCGCAATCCGGTTCATGAGGCAACCAACACTGCTGGAATGCCACTCTTTTTTTTATTGAAAGCACACAAATTGAAAATTGAGACACTTTCATTAGTAGAATAAGTAATTGAATAATTGTACACAATTAATTAGAAAGAGAAGTACATGGCACTGTTCTTATTGGTAAGAAATCCACACAACCTTTCAACAAGTTGCATCACTGCCTCGGATACTGCAAATAACATCTCCATATCGTACACATATATCTCAAGGTATTATATAAAATAAATCCTCCCACCCCCATTGTTGACACAAATGGTCGTCAGGGATAGAAGGATAATTTTGCAGATACCCGTAGACGCACATGGTTGTCTAACCATGTGCGTCTACAGGTGCTATCAAGTGGCTGCCCAAAACGACATCGTTTTGGGAATTGTACAAAAAACAATAATAATATAGCATTGGACAGTTCGAGCTAAAAAAACAATAATAATATACCATTGGACAGTTCGAGCTAAACAATAATAACTCGAGAAAATGACATGTTTGTGGCTACAGTAGCCACAAACGGAAATTGCATGTGGAGGACGCATTTCCGTAATGCGTCCTCCCATTTTTTATTTTTTTTTGTTTAATTTCGGTCAAAGTTTTCAAACGAGGAACCAGAGTGTGACACGTGACAAGGACGCATTACGGTAATGCATCCTTGGCCAAAATTTTGTTTTCGAATAATATTACCGGAAAAAATGAGGTAAATATATATATGTTTATATTTATATTTATATATATCTTTATATATATATATAAATTTATTTTTATATATATGTATATTTATATGTATTTATATTTTTTTATATTTATATATATGTATATATTTATATTTATATATATCTTTATTTATATTTATATTTATATATATTTTTATATTTATATATATATTTTTATATTTATATATATATATGTGTATATATTTATATATATCTTTATTTATATTTATATTTATATTTATTTTTATATTTATATATGTATATATTTATATTTATATATATCTTTATTTATATTTATATTTATATATATTTTTATATTTATATATATGTATATATTTATATATATATTCATATTTATATATATATATATATCTTTATTTATATTTATATTTATATTTATATTTATATTTATATTTATATTTATATTTATATTTATATTTATATTTATATTTATATTTATATTTATATTTATATTTATATTTATATTTATATTTATATTTATATTTATATTTATATTTATATTTATATTTATATTTATATTTATATTTATATTTATATTTATATTTATATTTATATATATATATATATATTTATTTATATTTATATATATGTATATCTTCATATTTATATGTATATATATGAATATATTTATATATTTATTTATTTATATTTGTATATATATCTTTATTTATATTTATATTTATATTTGTGTATATTTTTATATTTATATGTATGTATATTTTTATATTTATGTATATATTTATATATATCTTTATTTTTATTTTTATTTATTTATTTATTTATATATATATGTATGTGTATCCACACGTGTGTGTACATCCACACATTTACGCGTGTGTACATCCACACATTTACGCGTGTGTACATCCACACATTTATGCGTGTACATCCACACATTTACGTGTGTGCGTATTTATATATATATATATATATATATATATATATATATATATTTGTATATATTTATATTTATATATATCTTTATTTATATTTATATATATATTTATTTATTTTTATATATATATGTATGTGTGTACATCCACACATTTACGTGTGTGTACATCCACACATTTACGTGTGTGCATATTGATATATACATATATATATATATATATTTATATATTTGTATATATTTATATTTATATATATCTTTATTTATATTTATATATATCTTTATTTATATTTATATATATATATATATATTTATATATATATGTGTGTATATCCACACATTTACGTGTGTGTACATCCACACATTTACGTGTGTGCATATTGATATATACATATATATATATATATATATATATATATTTGTATATATTTATATTTATATATATCTTTATTTATATTTATATATATTTATTTATTTATATATATATATGTATGTGTATACATCCACACATTTAAGTGTGTGTACATCCACACATTTACGTGTGTGCATATATATATATATATATATTTATATATTTATATATTTGTATATATTTATATTTATATATATCTTTATTTATATTTATATATTTTTATATTTATAAAATCGTTTCCAAAACGGTACTCTAATTTATTTCATAAACAAAAAAAATAAATCCGTACTACTTTCAGAAGACAAAAATGGAGGGACAAATTAAATTAAAAAAAATAAGGGGAAAACATTTTCGGAACAAAAAATGGAGCCCTCTATTTAAATGCTGAAAAAAAAATAAACAAACCGGGAGGACGCATTATCGTAATGCGTCCTCCAAAAATGCAGAATAAAAAAAAATTTGGGCCCTTGGAGGACGCATTATGGAAATGCGTCCTCCCCCCAAAGTGTCCAAAAATACAACATGCCCCATTTACGTCCATCTTAGCTTTTTTCACCATACAAAAATCAAACTCTCATAATAACTCCCCCAGCTAAACTAACATCCTATACTTAATCATGTTCTCAGAACAACACTTGAAAGACACAATAACAACGATCTCAAACACAACACTCGAAAGCCACAATATTAACGATCTCAAACATAATCACATACGAAAAAAACAAGGATCTAGTCATCTTCTAGATCTGAATCCATGAATCCATATCACATGCAGAATATCCACATAAAATTTATCAAACAAAAGCTATGCATACCGAACAAGACGATCGCGACGACTATGAAAAAGCAGCCTTTTCTCAAGTAGCCACTGCTGCAACTTGCCATAGATTCTCCTCTTTCTGTCCTTCACTACACACAGAAAAACACAATATCTTGCTCAAATATCTCCTCTCACAGAGTGTAAACGGTCTCATTTTATAGTAGGAAGTAAAATCTGAGAGGTACCGTCAGAGTAGAAATGCCTAAGTTGAGCAGAGAGCAGGCCTATTATAACGAAAACTGAGAGAACGAGCAACGAGAAGAGGAAAATCCTCGTGCATCACCAGAATAACTTCATTGTTTATGAAAGCACCACAAAGACACCGATGCTAGGATTTCAAATGACCAAATTATCCTCAACCTGAATTGCAGTCCAAGCGATAGTTGAAGAAACCGTGACAAGTGATCTGAGGAAAATACTAATGAAAAACTACATAGATGATTTTAAATTAGTACATTATATATCTTTGCCTAAAAACCTCAGTAAGAGATAAATGCAGTCAATTATATCTCTCCTAGAAGTTGGTTAGCTACCTCTCATTTTGTTCTAAGGTTCTTTATTTGTGGGTCGTTTGTAGCACACGGGAAGGGCTCGTGCAGGTGCAGCAGGGTTTGAAAAAGGAATTGATCGTGATTTTGAACCTGTCCTTTCTAAGACTCCTCTTCATTAAGATAATAGAATGCTTGAAATAGGAATCCCTTTCATTCGATCATACATCGCGGGATGGGGTTGTATTTATTAAATAGTATTCTTTTTTCAAGTTCATTACCTTACTAATAACAGTTTTCATCATGCCTTGTTTTTCCCAGGCAGGGAAAATCGTACTTAATTTTTGAACTAACATTTAGAACACAATATCTGATCAAAATCAAGAAGTATATGATAGATCACAAGTTCAAAACCTAAAGATCCTAAAGCTACGGTTCATAGGGAAATGTAAAACTGATCATGGAAAAAAGTAATTCTTTGGCAGGAAACATATCCCCATTTGTTAAGTGACTGTCTAGTAAATAAGTACCATAATGAAGGAGATGAACATCATCCTGAGATGCTGTACAAATATCACTTGAAGGCCATGGCTGTGAAGTTGGAATCATTAAACTAATTTGTACCGGAAAATCCAAATATACACAACCTCATTTAACGTTATGTAATCCAGGTGTGCCAACTAACAAACAAGGCCCTACACAAAAGGCTCCAACCAGATCTCTCAGGTGAAATAAGAGAAGCTAAACTTCGTATTGCACTACATCTACACAAAAGTACAAGAAACATATATTTAAAATATGTAGTGTTCACAATAGAGACGTACGTCTTTTCTTTGCATGTGACGCTTTCTCCTGATCATTAATTCGACCTTAAGCCGCTAAGGGGGAAAGTCGGCACAAATTAGCCATATAGGGCAAAAGAAAGACAATTTGGTAGAATGATAAGATATAGATGATAAAATAGCAAGCTGAATACTTACAGCCAACAAGGTAGTAGAAGATGACGAAAACAACCTATTTTCATGATGAAATTTCCTTGATTGCTTCAAACTGCAGCAAAATGGAACATATTATTAGCTACAACAAGAGAAACTCGTAAGGGGTATACACATCACATAATCTGCCAGGCATCCTCAAACCACATTCTAGCTTTATGAATCAATGAACTTCAAAGCTCTAATATTGCTCAAGAATCCATATTGTAAATCTAGTAATAGAAATTGTGCCCGTAATCAGGTTCATGAGGCAACCAACACTGTTGGAATGCCACTTTTTATTGAAAACACGCAAATTGCAAATGGAGACACTTTTATTAGTAGAATAAGTAATTGAATGATTGTACAGAGTTAGTTAGAAAGAGAATCACATTCTAGCTTTATGACTCAATGAACTTCAAAGCTCTAATATTTCTTAAGAATCAATATTGTAAGTCTAGTAAAAGAAATTGTTCCCGCAATCCGGTTCATGAGGTAACCAACACTGCTGGAATGCCACTTTTTTTTATTGAAAACACACAAATTGAAAATGGAGACACTTTCATTAGTAGAATAAGTAATTGAATGATTGTACACAGTTAATTAGAAAGAGAATTACATAGCCTTGTTCTTATTGGTAAGAAATCCACACAACCTTTCAAGACGTTGCATCACTGCCTCGGATACTGCAAATAACCTATCTCCATATCGTACACCTAAAATATTTTATAGCTTCATAAGCCTAATTATAATGCGAGTAAAAAAGTCTTGCCACATGAATATCAGGTACTATATAAAAGAAATCCTCCCAACCCCATGGTTGACACAAATGGTCGTCAAGGGCAGAAGAGTAATTTTGTAGACACCTGTAGACACACATGGCTGCCTAACCATGTGCGCCTATAGGTGCTATCAGGTGTGCCCAAAACGACATCGTTTTGGGCATTTTAAAAAAAAAATAATATACCATTGGACGGTTTGAGAGGTGAAGGTTCGAGTGGAGGGTTTGAGAGGTAGTGGTTTCGAGTGGAGGGTCCGAGAGATAGTGGGTACGAGTAGAGGGTTCGAGTGGTACTGGTTTGAGAGGTACCTCTCGAGAGGCGAAGGGTCCATTGGAGGGTTGGAGAGGTGAAGGTTTCAGTGGAGGGTTCGACAGGTGAGAGTTCTAGTGGAGGGTTCGAGTGGTACTAGTTCGAGAGGTACGGATTCGAGAGGTACGGATTCGAGAGGTGAAGGTTCCATTGGATGGTTCGAGAGGTGAAGGTTCCATTGGAGGTTCGAGAGGTGAAGGTTCCATTGGAGGTTCGAGAGGTGAAGGTTCCATTGGAGGTTAGAGAGGTGAAAAATTCCATTGGAGGTTCGAGAGGTGAGAGTTCGAGTGGAGGGTTTGAGTGGTACTGGTTCGAGAGGTACTGGTTCGAGAGGGGAAGGTTCCGTTGGACGGTTCGAGAGGTAAAGGTTCTGTTGGAGGTTTGAGAGGTGAGAGTTCGAGTGGAGGGTTCGAGTGGTACTAGTGGGAGAGGTACGAATTTGAGAGGTGAAGGTTCCATTGAAGGTTTGAACAGTGAGAGTTCAAGTGGAGGGTTCGAGTGGTATTAGTTCGAGAGGTGCTGGTTCGAGAGGTGAAGGTTCCATTGGAGGGTTTGAGAGGTGAAGGTTCCAGTGGAGTTCGAGTGATACTGGCTCGAGAGATGAAGGTTCCATTAGAGGGTTCGTGAGGTGAAGGTTTCATTGGAGGTTCGAGAGGTGAGAGTTCAAGTGGAGGGTTCGAGTGGTACTGGTTCGAGAGGTACGGATTCGAGAGGTGAAGGTTTCATTGGATGGTTCGAGAGGTGAAGGTTCCATTGGAGGCTTCGAGAGGTGAGAGTTCGAGTAGAGGGTTCGAGTTGTACTAGTTCGAGAGGTACTGGTTCAGGAGGTGAAGGTTCTATTGGACGGTTCGAGATGTGAAGGTTCAAGTGGAGGGTTCGAGGGGTGAGAGTCCGAGTGGAGGTTCGAGTGTTACTGGTTCAAGAGATGAAGGTTCCATTGGAGGGTTTGAGAGGTGAAGGTTCCATTGGAGGTTCGAGAGGTGAAGGTTCCATTGGAGGTTCGAGAGGTGAAGGTTCCATTGGAGGTTCGAGTGGTGAGAGTTCGAGTGGAGGGTTCAAGTGGTACTGGTTCGAGAGGTACATATTCGAGAGGTGAAGGTTTTATTGGATGGTTTGAGAGGTGAAGATTCAAGTGGAGGGTTCGAGAGGTGAGAGTTCGAGTGGAGGTTTAAGTGGTACAGGTTTGAGAGGTACTGGTTCCATGGGACGGTTTAAGTGAGGAGAGTTTGAGTGGAGGGTTCGAGAGGTGAAGGTTCCATTGGATGGTTCGAGAGGTGAAGGTCCCATTGGAGGTTCGAGAGGTTCGAGTTCGAGTGGAGGGTTCGAGTGGTACTGGTTCGAGAGGTACGGGTTCGAGAGATGAAGGTTCCATTGGACGGTTTGACAGGTGAAGGTTTCATTGGAGGTTCGAGTGGTGAGAGTTCGAGTGGTACTGGTACGAGAGATGCAGGTTCGAGAGGTGAAGGTTCCAGTGGAGTGTTCGAGAGGTAGTGGGTTTGAGTGGAGGGTTCGAGTGGTACTGGTTCGAGAGGTACGGATTGGAGTAATGAAGGTTCTAGTGGAGGGTTCGAGAGCAACTGCTTCGAGAGGTACGGATTCAAGAGGTGACGGTTCCATTAGACGGTTCGAGAGGTCAAGGTTCCATTGGAGGGTTCGAGAGATACGAATTTGAGTGGAAGGTTCGAGTGGTACTTGTTCGTGAGGTACGGATTTGAGAGGTGAAGGTTCCATTGGACGGTTCGAGAGGTGAAGGTGGGAGGTCATCGCCGTACCTCTCAAAGTTAATACTTTTAAGCCCTAAATGCTTCCTATCTCCAATTAAGTAGATAATGGCAAGTCGGGGTAGTCCACGAGAAGAGGGATCTTTTTAAGTGTTTTAAACATATATAGGAGAAAATATACTAAGCACATACATACATAGATATATATAAAATCATGTAAACAAGGGGGGGTTTGGTTGGTTTGATCCTAAGTTAACAAATTAAAGTACAACTAGCAAAGCAATAGAACGATGTTAATCATGCAATACAACTAAAGGTAAGATGAAAATAACAATTTACGGAACCTTGGGCGCAATTGACTTCCACTTCCAAACCTCTTATCCATCATTGAACATGCAACTTATTTACTACTTTCACTACTTGTTGTGAATGCTAAACTTCTATCCTTCTTAGATAGTAGTTTGCAAGAGTGAATTCCACATCTCTTGTCAAACCTCACCAATGACTCCCGTAGTCAAAACACGACTCAAGGTATCCCATTGATGGCATTTAGCATGAAGATCAACAAGCTCGACAACACTTATAAACACTACACCGTGTTTAAGCATTTAACCGATTTATGCATTTACACAAGATTGGTCAAGAACGATCGACATTCATAGACTTCTCTTGTTTGCTACAAGCGATAAACATGACAAAGAGTTCAACATTATCATATTCACCTAGCAATCATCAATCCATCAACACAATCAAAAGCTCTAAATCATACTCATAGTTTCCTAACAAGAAAAGGGGGGAAATCAAACCACTTCCCCCAAACCCTAGCAAGCAATTCATACAAGTATTTCATATACTCAAGCTTTCAACAACATTAATAATATCAACAAACATATTCAATGCTCTATAAATGCACAATAGTAAGAGCAATAAATAAGCTACAAATTGTTCTTAGGACATGGGCTTGGAAGCCTTAGTCAATTGCTCCCAAGATATAGATTAGCTACAAGAGTTCAAGCTAATCAATGCTAAACAATTAATCATAAAAACAAGAGAATTCAAGGATGAAAAATGGAAGAAAAAGGGTTTCAAACAGTACAGAAATCACAGCTGGAGAAGATGATGAATGAGAGGAAAGAGAGTGGTATTTATAGTACAAATAAGATAAGGTGAAATTCTGGTCGCGACTCGCGACGGTCTCGCCGCGAGGTCATCGCGACTCGCGACGGGTGCTAGAATTTTGCATTGTGTCTTCTTCTTCTTCTTGCGGCATGCAGTCATCTTCATAGTCATTCCTTTCAATCTCCAAGTCTTCAATGGCTCCAAAAATGGTCTTCAATGGCCTCCGATCTTCATGTCTTCGAAGCAAGTCTTCAAAAGTCTTCGAGAGTGTAGTCTTCAATGGCCTCCGGTCTTCATTGCCTCCGTGTTCTTCCCTTGTCACACAAAATCCACTTAGAAAAGGTAAAAGAGCGTAAAGTTGCTCTTACCCCTCCACTTAGAAGAGGTAAAAGAGCATAAAGTTGCTCTTACCCCTCCTAAGAGAATTTCAAAGTAAAACACAAGCTCTTGATAATAAAAGAGCACAAAAGTGACCCTAAATAGTACTAAATTATGCATATAAAATGGACACATCAGAAGGTTCCATTGGACGGTTCGAGAGATGAAGGTTCCATTGGAGGTTCGGTCAGTGAGCGTTCGAGTGGAGGGTTCGAGTGGATGGTTCGAGTGGTACTGGTTTGAGAGGTGAAGGTTCCATTGGAGGATTCGAGAGGTTAGAGTTCCAGTGGAGGTTTCGAGAGATGAGAGTTCAAGTGATGGTTTTGAGAGGTACTGGTTCGAGAGGTGAGGTTCAGTTGAAAATGGTTCGAGTGGAGGGTTCAACCTGACTGTTGTTGTTCTGTTGAAAATGGTGCTGCGACTACATCATCTTCCCCTGCTGAGTTGATATGTTCCACATGATGTTCTTCACCTTGCATAACATCTTCCATTTCCCCTTCTTTGTCTTGTACCATTTGTACCTGTGGAACAGATTTTGTTAGTCTTCTCCACTGAAAGTTCCTCAAACTATGAAAAACTTTAGCTTTATCAAAGTGATCTAAGATAGGCTTATTGATTTTGTTGGTGATCTGTAGATCATCTGCTGAGCTCCAATTGTTGAATCTTCTCTTCCTAATTTTGTCGTGGTCTGCACTCTGAGAAGTCCTCTATCTGATGAGTGTAACTTACTTTGATTGTCTCTCAACTGGTGTTATGTTGATGTTGTGGATTTCCTTCGTTTGTGCCTCAATTATTTCCTGTTGAATAGTCTCCACAACATCTTGAAATTCCTCTTCTTGTGTTTGTATTGATTGATTCACCTCATCCTGATCCTTTGATTCTATTTTTCCCATGTTATTGGGTACTTTCTGCCACATTTCTTCTGTCTTAAGTCCCTGGTACTTTCTGCCCCTTGGTTTGGTTATACCACAATCAGCAGTACGGTGACCTATTTTCAAACATTTACAGCAATACGAAGGGTGATCCTCATACTTATTGTCATACCAATCCTTAGTTGATCCCAACCTAATTCTATCAGGAAAAACACCAGTTAAATCCATTTATACACACACATCTAATTGTGGAAGGTCTGGTGTGGTTTATGGTAGGTTGATCTGGAAAAATCAAATCTCCAAGTCTGCTAGCTATATAAGGGATAGAATCAAGGAGAAGGTAATATGCTGGTGGGAATTCTACAGTTAGCCAGATAGGTACTAGAGGTGGCTCTTCTTTAACATCAAAGTTCTTAGTCCATTTTAAAATTTTCATAATCGTACCTCCCAGATTCTAGTTGCGTTTGATTCAGCACCTTTAGAGGTCTTTCCCGTGTTCAAATTTGATGAAGATATGTCTTTTGTCAAGTCCTGTGATTCTAGCGTTTCCTTTGAAACCTATCTTCTTCATCTGGTGGTAGATGAAATCCAGAGAGGGGCGGCCTCTTGGAAATTTTCCAAGTAGGTTGCGCTTGAATGGCTCCGATAGGTGTTCAATTTCTTCCTCATCAAAAAGTACTGCAGTTTCTCCTTTTTATTCAACGATTGAGTTCAATTTTCTTGATATTGTTTCTCTAGGGTTTTGGTTTTGGGTGAGAATAGACTTGTATGTGGGTGGCGGACTCATGCCTGAGGGCGAAGCCGTCATGGGTTTGGTTTGTGTGATAGTATTCCATTGATGGATTGAGTCGTTATGGGTGAAATTGTTACCGTTATACGGTGGTTGCTGGTGATTTTACTATAGCTTAGAAGATGTTGTTGGATGGGTTATAGAGAGAAAGAAGAGCGTTCGTTGGCTCTACTACCCTTAATTTTGTGTGTTGTTATATCACGCCATGTATTTTACTAGGATACGCCCTAATACGTATACACATGTATAATACTAATTTTGAATTTTCAAAATAAAACAAAAACAAAAAAATAATAATACTGCCACCACCAGCGCCGAAACTGCCGCCACCACCTCCACTGCCGCCACCACCTCCACCGCCGACACCAACGCCATCGCCAGTGCCAGAACCACCGCCACCGTTGTCCCTAGCAAAACCCAACCTAAGAAACCTCTGGTTCGGCTATGAGAGTGGGCCAACGAGAATGGGCCGACCGGAAGGGCAAGGAAGAAAATAGCAGAACCGGAAAAAGAAGAAAATGGGAGAAAGAAGGAGGAGAATCAGGCGATGATATCCAGGCCGGGGCGAGGGAACGAGAACCGGGCGACGAGATCTAGGTTGGGGCGAGGGAACGAGAATCGGGCGACGAGATCCGGGCTGGGCGAGGAAATAAGAATCGGGCGACAATAACGAGGTGATAAGAACCGAGCGACGAGAATCAGGCCAGGGCGGGGCGACTAGAACATGGCTTGGGTGCCGGAGAAGGTGCACAGTTGCCGGAGGAGGAGAACAAGGCGGAGAAAATGAGAGTCGCCGGAGGAGGAGAACGGGATGGCGGGGACGGGGACGGGGATTGCATGGGCGGGGACGTGGATGGCATGAAGAACGCCAGAGAATGGGAGAACGACCGGCGAATGAGGAACACCGAAGAATGAGGAACACCGGAGATGGCGTGAGGAACGTCGGGTAAGGCGAGCGGGCTGAGAAGGAGATAGGGATGACGACCAGAAAATCAGAGCGTCACTGATGTGTGTTATATTGTGTTCATATTTGGTGGGATTATTATGATTTTATTGAGATATAATTTGTACTTCAAGGTGTTTTTGGTGCAGGAATTCATTGATTGCGGAGAATTGAGAGGGAGCTATACATTGTACTCTTTTTCCCTTAACCAACGGTTTTTTCCCACTGGGTTTTCCAAGTTAAGGTTTTTAATGAGGCGATGTGCTCCAATGGATAATGTTTTTATTTTATAAGACATTTTTCTAGGGATGAAGGAAGAGAGGCAAAAGCAGAATTGCTGAAGTTATGGGGTGAAAAGTGAATTATTGAAAAGATGTGGATTTGAAGGAAATAAATATATTTGCTGCCCATATTGATAAGGATTGTATTATCTCCTTCCATTTGAAATTCTTTAATTTTAGAATTAGTTAATTAGAGTTAGAATAGAATTTGATTTATTTTCGGAAGAAGAATCCGAATTCAATATTGGTTTGGTTTGTTTTATTAGTGGCCGAGCAAAGGTATATAAATACCTATTGCTTTGCGGCAGGGAGATACATATTAATACCGGGAGAAGAATATATATGGTGTGCAGACATTAGGGTGCATCGTTTTCGTGCGTTGATACAATTGCCTGCCATTTGTTTGCTCTGCTTCATTCCTTGCGCAGATAGTTGTGTTAGGATTTAATACTTGTTTATTTATTTTTGTTAGTTAATTTGTTAACCATGTGTATTATTGGTATGGATTATTTGTTTAGTTTAATTATTATGAGTAGCTAATTTATATATTGACATGGAATAATAAGCATTAGTTTATGAATCGTGAGGCCTAATTGTTTTATAATTGATTCTTATGTGTTCTTGATTGTTCTTGGGTTATTTTATTCTTGATATATTTAAGCCTGATCAACTTGAATATTATTGGGATAATGCTATCTAATTCTACCAATACGTAATCGTTGGAAAGAGTTAGTAAGTAGCGAGTTCTTGTGAAAAACAGCTAACTAGCTAAGACTGTAATAGCAAGATGGGGAACAATTAAGTGTGCATTACTACTTGCGAATACTTGGGTAATTGCTATATCAGGTTCTTTTCATTCTTAATGCTATCGAGGTGTGTATCTGGTTCAGCGAATACTTTCCGGAAGCATCTTGGTAAGAGAAACAATTAATTAATTATAATTGGTTAATTGTCGATAAAGTACGAAAGAATTGGGGAGGTTAAGCGTACCTACTTTCCTATAACTGATAGATGCATATGAATTGATTTATCTTTGCGCCTATGATCGATGTTTAACTAATGTGAGTTATTCCGAGCCGATTGCATTCATCATATATTTACTAGATTTTTATACCTGTTAGTTGCATTATTATTTTATATTAGTTAGTTGCATTATTAGTTGTTAAATAAATCTGAAAATTAAGGTGTGGTGGCTACACCAAAAGTGCTCTATATTAGTAGGAATTTTGTTATAGATTTTGCTCCGTTCCTCATGGGATCGACTCTGCTTGCTACTGTACTAATTTCATCATTAGAGTTTGCAGATTATTTTGGTGAGTGAAACGACGTTCACCAAATTGGCGCCGCTGCCGGGGAGCGGTAGTTAATTTCTATTTATTTTTCTACTAATTTTTGTTCTTTAGTTATTGGTATATGACCAGGTCCCAGGAGCAGGAATTGATATTTGATTCTGAAGTGGAAAAGACAGCCAGGACGAATTACAAACTCGCCAGGGAGAGGAAGCTGAAAGCTGCCGCAGACCCTCTGTTTGGCCAAACAGAGGCTATTTCCGAAACAGAATCCGAATCTGAGATTGAATCCGTTCCCGATACTGTAATGGGGGACAGAGGAGAGGCGGATCCCAATGCTGACAATCCGTACATGTGGGAATTAATGGGGCATAGTGAAGAAGACCCTCCCACACCAATTTCCTTGATAGATGCTGCGACCCCTGTGGAGATTAAGTTGGCATTGCTGAACGTGCTTCCGAAGTTCTATGGGAAGAGTAATGAAGACCCTTACAATTTCTTGAACGAGTTCATCAAGATTTGTAAGGTTTAGAAAAGACCAGTTGGTGTCACAGAAGATCAGTTCAAGTTGGTGGTTTTTCCGTTCAGCATGACAGGAGCAGCGAACCAGTGGTTTTCAAGCTTGGCTCCTAACTCCGTCACTTCCTGGAATGCACTGAAGAAGCTTTTTTTGGACTATTTCTTTCCAGCCACTAAGACGGATGCCCTGAGGAAAGAAATTTCGAGCATCAAGCAGGAGTATGATGAACCGCTGAGTACATTTTGGCTGAGGTTCAGACGATTGGTAGATCGTTGCCCTAACCATCGATACACGGAGGGGCAACTGCTACAGTATTTCTACCAAGGATCCACAGCTGCAAACAAGGATTTGCTGAATACCGCAAGCAATGGTGGATTTTCGGAAATCAGAGTAAATGAAGCAAAGGAGATAGTGAAGAAGTTGATCAATTCCAAGAAGGAGTATGACACTGATGAGATCCAAATCCTGAAAAGAGTGGCACAAACAGAGCCCTCAAGCCAAGATGATTTTAAGGAGAGGATGGACAGGATGGAGAGGGTACTATCCAAGTTGGTGGATAAGGTCACCGTTGCTAGCACCTCAGTTGGTCCTCAAGAAAAACCTTGTGACATCTGCTGCAGTCCAAGCCACGTCACTTTACAATGCCCTTTTGCAATGGATGAACAAGCTAATGCCATGGGGAATTGGAATGAAAGGCAGCCAAGGAGAGACCCGTACTCAGCTACCTATAATCCAGGATGGAGAGATCATCCCAACTTTCGATGGCGAGATCCGGGAAATCCAGTACAACAACCATATGTTCCACCCCATCGAGCTCCTCCCCCTCCATATGCTCAGAATCCACCACCTCCTCAAGGGAAGTCCATGGATGAAAAGCTAGACATGATGATGGGCATGCTTCAAAACCATATCCAAAGTTCGAAAAAGACTGAGGCCACCTTGGAGGAGCACACACGTCAGATTTCACAGCTATCACACTCGATGAATGAGCTCCGAATGAAGCAACCTGGATTACCATCTCAAGTGTAACTCAACCCCAAAGAGACGGCCAATCAGATCACGTTAAGAAGTGGAAAGGAGCTTGAGCCACTACCTCCTAAGACCGCAGCAAAAGGAGCTAAGAAGCGGCCAGAGCAGTCTGTCACAGACCCCGATTTGGCCAAACAGGGGTTGACGACATAAACAGAAAGTGAGGTACAAGGGCATTTTGATCAAACCAAGGAGTCAAATCCAAGGTTGGGTCAAAATGGTCCTCCAATTAAAATTCTTCCTCCTTTTCCACGTAGTTTAGCTAAAAAGAAAGAGGATTCTGTTGATTTCCTATCTATCTTTGGAAAAATGGAGATTAACCTACCTTTCTTGCAGGCTATAAGGCTTCCGCCTGTGAGCAAGTTTTTGAAAGATTTTATTGCAGGAAAGCCAAAGGATTCAAGCAAGGTCATAATGAGTGAATCTGTGTCAGCTGTGATCCAAAAGAAAATGCCTCAAAAGTGCAAGGACCCAGGTATGTTTTCCTTACCTTGTTATATAGGAGATAAGAAGATCAATGCTGCCATGTGTGATTTAGGAGCTTCAATTAATGTGATGCCACTATCTATTTATAATTCTTTGAAAGGGGCAGAAATGGTAAATACTAGAGTAATAATCCAATTGGCAGATAGATCTTGTGTATGTCCTGAAGGGTTGTTGGAAAATGTGCTTGTGCGAGTCAATAACTTTGTGTACCCAGCAGATTTTTATGTGGTAAAAATGAATCATACCAATGATAAGGGAACACAAGGGGTATTGTTGGGTCGTCCATTTTTGAAAACTGCAAACACCATTATTAATGTTGGGAATGGAACTATTTCACTTGATTATTTTGGTGATAAGTACACACTCAACATTGATAAACCCATGCAGAAATCTATAGATGCTGAGAATGTAAATGCAATTTATCATACTGACCCATTTGTCCAAGATTCTCTTGAGACTAAAGTTTTGCAGGACAAGTTGGGAATTCAAATGCCTACAAGTCCAGAAGAGGAAAATGTTCAAATTTCAAGTGATTATCAAGGAGATGATGATACTCTTCCACTGAGTATGGAGTCGCTCAAGTGTGAGGAAAGAAACAAAGTTCCAACTCCAAGAATTGAGAGATCTAAGATTGAATGGGTTTGATCAAGCTATGCGGTACAAGGAGCGCAATAAGTTGTGGCATGACAGAGATTTGAAGCCTAAGAAATTTGTGGTTTGGCAGATAGTTCTTATATCTGAGTCAAACTTTCAACATATGTCATGGAAATTCAAGTCTAAATGGACTAGACCATTCGAAGTGGCTTATGTTTGGCCTGATGGGATGGTAGAGATTATAAGCATGGACGCAAAAAGGGCATTCCTCGTCGATAGTCATTGCCTTATGCCATACTATGATACTTCTCATGTGGCATTAACGGAAGAAATTCCATTGTGCCCAACAAATATTCATTAAAGGCATCCAAAAGTCTAGCCAAAGACTATAAACAAAAGCGCTAGTTGGGAGGCAACCCAATTTTCTTAGTTTTTTTTTCTTTCTTCTTTTAAGTTTTTATTTTTATTTTTTATCTTTTAGGAATTTCAATGTCTCATCTGATCTCAATTCTTGATCTACAGATTTGAAGTACTTGAATTTGCACCATGGAGAATTCACACATTTGGAAAGCTGGACTCGCAGGGTTCCATTTGGCCAAACGGGGGGCCTGTGGCAGACTTTGACTATGATCAAACGCTATCCTCTTGATTGGGAATTTTTCCAAACACACCACTATAAGTTCCCTCTTCCTTTGTCATTTTTTTAATGATGCTGACTGTGTGTTAAACCTTTTCTCATACGAGCTTTGCATTATTTGCTTGAGGGCAAGCAAAGTTTAAGTGTGAGGAGGTTTCTTGTGTGTTTTGTTTTGTATTTTTGGAAAAAATAAAACAAATATATTTTATTTCAGTTTTTTTTTACAGTCAAACATGTGTTTTTGTGTTGTTTGAGTCGATAATTTGACATGATGAAATTCTGGTGGCTCTTGATAAAAGTACCCTGCCGGTTGTAAATTTCATTGTAACAAACTTGGTAAATCTAATATGCCTTGAAGTTATTGAATGAGATTTTCTATGATTTGTGAAATTTGATTGATATGATTTTTGGGATGACAAAAAAGGATGAGTTTAATTGAATATTTTAGCCTACTAAAGTGAGGTTTGAGCTAGAGTAGAGCACTCTCTACATCAATCTTTGTTCTGAGAGATCACATTGTTATAATTAGAGTTGTTATGTGTGAAAGTGATGGAAGGCACTAGGATGAACCACACAGCTTAAATTGCCTACCAATTACATTAACCCCTAGTGAAACACTTTGAAGCTTTGACTATGTTCTTTGATATGAGTTACTATATATTTAGCCAAAGCCTTGTTTTATCCTTTCTCTTGGCCCTATTATGCAAGTTCTTGGAGTTAATGTTGATGAATTCATCCATTGTGTTCTCTTGAGTTGATGATATTACTGAGTATGTGTCCAGTTTGCCCAGACTGAATGGTTTCGAAAAATGAAGGCTGAATTTTATGATGAACAGTGACACTGGGGTTCCGTTTGGCCAAACTGGAGGGGCGTAACTGTGAAAAAAGAGAAAAAATCTTATTGTTATGTTGCGATTTTCTCTCAGAAATACTGGTTTGGACTGTATTGAAGAAGAATGGTGCTGAAAGAAAAAAAAAGGAAAAAAAAGAGAAAAAAAAGAAAAAAATAAATAGCACCTACTTTGATGTGATGTTGGCTTTCTCTTAATAGCCATGAGATGAAGATTGTTGGTGAATGTCTACTATACATGGATGATGGTTGAAGAAAAAAACATGCATAATATTTTGATCGATATTGTTTGAGCTTAGAACCCTTAGGATCTCACCAATCTGAATGGTCCCTAGCCCCGTTACAACCCTTGAGAAAGACCTTCCGGATTTGCATATTAACTTCTCTATGTTATAACTTGTGAATTATTTGAGTGATTGTCCTTCATATATTGAGAGTGATTGAGTGAAACCGTGAGAAATATTCATTGCTTGTCCGATTTTGACTGAATTGATGATTAGATTTCCTGATCTTGAACATTTTCATTCCAATTATTCTAAGGGTTGATGATTTCCAGGTGCGTTAATGTGATCCTTTACTCCTTGGCAGGGGAAAATTTATCGTTATAAGAGTAGAAGCTAGAGTTTTTGAATGTTGAATTTTTATCTGTTTAGTTGTGTGATTTGTGTTTCTATCTTACCTTTTCTTTTTAGGGTCATTTTAGATAGAGTCATATGAGGGAATGAGAATTTATGAACGTTGTGGATTGTTGATTACTCTTATATTCTTCACTTCATACTTGAGGGCAAGCATGATTTAAGTGTGAGGATATTTGATGTGTGTTATATTGTGTTCATATTTGGTGGGATTATTATGATTTTATTGAGATATAATTTGCACTTTAAGGTGTTTTTGGTGCAGAAATTCATTGATTGCGGAGAATTGAGAGGGAGCTATACATTGTACTCATTTTCCCTTAACCAATGGTTTTTTTCCACTGGGTTTTCCAGGTTAAGGTTTTTAATGAGGCGATGTGCTCCAATGGATAATGTTCTTATTTTATAAGACATTTTTCTAGGGATGAAGGAAGAGAGGCAAAAGCAGAATTGCTGAAGTTATGGGGTGAAAAGTGAATTATTGAAGAGATGTGGATTTGAAGGAAATAAATATATTCACTGCCCATATTGATAAGGATTGTATTATTTCCTTCCATTTAAAATTCTTTAATTTTAGAATTAGTTAATTAGAGTTAGAATAGAATTTGATTTATTTTCGGAAGAAGAATCCGAATTCAATATTAGTTTGGTTTGTTTTATTAGTGGCCGAGCAGGGGCGGAACCAGAAATTTTTTTCAAGGGAGGCTGAAAAATTTTTGGTGTCTCGGCTGAGGAGGGAATTGACGGAGGGAAGAAAGGGTGATAAGCCTGTGAGGCAGAGGAGGGAACGGAGGTACTAACTTGTTGGTTGTTGCTGTTCTCGCCTCCAGCATATACAATGATGGAATGGATTAATGTTTGGCAAGGAATGGGTTAATGTTTGGCTATAGGATTGGGCTCAGTTTTGGCCCAATCCGTTTCTCATTTCGATTTTTTTTCATATAACTTAATGAAACGACATCGTTTCACTAACGTGAAACGACGTCGTTTTAGTACTTAGGTAATAAGAAAAGAAGGCCGAATGAAACGACGTCGTTTTAGTACGTAGGAATTTAAAAAAAAGAAGGCCGCAGCGCGGCCTTCTTCTCCGACGAGCAGGGCTTGGCCCTTGCTACCGCCGCGCCGGAGACGCGCTCAACGACGCCGGAAGACGCGCTCCAGTCTCCTGCTACCTCCGGCCAGTGATCTAGGTAGGGCTGGAGCCCTACCTAACGTACCATTGGTTCCGCCAATGTGGCCGAGCAAAAGTATATAAATACCTATTGCTTTGCGGCAGGGAGATACATATTAATACCGGGAGAAGAATATATATGGTGTGCAGACATTAGGGTGCATCGTTTTCGTGCGTTGATACAATTGCAGATAGTTGTGTTAGGATTTAATACTTGTTTATTTATTTTTGTTAGTTAATTTGTTAACCATGTGTATTATTGGTATGGATTATTTGTTTAGTTTAATTATTATGAGTAGCTAATTTATATATTGGCATGGAATAATAAGCATTAGTTTATGAATCGTGAGGCCTAATTGTTTTATAATTGATTCTTATGTGTTCTTGATTGTTCTTGGGTTATTTTATTCTTGATATATTTAAGCCTGATCAACTTGAATATTATTGGGATAATGCTATCTAATTCTACCAATACGTAATCGTTGGAAAGGGTTAGTAAGTAGCGAATTCTTGTGAAAAACAGCTAACTAGCTAAGACTGTAATAGCAAGATGGGGAACAATTAAGTGTGCATTACTACTTGCGAATACTTGGGTAATTGCTATATCAGGTTCTTTTCATTCTTAATGCTATCGAGGTGTGTATCTGGTTCAGCGAATACTTTCCGGAGGCATCATGGTAAGAGAAACAATTAATTAATTATAATTGGTTAATTGTCGATAAAGTACGAAAGAATTGGGGAGGTTAAGTGTGCCTACTTTCCTATAACTGATAGATGCATATGAATTGATTTATCTTTGCGCCTATGATCGATGTTTAACTAATGTGAGTTATTCCGAGCCGATTGCATTCATCATATATTTACTAGATTTTTATATCTATTAGTTGCATTATTATTTTATATTAGTTAGTTGCATTATTAGTTGTTAAATAAATCTGAAAATTAAGGTGTGGTGGCTACACCAAAAGTGCTCTATATTAGTAGGAATTTTATTATAGATTTTGCTCCGTTCCTCGTGAGATCGACTCTGCTTGCTACTGTACTAATTTCATCATTAGAGTTTGCAGATTATTTTGGTGAGTGAAACGACGTTCACCAGTCACTGTGACGAGCGCGGCGGAGAAGATGAAGTTGGTGACTGGATCTGACGAAGAAGACGACGGGAAAGGGTACGATTTCCGGAGAAGACGCCAGAAAATACGCCCGATGAATTGGAAAATGCATCAAAGAAGACCACCTCCACCGGCGCCGACCACTACCCTCTGCCGTACACCTTACCAGCAGGAGAAGACATTAATTCTAATTAATTACAATTCATTAATTTTAATTAATTTTAATTATTATAATTAATTATTATAAATAATTATTATTAATTATTTTATTTTTTATTTAAATTAGTTCAAAATAATGAAAGTATTTTTAATACTCCCTCCGGTTCTCTAACAATGGCTCACTTTCTATTTTGGGATGGTTCTTTTATATTGGCTCCTTCCTTTTTTGACAAATACTAGATTATTTCATCCACTCAATTTACTTTTTACTTTCTCAATACAACTTCACCACTCATTCTACTTTTTAAAAAACTTTGTGTCAATTCAAAGGAGGCCATTGTTAAATAACCAAAGGGAGTAGTATAAAATACAGGAAATTTTAAGTAAAATATAGGACATGATATATCAATTCAATTAATTTTTTATCACTCGAACTGTTTGGGAGCCCAGTGTAACAGCAAAGTAACAACGTACCAAACTGTGTCTAAGATATCCATTATGTTGACTTTTGTTCTAATTTATCAAATCAGCTAGTCAGAATTTGGACGTGATTTTGGCCCTTTTGGGTTCTTGTCGATACTCTCTTCGATTTACTAATATTGACTCACTTACTTTTGACACTTAATTTAGAATAAGAACAATTCGTAGTGGAAACTGTATTGAAAAAGTGAAAAATAAAATAAAGAATAAAAATAATTTAAAATTTACCAAATAAAAAATGGATCAATGATAAAAGAAATCATTCAAACAAAGAAAGTAAATCAATATTTATTATACGTGGTGGGCGGACCAAGATAGCCTTATTAACAGCAACAAGTATGTAAACCGCCCACCAAGATACTCTAACAGCAAAAAGTACGTAAACCTTGCTTTTAAGCCGCGTTTGCAGGTGGAATTTCCTTACTTTTTTCCTTGATTGGAACGGGTGGAGACTTTTATTTGATTAAATATTTTCTTAGGCTAGAAATAGTACGAAAGAAATTTTTATCCCAAAAACAGAGTTTTCCATATTAGACCTCTAATATGGGTGTGATTCGGTTAACCCTAGTATTTAGGACTTCTACAGTCTCTCTGGCTGCTCTTTTTACAGATTCCTTCCTAATATTTTCCATGGACTAATAGGGGTTTCGATTTGCTCGATTCCCCGACCTGTTTATGGACTACATTTGGAAGCAATTTGTAGAAAGTACCACACTAGTTTTTTTTTTTTTTTTTTGCATCTTGCATCTGTTTCGCTCTCAGATCACCATACGGTTGATCTTTTGTAAACCAATATGCACTTTCAGGCTTATGCCAGTTCTACGGTCTGGGGAGCCAAATAAAAATCCCCCCATCCTTGGATGGTTTAAACTTAAAAAAAAAGAAGATTCGGTTAAGCCGACTTCGCTTCAAATGTGTTCGATACTGCTACAAACTACAACCAATGTCGAATAATATGGGGACATAATGTCGTGTGCTGTGTGCATGATACTTGGAACGTTGACAAAAACGATGTCATTGTAATGGACCGAGCTAACAGGAAAGTGACCGACATCGGCTACTAGGTTTTTCCACGTTTACGTCAATTTGCCTTTGGTCTAATCGCGGTCGCTGAAGTGAGCATGCGGCATCGTTTAATAAAATACTCAAAGAAAAGTATGAAACTATATCTGTTCCACTTGAAATTGCACTGCAATAATTAGCACGTTCTTTAAGAAATATGTTTGACTGTTAATATGTTTACTTATGTATAATAGAAACAAACAAAAAATTGATATTTAGAAACTACTTGTTATGGCGAATTGAACAATATCATATACGATAATATTGTTGTTTATATATTTATTTAATAGAGTATGTTATGTAATAAACTACGTACTTTACATAGTTAGCTTGGCCAACTCTTGTATATTTGGGTATAAATCACTCATTACTGTGTGAATATCAAATCAGAAACTCTTTCCCAAAATTACCAAATACTACTAGAAAACAGGTACATAGGCACCGATATTTATTGCTGGGAGTGCAATACCGGTGCTATAAATAATATATGCACCGGTAATGGGACAACAAACCAAAATATCGATGCCAATGAATAAATCCAGAATCGGTTCTTAAATTACCGGTGCCAGATACCAGTGCCCATGAAGGAAATGTGTCTGGCTGGTATAGGGATAAATGACATATACCGGGGCTAGAACTGCATTAAATGCAATTCTAAGTAACCAACTCTAAATTACTCTAGAACATGTACTAGCGGTTTCAAACATTTCACCAAAAAAATTATTTATTTAATATTTTTATATTTTGAAAAGAATAACAAAAATCATATATTTTGGAGTAATGGATGAAAGGGTAACACAAATTTGGGCCATAGTGTAATTTTCTAAGACTTTGTAGTAGAAGTAACCAATGTCGACTTTACAGACCGTTTCATTCACTCATACATAACTAAATCGCAAATTCGCAATCGTATTTTATTTAATCGCATTTTGGTGTCGCTAATTTCGTGATTCGACAACTCCAACTTTCTTGGAGGGATCTAAGGTCATGGGCAGTGGTAAAGACCGCTAGCGGTCTCTTACCAATTAAATATATTATTTTTATCACTCTCTCTTCCACCTCAACTTAAGAGACAACTTTTTTTTTCCACAATGGTAACAGACCACTATGTATTATTCATGGAACCCACTTGATTTTCTCTATTCTACTCATTAATTTGACCATTAAATATTACTTTAAATATATTTGTCCACCAAAAATAAGTTGAATGTGAAATTTAATATAATTATTAAAATGAAATTTAAAAATAAATAATAAGAGAATTCCATGTTTTTAAAATTATATAAAAACCATTAAAATTGCAAAAACCAATTATAACAACTATAAAAATTACAGAAAATACTAAATAAAATATTGATCTAGTCCGACCAATTATTACAATTTGAAAATCAAAATTATATTAAAATTGAAATTCTTAAAAATTTTAAAAATTTGGAAAAATTTTCAATAAAATACGATTGGGACACGTGTCGCCACCAGTATGGGACACGTGTCCCATTCAACAAAATTTTCAACCCCACATCAGAAAAGCCGTTGCGGACATGTGGCCCTGATGTGGCCATTTTATGCGGATATTTTAGGGTTTTTAGGATTAGGTTTTGGACAATTTTGTGCTCTTAATGTGGCATTTTGCCTTGAAATCATTTAAGGAGCGATAAAAGCGACTTTGGCGTTTTTATCACTTTTTAGATGATTTTGTGTGACAAGGTGATTTGTTTGAAGACTTTGAAGATTTGAAGACTTTGAAAGATATCTTTTAAGATTTGAAGACTTACATTTGAGCTTTGTGAAGATTTGAAGAAGTGAAGAGGTGAAGAAAGGAGAGCAAAGCAACGGATGAATGATGATCCAGGGTTCTCATAATTTTCCAAGAAGAATCAGCCTTCAAGAGTGGCACCATTGGATTCCTCTTCTCGAGCACTATAAAATCGACTACAAGAACTCCCGAAACGGATCAACGGTTCACCCGGAGGAAGCAAAACAAAACAGGGCTGGAGTTACTGATTTGGTCGCGACTCGCGATGAAGCTCGTCGCGAGTCACGACGACAGCGTCCAGTCAGCCCTGCAGCAGCGTTTTTCTCCCCTTTTTCTTCCCCTATAAATACCTCTTCACCCCCTTCTTTCCACAGCTTTTGGCCCCTGTTCTTGGGCCAAAACCCTAGTTTTTCTCTTCTTCTTTTCTTAGTTTCTATGTCTTTTGTTATTCTAGAGTAGTTATTGTACTTGGGAGCAAGGATTGAAGCTTCCATATCTATGTACCAAGAACTCATTTTATCTATCTATTTGGTGTTTTTGCTATTGTGCATTTAGTGTGCTTTGAATGTTAATTGTTGATTTCATTGATGTTGTTGAGAGCTTGAGCATATGAAATACTTGTATGAATTGCTAGCTAGGGTTTGGGGGATTTGGGTTGATTTCCCCCCTTTTCTTGTTAGGAATGTATGAGTATGATTTAGAGTTTTTGATTGTGTTGATGGATTGATAATGTGCTAGATGAATGTGATTGATGTTGAACTCTTCGTCATGTTCGTTTGTGTAGCAAATGAGAGAGTTATATGCTCTTGGATGAATGTGCATTGCACGTTCATCCAATCTCGTGTAATTGCATGAATTGGTTAAATGCTTAGTCACGGTGTAGTGGTCATAAGCATTGCTAAGCTTGTTGGTTCTTCGTGATTAAATGCCACCAATAGGATACCTTGAGTCGTGGTCGCGACAACGGGAGTCATTGGTGAGGTTTGACGAGAGATGTCAAACTCACTCTTGCAAACTACAAACTAAGAAGGATAGGAGTTTAGTCTCCACAACAAGTAGTTGAAGTATTGAATAGATGATTTTAATTCATCCTTGAAGCATTTGTTATTTAGCATTTGTGTATTCTTGATGGTGTGTTTCACTTCATTTGTGCCATGAGTTGCTTGAGCATAGGGAGTGCTTGTATGATTGAATTGGTTAGGTGTTAGGAAAGTGACGAATTTCGTAGCTCCTTTGCATGAAAATCTATGAGCGTGAACTTAGAACTTCTTGTGCATAACGTGCTGTGATTCTTGCTAGATGGGTATGTTGATGTTGAGTCATGTAATGCTATATGATAGAATGAGTGAATGATTCAATGACCTACATTAGATTTGGAAGTGGATATCCCTTGCCCCCAAGGCTTTTTATCTTTGTAGTTTTAAAACCCCCTTTCTTAGTTTTGTTTGATGATTAGCATAGTCACTTGACCTTGCTAGTTATCTTGCTTTTTACTTTCGTAACTTAGGAAAACCAACCAACCAACCCCCCTATTTTACTTGCTTTTATGTGTGTGTATATATTTTATCCTAGCATAATATTAACCATTTGTGCTTAAGCGCTTAGGAAGATCCCTCTTCTCCTTGGACGACCCCGATTTGCCGGTATCTACCTAGTTGTAGAAAGTAAGAAAAAAGGGCTTACAAATTATCTTTTGCATAGGGGTGCGACGACCGCCCGCTATCAAAATGGCGCCGCTGCCGGGGAAGAGGCATTTATTTTTAAGTATTTAGTTGTATTTGGTTGTGTATTGGCTAGTTGTTTTTATTTTCCACTACTTGGTGGTTGTTTTTATTCGGAGTAGGTATTGCTTGAGTTCTTAGTAATTTATTTTATCGAGAATCCTTGCACTATGATTCCGAACTTTTGAAAAAAAAAATTTTAATGGAGCGTCTCACCTTGAGGGAACTCATGATGAGAAGAGAGGCTCAACAAGCAAGGTTTTGTAGGATGTGTCGTTCCAACCATCCTACCAAATCTTGCCCTTTGTTGTGGGAAAAGCACGATGACCGAGAAAGAACCCTTGGTTTTCAAAACCATGGGTACTATGAAGAGTGCTATCAAGACGTTGGAGATGTTTGTTTTCAAGGGCAAAATGTTCAAGAGTGTTTTCCATACCACAACTCTAACAATCCGGAATGGAGTGGTAGTCCAGATTGGTGGTATGAGAATGAGCCGGAAAACCAATATTTCGAGCAACCTAGTTGGCCATACCACCCTATACCATACCCCAAAACCAAGCCCAACAAGGAAGTTCAAGTTTGACACGTGAGGATGTCTTAACTACCATAGCAAACTTGAACTCCTTTACTAGTGAGGAGCCGGATACCCAGCTCTCCTCTAGTGTTGAGGCCATTGAGGGGCATGTGAGGAACATATTAGAGGTATTGGCCCGCATGGAAGCTCGTGATTCCAAAAATACAATATCCCAACTTGAACTCGATGACTCGGTGAGTGAGGTCACCAATAAAAATGATTTTGAGTTTGAAAGGGATGAGGAGTTGGTTGTTGAGGATAGAAAAATGGAGGAAGAGGTGATAGTGCTACATCCATTAGCATCGTCACCCCTTCTCCCACCTAGTGAACCAACTCTAATATTTTCAAAGTTTTGAGGGAAACAAGAGAGGAGCCGAAAGATTATCCCAAGCTCCCTAACCACTCAATTCCCTTTGAACCATTTCCACCTCCACAAGACTTTCCTCTTGAAAGTTTTGTGCCCCCACCTCTCTTATTTTGGATGCTCATGGTGAAGGGGTTCAAGCTTTCACCATACGGATAACATTAGGGTCATGCCGACGACCTTAAAAATACGGAGCTTCGTCGTGCCGACGACGTTAAATAAATTCGACTTTTCTTTTAGTTTTTGTTTCTTAGTTTTTGTTTCTTAGTCTTTGTTTCTTAGTTTTTGTTGTTTTGTTTTGTTCTTTTTATGGCATGTTTTTCTGTGATTTTATAGCAACATGAAGTGCATTGCAATGAAGGAGATGAAGGAACGAGATCAATGAACGAGGGAAGAAAGCTTGGACAGTTGGTAAGAAAACGAAAAAAATTTTAAGCCAGGGATACCCTGCCGTTGCGAGTCGCGATGAGCTTCGTCGCGAGTCGCGACGAACAGGGGAGAAAAATCCACTCCCAGCACCAACTTTCCGCGAGTCGCGATGACCTCGCAATGCTCGTCGCGAGTCGCTATGAGCTTCGTCGCGAGTCGCGACGTGCTCAGGAATTTTTTGAAATTTTTAGCCTTCTGGATTCAACTTCCCGTGACTCGCGATGCCCTCGCGATGCTCGTCGCGAGTCGCAATGAGCTTCATCGCGAGTTGCGACGTACTCAGGAATTTTGAAAAATAATCAATCTCAGATTTCACTTTCCGCGAGTCGCGATGAAAAATCCAAGTTTCCAACTGATCTTAAACATTGCATGATCCTTCCTTCTTCTCCACCCAACACTCCCAAGAACCATCACATACCTCTCATTCCTCCACCATCCTACACATATTGGAATATGAACATTCTTGCATCTTTATAGTACATTTATTGATTGTAGTATGCCGACTACATCATTGTGACCATAAGTGCATATCCTATAATGATGCTTGTATACATGTCAATATATGTTAAATATTTTTAATGCATAATCTTAAAGTGGTGATTGAGGGTGGATTGGTTGTTCTTTGTGAATACTATGGTTATTAATTCTCTATGCTAAACCTAGTATTACAAATCCTTATGTACTTGTGAGTTTAATGTTGTTCTTTGTGGTGTTAGTCTTGATCAAACGGTGCCACGGAGACAATGCTTTTCTCGAGGGGTGAGTTCTTCTACGGCATCTTTGCTCCCCCTTCCGGTTCCGAAACCGATTTCGGGACCATACATTTACATTGGATTGCGCCATATCACCGGCGACTATGCGGAGAAACGGGTGTCACTCTACCCCCTTACCTTGATTTTTATTGTTCTTGCCTTACATGTTTACATTGAGGGCAATGTAATGTTTTAAGTGTGGGGAGGGGTTAGAGGACTCACATGCATGCTATATTGTTTTGGAATGCTTTTTGCTACTTTTCAATGGAAAACATTAGAAAAAAAATATAGAAAAACAAAAAAGAAAAAAAAACAGAAAAACAAAAAGAAAAAAAAAGAAAAAGAAAACCCGCTAAGTTGAAAACCCGAGAGGGCAACTTAGGCAACATTGGGGGCCCGGATAGGTCGAAAACCCAAAAGGGCGGCCTAGTAAAAAATGAGAGGCTAAAATGTGCGGAAAAAGGTGAGATGTGAGCTAAAGAAACATGATGTGTGGCTAGGATAAAAACTCGAAAGAGCTCTAGGCAAAATGAGAGAAAAAGAGAGAAAAAGAAATATTCTAAGATTTCACTCATTTGCCGGCGTTGGAGTCATAAGGTTGCGGTTGTCACATGGACGGATCGGGTAGCTCAACATCTATAGACCTCTTGGGATTGGGTAGCTTAGTGGGTTAGGAAACGAAGTGTGGTTATGAAATTCCTTATCTCTTTATACTTCGTTTTTGGTTGATATATTGGCATTCGGTGAAGCATGTGTTTGAACCTCTTATATGGCTTTAGCTTCATTTTATGTCATTGGATTTTGGGAATATCAATTCGGGGCTTTGAAATATTTTTATGGGTAGTGAATTGATAAGTGGTAGGTTTGGTTAGATTTAGGATTGGGGATGTGTGTGTGAAAAATTCTCACGTGAGCTTTTATTTTGGGATTTATGATATTGAGAGTTTTTGTGAGGCTTTGATTGGGGGATTAGTAGTTAGGATAGGGCTATATCATTTCTTCCGTGTGCTTAGATCTTTTCTTACTCGAGGGCGAGTAAGGTTTAAGTGTGGGGAGGTTTGATGTGGCCATTTTATGCGGATATTTTAGGGTTTTAAGGATTAGGTTTTGGACAATTTTGTGCTCTTAATGTGGCATTTTGCCTTGAAATCATTTAAGGAGCGATAAAAGCGACTTTGGCATTTTTATCACTTTTTAGATGATTTTGTGTGACAAGGTGATTTGTTTGAAGACTTTGAAGATTTGAAGACTTTGAAAGATATCTTTGAAGATTTGAAGACTTACATTTGAGCTTTGTGAAGATTTGAAGAAGTGAAGAGGTGAAGAAAGGAGAGCAAAGCAACGGATGAATGATGATCCAGGGTTCTCAGAATTTTCTGAGAAGAATCAGCCTTCAAGAGTGTCACCATTGGATTCCTCTTGTCGAGCACTATAAAATCGACTACAAGAACTCCCGAAACGGATATACGGTTCACCCGGAGGAAGCAAAACAAAACAGGGCTGGAGTTACTGATTTGGTCGCGACTCGCGATGAAGCTCGTCGCGAGTCGCGACGACAGCGTCCAGTCAGCCCTGCAGCAGCGTTTTTCTCCCCTTTTTCTTCCCCTATAAATACCTCTTCACCCCCTTCTTTCCACAGCTTTTGGCCCCTGTTCTTGGGCCAAAACCCTAGTTTTTCTCTTCTTCTTTTCTTAGTTTCTATGTCTTTTGTTATTCTAGAGTAGTTATTGTACTTGGGAGCAAGGATTGAAGCTTCCATATCTATGTACCAAGAACTCATTTTATCTATCTATTTGGTGTTTTTGCTATTGTGAATTTAGTGTGCTTTGAATGTTAATTGTTGATTTCATTAATGTTGTTGAGAGCTTGAGCATATGAAATACTTGTATGAATTGCTAGCTAGGGTTTGGGGGATTTGGGTTGATTTCCCCCCTTTTCTTGTTAGGAATGTATGAGTATGATTTAGAGTTTTTGATTGTGTTGATGGATTGATAATGTGCTAGATGAATGTGATTGATGTTGAACTCTTCGTCATGTTCGTTTGTGTAGCAAACGAGAGAGTTATATGCTCTTGGATGAATGTGCGTTGCACGTTCATCCAATCTCGTGTAATTGCATGAATTGGTTAAATGCTTAGTCACGGTGTAGTGGTCATAAGCATTGCCAAGCTTGTTGGTTCTTCGTGATTAAATGCCACCAATGGGATACCTTGAGTCATGGTCGTGACAACGGGAGTCATTGGTGAGGTTTGACGAGAGATGTCGAACTCACTCTTGCAAACTACAAACTAAGAAGGATAGGAGTTTAGTCTCCACAACAAGTAGTTGAAGTATTGAATAGATGATTTTAATTCATCCTTGAAGCATTTGTTATTTAGCATTTGTGTATTCTTGATGGTGTGTTTCACTTCATTTGTGCCATGAGTTGCTTGAGCATAGGGAGTGCTTGTATGATTGAATTGGTTAGGTGTTAGGAACGTGACGAATTCCGTAGCTCCTTTGCATGAAAATCTATGAGCGTGAACTTAGAACTTCTTGTGCATAACGTGTTGTGATTCTTGCTAGGTGGGTATGTTGATGTTGAGTCATGTAATGCTATATGATAGAATGAGTGAATGATTCAATGACCTACATTAGATTTGGAAGTGGATATCCCTTGCCCCCAAGGCTTTTTATCTTTGTAGTTTTAAAACCCCCTTTCTTAGTTTTGTTTGATGATTAGCATAGTCACTTGACCTTGCTAGTTATCTTGCTTTTTACTTTCGTAACTTAGGAAAACCAACCAACCAACCCCCCTATTTTACTTGCTTTTATGTGTGTGTATATATTTTATCCTAGCATAATATTAACCATTTGTGCTTAAGCGCTTAGGAAGATCCCTCTTCTCCTTGGACGACCCCGATTTGCCGGTATCTACCTAGTTGTAGAAAGTAAGCAAAAAGGGCTTACAAATTATCTTTTGCATAGGGGTGCGACGACCGCCCGCTATCAGGCCCAATCCCTGGGTGACACGTGTCCGCAACAGAAAATAAAAAAAAGACTGCGGCTTAGTGGGAGACGTGGCCCACTCAAGGGGCAACACGTGTCCCTTACGGATAAAAAAAAGGGGCCGCTTTTCAGCAGCCCTGGCACCACATGCGTTGGTCAGTTTTGGGCCCCACGAGCAGTCTCTTGCTTGGTCTCTTAGCAAGAGACTTTTAAGTGGTCTCTTGTTAAGAGACCACTCTAGAGACCACCACTGCCCATGCCCTAAGTACAAAAAGTAAAAACTTACTTGTAACTTGAAATTCAAATCCGCTCAAACGTGATGCTACCCTATACACCCCCATTGTATTTTCCAAGTCCGTAACAGAATATTTATCAACAATTGGGCACAAGAACATATCCGCAATCCTTTCTGATTTCCCTTTCTTACTTCTATGTAATCAACTCTAAGTTACTCTAGAACATGTACTAGCGCTTTCAAACATTTTGCCAAAAAATTATTTATTTAATGTTTCTATATTTTGGAAAGAATAACAAAAATCATATATTTTTGGAGCAATGGATGATAGGGTAACACCATTTTGGGCCATAGTGTAATTTTTCAAGATTGTGTAGAAGTAATCAATGTTGACTTTAGAGGCCCTTTCGTTCACCCATACATGCCCAAATTACAAATTCGGAATCGTATATTATTAAATTGCATTTTGGTGTCGCCAATTTCGTGATTCCGACAACTCTAACTTTCTTGGAGGGACCTTAGTGCAAAAAAGTAAAAACATTACTCATAACTCCAAACTGAAATTCTCTGGAACGTGATGATACCCTATACACCCCCATTGTATTTTCCAAGTTGGTGATAGAATATTTATCAACAATCGGATAAAAGAATATATCTGTAATCATTTACGATTTCCCTTTCTTACTTCTAAGTAATCAACTTTAAATTACTCTTGAATATGTGCTAGCGCTTTCCAATATTTCACCAATTTTTTAATTATTTCTATTTGTATATTTATGCAAGAATAACAAAAATTGGGTTTTTTTGAGAGAAAGATAATGTCGTAAGAATTTTTGGGCCATAGCGTAATTTTCTATAAATATGTTAGCGGCGCTTCCATTCACCCATTGTAGCCTAAATTTTGAACACGCAATCGTATCTTATTTAATTGTGTATCGGTATATTCAATTTTGTGTTTCGCCACCTTCAAGTTATGACGGGAAAAAGAAATTTTCCAAAATTTCATTCAAAATTTTGGAGGGATTGATTAAAAATTTGAAATATTGGAGTTAGCACCAGTATTTGTTACTTAGGCATTGGTATTTGTACCGGTGCTAGGTACTTAGAAAAATCTTGTGGGTTTGCACTTGGGTCCCAAAAGGAAAGAAAAAAAAGCCATTTAAAGCAGCCTTAAGCCGCTGCTTTTCATATACATAGGCACTGGTATTGTGGTATTTGTACTGGTGCTAGGTACTTAAAAAAAATCTCAGGGGCTTGCTCTCGGTTTCCAAAAAGAAAGAAAATAAAGTAATTTAAAGCAGCCCTAAGCAGTTGCTTTTCATATACATTTGCTCCGGTATTGTCCAATTCATACCGGTGCTAGGTACTTAAAAACACACAACTTGGTATCATCTGAACCATTCATTTATTTTGTTGATTTAATCTTAACCATTAAAGATTATTTATATATATATATATATGTGTGTGTGTATATATATAATCTAAAACCCTAATTCTATTTCCACCTCATCATCCCTCCCACCCTTCACCACCGTACACTCTCCCCGCCTCCACTATGCCTACGACGACCACCATCTCTACGCAACCCCGGTGACCTCCATCCCTGGTGACCTTCACCCTCTGGAGTTTTGTAGTCTCCTGCCAGGTCAACTCCTGGGAGGAAGTTCTTCAAGCATCCCTTCCCGCCTCCTTCTCCGTCCTAGCACATCGAGGCTTCTCTTTCCATGCGGTTCAAGATTCCTAAGACTCCTAGACAGGGCCCCATCTCAGAGAATGGCGCTGCTCCCGACATTGATCACCAGCTTCAACAACAGCAGTAGAAGAATTATGACAAGAACTTTGGGTACAATAGCAACTTAGGGGCCAAGTATGAGTTGGGGAAAGAAGTAGGGGGAGGCCATTTCGAGCATACGTGCTTTGCCAAGGGCAAGAGGGTGAACTCAAAGACATGCCTATTGCTGTCAAGATCATCTATAAATCTAAGGTCTCATTTTATTTTTCTAGCCAATTCCTCATGTTATCTGAATTCCATTTGATTGGTGATGTTTGCCTGCTTATTTTGCTGATTTTAAACAACTTAGATGTGTTGGTTTCAGAGGTATAACTTACAGTGTAATGTGGCTGAGTTTATTCCCCATTCTACTCCCAAAATGGAGTTTATCCCATCTATGCTAGGGGTTTTCCCATACCATTATGTTACATGGTTCAAACAGGTTCTTTGGAAAGCCTAATTTGTTTGCAGCTTTCTACGTTTGTTTAATGCCTAATTTACTATTACATGCAATCATAAGTTATAGGCTGATTGATCCACGTGCTTGGTCTTGTCTAGTATAATACACAAAATTGTTAAGAAATTAGGAAAATAAAGGAATTCATTTTTGTTTTCTGTTTAGGTATAGTGATGTTGAAGTAGGAGTTGCATCAACCATTACTATAATTCTCCTCTTTGGAAAGAGAAAAACTCCCCCAGGTTTATATTTTTATTGCTATGATACCCTCGTGCATGATCTTTTCGAAATTTGGATTTACTTAGGTGTTGAGAAATTATAAAAGGCCTTGCTAAATGGAAGTTAAGTGTAAATAAAGTGTTTTCCTTTTCGTTTTACTTTTCAGAGCTGTTGCGGGAGAATAAGCACATGCTGGATCGATCAATTCGAGATATAGAGAGGGAGAAACAAGTTCTACAAACACAGGAAAAGAAACTCATTTTCGAGATTATGAAAAGTGCTAAGCAAGGCCAAGTGGTTTGTTCACTTTTGTTCTTTATTTTTGCCATCATCTGCTTGTGTAGGCTTCATCAACATTGATTAGTGGGTTTTCCATAGCGAATGAGGTTGGTCTCAACTCTCTATGTTTGTGTTTTTCGCTTTTTTTTAGTGTGATTATTTTTTCAGAATTTCACTGCTTCAAACGTTTCTGATTTATAGGATTCATCCGTTATCAATATGAGTTCAAACATTTTTAGAAGCTTCCATTACTTTCCTAGGTGTGCTCTTCTCTTCACCGGTAAGTGTTTCTTATTTGTAGTCTGGATATATTTTTTGTGTGGGGATTTCGACTAACTCCTCATAATTTTATATCAATGTGTTACTCCTTTAATTTTTTTTTCAAGCAAGTTTTTAATGAACTTGGAGTGCTGACCTTTTCAGTAAGTAGGGTAGACATGGAGATCAAGTCATAAGAGATCTCCAACTTTCTCAAACACTGCTTGTTGCGAAGAAATTTACTTTTTGTAATCGATGTAGCTACCTTGGTTATAAGCACTTTTTTTATATTGGTGTAGATTGATACGAGTTAGTTTTAGCTACCTTAGTTGAATAGTAGTGTTGAGTATTCATTGAAATCAATTCACGTTTTAAAATATATTTTAGTGCATTTTTAGTGTTCTAATACATATTTTGATTTCTAAATTTTTAATTAAAAATGAGCACAGGTAAAACCGGTGCTCATTTTTTTATTGATCACCAGGAGCAATTGCACCGGTAAAACACCCCATTTGCACCGGTATTTTGGCCCTATGAAATACCGGTGCATAAGTATATCGGTGTACCATGAGAAGCTATAGGCACATGTATACTATACTGATGCTAAAACACCCCATTAGCACCAGTGTAGTTTACTGGTGCCTATAACTTTCCATTGTACACCGATATACTTACACACCGGTATTTCAGATGGCTAAAATTCCGGTGCAAATAGGGTGTTTTATCAGTGCAATTGACTCTATCCTACAGTAGTGAGACTTTCACATTTCATGGTATCAAGGTCTACTCTTTGAAAATCCTATTTTTTTCTGCCGGCTACCACCACGTTGTTCCTTTCGCGGCCACCGAAACCATGAGCTACGCAGACAACATTATCAATCCCACCACCAGCGAAACACCCATAACCGGCAAAACTCCATCCAACCTGCTGCCTCCACCACCTCCCGTCGACGATAACATGCTTCCACAGCCTCTCCCGTGTTCTCTTAATCATTAGTCTCCATTATACATTCATTCTTCGGATCACCCGAGCTTGTCTCTTTGTTCGGTTGTTTTTACGGGTGATAACTATTAGGAGTGAACTACTTCGATGAAGAACACACTCAAGGCTAAGCGTAATTTGGGCTTTATCATTGGTCAAATTTCTCAAGTCAATACTGCCACCGTTAATTTGGATGACTGGTATAGTGTTAACTCAATGTTAATCGGATGGGTTGTTAAATCCATTGACCCATCGCTGTAATCTTTTATCACATATCCAGAATTTGTTATTGAGCTCTGAGAGGAGTTGCACCATCGCTTTTCTGTCGGAAATGTCCCTCATGTCCTCTAGCTTCGCGCAGTTTTGTTGCCAAGGTGGAAAATCTGTCACCTTTTATTATGGTGCTCTCAAGAAGATTTGGGACGAAGTCATAACCTATGTCCCCCTTCAGGCTTGTCTCTCCAGTAATTGTTCTTGTAATATCACTGCCAAGCTTCAGACTGAGCGTGATATTGAGCGCCTTCATCAATTACTTCTTTGACTTGATGACACTTTCAAGACTCTCTGTTCTAGTATTATAGTATAGGAACCATTTCCTTCTCTCAATTGTGTTTATGCAGTCATGAAAGAGGAACGTCACAAGACCCTTATGCATGAATGAGACACCAAATCCAATGGCATTCCATTTTCAGTTTAGTCCAAAGGAGGCTTCCCGTCGCGTTCATCAGCACTTACACCGTCAAAAAAGTCAATGGCTTCTTTCGGCCGTCTGACCTGCACCCATTACGACAAGCTTGGGCATGATGTCTTGCGATGTTGAAAAATTCATGGTGTTCCTGAGGGGTTTGTGCATGAGTCCACCGGATGTGGCAACTCAGCGTCTGGTTGTGGCCGTGGTAATCCAGCGGGTGGCGTCGCACTCTCGGTCTAACAACCATTTCCGGTTCCAGCTTCTAACGCAGTGTCTCTTCCAGAGTCTAGGGGTGTTCATGGGTCAGGGCAGGTCAGCTGACCTGGCCCAAATCGACCCAAAATTTCGGGTCAAATAGGTAGGGTAGGACTGGGTTATATGTCAACCCAAATTGACCAAAATCATATATATTTTATTAAATTAATTATTTTTTATAAAGTTTTTGAAAGAGAAAATGGGATAAAATTGCAAAAGGGTCAAAATGGATTGATTTGGGGCAAAATCTGACCCGACCTATTTTGACCCAACCCGCTTGACCCAAATGAGACATTGACCCAACCCACCCCAAATGGGCTGGGTCAAAATGGGTCAGTTTGGATCGGCCAATTTGAACACCCCTACCAGAGTCTGCTGCTTGTGGCTCGAACCTCAGTTCCGAACAATGGCAGGCCGTTCTCCAAATGTATAACACCATGAATACTCACTCCATGGATTCTACTGGTAAGCATTCTCTATGGATTCTCGACACTGGTGCCTCTTTTCATATGATGGGAATCTTGCCCTACTTTATGGTATTATTGATATTGCTCATGTTCCTATTAAGCTTCCAGAAAATTGTATGGTTCTAGCAGTTAAGAAGGGTTCTCTGGTTTTCTCTTCATCCACCAGAGTTGATTATGTTCTGTAACTTCCGATATTGGAATGCAATCTTCTCTTCTTTGCTAGGTTGTTTTTACATGGTGGTTGTTTTCCCTTCATAATTGATAGGCTGTGTATCCTTTAGGAAAGCATTATGAAGAAAATGATTGGTGTGGGTGCGCAGAGGCAAGGTGTTTACTGGTTGCAGAATTTATCGGTGGACGTATGCTTGTTCAGTGATCAAGTCCGAGAGGGTGACCTCGGCTGAGCTGTGGCATCGGAGGCTAGGGCATCATTCATTTGGTGTTTTAGCATCTTTATCTTTCCCTTGTGATTATGTTCACATAAATACTCCATGTGACACTTGTTTTCATTAACAAATAAGAGATTTTTTTCCTTTGAGCTCTAATAAAGCCACTCAGTTATTTGAACTTGTGCATTGTGACATTTGGGGTCCGTACAGAACTCCTGCTTATTGTGATGCCACTTATTTTGTTACTGTTGTTGATGATTTTTCTCGTGCCACTTGGGTTTATTTGATCAAGTCGAAGTCAGAGGTTTTGAAATTGATCATGAATTTTTGTGCTCTGGATGTTACACAATTTCAGTCCCCTGTTCATCAATTTCGCTCGGACAAAGACACTGAGTTCTTTGGCCTTAGGGAGTATTTTGCTGATCATGAAATTATTCATGAAACTTTTTGCGCTTACACGCCTCAGCAGAATGGCATGGTGAAATGCAAGCATCACCATCTTCTCAATGTGGCATGTGCGCTGCGATTCCAAGCCTCTTTACCTATTAAGTTCTGGGTTGAATGTGTTCTGACTGCTTGTTACTTGATCAACCGCACTTCTACACCGGTTCTTCAAAACAAGATTCCATCCCATTTGTTATTCAAAAGAGACCCGAAATACTCATATCTTCGTGCCTTTGGCAATTATTGTTTTGCCTCCATCATTTCTTATCCTACAGACAAGTTCGCTGCTGCTTGTAGTCGAAGATGTGTTTTCATGGGATACCCCTATGGAAAACAAGGATGGTGGTTATATGATATGGAATTCGACACATTCTTTTTCTCTAGGGATGTGGTGTTTTTTTAGGAACATTTTCCATTTCGGGAGTCATCTTCTTCCCAGCTACCATCTCCGCTGGTTCTCACTCCACATCTGATGATTTTTAACACTCCGGACATCGCCTCTTCCACGACTAGGGGGAGCCCACTGTTTAAGACCGACAACGGCTTACAAGGCCAGGTTGACTGCGGCTCACCTTCTCGGCCATCATCTATTTCTGAGTCTCATCCCAGCTCCAAGACCAACCAGTTAGCGTCACCTGCTCCACCGGTTCCATAATCTGGTTCTGCCAAGACTCAGCCCACAGAGACTCTTCTGGACGTGCGACAAAGTTCTCAGCAGCGTCAACCAAGAGTCTTGCTCAAGGACTTCGTGTGCAACTCCATTCTTTGCCATGATCTCGGCCAAGAGGCTTCACCGCTCGGTATCCTATTTCTGATTTTGTGTCTTCTTAGAGGTTTTCTTCAGCTCGTGCACATTTGTTTGCGACTGTCACTTTGGGGTCGGAGCCGGTTCATTTTTCAGATGCCATACCGAGTCTTTGTTGGAGGGAAGATATGAACATCGAGCTTCAAGCTCTTGAGCAAAATGACACTTGGTCTCTTACGTCTCTTCCTCCAGGCAAGAAACCAACCAGCTGTAAGTGGGTCTATCACATCGAGTACAAGTCGAATGGCGACATTGAATGCTACAAGGCTCTCTTTGTTGTGCTAGGCAACCACCGAGTGAAGGTATTGATTTCAATGAAACTTTTGCACCCATCGCAAGATGGTTACGGTTCGTACGTTTCTATCTATCGCTATTGTTCGCGGATGGGAACTGCATCAAATGGACGCCCATAATGCCTTTTTGTATGTTGATCTGGATGAATTGGAGTTCATGACTCCACCGTCTGGCTACTCTAAGGCGCTGCCTGGCCATGTCTGTCGTCTTCACAATTCCCGTTGTTGTCTCAGACAGGCTCCGTGTAACTGGCTTTCGGAGCTAGCTCAAAGCTCTGCGCCAATATGGTTTTCGACAGAGTTATGAAAACTACTCTTTTTCTATCACACTTGTTCAGGCCACACTCAACATGTCTTGGTGTACGTAGATGACTTAATTATTGCTGGAGATAGTGATTTGGCGATCTCTACTTTTAAGCAGTATTTTTCCTCTTGCTTTCATATGAAGGACCACAATTTTCTCAAGTATTTTTTGGGCCTTGAAGTTGCGCGCAATCCTTCCGGCATATTTGTCTCCCAGCGCAAATATTCACTCGAAGTTGTGGCCGAGGCAGGTTTTCTTGACTCTAAGCCTGCTGCTTCTCTAATGGATCCCATGCATAATCTGACCATGGCTACTGGCCCTGATTATGATTATCCTAAGTAGTATCATCGTCTGATTGGAAAATTGGTTTATCTCACTATCACCAAGCCCAAACTCAGCTTCGCGGTTCACACACTCTCTTAGTTCATACATCGGCCAAAGTTAGATCACTGGACAGCAGCCCTGCAAGTTCTCCATTATGTCAAAGGAAGTCCAGGGCAATGGTTGTTTCTTTCTCGAGATAGTACTTTAGCTCTGACTGCCTATTGTAATTCCAATTGGGCGACCTGCCATATTACTCGTCATTCTGTCACATGCTATTTCATCACTCTGGGTGTATCTCCGATCTCTTGGAAAACCAAGAAGCAGCACACAGTATCTCGCTCATCGACAGAGACCAAATACAGAGCCATGGCCAATGCCTGATGTGAGGTTTTATGGCTTCATTCTCTTCTGCGTTCTCTTGGTGTTCATCATTCTGACCCAGATCGACTCTTTTGTGATAGCCCGACTGCACTTCACTTCACATCGCAGCCAATCTGGTTGTCAATGAGTGAATGAAGCACATAAAGATCGATTGCCATCTTTTTCACGACCTGGTGTCTTCGCATACTATTTCCACTCATCATATTTCCACTTCGGATCAGCCTGCGAATATGTTCACTAAGGCACTTGGATGGACAACTTTCCTTCATCTCAGTTCCAAATTTGGGCATTCTCGACCTCCATGCTCCAACTTAACGGGGAGTAATAGAGTTTGTGTTGTAATAGGCTACGTACTCTACTTACTCCATCTGTCCCAATTCAAGCTGCATACTTTAACTTTCAGCAGTTGACTCAAAAAATGTTTGATCCTTAATATATTTTACTAAGGATAATTAAAACTTGTAAAAAGTTAATATTCTGAAAATATATGTTATAAGGAATCTAAGGTCAAAGTTAAGAAGTTTTGACTAAATGAATACTCCCTCTGTCCCAGATTAAATTGCATTTTCACAGTCTCCAATACACACGTTTGACAATTAATATATTTAACTACATATAATATCGGTAAACAAAAAGTTACTTTTTAGAAACTACTTGTTATGACGAATCCAATGATATCACATACAATAATATTATTGTTTATATATCTATTCAAATATGTAGTCAAAGTTTTCTTAGTTTGACTGAATCTTTGATCTTGTGCAATTTAATCCGAGACGGAATGAATAGTTAAATTACATGTTGAAATCGGGCAGAAGGAGTAGTTAGCTTATCCAACTCTTGTATATTTGGGTTTGGGTATAAATCATCATCCATTACTATGTGGATATCAAATAAGAAACTCTTTTCCAAAATTACCAAACTTCCAAGTTTCATTATTTAAGATTCAATTTCAAATGGGACAAATGGAGTAAGAAACGTACTAACATCAACTTGCCCATATGGCGGTATGAACCTTCATGGTACGGAGGTTTTGACGTCTAAAAGTGACTACTATAAAATCTCGCTCATCCATCCTCACTTCCTACAACAATCCAGCCAAATGGCTACACAATTCAATCTTATTCTCGCTACAATCGCAACCATTTTCATTTCAATTCACACAGCAAACGCACAAGGCCCTTTTGATTACCCAACCGCCAACCTTTCCACAACCTGGATCAACAGTGCCACGGCGCCGCACTCCGTAGCCTTTACAGACGGCTCATTGGTGAGAGCCGTCCTTCTGAGAGGAACGCTCGGCCCGAGATACGCATGCGGGTTCTTCTGCAATGGAACATGCGACAAGTACATCTTCGCCGTCTTCATAGTTCAGACAAACAGCGCCTCCTTCATCGTGATGCCCAGCTTAGGCTTCCCCCAGGTTGTCTGGGCCGCCAACAGAAACCGCCCTGTCGGGATCAATGCGACACTCCAGTTCACACCCAGAGGAAACCTCGTGTTAAGGGATGCCGACGGGACCCTCGCCTGGTCTTCGAACACTACTGGGAAATCTGTCGAGAGGCTGAGCTTGTCGGACAGTGGAAACCTGGTTTTGTTAGGTGCTGATAACAAGGTTGTCTGGCAATCATTTGATCATCCAACCGATTCCTTGGTTCCGAGCCAAAAGTTGGTCTCAGGGCAGAGATTGAGGGCTAGTGTTTCTGGAACGAACTTCGGTGATGGAAGGCTGTTCTCTGTTTTGGTGAACAACAGAGGTTTGTTTGCTTTCAGGGAGTTCAATCCTCCACAGATCTATTTTCAGAAGTTGGTTGGTGGTAATAAATTGAACAGAGAAGCTAGCTATGTTAAGTTTCAGAATGGTAGCTTGGCTTTGTATGTACGTTCTTCTGAACCCAGTGCTCCTGATTCAGTTATAAGCCTTCCCCTGGCTGCTTCTGCACAGTACTTGAAACTGAGGTCTGATGGACATATGAGGTTGTTTGAATGGGCTTCTGGATGGAAAGAAGTTGCTCGTCTCTTTTGATGACATTCTTAAGACCATTCTAGGTGGTTTCTCCTTCATTTGTTTTCATGAAAGATCTAGAACTGGCTTTTTATTTCTGCTTGTAATAGAAATGGCCATTTCTGTATAGGAATGGGGCCGGCCATTGTTTATTTTCTAATAAGATTCGAATAAATTTCAACCGTGTTGATCCATGGACAGTTGTTCCATATGCTTACAATATTAGTATTTATTTGACTATACAACCTTTTAATTTGGAAAAATATATCTAGTAATGTTAGTAGTATATATAATTGTGATTTATTACTGCTCCCTCCGCTTCTTTTGAGTGACACACTTGTCATAAGGGATTGATTTTTGAATGTGGCACACTTTGTTAAATTGCCAAAAATATGGGAGGAGACCAAGTTCATGTTACCCATTTTGTCATTGGAAAATATTACCCATCGAACACTTGTGGGGGAGGGGCCATTAGAGGCAGTTCTATCGGATCAGAGAAGACGCTTTTAATCTATCTTATCTTGTCGTGCCTTTAATCGCTACCAATTAAGGCGGTTTCAATAATCGCCTTTAAAAATATCCATTAAAAGCGGTTATGAACCGCCTTTAAAAGTCAGGAGGAACCACCTTTAATAGGTTCCGAACTTGGAACCAAGACGGCTCCCTCGGCCCTGGAATTAAGTTCCAAACTCGGACATGGATTAAAGAAGGTTATAAACCGCCTTTAATTGCCTGGAGTAACCGCCTTATATTAGTTCCTCACTCAGAATCTAGGCAACCTCCGTCGGTCCTTGCAGTTCGTTCCGAACTCGGAATATCATGGTGTTACTCACTCGGAACCCAAAATCGGCTCCAATTGGATAATTTCTTCCTAAATTGGTTCCTGATTCCGGGCCACCTCTGTAATTTAATGCACTCTAATTTTTTTTGTTAATTTGGCTTCCAAGTTTGTAAAGCATTTCAGCCCACAGATTATGAAAAGGCCAATCTAGCTTATGAAGGAACTCCACCGGCTCCTGTGGCCAAAATAAATTTTAATTCATTTTCTCAGTTCAAAATAGGCCTCATTCAACAACCGCAATTCTAACCCATTACACATAATTGTTCTACGTGCTAACAAAAATCTATAGAAAATGCTAACTAAGCAATAATATATAGATATGAATAGAAATCAATAAAATTCTATTCCAAACTTTCACATCACACTAATTTACCTAAATTGTGTTACTCTACCAAGTTAGGGTTCCCAAGAGTTGTTGAGAATGAAACGCCGAGCCAAACAATTCCTTGCGTTGTTGATGTCTTGTTTTGAATAGGGCCTTGTTGCCTTTGGAAGAACCTGCGTGTAGCAAGTCACTAGAAAATATTATTGTTGAGATTGAGACACCATTAATGTTTATTAGAAGCAAATGTATAATTACCTAGTCAATCTCAAGTAAATCCAACTTTACGTCTTCTATGCACTTTATTGCTTACAACATTACGTAATAGCCACACTCCCATATCCGCGCTTGTTTTTTTTATTGATTTAAAACAACACAAAATTTGTAACGTATAGAAACACATAAATAAATCCCGTTGGAAAAAAGGAAGCAATTATAGCATATTATACCTTGATTTAGACCACCTCAAAATTAATTTCACCATCTTCACTAGTGTCCTTCATGGCGAACACCAAAATCTTGACAAAATGTGTCCGATGGTTGGAAGTGCAATGGATCCATCCAATACACACTTTTTTTTTCTGGAAGAATCATGATCAATCGCAAATGTTCCCTGAAAAATATATTTTAATGTTTATTTATATGCGTAAATGATGTTTGTAAACATAATGATAATTGTAACTATAACCTTTCAAAGTAGGGAGTAATGAATAATTTTGTATCCTTTATCCCAAGGTTTTTGCGAATGTAGTCGGTTCTCTCTTGTACAACCAATCTCTTGAGCCATCACCGGGCACATTTATCCGACCCACCTCTTCTTTTGATTGACATAAAATACATGTGATGTGTGATATTTAGTTGTTCATTCTTGAAGGAATTTAGTGCTCTTTTATGTGATTTTTGGTACTTAATTGATTTATTTTGTTGATAGATCACTATTTTTGGAGCAAAGCTGTAGCGGAGCAGAGTAGCCGTGTTTTGGAGCACTATGATGCTGTTCCAGCTGATCCTTAGCCGGAATCTTTCATGTGGCAGAATTGTGCTTTGTTTAACGATCACTAAGTTGCTCCGTGAAGTCGACCTGGTTAAGGTGAAGCTGATGAAAGGGGGATTGTTATACTCTTTTTTCCCGAAAAGGTTTTTAATGAGGTAACGATCCCGATCCCTTGTTAGGGAGTTTACGGAGTTGCAGTCCAGAAGAAAAGAAGGCCAAAAATTCAGCACTGTGATTGGACCGAAGAGAAGCCATGAAGCCCAAGACTTGGATTAATTATTTATTCCAAGTTAGAATTTAATTGTAATTAGGCTGAAATTAAATGGAAGAATAATTCTTTTTGGATAAGGATTCTAATTTTCCAAAATTAGTTAGGATTTGGGTTTTATTTTTAGTATAAATAATCGTGTGTTATTCACGATTTTCACGATTAGGAGGGGGATTGATTGTTTTTCTTCTGGGAGGAGAAACGGAAAGCAGGAGAGGATTTTTTTTGTTTTCCTGGAGAGGAACGAAAGCAACCAAATAATTATTCATAGTTTGTAGATTTCTGCTTCTCATTACCGGGGAATTCCTTCTGATCAAATTATTCAGTAGGTAATTTCTTCTTCTCATTATTTTTTCGATTGTCAACATGTTTAATTTTGAATTGCTTGTTCTATTTAATTTAATCATGAGTAGCTATTTTTTTTTAATACAAACACCCGAAGGTGAGGGAGTTCTTTATTAGGTTCCCCAAGCCCTATATCAAAAGAAATCGAAGTATGTTTTTACATGAGTTCGGCAAGAAACCGAAGAAGTGATGCCAAAATGTGCATCGACCCCTATAAACAGTAGACAAAGTACTATGATAGAAGTAGAAGTCGCGATCCTAGGGAGAGAATCTCCACCCCTCGTGTGAATTCTCTCCCTTGGCCAGGCAACTTATACATGAAGGTGAATGGAAACTAATAAGCTCAAAGAAAAGAGGAAGAGTTGCTGCCCCAGCAAGCAAAACTTCTCCTTAATTCTGATCTTCCCTCAGGCACCCAGATATGCAGCCTCCTGGAGTCTGAGTCACTGTAGTTGTCTACTTCAAGATCAGTTATCTGCCTCTCTAAGTTGGAAAATTAAAGAGCATCAGAGCCAAACATGTCTGGGCGTTTGGAATCTCAGAAGAGCGCGTTTTCTGCCTTTCTAAGTTGGAAAATTGAAGAACATCAGAGCCAAACATGGCAACACAGATCAGATTCAGTAATGCTTCATACAAGTCCTGCACAAGCAACAGCAAATCATAAGCCAGTATCTGTTCTACTTTATATCTACTTAGTGTATCTGAGATGAGGTACATTATCTCTATCCAAAATTATAAGCCCTCTGATCTCAGGGGAAACATTAGCAAGATTGAGACTTTGGTTGTTCTGAAAGTGATGTTTAGAGATAGCATGAGCCACTGCATTACCCTCCCTATAGACATGTTTTAGAACCGCTGAGCCAATCAAGAATTTAGCCTTAAAAACTAGCTGAAAGAGTTCCCATTTTGCAGTGTAAGGATTACTAATCATCTGTACCGCCAATTTTGAATCAGATTCAATGATGAAATTATGATCAAGGTGGTTAAAGGTGTAGCAAGCATACAATATCGCTTCAATTTCTGCATGTAAGGGAGATACACTAGCAATTGAAGTAGAGCTAATACAGATAGGTTGACCGAGGCTATTCCTAGCAATAAGACCAACCGAAGCATTACCAGAGCTCCAGGAGGCATCCACATTGATTTTAATGCAACCAAGTTCAGGCTTAGTCCAGTATACTTTCTTCAAATTTGGCTTTGGGGGAGGTCTCAAGAGCGGGACTAGATGATTAAAGGCTGGAGGGATTGAGTATGTAGATAATATACTAGGCTTACACTTATTCAGTGTCAATCTGATCAGTTCATGAATCTCCCTACAGATATTATCCACAGAAAATGGCTTATGATCATATAGAAAGCTGTTTCTAGCTTTCCATAAGCACCAACAGATCAGAGATGGAAGTATCATGCAATAAACTTGATAGAACTGAGGTAAATCTTGACAGCTCCAGAATAGAAAGAATCTCTGGGGTATCGAGTGTTGATCATTAAGATTGAAATGAATGGATGCAGTCAAGGAAGTCCAGACTTTCTTTGCTAATGGACAAGTGATAAAATAATGATGGATAGAGTCTGAATCACAGCAAGCTGGACACTTTGAAGCTAAACTAAAGCCACATGTAATCAGTATTTCATCAAATGGAAGAAAGGCATGTAGCAGTTTCCATACAAAAATTGAGATCTTTTTGAGAAGGAGAGAGTTCCACATATATTTAGTTACAGGGAAATTACCTGATAGTTGAACGAGTGCCCTATATGTAGACTTAAACGTAAAATTACCCGAAGGATCAGGCTTCCAAATCATCCTATCCTCTCTCTCAAGGTTCAACTCTGCATCCTGTAAAAATAGCACAGTATCATTGTCCAGAAAAGATGAAATTTGACTCAGAATATTTGCTTTATTGGCTATAAAATCAGCCACTGAAAGACCAGCAAACAGAGTCTGTGTACTTTCTGGTATCTGATTAGCTAGATTCTTAATCGTCTAGGTTAATTCGATGGTTCATGGATTCTGAGGCTTCGGGTTTTCAGGAATTTATGCCTAAAATCCATGCTTGATTGTTTGAGTTTGATCGCCTCAATCTTGTTAGGCTAGGGCTAATTAAGTAGCATCTCCTGTGAAAAATAGATAACAATTATGACTGTAATAACAGGATGATAAACAATTAATTGGATAAATTGCATGCAAATACATGATTGTTATCTAAATTGGGTTCCCTAGATCTTAAGATCGTTAAGATATAACTAGTTTAGCAAATACTTGCTAGGAATATCTTAATTAGGAAGATCGCGGGTTTAGCAAATACTTGCTCGCGATTGGAAATTTAAGGGGAATTTAGGGAAAATAGCAAATACTGTTCCTGCTTATAACCAATTAATTCATGGGGGTTAAATGAATTTTGAGTAGTCGATGATCAAGGAATGAACCAAAGATTAACCTATGCCGATCTTTTGTTATCCATATATTTGTTCGTAAATTATCTCTGCATTTTTCTGCAATTTTTTTGGCCCTATTTTTAGCTTAGTAATTCATTAGTTTATTAAACAAATCTCAAATCATAGGCGTGGTTGCTAAACCAAACCCTGTTGGTAGTTTAAATTTGATAGAAATTACACCATTCTCTGTGGATACGACCTGCTTCTACTATACTAATCTGTGTGCTAGTTTGCAGTTTTCTTGGTGATAGGAACGATGTTCACCAAAATGGCGCCGCTGCCGGGGAGCGGTAGTTAATTTCTATTTATTTTGCTACTAATTTTTGTTCATTAGTTATTGGTATATGACCAGGTCCCAGGAGCAGGAATTGATATTTGATTCTGAAGTTGAAAAGACAGCCAGGAAGAATTACAAACTCGACAGGGAGAGGAAGCTGAAAGCTGCCACAGACCCTCTGTTTGGCCAAACAGAGGTTGTTTCCGAGACAGAATCCGAATCTGAGATTGAATCCGTTCCCGATACTGTAATGGGGGACAGAGGAGAGGCAGATCCCAATGCTGACAATCCGTACATGTGGGAATTAATGGGGCATAGTGAAGAAGACCCTCCCACACCAATTTCTTTGCCAGATGATGCGACCCCTGTGGAGATAAAGCTTGCACTGCTGAATGTTCTTCCGAAGTTCTATGGGAAGAGTAACGAAGACCCTTACAATTTCTTGAAGGAGTTCATCAAGATTTTTAAGGTTCAGAAAAGACCAGTTGGTGTCACAGAAGATCAGTTCAAGTTGGTGGCTTTTCCGTTCAGCATGTCAGGAGCAGCGAACCAGTGGTTTTCAAGCTTGGCTCCTAACTCCGTCACTTCCTGGAATGCGCTCAAGAAGCTGTTTTTGGACTATTTCTTTCCAGCCACTAAGACGGATGCACTGAGGAAAGAAATTTCGAGCATCAAGCAGGAGTATGATGAGCCGCTGAGTACATTTTGGCTGAGGTTCAGACGATTGGTAGATCTTTGCCCTAACCATCGATACACTGAGGGGCAACTGCTACAGTATTTCTACCAAGGATCCACATCTACGAACAAGGATTTGTTGAATACCGCAAGCAATGGTGGATTTTCAGAAATCAGAGTAAATGAAGCAAAGGAGATAGTGAAGAAGTTGATCAATTCCAAGAAGGAGTATGACACTGATGAGATCCGAATCCTGAAAAGAGTGGTACAAACAGAGCCCTCAAGCCAAGATGATTTTAAGGAGAGGATGGACAGGATGGAGATGGTACTATCCAAGTTGGTGGATAAGGTCACCGTTGCTAGCACCTCAGTTGGTCCTCAAGAAAAACCTTGTGACATTTGCTGCAGTCCAAGCCACGTCACTTTACAATGCCCTTTTGATGAACAAGCAAATGCCATGGGGAATTGGAATGAAAGGCAGCCAAGAAGGGACCCGTACTCAGCTACCTATAATCCGGGATGGAGAGATCATCCCAACTTTCGATGGCGAGATCCGGGAAATCCAGTACAACAACCATATGTTCCACCCCATCGAGCTCCTCCCCCTCCATATGCTCAGAATCCACCACCTCCTCAAGGGAAGTCTATGGATGAAAAGCTAGACATGATGATGGGCATGCTTCAAAACCAGATCCAAAGTTCAAAAAAGACTGAGGCCACCTTGGAGGAGCACACACGTCAGATTTCACAGCTGTCAAACTCGATGAATGAGCTCCGAATGAAGCAACCTGGATTACCATCTCAAGTGCAACTCAACCCCAGAGAGATGGCTAATCAGATCACGTTAAGAAGTGGTAAGGAACTTGAGCCACTACCTCCGAAGACCGCAGCAAAAGGAGCTAAGGAGCAGTCTGCAGAAGGCCCCGATTTGGCCAAACAGGGGCTGACGACAGAAACAGAAAGTGAGGTACAAGGGCATTTTGATCAAACCAAGGAGTCAAATCCAAGGTTGGGTCAGAATGATCCTCCAATTAAAATTCTTCCTCCTTTTCCATGTAGTTTAGCTAGAAAGAAAGAGGATTCTGTTGATTTCCTATCTATCTTTGGAAAAATGGAGATTAACCTACCTTTCTTGCAGGCTATAAGGCTCCCACATGTGAGCAAGTTTTTGAAAGATTTTATTGCAGGGAAACCTAAAGACTCAAGCAAGGTCATAATGGGTGAGTCGGTTTCAGCTGTAATTCAAAGAGATTTGCCTCAGAAGTGCAAGGACCCTGGTATGTTCTCTTTTTCATGTTTGATTGGAAATGTTAAGATTGATTCTGCCATGTGTGACTTAGGAGCATCTATCAATGTGATGCCATTATCTGTTTACAATTCTTTGAGTGGAGCAGAAATGGTAAATACTAGAGTAATAATCCAATTGGCAGATAGATCATGTGTATATCCTGAAGGGTTGTTAGAAAATGTTCTCGTAAGAGTTAATGATTTTGTTTACCCTGCAGATTTTTATGTGGTGAAGATGAATCATGCTAGTGGTAAAGGAACCTCAGGAGTGTTGTTAGGTCGCCCTTTCTTAAGAACGGCTAACACAATAATTAATGTGGGAAAGGGAACTATTTGTCTTGATTATTATGGTGAAAAATATACTTTCAGTATTGATGATGCAATGAAAAAACCCATAGATGCTGAAAATATTTATGTCCTTGATGTCATTGACCCTCTCGTCCAAGAATACCTTGAGACTGAATTTTTGCAGGATGAGATTGAAATGCTACCACCCACTGATTCAAACAACGAGAAGACATAGAATCTGAGTGATGATGAAATAGATGAATGGTTGTACTCAATCAGCTCGCAGGAAGAAGTGAACAGTACTGACGCAGACCTCTGTTTGGCCAAACAGGGGCTGTCGGAGAGTGGAATAAAGTACGAAAAACCCATTCCATCTGATATTTCACCACCTATCCTGGAGTTGAAGGATCTACCATCTAATATGAAGTATGTGTACTTGGGGGATGGTGAACCTCTACCAGTGATTGTCAGTGCAAGGTTGTCAGATTCTCAAGAGGAGCAGTTGATTGCAATGTTGAGAAAGTACAAGAAGGCGATTGGGTGGACCCTCGCAGACATTACAGGGATCAGCCCAGACATTTGTATGCATCATATTTTGATGGAAGACGATGCCAAGCTTTCTCGAGATGCTCAGAGGAAGCTGAACCCCAACATGAGAGAGGTTGTTCTTAAGGAAGTCCTCAAACTCCTTTCCTTGGGAATTATCTACCCTATTTCAGACAGCAAGTGGGTGAGTCCGGTTCATGTGGTACCGAAGAAATCAGGTTTTCAAGTGGTGAAGAATGATAAAAATGAGTTGGTGCCTACTTGTTTGGTCACTGGATGGAGGATGTGTATAGACTACCGGAAATTGAATGCCGCGACTCGCAAGGATAATTTTCCGCTGCCCTTCATCGATCAAATGCTGGAAAGATTGGCAGGGAACAATTTCTTTTGTTTCTTGGATGGATACAGTGGGTACTTCCAGATCTGTGTGAACCCCGAAGACCAGGAGAAGACCACATTTACATGTCCCTTTGGCACTTATGCATATAGGAGAATGCCTTTCGGATTATGCAATGCTCCATGCACTTTCCAGAGATGCATGATGAGCATTTTCTCCGACTTGATTGAGAAGAGCATTGAGGTGTTCATGGATGACTTTACAGTCTATGGGAATTCGTTTGAGGTATGCTTGGGTCATTTGGAACAGGTTTTGATTCGATGTGTGAAGCGGAACCTTGTGCTGAATTATGAGAAATGCCACTTTATGGTGAATGAAGGCATAGTCTTGGGACATGTGGTTTCGGAAAGAGGAATTCAAGTGGACAAGGCTAAGGTTGAGAACATAGAGCAACTTCCATATCCTACCAATGTTCGTGAGATACGTGGTTTTTTGGGGCATGCTGGATTTTACAGAAGGTTTATTAAGGACTTTGCAAAGGTTGCACAACCCTTAACGAAGCTCCTTCAAGATGATGTTCCTTTTGAGATGACCGAGGAGCGCAAGCGTTCTTTTGATATACTGAAGGAGAAGCTCATCTCAGCCCCTATAATGAAACCGCCAAATTGGGATCTGCCATTTGAGTTAATGTGTGATGCAAGCGATTATGCAGTTGGAGCGGTTTTGGGACAAAGGGTAGGGAAAGAGAGCCATGTGATTTACTATGCTTCAAAAACATTGAACCCAGCCCAACGCAACTACACCACCACTGAAAAAGAGTTGTTGGCAGTGGTGTTTGCTCTTGAGAAGTTCAGGTCTTACTTGCTTGGATCAAAGATCATCGTCTATACCGATCACTCAGCCTTGAAGTACTTGTTTATGAAAAAGGAGTCTAAGCCAAGACTGATCAGATGGATCTTGTTGTTACAAGAGTTCGATTGGGAAATACGAGACAAGAAGGGTGCTAAGAATCATGTTGCAGATCACCTAAGTCGCTTGGTGAAACCTGAGGATGAAGTCCCTATCAGGAATCTTTTCCCGAAGAATACCTGTATGCTGTGACAGGCCTCGATTTGGCCAAACAGAGGCCCCCGACAGAACCACTGCATGGTAAATCGGTGAAAGATCCATGGTTTGCCAATATTGTGAACTTCATTACCACTGGAGAGATGTCGTTTACTCCCAGTCCTGCTCAGAAGTTGAAGTTAAAGAGTGATAGCAAGCATTATATATGGGATGATCCTTACCTTTGGAAGATAGGCTCCGATCAAATCATTCGACGATGCATTTCTGAAGAAGAACAAGGTACAATTCTTTTGCATTGTCATTCCTTTGCTTGTGGTGGTCACTTTGGTCATAAACGTACTGCTCGTAAGGTGCTTGATAGTTGTTTCTTTTGGTTAACTCTTCATAGAGATGCTTATATTTTTTGCAAGAGTTGTGAAAATTGCCAAAAGACAGGAAACATATCTAAACGTGATGAAATGCCTCAAGTACCCATAATTGTGTGTGAAATATTTGATGTGTGGGGCATGGATTTTATGGGTCCTTTTCCTAGTTCTTGCGGTAATTTGTATATTTTACTCGCGGTTGATTATGTATCGAAGTGGGTGGAAGCAAAAGCCACCCGAACTAATGATTCTCAAGTTGTGGAAGGTTTTTTAAAATCTAACATATTCAGCAGATTCGGCGTGCCACGAGCGATCATTAGTGATCAAGGAACTCATTTCAAAAACCGCACCATTGAGGCCCTCATGAAGAAGTATGGTGTTCATCATCGGCTTGCTACCACTTACCACCCGCAGTCTAATGGCCAAGCAGAAGTATCCAACAGAGAGATAAAGCAAGTGTTGGAAAAGACAGTTAATCCTTCAAGGAAGGATTGGAGTAAGAGGTTGGAGGATGCTCTGTGGGCCTATCGCACCGCTTACAAGACGCCTATTGGAATGTCTCCTTATAGACTTATCTTTGGAAAGATGTGCCATCTACCAGTGGAGCTTGAGCACAAGGCATACTGGGCTATCAAGGAAATGAACATGACAACAAGCAAGTGTGAGGAAGAGCAAAAATTACAGCTTCAAGAGTTGGAAGAACTGCGATTGGAGGCTTATGATCATGCTATGTAGTACAAGGAGCGTACAAAGTTGTGACATGATAAGAATCTGAGGTCAAAGGAGTTCATGGTTGGACAAAAGGTGTTACTTTTTCAGTCCAAGCTTCGGTTGTTGCCAGGGAAACTTAGAACAAAGTGGATAGGACCTTTTGTGGTGGTTTCTGTTAGGCTGAACGGAGCTGTACAGATTAAAATCCTGGACACGGAAAAGACATTCCTCGTAAACGGTCATCACCTCAAGCCATTTTATGATGCTTCTCAGGTGGCAATAGTGGAAGAAATTCCATTATGCCCACCCCACTTTAATTGACCATATCGGAAAGTCTAGCCAAAGACTGTAAACAAAGGCGCTACTGGGAGGCAACCTAGAATCTTTTTCTTCTCTTTTTTATTTTGTTTTCTTACAAATTCTTTCAAATTTTCGTTTTTGTTTCAAAAAAAAATTTACAAAAAAAAATGAAAACAATAAAAATTAAAAAAATTTCATAAAATATTAATAATTTTAATTCGTTTTTGTGCAGGGATGCAATATGGCGAGACAAGAGTATCTGGGCAATTCTGCAAATAATTCAAGGCTTAGAGTGGTTTATGGAAATTGTGGGTTCCAATTAGGAAAAGGAAGGAATTAAGGGACTTTGATGCAATATAAGGTATAAAACCTTCTTCCTTCTTCCAAGAGTTGCGAAAATTTTCAGAACTTCTCCGCCGCTGCGCCCAAATTCCAGAGCTCCCTCCGCCGTTGCGCCGGTGACTCCAGTAGCGCCGCTTCCCTTCGCCTCTCTCCGGTGACTGCCCTCTGCCTCTCTCCAGTGAGTCCCGGGCCCTCCGTCGCTACCCGCCGGTGATTCCCGAGCTCTCTCAACCGCTGTGTCCCTCCCACCCACTTTTTGCGACCGGTGCCACCACCACGGGGAACACGCAGCCTTCACCATCCCATCCGGGATTGGGTGATTTTCCCCAGGAGATGCCGCCGCGTACGAGCAAGAAACCGGCACCGAGGAAGCCACCGGAAACCACCGGGTCGGCGGCCGCGACACCATCTAAGCCCTCTACAACGCTCCACCAGTCACCGCCGTTCCGTAAGCGCAGCCAGAAATCCAGCGGGAGATCCGAGCCTTCTGAGCCAGCTACCGCATCGATTTTGAAGCTGCCGGGAACCATAGAAACCACCGCCAACCACCACCTAAAGCCTGCCGTTGAATCTGCTCCGGCCGGCCAGCAATCATCCGTCCCGTCACCGCCCTTCCCCGACCATGAGGTGCCGAAATTCTTCACGAAGAAAACTATGAGAAAATCCATCAAACCGCCGCCACCGACTTCGGCATTGGCGTTGTCCCAGCAGCAAAAACTCACACCTTCAATCCTCATTGAAGCACCGCTGGAGCAACCCTCTTCACCGCCATCTTCTCCGGTGACCGAGGAATTGCCACCACCTCCCGTGCCCAAGCCGACGAAGCCGACGAAATGCAAGTCCAAGAAACTCTCAGCTCCAAAGCACCGATGTGATCCAGTAATTGATCATTCCAGTGATGACATTGTCGACGCCCAGCCGACTGCAAAATGTACTAGGAGACGGGCGACACAGGCTCCCACCGTTTCAACTGATCAGGAGGAGAAAAATGCTGCCGAATTCCATGGCTTGCCTCCGAAGATCGTTGTCGATTCCAGGGAGGACCTCCTCCAATTTGATGACCCGAAGCTGCAGGCCAGAGATTTGAAAAAGGGTAAGAAACAGTGTTTGTCAGGTTTGCGACTAAGTATCTCTTCTTTTAGGACTTTGGGCATTTATGATCAGTTTCTGCAATACTTTGCGAATATTGGTTGGTCTTTGCTATCTGACTTGCATTCTGTGACCATGTATACGCCCCTGTGTGAAGAGTTTGTGGTTAGTTTTTGCTTAAAGAAACCTGTTTCCCTGATTGATGCTTGCATATCCTTTCGGTTGGATTTGCACCATGTTTCTATGAGTTCGAATGAGTGGAATGTGGCTTTGGGCTTGGTGTCTGTTGATGATTTATCTTCGGAAGGTTATGCTAATGCTTTTGTGGGTACTTATAAAGATTTTCCCAATTATAGTCCCACTGATGCTTGGAAAGAATTGGCTCCTGCTTGCCCTGATTTGTATGATGCTAATTGCTCTAATGTGTATTGGATTACCGATCCTGTATTGAGAGTGTGTTGCCATTTTCTATTGCAAAATGTTTTTGGGAGCTTCACCACATTTACGAAAGTCAGTCAGAATGTATTATTTGTGTTGTGGTGTATGCATCATGGGGAGAAATTGAATCTAGGATTTTGCTTAGCTGATTCTTTGAATGAAATTACAATTCAGTCTACTCATCATATGACCCTATGCAATTTGGTTGGTGTTTTACTTGAAAAAGGTATGCAATTGCATGTTCCCCCTTCCCTTCCCAAAGTGCCTGAGCCAACCCTTTGTGATTTGGACTATTTGCGAACCAGCAACTTGATTTATTTGGATAACAATGTACCTCGGTTTTCTGCGCCGGGCATTCCTTGCCTGAGCACCACTTCTTCTCATGCAGCCGCAGTGCTTTTTCGGTACAAGATGAGGTGTTGTGCATCCGTGAAGAGGTGCAATCCTTGCACCAAAAGCTGGATCTTCACGCTGCCCAGATTGAGCGTCTAATGTCATTTTTGGAAGTTCCCCCCATGAACAGCCCCGAATGAGTTCCCCTATCCCTTTTCTTTTATGGCTCTTCCTTTCTTTTCTTTTCCTTTCATGTATATTGTGTCTAGGAATCTTCTCGCTTTTAATCCGAGCTTGCTTGAGGGCAAGCAAGGCTTAAGTGTGAGGAGGTTTAGGTGTCGTTTTTACATTTTAGTGTCTTGTTTGTGTGACGTTTTATATGCTTTGTTTGCTGTTTTTTGTGTGTTTTTTGTGAATAAATAATTCTGAAAAAAAATGTTTTTATTTTATTTTATCAAGTCGGTCAAATTTTCAGCATGACAGTGAGTAATGAATTGGCTTTAAAATGGATTAACCTTGCTGGTAAAAGAATCATATTAGCAAACTTTTGTTGGTTGATATCTCCCTTGAAATGCTTAGTGATAAACCTTTGAAATTAACCTGAACTTGGCTAAATGATACATGGGATGACGAACAAGACTTGCATGAAAAAGCCTAGTATAAAGTGAGGTTTGAGCCTAGAGTAGAGCACTCTCTACATCAAGTTTTTTTTCTGAGAGTTTTGGTAGCTAAGGTTGATGCATAATGAGTAAAAAAAGAGGCAAATTAGGATTAACCACACATCGTATATAGCCTACCTTTTATATCCTCTAGTAAACCCTTTTGAGCCTTGACCTTTTCTTTGTGTAACCCACTATAAAAAACCATAGCCCTTTCTCTTTATACTATTCTTGCCCCATGCATGTATGTTCTTGAACTGAAAATTTCTGCTCTTGCTTGATATTGCATATTCATGATTTGAGTGCCCTGTTTTCATTGAAAAAATATTCTTATGGCATTGTAGAGGTAAATGAGCATGTAATTTGAAAATTTTGGCCTGGACAGAAAAAAGAAAGAGAATAAGGGTGCTGTTTTGCCCAGAAAAAGATGAGAAAAAAAAAGAAATTCCAGACCTGAATTAGTCTTTTAATCAGTCCAGCAAATTGGTTTTGATTGCTGGAATTTTCTACTGATTTGTTCTTGAGCATATTTGCATGTTTGTATGAACCTTAGAGCCCCTAGGATCTCACCAACATTACAACCCCCAGCCCCGTTACAACCTTTAAAGTCCTTTTTGGCTTGTTATGTATTGGGTAAGGCTACTGCATGATTATAATTGAGTGACTGTCCTTACTTATTGTGTGATTGAGTGAAAAACGTGAGGAATTCATGCTTGTCTCCTTTTGATCAGTTGATAGCCGGGTAAAGAGCAATGTAGGGGGGATTGAATTGAGTACTAAAGGGGGATGAGACCACCACTTGTTTGTGAACTGAAACTTGAACTTGGAAGGGGGATGTTTGTTGATGAGCCATGAAATGAAAACTTAATGCTGAATTATTTGACCAAAGTCCGGGTAATAGAGTCTTAGGTGTGTCATGTATATAGTTGGTCTGTTATTTTTATTTTCTCTTTTCTGTTGAGTCAGAGTCAGTTTGGGGATGGCATTTTAGATGAACAACCTGCTTTGAAATTGCTCATCTCATACTTGAGGGCAAGTATGACTCAAGTGTGAGGATTTGATGTGTGATATTTAGTTGTTCAATCTTGAAGGAATTCAGTGCTCTTTTATGTGATTTTTGGTACTTAATTGATTTATTTTGTTGATAGATCACTATTTTTGGAGCAAAGCTGTAGCGGAGCAGAGTAGCCGTGTTTTGGAGCACTATGATGTTGTTCCAGCTGATCCTTAGCCGGAATCCTTCATGTGGAAGAATTGTGGAACCAAATAATTATTCATAGTTTGTAGATTTCTGCTTCTCATTACTGGGGAATTCCTTCTGATCGAATTATTCAGTAGGTAATTTCTTCTTCTCATTATTTTTTCGATTGTCAACATATTTAATTTTAGATTGCTTGTTCTATTTAATTTAATCATGAGTAGCTAGATTCTTAATCGGCTAGGTTAATTCGATGGTTCATGGATTGTGAGGCTTCGGGTTTTCAGGAATTTAATCCCATGAGTTTTTAATTGTTTATGCCTAAAATCCATGCTTGATTGTTTGAGTTTGATCGCCTCAATCTTGTTAGGCTAGGGCTAATTAAGTAGCATCTCCTGTGAAAAACAGATAACAATTATGACTGTAATAACAGGATGATAAACAATTAATTGGATAAACTGCATGCAAATACATGCTTGTTATCTAAATTGGGTTCCCTAGGTCTTAAGATCGTTAAGATATAACTAGTTTAGCAAATACTTGCTAGGAATATCTTAATTAGGAAGATCGCGGGTTTAGCAAATACTTGCTCGCGATTGAAAATTTAAGGGGAATTTAGGGGAAATAGCAAATACTGTTCCTGCTTATAACCAATTAATTCATGGGGGTTAAATGAATTTTTAGTAGTCGATGATCAAGGAATGAACCAAAGATTAACCTATGCCAATCTTTTGTTATCCAATATTTGTTCGTAATTTATCTCTGCATTTTTCTGCAATTTTTTTAGCCCTATTTTTAGCTTAGTAATTCATTAGTTTATTAAACAAATCTCAAATCATAGGCGTGGTTGCTAAACCAAACCCTGTTGGTAGTTTAAATTTGATAGAAATTGCACCGTTCTCTGTGGATACGACCTGCTTCTACTATACTTATCTGTGTGCTAGTTTGCAGTTTTCTTGGTGATAGGAACGACGTTCACCAACATGTACCTTGAAATTAAGAATTATTTCACATTAGTTGTAAACAATTAGAGAAAAATAAATAGTAAACATGAATTATATATATATATATATTTAATCACAAGATGTATATAGACATTAGCGTATGATTAACTTGCTCACATTTTCATAGGTCCTTGAAATCACTCCACATGGCGATGGTATCTCTCTTGCCACCAAACACACAATCGTTTCTCAAGAATGCGTAAGTTGAGTTGCGTTCATGTGGTTGCAGCCATGTATGACACTTTTATGATGTGAGATTAGTCATTTAGGACTTGTGCTCTTGGAACCGGTTGTCTAGTCTTGTCCGGTGTTGTTTGGAACGGTTTAGGTGTCCTATAGACCGATTTAGGTGTAATTTGGACCTCTTTCGGTGTTGTTGGCCGTTTGATATTCAAATGATGATTCTTTATAAGATTGACATATACAAGTCGATGCAGCCATAAAGAAACATTCCACGAGCGGGACTAACACTCTTGTATTCTCCGTCCAGAATTGGCAACGGGGCACCCTTCACCAATGCTTTCTCCAAAGAAACTCTTGACAAACCTTCTGCAATTGGTATACCGTGATGATGTTTCATTAACTCATGCAAAAATCCATCGGTTACGTGGAGTGGTATACCATTATGTCTTGATCAATGTACAACTCAAACACATGTGAACCCTACATTGGCACCAACTACATTTGTTAAATATGGCACAAAATTTGTATTAATGATTTGATAAATGTTAAATGTGTACCTTTTTATCACTAGCAAGAATGACCTTGTCGAGGTTGTCGACTTTGTCTCCAGAAGTTTTAACGATTTCCTCCTGATCAACCTCAATATCTTTCAGAGAATAGTGCGATCCTCTTGATGGCGGAGTCCAATTGGGTGTCAAATCATCTAAATTCTTGGGAAGTGCAAGGCCGATGTGTTGAATCAACTTCACAATGAGAATGTCTTGTTGCTCAATTTTCTTCTCTTGTTGAAGCGCTTGTTTTTACAATGTGTGGACCCGTGATGGTTGTGCATGACCATAATACCGAGTAATTCCAAACTCCCATGCTAGTTTAAGAATGCATCTACTCCTCCCAAAGGATGTCATTCTTAAACGTGGGTATGAATTTCCCTTCCAATGCATAATTCTTTAATTTTCGTAAGTATCACAATTATGGGAATCTTTTAGAACATAAAGAAAGGGTAATATGTAAATGAAGGAAAACACAAAACAGTTATAAGGTTTACCACCCATTTCGTATTTTCTTTTTCGTCTTCCTTCTCGTATAGACCCTTTTTGTTTTGTCAGCCTTTGAGTAATAGATCACACATCTCAATCTCATCCACATCCATTGGTTGTACCGTAGCCCTTGCCTCCTCTTCGGTCATCCCCGCCTTGATTGCTTTTTGAACATCTATCTCTAGATGTTCTTGCATGAACTTGAGTGCCGCCAATCCATACCCCCACGGCTCAATCGACTGGGAATCAAATTCAAACTGGTGATGCATGTTTTTTCTTTCCTCGTACCATATGTTAGCTTGTTAGAGGCATGTCATCACTAAAGACATGTAAATCTAAATAATTTTTAGATAATTGTTTTTTACTAACGTTAGAATAATTTTCCAAATCCCTTCCCTTGTATATCTCCTAACTCTCCGGTTGAATGTGTGTGTAAGTTATCCAAGGTCGATCATCATTCTTCGAAGAAAATGTATTTTCCCATGATGGAGTATATTTGTTCTCCCGCCAACTCTTGCACATCATGGTCGTTGCCTTCTTTCTTAGAAATGCCATATCCGGTGCACTAATATCGAACGGTCTCTGTGGGGATTCGTAACGATGGGAGTTACAATAATCTATAGTTAATTTTTAGAATACGAGTATGGGAAAATTTTGTGGGGAAGTTCATCAAGGCCAGTAATGGTACCTTGCTCTCCATCCATAGGGTCTCCTTATAGTCTATGGGTAACTCATCCCAACTATCATACTTTATGTCCATTCCTATTCTACCAACCTTCGCAATCCAACTATACCACTTTGCACGCTCTTCGAATAGACATTTATCAGAATTATTAAAAACCAATGGAGTTAACCCTTTTCTAGCTATCCTATGTTCTAATGTTCTATGGGAGGTCATCACTGTACCTCTCAAAGTTATATTTTTAAGCCCTAATTCTTCTTATCTACAATTAAGTAGATAATGACAAGTCGGGGGTCATCCACGAGAAGAGGGATCTTTCCAAGTGTTTAAACATATATAAGAGAAAACATACTAGACATAAGCATATATACATACATGTAAAAGCATGTAAAGAGGGGGGGGGGGGGTTGGTTTTTTGTCCTAAGTTATAAAATTGAAAGACAAGAACTATCAAAGAAAGAGAAATATGCAAATCATGCAACAATTAAATAGATGGTTAAAAAAAATTAAATAACGGAACCTTGGGGGCAATCGACTTCCACTTCCAAACTTCCTATACATCATAGATTCATTCACTCATTCAATCACATTTATTATCTGTGGGAAATGTTATCACTTCTCATTCGAAAATCAACATTCATTCTTTCTTAATAGTAGTTTGCAAAGAAAAATAATGACAATTTGCAAACCTCATTGATGATCACCCTAGGAAAACAACACCATAGAGGTATTTCACCAATGCCATTTCACACGAAGGACCATAGGTTTGATAACAACAAGCCTTCTACCAAAGACATAGTCATTTAACCAAACAAAACATTTACTAGGTTAACCCTAGAACAAACCACATTTAAGGTTCAACCTTTCTTTGCATCTCTGGAATAAATATGATAAAAATCAACATTAACATACTTATCTAGCAAGAATCACCACACATTATACACAAGATGTTCTAAATCAATGCTCTTGGAATTCATGTCAAACGAGCTAAGAAATTTGCAACTTTCCTAACACCTTAACACTTCAATCATACAAACATTTCATACAATCAAACAACTCATGGTACAAATGAGGCAAAAAACAACATTAATGGCATAATAAATGCTCTCCAAAAAATGTTCATAAATGAGCAAATAGAGAATATCACCACATAGGTTTGGAAGCATCAATCAATTTCTCCCAAGAAAGAGTTTAGCTACTAGAGTTCATACTAGTTAATGCTAAAAAACCAAACATAAAATAAGAGAAATCAAAGAAAATGGTGGAAAACTAGGGTTTGAATAGTGCCAAAGTTGGGTTGGAAGAAGAAGAATGAAAGAGAGGAAAGAAAAATGCTATTTATAGTACAAAGGGATAAGGTTGTGTTCTGGCCACCCGTGCGTTGTGACTTGCGACGGGCGCCAGAACAGAACCTTGTCTTATTTTCTTCTTCTTGTAGCAAGAACTCTTCTTCACAATAATTCTTGTCATTCTTCAAGTCTTCAAATCTTTGAAACAAGTCTTCAAAGGATTATCTTCAATGAGCTCCGGTTTTCAATTCTTCATGTTCTTTCTTTGTCACGTAAAATCCACTTAGAAAAGGTAAAATAGCGTAAAGTTGCTCTTACCTCTCCAAAGAGAATTTCAAGGTAAAGCAAAAGCTCTTGATAACAAAAGAGCACAAAAGTGATCCCAAAAAGTACTAAAATATGCACATAAAGTGGACACATCAAACCTCCCCACACTTAAACCTTACTCGCCCCCGCGTAAGAAAAGATCCAAACACACAATGGAATTGGCATATCCACATCCTAACTACTATTCCCCCGAGTCAATACCTTACAAAACTCTCAATATCACACATCCCAACATTCAGATCAAATGAAAAGTTTCCGACAATCCCAATTCCTAATTCTACCCAAACCATATAAACCTATCAATTCATTGATATCCCTAAAACATCTCCAAATCCTGAATTGACAATCCCAAATCCAATGGTACAAGGTGAAGCTAAAAGCATGCACAAGGTTCAAACACATACTCCACTTTATACCAATATATCATCCTAAAAATGAAGTATATCAACAATCAAGAATTTCATAACTTACTTCGTTTTCCCCACTAAATTTCCCAATCTCAAGAGGTTTCAAGATGTCAAGCTACCTGATCCATCCATATAGCTACCGCAATCTTATGACTCCAACGCCGTCAAATGAGTGAACACATAGCATATTTTTTCCTTTTCTCTCTTTCTCTCATTTTGTCTAGGAGCCCTTTCGGATTTTCATCCTAGCCACACATCATGTTTCTTTGGCTCACATCGCACCTTTTTCCGCACATTTAGCCTCTCATTTTTACATAGGTTACCCTTTCAGGTTTTCAACCTATCCAAGCCCCCAATGTTTCCTAAGATGCCCTCTCGGGTTTTCAACTTAGCGGAATTATTTTTATTTTTGTTCTTTTTCATTTTCTATATTTTTTTTCAAAATTTTCAATCAATTATTGTTTTCATGTTTTTCCAACCAAAAGGTAGCAAGGTGCTTTCCAAATGTTTAGGCTAAGAAAAATATCAAAGATAACATCATCTGAGTACATCAAAAGGAAAGCATCCCCAAAACAGGGGGGGGGGGTATCCAAAACAAAGCGAAAAATATCCCTAAAGTAGCAAGTCTAGAAAAACATCCCCAAACCAAGCAGTGAAATCAGTAAATACCCCTCCCTACACTAAAATGCTACATTGCCCTTAATGTAGACAAAATAGGGAAAAACTTACAAAGCGAAGTATGGAAAGGGTAAGAATGTAGTGCTCAAAATCACTGCTGTGAGGATGAAGGACCATCACAAAAATAATGCTGCTGATAACGAGCCAGCCAATCCGTAATCCTCTGCCTCCTGGCTTCATGCCTCTTTGCTCCAGGATCAGGGTCTGAGGCACCACCTACCTGGGACTACATCTCATGAATAGGAGTTGACAGATGGTCAATCTCCTCATGCATGTCTATTAAGCTCTAGGAGACAAAAACATTGTGCTCCAATATCATGATGTCCTGGCGGCAGAATCCATCATGCATAGTCTGCATCATACACTCATAGAAGTCAGGCGGAGGCTGAGAGTAGTACGGTGGCACATAATTTTCATGCATAGGCTCGGTCTCTAGTGGAGACTGTGGAGAATGCTGCTGCTGTCGCTAAGTGAAAGGCAAGCTACTATCGTCATGCTGAACAGGGGTTAGACCATGGTCATTGAGCTCACATTGAAATTCCTCCATGCACGAGGAGTCAGGTGGAATCGCCAGGCCAAGGGTGTATAAAACTCCAATTTAGTCTTGTTGGCCTGAGGAAGTTCCATAAAGGTGACGTTCCTGGCGCCATATAACCAGTGAAACATCCTTGTAGTTTGCATGGTGCCAAGCGTCTCAAATTGTACCAACCTCTGAACAGTGATGGGGTAGCAAGTGCGCCCTCCTAAGCGTGGAAAATTAGCCCGTGGACCAATCCTAGGTGCTTGCTAAGAGGCCGATCATGCCTCCAACAATAATCTTCCCCTTTGGCTTCCCAGCCACCTCTATGACCCTCTTCATCCATAGCTCGACCCATGAACCATATCCCAACCCCTCACTCATCAAGTGCCATAAGAAATTAATGTTTTTGTCCGATACATTCATCAGCTCTGCCAAGCAAAGCACTGTGCCAGCCAAAAGTCTGTGCACATAACGGCATGCGGGATGGATGATAACATTTCTCTTGTCACGAGAGTTCTTTGCCCTCATGATGATAAAACTCCAAAAATGCATTTCATCCTCAATTAGTCGGTCCTGGGCATGTGGGTCCAACCTAGCATGGATTTCAGCTGTGTCCCATCCAAAGGCTTCCTCAACCCGCGAGACGGTCATCTCTTGGGGTATATCATCTAAGTAGAAAGTGATGTGCCTCTTGTATGGATGATTATCACTCATGTTGTATATCCTGACCATGGATAGGAACTCTAGTGTGTATCGCCAATAGGAGGGGTCACTCTTGCCTGTGAAACCCTCCAACCCTCTTTTGGCGAGGAGGCATCGAAATTGATGGGTTAGCCCAAGAGTGTCCAGTGTGGGCACATCAACAAAGCTTTCCTCCTTCAGCTGGCGGTTGACCAAGGCATCCCACCTCTCCGCATAGGACTCAGTAATCCGGGTCAAACCCATGTACCTATCAGGAGAAGGAGGTACATGCTCGACTCCGGAGCCGGAGGTGGAGATGGAGTGGCGGTGCAGCCACCTCGTGAAGGAGCTCTAGGTCTCTTGGTAGGGGCCATATCTAACAACCACATCAAACAAGTCAAACGCACAAGAATATACATACATGCAATATCACAAAATCACATTCAATCTCATACTAGTTTAGCCAACATCACAAACCAAATCAAATCCAAGCCAACTAATTCAAGTCCTAACCACAATTGCATATACAATCCATGTCATATTCAACATGCCCATAATTTCAAGTCCATTAAGTTGTCACATAGTTAAACATCCAATATGCTATATCCTATAATCACTGTCATGGCTAACTTGTTTAGCTACCAGTAGTACGTTCATAACATTAACATTCAAGTGCTATAGCTAAACTACCTTAAGAATGACAACATTGCATACAAATATGAACTATGTTTAATCAAGCCAATATGCCTAATCTCTAGTACAAGCCACAACCAAATTCTCAAAAAAAGCAACAATATAAACACAATGCAAGCACGACACCAATATGATCAAATCAACACAATCAAAATGAGCACAATGCTATCCCACATCCAAAATTCCATATGAATATAATAAATTTAATACACCATGTACTAATCACTACTCTATAGCTAAGATCTCCATCAAACCAAATCATAAGCAAAATGCTCACAAGAATCTACAATGTTCCAACAATTTAAATCCGTAAGGCATCACACATAATCCACACAATATCTAATAGAATAGATTATAAAACATGATCACAATTCAAGCTCAAGAAAGTGAGAAAATGTACCACTTAGATGCTTAGGATGAAGAAGGAACTAAGCCCACAAAAAATTGAAATTTGGATTACTAATCACAAAACCCCCAAATTCTGTGGGTTTTGTGTTCTTCAACGAACTAGGTCAATTTGTGGGTAGAGACCGGGTATGATGGATTGGTAAGTGGTGTAGGGATGATTTAGGGTGGAGTGTCGGTTATTTATGGCCAGAGAGTGGTGGAAATTGGGGGAGAGGATAGAGGAGATGTAGGGAAGAAGATAGAAAATTGGTGCTGGAAATGGAGAAGATGGAGAAGATGGAGAAGATTGATGTGTTCCGCTCGCTTATTAAAACATGCATGTACGATCGTCGTGACTTGCAGCGAGAAATTCAACAGTAACCTCTGGTCAAAGCAAGCATCGTGACTAGTGACCAATCCATCGCAACTCGCAATGGTCCATCGCGACTAGCGATGAGACTGTTGCGAGTTGCAAAAGTGGACCTGGGAGGTTTACATTTTGCAAAATTTTTTGATTTGGTCATAATTGCGAAAAAATCGTCGTGAATTGCGATGGTCTATCGCGACTCGGCCATCGCAGCTCACAAAAAGTTGAACCCAAGGGTTCCAAAATTTGATCAATTTCCTGATCTCGACGTGACTCGCGACGGGCAGCCTACCTGGTACTTAGAAAAAATTCTCAATCTCATCCCTTGCCCAAGATTTTCCTTCTTGACTCCAAGTATTTCTCCCTTCATCCATCCAATGCCTTGGGTTCAAATTACTACAAAATCATGGGAAAACAATCCGTGAAAAGCTCAAAGCAAAATATTGAAACTAACGACAAAAACTCAAAACCAAACAACATCAATGGAAAGTCACAAATGATGATCCTGATGATCAAAACCAAGTTTATTTAATGTCTTCAGCATGACTCACTCCCTTTTCTTGGAGCTTACTCAAAAACTAGATCAAGGAGATCAACATCCTCTCCCTTTTCCGGCAATAAACTCTCGTGGTAAGGTTTCAAACGTTATCCATTGAACTTAAACGTATTGGACTTAGCTCAATCTAGGATTTCCACCGCACCATGCAGGAATACCTTCACAACCTCAAAAGGACCGATCCATCGAGACCTCAACTTACCGGGAAATAGGCGAAAGAGGGATTCAAGTAGGAGGACCTTTTACCCCACGTCAAATTCCTTCCTAATGGTCATCTTGTCATTCCACACCTTTGTTTCTCATTATAGATTTATGCGTTCTCATAGGACTCCCTTTGGAACTCATCTAGTTCTTGCAATTGTATGTTCCTATGTAACCCATCCTCATCTATATCAAAGTCGAATTCTTTGACCGCCTAATAAGCCTTGTGTTGAATTTCCACCGGTAAGTGACATGGCTTACCAAACACTAACCGGTAAGGTGACATAATGATTAGTGTCTTGTAAGCCATCCTATACGCCCATAAGGTGTCGTTTAGCCAAGAACTCTAATCCTTTCGGTTAGGGTTAAACATTTTCTCAAGGGACTTGATTTCTCTATTGGAAACTTTGGCTTGGCCATTGGTCTGAGGGTGATGAGTGGTGGATGTCTTGTGAATAATGCGATATTTCTTCAGAAGTGCCTCTATGGTTGGGTGCAAAAGTGGGTGCCACAGTCACTAATCAAGGCTAAGGGAATTCCAAACCTACAGAAAATGTTATTTTTCAGGAATTCTACAACCACTTTAGAATCGTCAGTTCTAGTGGGTTTTTCTTCAACCCACTTCGACACATAATCAATGGTAAGAAGAATATATGTAAAAGCACAAGAATATGGTAAAGGTCCCATAAAGTCAATACCCCAAACATCAAAGACAATATAGCATGGCCTTTTGGGGCATCTCATTTTTGGACAAGATATTTCCTACACTCTGGCACTTGTTACAAGCCTTACAGAATATGTATGCATGTTTATTCAAAGTAGGATAATAAAAACCACTTTCTAAGATTTTCCTAGTGGTCTATTTAGCTCCAAAATGACCACCACATGCATAAGAATGACAAAAAGTGAGAATTGAATGCACTTCATTATCGGGGATGCATCTCTTAACAACTTGATCTACACAAGGTTTCCACAAAAAGGGATCATCCCACATAATATTTAGCTTAACATTTTGGCTTATCTTTCCAAGCCTTATAAAAATGAGGAGGAAATTTACCAAAGACAAGAAAGATCACAATGTCGGCGTACCACAGTTAGAGGTCCCTGATTGCGAAAAGTTGCTCATCGGGGAACTCCTCCCATAGTTGCTTCTTCATTGATAAATTTACCTCACTATCTTGGCATGGAGGCAAATGGCTTAGATGATCGGCCACAAGGTTCTCCGTGTGGGAGGCCGTTGCCGTACCTCTCAAAGTTAATAACCCTTTTTGCTTACTATCTACAACTAAGTAGATAGCGGAAATTCGGGATCGTCCACAAAAAGGGGGATTTTCTCAAGCGTTTAAGAACAAAAGGTAAATATACTAATCATCAAATAAAACTAAGAAAAAGGGTTTTAAAACTAAAAAAGATAAAGTCTTGGGGGAAATTGATAGCCACTTCCAAACTAATTGTAGATCATTGAACCATGCACTCATCCTATCACCAAACATAACATTCATTAGGCTAAACCTAGAACAAACCACATTCAAGGTTTAACCTTTCATTGCATCTATAGGATAAATATGAGAAAAATCCACATTAACATACTTATCTAGCAAGAATCACAACACATTATACACAAGAAGTTCTAAGTTCATGTTCTTAGATTTTATTGTAAAGGAGCTAAAAAGTTCGTCACTTTCCTAACTCCATAACACTTCAATCATACAAACAGTTCCTATTCTCAAACAACCCATGGCATAAATAAAGTGAAACATAGCATTAAGAACACATGAATTCTAAACAACAAAGGCTTCAAGAATGAGCAAAACAATGTATTCACTACTTCGACTACTTGTTGTGAAGATAAATCTTCTATCCTTCTTAGGAAGTAGTTTGCAAGAGAATTCAACATCTCTTGTCAAACCTCAAAAATGACTCCCTTAGTACTAAGAGTATCCCATTGATGGAATTTAACACGAAGAATCAACAAGCTTCACAACACTTATAAACACTACACCGTGTCTAAGTATTTAACCAATTCATGCATTTACACAAGATTAGTCTAGAACGATCGACATTCATAGACCTCTCTCATTTTCCACCTAAAACAAACATGACAACGAGTTCGGCATCATCACATTCATCTAGCAGTTATCAACACACCAACATCATTTAAGAAGCTCTAATTTATGCTTTCGGATTCCACATTAGAAGAGGGGAGAATTAGCTACTTTCTCCCAACCCTAACAAGTAATCATACAATCAATTAATATACTCAAGCTTCCAGCAACATCAATGCCATTAACAATTCACATTCAAAGCTCAAAAAATGAACAGTAGCAAAAGTACCATATATATATATATGATTTTACTACATAGAAATGGAAGCTTCAATCCTTTGCTCCCAAGATAAAACTATGCTAGATAATACAAAGACATGATTAACCTACAAAAACTAAGAAAAGGAAGAAAGAAAAACTAGGGTTTGAACCCACCAAAAATGCAGGAAGAAGAAGGTGGAAAAGCTCTTGAAGAGGAGAGGATAAGGTGAGTATTTATAGTGCAAAAAGCAAGGAGAATTTCTGGCCCTTCGTCCGTCGCAAGTCGCAACGACCTCGCGACGGACTCCAAGTCCAGCACTATTTCTTCTTTCTCCTTTTTGTTTCATATCCTTCTCTTCTGTTCACTTCTTCAATTCTTCAAATCTTCAAAATCTCAAATACAAGTCTTTAAATCTTCAAATCTTCAAAGGTATTCTTCAAAGTCTTCAAACAAATTACCTTGTCACACAAAATTTTCTAGAAAAGTAATAAAAGTGTAAAAGTCGCTTTTAACCCTCCTTAGAGAATTTCAAGGCAAAATGTCACATTTAGAACATGAAAGTGTACAAAAGTGAATCCTAAAAGTCCTAATATATCCGTATAAATTGGGCACATCAAACCTCCCCGCACTTACACCTTACTCGCCCTCGAGTAAGAAAAGATTCAAGCACACGAAGGAATTGATAAATCCATATCCTAAACTTATATTCCCCCAATCAAAGCCTCACAAAAATTCTCAATATCATAAATCCCAAAATCAAAGCTCAAATGAGATTTTTTCACACACACAACCCCAATTCCTAAATCTAACCAAACCTACCACTTATCAATTCACTACCCATAAAAGCGTCTTAAAGTCCTGAATTGATATTCACAAAGTCTAATGGCACAAATTGAAGTTAAAATCATTTAGGAGGTTCAAGCACATACTTCACTTCATACCAATATATCAACCAAAATCCAATGACACAAAAATGAAGTCAAAACCATAGAGGAGGTTTAAACACATACTTCACTTCATGTTAATGTATCAACCAAAACGAAGTATAAAAGAATCAAGAATTTTATAACCATACTTCGCCCGCTAAGCTACACAATCCCAAGAGGTCTCTAGATGTTAAGCTACCCGATCCATCCGTATGACAACCGAAACCTTATAACTCCAATGCCGACAATTGAGTGAAATTATAGCATTTTTTCTTTTCTCTTTTTCTCTCATTTTCCCTAGGAGCCATTTAGGGTTTTCATCCTAGCCATACATCATGTTTCTTTGGCTCACATCTCACATTTTTCCACACATTTTAGCCTCTCATTTTTGCCTAGGCTGCTCTTTCGGGGTTTTGACCTATCCGGGCCCCTAATGTTGCCTAAGTTGCCCTCTCGGGTTTTCAACTTAGCAGGATTCTTTTTAGTTATTTTTTTTTCATTTTCTATTTTTTTTCAAAATTTTCTTTCTTTTTCTCATGTTTTTCCAATCAAAAGTAGCAAAAAGCATTCCAAATGAAGCTAGCATGCATGTGAGTCCTCTAACCCCTCCCCGCACTTAAAATATTACATTGCCCTCAATGTAAAAATGTAAGGCAAGAATAATAAAAGTCAAGGAAAGAGATAGAGTGACACCCGTTTCTACGCATAGTCGCTAGTGATATGGCGCAATTCAATGAACTTGTATAGAATTGGTCCCGAAATTGGTTTCGGAGCCATAAGGGGGGAGAAAAAGTGCCGTAGAAGAACTCACCCCTCGAGCAAAACGTTGTCTCCTTGGCGCCGTTTGATCAAGAATAACACCACAAAGAACAACATCAAACTCACAAGTACATAAGGATTTGTAATACTAGGTTTAGCATCAAGAGTTAATAACCTTAGTATTATCAAAGAACAACCAATCCATCATGCAATCAACACTATAAGATTGTCCAATAAAAATATCCAACATATATCGACACACATCCAAGCATCATTTTAGAATATAGCAATTAAAGACTCAATGATGTAGTTGGCATACTACAATAAACAAAGATACAACAAAGATGCAAGGATTTTCATATGTCAATATATGTAAGATGGTGGAGGAATGATTGGATATGTGGTGGTTCTTGGGAGTATTTGGAGAAGAAGGAAGGATTATGCAATTTTTAGGCTCAGTTGAAAATTTGGATTTCTCATCGCGACAGCACTGGTCGCGACTCGCGATGCATAGCCTCGAGGGCTTCAGCTCGAGATGAGAGAATGTAGCCTCGAGGATCCGAGGTTTTGATAACTTCAGCTCGAGTCGAGGTTTGCGGCCTCAAGAACTCAAGGTCTCAAGGGTTTTAGCTCAAGTCGAGGGATTGCATGCTCGAGGACCAGAGGTCTCGAGGGTCTCACTGTTGGGCTCAGCTCGAATCGAGGGCCTGTGCCCTCAAGGACATGAAGTCTCGAGGGCTGATGAATCGAGGGTTTCAGAGGGATTGTGGCCTTGAGAACCTGAGGTCTCGAGGGCCTCAGCTTGAATTGAGGGCTTATGGCCTCAAGGAATAGAGGTCTTGAGGACTTTACTGGCCTCGAGGACTTCATTGGCCTCGAGGACTTCTACTCGAGTTGAAGGCTTTCGACCATGAGGACTCGAGATCTTCAAGGGCTTTCACGGTTGAGCTTAGCTCAAATCGAGGGCTTGTGGCCTCGAGGACTCGAGGTCTTGAGGACTTCACTCACCTCGAAGACTCAAGGTCTTGAGTGGATGCTATCTCGAGGACCTGGTGGTAGCGACTCACGATGGCTCGTTGCGACTCGCGGAAAGTGGTGGTTGGGAGGTTAATTTATAGCATGAACCTTCTGGTCACATCGCGAGGATTTCGTGACTCGCAATGGTTCCTTTCGAGGTCATCGCGAAGATGTCACGACTCACGATATCTTTGGTCTGTAAGCTCAATTTGTTTAAGAAAGTTTCTAATTTGGTTTCGACTCACGATGGACACGTCGCGACTTGCGACGTCAGGATTTCCTAGCACTTGGAAAGAATTCAATCTTTTTGTACCAACATGCCAAGCTTTCTTCCCTTTCTCATGGATCTCATTCCTTCATCTCCTTCAACGCAATGCACTTCACTTTGCTACTAAATCACAGAATAACACACCGTAAGAAGAACAAGACAAAATAACAAAAACTAAAATAGAAGGCCGAGTTTATTTAGGTTGTCGGAATGACAAATCTCCATATATTTAAGGTCTTTGGCACGACCCTAACGTTATCCGTATGGTGAAGGCTTGAACCCCTTCACCATGAGTATCCAAAAGTAGAGAGACAGTGGTACAAAACTTTCAAGAGGAAAGTCTTGTTGAGGTGGAGATTGTTTAAAGGGAGTTGGGTGGTTAGTAGGCTTGGGGTAATCTTTTGGCTCCTCTCTTGCCTCCCTCACAACTTCCGAAAATGGTAGAGTTGGTTCACTAGGTGGGGGAATGGGTGACGATGCTAATGGATGTAGTACAATCACCTCTCCCACCATTTTTTCATCCTCAACAACCAACTCCTCATCCTTTTCGAACTCAAAATCATTTCCCATGGTGAACTCACTCACCAAATCCCCTAGTTCGATTTAGGATGGTGTATTTTCAGAATTACAAGCTTCCAATCGGGCCAACGCTTCTAATATAATCCTTGCATGCCCCTCAATAGCCTCAACACTAGAGGAGAGCCGGTTGTCCGGTTCTTCTCTAGCAAAGTTGTTCAAGTTTGCTATTGTATTCATGACTTCCTCATGTGTCAAAATTGAATTTCCTTGTTGGGCTTGGTTTTGGGGTATGGTATAAGGTGGTGATGGCCAACTATCTTGCTCGTATTGTTGGTTTTCTAGCTCATTCTCATACCACCAATCCGGATTGCCACTCTATTTCGAATTTTAAGGATTGTGGTATGGATTCCATTCTTGAGCTTCTTGTCCTTGAAAACCAACATCTCCCACCTCTTGGTAGCACTCTTCATAATACCCTTGGTTTTGGAAACCAAGGGTTCTTTCTCCCTCATAGTGCTCTTCCCACAACAAATAGCAAGACTCGGTAGGATGGTCGGAATGACACATCCTACAAAACTTCGCTTGTTGAGCCTCTCTTCTCATTATGAGTTCCCTCAAGGTAAGATGCTTTATTATTTTTTTAATATATTATTTTTAAAATTTTCAAAAGTTCGAAATCATATTGCAAGGATTCTCGATAAAAGTTTACCAAGAACTAGAGCAATACCTACTCCAAACAAAAACAACCACCAAGGAGTGGAAAATGAAAACTAGCTAATATGCAACCAAATACACCTAAATACTTAAAAATAAATGCCTTTTCCCTGGCAGCGGCGCCAAAATTTGGGAGGCCTCAAGGGCTTCTACTCTAGTCGAAGGCTTTCGGCCTCAAGAATGCCTCTTCCTGGGCAGCGGTCGTCGTCGTACCTCTCAAAGTTAATATTTATAAACCCTTTTTTCTTACTATCTACAACTAAGTAGATAGCGGCAAGTCGGGATCGTCCAAAAAGAAGGGGGATTTTCTCAAGCGTTTAAGCACAAAAGGTTGCTATTAGGCTAGGAGTAGATATATATACATACATTTAAAAGCATGTAAATTGGGGGGGGGGATTGGTTGGTTGGTTGTCCTAAGCTATGAAAGTTAAAAGACAAGAGAACTAGAAAATTTAAGTAACTATGCTAATCATCAAATAAAACTAAGAAAAAGGGTTTTAAAACTACAAAAGATAAAGCCTTGGGGGCAATTGATATCCACTTCCAAACTAATTGTAGATCATTGAACCATGCACTCATCCTATCACCAAACATAACATTCATTAGGCTAAACCGAGAACAAACCGCATTCAAGGTTCAACCATTCATTGCCTCTATAGGATAAATATGAGAACAATCCACATTAACATACTTATCTAGCAAGAATCACAACACATTATGCACAAGAAGATCTAAGTTCATGTTCTTAGATTTTAATGTAAAGGAGCTAAAACATTCGTCACTTTCCTAACTCCATAACACTTAAATCATACAAATAGTTCCCATTCTCAAACAACCCATGGCATAAATGAAGTGAAACATAGCATTAAGAACACATGAATGCTAAATAACAAAGGCTTCAAGAATGAGCAAAACAATCTATTCACTACTTCGACTACTTGTTGTGAAGATAAATCTTCTATCCTTCTTAGAAAGTAGTTTGCAAGAGTGAATTCGACAACTCTTGTCAAACCTCACCAATGAATCCCTTAGTACTAAGAGTATCCCATTGATGGAATTTAACACGAATTATCAACAAGCTTGACAACACTTATAAACACTAAACCGTGTCTAAGCATTTAACCAATTCATGCATTTACACAAGATTAGTCAAGAACAATCGACATTCATAGACCTCTCTCATTTGCTACCTAAAACAAACATGACAACGAGTTCAACATCATCACATTTATCTAGCAATTATCAACACACCAACATCATTTAAGAAGCTCTAACTCATGCTTTCGGATTCCACATTAAAAGAGGGGAGAATTAGCTACTTTCTCCCAACCCTAACAAGTAATCATACAATCAATTAATATACTCAAGCTTCCAACAACATCAATGCCATTAACAATTCACTTTCGAAGCTCAATATATGGTACTTTTGCTATTGTGCATTTATTGAGTTTTGAATGTGAATTGTTAATGGCATTGATGTTGTTGGAAGCTTGAGTATATTAATTGATTGTATGATTACTTGTTAGGATATATATATATATATATGGTTTTACTACATAGAAATGGAAGCTTCAATCCTTTGCTCCCAAGATAAAACTAAGCTAGATAATACTAAGACATGATTAACCTACAAAAACTAAGAAAAGGAAGAAAGAAAAACTAGGGTTTGAACCCACCAAAAATGCAGGAAGAAGAAGGTGGAAAAGCTCTTGAAGAGGAGAGGATAAGGTGAGTATTTATAGTGCAAAAAGCAAGGAGAATTTTTGGCCCTTCGTCCATCACGAGTCGCGACGGCCTCGCGACGGACTCCAAGTCCAGCACTATTTCTTCTTTCTCCTTTTTGTTTCATATCCTCCTCTTCTCTTCACTTCTTCAATTCTTCAAATCTTCAAAAGCTCAAATACAAGTCTTCAAATCTTCAAATCTTCAAAGGTATTCTTCAAGTATTCAAAGTCTTCAAACAAATTACCTTGTCACACAAAATTCTCTAGAAATGTAATAAAAGTGTAAAATTCGTTTTTAACCCTCCTTAGAGAATTTCAAGGAAAAATGTCACATTTAGAGCACAAAAGTGTACAAAAGTGAATCCTAAAAGTCCTAATATAACCATATAAAGTGGGCACATCGCCGTGTCTTTCTTGTCTCGCACCTCCAACTCAAATTTGCTCAAAAGAAGGATCCACCTAATTAATCTTGGCTTGGCGTCTTTCTTTGTCATCAAGTGACGAAGCGTTGCACGCTCAGTGTACACAATAACTTTTGTATCATGAAAGTAAGATCATAATTTTTCCAAAGAAAATACCACTGCTAGCAACACTTTTTTTGTGGTGGAGTAGTTTCTCTGGGCCTCATTGAGAGACATTTTTGTGTAGTAGATGGCGTGAGGTGCTCTTCCCACCCTTTGACCAAGCACCACTCCAATGGCATAATCACTAGAATCACACATGATCTCAAAAGGCAAAAGACCAATCCGGGGGTTGTATGATAGGGCCGAGACTAACCTTTCCTTCAATGTATCGAAGGCCCCTTTACAATCCTCTTCCATCACAAATCCCACCTCCTTTTGCAACAACTTGCACAAAGGAGATGCTATCTTTGAAAAGTCTTTGATACACCAATGGTAAAATCTTGCATGGCCAATAAAAGAGCGCACTTTGCGCACATTAGTAGGATAAGGCAAAGTTTGAATTGTGTCTATCTTTGCCTTGTCAACCTTAATACCCTTATAAGAGAAAACATGGCCTAAAACAATGCCTTGCTCTACCATAAAATGAACTTCTCAGAATTTAACACAAGATTAGTATCAATGCAACGTTTAAGAAATTGTGTTAAATTTGCTAAACAGTTGTCAAAAGAATTACCATGAACAGTGAAGTCATCCATGAATACCTCAACAATGTTTTCAACAATTTCTGAGAATATACTTACCATACACCTTTGGAATGTAATGAGCGTGTTACAAAGCCCAAAAGGCATACGCCGGTAAACAAACGTACCAAAGAGGCACGTGAAGGTTGTCTTTTCTTGATCTTCCGGTGAAAAGGCCACTTGAAAGTATCTAGAGCATCCATCCAAAAAGCAATAAAATGGGTAACTTGATAGCCTCTTGAGCATTGGATTGAATGCCAATAGAAAGTGATCTTTCCGAGTCTCCGCATTTAGCCTCTGGTAATCAATGCAAACACGCCACCCATTTTGGACTCGGGTGGGCACCATTTTGCCTTTCTCATTTTTTACCACCGTCACTCTAATCTTCCTGGGTACTACTTGAGTTGAACTCACCCACTTGCTATCCAAGATTGGATAGATTATGCCCGCTTGGAGCAACTTGAGGATTTCTACCTTTACCACTTCCATCATAGGTGGGTGCAAGCGGCGTTAGGGTTGTCGCACGGTTCTCGCATCTTCCTCCAACAAAACTCTATGCATGCAAGTGGATGGACTTATGCCTTTGATGTCAGCAATAGTCTATCCAATTGCTTCCTTATTCTCCCGTAGCACCACCATTAACTTTTCTTCTTGTTCTTGGGTGAGTTTGCTTGAAATGATTACCGAGAGAATTTTGCCTTACCCAAGAAATGCGTACTTGAGGTCAATTGGAAAAGGTTTAAGTTCAATCACCGGAGCATTCAGAAGTGACGGAAGGAATTCCGGTTCTTCGGGTTCCTCTAAAATTAGAGGAGTAGGACTTGGTACCACTTCCTTAAGAATGCTTAACTCCTCAATGCTTTCTTTCAAGTTAGTACTCATGGAATATAGAAGACATGCATGTTCAACATTATTTTCCAAAGCAACTAAGAAGAATTCATCACCTTTCAATTCAAAAACATCTTTCACAACATCGTCAACAATATCAATAGCATGGCAAGTGTTTTCTTAAAGAGGATACTTCATAGAGTTATTTATGTTAAACTCTACTTTAATCCCATCAAATTCCATGGTGAGGGTACCATTATGCACATTAATAATGGTCCTAGAAGTCTTCAAAAATGGCCTTCCCATTAAGATTGGGGCGACATGTTTATCTTGTTCCATGCCGGTGACATAAAAATCCATGGGAAATATTAAGGAATCCACCCTAACCAATAAATCCTCGACGATACCCTTAGGGTATGCACTAGAGCGATCGACTAGTTGGATCACCAACCCAGTTTTGTGCAAAGTACCAAGATTGAAGCTTTCATACAAAGAGTAAGTTATCACATTTATTGATGCACCTAGGTCAAGCATTTCTTTTTCAAAATGTGTAATCCCTATCATGCAAGGGATTGTAAACATGTCGGGATCGCTACATTTAGTGGGTAACTCAATTTGGAATAAAGCGGAGACATGTTAATTTTTTCCATTTGTAAGCTTATTGTTTGTTCTTTGTTCCTATTTACAACACATAATTCCTTTAAAAATTTAGCACAGCTAGGAATTTGTTCAATAGCATTCAGGAGAGGGATATTTACCTCACACCTACGAAAGACTTCGTAGATGTCTTTGTTGGACTCCTTCCTCCATTTATCCTTCAAAGCTTTTGGGAACGGTGGTTTTGGCACATATGGGGGAATTTCCACCACCTTTGCCTTGATGTGAGGTGGGGATGAAGGTTTGGGAATGGGGGTTTGATGTGTCCATTTTAGGCGCATTATTTAGTAGTATTTAGGATCACTTTTGTGCTCTTTTATTATTGAGAGCTTGTGTTTTACCTTGAAATTCACTTAGGAGAGGTAAAAGCAACTTTGTACTCTTTTACCTCTTTTAAGTGGATTTTGTGTGACAAGGGAAGAACACGGAACCAACGAAGACCGGAAGACATTGAAGACTATACTTTCGAAGACTTTTGGATACTCACTTCGAAGACATGAAGACCGGAGGCCGTTGAAGACCATTTTGGAGCTGTTGAAGACTTGAAGAGTGAGAGGGATGGCTATGAAGAAGACAAAGAAACAATGCAAAACTGTGGCTGCCGTCGCGACACCGTCGCGACACCATCGCGAGCCGGGGCACCGTCGCGAGTCGCGACGAACACCGTCGCGAGTCGCGACCATCGGGTGGCCAGAAATCAACTTTATTTTCTTTGCACTATAAATACCATCTCTTTTCCCTCTTCTTCTCCAAGCTCTTCCAGGCGCGTTTCTCTCTGTTTTTGGGCGCCAAACCTAGGTTTTTCTCTTCTTTTCTTTTCTTCTTCTTTTCTTAGTTAGATTATGTCTTTTCTTGTTGTTCTAGAGTAGTTCTTGTTCTTGGGAGCAAAGGATTGAAGCTTCCACTATCTATGTAGCAAGAACTCATTTATATCTATCTATTTGGTATTTTTGCTATTGTGCATTTATTGTGCTTTGAATGTTAATTGTTGATTGCATTGATGTTGTTGAGAGCTTGATGATATGAAATGCTTGGATTAATTGCTATCTAGGGTTTGGGGGATTTGGGTTAATTTCCCCCCTGTTCTTGTTAGCAATGTGATAGTATGAATTAGAGCTTTCGATTGTGTTAGTGTGTGGACAATGTGCTAGGCGAATGTGATTGATGTCGAACTCTTCGTCACGTTCGTTTGTGTAGCAAACGAGAGAGTCATATGCTCGCGGATGAATGTGCGTTGCACGTTCATCCAATCTCGTGTAATTGCATGAATTGGTTCAATGCCTAGTCACGGTGTAGTGGTCATAGGCATTGCCAAGCTTGTTGGTCCTTCGTGCTAAATGCCACCAATGTCGCCTTGAGTCGTGGTCGCGACTCGGGAGCCATTGGTGAGGTTTGACGAGAGATGTCGAACTCACTCTCGCAAACTACGAACTAAGAAGGATAGGAGTTCAATCTCCACGACAAGTAGTTGAAGTATTGAATAGGTGATTTAAACTCATTCCTGAAGCATTTGTTATTTGGCGTTTATGTACTCTTGACGGTGTGTTTCACTGCATGTGTGCCATGAGTGGTTTGAGCATAGGGAGTGCTTGTGTGGTTGAATTGCTTAGGTGTAGGAACGTGACGACTTCCGTAGCACCTTTGCATGAAGATCTACGAGCATGAACTTAGAACTCCTTGTGGTGTGTGTGTTGTGGTACTTGCTAGATGGGGTGTGTGATTGTTGGGTCATGAATGCTATATGATGGAATGTGTGAATGATTCGATGAACTACATTAGATGTGGAAGTGGATATCCGTTGCCCCCAAGGCATTTTATCTTTGTAGTTTAAAACCCTTTTTCTTTAGTTTCGTTTGATGATTAGCATAGTCACTTGACGTTGCTAGTTATCTTTGTTAGCTTAGGAAACCAACCAACCAACCCCCCCCTTTTACTCGCTTTTAAGTGTGTGTATATATATTTACCGCTAGCCTAGTATATCAACCATTTGTGTGCTTAGACGCTTAGGAAGATCCCTCTTCTCATTGGACGACCCCGATTTGCCACTATCTACCTAGTTGTAGAAAGTAAGCACTGAGGGCTTATAAATTATCTTTTGGCGCGCGGGCGCGACGACCGCCCGCGCTTGTCAAAATGGCGCCGTTGCCGGGGAAGAGGCGTTTATTCTTAAGTATTTAGGTGTATTTGGTTGTGTATTAGCTAGTTGTTTTTATTTTCCACTACTTGGTGGTTGTTTTTGTTCGGAGTAGGTTTTGCTCGAGTTCTTGGTGATTTATTTTATCGAGAATCCTTGCACTATGATTCCGAACTTTTGAAAAATTTAAAATTTAAAAAAAAATTTTCTTAATGGAGCGTCTCACCTTGAGGGAACTCATGATGAGAAGAGAGGCTCAAAAAGCAAGGTTTTGTAGGATGTGTCATTCCGATCATCCTACCGAATCTTGCCCTTTGTTGTGGGAACAGCACGATGACCGAGAAAGAACCCTTGGTTTCCAAAACCATGGGTACTATGAAGAGTGCTATCAAGAGGTAGGAGATATTGGTTTTCAAGGGCAAGATGCTCATGAATGCTATCCATACCACAACTCTTACAATCCGGAATGGAGTAGTAGTCCGGATTTGTGGTATGAGAATGAGCCGGAAAACCAATATTACGAACAACCTAGTTGGCCATCACCACCCTATACCATACCCCAAAACCAAGCCCAACAAGGAAGTTCAAGTTTGACACGTGAGGATGTCTTAAATACCATAGCAAACTTGAACTCCTTTACTAGTGAGGAGCCGGATACCCAGCTCTCCTCTAGTGTTGGGGCCATTGAGGGGCATGTGAAGAACATATTAGAGGTATTGGCCCGCATGGAAGCTCGTGATTCCGAAAACACACCATCCCAACTTGAACTCGATGACTCGGTGAGTGAGGTCACCAATAGACATGATTTTGAGTTTGAAAGGGATGAGGAGTTGGTTGTAGAGGATAGAAAAATGGAGGAAGAGGTGATAGTGCTACATTATCCATTAGCATTGTCACCCCTTCTCCCACCTAGTGAACCAACTCTTCCATTTTCGGAAGTTTTGAGGGAAACGAGAGAGGAGCCAAAAGATTATCCTAAGCTCCCTAACCACTTAATTCCCTTTGAACCATCTTTACCTCCACAAGACTTTCCTCTTGGAAGTTTTGTGCCCCCACCTCTCTTGTTTTGGATGCTCATGGTGAAGAGCTTCAAGCCTTCACCATACGGATAACATTAGGGTCGTGCCGACGACCTTAAAAATACGAAGCTTCGTCGTGCCGACGACGTTAAATAAATTCGGCATTTCTTTTACTTTTTGTTTCTTAGTTTGTATTTCTTAGTTTGTTTTTGTTGTTGTTTTGTTTTGTTCTTTTTATGGCATGTTTTTCTATGATGTTGTAGCAACATGAAGTGCATTGCAATGAAGGAGATGAAGGAACGAGATCAATGAACGAGGGAAACAAGCTTGGACAGTTGGTAAGAAAGCAAAAAAATTTTAAGCCTGGGATACCCTGCCGTCGCGAGTCGCGATGGGCTTCGTCGCGAGTCGCGACGAACAGGGGAGCAAAATCCACTCCCGGCGCCAACTTTCCGCGAGTCGCCCTGACGTCGCGAGGCTCGTCGCGAGTCGCGACACCCTTCGTCGCGAGTCGCGACGAGCTCAGAAAATTTGGAGCTCTCGGACTCACCTTTCCGCGAGTCGCGATGACTTCGCGAGGCTCGTCGCGAGTCGCGACCTACTTCGTCGCGAGTCGCGATGAGCTCAGACAATTTTAAGCTTCCGGACTCCACTTTCCGCGAGTCGCCCTGATGTCGCGAGGCCCGTCGCGAGTCGCGACCAACCACGTCGCGAGTCGCGACGAGCTCAGAACATTTTGAGCTCCCGGGCTGTACTTTCCGCGCGTCGCGATGACGTCGCGAGGCTCGTCGCGAGTCGCGATGAACCTCGTCGCGAGTCGCGACGTGCTCAGTAACTTTCGAAAATTTTTTGAGCCCGGATTTCAAGTTTCCAAGCTTCCAAGTTTCCAAATGATTTTAAACATTGCATGATCTTTCCTTCTTTTCCACCCAACACTCCCAAGAACATCACATACCTCTCATTTCTTCCACCATCCTACATATATTGACATATGAACATTCTTGCATCTTTATAGTACATTTGTTGATTGTAGTATGCCGACTACATCATTGTGACCGTAAGTTCTTATCCTATAATGATGCTTGTATACATGTCAATATATGTTGGATATTTTTCATGCATAATCTTATAGTGGTAATTGAGGGTTGATTGGTTGTTCTTTGACAATACTATGGTTATTAACTCTTGATGCTAAACCTAGTATTACATATCCTTATGTACTTGTGCGTTTAATGTGTTCTTCGTGGTGTAGTCTTGATCAAACGGCGCCATGGAGACAATGCTTTTCTCGAAGGGTGAGTTCTTCTACGGCATTTTTGCTCACCCTTCCGGTTCCGAAATCCATCTCGGGACCATCCAAGTACTTGGATATCGCCATATCACCGGCGAATTGCGGAGACACGGGTGTCACTCTAACTCCCTTCCCTTGATTTTTATTCTTCTTGCCTTACGTGTTTACATTGAGGGCAATGTAATGTTTTAAGTGTGGGGAGGGGTTAGAGGATTCAATGCATGCTAGATTGTTTTGGAATGCTTTTTGCTACTTTTCATTGGAAAAATATGAGAAAAAGAAAAAAAAAATAGAAAAACAAAAAGAAAAAAAAAAGAAAAAAAAAAAAAAAAAAAAGAAAACGAAAACCCGCTAAGTTGAAAACCCGAGAGGGCAACTTAGGCAACATTGGGGGCCCGGATAGGTCGAAAACCCTTAAAGGGCGGCCTAGGCAAAAATGAGAGGCTTAAATGTGCGGAAAAAGGTGAGATGTGAGCTAAAGAAACAGGATGTGTGGCTAGGATGAAAACTCGAAAGAGCTCCTAGGCAAAATGAGAGAAATTGAGAGAAATTGAAAAATGCTATGATTTCACTCACTTGCCGGCGTTGGAGTCATAAGGTTGCGGTTGTCACACGGATGGATCGGGTAGCTCATTATCTATAGACTTCTTGGGATTGGGTAGCTTAGTGGGTTAGGAAACGAAGTATGGTTATGAAATTCTTGATCTCTTTCTACTTCGTTTTTGGTTGATATATTGGCATTAGGTGAAGCATGTGTTTAAAACTTCCTCTATGGTTTTAGCTTCATTTTGTGTCATTGGATTCTGGGAATATCAATTCTGGGCTGTGAAATATTTTTATGGGTAGTGAATTGATAAGTGGTAGGTTTGGTTAGATTTAGGATTGGGGATGTGTGTGTGGAAAATTCTCATGTGAGCTTTTATTTTGGGATTTTTGATATTGAGAGTTTTTGTGAGGCTTTGATTGGGGGATTAGTTTAGGTTTTGGGATATATCATTTACTCCGCATGCTTGAATCTTTTCTTACTCGAGGGCGAGTAAGGTTTAAGTGTGGGGAGGTTTGATAGGTCCATTTTGTGTGGTTATTTTGGGGGTTTTAGGATGTGGATATGCCATTTCCTCCGTATGCTTAAATCTTTTCTTACTCGAGGACGAGTAAGGTTTAAGTGTGGGGAGGTTTGATGTGTCCATTTTAGGCGCATTATTTAGTAGTATTTAGGATCACTTTTGTGCTCTTTTATTATTGAGAGCTTGTGTTTTACCTTGAAATTCACTTAGGAGAGGTAAAAGCAACTTTGTACTCTTTTACCTCTTTTAAGTGGATTTTGTGTGACAAGGGAAGAACACGGAACCAACGAAGACCGGAAGACATTGAAGACTATACTTTCGAAGACTTTTGGATACTCACTTCGAAGACATGAAGACCGGAGGCCGTTGAAGACCATTTTGGAGCTGTTGAAGACTTGAAGAGTGAGAGGGATGGCTATGAAGAAGACAAAGAAACAATGCAAAACTGGGGCTGCCGTCGCGACACCGTCGCGAGTCGCGACCTCGCGACCAACACCGTCGCGAGTCGCGACGAACTCCGTCGCGAGTCGCGACCATCGGGCGGCCAGAAATCTTTCTTATTTTCTTTGCACTATAAATACCATCTCTTTCCCTCTTCTTCTCAAGCTCTTCCAGGCGCGTTTCTCTCTGTTTTTGGGCGCCAAACCTAGGTTTTTCTCTTCTTTTCTTTTCTTCTTCTTTTCTTAGTTAGATTATGTCTTTTCTTGTTGTTCTAGAGTAGTCCTTGTTCTTGGGAGCAAAGGATTGAAGCTTCCACTATCTATGTAGCAAGAACTCATTTATATCTATCTATTTGGTATTTTTGCTATTGTGCATTTATTGTGCTTTGAATGTTAATTGTTGATTGCATTGATGTTGTTGAGAGCTTGATGATATGAAATGCTTGGATTAATTGCTATCTAGGGTTTGGGGGATTTGGGTTAATTTCCCCCCTGTTCTTGTTAGCAATGTGATAGTATGAATTAGAGCTTTCGATTGTGTTAGTGTGTGGACAATGTGCTAGGCGAATGTGATTGATGTCGAACTCTTCGTCACGTTCGTTTGTGTAGCAAACGAGAGAGTCATATGCTCGCGGATGAATGTGCGTTGCACGTTCATCCAATCTCGTGTAATTGCATGAATTGGTTCAATGCCTAGTCACGGTGTAGTGGTCATAGGCATTGCCAAGCTTGTTGGTCCTTCGTGCTAAATGCCACCAATGTCGCCTTGAGTCGTGGTCGCGACTCGGGAGCCATTGGTGAGGTTTGACGAGAGATGTCGAACTCACTCTCGCAAACTACGAACTAAGAAGGATAGGAGTTCAATCTCCACGACAAGTAGTTGAAGTATTGAATAGGTGATTTAAACTCATTCCTGAAGCATTTGTTGTTTGGCGTTGATGTACTCTTGATGGTGTGTTTCACTGCATGTGTGCCATGAGTGGTTTGAGCATAGGGAGTGCTTGTGTGGTTGAATTGCTTAGGTGTAGGAACGTGACGACTTCCGTAGCACCTTTGCATGAAGATCTACGAGCATGAACTTAGAACTCCTTGTGGTGTGTGTGTTGTGGTACTTGCTAGATGGGGTGTGTGATTGTTGGGTCATGAATGCTATATGATGGAATGTGTGAATGATTCGATGAACTACATTAGATGTGGAAGTGGATATCCGTTGCCCCCAAGGCATTTTATCTTTGTAGTTTAAAACCCTTTTTCTTTTGTTTCGTTTGATGATTAGCATAGTCACTTGACGGTGCTAGTTATCTCGTCTTTTTATCTTTGTTAACTTAGGAAACCAACCAACCAACCAACCCCCCCCTTTACTCGCTTTTAAGTGTGTGTATATATATTTACCGCTAGCCTAGTATATCAACCATTTGTGTGCTTAGACGCTTAGGGAGATCCCTCTTCTCTTTGGACGACCCCGATTTGCCACTATCTACCTAGTTGTAGAAAGTAAGCACTGAGGGCTTATAAATTATCTTTTGCCGCGCGCCAAAAGATAATTTATAAGCCCTCAGTGCTTACTTTCTACAACTAGGTAGATAGTGGCAAATCGGGGTCGTCCAATGAGAAGAGGGATCTTCCTAAGCGTCTAAGCACACAAATGGTTGATATACTAGGCTAGCGGTAAATATATATACACACACTTAAAAGCGAGTAAAAGGGGGGGGGTTGGTTGGTTGGTTTCCTAAGCTAACAAAGATAACTAGCAACGTCAAGTGACTATGCTAATCATCAAACGAAACTAAAGAAAAAGGGTTTTAAACTACAAAGATAAAATGCCTTGGGGGCAACGGATATCCACTTCCACATCTAATGTAGTTCATCGAATCATTCACACATTCCATCATATAGCATTCATGACCCAACAATCACACACCCCATCTAGCAAGTACCACAACACACACACCACAAGGAGTTCTAAGTTCATGCTCGTAGATCTTCATGCAAAGGTGCTACGGAAGTCGTCACGTTCCTACACCTAAGCAATTCAACCACACAAGCACTCCCTATGCTCAAACCACTCATGGCACACATGCAGTGAAACACACCGTCAAGAGTACATAAACGCCAAATAACAAATGCTTCAGGAATGAGTTTAAATCACCTATTCAATACTTCAACTACTTGTCGTGGAGATTGAACTCCTATCCTTCTTAGTTCGTAGTTTGCGAGAGTGAGTTCGACATCTCTCGTCAAACCTCACCAATGGCTCCCGAGTCGCGACCACGACTCAAGGCGACATTGGTGGCATTTAGCACGAAGGACCAACAAGCTTGGCAATGCCTATGACCACTACACCGTGACTAGGCATTGAACCAATTCATGCAATTACACGAGATTGGATGAACGTGCAACGCACATTCATCCGCGAGCATATGACTCTCTCGTTTGCTACACAAACGAACGTGACGAAGAGTTCGACATCAATCACATTCGCCTAGCACATTGTCCACACACTAACACAATCGAAAGCTCTAATTCATACTATCACATTGCTAACAAGAACAGGGGGGAAATTAACCCAAATCCCCCAAACCCTAGATAGCAATTAATCCAAGCATTTCATATCATCAAGCTCTCAACAACATCAATGCAATCAACAATTAACATTCAAAGCACAATAAATGCACAATAGCAAAAATACCAAATAGATAGATATAAATGAGTTCTTGCTACATAGATAGTGGAAGCTTCAATCCTTTGCTCCCAAGAACAAGAACTACTCTAGAACAACAAGAAAAGACATAATCTAACTAAGAAAAGAAGAAGAAAAGAAAAGAAGAGAAAAACCTAGGTTTGGCGCCCAAAAACAGAGAGAAACGCGCCTGGAAGAGCTTGGAGAAGAAGAGGGAAAAGAGATGGTATTTATAGTGCAAAGAAAATAAAGTTGATTTCTGGCCACCCGATGGTCGCGACTCGCGACGGTGTTCGTCGCGACTCGCGACGGTGCCCCGGCTCGCGATGGTGTCGCGACGGTGTCGCGACGGCAGCCACAGTTTTGCATTGTTTCTTTGTCTTCTTCATAGCCATCCCTCTCACTCTTCAAGTCTTCAACAGCTCCAAAATGGTCTTCAACGGCCTCCGGTCTTCATGTCTTCGAAGTGAGTATCCAAAAGTCTTCGAAAGTATAGTCTTCAATGTCTTCCGGTCTTCGTTGGTTCCGTGTTCTTCCCTTGTCACACAAAATCCACTTAAAAGAGGTAAAAGAGTACAAAGTTGCTTTTACCTCTCCTAAGTGAATTTCAAGGTAAAACACAAGCTCTCAATAATAAAAGAGCACAAAAGTGATCCTAAATACTACTAAATAATGCGCCTAAAATGGACACATCAAACCTCCCCACACTTAAACCTTACTCGTCCTCGAGTAAGAAAAGATTTAAGCATACGGAGGAAATGGCATATCCACATCCTAAAACCCCCAAAATAACCACACAAAATGGACCTATCAAACCTCCCCACACTTAAACCTTACTCGCCCTCGAGTAAGAAAAGATTCAAGCATGCGGAGTAAATGATATATCCCAAAACCTAAACTAATCCCCCAATCAAAGCCTCACAAAAACTCTCAATATCAAAAATCCCAAAATAAAAGCTCACATGAGAATTTTCCACACACACATCCCCAATCCTAAATCTAACCAAACCTACCACTTATCAATTCACTACCCATAAAAATATTTCACAGCCCAGAATTGATATTCCCAGAATCCAATGACACAAAATGAAGCTAAAACCATAGAGGAAGTTTTAAACACATGCTTCACCTAATGCCAATATATCAACCAAAAACGAAGTAGAAAGAGATCAAGAATTTCATAACCATACTTCGTTTCCTAACCCACTAAGCTACCCAATCCCAAGAAGTCTATAGATAATGAGCTACCCGATCCATCCGTGTGACAACCGCAACCTTATGACTCCAACGCCGGCAAGTGAGTGAAATCATAGCATTTTTCAATTTCTCTCAATTTCTCTCATTTTGCCTAGGAGCTCTTTCGAGTTTTCATCCTAGCCACACATCCTGTTTCTTTAGCTCACATCTCACCTTTTTCCGCACATTTAAGCCTCTCATTTTTGCCTAGGCCGCCCTTTAAGGGTTTTCGACCTATCCGGGCCCCCAATGTTGCCTAAGTTGCCCTCTCGGGTTTTCAACTTAGCGGGTTTTCGTTTTCTTTTTTTTTTTTTTCTTTTTTTTTCTTTTTGTTTTTCTATTATTTTTTTTTTCTTTTTCTCATATTTTTCCAATGAAAAGTAGCAAAAAGCATTCCAAAACAATCTAGCATGCATTGAATCCTCTAACCCCTCCCCACACTTAAAACATTACATTGCCCTCAATGTAAACACGTAAGGCAAGAAGAATAAAAATCAAGGGAAGGGAGTTAGAGTGACACCCGTGTCTCCGCAATTCGCCGGTGATATGGCGATATCCAAGTACTTGGATGGTCCCGAGATGGATTTCGGAACCGGAAGGGTGAGCAAAAATGCCGTAGAAGAACTCACCCTTCGAGAAAAGCATTGTCTCCATGGCGCCGTTTGATCAAGACTACATCACGAAGAACACATTAAACGCACAAGTACATAAGGATATGTAATACTAGGTTTAGCATCAAGAGTTAATAACCATAGTATTGTCAAAGAACAACCAATCAACCCTCAATTACCACTATAAGATTATGCATGAAAAATATCCAACATATATTGACATGTATACAAGCATCATTATAGGATAAGAACTTACGGTCACAATGATGTAGTCGGCATACTACAATCAACAAATGTACTATAAAGATGCAAGAATGTTCATATGTCAATATATGTAGGATGGTGGAAGAAATGAGAGGTATGTGATGTTCTTGGGAGTGTTGGGTGGAAAAGAAGGAAAGATCATGCAATGTTTAAAATCATTTGGAAACTTGGAAGCTTGGAAACTTGAAATCCGGGCTCAAAAAATTTTCGAAAGTTACTGAGCACGTCGCGACTCGCGACGAGGTTCATCGCGACTCGCGACGAGCCTCGCGACGTCATCGCGACGCGCGGAAAGTACAGCCCGGGAGCTCAAAATGTTCTGAGCTCGTCGCGACTCGCGACGTGGTTGGTCGCGACTCGCGACGGGCCTCGCGACATCAGGGCGACTCGCGGAAAGTGGAGTCCGGAAGCTTAAAATTGTCTGAGCTCATCGCGACTCGCGACGAAGTAGGTCGCGACTCGCGACGAGCCTCGCGAAGTCATCGCGACTCGCGGAAAGGTGAGTCCGAGAGCTCCAAATTTTCTGAGCTCGTCGCGACTCGCGACGAAGGGTGTCGCGACTCGCGACGAGCCTCGCGACGTCAGGGCGACTCGCGGAAAGTTGGCGCCGGGAGTGGATTTTGCTCCCCTGTTCGTCGCGACGACCGCCCGGCAACGGCGCCATTTTGACAGGCGCGGGCGGTCGTCGCGCCCGCGCGCCAAAAGATAATTTATAAGCCCTCAGTGCTTACTTTCTACAACTAGGTAGATAGTGGCAAATCGGGGTCGTCCAAAGAGAAGAGGGATCTCCCTAAGCGTCTAAGCACACAAATGGTTGATATACTAGGCTAGCGGTAAATATATATACACACACTTAAAAGCGAGTAAAGGGGGGGGTTGGTTGGTTGGTTGGTTTCCTAAGTTAACAAAGATAAAAAGACGAGATAACTAGCACCGTCAAGTGACTATGCTAATCATCAAACGAAACAAAAGAAAAAGGGTTTTAAACTACAAAGATAAAATGCCTTGGGGGCAACGGATATCCACTTCCACATCTAATGTAGTTCATCGAATCATTCACACATTCCATCATATAGCATTCATGACCCAACAATCACACACCCCATCTAGCAAGTACCACAACACACACACCACAAGGAGTTCTAAGTTCATGCTCGTAGATCTTCATGCAAAGGTGCTACGGAAGTCGTCACGTTCCTACACCTAAGCAATTCAACCACACAAGCACTCCCTATGCTCAAACCACTCATGGCACACATGCAGTGAAACACACCATCAAGAGTACATCAACGCCAAACAACAAATGCTTCAGGAATGAGTTTAAATCACCTATTCAATACTTCAACTACTTGTCGTGGAGATTGAACTCCTATCCTTCTTAGTTCGTAGTTTGCGAGAGTGAGTTCGACATCTCTCGTCAAACCTCACCAATGGCTCCCGAGTCGCGACCACGACTCAAGGCGACATTGGTGGCATTTAGCACGAAGGACCAACAAGCTTGGCAATGCCTATGACCACTACACCGTGACTAGGCATTGAACCAATTCATGCAATTACACGAGATTGGATGAACGTGCAACGCACATTCATCCGCGAGCATATGACTCTCTCGTTTGCTACACAAACGAACGTGACGAAGAGTTCGACATCAATCACATTCGCCTAGCACATTGTCCACACACTAACACAATCGAAAGCTCTAATTCATACTATCACATTGCTAACAAGAACAGGGGGGAAATTAACCCAAATCCCCCAAACCCTAGATAGCAATTAATCCAAGCATTTCATATCATCAAGCTCTCAACAACATCAATGCAATCAACAATTAACATTCAAAGCACAATAAATGCACAATAGCAAAAATACCAAATAGATAGATATAAATGAGTTCTTGCTACATAGATAGTGGAAGCTTCAATCCTTTGCTCCCAAGAACAAGGACTACTCTAGAACAACAAGAAAAGACATAATCTAACTAAGAAAAGAAGAAGAAAAGAAAAGAAGAGAAAAACCTAGGTTTGGCGCCCAAAAACAGAGAGAAACGCGCCTGGAAGAGCTTGAGAAGAAGAGGGAAAGAGATGGTATTTATAGTGCAAAGAAAATAAGAAAGATTTCTGGCCGCCCGATGGTCGCGACTCGCGACGGAGTTCGTCGCGACTCGCGACGGTGTTGGTCGCGAGGTCGCGACTCGCGACGGTGTCGCGACGGCAGCCCCAGTTTTGCATTGTTTCTTTGTCTTCTTCATAGCCATCCCTCTCACTCTTCAAGTCTTCAACAGCTCCAAAATGGTCTTCAACGGCCTCCGGTCTTCATGTCTTCGAAGTGAGTATCCAAAAGTCTTCGAAAGTATAGTCTTCAATGTCTTCCGGTCTTCGTTGGTTCCGTGTTCTTCCCTTGTCACACAAAATCCACTTAAAAGAGGTAAAAGAGTACAAAGTTGCTTTTACCTCTCCTAAGTGAATTTCAAGGTAAAACACAAGCTCTCAATAATAAAAGAGCACAAAAGTGATCCTAAATACTACTAAATAATGCGCCTAAAATGGACACATCAGGGTTGATTTCTTAATGATGATCTCCTCTTCCTTCTCCTTCCCTTTCCTTTTGCTCCTTGGCCAAATTCTTGGCCTCTACTTCAACCTCTTTCTCAAACATTTCAATCCTTCTAGGTTCACCTTCAATAACTTCATCACCCATGGGAGAGCTAACCTCTTTACCACTTCTCAAAGTGATAGCACTAGCATTTTGGCGGGGGTTGATCTCCGGTTGGGAGGGAAGTTTTCCCTTTTCCCGGGCCTCCATCCAATTCACCACTTGAGCTATTTGGCTCACTTGAGTTTATACATTTTTGATGCTCTCCTTGGCTTCATCTTGGAATTTTTCACCTTTCTCCGCGCACATGCTCAACCGGTGAATGGCTTGCATCACTTCATCTTTTGTTAACCCCGAGCTCTTCCCTTCGTCTCGGGGCTTGTCTTGAAGCCTTTGATATTGTTGTTGAGGTGGCCTATATTGTTTTTGAGAAGGCCATTATGGTTGAGGGTTTTCACCTCCTTGAGGGTTTTCATACCGGAGATTCGGGTTATCACGATTAGCCAAATTGTATGGACGGTTTTGGTACCCTTGATAACCTTGGTAGCCTTGGTTGGCTTGATAGCCTTGGTTGTCTTGATGGAATTTCCCACCTTGATACCCTATGCCACTAACCTCCTCGACATAATCATCTTTCAAAGTAGGAAAATTGTCCATAGGATGCGCCGATAAACAAATTTCACAAGATTTCACACGTGGCACATGTTTGGGCTTGGTCATCAAGGATTTCACCATCGAAGAAAGGGACGAGACTTGGTCCTCAAGCTTTCCACTATTGGAAAGGTCACTTGTGGGCATTGGATTTCTCCTTCCCAAATCGGCCCTCGAGCTAAAGTTCCTTGACTTCTCCGCTAGCTCGTCGCCTAATTGCATAGCCTCCGATGAAGTACTTCGAGGTCGGGAAGTACTTTGCTAGAAATTTCATCTTCATGTCAATACAACTTTTGATGGTCTTGGGTGGTAGGTAGTGTAGCCAATCCCTTGCACCGTTCCAAAAATTTGATTGGGAATGCCTTCAACTTGTAAAAGTCTCTATCTAATCCGTGGTGGACTGTACCACCACACAAGAAATGGAATTTGGTGAGATGCTTGTTGGCATTTCACTGCTTGGTTTGGGGGTGTTTTTCTAGACTTGCTACTTCTGGGATATTTTTTGCTTTGTTTTGGATACTTTCACAATTTTGTTTTGGGTATGCTTATTGGCATTTTCCCTTTGCCTACCAAGGAAGATAGGTAGCATGTTTATAAACCCGGTCTTAAGCTCGAAGTTCCCATTCAGCCCAACCAAAGGATATTAAATGCACATCGGTTGTTGTTCAAGTTTGGGAGCCATAATATCTCTCAACAAGGCTTGCCCCAAAGGAAACTCCCTTCCTTGGAGAGGAGGAGCTCTCCCTTGGAGAAGAGGATCTTAAAGCCCTCCTCCCGGATGCTCATCTTCATGCTCGTGTTGATGCTCCATAAAGTAGAAGTATCCAAAAAATGGTTCCAGGAGGAGTGTTATTCACACTTTCCAAAGAAATCCTCCTAGCCAGTCTCAAATTCAACTCTAACTTGGAGTTGTAGTGTAGAGGTCTTGTGAAGAGGATAGCGTATGAACCATACACCAAGAATTCAAACAATACATCTCCAAGCCAAGCAAAATGGCAAGTCAACTAAGAAATAAAAACAAAACAAAAATAAAAAATATTTACGAATAGAACATAATCACACATAATATGCCCAAACACTTAAAAATGAATGCCTCTTCCTCGGCAGCAGGGCCAAAATTTGAGAGGTCGTCGCCGTACCTCTCAAAGTTATATTTTTAAGCCCTAATGCTTCCTATCTACAATTAAGTAGATAATGGAAAATCCGGGTCATCCACAAGAAGAGGGATCTTTCCAAGTGTTTGAACATATATAGGAGAAAACATACTAGATACTAGATATAAGCATATATAGATACATATAAGAGCATGTAAAGAAGGGGAGGGGGGTTGTTGATTTTTGGTCCTAAGTTATAAAATTGAAAGACAACAACTACCAAAGCAAGATAACTATGCTAATCATGAAACAACTAAATAGATGGTTAAAACAACAATTAGGAGAGCCTTGGGGGCAATCGCCTTCCACTTCCAAACTTCCTATAGATCGTAAATTCATTCTCTCATTCAATTACATTTATTGTCTATGGGAAATGTTATCACTTCTCATTCGAAGATCAACATTGATTCCTTCTTAATAGTATTTTGAAAAGATAAACAACAACCATTTGCAAACCTCATTGATGATCACCCTAGGAATAAACACCATAGAGGTATTTCATCAATGGCATTTCACACGAAAGACCATATGTTTGATAACAACAAGCCTTCTACCAAAGACATAGTCATTTAACCAAACAAAGCATTTACTAGGTTAACCCTAAAACAAACCACATTCAAGGTTCAACCTTTCTTTGCATCTTTGGGATAAATACGATAACAATCCACATTAACATACTTATCTAGCAAGAGTTACCACACATTATACACAAGAAATTCTAAATCAATGCTCTTAGATTTCATGTCAAATTAGCTAAGAAATTTGCAACTTTCCTAACACCTTAACACTTCAATCATAAAAACATTTCATATAATCAAACAACCCATGGTATAAATGAGGCAAAACACAAAATTAATGACATAATAAATACTCTTCAATAAATGTTCATAAATAAGCAAATAGATAATCTCACCACATAAGTTTGGAAGCTTCAATCAATTGCTCCCAAGAATGAGTTTACCTACTAGAGTTTATACTAATTAATGCTAACAAACCAAACATAAAAAGAGAAATTGAACATAAAAATGGTGGAAAACTAGGGTTTGAATAGTGCCAAAGTCGGGCTGGAAGAAGAAGAATGAAAGAGAGGGAAAAATGCTATTTATAGTAGAAAGGAATAAGGTTGTGTTCTGGACATCTATTCATCACAACTCGCGATGGGTTCGTCGCGACTCGCAACGGGCACCAGAACAGAACCTTTTCTTCTTTTCTTCTTCTTGTAGCAAACACTCTTCTTAAAAATAATTCCTCTCATTCTTCAAGTTTTCAAATCTTTGAAACAAGTCTAAAAAGATTTCAAAGGATGATGTTCAACGGCCACCGGTCTTCAAGTCTTCATGTTCTTCCTTTGTCACGCAAAATCCACTTAGAAAAGGTAAAATAGCGTAAAGTTGCTCTTACCTCTCCTAAGAGAATTTCAAGGTAAAACACAAGCTCTTGATAACAAAAGAGTACAAATGTGATCCCAAAACGTACTAAAATTTGCACATAAAATGGACACATCATTCTACAATGTGTTTTGCCATGTCCTACCTCGTCGGACTCATCATCGTCATCATAATCAAATCCCAATGTCGAGGGATGGGTATTTAGTGAATGTGACGCATCATCACGATCCTTTTCTTATACATTATTGAACCTACATCCAAAAGTTCTCCACTCAATCATGATGCTAACTACATAAAAGAAAGTTTAAGAAGAAAATACCACATTCAGTATGACTTTGAAACATTTACTATTTTTTTTAGTTAGAAATAAACCGTTATCAAGTTTTCACTACCCGAGGTAGGACCAAACTCACAATCATTATGTTATCACTAAATAACAACAATGAACTTTGAAAATAATCAATACTCCTAAAAATTATTAACCATTCAAGAATCTATTATGGAGCACTAAATAATCTAGGGTTTTAAAACACTAACCTTTACATCAAGCAAGTGGGAACTTAAATTTTAATAAAACCTTGCTCACTATCAAGTCCAATAGCACTTATGTTGATCATCCCCTTTAAACAATGATAAAATGAACTGAGAACAAAATAGAGGTAGAGATGAGGAATGTAGGAGTTGGATGCTTGAAAACTTACCTTCAATCATCACTTGAAGAAAACATGGATTAGAGATGAAGAGAAATGGAAGAAAAGGGTTGGAGAGGCTTTTTTGAGGGAAATATGATGAAAAGCGTGGGCTTCCTTAGGGTATTTAATACCATTTGAAAACCCGCCTTTAATGTCTTTTTTTCCCATCTGAGTTTCGTTCTCCCTTTAAAGAATACATATGAATAGGTTAAAAAATTGGAACCTATTTTAATATATAATATAAATGGATCGAACTCTTGTACAAATCGACACTTGCCAATGACCCCCAAATTCAAAACCCCTCTCAAACCCTAACATTCAAAATTGAATACCCCAATTTCCCATTCTGATTATAATGTCAAGGCCTAGATACACAAAGATGAACACCGGGGCAGCGAGCGACCAAAGCCATGAACTCTACACCAAGCTCTCGGCATCCCGACAATTTTTCAACGGAAAAGCGGAGGAGAGGTCTGTTTAATTCTCCAAGCATAAGGTTATCAATTTCAAAGTTATTTGTGCATTGTCAATTGGAGATTTGAGTCTAGGATATTTGTTGAGGCATTTCAAAGAGCCACATCTAGACAATTTGTTGTGTTTAGAAGAAAATATTTATGTAGATGAGGTTATTGAATTTTATGCTAATTTGGGACAGATCATGAACAATCGTGATAATACAAAGGAGAATGGAAAAGTAGTCACAGTTATTAAGTTCACAATATGTGAGGCCCTAGGTAGCTCTTACTTTTCCCAGAGGCATTAAACCCTAAAGATGGCTATGACCCCGTAGAAATCTATCACTAAAAGAGTTGACCATCCATCACGGAAGCCACCCCAACTGACATCGTAGGCATGGCTAGGAAATACTTCCGTAGATCTGGAAGTACTGTAGGCCTGGCGGAAAACTATGATATAGGTCTTTTTTTGGTGGAGGAAAGGCTAATTTATGAGTGGGTGTGTTTGAATGTTTTGCCCATGGGTGGACACACATGTCAGCCAACCATTGAGAATATTATGTTTTTCTACCATGTAATGAAGGTTGTGAAGATTAACCCCAGTTATACCATCTTGATGAGTATGCTTAAGGTCACAAATGCAAAAAAACAAGGATCTCCCATATGGTGGCTTGATCACAACGATGATGAAGAAGGACAGTGTCCAACCCAAAGACCACCCCCTCCACTTAGAGTTTTATGATGAGGTATGGTTTCAACATAAGCAGCTGCAGCTCAGTCCTGACAATAAATGGGAGCCAAGAGTTATTCTGGGATAGGCAGCGAAGAATGCTAAAAGGGCTAGGGAGGCGAAACATGAAAGAGCCGGGGGATCGGGATCTAGTAAGAAATTGTTTTTATAATTCACAAAAAATTGTATACACTTCACGCTCTTATTTCTAATTGTGTATTTTGATTTTTTTGAGTAGGTTCCCAAATCAGCTAGAAGACAACCATAGTTGCTACTTGAACTGGATTGGCAGCAATGTTCAAGAGACCTTGGAAATGTTCGCTAGAGCGGATGCCCAGCAACAATGATTCTTGGATTCCACCTTGATCTAAGCAAGGATGAAGAGCCCCAAAAATTTGATCCGGTGATGATGAATAGTGATATGGATGCTGGGCTGGGGGCGGTTGATGGTGGAAACCAAGAGAACGAAGATGACACTGAGATTGAGCACATTTTTGGTTCCGTATAACCAATCAATCATATGAAAATATTTTTATAATGAAATATTTTGAATGACTAGGGTTGAGACTTATGAAAAATTCATGGTACAATGCCTTTTATTTTCTTAAGATTTGGATTATGACATAATTTGTGTCCTTTCCCACACAAGATAGTTCCATTTTTTTACGTGAGAAGGGAAAGTTACTTGATTTCTACATAGTTGATTTTGATGAGTACTTGAGAATTGGATTAGCCCATTAGACAAGTTTAAGAGCCAACATGTTGAAACTTTATTGTCGTGCAATGAATCTTTGCATTTTGATTTGTGCTGTAAATTCTATAGCAATTCAAGAGAGGTGAATGGTGATTACTCAACTAAGGTAGGGGAATTTGAGATTCTGATTAATGAATGGATTTTGAATCAAGCCCTAGATTGCCTGTATAGGAACCCAAAAAGTGTATATCCGGAAGAGACCGATGGTCCATTGAATAATTGTTACTTTAGGGAAAAATTGCCACTACTTTTTTATTACCCATACGTTGAACCTATCCAATGTAGTGTACGGTACTACACCCGTGCAAGGGATTTGGGTAAGCCGTAGACTTTTAACCTTAAACTTCTACCAATAGATTACCATATTGTCTTTTAAATGATTGCTCAATGCTTAGTTCCCACATTCGGAAACGTCACCGAGCCCACCTATAGTGCCTTGATGTTGTTTATTTCATAATGGAGGGTATGAAAATAAACCCCGGGGTGGCGATATTTAGACACATGCTTCATGTTGGCACATCGACTAGGGTAGTAAGGAGCATCCCTTATGGGAATTTTATCACAAAAATATTGAGGAAGGTCGAGGGGTTGTCAATGACCGGTGAGGAGAAAGCGCCGAAGTACTTCCACAATACATAATTCAAAAATAAGAGGTAGGTGTTGGTCAATCATTAATGGTGCAATCCGGCGCTAGAAGATGGGGAGCCGAGCAAGAGGCCTAGACTTGATAATGGTAAGTGAATTCTTCTTTTTGATTGCAATTTCTTCCAGTTATTAATATATTATTATACATATTTATGTCTATGTGTTTAGCATTTGTAGATTCGGAGAAATCCTACTTCAAGTGTGTTCGAGATTGAAACAAGTGGGTGCGTAAGGAGTTCACTGCCATGAAGGGCAATATTTTTGAAAATGGAGAAAAGGAAATGAGCGTACGAATGCCATCTCGCTTCCAACCATCGTCCTCATCTTGACCGGTCCACATCTATGGGTTATCTTGAAGATAATTTGGAGTCTCACTTACCATATAGGCGATGACCCACCTCCACTCAAGGTCGTTAATTGTAGCTAATTAACCCGAGCATAGGACAGTAGATCAAAGATAAAAATTTATATTTTGCAGGCAACTCACTACTACGCTAGCGATAGGGTAGTTAGAGGTAAGCCCTGTGTATGTCCATAGAGATTCTAGGGCCTAAGAATCAATTAAAACATAACCTTGTACGGGTCGTCAATCCGTACGAGTGATAGGAATAGCTAGTAAAGTAAACAAAAAGGGGGGGTTGTTTTTTCAACTAACAACTACAAAACATGAAAGTAAAAAACAAGCAATCTATTTAGCAAAGCACTTGGGGAATCATTATGTGACATGAATGATTTAATACTTCGATCCCCGATTCATTCACATGTAAGATTTACAAAAGCCTAATAGAGTGTTCATAACACATGTGGCTGATGGAATACACTTCCCCATACATGTCACGTCGAATGCGCTTGCAACCCTCCATCAACACTGCCATCGTAATTAGGAGAGTACAACAAGGTTTGGCCATTGTTGTAGATATTTTTCTCCCTCGTGCGATTACGTCTGGGGCTTCCACCACAAAAACTCTACTTTCCAATGTCCTATGAATTAGGCAAATGGTCGTAGACACCTTATCTATGACACTAGGGCCTCTTACAATCCTAGATTGCTATTTTTCACTATCTCTACCTGTAATCTCTTAGACTACTTTACGTTATCAGCTAAGACTAGTGTGATGGAAAATAATTCAGAGTAATATTTGAGTCTCTTGTGCACACACTCACGTAGACCAACGTACCCCATCACCCATACAAACATCCAGGTTTTGCTTCCCAAGGGGGCATCAATATTTGCGCCAACATGAATATGGACTAGAGTGTGTGCTTAATGGAGCATAATATTCATGAATTTGTAACATTCTAGAACAAGTTACAATAATATCATGAACACAAATATTTGGATGAATCTAGTGGATCTCACAAAAGAACTTAATCAAAACATGTCTACAACTTATATTTAAGCTATGGAAATACTTAATAGATATGGAATTCAAATAAATATTTGAATTACACATCTAGGATCAAAGAAAAAATAAAAGGAAAGAAAAGAAAATGAGGGAGTGTTTCTCTCTCTAAAGTTGCTCTCCTAATACAATATGATGAATAAAATGATCCAACCTTTCTAACCTAGTATACTAAGGCTATATTTACAGTAGTAGGGGATTGGGCCTAAAAATAGGCCCAAAATAGGCCCAAAATAGGCCAAAAATGAGTCAATCCTAGGTTAACCTCTGCCTGGCACGGGCCATCGCAGATAGCGTAGCTCGTGGCATGTACTTTTGTCCTTGATGGTGTGGGTCACATGATCTAACGTGGGCCGTGAGTCATCAACTTGTGCGGGACACTGGATCTAGTGTGGGCTGCATCGTATCATCTGGTGTGGGATGCTAGATCAGGAGCGGGTTACGTGGAGTCATCTGGCGCGGGCTGTGTGGAGTCATCCGGCGTGGACCGTGGCCTTTGGCACGGGCCGTCGTCAGCATGCTTAATTTTGAACTTCTGATCCATAGGCACGGCTTTAGCCGCAGGACATCATCAAAAGGGTCGGTCTGCTCGGAAACTTGGCACTAGCCTTGTGCTTTTCCACACCTCACCGGCTGGTCTTGACATTATGGACTTGGAACGATACAGGCCATAAAAAATGGGACGGTCTGCACCCATACTTAGCCGATTTGAGTGGAATTTGAGATACATGCTTGCAGCCCATGGTAATTGGCATGGGTGCTGATCCCTTTTGCACGGGAAAACATTTTTGGCATGGGCTGTTGGTGCCATCCATGTACGGCCTGCATCGACCCATTTTTCCCTTAGCCGACTGAACGTCTTTCCTTCGTTATGGATGAACCCTTAGTCTGATTTGAGAGTTCTAGTAGTTGATTTTATAGTGCTCAAGATAACAAATCTAATAAAATAAGCCTTGAAGGCTAATTCTTATAGAATATTTCTCATACTTTGATGCAACTCATCAGACCACGATTCACCATTTCTTTATTGGCCGCCTTCAACTCTAATGCTACCTATCTTTGGCTCCAATGTCCTTCTACCATGCTTTGATGTTCGTAGCCTTAATTTACTACCATTCTAATGTGAATGGCCTTCAATCGTTTCTACCGTCCTTGCGAACGACCTTCACTATCTTCTACCACCCTTACGAATGACCTTTAGATAGAATGTGATGATAAAGTGCCCACGTGCGACCTACTAAGGATGATCACAAGGAAGATATAAGAGCCCGTGGATACAAGATGTTTATTAGTACCAATTAAGTCTACAAAATGCGAGATTTAGGCAAGAAAATAAAAAATGACAGTCTAAACATTACAAGAGACAACATCTATTACCTCGGTTTTTTTTCAAAAAAACCAAGGTGAATGTGGGCAGAGTAAAAAGGTAGTTTTTAAATGTTAATAGGTGTTGTATGATGAACGTGTTGGTTACACGATGTACGAGGTTCGAGCGACCTCATTTTCATCAACGTCACTTATATAAAGGTACCTTCGCTAACCTGTGGTGACAATTTAGTGACGCTTTTGATGTATTCATGTGAACAAAATGGTAAATTTTTCACTAGCGACATCGTTACATTTACTATGAAGAGCAATACAAATTTCATTAAAAATGTGTTTCCGGCCTCAAACGCCATTTATAGGACATCTAACTACTACAAGGGTAATGTATACAGACAAGAAGGATACATAATACAACTCCGAAGGTCCTAAAAAGATACCAAAATTCTCACAAAATGAACTATACTAGATACTCCAAAAGTAAATAGAGATCTATATCGAGGTGTAAAAAAAACCTTGGAAAGTATCAAGGCATTTTAGAGAATGATGCTTGCACAAAAAACTTAACCCAATAATAGTTCCTCATATAGTGGATGGGATAAGAAAATCCTTCAAGTTATTTACCATCATTAAAATTGCTCAATTTTTGCGTACTTCTTCCAAATGCTTGATGGTGTATGACAATTTGTCCTCGGGAAAATACTACAAGATAGAGTAAGCACCATATTCATACAAAGTTTGGGCGTAGTCCATTTCATTGTGTATTGAAACAATGATGTGTGGAATTCGAGCTACCTTTTCTAGGTCATATTGATTATCATTCACATCCACCACAAAGTCCTTCATAAAACACATGCAATAGTAACCTCTTTGTCATGGGGCCAATTCTTTTTTATGCTATCGATACATGCAATTTGATTAGGAAGACAAAGAGATGTACTTATAGCATTAATTATGTCATTTTTATATTTAGATTTGAATTCTAACCCGTAGGGATGTCCATTGGAATGCCTTGCAGGGGTTGATTAAGTGATCCGTCATCACCCGTTCAATTGCGAATGAAATTTTCTCTTGGGGCGTTTGATGTAATAGATCGAACCAGTACACCAAGCTTGTTGGAATAACGAAGACAACGACCATCCAATGATTGCTATAAAAATGAAAATGTCATTAATTCATTATAATCCAATAATCTTTAATTTTAATCAAAACATTTGGTTTGTATTGTAAGGAACTAGAGTTGACTCACCTCTTATAATAAGGTGCAATATAAATGTAATTGTCATTTTTCATCAACCAGGAGCTCAAGTAGGCCAATCGCTCTTCCATCCCCACATTTTCATGTTGGATCTTGAAGGGGCAAGAACCCCTATCCACCCTTTCATTTTGGATTTAGATTGTATATGCAAAAGCCTACATACATAGTTAGTCTTGATAAATTAAGCGGAAATGCAATAGATAAAAAAATTATGGATGTTCGTTTTATGGATACATTTATACTCACATGCATTATAGTTGCATTACAGGTGGGGGGACATTATTGAAATGGAATAATGCCTCAAAAATCCTCTTTCCGGATGATTAGATTTACCTTGTAACCCAAAATACCAACTCCATCCATGGTAATTTTGTACGAAGATGAAGGAGGGCGAGTATTCACAATTGTGTGGATATTCTTTAGAGACCCATCCTTGGACAGCTTGAATGGAGGTGCCTTGACTCTAGAGACACGAGCTTTTGTAGGTTTCAGAACCCCATATGTACTTGAGGATTTGGCCGGGCTACTAATGATTGCTTCGATCTACATGAAAAAAATTAGAAAAATTATGTAAATAACTTGTGTATGTGCTCATAGCCTTATCACCTAATTTATATTTACCTTCTTGGGGGGCACTTCCTCTTACACAATAGAGACCAAACGAAAGAGCCATTCCACAAATATTCCCACGGCCTCGCTCACTGTGGTTGCTTTAGCCTCTGGGATTGGAAGGTCTATACCATAAATATGGATCTTTGTGACAGTGACCCCCACGTTCTCTTTTGCGACAGGATTTTGATGATGCAATCATATGGATGTGTACAATTTACCTTTCTCAATAACATGGCTCTCACCATCAACACGTTTACCAAGAAAAATGCACAAGGAATTATCCTTCAAAAAAAGAATTGCTAACTAAGATCAAAGTATAAAATAATCTGAATATGAAAACTGTAATATATTCATTTATACCTCCATGTTCCTTTTCGTTGACTCTACTAACTTCGTTCTTAATCGGTTAATTGCAACATGTGTTATTGAAGTCGGAGAAGGTTGGACAAGCCCACTACGACACTCTGGGTGTTCATGTGTTGATGCTACCGAAAAAGTAGTGCGAGGGATCGTTGATGTTGTTGGTTTAGAACTTGCAATGATTTTCTCCAATTCAAGTGGCATTTTCCTCCTATTCAATTTTTGTGAGACATAAGCCACTAGTTGGCTTAATGTGGATTTCAAACCATCAATCTCTCTTTGTTGACTACTTGACATAATATCAACATTAGGCCTTTGAGGTTTGACAAAGATGTCCTTATGTGTAGCGAGTGTGCCGACACCCCTTACCCTGCCCGGATGTTCTTCCTTGTTAAGTGCTACGCTTTGAATGTCCTTCTTTCCAACCCCTATGAACTCACCTGACTCTTGTTTTCTTTTTAACTCCTCCTAAAAATTACCAACAATTGAACTCTTATAATAGGTCAAAATTATCTTGAACAGTTTCACATAAATTAATTCAGCTGAAATGTTAGCAAACTCACAATTTGTTGGGCAACCACCTCCGTTTCTTTGGTGTGGAACTTACCTTCCTTCTTCCTTTTTATATACTTTTAAACATTTTTCAAATTGGGGAACCTTATCCGGTGTGGGATATTCTGTAGAAAACCTCGCCTCATCATCTGCCATCCCCCGCTCTACTTTATCAAACACTCTCGCCTCAAACATTTCCTTCATGATAATTCTTGTGACTAGTGTATAGCTACCCTACCTCATGGCATGTCGCTCTTGTTTCCTTGTACAACCTCAGAATGTTTGGCTCTAACACCCTGTAAAATAATTCAATCAAGTCCCTGTCCTAATTTAATGAATAAAACAAATAAAGAGGTGAAATTGTTTCACAATTCCCTTGTAAATGTGCGACAGCGTTCACGCTTGGTAGGTAATTCACAACCTACGAATGGACAATTTGTAATGTCGATATGATCATCGATCGAGGATAGTGCCTAATCTTTGATTTCACATGACGTCGCACACCCCTCTGTACAGACGGACAATAATCCGATGGGTACTATGCGACTTCGCACAACCAGATACTAGTACTTAAATTTAAGGAAAACAGGGACCTGAACAACAATAAAGCATTGACAGTCATACTTCACATTCATAACTATGTTTTAATCATAATAAAGTCATGCATAAGTTCACTATCATCAAGAAATTATTTTTTTTACAAATATAATTATGTATCTACTATGTATAAACCTCAAACCATGTAAACGTTAATCTCTTACCGATGCTTTGTCCTCCAGTTTTCTTGCAACAAAACCCTTTCAGCTAGAGTCACTTATGAACATATGTTTAATCCTTGGGTTCACATGATTCTTCTTCCCGAAAACGAAATCCCTTGCCAATTTGGCTTTGAAACCTCTCCATCTTTCGCCAAAGCAGCGCATTGTTCTTGTCTTCAACTTTTCCATGTTTTAACACTCAATTTCAAATGCTAATTCTAGGGCCTTCCATAAATTTTCCTTGTAAGGTGCATCAACCCGGGGCCAAGACTCGTACAAGAAAATGTCAACCTTTGTCCTAGCTATCAATCCTAGGTAACTAGACCACCAATTTCTATCATCTCCTAAAGCATTGCCTATGTGGTCGACAATAAAAAAATCGGAAAAACTGACAAGGCTACAAACGAACAAGAGGAGGCCAAATAGGAAGGTTCATTGGACATTTCGTACCTTTTTTCACCATGTCCATTAATTCCTTGAAAATAGCCCTACCCTAATTTTGCTTACGTCTTTTCACACCATTTTGATCTCTAGTTCCTTTGGGGCACTTCCTCTTATTTTGGATTACCACACCACAACCTAAAAAGAAAGTCAATAAATCACAGAACACTATGCAATCCAAAATGCTACTAAATCAAGGATTTTGCCACAATAACACTATAACATCCATTAGGAGACACACTATATACAACTCTGATGAACATTATCTCCATTTGAGTAAAACAAATGGAATGAATAAAGTATTTCATGACATCTCTGGTTTGAATAAGCACCATTTGAAAACTTCAACAAGTGGTACACACAATACACATTCAAAAATGTAATCTTTACAGTAACTACACACAACCCTTCATGTCTTTGGCCATATCACAATATAGATGATACATCAAACACAAAATAACACCAAACCCTCATTCTACATTCAATGTCAATGAATGAAAAATAACAATAGGCTTATGTTTGTATATTAAGAAAGATTATACCTTACCACAATTTTGATTCATGGAATCCCTAACTTTGGTGACCTCCACACCCATAACCACGGTGACCTCCATTAAGTATCTAATAGGGAGATGGATGTGATTTCTTTTTGTGGTTGATAGCTTGGAGGAAAAGGATTTGAGGAAGATGAAATTTTGTGATTGGAGGATGGAGGGAGCCATTTTTGGCAATAAATGCCCTTTCAAAGATTTTGAGCCTTTTTTTGCTAAGTATGGTGCATACTTTTATGGTCCCGCCACTGAAGCGACATCGGGTGATACATTCGACATCTAATGTGTGTTCATTGTAGGTCTTCAATTGGGTCAAAAGTGGCCCATCAGGCCCATCTTGTATGAGTGCCCGATGTAGCTATATGTTGGTTCATAGCTCGACTAATATGATGTTTGTGTGATGTTGCTATCTTTGTGGATTAGAATTCATATGTTGGGCCTGTTTGTGAACCAAACATCCCATTTAATTATTGGAATGACATTGGTCTGTCTTTGTTTATTATTCGGTAAATGCGATTACATCAGTGACGTCAACAATGAGGGTATCTCTAGCCTTTCCAAAATTAGTTACAATATAGGAAATAATATTTTTTGCTCCAATAGTCGTACTCGTGGTTATTAGAGGAGTAGAGATACATTTTTCAAGAATAAAATGATCATCTCCAGCCAAAAATTGGCCGTGAAGTAAAGAAAACCTATCACTGGTGTTATCATATACAAGTAGATATTAGTTGCAAGAATTGTAAAGGATAATCTAGTTATGCATTGAGAAAGGACCAAAAGTACTACTAAATATATTGTACAAACATGTTAGACGATTATTAAGGGTAAACCAGTACAACGAATCACATTTGTTACCATTGTTCATTGAACCATGTTAGAGGATGAACAGTCAGAGAAAGAATTGTTAGTCGTAAGTCTTTGAGATTTTAATTGATAGTGCAATACAACGTATCACAATTATAAAGGGTAATCTAGTACAACGTATCGCATTGAGGAACCATTTAGGGCTTGTAACAATTAATTTTATACAAGAATGTAACAGTGTGTTATACTTATTGAACGGAAAATTATTGATACCCCTACAAACACTCAATATTCTTAGACGTTTAATGTTTTGGAAAGTAACTATTCATTTATCGCATTTGTGTTTGATGTGGCACAACCGACCTTGTAATAAACTACTAGATGATAGTCATAGTAATAACACCGGCTTCTCCCATTTTCCTCACCAACAACCAATACTATCGACCGGTAATGTTTTGCCTTTGTGTTCAAGAAAAGACTAGGACTATTAAGAGTCTTATAACACCGCTGTTATTCGAAACAGGTAGATAACATTTGTAACAATTTGTAATCCATGGTAAAACGTATCACGATTGTAAAGGGCAATTTAGTGTGAGGTATCACATATGGTACCATGTAACACATTTTTATACAACGTAGCACATTTGGTACCATGTTAGACAATTAACGTTCTTATTTCCTTAAAGTTTTTGGTACGAGTTTCTATCATTGACCCTAACAAAAGCATAAATGGGTTAATGAACAATTGTATGAGGTGAATTTGATGATCTCATTTATTTTAGAGATTTAAATGAAATTAATCATTTTTGTGAGGAAAATTGCACTAGGCCTTTCATTTGGGCTACTGAATAAAGGAATTTGGGCCAAAATCCTTAATCGGCCCAGTGCAATATGTGAGGTCGCATAAGGATCATCTTCATGTCGTTTTGACCAATTGTTAAGTGAACTCGCGCTATGTAAATTCATTTTGCCAAGCCCACAATGTTCTGACATTTGGGCAGTGGTTTAATTTGGCCCAGAAATCATTTTGACCGACCTCGTCTACTATTTGCGGAGCAAACGACCAAGTCGAGAAGTACTCTGAGGTCGTAAAGGAGGTTAAATGACAGCTCAATGTTGGAGTACTTAAAGGAGGAAATCTCCAACTCATCGCATTCCATCAATAGCCAAAGTCGCACACCTTAAAACTTCCCTCTTTATAAAACTGCCACAAAACTACTAAACTTAACTGTCCAACCACCTCCTAGATAAAAATTGAAGCCCTCCCACTGCTCCTTGTTAGTAAGTATCCATTAAAACCACATAAGAGACACACATTACCACCAGTATCCATTTAATTTTATGTATCGTTTTGTGGATTCGGATAATGGTTTGAGTTTATATGTTGTTGTAATTTGTATATTTAGTGAAATGTGAAAGCTTTATCTACCTTGTGTGTGAATGGTTATGTTTTAGGGCTACTTTAGTAGTGTATGATAAGGGTTTAGGTGCATGGATGAAATGGGGGGGATTGTTATTGGGGAATATATGGTTTTCTGCACATAAGCTCCGGTCTGAGGGCATTTTTTGCATTTGTCGTACTTGTTATAGAAACTTTTGGCCATTCATTTGTATCTTGCTAAGTATTCAATTTAACCAAACTGCTCTGCGAGGTCGCACATTCACAAATTTTTGAATGATGTTGAATGTGCGATCTCGTAGAAGTGAATGGTGTCAGTGGAAATGTTATCGACATGTTATCAAGCTCGGTCATGATGTGTGCAACAACAAAAAATCACTTTCATTCCATCCCTGATTATTATTTCTAACGCTTTCCTTCAGATGCTAGTCAATAGAACAACCAAAAAGACCAGGGAAAATGGCAGCGAGGCGAGCACGTCTCATGCAAAGAAGGCGAAGGTAGCCCCCCACCAGCCTTTGACAAGAAACAATTTTTCTTGGAGGAAAATGAAAAATTATACACATACGTTATCAATAAGAGGTGGGTGAAAAAGGGGAGGTGCATGAAGCCCGGTGATGTGAAGTAGCTCAATCTTGATGTATTCCTCGAGGCCTGCAAACTGTCAGGGCTGATTTGCTTGGATAAGCCCACTTATGAGACCAAGGTCATTGAGTTCTACTCAAATTTCACTTGTCTCAGTACCTGGAGGTATAGAACTTGAGTTAACGACATCGATATGGTATTGACCAGTGAGTTGGTCAACGAGGCTATTGGGTGCACAGTTGGTTAGGATCCTAAAAACTCGGTTCAAAAACTCCATGTCTACTACCGTGACAATTAGCCTAACTGGGTAGCTGAGGATGATGAGTCTAGGGCCCTCAATCCCAATCGGATGGTTGAAAAGTACTTCAATCTAAAAGTGGGCAACATGACATTCAAGCCGAGAGAAATCAAGATTTATGTTCTCAAGCTCGAGGAGAAGATGAAGTACTACCTCATGTGTCACTGCTGATACCAGCTAGCCATCCTTCCGAGCCCAAAATCAATGGCTATGTCCTCTATTGGCACATATACAAGAACAAGGTTTTTGACCCTGGTTACACCATCATCTAGGAGATGCACATGATGGTTGAATCCGATAAGAGAAGGACCCTCCCTTACGTCAATGTGATAACTACCCTCATGGAGAAACAGAGTGTTCCGATCCAGTCCACTCGCAAGATCTCCCCAAGATACTATGATGAGAACTATTTTGTCCAAAACCATTGGCACTGGGAGGTGGATGAGTGGGTTGATTGTAACATCTCCGAGGGTGATCTTGATTTGACAGCCACCCCTGGGCAAGAGGGAACTCAATCAGCAGCCAAAGCTGTGAATATTTCCGGTAAGGAAATTGGTGAGGTGCATTTTTCTTTCGTCATTATAGTATTGTTTTCGTAATTAATTATAATGTGTCATATCCTTATTTTTATAGCATCAGGGTTAAGACACAGTGCTTGGAGCATGATCCTGAAGGGGGTGAAGGAGTGAGGCTAATACACTGCGTTTGGAGCAAAACCAACAATGGTAGATGTAGGAGTCGGCGTGGCTGAGGGCCCGTCTTAAGCCGAGGAGTGCAGGAAGGGGGCCAGTGGAAAAAGAAGCTGAGTTGAAGGTCAAGGACCCAAACTAAGATGCATTGGACACTAATGATGATGCGATAGATTCTAGCTCTGGGTCGGGGACTGGCAAAAATGAGGCTGGCAACAATGAGGCAGACAACACTGAGGGCAGTAGTGAGACTGAGACTGATGATGAACAGGTACCTATTATGCCCTGTAATCCACAAGATTTGGTGTGATTTTATGGTTCGTTGAACGATGAATTGAATTTAATATTTGGTATGTAATATTTTGGAGATTTGTTATGATAGAAATTCAATGCTAGAATGTTATTATGTTATCATTTTGTGTATAGTACAATACATTAGTGTATCGTGTTTGGTTTGTGATATACATTCTCGCTACAGACTGTTGTTGACTAGGCTTTTGTGAACTTGGATTGCTTTACTTGTAGGTTTTACATTATGAGTTCTGGATAGAATATTTTATCTCTAAATTCATGTATAAAAAATTTGTAGCGTGCGACGTCGCAAACATGCTTAAAACACTACTCGGTTGACATGAAGTATTATGGACATGACTACGAGGTTGCATGAATTAATGGGTTTTGTGGATTTAGGCTCTATATTTAATCAACTACCTTACCGACGATGTAACTGACATCACAAACTCCACTTTTCATAACCACGGAAGCCCTTATGCGAGGTTGCACAAAAGTGTTCGTCCATACTAATTTTTTTTCATAACAAGTAGTACGATGTCGGTAACTACTTCATTAGAACGAACACAAATGTGATTGGATTAAAAAAATGTGTATGCCAAATGGTTACCAATTATACATCGTTATTATATCCATAGAGAAGTAATAATCAATAGATAGTGGGATAATGCAAAGTTAATTAGAACATACAAAATGGGTACAAGTTTATGTCTTCCTCTTTCTTTTTTTCTTTTGTTTTGAATGCTGCCCAATCCATACACCCTCCTCGTGGTCTCTCCTCAATGCTAGGTTGACACCAATTATGTCTTCCTGGCTGACATCACTACCAATTGGTGGTATATGTGGGATTATATCTGACAATAAGGATGGACTAACCTCCTCCACAAATTGGCTTTTCTCTTCAACGACCACTGATATACTAAGATCGCAGGAATCATCTACATAGAACACTTGTGAAACCTGTGATACAAGGATGTATGGATTGCTAATAGAATGTGTCTTGCTCAAGTCGAAGACTCTAAAACCTAGCTCAGCAATCGATACACCCGCATTGTTGTCAACCCATCTACATTTGAAAATTGGGATCCTAAAACTTGTATAGACAAGCTCCCAAATATCTTCAATCACACTATACACCATGTTCTCGTACACTAGATTCTTATACTTTGAGCTACTGACATGTAATGCTTCGGCAACTATGCTAACACCACTATTTTGTGTTGACGTGTGTTTTTCCCATTCAAGAGTTGAGATGGTAAAGCCATTCATGTTATAGCTAGTAAAAGAAATTGCAGTAGCGGAAAGCATGGAGGCTAACCAATTCAAGGTTTCACTGTGACTTTCTCCAACTAAATCTTTTTGTAACCAATCAATGAAGGTATGATTGTGTTTGACAAGTGCTAGCTTCTCTGACCAACCGAGGTGTCGCTCTTTGATGGAGACCATGTACATATCCACGTAGGGCTGAACGACATCTGAATTGTGCAAGATATATAAGTGTAATTTCTCCAACTCGTCACGGGTTAGTACCCTGGTTGTTTCTTTTTGCAAACCTTTTTCCCCCACCCTATCGCCATGGCGCAATTTTGGTACACCAACCGACTCTTCATTTGTCAAGAATTCCATGTAGTATTCTGCCTCCTCGGTCACATACCTCTGGACTATACTGGCATCTGGGTGAAAATGATTTTTCAAATAACCCTTGAATATCTTTATATATCTCTCAAAAGGATACATCCATCAAAGGTAAACAGGACCACAAATCAAAATTTCCCGCACAATGTGAACCAACAAGTGCACCATTATGTCAAATAATGGGGGGGGGGGAATACATGTCCAGGTTGCACAACACGATAACTATTTCCTCCTGCAGTTCCTCCTGTTTCCCCCGCTTTATCTCTTTACAACATATTTTCTTAAAGAAGTGACACAACCTGGTAATGCACTTCTTCACGTGAATTGGAAAGATGGATCTAATAGAAATCGTGAGAAATTATTGAATCAAACAATGTGAATCGTGAGATTTCATACTCCCTAATCTTAATCCCTCATCAGACACTAGATTGCTTAACCGGGATAAGTAGCCCATTGGGACATCCATTCCTTTAAGACTAGAACATATCAACTCTTTCTCTACTTTTGAAAGTGTGTAACAAGCTGCTGGCAAGTATGTCTTCATTCCTCGCACCTGTGGGGCCAAATTAGGACTAATTCCCATGTCGACCATATCCTTCCTTGACTTCACACCATCCTTTGTCTTACCCAGGATATTTATCAAAGCACCATCCAAACTGTCACATACATTATTTTAAATATGCATCACGTCCAAACAGTATCTGACGTCAAGTTTCTCCCAATATGGTAGTTCTAAAAATGTGGAACACTTCCTCCAACTACCGGTTACCTTTGGTTTTCTCTTCCTCTTCCAAAAGTCATTACAAAAAATCTTGAAACATGTACAAGATTGAAGCACCTATTAATACAGGGAGAGGGGGCAACAACTCTACATTTCCATTGAATTCATCACGTTTATTCCTCCACCAATGAGTTGTTGGAAGCCATCTCCAGTGACCAAGGTACACAGTCTTGCTTCCGTGCCTCAGTTAAAAATAATCTGTACTGTCTAAAAAAATTGGGCATACCTTGTGTCCTTTTACGGAATTTTCGGAAAGGTTCCCATACGCGGGAATGTAATTAACAGTGAAAAAAAACATCGCTCTGAAATCAAACTCCTCCTTCTGAAACCCATCATACATCCTAATACCAGGATGCCACAACTTTTTCAAGTCATCCACCAAGGGGGCTAATTAGACATCGATATCGTTGCCCGGTTGTCTCAAACTGAAGATAATTAGAGATAACATTATGTACTTCCTTTTCATGCACAACCAAGGGGAAAGTTGTAGATCATTACCATCACATGACAAGAACTATGATTGTTGCTCATATTACCAAAAGGGTATATTCCATCGGTGCACAAACCAAAACTCAAGTTACATGGCTCATTCCCAAAGTCCAAAAGAGTCGCATCTATTTTCTTCCACTGTTCACCATCAGCCAGATGACAAATCACTTCATTATCAACCACTGTCCTATCTGCATGCCAACTCAAATTATTAGCATCCTCAACATTTTCAAACAATCGTCTCAACGAGGAATAATAGGTAGATACCAAACAGCCTTGACAAGAACCTTCTTTGTCCGCCAATTTCCAATTTTATCCATCAACATCGACCTCATTCAATTTGAACCTTGGTACATTGCATTTAGGGCATGCCTCCGCATACAAGTGATCTACTCTATACAAGATACAATCATTCCGAAAAGCATGTATCTTTTCATAATCCATGCCCATCGGACATAGTACCTCCTTCAACTCATATATCATTTCAGGTAGTGTATTGCTAGCCGGAAGCATTTCTTTCAACACTTTCAACAAAGCAGAGAAATCGACAAGACTATAGGAATACTTAGATTTCACATTCATCAACTGTAAAGTAGCCTTCAATACAGTCATTATTTTAGGGCATCCATCCTATAGAAGTGTGTCTTTATGCCCATAGAGGTCTGAAATTATTTTTGGATTTCCACTGTAATTCTTAACGATCTCCTCAACCAACTCATCCATCCTATCATTCTTCCCGGCCTCTCCTTCATTTCTAGTATGCTCATCCACATTCTCCCCATGCCAAAACCAAAATTTGTATGTCGGATCAAAACCGTACATAAATAAGTCTTCCTTCAAATAAATTGCTTGTTCATGAATAGCTATATTCCTACACTTCTTGCAGGGGCAATATACATAAGACAAATTCTCCTTCGCAGCATTTGTAAATGAATATTTAATGATGTTGGCTACAAAATATTGATACTCATCGCTTGTTCGATCTTCACCGAAATAATGCGTTTTATCCATAGACATTCCAACAATACAATAAATAAGTATACACTCTTTATGGACCTATTTTGGCAAAAAATATATCCACTTAAATTTATTCAATTCATGACATGCATACACAAATCATATGTACATATATCAATGTTAACGAAAACATTCATTTTATTAGCATACACACACACACACATATATACATATATTTATATATATACATATATATACATACACATACACACACAGATATATATATATATATATATATATATATATATATATATATATATATATAAACCAAAACCCATATATACAATGATGAAATACCTAATTTCAATCAACACATACCTAATCACATCCTCTCATATGAAATAAACTAACCTATAACCTAATTTGAAGATGAAACTACAAATTTGGGATATTGGAAAACATACTTGGTAATTGAGCACAATCAACAACCCTATTGGGCACCTTCAAGAATGTCCTTTTGAATTTCAGAGTGGGAACTTGGAATAGGGAGAAAAGTTTGGGGGTATTAAATGATTGAATGTGGTCAATGAAAAATTGACTAAGTCCAGTCGTATGCGACCTCGCTTTAGGTCTTCAACTACTAGTCATTCAAAATGATATAATTGGTGAGGTGGGTCATGTTATGATCTAGTAATACTACATGTTTGGACCAAGCCAACCGATGTCGCACACATGTCAGATATTCTTTTTACTTGATTCTGGACATTATTTACCTCGGTTTCCATGCAACTGAGGTAAAAAAACCAATTATTTACCTTAGTTTTTTTAACCGAGGTAAAAAATATTTTTTACTTTAAAAAAACATAACAAGGTAAAACAACTACTTACCTCGGTTTTTTGGGGTTAAGGAAAAAACCAAGGTAAAAGAGGTGAAGTAATAGGTTTTGTTTCTTGTAGTGAAACCCCTCATCACATAAACTCAACTAACACTAGCAATCCACCAAATAAAACTAGCTAATTATTATGCCGAATGCAACGGTTAACGCACGCATAATGAAGCACATCTGACTTCCCACACTTAACACTCTACTCATCCTCGAGTAAATAAAGACGAGAACAAGATTTAAGCAAAATGTAGCGTGCATGCATAAGTTAACCGAGGCATTCAACTTATTCCTATATTAACCTGCTTCCCTAAAAAAGAGTAAGAATCTCACAACTCTGACACTCATCGGAGAACCTAAGCAATCTAACCACTTAAAAGTAAAATGTGGAAAAAGGTAAGCCAAGAAAATAAGTGTAAAGCTAGCTTACTTTTCCCAAAATGATCCCCAAAAGCAATAAAAGAATGGTCTCCAAAAAACAATCCACCAAGAAAATCCAAGAGCCGTTGACTAGGTTGTAACATAGGGATAATTCGTGATTCTCAACCTACAACCAAGGAGTCAAATGTATCGTCAACCTAGTTTTTTTGTTTTCTCTCAATTTTTCTCATTTTTTCTGGGAGCCCTTTTGGGTTTACATCCTAGCTTTAACACACAAAGGGTACTCACTTCTCCCCTTTTTCCACACGGCCTCTCATTTTTTCCTAGACTCGTAAGCCTAGCAGGGCCTAGCCACTCATTTTTACCTAGGCCTTTTGACCTATCCGGGCTTTTCCCAATGTTACCCAAGTCACCCTTTCAGGTTTTCAACTTGTCTGGGTTTTTAAATCTTTTCATTTTTCAAAATTTTCAATTTTTTTAGTTTAGCACAAAATTTCCCAAAGTGGGCTTCATACTACAAAAGATAAGATCAATCACAAAAACTACACCACCAATATCTTAAAACAACCTACCCCATGCAAACTAGGAACCCTAGCATAGAATGTCATATCACCAAATATCCATCCAAAATCATCCATCAACAATTAAAAAAACAAAATCACCAACATTCAAGAAAAAACTACCAATGAAAAACATAAAATGCACCGAGGAAATCCAAGAATGAAGACTCCATAAGTTCTCACTACTCCATTCCCCACACTTAACCGATGCATAGTCCCTAGTGCAACAAAAATCATGTCAAAACATAAATGAGGTTGGGAGAAATAGTGATACTCACTCTCGTGTTCCCAAAAGGCCTTCATCCTCATGGCTTGTGAAACTCTTCTCAATGTATCTCGTTGCATGAAGCGTTGCCTCCGTGGAGTCCATTCTTGCACTCATCTTTTCCAATTGCAATCACATTCCTCCCATTGCTTGGACGACCTCTTGCAAAATTGGGTAGAGTTTGAGAATTTTTCCCTGAGAGATTACAATTGGTCCCTAATGTCTATAGATAAGCGAGAACGACTAGGAGGTGCTCTCGAAGAGCTCTCAGCCTCAACCTCCTCAACATCTATCTCTGGGGTGGCTACAACTCTGTAGAAATCTCTATCAAATCACGGGTCGGGAGCAATAAATAAGTCATCCAAACCGGTATCATGGTTGATAGTAGTGTACTCTGGCTAAGGAAGTACCATGAAACTACATAATACTGCTCCACCATAAAGCTATACATATAGATCCTCCAATGTTGTAGGTCCTACTATGGATGCATTTTCTAACTTCTCGATGTTATACTTTATACCCAATCTTCACAAGTTAGCCAACGTTCTCTGTGTGATGGGATGACCTTAGTATTTTGATATTAGACCTACCATGCCACCCATAGATATCTTGCCACTCCTTCTGTCCCCCATCGCTAAATATTCCTGCACGACAGACCCTACAAGGTTCGAGCAAAAGTTACCCTAGGGTGTCATTACCTAAAGGCAATGAACATCTAAACCCGAGAATTGTGTTAGCTCACCTGGAAGAAAACCCCCATTTCCAATCATCGGTGAGCATAATGGAATGCCGGGTGAACCAAGGCAGTACTCTGCCACAGGTTCTTCCAATTAGTACCTATCAGCTGCACCCAAAAGCGTCCGAGAGAAAAAGGCATCTATTGGCAATGTATTTTCTTGATCTCCCTGTCATACCTCTATCCAATGGCGCGCGCTACCTCTCGGTGGGTCATCTTGTACTCTTTATTATCCAGGTTGAATTTAACCACCTTGTGTCCATCATTGTCCACGGCCGACCATAGAGTACCTAGGAACTCTAGGGTCCATCTGACGTACATCTTCGAGTGTTTCTCGAGAAACCACTTTAGACCTACTCGTCCCAATAGGTAAGTAACAAGCTTGAGTAAACCTAGAGCCGCCAAGGTATCCTTGCATGCAAATCTAGTCTCCAAAATACTCCTCTTTGGCTCTCTCAAGTTCCTTCACCTCCGGACTGTAGTTTTGGAGATGTTGGATAACCCCATAAACTCTTCGGTCACAAGCATAGGGTTAAAAAGAATGAGAGCCACCAGCTCGATGTTTGCACCCTTCGCTAGTTTCTTCCTCTTCTCACCCTGTGAGGACTTTTCTTTCTCCAAAACATTCTTCTTAGGAGGTATCCTAATATAATGAAAGCAAGAGTGGTAATATGATCATAAATAAGGCATGGCCTACAATGTTATTCAATAAGGAAACATTCTCCCAAATAACTCAACCATTCAAGACATGATAATCTAAGCATGTAGGCTATTTAAACAAGAACATTCCTCATCAAATAACAAACCCATCAATAAGATTATGCAATCAAGATTCATGCTCTCCTAAATCACCCAACACATAAAGGTCACATCATTCAAGAGTATGTGAGAGTGAGTGTTTCTTGAGAAGGAAGAATGTGTCAAATGATGAAATTAGGTGGAAAAATGTATCATGAGTATAGAATTTCATCATAGGTGATAGGGAGAGAGGTACAATTAGGATAAAGATGGAACTTAAAAATTAAAAATTAGGCAACAATAGTACTAATCGATTAATTCCAAAGGATGTTGGAAGTACTATTTTAATAAAACAATCCTAAGGAATTAGTGGATTTCAAAATTCTTGATTCAAAAATTCATTTTTGAGTTTGAAATTCATAATTTTAAAAATTTGCATTTTTGGTACAAATTGAGAGTGGAAAATTGAAGATCGTCGCCGAAGATGTTTGGCACGGACCAAAGCCTCGTGCCAAACCTTCAGGCATGAACCAACTCCTTGAACAAAGCAACCCGTCATGCCAAATCTCCTGCCACAAGCCCTTTGTGCCAAATCTCTTGGCACGAAGTAACCCTTCGTGCCAAATCTATTGGCACGAGGCATCCACCAGAAGTTTGACCTATTCCTTAGGTTTTTCCCTCATTTTCTAAAACTATGTCACCCATCAAATCTAATTCCATCCAAACACAATCACAAGTCTCGAACACAAATTTTCAAATCAAACAAGAGTTTCATCTCAAAAATCCTCATCGCAAACAAGAACATGCAAAATCTATCTAATCACTATTCAAAACATGGAAGCAAAAAGAAACACCGTACATTTATTTTTGTCCTCACATTTTATTTCTTTTCATGCAGTCCATTAGAAACACCTACCTGTGGGTCTGCGGAATTGCCATCGGTGACTCCACTCACGATGACATCATTGTGGAGAGGTCTCCACAATGAGCCATCCTTAACTTCAAACCTCATGTCCATGAATGTCACTTTGGGGTTTGGAGAAGGTCGTGCAGTTTTTAAACCCTCGACATTCTTCCTTTCCCACTACAAGTTAGTTAGCATGGAAAAACAATCTGACACAGACATACCATCAATAGCGTTAATCAATTTATTGGACTCATCAACAACATTATCAACACGGGAATCATCCAAGTGTTCATGCTCATTGGTAACACAAAAGGTTTCTTGGAATTCAAGCTCATCACATAGGGTCACACCTTTGCACATAAAAGAGGAATTTGTTGCATCATGCCTAGATTTATAGATATCAAACTCCACTTTGTCCACATCATCTTCTAGAGTCAAGGTTCCTAAATGGACATTAATTTTAGTCCTCGACGTTTTGGAAAAGGTCTCCATAAAAGTATTGGAGGTGCACTTTTGTCGTGCGCCGCGTCTAGGACATAAAAGTCCACCGAAAAAACCAATTTGACTACTCGAACCATTACATCCTTTACTAGTCCATGAGGACTAGCTTGGGAATGATCAGTGAGTTGGACAATCAATCTAGTTTCCCTAAGCTCACTGATTTCTAGGCATTCATATAGACTATATAGAATTACATTGATGGATGCGCCTAAATCTATCATGGCATTTTCAACCAGTTTTCCACCTAAGAAGATAGGAATAGAGAACATTTGGGGGTCGTTGCATTTCAAAGGCAAACTTTTACGGATCAAAATGGCAACTGCTCCCCTTTTTAAATGTCCCACTGGGGGATCATTGTCGTACCTCTCAAAGTTAATAATTTTAAGCCTTAATGCTTCCTATCTACAATTAAGTAGATAATGACAAGTCAGGGTCATCCATGAGAAGAGGGATCGTTTCAAGTGTTTAAACATATATAGGAGAAAACATATTAAGCATATACATAGATAGATACATATAAAAGCATGTAAACAAGGAGGGATTTTGGTTGGTTTCATCCTAAGTTAACAAATTAAAGTACAACAACTTGCAAAGTAAGAGAACTATGCTAATCATGCAACACAACTAAAGATAAGATGAAAACAACAATTAATGGAACCTTGGGCACAATTGACTTCCACTTCCAAACCTCTTATCCATCATTGAACATGCAACCTATTTACTACTTTCACTACTTGTGAAGACTAAACTTCTATTCTTCTTAGATAGTAGTTTGCAAGAGTGAATTCGACATCTCTTGTCAAAATTCACCAATGACCCCGTAGTCGAAACACGACTAAACGTATCCCATTGGTGGCATTTAGCACAAAGAATCAACAAGCTTGGCAACACTTGTAAACACTGCACCGTGTCTAAGCATTTAACCAATTCAAGCATTTACTCAAGATTATTCAAGAACGATCGACATTCATAGACTTCTCTCATTTGCTACAAGCAACAAACATGACAAAGAGTTCAACATTATCATATTCATCTAGCAATTATCAATCCATCAATACAATCAAAAGCTCTAAATCATACTCTTGGATTCCTATCAAGAAAATGGGAAATCAACCAATTTCCCCAAACCCTAACAAGCATATCATACAAGTACTTCACATACTCAAGCTTTGAATAACATTAATGACATTAACAAACACATTCAATGCTCCATAAATTCATAATAGTAAGAGTATCAAATAGGCTACAAATTGTTCTTAAGACATGGGCTTGGAAGCCTTAGTCAATTGCTCCCAAAAACTAGATTTAGCTATAAGAGTTCCTACTAATTATTGCTAAAAAACTAAACATAATACAAGAGAATTAAAAAATTAAAATGGAAGAAAATAGGGTTCTTAATTGTACCAAAAATGCAGATGAAGAAGATCTGAATGAGAGGAAAGAGAGTGTTATTTATAGTACAAAAATGATAAGGTTAAATTCTGGCCACTCGTTGGTCGCGACTCGCAATGGGCTCGTCGAGACTCACGACGGTCTCGCGACGAGGCTATCGCGACTCGTGACGGGTGCCAGAATTTAATCTTATTTTCTTCTTCTTCTTGTGGTACACATTCATCTTCATAGCAATTCTTCTCATTTTTCAAGTCTTCAATGTCTTAAAAAATTGTCTTCAATGGCCTCCGGTCTTCATGTCTTCGAAGCAAGTCTTCAAAAGTCTTCGAAAATGTGATCTTTACTGGGCTTTGGTCTTTATGCCTCAGTATTCTTCCCTTGTCATGCAAAATCCACTTAGAAGAGGTAAAAGAGCGTAAAGTTTCTCTTACCCCTCCTAAGAGAATTTCAAGGTAAAACACAAGTTCTTGATAATAAAAGAGCACAAAAGTGACCCAAAAATAGTACTAAATTATGCACATAAAATTGACATATCACCCACCTTCTTAGTTGATCTACTTCTCTTTTTTCATGCATGCAACCTTAGGAAACTTAGAATACGATGAAAATTTTCAATTAATTCCAAGATAGGGATGGTTACCTTGAATTTTTTTGAAGACTTTTCGAATGCTTGCATCTTTGGTCACAAACTTTTGCTTTCCCCTCAAAGCATTTGGAAATGAAGGTGGGATAGTAACTTGTGCCTCGGGTGGTGGAAGCTTCTTTAAAGGTGCTTCCTTGACCATAATCTCTTCCCCTTCAAAGTGTGCCTTGGTAGCCTCTAATACCTTATCATCCTCTTGTATCACCTTCTTCTTGGACTCACAAACTTCCTTCCCACTTCTAAACTTGAGAGCACTCATGTTTCTTGGATTGATCTCCGTTTTGGAAGGGTGTTTGCCAGACTTCGTAGCTTCAAGTTGGCTCACCGAGGTGGTGATTTTCCCAACTTAACCTTCAAGATTATTGATAAATGAAAATATTTAATTACCAAGGTATTCAATCTCACACCTTGTCTTATCTGTAAAGACTTCATGTTTCTTCCCCAATTGACCAATGGCTTCCAAGATCTCCTCTCGACCTGACTTGTAGATCAAAGCATGGTTGTTGGAAGGGCCTTCACCTCTAGGATATGGTTGAGGTGGAGCTTGTCCACCCCGGTATCATTGAGGTTGGTTATCCTCCCTAAATTAGAAATTTGGATGATCTTGATACCTTGGGTTAAATGAGTTTGCATAGGGTTCTGGCCTTGTATTACCTTGGTTCCCCTGGAACCCTTGTGGTTGACCCCTAGAAAACCGTGGTCTCTCTCAGTTGTTCGTCTTCACCTCTTGCAAATAATCTATGACTTCGGGACATGCCTTGGAGTTTTGTTCATGGTTGCAAACCCTGCACACTTTGACTTGATGCACTTTTCCTCGCAAAAGCTCCTTCATCATGGAAGCAAGAGATTGGACTTGCTCCTCAAACCCAGGTTATTATGCGGGTTCATCTAAGACTTTAACCCTTGACCTAGTACCAAATTGTCGCGTACCATTGGCAATTTCATCGAAGAGGGCAATTGCATCCTTAGGTCTCTTTTTCGCTATCGAACCAGTGCAAGCGGTGTTCACTATTCACAATCTTTGTCACATAGCCCCTCAAAAAAATAGTACACCAGATATCCCTCTTTGAAGGGGTGGTAGGGGAAACTTGCTAGCAATATCTTGAAGCGCACCCAATAATAATACAAACTCTCGGTAACCTATTGGGTGATGTTTGACAATTGCTTTTTCAGCCCGGCTGACTTGGATGCCGAAAAGTACTTATCTAAGAACCTTCGCTACGTGTCCATCCAAGAACCAATGTATCCCAGTGGCAAGTAGTAGCGCCAGTCCTTGGCACTGGTTTGAAGGGAAAATAGGAAGGATCTCAAATTGTAGTCATCTTCAGATACTCCTGGTGGCTTCATGTTCATACACACCAAATGGAAATCCGATAGATACTTGATTGGGCCATCCCCCACAAATCCATGGAATGTCAGTAAGCAATGGATCATGCCACTTTTCAGCTCATAGCTCACATTGGTGGGTAATGGCAGGAAGGTAATGTGTAGTGGCTGATTCTCTAAGTTGGGTGCCATGATCTCCCGTAACGTACGATTGTCTTCTGCTATTGCTAGCAATTCTTCAACCAACACTACCGACCTCGGCTAAAATTTTGCCCTAGTTCTCTGTCTGCTTCGCCTCCGACTACCTGTGTTTTTAGTTGGGTAAAGTAAAACACCTAAGTTTGTGGTACAAGTATGTACCATAAACTAGGGCTAACAATACCCTTTTCAAGATCAACTCTAGCAAACAGATCAAAAGGGAGCAAGATAAATATCACAACATCTCAAGATACGAATCACAAAATAAAAATACAAAATCAAATACTAACTATTCTACTAACATGATATGATAATTGACACTTAGACTGAATAGCATCCCCCGCAGCAGTGCAAAAATTAGACCCGCCTCCACTCGGGGTCGTTAATTGTAGCTAATTAACCAGAGTAGAGAATGGTAGGTCAAGGATAAAATTTATATTATGCACCCAACTCACTACTATGCTACCGATAGGGTAGTTAGCGGTAAGCCCTGAGTATGTCCACAGAGATTAATGGCCTAAGAATCTATTAAAACACAACCTCTTACTGGTCATCAATCCATACGAGTGATAGGAATAGCTAATAAAGCAAACAAAAATGGGGGGGTTGGTTTTTGAATTAACAACTACAAATGATTAAAGTAAAAAGAAAGTAATCTATTTAGCTAAAAACATGGCGAATGATTGTGTGAATGCTTTGATCCTCGATTCATTCACATGTAAGATTTAGAAAATCGTAAGAGAGTGTTCATAACACATGGTGCGGTCGATGGAATACATTCCCCCGTACCAGTCATGTCAGGTGCTCTCGCAACCCTCTATCGACACCTCCATCGTAATTAGGGGAGTACAACAAGGTCTGACCATTATTGTAGATTTGTTTCTCCCACGTGCAATTACATACCAGGCTTCCACCATGAATGCATTACTTCCCAAAGTTCTATGAATTAGGCACCTTATATATGACACTAGGGCCTCTTACAACCCTAGCTTGATACTTTTCACTATCTCTACCCGTAACCTCTCAGACTCCTTTACGTAATCAGCTAAGACTGGTGTGATGGCAAATAATTATGAGGAATACTCGGGTTTCCTGTGCCACACTAACTTATACCAACATACCCCATTACCCATACAAACATCCATGTATTCCTTCCCAAGGGGGCATAAATATTTGCACCAATATGAATATAGACTAGAGTGTGTGCTTAATGGAGTGTACTATTCATGCAGCTCTAACTTTTAAGAACAAGTCACAATAATATCATGAACACCAATATTAGGATTTATCTAGTGAATCTCACAAAAGCATTTGATTAAAATATGTCTACAACTTATCCCTAAGCTATGGAAACTACTCCATAGATATAAAATTTAAATAAATATTTGAATTCCACATCTAGGATCAAAGCAAAAATAAAAGGAAAGAAAAGAAAATGAGAAAATGTTTCTCTCTCTAAAGTTTCTCTCCTATTACAATATGATGAATAAAATGACCCAAACTTTCTAACCTAGTAGACTAAGGCTGTATTTATAGTAGTAGGGGATTGGGCCTAAAACTTTGCCCAAAATAGGCCAAAAATGTGTAAACCCTAGGTCAGTCGCCGCCTGGCGCTGGACGTTGCAGATGGCATGGCCCGTGGCATGTACTTTTGTCCTTGATGGCATGGGCCGAGGGATCTAGCATGGGCCGTGAGGCATCAACTGGCTTGGGGCACTGGATCTGGCGCGGGCCGGTTTGATTCATCTAGCGCGGGTCGCATTGAGTCTTTGGGCGCTGGCCGTCGTCAGCATGCTTGATTTTGAACTTCTGATCCTCATGTGCAGCCTTTGCTCGGGCCGTTGTTAGAAGGGTTGGATTGCTCAGAAACTTGGCATGGGTTGCCTGTTTTCCATACCTCGTGGACTGGTCTTGACATTTTTGACTTGGAACGGTGAGGGACGTAAAAATTGTGACGGTCTGCACCCATACTTAGCCAATTTGAGTGAAATTTTAGATTACATGCTTGCAGACCATGGCATTTAGTGTGGGTCATTCCATGCCATTGTGCTGATCCCTTTGGCGTGGACCGTTGGTGCCATCCATGAAATGTCCGCGCCGACCCGTTTGTGCCTTGGCTGGCTGGATTTCTTTCCTTCGCTGCAGATGAACCGTTAGTCCAACTTAAGAGTTTTAGTAGTCAATTTTGTAGTGCTCAAGAATATGAATCCAATGGAATCAGCTTTGAAGGTTAATTCTTCTCGGATCATTCTCAAACTTTGGTGAAACTCATCGGACCAAGATTCACCATTTCTTCGTTGGCCGCCTTGAACTCCAATGCCACCTATCTTTGGCTCCAATCTTCTTCTACCATGCTTTGATGTTCGTGGCCTCCATTTACTACCATTCTAGGGTGAATGGCCTTCAATCTCTGCTACCTTCCTTGCGAATGGCATTCAATATTTTCTACCGCCCTTGCGATCGGCCTTCATATAGAATGTGACGATAAGTACACATGGGCAACCTACTAAGGATGATCACAAGGAAGATCTTGGAGCCCGTGGATACAAGATGTCCATTAGTACCAATTAAGTCTACAAAACTAGGGATTTAGATGAGAAAACCAAACATAACCGTCTAAACCCCTTGTCACGTGAACTCAACTAATACTATCAATCCACCACATAAAACTAGATAATTATTATGCCGAATGCAACGGTTAATGCACACATAAAGAAGCACATCAGGCGACATTTTTCATGTGATATTTTTCCGTTTTGAACTATTGATGGTTGTTGCATTAAGCCTTTATTCTAGACTTGTAGTTTTAAAGATTGATTGTGATCACTTATTGTTTTTAAGTGTTTAAGTGTTGTACTATGATGTGGTTTTTTTCCCATGGATGCTTTTCTAGTCGATCAGTGTGTGGATTATGATTTCAACTTGGTTTTTTTTAATGTTTAAACAAAAATAGAAGCCACATTTTAATCGAATTATTGGTCACACAAATTTGACGCACCTAGTGATCAAATAAAAAACAATTACAAAGGATTTTTCTACTTCTTCTATTTTTTTTCTTGGTGACCTTTTTATTCTTTCTCCTTTTACGGCTTACCTTACCACGGACGTCCACAAAAATTCCCTCATCATGATCATTGTGGCTGAAGGAACAATTCAAGATTCGATCGTCCTCCTCAAGCAAGATATCATCAAGTAGTCCAACACCCATTGTATTGTGACTGAATCTAAAAATTTTATCAGCTCTAAATTCTTCAATGAAAGTGCATTTTCCTTCCACAACAATCTCCCACCGAGGATCGGAAGGATCCCTTATATAAAAAACCTGGTGGGCCTGAGACACCAATATGAAAGGATATCCACCCCAACCGATCCGACTCCTATTGACAAGGGTGAACCTAAAATCCTCGGTTCGCTGTCCACTGTTGAAATCAACCCACTAACATTTAAAATTTGCTACTTGCATGGTGACATAGTTAAGCTCCCAGATATCTAAATTGTTCCAAAGTAATAATGATGAACGTACATAGGATTATTACCACTTCTATTCTGAGACACACCCTTATCATCCACTGATTTTGTGGAAAAAGTAAAAACATTGCCATTATACCCTCCATAAGAAAGTACAGTACCAAGTGGTCTACGAGAGAACCATTTAACTTTCATTGGATGATCCCCCACGGCTACGTGATCAAGCAACAATCACGCAAAAGTCCTACTATGTAATTATAAGAACCGAGCTTCATTGAAATTGGGGTTAGCAAATCTAATGGAATCCATGTGAATCTCTATATACAGGATAACATCTTCATGATTGCGAAGAACATAAAGATGAGCAGTACATAAATCTTCCGCGCTAGGACTGAAAAGTTTCCCCTGCCAAACCCTATGACCTTCCAACTGTCCCTCATGTCTATGAGTTGGAACCCCACCCAAATCGAACTCATTCATGTAATCAGTATAAAATACGATGGCCTCCAACGCAACATACAACTGTACAATACTTGTATCAGGCTTGTACCGATTCTTCATGAAATGCTTGAATATTTTCATGTACCTCTCAAATGGTTACATTGACTTCAAAAATAGGACCACAAAGATTTATCTTTTACGCAAGATAAAAGCACAAGTGGACCATAATGTCAAAGAATGAGAGGGGAAAATACATTTCCATCTAGCATAAAACTTCAACGATCATTGTCTGCAAATGGTCAAACTTCGGCACGCTAATGTTTTTGCTACAAATGGACTTGAAAAAAAATATAGATTCTTAATGCACAATCTTACATGGGATGGCAATGACGATCGAATTGGAATGACATTCATTTCCTGTATTAGATTTTGACAATCACGAGACTTTATCCCAACCAACCTTAACTCCTCGACTGACACACAAGTACTGATGTTGGAAGAATATGCGGCTAGGACCTTAACAGTACTAAGGGTCTCACAATATGATTTCTTCTCTAATTGAGAGATAGAATAGCAAGCAAGAGGTAAGTAACCATTTTCACGTGAACTCACTGGCCCTATGTTCTTCTTAATTCCCATCTCAACCAAATCTAACCTAGCCTTAAGCTCATCCTTCGTTTTCTCAGGGGTATTCAACAACGTTCCCACCAAAGAATCACACATATTCTTCTCAATGTGCATGACATCGAGACACTGTCTAGAATCTAAATGCTACCAATACGGCAATCTAAAGAAAATGAAGTATTTATTCCAACTCTCATCCATGGGAACTTAACGTTTCTTCTCCCCAAGGAAATTGGGAAAATTCTTCACAGGTTAAAATATCCGAGTGCCTGTTCGTGCAGCTGGTGCTTCTCTACCCTCTTCTTCCCCATTGAACCATTTTTTCACCAATCGCCATGGATGGTCCTCCGGAAGAAACCTACGATAAAATTGGTATACAATTTTACAACCATGCTTCAATTAGTGGTAATCAATATCCTTCTCACACATGGGACAAGAAAAGTGACCGTTAACTGAGTAACCAGACAAATTATCGTATGCAAGAAAATCATTTATGTGGTGCAAAATAACATTGCTTTCAATGCAAAGTAATCTTCAACACTTCCGTCATATGTTCAACACCCTCATTGAATAGGGTAAAAAAATCCTCAACAAGACGAGCAAGATACATATCTATGTCAATACCCGATTGCTTAGGACCAGAAATCATCACAGATAACAACACATACTTAGGTTTCACTATCAACCATGATGGAAGATTGTAGAAAACCAATATAATTGGCCAAGAGCTATGTGTACCACTCATATTACCAAATGAGTCCATTCATCAGCACATAGGCCAATTCTCAAATTTGGGGTTCTTTGCCAAACTGGGGGTAAAAGACATCAATTGTTTTCCATTGCTCGCCATCCGACGTATGCCTAATCACATCATCAGCCGGTCAATCCATCTCCACGTGCCAATGCAACAATTTCACATCTCCTTACACATTAAAAACTTCTGCAACCAGGGAATGATAGGGAGGTACCACATCACTGTTGCCTGTGTCTCTTTTGTTTGTTTTAGTAACCACTTCCACACCCACTGGAATTGCACCCCTCTTCAATTTGTAGTGAGACTCACCACAAACCCGACATGTTTCTTGATTTTCATCTTCTTTCCCCCGGTACAACATTCAATCATTCAGGCAAGAATGTATTTTTTTTTCAAATTCCAAATGCATCGGACAAAGAATTTTTTTCACTGCATACAACCTATCTGGCATCATGTTACCTTCGAGGAGAAATGCCTAAGCATACAACAAATTCATTATCCTCAAAGTTGCACTAAGTACCGAATGTTTGGAGCCATTGTACAATGGCTTCTCTTTGCCGTCAAGTAAAGCTTGCAATACCTTGTGTTTACCGTTGAACACTCTTGCAATATCCTCCACCATTTTGTTAAATTACGCATTCCCTTCTAATTTATCTTCCACATTCGTGTTACTCAAATCATTCGTCCCAGCCATTTGTACAACTTTCCCATGCCATACCCAATGAGCGTAGCTAGTTTGAAACGCTCTCATCATAAGATGTCCCCACAAATTCTTCCTCCCTAAATACATATCAATTCTACAATCTTTACACGGGCACCGGGCTTGCACTACACTATTTTTTAGATGCATCTTCAAACGCTAACGTAAGAAATGTTTCAATCAATAGCATGTAATTGGGTGATTTTCTAATATCATTACCAGTGAGTTCATTCCAATCCATTATCCTAAAAGTAAATTACAATGCAACCTATTAGCATTATCACAACATTAATCATAACCCACCCGTAACTAACCCAACTACAAACCCTAATTCAAGGTTATATATGTAAAACCCTAATCTCAAGATCCTTTCAAAAAATAAATTTATATAAAACCTACCTTCTTCAATGAAAAATGGTTCTCTTTGATGTATTTACTTTACTTCTTCATCAATGGATTATGAAAAGGAGTAAAACCCGAGGAATGTTTTTGTTTTTTAGAATTCAAAGAAATGGGCACGTTGTTTTTTTATTATATGCAGAATGGGTTCCGAGCTCGGAACGGTTCGGAACCCATTTCCATAAAATATATATTCACTGTGAAACCTGTTCCAAGTTTGGAAAAGGGTCCTCGATCAACTATCCGAGCTCGAAAAGTTAGTCGTCTTTTAAGAAACACGGGATGGAGTCTTTTACATGTTCAGAAGGCAAACTAGGCCCTATTTTGAACTCGGAACTGGTGTGCATTAAAGGTAGTTGTGACTAACTGCCTTTAATTAGGTCTTATCAAAGGTGGTTATAACCAAAACCACCTTTAATTATCAATAATTAAAGGTGGTTATTTGGAAATCGCCTTAATACTCAAAATGACTGCCTTTAATACGTATGTGCTAGTCCAAACCAAGGGTTCGGAACTACTTCACCAAGGGGGTTTTACGGTTAAGGGGTTGCCTCTACTAGTTCGAAGGACATTAAAATTGCACTAAAATGTAACTTAATCAGTTTAGAGGACCCAAATAATTTTCATAACGTCTCAATAGGATAATGAAAACAGGATCTTAATGCTCTACGTGAGAAATTTGAGTTGGCCCAATTCTAAGTATCAACTCCTGAAGGAATATATCAATGCTGCTAATGGTTCAAAGATTCAGGAAGAATCAGGAAGTTCATGTTCAGAAAATGCATGTTCAAAATGTTGGCGCCAAATTCAAATGAAGTTGGTGGAAATCGTTTCTTAAAAAACTGATCACTTTTTCTTTTATGTTTTGGTTGTTAGGACACTTGTATAGATCATTAGTTAGTTAGTTTTTTTTTAGATATTTGGTAGATGATTTTTGTATATATAGCTGTTGTACATTTCTCATTTGGTTAAGTTAATCAATCAAAATTTCTCTCAGTTTTCTTAACTGAATCTTCCGATCTACTGATCGTAGAGCTCTTTTTGAGTTTTGTTTTCATGCTAAACCACCACGATTTCTTAATGGTACCAGAGTTCTTAGGATCTCAATCCAACATTTTTTGAAAAAATCTTTGAAAAACATAATATGGTGATCAAGATGAGCACTGGATCTATAAATGTTGAAGGAAGGAATGATCCTTGTGCTGCTTATGCTGAAGGTTTTGTGAGAATCAAGCCAGATGGTTACTGCAAGCCTTTTGATAGTTCTTATCTCTTGATATAGAAGAATTATGTGATCTGGGGAGAGGCAATGGTTACTGCACTTTCAACAAGAAGAAAATTGAAGTTCATCACTAGAGAATTACCAAAGCCTATAGCAAACTCTCCAATGATTCAGATCTGGATGAAGGGAAATTTAAAAACTGTTTTGGGGATTCGAAACTCGAACTTAAACTACAAGAAACAAGACCTTTTACCTCGGTTGTACATAAATTTTTACCTCGGTTTTTAGTCACAAAAAAACCGAGGTAAATACCGCTGTAATAAAAAGTACCTTGTACCTTGATTTTTTATCGACGTCGGCAGGTTTGTCGGTCTATACAAGAAGGCCTATGATAGGATACCATAGCTGCGACATTGTTTAGATCGACATTGCCGTGCATAAGGATTGAAATTGTTGATACAAGAAGGTAGATGATGGGACAAGTATCGCAGCGACATCGTCCTTAGTAACGTTGAGGATAAATAACAGCGACATCGTAGAAGCTCATATGCAACATCAGATGCTCCTGTCTCGTCGTCTGCCTGTTGACGTGGAAGGAAAACAAATATGAAGTAGTTTTGAATGACCAATGTCGAAAAAAAAATGATGTCGAGTTATGCGACATCAGTAAGGTGTCGTTTTCTTATCGATTTGTGCAACATTGCAGATTATTCGTGGAGACATCGGTTCTCAAAAAATATTTTAATATTTAACATTTGAGTACACAAAGAATCGTTTGTCGATAGCCGTTACATATTATTTAATATCCCATAACTCCTGAAATGATTAAACATCATACAACAATCAATTGTTGTTCAATTAATGTGAGAATGAATGATAATACAAGGAACCCACCAAACTAGCTAGAACATATATTAAAAAATTTTAATATATTAAAATACACAAGGTTGATATGAAATTGAAACATTAATTGTATTGAACCTCCATTACACGCTGAAAGTCGTTCGATAGCTCTCTTTGACCTATTACAACCAATACACATGAATCAAAATTTATGTTAGAACTGGGAATTCCACAAATGATGTACACATAATATAGCCATACACAAATGACATTAATCATAACATGGAAAAAGTACTTGATCTGCTGAAAAGCGATGTCGCATGTAGGAGAGACCAAAATCTCAATATCCGACAGAGGAGTGACGCCGGGCATTCATAGATATTTCAATCATATCCTAGCCTATGCAACGTCGGTCAATGTTATGTCTCATATCATATAGGTTGCACTTTCAATATGTTCTCATACGAAGATGAGATTATTGTCCACAATTAGCCGTAATCTAAGCCATTTTCTCACACCTTACAAACATGGCATTATCTTGGAAACACAAACAATATAAACTTTATAACATGTAACACAATCATCATATTTCGTAGTGAATATTCAATCATTGATCAATGAGAAATAAACATCTATAAGATATATGGTAAGAAAATTGCTAAATGGGCATGAAATGGATGGATAACTACCTCAATTAATTTGAACCGAGGTACTCCATCCTCAAATGCTTGAGAGCAGCAATTTTATTGAGCTCTTTAATGGTTGTAATGGTGTGAATGGAAAGGATGGTGTGGAGTTGGGTTTGGAGGAAGTGTTTTGGAGATGGAAAATGAGTGTTGTGCTGAATATTGTTGACATGAAAAAGGGATGGGGGAAATTTTGGTTCAAATTTTTGGTTCAAATTTTTTGCTCAAATTTTCGGTTCCTGCTGGAAAATTCAAGTCTACCAACATTGATAGGAGGTCGGTTAGGGTTTGTTTTATGCAACACATTTGCGACATTGCATATAAGGGTCACAATATAAATTTTGAAAAGTATCGTAAAATATAGCTTTTTAAGATTGCGGCCCCTTCCGACGACCCGTTTATGCCCAAATTGGAATAATATTGTTCTTAAAATGTGAATAACAAATTGTTATCTCCAATTTTGCATTTCAACTTCTCCCACTTTCTTGGAGGGACCTAATTGCAAAAAATAAAAAGTTCACCGGTTGTCCCAAACTCGATTACGATTGTCCCAATTTTTTTTTGTCATCCATTGTCAAACTTACACTAACCGGGAGTAATAAAGAACATGTTCTTATTCCACATAGACTTCCACAAGTTCTTTCGAATGACCCTTGTATACTTATAAGTAATCATCTACAATTTACTCTAGACCATGTACTAGCACTTTTTAAAATTTAATGGATGGAATTTTATTATCTTTTTATTTTATAAAAAACCAAGAGTATAAAATTTCATGTGATTCTATGTGGTGAAAATTATCGTTCTAATAACGCTTATCGTAAGGGTATTAATGGAATATTAACAAAAATGATGGAAGATTACCCCAGTTTGCATCCCTCTTAGACAGTACGCATAATCTACATATCAAACATTTGTCCTTATGTTTTGGTGCAGAGTTCTAAAGAATGCTTAACATGCAGGGAAGCTTGGGTCATAGTGTAATTTTTGCAAAGTTTTGTCATGTACTGTCTGTGAAGATTTTGGGCCCGTTCCATTGATCCATGTATGACCAAATTGGAACATCATGGTCGTGAATTGGTGAATCAGATAAATGTGTCTTCAAGTTTGCATTTTGATTTCTCCCACTTTGTTGGAGGGACCTAAGTGCAAAAAATGAAAGAGTACAATGACGGTCCCAAAATCAATTACAATCATTCCGGAAGGGGCCTTTGCCATCCCCAGTAAAACTTATAATCCTTAAAAGTGAGAAAGAAACTTGCATGATCCTACACAGACTTCAACAAGATATTCCGATTAACCCTTGCATATCATCTACACTTTACTCTAGACCATGTACCAACACTTTAAAAAGATTGATGGACGGAATTTCATTATCTTTTAAATTCATTTAAAAAAAGAATGTGTAATTTTGTGTGATTCTATGTGGTGGAATTTATCATTCTAATAACAATTATCATAAGAGTATTAGTGGAATACTAATAGAAACGAGGGACAAATATCCCCGTTCCTTGATACCTATATTGGCACAACATGATTGTGACATTGTGATTTAAATAATTAGGTATCTCTAATTTTCTTTTCGTCCTCTTCCACCTTCTCGGAGGGACCTAAGTGTAAAAAGCTGTAAAGTTCACCGGTTGTGCTAATATTGAACCGGACATTAATAAAGTTCATGGACATTTATAAATTTCAATCATTAGTTTCTAATACACTATTAACCGTTATGAAGGTCAATTATGTCTGTTTTGATCAAACGCGGACCTATTTGCTATGCTAATGGGCTGAAATTGTAAGGCCCGCTTTTAGGTAAGTCGATGTCGCTCATACGTTGGTTAGATGTTGCAAAAAATTATTGATATGTGACGTCACACATGCTAAAGGTGGAATTCAAAAGGGTAAATTTATTTCATTTTGGACAAATGCGGGCCCATTTGCTATGCTAGTGGGCTAAAATTGTGAGGCCCACATTTAGGTTAGTCGATGTTGCTCATACGTCAATTCAATAGCGATAAGGTTAACTGATATGCGACATCGCACCGAAAGGGGTAGAATTCAGAACAGTTTATAACGACTATATATATGAAGTCCACCTCATAAATCACTTCAAACATTCAACTTTCCATCGAATTTCAACAGTCCCTTAACCCATTTTCTCAAAGGCATGGTTTCTAGATTCTCTAGATTACTTTGTTTTTTTGTATTTTCCTTAAATTGTTATGTATGTGGTGTGTGAATGTGTTCTTTGTTTTCTATTTTGATGTTTCTATGGATTAGGGTTCTAGGGTATACGAATTTCGGTTTATATATTGCGGTTTTCTTTTTTCTATTTTCTATTTTTCGTTTTCTCTATTTTTCTGCTACTATTAGTGAATCTTCTAGGTTTGAATGTGACATTGCTGGTTCTTCAATCCTCCTTCATTTGGAGAGATCATCGTGCGATGTCGCTCATGCATATTTTTTGTTGTTATTCTTGTATGAGACGCCGCACCTGTCTTGGTTAACCAATCAGTTTTACCAATTTAGGAGCAACATCACTACAACATGTCGACCTTGGAATTATGTTGGACCAACAATATAGAAACGTCGCTTGTTCATGTCGGCCAAGTCATATTTTGGACCGATATGTATGTACGACAACTAGCTAACTTAAAATATTAATTGAACTAATTTCTATCGAACCATTTTCTATCATAATATTTATCATCCATGACAGTATGAATTTCAAGAATCATGGCTAACAATGATGGTTCGAGTAGCCGTTCCCCAATTCAAGTGAGCAATTTTTTTGTTTAGATTTAAATTCCTTTTATTTTATTAAATATATTCTAATTTTAATTTTAATAATTTCATTGACCATTGAAGATCCGTAGCGATTTGGATGAGCATTCACAGACTATATTCAGTGATACCATTTCACCCTTTGTCCGCACTCTGACCCAGATGAACTTTGGTTCAATTCCTTGTTTTGTAAGTTCTCCTTGTTACACATTTATTTTATTTTCAAATAGCTTTTTCTCTAGATTATTTTCATACGTACTAAATGTGGTTTTCTTTTTTATAATTTAGTATGTCCTTAGCCAGATTGTGGAACTTCTACCGTTGGTCAAGACGCCCGTTGTGTTAAGGTGCAACGGTATGGAATATAACATGCACTACTTGGGGAACAGGAGGCTCAAGACTCTGACCCTAATATGTTTTAGCCAGTTTCTTGATGCATAGGAACTTGAGATTGAGGACACCCTCTAATTCAAGTTGCTAGATTGTTAGGCTGATAGTTTTTACTCGTATCGATCTTCCCCGCGGATTTTAGTTGTACTGCTTAGACTTTTGAACATTTTTTTTAAATTATTCAAATTTGGAACAATATTTATTTTAATCTATTTTAATTTTTAATCTATAATTAGTGAATCCTTAATATTTAACCTAACATATAACCAATTTTATAATATTACGATCATTAAAAAAACTCGAATAGACTTTTGTGTAATGAATAATTTGTTTCAATCATTCTGAAACTAGAAAATATTTGTTACGATCAATATTTTTAAATATATTTGAACTGTTGACTGACTAGCCTGTGGGCTGAAACTGTTAGGCCCATATGAACGTGCGATGTTGGTAATTTGTCGATTCTGTATTGCCTTGACTGACATAGGCGTAATGTCACTCTATGTGAGGTGGAGGTCACAAGGGTCTAAAACGATGTCACACTGAAATAGCAATAAATATGAGGTCCCTCACAATCAGTTATGTTCACAAGTTTCCCTCGAATTCTAACAGTCTCCCACCATCCCTTCTCCTCTCTCTTGTCAAAGGTATGGTTTTTCTACTCTTCCAACCAAAATTTCAAGAATTGTTACCTTACATTGTTCGATCCATGGTCTGTGAATGTGTTGTGTTCTTACTAAAATCTATTAGACTGTGAAGTTTCCTTAAATGTAAATCTAGGTACTATATTTTGGTATGGTTTTGGATGTTTTTCAGTAAATATCTGTTAAAGAATAATTTTTTCAGGGTTTCTGTGTTTTTTCCCACAGATACCTCTTATGCATGCAATGCCGACCACCTATCGGTTACATGTCGGTTGATCCAAATGATGTACGACGTCATACATTTATATGTCAAGGAATATGTATGAGACGTCACACCTATTTTGGTCTGACCATTGGTGTAACCAATTTGTTATCGATGTCGCATACATGCATTTCAGCTCGCTGTTAATTTGTAAATGTAAACTTATTTCTGCTTCGGTCCATTATTTGGTTTAGTCAACAATGGAGAGATGTTGCCTGTACATGTATACCAAGTCACTGATTTGGACGGACATGTATCTGCAATGTATGGCCAACATCACTCTATGCATTTCCGTGTCCAGTTTGCCCTGCAAATTTTCATTTTTTTAAGGCTAATGGCTAGTGAAGGATCCTCAAGTGGCCTCTTTTTCCATGTCTTTTACCATTTGACATATATATTTACTAATACTTCTTCACACTTTACCACAATTAATATTTCTTTGTTTTCATACAGTTCTCTGCACAACAGAGAAAATCCAGAGCCTCTTGTGAACAACCTTGAACATCATACTATGGTTGCTGATAGCCTACACTTCCACAATACTCTAAAACATCATTACTTTGGGAAACACCCAAATTTTAAGACAGTTTAAATTAATATTATTATGTTAATTGCATATATATATTCTAATGATTTTTTTTGTGATTTAGTACATCTCAAGGGAGTTGTTACCACTCGTGCCAACTAAGAAGACCCATGTTGCTCTGAGGTGCTATAGGAGAGAGTGACGTATGAACAACTCAAGGGGTAGGAAGATCAAGGCCCTGTTCCTAATGCATTTTGGTGAGTTCCATTCTGGAAAGTACCTACGCATAGGGGACACCTTGTTCTTAGAGGTGATAGAAGCTGGGGGGGAATCATTGTCAAATTCATCATAACCGAACTGATTGAGTTTATTGTAACTTCTGTTATGGTGGAACTCTAAGAAAATTCTTATTCTAATTTATGTACTTTTTCTAAGGATATTTTCATGGATTTTCACCTTAATTGAAAATTATATAATTAACGTTTGTGGTTTTCCCTCTTATTCTACCATTTTCAATAAGAATGTAACAAAACTAACCTTCTTAAATTTTTAAATAATAGTTCTTCATTTTCCAAAGTCCATCCTTTTCTACTTAACCTATCTTTTACATATTCACGACGTCGGTCATCAATCGCATAACGTGTCGATGGGAACGACATATCATACAATTTTAGATGGCTTTTTGAAACAACATATGCGACATCGCATGCTATATAGTAACATTATTTACTTAGTTTTTTAAAATCTTTAACTTCGGTTAATATAATAACTGAGGTAAAAAAAACATATTATTTACCTCAGTTTTCTATAACTGAGGTAAAATTGTTATTTACTTAGAAAAACATAACCGAGGTAAAAGAACTTTTTACCTCGGTTATTTGACCTAAGCCAAAAAACCGAGGTAAAGGGGGGAAAAGTAATAGGTCCAATTACTTGTAGTGTTAAGGTATCAGATACTAGCGTTGTATCCATTACCTACTGTTGAAAAGGCATATTCTCTATTTAGTGAGCAGGAGAAACAAAAAAGTGTGCAAAGTAACATGATGAAGAGTATTAATCAGTCAACAGCAATGCTTGTAACGTATGGATCATGACAAAACAATGTAGGGAGATTTGGTCAGAAAAAGAAAGATGCAGAGGCAAATAAGTTACTGAAATGTGACTATTACCACAGAAATTGAATTTGAAAAATTCTTTTTTCAAGTTTAGTGGAAATTCTGATTGGTGGCCGGACATGTAAAGTGAAGGGAAAACCTTATGCAAATGCAGCCACTGCTTCAGGTTTTGTAGAGGAACCTGAGCAGGTTGCACCTGGAACATTGTTTGAGGGTGGAAAGAGCAAGGGCATTGCTAATATGTAGGCTAGGATTGCAAACATGATTCAGATGGAATTTGGGAAGCTAGTAAAAGGGAAAGGACAGGATCAAAGTACCAAATTCGGAGACATGATCAATATTTCTTATCTGGATTTCTCAGGTAGTCTGATAACTCATTTTGCTAATGCTGCTACCTTTTTTGAGAGCGATGATTGGATTTTAGACAGTGGTTCTACTTCACATATGTGTAGTACTCTTTCTTTGTTTGAAACACTTCACTGAGTCACACATAAAATACCAATCCTTTTGCCAGATCATTCAAAAGTTTCCATCCATGCCATAGGAATTGTCAAGCTGAATAACCATCTTAAACTAATGAATTGTCTTTTCGTGTATCATTGAGGACCACAAGACTAATTCAGCATTAGGAATTGCAACTAAAATCAATGGTTTATACATTCTGAACAAGAAATCTTTTCAAACTGAAGTTATCAAGAAATATATAGCTTCACTTAAGCTAGATAGTTTAATAGTTAATTCAACACTTAATTTTGTACAATGTTATTCTGATAATGATTTAGAAATTCTATACAATAAGCTAGGCCATCATTCTGATATTGTATTGAAGAATATGAATCTTCTAAACATGAATAATAAATGTGGCATTTCTGTGGATTATTAGCATGTTGAATAACAACATCACAATTTTGTTCACCAGAGAATTCAGCTGAGGTTTAGACATATTATCAGCTTGAACAATAGCATAAGAAATATGTTCAGTAGACAATCAAACGAGAGCTTTAAACTTATTGTCATCAGTAGACACAACATTAGATAGATCAGTCAACACCATCAGAAGAGGCATGGTGAACATTAACATCGAAATTTCCATTAAGAGATAGAGTCATTGAATGAACCTATTTTTCTTTTTGAGCAGGATTTATCATATTTCTAATTTTGTGTTACCATTTCTATAGTTTCCTTATTCAGTGAACCTAAGTCTTTCTCAGGATGTACATTTAGGTTAGCTTTATTCTTATTCGCAGGAACATATATATTTTCTGGTAAAATAAGATCCGAAGATGATGGATTCATTCCATTACCCGTTGGCCTTCTTTGTCCGTCTTTGGAATGAGCCACGTCACCTGTTCTTTTAGTGGATGTTTCTGAATGTCTCCAAGCATGCGGAGTGGATAGACCGTTGGCATTCCTGCAAGAAGAAGTGAGATGGCCTAGCTTGAGGCAGTTAGAGCAATAGTCGTGTATGCCTTCATATTCAACATATTGCCAGAATCCTAACTCTCTATAATCTATCCAGACTTTCTCTAACAAAGGTTTAGTGATGGCTTACTTAACACACACTTTAGGAACATGAGGTCTAGAATGATTAAGTGTGGCATTGTCTACATTTATTGGTTTTTTTGTAAAATCCCTATGGACATTATATCCCATTCATCATATAATTGCTGAGGAAAACCATACCTGGATAACCAGACTGGGACAATAGGAGAATTAGCATTAGGATTAATGCTTGGAACCCATTTGGTAATAGGAAGAGAATAGGGTCCAAAATTCCAAACCTTGTGGAGCCAACAACGCTAATAGTCTTCTGAAAATGCAAAATTAATCAATACCTGATAATTGTTTAGTAGATTGATCTCTGTATGGCCTTTAAAACCAGCAGTTTGGAAGTCCTTATGCAGTCGCTCCAGTTGAGGTCTACTTCGAGCAAATATACCAATTAGGGTCCACCTTAGAGGAGCTTCTAGAATTTCACATTCCTAAATTGCGAACCTCAATCCGAGCTCTCCAAGATGATTAATTATTTTCTTTGGATTGACTGGAGTTATGGGTGATATCTTCTTTGTTTCTGGATAGAACACTATAAGAAGTTCATTACAGAGGGCTTTGGTTTAAGAGAAAGAGAGTTTTGGATCCGACAGCGGCTCTACTATCACGGCGTTACCAGAGAAGTAAGCTGGTGAGAGAGATGGTAAGGTGGTAGGGTTTCGTCCAAAATCGCCTCAGAGCGGGATCAGAAAAATTAATTTTATTCTTATTAAAAATCAGGTAGTATTAATTATTGTAACAATACATCATTTATTGATGTACTTTTCCCTTTTTATATTGTTGTATCTATTTGATTCTCTATCATATATATATGTATGTATGTATGTATTCATAACATGGCTAATATCTTTATAAGAGAGGATGTTGTAACATCATGAGATTAGTTTATCTCTCTTTTTGTGACACTCCTGAAATGTTTATAGAGTTTGCTAGTAATCTAGCATTGGTTATTGTGGTTGTTGGCAAAATATAGATTCAATAATCAAGTATTGTGTATGATCTCAAGTTTTTAAAACAAGTAAGGAATTACACAATGCATTTGAAAATATAATAAAAGGTTTTGGACAGTGCCATACACATTCTATATTACAAATGGAAAAAATGTAACAAACATGCACGTGTTAACTAAATACGTGCAAAATAATTGGAAGTCAATTTCAATATAGGCCTAAAAAGTGCAAGCTGAAGAATGGTCGGGATTAGTTTTAGGATTATAATTAAGATCACAGATATCTTTATTCGTTTCTTTACTTTCCATTCCTTAAAAAGTAAAAAAAAATAGACACAGTTCCTGACATTAATTATTCATATTTTTAGTGTGTATCGATGATTAAAATTAACAATACAAAATTTATATTTCTATACTTTTTTTTGAAATTAAATTAATGATGTAAAATGATTTTATCCCTTATTCACTACAACAAACAACACCTATTACCTCGGTTTTTCAGGCCTTTTTACCTCGGTTTTTTGCCCCTAAAAGACCGAAGTAAATGTGGCTATAGAAAAAGGTTAGTTTTTACATCTGTTCAAAACCGAGGTAAAAAGTCATTTTTACCTTGGCTTTTGATGAAAATGATGACAATGATGAGGTCAATGCAAAATTGCTACGCGTTTGAGGGTTGTTGACCTCATATTCAACTACAAAGTCGTATAGCTCGACGTCGTTCATATTTTTTGCGATGTTGTAATTAATCATATTCGAGATTGCATCATGAGGTTTCGAGTTCACAGACTAAGATTTATTTACAGTTGTATTCAACCGTTGTAAATAATATTTTCTGACGTCAGCTTTAATCCAAAATAACCGTAGTTAATTCATGAGTTGGGAATGTTAATGATCGATAGTATTGTGAATTCACAAATATCGATGTTGTATGATTCTAATTGACGAGGTCATTCACCGTCGCCAAAATTGCATATTTTTTTAACCGACTTTGGAGACTTAGATTTTTAACTTTGGTCGTGAAAAACTGTTAATGAAATGTTTTTTCTTCGGGTGTTTGGGAATAATATCCGCAGTTATAAACCATAGGACGAACTATGTGTCCGCGATGTTGTATTGAAAGAATACAATGTTGATATGCCTATGATATTTGAGAACGCTACGTGCTTCAAGGTACGATGTCGCCAGTTGACCTATTCTGTCGGTAAACCAACAATTTTTACATGTGACCTCGCAGTATTTAGTTCTTCTTCACTGAACTGTCTATTTAAGTGTGAGAAGTTGGACCTAATATTAATAACATAAATAAAATATTTCACAAATAGAACACCCGAAGTCAAACACCCTATCAGCTTGAATCTAACTACACCATTCAAGAAGGCTTAATGACATGAACGAGAAGCGCCGCATCATTCATACACTTATAGTATGTTAACAAAATTCTCACAAAATGAACTAAACCACTGATACTCCTAGCTAGAGATCTATATCAAGGTGTCCAAAAATACCTTGGAAAGTATCAATGGGCATTTTGTAGAATGATGCTCTCACAAAAACAAAACAACCTATTCCAACTTTCTCATGTCGTAGTTGGGTTAAGAAAATATTTCAAACTTCTTACAATCATAAAGTTTGCACAACTGTCTCATACTTCTTCTAACTGCTTGATGGTGTATGGTTCTTTGTCCTCGTTACAATACTACAACAGAGGAATAATGTCATAAAAGCTACATAAGTTGTGCAAACTCATATGATGTTATTGATTAGATTTAAGGGGTGAGAATAATAGATACCGTTTGAAGATCTAATTGATTCTCCCTCACTTCCATGACCACTTCCTTCATCAACTGCATGCAATAGTAACCGCTTTCCCATGTGGCCATTTGTTTCTTATGCTAGTCGATCGGACAAATTGTACACAAACACACTGATTTTGGATCATCGTAACTTGGTCATTTTGGATCATCGTTGGGAAAAGAAGCCCTATACACTCTTTCAATTTGGAAATGGATTGTACACGAAGGAGCCTGTAAACATGGTTAGTCTTGCTTGCTCGAAGCCGGACACAATAAGTATTCTGTTGGCTTAGGTTAGGGTGATGAATTTATAGTTACACAAAATTTAGTTGCTTCACTGGTGGTGGTAGATTATAGAAATTGAACAATGATACCAAATCCTCCTTCTCGATAATGGCATCTACCTTCACTACAAGAAACAACACCTATCACGTTGCCCATTTTACCTTGGTTTTTTCCTTAACACCAAAAAACTGAGGAAAAAAGTTCTTTTACCTCGGTTTGTATTTTTTTTGAAGTAAAACTTTTTTTACCTCAATTAAAAAAACTGAGGTAAATAATTGGTTTTTTACTTTGGTTAATATAATAACCAAAGTAAAATATCAAAAACCAAGGTAAATAATATGACTGAGTAGCCTGCTACACCGGACTTTGATGTTGTAGAAGCTGGGCCGATTTCGCATAATACGTCATGTCTAGAGATACAATTGCAAATGACATTGCGATGTCGTACACGTGAACTTTTCAGTGATAGAAAAGAAACCTTCCCTAATTCGTACACGATCCAGTACCCCCTTTGTTCGATGTTTATAAATCACCGGGGCAACAAATGATTTATTAAACATTGCTCACATGAAGTCACACATATAAACATGTACAATTATTTACATGATGTTAAAATAAGATACTTAATTAATTAATTAAGAAAAATGCAGGCATGAGAATATCCTTACAAGTACATATATTCGAATTTTAAATTGTCTTTGTTCACACATAACATAAATTACAATAAACTTAATCAGTTAAAACAATGATGACCTTGAAGATGATTGGTACTCTATCATCTATCATATCAAAGAACAAGCTGTCCTCGATGGGTATGCTGATTCCCCAAAGGAACTCGCTGAAACCCTTTGGGGAATGAACCTTCGTCTTCCCACCCACCAAGTAGTCCATATGACAGTCTGTCCCATAGCACCTCAACACTACAGGGGTCTTCTCATTCGGTAGGTGTTGTACAAATTCCCTCGGGATGTACTAAGTCATAGTAACAAATATTGATTAGAATTATGAATGTATATGTATCTACATATGCATTTGTCTACAAATAAAATTAATTCAAGTGCTTTACCAAAGTTGGTATTTTCCCAACGTTGAGTTGCTTCAAAGTGCACTTAACATGTGGCTATCAATAGCCACAAATGATGTTCAACGTCGAAGAAAAAAGGCCCTAGGTACCTCCGCTGTGCAGTGAACTATACGATAACCAAATAGTACTAGTTGTTAAAAGGTGTGTAGTTGTGTACTTGTTTGAATACATATTTATATAGGTGAAACATCTGAAAAAAAAGGTGGATTAGAATATCCTTCGCCAGCCATTAGTCCTGCATCATATGTGGAAATGTTAAGTGCAAAAATAGTGTATGAAATGCAGTGTGTGACGTCAGACACTCCGTTGCTCTTCCACGTTGGTCCCATACAGTGGGTTAGCCAACATTGGTTAGTGATGTAAATAAGTTTTTGGTCAAATTAACAAGTCTAGAGAGTCATAAGTAAAGCCGCATGCCGTGAAAAATAAGTCACTCAACTAATTAATGTATGAAGTCACTTTATTGCCGCATGTTCTTAGTTGTAACAGATTATGCACCGAGGTCGCATATGTCAGAGACTGCAACAATAGGAAATGCACAAAGCCAGAATAATTTAAGATTTGTAAACATCACAATAAAATCAAACCATTTGGAAACATACCAAAACATTGTATCGCCGAATTGTAACGTATGAATTTGGAAACAATTTCACATTCCACAGATCAAACATAGCAAAGTAACATTACAAATTAAACAAGTGTATTAGGGAATTATAATATCCATACCTTTTTCCAAGGGAGAAGAGAAGGGCAGGAGGAAGCTATAGACCATTGGAATTCGTGGGAAATTTTTGGATATATGGTTAATGTTTCTATTAGGGTTCCCCTATTCATACTCTTTTATTACCGACGTCATATTGAACTGCCCCAAACTAAGTGATATCAGATATATTTTCAGTTATGCAGATTTGTTGTCGATCAAATAGCAGCGTCAATTAAATCCAGTCTTATCCCTGAAGTTGTACGATTTCGCACGCCACTCGGCCTAACCGACATGATATCCTTTATTTCGCGACATAGCACAATTGAATGGGCCCGTTAATAATAGTCCCTCATCACATAATTAAATAAATTTTGTTTGATAGGGCAGGAGAAGAACGGTTACAAGATACGTTGTTCTGGATTACCATAAAATTTAAGATACGTTGTTATGGATTTTAATACATTGGTTTAGAAAAAAATATTATAAACTCAATCATTAGTCACATCCATGGGGAAGAATGGTTACATTAAATACTACAGGCCCAGCACCATTTACGATTTAAAGTAGTGTGTCCCCCATCACGAGTTCCTCCTCATCAAGAAATTTACTCCACCCCTTAGGGGTGAGGGTCATGTACCTCTAGGCCCCTGAGTAGTGCATCTCATACACCCTTCCATTACAACGCAGCACGATGGGGGTCTTGTATGGAGGTAGGAGCTCTAAAATGTGTGCTGGAACATAAAGATTGATAAACAAATTACAACATTTAGTAAATATGAAAGTAAGTTGTAGAGAAAATGCATTGAAAATATAATACATCATGTCTGACAAAGGGTTAGGGCTTTCCAAAATTGGAATGGAACCAAAGTTTGTCCTAGTGAGCGTGTGAATGAAGTGAGTAATAACTTCTTGGGTTGATGTCCTTGGACGACGATCAATGTGAATCACTAGAGATCTGCATTTTGACAATTTGAAAATTTTAATGTTATACTTTGAACAAAAATTGAGGCTAAAAAAGAATTTTAATCGGAACAACAAATGACTTGCCTCGATCGGGGCATGTCTACAAGAACCAAGACTGTTAGACATGATCTCTGAAAATAGATAAGAAATGGTGAATTTAATCCTTCGTGTGTCCCACATACATTATATAGGATACACTAGTAATCAAAGTCAATGACACGTCGACGGCAAGTCGATTGAACCGATATGTTGAAGAAACGCATGCGACATTGTTAACAAAGAGGGTTAAGAAAGCAAAGTGTAAGTGACCTCGCTAACGGTTTGACCTAGACAAAATCATGACCGATGTATAAGCGATGTCGCCAGTAGGATTTACAGACCCAATACACGACACAAATACTAGGGCATGAGATGGTTAGAAACTAAATATTATGGATGGTTAACTGACAACTTAAGAACTAAAATCCTTCTATCTAGAGCAAAAATTCACAGAAATTTGAATAAAAAAAACAAACAACAAAATGGAATTGGAGAAACATATGCATATTAAAATTTATGATAAAATATTTTTAAAAAAAGGTAAACTAGGGAATCAAGAGAGCATACCTTTGTGAAGAAAGGGTTAGTGAGTGCAGAGAATCGCGTAGAATATGATTGTTTGAAGTGAATGATGTGTCCATTTTATGTGCATAATTTAGCACTTTTTGGGGTCACTTTTGTGCTCTTTTATTATTAAGAGCTTGTTTTTTATCTTGAAATTCTCTTAGGAGGGGTAAGAGAAACTTTACGCTCTTATACCTCTTCTAAGTGGATTTTGCGTGACAAAGGAAGAACATGGAGGCTTGAAGACTGGAGGCCATTGAAGATCACTTTTCATAGACTTTGAAGACTTGCTTCAAAGACATGAAAAATTGAAGAATAGAGGCTGTCGAAGACCATTTTTGAAGACATTGAAGACTTTATTCAAAAAGTAGAACCTAACCTTTTCTATTTCATACTATAAATAGTACTCTTTCCTCTCATTCATATCTTCTTCTCCCAGCTTTTTGGTACTATTCTAACCCTATTTTTTCACCATTTTTCACCTTTTAATTCTCTTGTATTATGTTTGGTTTTTTAGCACTAATTAGTATGAACTCTTGTAGCTAAATCTAGTTCTTGGGAGAAATTGACCAAGGCTTCAAAGCCCATATCTTAAGAACAAATTGTAGTCTATTTTGTACTCTTACTATTATGCATTTATGGAGCATTCAATGTGTTTGTTAATGTCATTAATGTTCTTGAAAACTTGAGTATATGAAGTACTTGTATGATATGCTTGTTCGGGTTTGGGGAAATGGGTTGATTTCCCCTTTTCTTGATAGGAAATCCAAGAGTATGATTTAGAGCTTTTGATTGTGTTGATGAATTGATAATTGCTAGATGAATAAGATGATGTTGAACTCTTTGTCATGTTTGTTTCTTGTAGCAAATGAGAGAAGTCTATGAAGGTCGATCGTTCTTGACTAATCTTGTGTAAATGCATGAATTGGTTAAATTCTTAGACACGGTGTAGTGTTTTTTAAGTGTTGCCAAGCTTGTTGATTCTTCATGCCGAATGCCATCAATGAGATACTTTTAGTCGTGTTTCAACTATGGGAGTTATTGGTGAGGTTTGACAAGAGATGTCGAACTCACTCTTAAAAACTATAAACTAAGAAGAATAGAAGTTTAGTCTTAACAAGTAGTGAAAGTGCTAAATAGGTTGTATGTTCAATGATGGATAAGAGGCTTGGAAGTGGAAGTCAATTGTGCCCAAGGTTCCATTAATTGTTGTTTTAATCTTGTCTTTAGTTGTTGTTGCTTGATTAGCATAGTTCTTTTGCTTTGCTAAATGTTGTCTTTCAATTTCATAATTTAGGATCAAAAACCAACCAACACGCCCCCCCCCCCCCTTTTACTTTCTTTTATATGTATCTATGAATGTATATTCCTAGTTTTCTCTTATATATGTTTAAACACTTGAAAAGATCCCTATTGGGAGAGGTTAAAGAAACTTCTCACAAGTTGTCCTTACCACGGTTATTTGGAGTAGGGTTTGGTCTATTACTTCAACAATGGTCTTTAGTTCTTATGGTGGCACCCTTGGGAATAGGATGTCATCCAAGGCTATGAAATTGTATGGGGAGCTAGCGGAATAATCAAGGAACTTTTGCTCAAGGGTCAATTTGAGAAGGAGAAATCCAATAGCCACAAGTGACTCTTCCAATAGTGGGAAGCTTCAGGACCAAGTCTCGGCCCTTGCATCTATGGTGAAATCATTGATGACGAAGCCTGGAAATGCGCCATATTTTAAATCATGTAAATTTGTTACTTGGAGCATCCTACGGACACTTGCCCTACTTTTCAAGTGGACTATGCCGAGGAGGTGAGTTCCATGAGGTATCAAGAAAATCAAGGCTACCATGTCAACCAAGGATATCAATATGGGCAAGGCTACCAAGGTCACCAAGGCTACCAAGGTTATCAAGGGTACCAAAACCGGCCATACAATTCAGGAAATTGTGATAACCCAAACCTCCGGTATGGAAATGCTTAAGGAAGCCAAAACCCTCAACCATATCGGCCTCATCAGCAACAATATAGGCCACCTCAACAACAATTTCAAAGGCTCTAAGACAAACCCCGAGACCAAGGGGAGAGCTCGGGTTAACGAAAGATGAGGTGATGCAAGCCATTCACCGGTTAGGCATGTGCACGGAGAAAAGTGAAAATATTTCAAGATGAAGCCAAGGCAAGCATCAAGAACTTGGAAACTCAAGTGAGCCAAATAACTCAAGTGGTGAATTGGATGGAGACTTGAGAAAAAGGGTAAACTACCCTCCCGACCGGAGTTTAACCCCGACAAAATGCTAGTGCTATCGTTTTGAGAAGTGGTAGAGAGGTTGGCACTTCCCCGGGTAATGAAACTATTGAAGAGAAGCCTATGAGGATTGAGGTGTTTGAAGAAAAGGTTGAGAAAGAAGAAGACCATGAGAAAGAGGCCGAGGAGTTTGCCAAAAAGAACAAGGAAGAAGAAATCGAGGTGGAGACATTTGTGCCAAGACCAAAGTCAACCTCCATTCTGGAACCTCCATCTGCCCCTCATAAAAAAAGCAAAGATGATGGTGATTCCTCCATACGTACCGGACCCTCCATTTCCGGAAGCTTTGAAAGACAAAAAGAGGAAGGAGAACAACAAGGACATCTACAAAGTCTTTCGTAGATGTGAGGTAAATATCCCACTTTTGAATTCCATTGAACAAATTCCTAGATATGATAAATTTCTCAAGGAATTATGTGTTGTGAATAGAAAACAAAGGGCCAAAAATAAGTTGAAAAATGGAAAAAGTGAGCATGTTTCCGCCTTGTGCCAAAAAGAGCTACCCCCTAAGTGTAGCAATCCTGGCATGTTCACAATCCCCTGCATAATAGGAAATACACATTTTGAAAAGGACATGCTTGATCTAGGCTCATCGATAAATGTGATTCCTTACTCTTTTTATGAAAACCTCAACTTGGGTACATTGCACAAAACTGGGGTAGTAATCCAATTGACCGATTGTTCTAGTGCATACCCTAAAGGTATTGTCGAGGACGTGTTGTTCAAGGTGGATTCCTTAGTTTTCCCTGTGGAATTTTTTGTCCTTATCATAGAGCATGATAAACATGCCGCCCAATTTTGTTGGGGAGGCCATTTTGGAAAACTTCTAGGACAATGATTGATGTGCATAAGGGTACCCATACCATGGAATTTGATGGAATACAAGTAGAGTTTAACATAAATGACTCTATTAAGTATCCTAGTGATGAATATGCTTGCCATGCCTTAGATGTTGTTGAACAAGTTATGCAAGATGTTTTGGAGCAAAATGGTGATGATTCCTTGTTAGTTGCTTTGCAATGTGATAGTGATGATGCCCACAATGTATATTCTATGAGCACTAACTTGAAGGAAAGCTTTGAGGACTTGAACTTTCTTGAAGAGATGAAATAGAGCCTCACGAAACCTCCCTAACTACTCTTAGAGGAACCCAAGGAACCGGAATTCCTCCCATCACTTGTGAAAGTGCTGGTGATTAAACTTAAACCTTTGCCAACTGACCTCAAGTACTTATTTCTTACGGAAGGGTAGACACTTCCAGTTATCATTTCAAGCAAGCTCACCAAAGAGAAAGAAGAAAAGTTTATGGTGGTGTTACAGGAGAATAAGGAAGCAATAGGATGGACTATTTCCTACATCAAAGGCATAATTCCATCCACTTTCATGCATAGAATATTGTTGGAAGAAGATGCAAGACCCGTGCGATAACCCTAACGCCGCATAAACCTTCCTATGATGGAGGGGAAAAAGGCGGAAATCCTAAAGTTACTCCAAGCAGGCATAATCTACCAAATCACGGATAGCAAGTGGTTGAGTACAACTCAAGTGGTACCCAATAAGAGTTACGTGAAGGTGGTAGAAAATTAGAAGGGTGAATAGTGCTCACCTGAATTCAAAATGGGTGGCGCGTTTGCATTCACTACAGGAGGCTAAATGCGGAAACCTGGAAGGATAATTTCCCATTTCCATTCATTGATTAAATGCTCGATAGGTTAGAAAGCCACCCCTTCTATTGCTTTTTGGATCAGAATATTTTCAAGTAGCTATTGCCCCGGAAGACCAAGAAAAGACCACTTTCACGTGCCCCTTTGGTACGTTTGCCTACTAGCGTATGCCTTTCGGGTTATGTAAAGCCCCCACAAATTTCCAAAGGTGTATGGTAAGCATTTTCTCAGAATTTGTTGAAAACTTTGTCGAGGTATTCATAGATGATTTCACCATTCATATTGATTCTTTTCACAATTGTTTAGCCAATTTGGCACAAGTTCTTAAACGCTGCATTTATACTAATCTTGTGTTAAATTCTGAGAAGTGTCATTTTATGGTAGAGCAAGGCATGTCTCCTCTAAGGGTATTGGGGTTGAAAAGTCAAAGATAGACACAATTAAAAGTCTGACTTCTCCTACTAATGTGCGCGAAGTGCATTCTTTTCTTGGCCATGCAGCATTTTACCGCCGGTTCATCAAGGACTTCTCAAAGATAGCATCTCCTTTATGCAAGTTATTGCTAAAGGAGGCGTAATTTGTGAAAGATGAGGGTTGTAAAGGGGCCTTCAACACATTGAAAGGAAGGTTAATCTTGGCTCCTATCATACAACCCCCAGATTGGTCTTTTCCTTTTGAGACCATGTGCAATGCTAGTGATTACACCGTTGGAGCGGTACTTGGTCAAAGGGTGGGGAGAGCGCCTCACGCCATCTACTACACATACATGTCTCTCAGTGAGGCCCAAAGAAACTACTCCACCACTGAAAAAGAGTTTCTAGCAGTGGTATTTTCTTTGGAAAAGTTTTTATCTTACTTGCTTGGTACAAAATTTATTGTGTACACTGACCATGCAACACTTCATCACTTGATGACAAAGAAAGAGGCCAAGCCAAGATTGATTAGGTGGATCTTGCTTTTGAGCGAATTTGAGTTGGAGGTGCGAAATAAAAAGGGCACGGAAAACCTTGTGGCCAATCATTTGAGCCGGTTGACTCCATGCCAAGAAATTAAAGTAAGTCGTGCAGTGAAGGAGCAACTACGGGAGGAAATAATTTTTCTAATATTATGTGTGGGATGATCACCTTTTGTGGAGACATTGTGCAAATCAAGTTGTTAGGAGATGTATCCCTGATAATGAAGTACACTCATTTCTTGAATTTTGTCATTCTCATACATGTGGCGGTCATTTTGGAGCAAAGATGACTACTAGGAAATTTTTAGAAAGTAGTTTTTATTGGCCTACATTGAATAAGCATGCATACACCTTTTACAAATCTTGTGATGAATGCCAGAGAGTAGGAAATATCTCCTCTAGGAATGAAATGCCCCGCAGGCCTATTTTGTATTGTGAAATCTTTGATGTTTGGTGTATTGACTTTATGGGACCTTTCCCTAGTTCTTATGGCTTTACATATATTCTTCCATTTTTTTATTATGTGTTGAAGTGGGTTAAAGCAAAACCCACTGGGAATGACGATTTTAAAGTGGTTGCAGAATTCGAGAAAGATAATATCTTCTCTAGGTTTAGGATACCCCGAGCCTTGATTAGTGACCGTGGCACCCGTTTTTGTAATCAGAACATAGAGGCACTCTTGAAGAAGTATGACGTCACTCACAAGACATCCACAACCTATCACCCGCAAACCAATGGGTTATCCAAAGTTTCCAATCTGGAAATCAAGTCCATCCTTAAAAAAATGGTTAACCCTAACCGGAAGGATTAGAGTTCTCGGTTGAATGATGCCTTGTGGGCATATAGGATGGATTAAAAGACTCCAATCGGTATGTCACCATACCGGTTAGTGTTTGGTAAGCCCTATCACCTACCGGTGGAAATTCAACATAAGGCTTACTAGGCGGTCAAAGAATTCAATCTTGATATAGATGAGGTCGGTTTGCATATGAAGTTACAATTGGATGAACTAGATGAGATCTAGAGGGAATCCTATAAGAACGCTGAAATCTATAAGGAGAAGACAAAGGTGTGGCACGACAAGATGACCATTAGGAAGGAATTCAACGTGGGTCAAAAAGTCCTCCTATTCCAATCTCGCTTTTGCCTATTTCCCGGTAAGTTGAGGTCCCAATGGATTGGTACTTTTGAGGTGGTGAAGGTATTCTCACATGGCGCAGTGGAGATCCTAAATCGAGCTAAGTCCAATACATTCAAAGTCAATGGACAACATTTGGAGCCTTACCACGAGAATTTTTTTCGAGAGATAGGAGAGGATGTTGATCTCCTCAATCTGGTTTGTGAGTAAGCTCCAAGAAAAGGAAGTGAGTCATGCTGATGACGTTAAACATACTTGGTTTTGATCATCTGGATCGTCATTCGTGACTTTTCATTGATATTGCTTGGTTTTGAATTTTGTCATTAGTTTCATTGTTTTGCTTTGTGCTTTTCACGGTTTGTTTATCCATGATTTTGTTGCAATTTAAAACCAAGGCCTGGGAATTTTGATGGGAAAAATTCTTGGAGTCAAGAAGGAAAAACATGGACAAGAGGGGTAATTAGAAAACATTTCTATGTACCATGTGGGTAGCCCGTCGTGAGTCGCGACCACCTCGTCGTGAGTTACGACAGACTCGGATATTTTTGGTGGAAATATAGAACCTCAGCTTTCACTTTTCGTGAGCCGCAATGGCCTCATCTCGAGTCACAATGGACCATCACGAGTCGCAATGAAGTGGTCGCGAGTTGCGACCAGATCAGGATTTTTTTGCTGAAAATGGAGCTTTCAAACTCCACTTTTTGTGAGTCATGACGGACCATCGTGAGTCATGATGATGTGATAGCGAGTCACAACGATCCCATCACAAGTCACAATGTGACCATCGCGAGTCGTGACAGACCATTGTGAGTCACGACGGACCACCGCAAGTCGCGATGTGAATGTTGACCGGAGCCATCTTTTGACCTACCGTTGCGAGTCATGACAAACACGTCGCAAGTTGCAATGGTCATGCAGAGAAATTTAAAAAATGGGCAGACTCCCCTTTATCTTCCATTCCTTCTTCTTCAACATTCATCCTTCCCAAAAATCCATTCCCCATCTATAACCCACCTTACCAAAAATCTCAATACCCCAAAACATCCACAAATCAACCAAATCTGTGGAAATCCTGAAACCCTAGTTTTTGGGAATTTCTCAAATTTGGGCAAATTGGGCTCAACTTTGTTGCATGTTTCTATGTTTCACCCTCGTACACACACCAGTGCTATGATTACTCACTTTCGAACATTTGAATTGTGAATTGTGAGAATTTTAATTTTGGTGAAATATTTTGTATTTTGTGAATGATGATATACTGGGCATGTTACGAGAGATCTTCACAATTTGGCCTTAAATTGCAAATATTTTTTTATAGATCATTATGTTGGGTATTTTCAAATGATAAATGTGGGAGATGTTTTGTAGTTAAACACTGATTGGGACTTGTGCTTATTGTGTTTATGATTTGGTTGGATATGGGATAACATTATGCTCACGTTGAGTGTGTTGATTTGCTCGTGTTGGTGTTGTGCTTGCATTGTGTTATTATTGTTGCTTCGATTGAGAATTTATTGTATCTTATACTAGATATGAGGCATGTTGGCCCTTTATTAGACATAGTTGATATTTGAATGCAATGTTATTATGCTTAGGATAGTTTGTCCATGGCACTTGAAAAGTTAACGTTATGAATGTACTAATGATGGCCAAACTAGTTAGGCATGACTGTGATTATGGGATATAGCATATTAGATATTCAACTATGTGATAACTTAATGGACTTGAGAATATGGGCATGTTGGATATAACGGGGATTCTATGTGCAATTGTGGTTAGGACTTGAACTAGTTGGCTTGGATTTAGTTTGGTTTGTGATGATTGGAAAAACTAGTTTAAGGTTGAGTATGATTTTGTGATATTCCATATATGTACATTCCTATGCATTTGACTTGTTTGTTGTGGTTGTTAGATATGGCCCATACTAAGAAACCTAGGGCTCCTCCACGGATGGGTGCATAGCCGCTCCACCTCCATCTTCGCCGCCAGCTCCAGAGTCGAGCCATGTACCTCCTCCTCCTGATAGGTACATGGGTTTGACCCAGATCACCAGGTTCTATACAAAGAGATGGGAGGCCCTTACCAGTTGTCAGCACAAGGAGACGAGTTTTTTAGACGTGCCCACAATGGACGCACTTGGGCTCACTCAGCCATCTGATGCCCCCTCACCAAAGGGGGTTAGATGGTTTCATAGGAAAGATTGCCCCCTCCTACTGGCGGTATACACTGGAGAACCTTTCCCCGGTCAGGATATGCAGCATGAGGGATGATGAACCTTGCGAGAGGTATATTGCTTTCCACTTGGATGATATATCTCGACAAATGACCATCTCACAGGTTAAGGAAGCATTTGGATGGGACACTACAGATATACGGGCTAGATTGGACCCACAGGCCTAGGAACGATCAATTGAGGAGGACATGAAATTATAGAGTGTTAACAACATGTGGTCAAAGAACTCACACGACAAGAGCAGTGTCATCATCCACCTCACACTCCGTTTTGTGCACCGTCTTTTGGCTGGCACAGTACTTTGCTCGACGAAGCTGACGAATATGCTAGACAACGACATTCACATCGTATTCCACTTAACAAGTGAGGGACTCAGATATGGGCTATGGGCTGAGCTATGGATGAAGAGGATTGTAGAGGTGGTAGGGAAGCCAAATGGAAAGATTATGGTTGGAGGTATGATAGGCCTCTTGACGCAGTACCTAGGATTAGTTCCACCGGCTGACTTTCCACACTTAGGGAGGAACACTTCTTACCTCATCACTTCAGAGAGGTTGGTCTAATTCGAGATGCTCAGTGCCACCCGGGACACAGGGGTATTCCACTGGTTATATAGTGCCAGGAATGTCACATTCAAAGTACTTCCTCAGCCCAACAAGGCGAAGTTGGAGTTTGATACACCCCTGGCAGACTTGGCGATCTCACTCAACTCCTCATGCAGAGAGGACTTCCAGCACAAGCTCCACGACCTTGGTCCAATCCCTATCCAGCGCGATGATAGCAGCCTGTCTTTCTCTGAGCAACGGCAGCAGCACTCCCCGCAGCCTCCCCCAGAGACCAAGCCTATCTAGGAGGATTATGTGCCACCTCACTACTCCCGACCTCCACCAGATTTCTATGAGTGTATGATGCAAACCATGCAGGATGGATTCCCCTGCCAAGATAGCATGATACTAGAGCACAATGTGTTTGTCTCCCAAAGCTTGATCGACATGGATGAGGACATTGATCACATATCAGCTCGCATACATAAGATGAAGTCCTAGGTACGCAGTGTCTCAGGCCCCAATCCGGGAGCAGAGAGGTAGAGAGCTAGGAGGTAGAGGAACACAGATTGGTTGGCTCGTTATCAGCATCGTTATTTTAGGGATGACCCTTATTCCTCACAGCAGTGATTTGTGAGCATCATATCCATACCCTTTCCATACTTCGCTTTGTAAAAAATTTCCCTATTTTTCTGAATTGATGGAAATGTAGTATTCTAAGTGTGGGGAGGGGACTCTACTGATTTCACGGTTGGGGTTGGAAATATCCTGTTAGAATTGCTACTTTTGGATAATTCTTTTGCTTTGTTTTTGATATTTTTCCCTTTTGTTTTGGGATACTTGTTTGTTGATATACTTAGATGATGTTGGATTTGATATTTTTCTTAGCCTTAACATTTGGAAAACACTTTGCTACTTTTTGGATTGGAGAAACATGAAAAAAATTGAAAATTTTGAAAACAATTATAAAACAAATGAATCCCGCTAAGTTGAAAACCCGAGAGGGCATCTTAGGAAACATTGGGGGCCCTTATATGTCAAAAACCCGAGAGGTTAACCTAGAATAAAATGAGAGGCTAAATGTGTGGAAACATGTGAAATGTAAGCCGAAGAAACATGACGTGTGGCTACAATTAAAACCCGAAAGGGCTCCTAGGCAAAATGAGAGAAAGAGAGAAAAAGGGAAAATGCTATAGGTTCACTCATTTTCCAGCGTTGGTGTCATAAGGTTGCGGTGTCCATATGGATGGATCGGGTAGCTTGGCATCTTAAGACCTATTGAGAGTGGGAAATTTAGCGGGGGAAGACGAAGTAAGTTATAAAACTCTTGATCGTTAATATACATCATTTTTATGTTGATATATTGGTATAAAGTGGAGCATGTGTTTTGAACTTTATACATGTGTTTAGATTCACCATGTACCATTTGGAAAGGTTTTAGAGATAGCAATGAATTGATGGGTTGATATGGTTTGGGTAGATTTAGGAATGGGGGTTGTAGGAAACTTCTCATTTTATCTCAACATTAGTATGTGTGATATTGAGATTTTTTGTGAGGTATTGACTTGGGGGAATAGTAATTAGGATGTGGATACGCCATTTCCTTCGTATGCATGGATCTTTTCTTACTCAAGGGCGAGTAAGGTTTAAGTGTAGGGAGGTATGATGTGTCCATTTTATGTGCATACTTTTGCACTTTTTACAGTCACTTTTGTGCTCTTTTATTATCAAGAGCTTGTGTTTTACCTTGAAATTCTCTTAGGAGGGGTAAGAGCAACTTTACACTCTTTTACCTCTTCTAAGTGGATTTTTCGTGACAAAGGAAGAACATGGAGGTTTGAAGACCGGAGGCCATTAAAGATCACTTTTCGAAGACTTTTAAGACTTGCTTTGAAGACATGAAGACTTGAAGACCGGAGGCCGTTGTTGTTCGAAGACTTTCTTCAAAGAGTTGAAGACTTGAAAAATGAGAGGAATCATTGTGAAGATGAGTGTTTACCACAAGAAGAAGAAAATAAGACAGGGTTAATTTATGGTGCCCATCGTGAGTCGCGATGAACCCGTCGCGAGACGCGACCATGGGTGGCCAGAACCTAACCTTATCCTTTTTGTACTATAAATAACACTCTCTTTCCTCTCATTCATATCTTCTTCTCCCTGCATTTTGGTACTACTCTAACCCCTAGTTTTTCACCATTTTTCACCTTTGAATTCTCTTGTATTATGTTTGGTTTATTAGCATTAATTGGTATGACCTCTTGTAGCTAAATCTAGTTCTTGGGAGCATTTGACCAAGGCTTCAAAGCCCATGTCTTAAGAACAAATTGCAGTCTATTTGGTACTCTTAATATTATGAATTTATGGAGCATTCAATGTGTTTGTTAATGTCATTAATGTTCTTGAAAGCTTAAGTATATGAAGTACTTGTATGATATGCTTGTTAGGGTTTAGGGAAATGGGTTGATTTCTTCTTTTCTTGATAAGAAACCCAAGAGTATGATTTAGAGCTTTTGAATGTGTTGATGGATTGATAATTGCTAGATGAATATGATGATGTTGAACTCTTTGTTAGGTTTGTTTCTTGTAGCAAATGAGAGAAGTCTATGAATGTCAATCGTTCTTGACTAATCTTATGAAAACGCATGAATTTGTTAAATGCTTAGACACGGTGTAGTGTTTATAAGTGTTACCAAGCTTATTGATTCTTTGTGCTCAATGCCATCAATGAGATACTTTTAGTCATGTTTCGACTACGGGAGTCATTAGTGAGGTTTGACAAGAGATGTCGAACTCACTCTTGCAAACTACTAACTAAGAAGGATAGAAGTTTAGTCTTCAGAACAAGTAGTGAAAGTAGTAAATAGGTTGCATGTTCAATGATGGATAAGTGGCTTGGAAGTGGAAGTCAATTGCATCCAAGGTTCTATTAAATGTTGTTTTAATCTTGTCTTTAGTTGTTGTTGCATGATTAGCATAGTTTTCCTGCTTTGCTAATTGTTGTCTTTCAATTTGATAATTTAGGATAAAAAACCAACCAACCAACCCCCTTTTTTACATTCTTTTATGTATCTATGTATGTATATGCCTAGTATGTTTTCTCCTATATATGTTTAAACACTTGAAAAGATCCCTCTTCTCGTGGACGATCCTGACTTACCATTATCCACTTAATTGTATATAGGAAGAAATAGGGCTTAAAAATATAACTTTGAGGGGTACGACAACGCTTCACAGTGGAGTCTATTGATGAGCTCCATATATATTCGTTATGCAATGTTCTATATTATGGCCCCAGTCTTGCGAGGTTGCACACAAGCCGGTGAGACCGACATGAAAATGAATCAAGAGCGACGTAGCTTAGTATACATGTGAGCCTAAGCATTTCAGCCCATTACCATGTATATGACTTTTGGACTATGACTGTCTAGCTGCATACGCGACGTTGCAAGTTCTTCTGGAATACAGATCTGTGATTGACATATAACTAACGTCGATGACTTGTAACATGGGCCTCAACATTTTGGTCCAGTAGTAGAAGAATAAGGGCCACCGTTTGAACAAAACGAGCATTGCATCAAATTTAATGTTCGTGGTTTTTTAGGAAATCAAAATGTAATAGAGTTCTATCCACGGAGAATTTTAAAGAGATATCACATGACCTAGAGTGAACTATAGCACACTAGTTACAAGCACACAAGGTGTCATTCATAAGAAGTTGTTGAAGTATACGTCGATTAGTCTCAGTTTCTTTATCACACTTGAGTAGTAGAGGTTTAGCTACATATATGAAACTTTCTTTTCGGACTGAACGTTATCGGAGTTTTGGACTGACAGTGTATTTTTTTTTATAATTTTGCACATATGTCCCTTCACCTAATTGGGAGAAATTGAAATGCAATATAGGAGATACACTGAACCGAATCATCAATTAACAACCACAGTGTTCTGTTGTAGTCATGGATGGATACACCAGTGTATTCATCCGTCATTTTTCTTAGAATACTACTATACCCCTGTGATAAGAGATATGAGAAAAATAATTTCCACCACCGAGAATCACATCAAATTTCATGTTCATGGTTTTTTATGAAATCAAAATGTAATAGAGTTCGGTCCATGAAGAATTTTAAAGCGATAACACATGACTTAGAGTTAAATGTAGCACACTAGTTACAAGTACATAAGGTGTCATTGATAAGAATTTGTTGAAGTGTACATAGATTAGTCTCAATTTCTTTATCACCCTGGGATAGTAGAGTTTCAGCTACGAATCTGAAACTCTTTTTTTTATTGAACATTTTCAGAGTTTTGGACTGATAGTGTATTTTTTATACATATATAATTTTTAGGTCCCTTCACCTAATAGGGAGAAATCAAAATGCAATATTGGAGGTACACTAAAAGGAATCATCAATTAACAACTATAGTGTTCCATTATGGTCATGGACAAATACACCAGTGTATTCATCCGTCATTTTTCTTACTATTCCAATTATCCTACTATAAGAGATATGAGAACAATACTTTCCACCACTGAGCATCAAATCAAATTTCATGTTCATGGTTTTTTAGGAAATCAAAATGTAATAGATTTTGGTCCATGAATAATTTTAATGTGATAGCACATGACCTAGAGTAAACTGGAGCACACTAGTTACAAGTACACAAGGTGTCATTCATAAGAAGTTGTCGAAGTATACATAGATTAGTCTCAGTTTCTTTATCACGCTCTGATATTAGAGTTTCAGCTACAGATCTGAAACTTTCTTTTTGGACCTAACATTTTCGGAGTTTTGGACTGACAATGTATTTTTTATAAATTTTATGTCCCTTCACCTAATTGGGAGAAATCGAAATGCAATATTGGAGATACACTGAACTAAATCATCAATTAACAACTATAGTGTTCTGTTATGGTCATGGACGGATACACTGGTTTATTCCTCCGTCCTTTTTCTTAGTCTTCCACTTATACCCCTACGATAAGAGATATGAGAACAATAATTTCTACCACCGAGCATCACATCATATTTCATGTTTGTGGTTTTTTAGGAAATTAAATTGTAATAGAATTTTGTGCATGAAGAATTTTAAAGCGATAGCACATGACCTAGAGTAAACTGTAGCACACTAGTTACAAGTACAGTAGGTGTCATTCATAAGAAGTTGTTGAAGTATACGTAGATTAGTCTCATTTTCTTTATCACACTCGGGTAGTAGAGTTTCAGCTACGGATCTGAAACTTTCTTTTTGAACCGAACATTATCAGAGTTTTTGACCGACAATGTGTTTTTTATAATTTTGCACTTAGGTCCCTTCACCTAACTGGGAGAAATCAATGATTAACGGTTGTTTATATTAATATTGAAAATAATTCTATTTTTTTGTTCCTATAAATCATTCGACTAAAGGGCTGCTAGGTTAACACCGAGGAATTTACAATTTTACGACAAAATTTTGAAATTGACTATGGACACGATGTGTGACATTGCATGCTTGCCGCATACAACGAATTAATTATAGAAAATGATTCGACGTCGGTTGTGCCAAAAATTTTCGAGGGAAATGAAAATTTGAGGAGAAAGTTTTACCAAAAATTCCCCCCAATCCCATTTCAAGTAAATAAAACTCAGCACTTTCACTCATTCCCCTTCAATAACACAAACTCAAAACATCAACCTAACACACCATCCATTCCATTCAGATAAATAAATATATGTTATTCAAATTGCATCTCTCATTCATTAACGACAACAACCAAGGGTGGAGCCTCTATAGGTTCCAACCCCTTGAGGTATTTTTCTACTCATTCCATATTCATCTACAAATTTGATGATAATCTTATTGAACATATTTTTTTTTCTTCATTGATTAATGAATCAGAAATTTCATGAGTATATGACGATCATTTTGCAATTTATAAAATGTATTTTGTTTTTTTAGAAGATAATACAATGTTTGCAAAGGGCGATAGACATGATGCTAAGATTCGTATGCACAAAAATTTCGAGGGAAATGAAAATTTGAGGAGAAAATTTTACCAAAAATTTCCCCCAATCCCATTTCAAGTAAATAAAACTCAGCACTTTCACTCATTCCCCTTCAATAACACAAACTCAAAACATGACAGGCGCGGGCGGTCGTCGCGCCCGCGCGCCAAAAGATAATTTATAAGCCCTCAATGCTTACTTTCTACAACTAGGTAGATAGTGGCAAATCGGGGTCGTCCAATGAGAAGAGGGATCTTCCTAAGCGTCTAAGCACACAAATGGTTGATATACTAGGCTAGGAGTAAATATATATACACACATAAAAGCGAGTAAAAGGGGGGGGTTGGTTGGTTGGTTGGTTCCTAAGTTAACAAAGATAAAAAGACGAAATAACTAGCAACGTCAAGTGACTATGCTAATCATCAAACAAAACTAAGAAAAAGGGTTTTAAACTACAAAGATAAAATGCCTTGGGGGCAACGGATATCCACTTCCACATCTAATGTAGTTCATCGAATCATTCACACATTCCATCATATAGCATTCATGACCCAACGCTCACACACCCCATCTAGCAAGTACCACAACACACACACCACAAGGAGTTCTAAGTTCATGCTCGTAGATCTTCATGCAAAGGTGCTACGGAAGTCGTCACGTTCCTACACCTAAGCAATTCAACCACACAAGCACTCCCTATGCTCAAACCACTCATGGCACACATGCAGCGAAACACACCGTCAAGAGTACATAAACGCCAAACAACAAATGCTTCAGGAATGAGATTAAATCACCTATTCAATACTTCAACTACTTGTCGTGGAGACTGAACTCCTATCCTTCTTAGTTCGTAGTTTGCGAGAGTGAGTTCGACATCTCTCGTCAAACCTCACCAATGGCTCCCGAGTCGCGACCACGACTCAAGGCGACATTGGTGGCATTTAGCACGAAGGACCAACAAGCTTGGCAATGCCCATGACCACTACACCGTGACTAGGCATTGAACCAATTCATGCAATTACACGAGATTGGATGAACGTGCAACGCACATTCATCTGCGAGCATATGACTCTCTCGTTTGCTACACAAACGAACGTGACGAAGAGTTCGACATCAATCACATTCGCCTAGCACATTGTCAACACACTAACACAATCGAAAGCTCTAATTCATACTCCCACATTGCTAACAAGAACAGGGGGGAAATTAACCCAAATCCCCCAAACCCTAGCTAGCAATTAATCCAAGCATTTCATATCATCAAGCTCTCAACAACATCAATGCAATCAACAATTAACATTCAAAGCACAATAATTGCACAATAGCAAAAATACCAAATAGATAGATATAAATGAGTTCTTGCTACATAGATAGTGGAAGCTTCAATCCTTTGCTCCCAAGAACAAGAACTACTCTAGAACAACAAGAAAAGACATAATCAAACTAAGAGAAAGCTAAGAAAAGAAAGAAGAAGAAAAACCTAAAAATGGCGCCCAAAACCAGAGAAAAGCGGGCTCCAAGAACTGGAGAAGAAGAGGGAAAAGAGATGGTATTTATAGTGCAAAGAAAATAAGAAAGATTTCTGGCCGCCCGATGGTCGCGACTCGCGACGGAGTTCGTCGCGACTCGCGACGGTGTTGGTCGCGAGGTCGCGACTCGCGACGGTGTCGCGACGGGAGCCAGAGTTTTGCATTGTTTCTTTGTCTTCTTCATAGCCATCCCTCTCAATCTTCAAGTCTTCAACAGCTCCAAAATGGTCTTCAACGGCCTCCGGTCTTCATGTCTTTGAAGTGAGTATCCAAAAGTCTTCGAAAGTATAGTCTTCAATGTCTTCCGGTCTTCGTTGGTTCCGTGTTCTTCCCTTGCCACACAAAATCCACTTAAAAGAGGTAAAAGAGTACAAAGTTGCTTTTACCTCTCCTAAGTGAATTTCAAGGTAAAACACAAGCTCTCGATAATAAAAGAGCACAAAAGTGATCCTAAATACTACTAAATAATGCGCCTAAAATGGACACATCAAACCTCCCCACACTTAAACCTTACTCGCCCTCGAGTAAGAAAAGATTTAAGCATACGGAGGAAATGGCATATCCACATCCTAAAACCCCCAAAATAACCACACAAAATGGACATATCAAACCTCCCCACACTTAAACCTTACTCGCCCTCGAGTAAGAAAAGATTCAAGCATGCGGAGTAAATGATATATCCCAAAACCTAAAATAATCCCCCAATCAAAGCCTCACCAAAAACTCTCAATATCAAAGATCCCAAAATAAAAGCTCACATGAGAATTTTGCACACACACATCCCCAATCCTAAATCTAACCAAACCTACCACTTATCAATTTACTACCCATAAAAATATTTCACAGCCCAGAATTGATATTCCCAGAATCCAATGACACAAAATGAAGCTAAAACCATAGAGGAAGTTTTAAACACATGCTTCACCTAATGCCAATATATCAACCAAAAACGAAGTAGAAAGAGATCAAGAATTTCATAACCATACTCCGTTTCCTAACCCACTAAGCTACCCAATCCCAAGAGGTCTATAGATAATGAGCTACCCGATCCATCCGTGTGACAACCGCAACCTTATGACTCCAACGCCGGCAAGTGAGTGAAATCATAGCATTTTTCAATTTCTCTCAATTTCTCTCATTTTGCCTAGGAGCTCTTTCGAGTTTTCATCCTAGCCACACATCATGTTTCTTTTGCTCACATCTCACCTTTTGCCGCACATTTTAGCCTCTCATTTTTGCCTAGGCCGCCCTTTAAGGGTTTTCGACCTATCCGGGCCCCCAATGTTGTCTAAGTTGCCCTCTCGGGTTTTCAACTTAGCGGGTTTTCTTTTTCTCTTTTTCTTTTTTTTTTCCATTTTTTTTTCTTTTTGATTTTCTATAATTTTTTTTTTCTCATGTTTTTCCAATGAAAAGTAGCAAAAAGCATTCCAAAACAATCTAGCATGCATTGAATCCTCTAACCCCTCCCCACACTTAAAAGATTACATTGCCCTCAATGTAAACATGTAAGGCAAGAAGAATAAAAATCAAGGTAAGGGAGTTAGAGTGACACCCGTGTCTCCGCAATTCGCCGGTGATATGGCGATATCCCAGTACTTGGATGGTCCCGAGATAGGTTTCGGAACCGGAAGGGTGAGCAAAAAAAATGCCGTAGAAGAACTCACCCCTCGAGAAAAAACATTTTCTCCATGGCGCCGTTTGATCAAGACTACACCACGAAGAACACATTAAACTCACAAGTACATAAGGATATGTAATACTAGGTTTAGCATCAAGAGTTAATAACCAGAGTATTGTCAAAGAACAACAAATCAACCCTCAATCACCACTATAAGATTATGCATGGAAAATATCCAACATATATTGACATGTATACAAGCATCATTATAGGCTAAGAACTTATGGTCACAATGCTGTAGTCGGCATACTACAATCAACAATTGTACTATAAAGATGCAAGAATGTTCATATGCCAATATATGTATGATGGTGGAAGAAATGAGAGGTATGTGATGTTCTTGGGAGTGTTGGGTGGAGAAGAAGGAAGGATGATGCAATGTTTAAAATCATTTGGAAACTTGGAAGCTTGGAAACTTGAAATCCGGGCTCAAAAAATTTTCGAAAGTTACTGAGCACGTCGCGACTCGCGACGAGGTTCGTCGCGACTCGCGACGAGCCTCGCGACGTCATCGCGACGCGCGGAAAGTACAGCCCGGGAGCTCAAAATGTGCTGAGCTCGTCGCGACTCGCGACGAAGGGTGTCGCGACTCGCGACGGGCCTCGCGACGTCAGGGCGACTCGCGGAAAGTGGAGTCCGGGAGCTCAAAATGTTCTGAGCTCGTCGCGACTCGCGACGAAGGGTGTCGCGACTCGCGACGAGCCTCGCGAAGTCATCGCGACTCGCGGAAAGGTGAGTCCGAGAGCTCCAAATTTTCTGAGCTCGTCGCGACTCGCGACGAAGGGGGTCGCGACTCGCGACGAGCCTCGCGACGTCAAGGCAACTCGCGGAAAGTTGGCGCTGGGAGTGGATTTTGCTCCCCTGTTCGTCGCTACTCGCGACGAAGCCCGTCGCGACTCGCGACGGCAGGGTATCCCAGGCTTAAAAATTTTTTTTTCGTTTTCTTACCAACTGTCCAAGCTTGCTTCCCTCGTTCATTGATCTCGTTCCTTCATCTCCTTCATTGCAATGCACTTCATGTTGCTACAAAATCATAGAAAAACATGCCATAAAAAGAACAAAACAAAACAACAACAAAAACAAACTAAGAAACACAAACTAAGAACAAAAACTAAAAGAAATGCCGAATTTATTTAACGTCGTCGGCACGACGAAGCTCCGTATTTTTAAGGTCGTCGGCACGACCCTAATGTTATCCGTATGGTGAAGGCTTGAAGCTCTTCACCATGAGCATCCAAAACAAGAGAGGTGGGGGCACAAAACTTCCAAGAGGAAAGTCTTGTGGAGGTGGAGATGGTTCAAAGGGAATTAAGTGGTTAGGGAGCTTAGGATAGTCTTTTGGCTCCTCTCTCGTTTCCCTCAAAACTTCCGAAAATATTAGAGTTGGTTCACTAGGTGGGAGAAGGGGTGACAATGCTAATGGATAATGTAGCACTATCACCTCTTCCTCCATTTTTCTATCCTCTACAACCAACTCCTCATCCCTTTCAAGCTCAAAATCATTTTTATTGGTGACTTCACTCACCGAATCATCGAGTTCAAGTTGGGATGGTGTGTTTTCGGAATCACGAGCTTCCATTCGGGCCAATACCTCTAATATGTTCCTCACATGCCCCTCAATGGCCTCAACGCTAGAGGAGAGCTGGGTATCCGGCTCTTCACTAGTGAAGGAGTTCAAGTTTGCTATGGTATTTAAGACATCCTCACGTGTCAAACTTGAACTTCCTTGTTGGGCTTGGTTTTGGGGTATGGTATAGGGTGGTGATGGCCAACTAGGTTGCTCGTAATATTGGTTTTCCGGCTCATTCTCATACCACAAATCCGGACTACCACTCCATTCCGGATTGTAAGAGTTGTGGTATGGATAGCATTCATGAGCTTCTTGCCCTTGAAAACCAATATCTCCTACCTCTTGATAGCACTCTTCATAGTACCCTTGGTTTTGGAAACCAAGGGTTCTTTCTCGGTCATAGTGCTCTTCCCACAACAAAGGGCAAGATTCGGTAGGATGATCGGAATGACACATCCTACAAAACCTTGCTTGTTGAGCCTCTCTTCTCATCATGAGTTCCCTCAAGGTGAGACGCTCCATTAAGAAAATTTTTTTAAAATTTTTTTTATTTTACAAAAGTTCGGAATCATAGTGCAAGGATTCTCGATAAAATAAATTACCAAGAACTAGAGCAATACCTACTCCGAACAAAAACAACCACCAAGTAGTGGAAAATAAAAACAACTAGCTAATACACAACCAAATACACCTAAATACTTAAGAATAAACGCCTCGTCCCCGGCAACGGCGCCATTTTGACAGGCGCGGGCGGTCGTCGCGCCCGCGCGCCAAAAGATAATTTATAAGCCCTCAATGCTTACTTTCTACAACTAGGTAGATAGTGGCAAATCGGGGTCGTCCAATGAGAAGAGGGATCTTCCTAAGCGTCTAAGCACACAAATGGTTGATATACTAGGCTAGGAGTAAATATATATACACACATAAAAGCGAGTAAAAGGGGGGGGGTTGGTTGGTTGGTTGGTTCCTAAGTTAACAAAGATAAAAAGACGAAATAACTAGCAACGTCAAGTGACTATGCTAATCATCAAACAAAACTAAGAAAAAGGGTTTTAAACTACAAAGATAAAATGCCTTGGGGGCAACGGATATCCACTTCCACATCTAATGTAGTTCATCGAATCATTCACACATTCCATCATATAGCATTCATGACCCAACGCTCACACACCCCATCTAGCAAGTACCACAACACACACACCACAAGGAATTCTAAGTTCATGCTCGTAGATCTTCATGCAAAGGTGCTACGGAAGTCGTCACGTTCCTACACCTAAGCAATTCAACCACACAAGCACTCCCTATGCTCAAACCACTCATGGCACACATGCAGCGAAACACACCGTCAAGAGTACATAAACGCCAAACAACAAATGCTTCAGGAATGAGATTAAATCACCTATTCAATACTTCAACTACTTGTCGTGGAGACTGAACTCCTATCCTTCTTAGTTCGTAGTTTGCGAGAGTGAGTTCGACATCTCTCGTCAAACCTCACCAATGGCTCCCGAGTCGCGACCACGACTCAAGGCGACATTGGTGGCATTTAGCACGAAGGACCAACAAGCTTGGCAATGCCCATGACCACTACACCGTGACTAGGCATTGAACCAATTCATGCAATTACACGAGATTGGATGAACGTGCAACGCACATTCATCTGCGAGCATATGACTCTCTCGTTTGCTACACAAACGAACGTGACGAAGAGTTCGACATCAATCACATTCGCCTAGCACATTGTCAACACACTAACACAATCGAAAGCTCTAATTCATACTCCCACATTGCTAACAAGAACAGGGGGGAAATTAACCCAAATCCCCCAAACCCTAGCTAGCAATTAATCCAAGCATTTCATATCATCAAGCTCTCAACAACATCAATGCAATCAACAATTAACATTCAAAGCACAATAATTGCACAATAGCAAAAATACCAAATAGATAGATATAAATGAGTTCTTGCTACATAGATAGTGGAAGCTTCAATCCTTTGCTCCCAAGAACAAGAACTACTCTAGAACAACAAGAAAAGACATAATCAAACTAAGAGAAAGCTAAGAAAAGAAAGAAGAAGAAAAACCTAAAAATGGCGCCCAAAACCAGAGAAAAGCGGGCTCCAAGAACTGGAGAAGAAGAGGGAAAAGAGATGGTATTTATAGTGCAAAGAAAATAAGAAAGATTTCTGGCCGCCCGATGGTCGCGACTCGCGACGGAGTTCGTCGCGACTCGCGACGGTGTTGGTCGCGAGGTCGCGACTCGCGACGGTGTCGCGACGGGAGCCAGAGTTTTGCTTTGTTTCTTTGTCTTCTTCATAGCCATCCCTCTCAATCTTCAAGTCTTCAACAGCTCAAAAATGGTCTTCAACGGCCTCCGGTCTTCATGTCTTCGAAGTGAGTATCCAAAAGTCTTCGAAAGTATAGTCTTCAATGTCTTCCGGTCTTCGTTGGTTCCGTGTTCTTCCCTTGCCACACAAAATCCACTTAAAAGAGGTAAAAGAGTACAAAGTTGCTTTTACCTCTCCTAAGTGAATTTCAAGGTAAAACACAAGCTCTCGATAATAAAAGAGCACAAAAGTGATCCTAAATACTACTAAATAATGCGCCTAAAATGGACACATCAAAACATCAACCTAACACACCATCCATTCCATTCAGATAAATAAAAATATGTTATTCAAATTGCATCTCTCATTCATCAACGACGACAACCAAGGGTGGAGTCTCTATAGGTTCAAATCCCTTGAGGTATTTTTCTACCCATTCCATATTCATCTACAAATTCGGTGATAATCTTATTGAACATATTTTTTTTCTTCATTGATTAATGAATCAGAATTTCATGAGTATATGACGATCATTTTGCAATTTATAAAATGTATTTTGTTTTTTTAGAAGATAATGCAATGTTTGCAAAGGGCGATAGACATGATGCTAAGATTCGTATGCACAAAAATTTCGAGGGAAATGAAAATTTGAGGAGAAAATTTTACCAAAAATTTCCCCCAATCCTATTTCAAGTAAATAAAAATCAGCACTTTCACTCATTCCCCTTCAATAACACAAACTCAAAAAATCAACCTAACACACCATCCATTCCATTCAGATAAATAAAAATATGTTATTCAAATTGCATCTCTCATTCATCAACGATGACAACCAAGGGTGGAGCCTCTATAGGTTCAAATCCCTTGAGGTATTTTTCTACCCATTTCATATTCATCTATAATTTGGTGATAATCTTATTGAACATATTTTTTTCTTCATTGATTAATGAATCAGAAATTTCATGAGTATATGACGATCATTTTTCATTTTATAAAATGTATTTTGTTTTTTTAGAAGATAATGCAATGCTTGCAAAGGGCGATAGACATGATGCTAAGATTCGTATGCACATAGAGTATGAATGTGCGACGTCGGTGGCAATCAATCATCTTATGCGAATGGTAACGAACAGACACCGAGGTCACATATGTCAAGGTATTTTCTACACTACAATTTGTATAGAACTGAGGTCATGCTTGGATCAACTTGTGCGATGTCGATTTCAATTTTATAAGATGTCGTTTAGGACCAGATTAGATACTTAACCAAATTTGGATTAATGTTGTACACGTTTCACTCCCTTCAGATTAGATACTTAACCAAATTTGACTTCCAACATCTAATTCGACGGATTTGTCAATTTGCTAGTCACCTTCACATTCAAAGAGCTTTACAACGTGGAAAATGGTGGTCCAATACAATTCAGTTTTTGAATTCAAATTAACATTTCAAAAATGTTGTAACATGTTATTATATAGGTTGATATTGTTTTTTTGTTTAAAAATGTCATTCCCATCAAACATTAAATAAAAAATGTTGTATTGTTTTATGAAGTTTAGTCATTGTACAATTTATTTCTTCTTTGACAACATGTAGTGGCTGCCATCGAACACAAATTTGTTCCAATGAATAATGAATATGTAGTAATATTTAATTTTTAACAAAGCAAACACGATGTCACATCAACCGGTAACAAATTGGAATCTGACTGAGGTCGCATTAATCGACCTCGGTAGTTGTGACCAACGTCGATTTGACAAAATGACACCGTACTCTTCCATGTTCCACATCATTAGACAAACGACGTGAAACCCCAACGCCAGTGATATCATATTGATTGATAATAGATGCCATTGATCAGTTAACGGAGGTCGTTTTGATCGATGTCTCACAATTTAATCTGCATTCGACTACTATATTGTTGCAAATGACCTCGCATGAATGCTGACTAAGACTTCGTGCAAACTGACATCGCTAACATGATCTGGTCAGTGGGACCTCATTTACATAACTGACATCACATTTTTGCATAATCGGCGTTGCACCTTTTCACAACCGACGTAGATAAAAACTGAGGTAAATGGCCCCATTTTACCTCGGTTTCAAACCGTGGTAAAAAATCCAATTTTTACTCCGGCAGTATCTACCTCGGTTTTTTTGGAGAACAAATTGAGGTAAAAACCCCTCCAGAACCGAGGTAAAAGGCATTGTCTCTTGTAGTTCTGTACCCTAAAATACTCACTTCTTCCACAGGGATTTTGTACGAACATGTGATGGGGTGTGGTGTCACAATCGTGTCTATGTTCTTTAGGGAACCATCATTTTTCGGATTGAACGGGGATGGCGGATTCTAGGGACACGGTACTTTGTTAGCTTGGATCCCCACATGAATTTGGCAAATTTGCAGGGGTACTTATAACCCCTGTCTCGATTTACATGAAATAAACCATAAATGTTAGTTTCTAAACAATTGTCTCAACTCAAAAGATATAGTACATAGATTCCAGATGTTATACCTTCTTAGGTGGCCTGTCCTCCAAAATATTAACCAAACAAAGGGGCTATTCAACAAACAAACCTAATGCTACATCGACTGCCATGGCCTCAGGTTCTGGGATTGGAAGAGCATTACCATTTACGAGGATCTTTGTGACATTTACGATGATGTTATCATTCACGACCAGCTTATGATGCTGCTCTTGTAATTAGGTGTACACTTTACCTTCCGCCACGATGTGGCTCTCTCCATCAACACGTTCGGCAAGTAGTATGCACAATGATTTATCCTATAAATTGAATATTCGGTAATTAGTGTAAAAATAATTTGGAATATGATTAGAGTAATATATTTACTCATACCTTCATGTTGTGTTGGGTGGCCTCTACTAACTTTGTTCTTCATCGATCAATCAATTGAGGTGTTGTAGAGGTTGGAGATGGGGGACAAGTCTACTAAAAGGATCCGAGATTTCATGTTTTCATGTTGTTGGAGAATAAGGGCGAGGTGGAGTTGAGCTTGTTTGTTTAGAACATGCAATTATTCGCTCTAAGTCAAGTGGCATTTTCCTCCCTTTTGATTCTTGAGAGACATAAGCCACTAGTTGGGTCAATGTGGATTTCAATTCATCAATCTCTCTTTTTTGACTAATTGACGCAATATCAACCTTAGGCATTCGAGGTTTGACAAAGATGTTTCTATGTGTAGCGACCATTCCAACACCCCGGACCTGACCTGGATGTTCTTTCTTGTTAAGCCCAACCTCCAATATGTCCTTATTTCTAACACCGATGAACTCGTCGATTTCTTGCTTCCTCTTGAAGTTCTCCTACAAATTACAAATCATAAATCTCCTATAAATTTCTAGTTGAACTTTTTCATTGCTATCATATGATCTAAAACTTTAGCAAAACTTACAATTTTTTTGGCAACCACCATCACATCTTTGGTGTGTAACTTACCCTCCATATTTTTCCCACACACTTTGTAACCATTTAGCCCTTTTTCAAATTGGGGAACCTCGTCGGGCGTGGAATAATTAGCTGAAGTCCTTGCTTCCTTATCCATCATTCCTATCTCCTTCTTCTCGAACACTTTAGACTCAAACATTTCCTTCATGATTATTCTTGTAGCTAGTGTGAATCCTCCGCGACTCATAGTGTGGCGCATCTTGTTCCTCCCAGCTAGTTCTTTTTTTTTATCCCTAACACCATATAAGATCATTAGAACATGTGGTTCATAATAACATATGTCTGATGTTAACATGATTGGTAATAAAGCTCCCCTGCTCTAACAGACTTCGGGCACCCATCGGTCGGTACACCCCGTTACGCTGCAGGTAACAATCCGACTTCACACAACTTGTCGGCCATAAGCAGTGACCAAACTAAAATAATTCAAGATCTTGCAAACGTGTCAACTATATCGACCAAAAGCACGATTAGTAGCGTGTGACGTCGCATGTTAACCATATGCTACATTATTTCTAGACAAAAGGTACACCACAACCATTCTAGAATGGCGCAATCAATCACATCGTACACATATTGATGCTAACAACAAATATCTACCCAGGAATAATCAAGTTTATCCAACAATATAATTCATGTGTAAATTTGTAGATATGTACACATTATAAATCTACTTGTGACATTGTCAATATAAATTCCTTACAGATTTTTTGTCTTCCAGTTTCCTTGTAACAAAACCTTTTCAACTCGATTCACTTATGAATGGATGCTTAATTCTGCGGTTGCAATTCTTTTTCTTACCAAACATGTAATCCCGGGCCAATTTGTCTTTGAAATCTCTCCATCTCTCACCAAAGCGCCATATAGTGCTCTTCTTCAATTTTTCCATATTATCGCACTCTATGTCAAATGCATATCACATGGCCCTCCATAGTGTATTCTTGTAAGCATCATCGACATGAGGCCACAACTCATACAAGAAGATGTCTACCTTTGTCCTAGCAATCAAACCGATGTAACTAGACCACCAATTACTTGCTCCCCTATGGCATTCCCAATGTAATCAAACTTCATAGGATATTTTGTACCCTTCTCTACCATGTCTATCAATTTCTTGCAAATTGCTCTACCCCGACCTTGCCTATGTCTCTTTGATCGATTCAAATCTTCCCCTTCTTGGGGACGTTTCCTTTTATTGTGGTTTACGACTAAAAGACCTAAATGTAGAGTTCAACAGAATCTAAATTAATCGATGATGGAAATATAATATTTCATGCACAACCTTTACTATGTATGGATGAAATAGAAAAAAATAGCTATCTTAACCATACATGTCAATCCCTCGCATGGTACACACAATACACATTCCATAAATATGTAAATGAAACATTTGATGTTAACTCCATATCCAAATAACATTTATTGGCATGCTCCCACACGTATGTAAACCATATTAATATGAAAAAATAAAATCTTTAATGAAAACATGAACACCATACAAGGTTATTGTTCTCAAAGTCAAGCTTAATGAAATGAAGAAGAATGAATCATACCAATCTTAAACACCCTTTCAATAGACAATGAAAATGGATGTGGGCATACACAATTTGGGCATACACAATTTGATCAAGTAATGATAAAGTTGAAAACTTACCACTTTTTTATTCATAAAATCCCCCTCCAAGATGGCCTCAACCTTGTCCATTTGTTTCTCCATTTGGGAATGATAGGGTTGTTGTGGATTTGGGTGAGTTTGGAGTTTTATTATTTGGTGGGGGAAGGAAATAGAGAGGATGAATGTTGGGGCATTTGGGTGGTGAAGGGTGCCAATTTTGGAAATAAATGCCTATTCAAAGTGTTTTGGGGGGTTTTTTTTACCAAGTAAGTTGCATAAATGTACTTTCTCACCACAGTTGCGATGTCGCACATTTTTGTAACCTGTTCATCAATATCACTTTAATTCCATACTTAGTCCATAATCGGCCCAATAGGTCAGTTCTTGTTAACTCTGCAACGTTGATGATATATTGGTTGAGTATCGGCCTGTAAAAAGAATTTGAGATTTTGACAATATCCATTTTTTAATGCAAAGTATAGGGCCTCTTGATGGACCAATTCGACCATTTCTCCTGATTCTATAACCTCGCTCTCCGTTCGTACTTTAGTTGCTAGGGAAGAATACCTTAGTGACTTCACAAGTTAGGGTTTGAACCCTAAAATTTTTGATCGGTTTTATGTGGAGGGCGAAGAAATTCCTTACCCAATGTTCCCATTGTAAAACAAGTTTTTTTGGAAACCAACATGAAATTAATTTTTTTATATTTAGGTTTGTGAGAGCTTACCTGTTTATAATAACCAATACGTTCATCCTTCATTTTGTAAGGCCACTACTTACGATGTATAACAACCGCATATTTGATATCCTATGATTAATCTCATTTTTTAATTAGAAAAATCCATTATGTTTAAGTTTACGATATGTAGCCATATGTCACAACTAATGCTTCCACAATATCCCTTTCTTCGTACATGATGTTTTATAAACTGGTAACTTACTAACCCATGGCAAACGATGTTGTAGGTTGATGATGTGTAAATTTTGAATGGGATTTTAGTACAAACCCATGAACTTTAAACTAATTACGTGAGTCATGAAGCTGTGTGCAGGTTTGAAATGAAGAATTAGTTTAACCCTAATGATCGTAAAATTCTACTATATGCACGTTAATTAGCCAACCACATATTACATCTTCCTGTAGCCAGATTGTTAATGTCTCTTTCAGTTACAAATAGGTATTCCATTAAAGCATGTGATATTGAACCACATTACACGAGTAATGCTTTCACAATATAGTTTTTTCTTGATACATGATGGTTTAAGGTAAGACATTGTCATTCACATATGCCATGGCATATATTTACGTACCACCTTTGTTGATTGCATGATAACTTTATTTGAACCACACGGGTAACAAACTACATCAAATGTGTGACACTAGTTGAATTCAGGGTTCGACTATTCTAGAATATGTCAATGGATCATACAACTAAATTAATATTTTCATTCCAGGCTTTTACATGTGATTTTATATCACAAGATAGATAAGTCAACACTATGACACAAATCTATGTCCAAATAGTATTTCTATCAATGATCGAAAATATAATCGCACTTGTATATGTAATCAGTTAGTACGGTTTTCGCTGATGAAGAATTTAGAGGTTGGGAAATATATGGTTTCAAAGTTTTCCTCATAATAGTACTATTTCACACCATTTCGATACCATTCGTGTTGTCCCTACCAAGCGGCCTTGCATATCATGAAGATGGGTTAGAAACCCATCTTTTGAATGTGATCTCGATGGTTAGTCAGTAGGTAATCGGTCATGCCAAAATCTATGCAAATTCGGGCAAGCTGTTGTTTTTCCCAAGAACTGGAAAAGCCCACTCGTTGTTATGTTTAGGTCAGTTGTTAAATTCGGCCCAATTTTGTAGCTTTAACAAAATTGCAATTACATTGATACCCCATCTAGCTATTCGAATTCAAATGCAACTTTGCTATATGACGATTCATATCCCCCAACTAGTAGCCCGCCAAGTATTGATTGGGCTGAGCTTTCTACATTAGGCCCATTATATGCAATGTCCGGCATCGGTTTCTATTCACCATTATTGTTGGTGTTAACGAGGTCATTCACGATATTGCAGGTCATCAACAAATGACACCATGTAACCCGTGGTATATGACCGTCTCACCCCCAACCCCATCCTCATTCTCAACGTCGAACTCGCAAGAGCATATTCTCCCCATTAAAAAACCTCTTAAAAACCATTGGAATCTGTCATATAACCACTGATATTGACATATAAGTTGTCAAGAAACAACCCGCTAAATCCTATTTCACATAATTGTAGCCACACTAAGTTCAACAATCACCGTCAATCAAACCCTAGCAAAGGTAAAAAATTGTTTTCCAAATTTGTTGGCTTGTTTAAATGCTTTGTTAGAGTTAATTTGTTCGGTATGTATTATGTGTACTTCAATTCCAAGTGATTCGAAGTTGTTTTGGGTGCCTTTTATTCTTTTAGGAACTAGTCAATCTCTTCTACTGGTTGTGCAAATCTTAGTTTTTGTGTGTTATATATGTGTTCATGTCTTTCATGTAGAGTTTGGTTGGTTTCATTTCTATTTTACACCTCTCTTGATGCTCTATTCCATGCTTATGTTGGTCACATATTGTCTTAGTCGATGGTGTGTGCAATTTCTCATATTCAAGTTATGAATGTGCCGACAATGAATGTGAGAAATTAGTTTGAAATTGAATATCCCTGCACTTTATAAACTAATTTACTGAGATTTCAAAATTCTTTGGATCAACAGAAGGCTCCGGCAAAGCAAACCCCGAAACAGGGAAAGGGAAAGAGCAGTGAAACCGGTTCATCCCCCCCAAAAGGAAAGGACTGTGGAAACCCCTCCCTTGCCAACGTTTGATAAAAAGTGCTTCTATAAAGAGGAGAATGAGAAGAATTTTGAAACGTTGTTGGAAAGGAGGCTGAAAGAGGTCAGGGTCATGAAGGCGGAGAATGTGGAGAGGCTAAACTTGGACGTTTTCTTGGAGGCATTCAACCCATCAGGGATGTTGGGGTTGATTTGTCTTGAAAAGTCAGGCTATGAAACGGAGGTGAGGGAGTTCTACAACAACTTTACTCGTCATACCACCACAAATGATTCCACAAAGGTGAATGGGACCAAAGTCATCCTAAGATCAGCAGTGATCAACGAGGCAATTGGAGCTACATTTGGAGAAGATAATCAAGGGTAGCAGGTAGTGCCAATGAAAATCTACTATATGGATGCTTATCCTCCTAGGCCAAACGGGGATGTTACAACAGGAGCCCTCGACCCCAACCTTATGGTGAAGAAGTACTTTAAGAAGAATGTGGTGGGTAGGACACCAGGACCCAGGAGGTGAAGATTAATGTGTTGGATGTGGTGGAAAAGATGATGTACAATATGATTGTACAAGCGTTGATCCCTGTTGGACATCCGTACGAGTGCACTATCAACGAGATGGTATTGTTTTATCACGTTGCGGAGAAGAAATAAATCGACCTTAGATTTACCATCATCAATGAAATGCACAAGGTATCCCTCGATCCAAAGAGCTGGACTCTCCCATACGGAAACGTGATCACTGCCCTATTAGAGAAGCAAGGTTACGATAAAATCAAAGGTGAAGATTCAGCCAAAGTATTATAATAGAACTACTTCAACAAGAATCACTGGCATTGGGTGGGGGCAGGTGGGTTTTGCCCAAATTCCCCAAGGAAGTTCCTCCATAGGTCAGCCCTGACGGTACTCCATCGGCATCCGCACCGGCGCAAGGCCAAACCAACCCTACTATCACAGCCTTGGGTACGGTTATAATTTTATTCCCAATAATTTGTAATGAAACTATGATCTAGATATTAAATTAACAATTTATTTTTCTATGAATAGGCCTTGCAAGAAATGCATGGGTGATACTTATGAAGGATGTGTTCGAGGTTAGGGCATCGAATCAGGTTATGATAGGCCTCATCCAGCAGTTAGTCACCGTTATGATGGACGTGAAGGCGATGCTAGCTGGTGGAATCAATGCACCATGTGGGGAGAGAGGTGGCGATTAGATGCAGGAGGATAGTGCTAAGACAGAGGAGGATGACGTCGGGGAGGCTTTGCATGATGATGAGGCAAGGAAGCAAAAATTTAAGCTGATTTTGGAGGACGATGTTTATGGAACAACATCCAGTGGTAGCGAGCACAGTAGCTCAAGCGATGAGTCCGGTCGTCCTAAACCACAGTCGAACTATGGGAATAACTCGTCCAAAGAAGATTTTCATGTTCCTCTTTCTCAATAAAATTATTATGATGAACTGTTTTGTTGGATTTGTACTGTTTGTGGATTATGTTGGATTATGTAGGATTTGAATTGTTTTGTTTCATTTCATGAAAGGTTCTACATTTGAAGCAAATGTTTTTTTATGTAGCAATTTAGCTTCCATGTATAAGTTGTTCTTTTGCATCACTTTTAGCGGCTTTATTGACTTCATGTTATATGTTTTGGATTGGATTTGTGTACATATGGTTGGCTGTTATTAACATGGAATGGTTCCTGTAGTTGAATCATTCCTTGTTCTGGTTTAATTGGATTAGAAGTGATGTTTTCAAAGCTCAGATGCACCCTTGCGACATCGCACTATAATCGCACATATCTGTATCGATCAGGACGATAGGATACCGACTAGTAGGCAACTTTTCATATAACAATTAAATTAAGCTATTTTAAGCACTGATTTAGACCGATGAGTAGGTACGGGGTTGACATGAAAAAATGTCTCTAAATTTAGCAATCACAAATAAGTAGTGTGAAATTGCATGTGAAAATTAAATTAAACTATTTCAAGCACTGATTCTGACCGATGAATAGGTACGAGATCGACATTAAAAATTTGTCTCTAAATAAGTAGTGTGAAGTCGTATTCCCATTGTCATAGTTATTTTATGACAATTGTAACTTCCCATCGATGTGTCGTGTTCACCGAATTGAAATCGACTAGAATGCGATGTCGAAAATTGGATAGGCAAATGATTTTATCAGTTTCATACAAACATGAACAAGCACATAAACAGCCATCAAGGTTATCTAAAATTATGTAAGAGCACAAACTATGTCTTCTTCTTTTGTTTCTTTGATTTGGGGTGTCTTTCAATCCACATGCCTTCATCATGGTCTCTTCTTAAAGATAGCTCCACCCCAAATGTTTTGTCCTTCACAACGTGGTGGTGCTTGAGGAACTCTGTGGACTCATTTCAGCAAATGGACAAGAATCTCCCACATATAGACTTTTACCATGAATGACCATATATTTGCTAGAATCAATGGGATCTGCAACATAAAACACATGTGTAGCCTGCGAAGCAAGAATGTAAGGATTACCAGTAGAATGTGTCCTGCTTAAATCGACAACTGTAAAGCCTAGGTCGTTCACCGATACACCAACATGACTATCAACCCACTTACATTTGCAAAGTGGTAACTTGAAACTTGTGTAGAACAGTTCCTATATTTCCTCAATCACACCATAATAAGACATGGTCCCATACACAGGATTCTTATCATTCGCACTGCTTACATATAAAGCTTCAGCAACTACACCGACACCACTATTTTGTGTAGCAGTGTGTGTGTCCCACTCTAAGGCTGAGAAGGTAAACCTATTCATGTCATAGCATATGAATGAAATCATAGTTACAGAGAGCAAGAAAGCTAAACAACTTAAGGTGTCACCATATCTGTCTTCGACCACTATAACATGTAACCAATCATGAAGATGTGATTGTGTTCACCAAGTACTTGCTTCTCTGACCAACCAGGGTGCCACTTCTTGATAGTGGTCATGTTCATATCCACGAACGGGTGAACCCATCTGAGTTTGCAAGACATATAAATGTGCTTTCATCAACTCGTTAGGGCTAATGACCTAGTAGTTCATTTTTGAAAACCTTTAGCACTCACTCTACCTGCATGCCGCAATTTTGGGACACCAACCGACTCCTCAACCTTCATGAATTTAGTAAAGTATTCTACAATCTCCTCGGTCACATACCGTTGCTCAATACTAGCATCCGGGTGATATTCATTTTTCAAATAACCCTTGAATATCTTCATATACCTTTCGAAGGGATACATCCATCGAAGATAAAAAGGACCACATATCAATATCTCTGGTACAATGTGAACCAAAAAGTGCACCATGATGCCAAAGAAAGAATGAGGGAAATATATTTCTAACTCGCACAACACGATTACTATTTGCTTTTAAAGTTCTACCAATTTTAGATGCATAATCTCCTTACAACAATTTTCCTTGAAGAAATGACAAAACCAGGTATTCCACTTTCTTACGTGAATTGGAAAGTTGGATCTAATTGCAACAAGTAGAAATTCATGAATCGTACAATATGAATCGTGCTATTTCATATTTCCTAATCTCCAAACCTCACCGAATACTAGATTGCTAACCCTCAAAAAGTAGTCTGTCGGGATGACCATGCTCCTCAGGATGGAACATAAAAACTCCTTCTCAAGCTTTAAAAGCATGTCACAAGCAACAGGCAAAGTAAGTTTTAGATCCCCGGGCCTCGGGGGCCAATTCGGGTCTAATTCCCATTTCAACCATGTCTTTCCTAGACTTGAAACCATCTTTTGTCTTACTGGGAATATTCAATAAAGTCTAGACTCTCCCAATACGGTAGTTCAAAAAAATGGAACTCTTCTTCCAACTACCAGTAACCTTAGGTTTCCTTTTCCTCTATCCAAAGTCATTTTGAAAATTATGCAACATGTTCGAGATAGACACACTTGTTATAACGAGTGAAGGGGGCGCCAACTCTACCTTTCCATCGAACTCAACCCTAAGTTTCCTCCATGGATGATTTGTTGGAAGCCATCTCCGGTGGCCAAGATATACCATCTTACTTCCACGCCTCAACTGACAATAATCCATTCTTTCCAAACCAATAGGGCATGCTTTGTGACCTTTAACAAAATATCCAAACAAGTTTCCATAAGTGAGGAAGTTATTAACAGTGAAAAACAACGTGGCTTGAAATTCAAAATCCTCCTTCCGAAACCCATCATACATTGTCATTCCGAGATTCCACAACTTTTTCATATCATCCAACAAGGGGGATAAATACACATCAATATCGTTCCTTAGTTGCTGGCAGTTGGAAGAACATGATGTACTTCCTTTTCATGCACAACTATGGGGGCAAGCTGTAAATTATCACCATCGCTGGCCATGAACTATGATTGCTAGCCATATTACCAAATGGGTTTATTCCGTCCGTGCATAAACCAAACCTCAAGTTATGTGGCCCATTCCCAAATTTGGAAAATGATGCATCTACCTTCTTCCACTAATGACCATCGGCCAGATGACTAGTGACATCAGGATCAACCACAGTACGATCTGTATGCCCCAAGTCATATTATTTGCATCCTCGGCATTGTCAAACAATCTTCTCAATCAAGGAATAATAGGTAGATACCAAACAACCTTGACAGGATCCTTCTTCGTCCACCGACTACCACTATCTCCATCAATGACCACCTCCTTCAATTTAAACCTTGGAGCATTGCATTTCGGGCATTCCACTGCATACAAGTGATCAACCTTTTACAAGATACAATCCTTCCGACAAGCATGTATCTTTTCATAATCCATGGCCATCGAACATAGTACCTTCTTCGCCTCATATACCGTTTCTGGTATTCTATTCCTATCTGAAAGTATATCTTTCAGCACTTTCAACAAACCATAGAACCCAACATCACTATAGGAATACTTGGCCTTCACATTCGTCAACTGCAATGTAGCTTTCAATACTTTCATTCGTTTAGGGCATCCATCGTATAGAAGTGTTTCATTATGTCCTTTCTATTCCGAATGTCTTTTAGGATTGCCACTATAGTTCTTCACAATCTCCTTAACCAACTCATCCATCCTATCATCTATCCCGGCCCCTACTTCATCTACGGTATGATCATCGACGTTCTCCCCATTCTAAAACTAAATTTTAAACGTGGGATCGAAATCATGTATAAATAAATGATACTTCAAACAAATTGCATCTTCAAGAATAGCAGTGTTCTGACACTTTAAGCAAGGACAATACACATATGATACACTCGTTCGATCACCTCGAAGCATTCTAAAATGCATATTTAATGAAGTTACATACAAAAGATGGATACTCCACACACGTTCGATCTTCATCAAAACAAAGGGTTTTATCCATAGACATTCCTACATGTTACAACAGTAAGTTCACAACATTGTTCAACATCATAGATATTAGCAAAAAGTTAATACAAAGGCTAGCACTCATTCAATACATGCATTCCTTAAACATATACACACATATATATATAGTGTGTCGATATGTAATCCTTCGTATGTCATTCTCCTACACACATATAAATATAACATCAACCAAATATATATGCAATGCATACATTCAATCTACTCATAGTTAAACATATCATACCAATTGAACTATTTAACCTAGAACCAAATTTGAAGACGAGGATACAAATTGTGGAATGGAATGCTTACTTCTACAGTGTGGAGTTAATCAAATGACAACCACAACTATATAGCCCTCCTTCAACAATGAGGAATTTGTTGAAATGGGGAAGAAAGTTTAGGGATTTTTGATTGGAAATGGTCAATGGACCAAAGTTATACTGACCAAATCCCGCCAACTGCGATGTCGTATTTTCTAATCTTTAAAAATTGCTGAAATTGATTTACAATGTGATGTCGGTATTTTAATATAATGACTGCAACTGAGTGATGGGTACATGATGCCGACTTCGCACCGATGTCGGTCAATCAATTTACTTTGTTTTTGCATAACATTTACCTCGGCTACATTACAAACAAAGTAAAAAAGCTATTATTTACCACAGTTTTTTTATAACTGGGGTAATTAATATTTTTTACTTTGAGAAAAAAATGAGGTAAAAACACTTTTTACCTCGGTTTTTTGGGCTAAGGCAAAAAACTGAGGTAAAAATGCCGAAGTAATATGTGTTGTTTCTTGTAATGATTATAAATTAGGTAGTATTAATTATCATAACTATACAATCTTTATTGATGTACTTTTTACCTTTTACACGTTGATGTATCTATTTAATTCCCTTATATATTTGTATTCATAACATGGCTAATGGCATGATAAGAGATGACATTGAAGCATTCATAAGATTAGTTTATCTCTCTCTTTGTGACACTCCTGAAAAATTCATATAGTTAGCTTGTAATCTAGCCTTAGTTAGTGAGGTGGTCCGCAAAATATAGATTGAATAATCAAGATTTGTGTATGTTCTCAGGTTTTGGAAAATGCCATACACGTGCCAAATTACAAATGGCAAATATGCAAGAAATACGCACGTGTTAACTAATTACGTGCAAAATAAATGGAAGTCAATTTAAATATAAGCCTAAAATGTGTAAGCTGAAGAATGATCGGGATTAGTTTCAGGATTATAATCAAGATCACAGATTTCATTATACGTTTCTTCACTTTCCATTCCTTCAATAGTCACAGGTAGAAACAGTGTATCACATTCATTAATCCTACTTCTAGTGTGTATCAATGATTAAAATTAACAACAAAAAAATTGGAATTCTATAATGTTTTTCGAAATTAAATTAATTATGTAAAATGATTTTATTCCTCATTTAAAATTAGGTAGTATTTTTTTATGGTTAGTGTACAACCTTTATTGATGTCCTTTTTCTCTTCATATATTAATATATCCATTTTATTCTCTGTCATATATTTGTATTCATAACATGGCTAATCACATGATAAGCGAGGACGTTGTAGCATTCATGAGATTAGCTTATCTCTCTCTTTGTGACACTCATGATAAATTTATTGAGTGTTCTAGTAATCTAGCCTTAGTTATTGTGATGGTCGGCTTGATATAGATTGAATAATACAAAGTGAGTAATTACGAGTCCAGATCTGCTATTCCAACCCTATGCCAATTTCTGAAACGCCACCGTTTTAAGTAACAATATTCCCATCCATTAATTCACAAGCCATGCCGAGCCGGTCCAATCGTAATCATGCCCTTTTGTTTCCTTTATTCCAATAATCCAGCACTGCTTTGATTTGTTTTTGCCCATCTGGAATTGACGCAATCCCTCTGTATCTGATGAAAATTATACAGTCTCAATCCTTTTGCTTTCCTTCCAAAAATCCAATAGCCACCGCTCATCATCGTTTCTAATAATGATTTCTTTGAGCGAATTGGTGGTGAATTAACGGTGATTTCCTCCTGGCTGGCTTTACAATTTTTTCATTCTTATTCAGAGTTGAATACAAATGGTTAGACAAGTTGTGGGATATGCTTTGAAATGTTCTAATTACGGTATTTTTTTTTAAAAACAGTGCTGAAATACATTTTCCAGCACCTGTTTTGTGAAACTGGTGCCCTGAATAGGTTCAACCATAATAAATAGCACCACTATCGTAATGGATGTACACAGAACCAGTGCTTGAACTGGGAAAAAACTAAGAAATAGTTAATTTGGCGCCAAAAATAAATGAGGGAAACTAATAGCACCGGTTTTAACAAACCGATGCTCAACACATTAATGTTTGCGGGTACTCTTGAAGGTTGAAAAATAGATTATGTGCCATGTTCATTTTTTGGCACTGACTTTTGTGATGTCAGCACCGGTCAACACACCAGTGTTGTGTACTTGGACAAATTATGTATGATTAGCTCTCGGGTTGAGAAAACGATTTTAAAAAATCATTAAATGCAGCCATATGCATTTGCTTTATTTGTTGGCCACACTAGTTTTGGGATATTTCAGCACCAGTTTTGCTATCGGTGTTGGCCCCTTAGAATTTTCGGGCAAGTTTGTTCTTGGGTTGGGAGAAGAGGCCGAAAAAATAATTCAACGCAGCCTCGAGCAACTTCTTTTACTTGGTTTAGCACCAGTTTATAGGCTTCATACCGGTGTTAGTAAATTTAAGTTATAAAATATGTAAAGTTACACACTCGGCTGCTCTTCATTTTCTAAATTTCAGAGAGCAAATTTAACTCATCTTCCCTACATATCCAGGCCCGGGCAACATTGGAACTAGCTGTGAAGATGCACACTTGTTAGATGAAGAGTCGTTTGCTAGATATTATTCTTGAATTTTGATTCTCATTGTCCTCATAATACTATAATTTTTGTAGTGTTTATATTTTGGATTACGGCTTGAAACGATTCTATGTTATTTTGCAAAAGAAATATAGTTATTATCCACTACTTCGAGGATTATCATGCTTTTACATTAATCGTATTGTATTATAAAATTTTGATTTTCTGTTTATATTTACAAACCTGTTTGCACAATTTAGTCTAGGACATGTACTACTACTTTGAAATTTATACATTCAAAAATTCCATTATTTAGAATTCATATATTTAGAATCAAGTGTTTCGAATCAATGCTCAAGGTGAAACTTAGTTTTCGGCAACACTGCAATTTATGTAAATTTACCATTTGTTATCTATGATAGGTTTTTAGGATGTTCCATTCACCCAATTAAATCATAATCGTGTAGTTATGATCATACAATACTTGATTGCAGTATTGAATTGCCAATTTCGTGTTTCAACAATTCCAAGAATATTGGAGGGACCTAAGTGCAAAAAACAAAAACTTCACCCGGACCTCCAAATTCAATTCCGCTCGGATGTAATCCTATATTCTTGGACCCAAAAGTGATTTCCTAGAATGAATAAAAAAATCAATATTTGATGTAAATAATTGACAAAGAAAACTTCTCGTTTGGACTTCCTCACTTCTAAGTCATCTACAGTCAGATACTTTAGCACATATACTAGCACTTTACAAAATTCCAATAAAACATGACCTTATTTTTTAAAACATATATTAACCCTATAATACACAATGTGGTGTTATTTGGCCACAAATATGGAGTTGTATTTAAGTTTTGGGCAACAATGTTATTTTAACAAAGTTCTGATCGGAGGGTTTGCGGGTATCCATTTGACACACTTTTGAAAAACGAGCTCTATTGAGTGTTGAATTGTACATTTTTTAGCCCAACTGGATATAAAAAATAATGTACAAAACTATCCCATATCCCCCTTTAAAGGGACTTCAAATGAATATTAAAAAATAGTTGTACCAAAAACTAGCACCGGTTAGGAGTGTTGAATAACCGGGGCTAAGATTTTTGGATGTACGAGGACGGTAAATTTAAATTTTCATTATTTTATTTTTGGCACCGGTTCGTCTATTCCGTCAACACCGGTATCAAAACACGGTGCTAGGATTCTACAGCGCGTCAGGATTAAGCAGCTCCACGAAGCTGCTTTAACCATATTGTAGCACTGGCGGTCCGTTCTAGCACTGGCATTTCAACCGGTGCTCCACTGTTCGACAAAAAATTATATGTGTGCTCTCGGGTTGTCAAAAAAAATTAATACCCATGCAACATCAAGCAGCTACTTTAACCAAAAGTTAGCACCGATTTAGGGAATACATAACACTAGTCACTATAATTAATGGGGATCCCATCTAGGCATAATATGAAACTTAGATTTCTATATGTTGATTTAATCTGAACCCTTCAAAATTTTTCTATAAAAAGAAAACTTGAAACCCTAAAGCTACTCACTCCCTTATTGTCCTCTCATCCTGTCATCCTTCTAGTCCACCACCTCTCCATTACCACCGCGACCTCCTAAACACCAAGCCATTACCACCGCCCCCTTGTCCCTCCTCCCTCCTCCCTCCACAACCGCCTTCTTCCTCGTCTCACCTCTCCATATCTGCCACTAAACACCACCTCTCCATTCATGTTTTTTTTTATTTTGTTTTTCTGTTGGTCATTCTTTTTTTCTGTTTTGTTAGGTGTATTGGATTTTTAGTCATGTTTCTATTAAGGGTTGCGTGAGATTTTTTCCCCTTTTGGTACTTTTTAGTTTGTGCGAGATTTTGTGCATTTTGTGATTAAATTGAAAGTGTATTACACACATACACATATATATATATATATGTAGTTCATTGTGTATGGTTTGATGTTTAGGTTTTTGTCCCTACAATATTGTGTGTTCCCCTGTGATATGGATGATTGGGTCATATTTAGGTGTTTGTTATAGTTATAATTTTTATCATATTGAAGGTTTTTGTATACTGTGATATAAACTGTGATGTATACTGTAGAATTTGTACCCTGTTATATAAAATGTAGAATTTGTACCTTGTGATACAAACAGTGCTTTTCTATTTAACTATGTACAATGTTGAAGGTTTTTTCTATAATTAATGTGATATAGTTTATTGTGGGATGTTGATGTGTTTATGGTTTTATTTTAAATGCGTCAAACTACTACAATGTTTTGAAAGAATGACAAACTAGATTAAGGTTTACATGTCTTTTTCCGTGTTTCAATGATTCCCAGAACTAGATTAAGGTTTACATGTTTTTTCCCTTGTTTTGATGATTTCTAGTTGATGTTTAAACTATTGTGATGTTGTTGTCTATCAGCGCTAGGGAAATGTGACGTGTTTGACATGGTTTGTTTATACATGCCATGTTTCTTTGGTGCTGTAAAACTGCTTCATTTCAACGTTTTAAATGAATCGGCATTAGTTGAAGGGCACTGCACTAGTAGCTTTCTATTCATGTATTGCCCTCTAATTATGTAATGCTTCTTCCATTACGAAAAGTGTTGTAACATTTGTAGAACTCTGAAATTTAAAATGTGGAGAATTTGTAGTGTATGAGCACCATGAAACTTGTTGTGTTTATCTGTTGAACAAGGTGTGTTTAACATTAAATCATTGCTAATGTTAAATACATAGCTTAAACAATAGGTATACACATTAATTTCCTCAGTGCTTAAATGCTGCAACATTTCGACATTTTAAGTCATTTTGTATGACAAAATGCACTGTGTACAAACTTAACAGAAGAAGCATTAGTTAAGGTTAACAGGTCTTTTCGCTTGTCCTAATAATTTCAAGTTGATGTTTAAACTGTGGAGATGATACGATATGATAAATGTCATTTATTATAATTTTCTTAGTTTAGTATTTTAAGAGGATACCACTATAATCTTTTTTCCACTAGGTTTTTTAATGATATAGTGTGATTATTTGTAATTTATTTAATTTTAGAATAAGGCCCATTAACTCGACTATGTTGGCTTGGAAGGGTTTTTGTTATATTTTAATTAGGGTTTAGAATATTCAGCTTTATTCTGGTTTGAATTAGATTTGGTAAGATTAGATAAAGCAATATTCATCCAAGAGTTAGCTTTGACGAATTCAGCCATATAGGGGTAATTTAGGTATTTTAGATAGATATGGTTTTGGCTTGTTAAAGCTGCCATAAGTTGATTCAAATTCTATTTGTGATTAGGGTTTTGGCTGAAATGTTCACCCTATAAATAGAGGGTATGACCGAGATCTACATACACCATTTTTAACTATCAAAAATACAAACCTTTGAGTTCATACTCTGTTGCTTGTGAGTTATTTCCGTTGTTGCTTAATCCCGATGGCTAGTTAATTACCAGTAAACCCTGTGATCTGATCCTGCGGGTTAGTTATAGAGCAAGTTGAGATTGAGAGGATCCTGAGGGCTAGTGATCTAGAGATTCGTGCGATCCAATACCTTCATTTGATCAGAGATCTTAATTCCAAAAATCATAGACTTCGCAAGAAGATTCATATCTGTTTGTAGCATATCCAGGTTAAACATTTCTGCGACCATGACATCAGTTGTCATCAGTTGGTATAGTATGAGGATATTAGTTGGTACCTTCATGTCCATGCTTTTATTTTCGGAGAAAGAAATATTATATGTGGGCGCTAAACCGACCTACAGGCAAGAGTTCCATTCTTTCTAATTATTTTTTAAAAAAAAGAATCAACAATAAAAACAACGGAATGTAGAATTCTGCCGTCGCTGGACAACTCGCCGCCGTTGTCGCTGCCACTCAGCTCTGTCTCTTATAGATTGATCGTTGTCATCTGCAGTTGTTGCTCCTATCATCTTCGTCCGACTGGCGATCAGTTTGTCATTAATTGATGCTCTAATTAACATCATTTCTCAAACCGAATCTTTATCGTCGAAGTTTCATCATTCTTCCCAGTGTAGCGTCGTCGCCGCCATTTTCTCCAAGCCATGTTCTCCGCAACCAATAATCCTCTACTTCAGTACTCTCCATTATCCGCTACAAGATCCGTGTAACTCCAGTGAAAAGCAGTCTGCGCAGAGAGGTTCCAGCAAAGAAGAATATGCGCGTGGTCTTCACGCGCTAGCACACACTCAGGCAGGTGTATCTCACATGCACAACATTGGAAGTCGCATAATGCACACACCCGAGTCAGAAGGTCCATAACTTCACTCTCGATTTGATCCTTATCTTGTGAGTTGATTAAATTTATCGCGAGTTCTCTCTAGTTCTATTTATCTGACAAGTTAAGAGCAACATCAGCATTCCAGTCACTATCTAGCCAGCATCCAGTCATCGGTTATTAGCAGGACTTCGCAGGGATAACGTGAGACGTTTATCTTCATTTATTTTTAAAGATCGTTCATGTTTCAGGGACAAAACTTTTCGACCACGGAGGGAATGATACAATAAGAAAAATATCATTTATTGTATTTTAAGATGATAACATTATACTCATTTTCCCACTAGGTTTACTAATGAGGTAGTGTGATCATTTGCAATTTATTTCATTTTAGAATTAGGCCCATTAACTCATCTATGTTGGCTTAGAAGAGTTTTGGTTATATTTTGATTAGGGTTTAGAATATTTAGTTTTATTCTGATAAGAATTAGATTTGGTAAGAATAGATAAGACAATATTCATCCAAGACTTAGCTTGGAAGAATTCAGCCATATATGTGTCATTTTAGGTATCTTAGTTAAATATGTTTTAGCTTCTTAAAGTTGCCATAAATTGATTCAGATTATGTTTGTGATTAGGGTTTTGGCCTAGATATTTACCCTATAAATAGAGGGTATGGTCGAGATTTACATACACCATTTTTATCAATCAAATATACAAACCTTTAAGTTCATACTATGTTTCTTGCGAGCTCTTTTCATCGTTGCTGGCTAGTTAAATACCAGTAAACCTTGTGATTTGATCCCGCGGGCTAATGATCTTGAATTTCATGCGATCCAGTAAGGGTTTTCCGATCCCTTCTTTTGATCAAAGATCTTAATTCCGTAATCCAGAGTCTTCATAAGGAGATTCATATCAGGAGATGTTGCAGTCTATCAGTGCCAAGTAAACTTGACGTGATTAAATTTGAATGTTTGAGCACCAAATAGATACGGTAGATTCATTCGAGTGTCAAACTAGGCCCGTCAAATGGGTTAATTGGATAAACCCATTATCCAAACCCAATAGATTATTATCCAATGGGTCATTATCCAATTAACCCATTTATTAAATGGGTCATAATGGGTTGGGTCATTAAATGGATAACCCATTGGATAACCCATGAAATATTCATATGACCCAATGGGTTAAAATATATTAACCAATAAATCATTATCCAATAAATCATTATATAATTAACCCAGTAAGTTATCATTAAACATTTTCTATCAATTTGGGTTACAAGTTGTCATTATCCAATGGGATCAGGTATTAAATGCTCATTAGTTTTTGGGATTGAGCGGGATGAAAATAATTGTGTTAATGGAAAATTTTGATCTCCATGGGTCCCATATTATGTTAACTCAATAAGAACGTAACAAATACCCAATTAAATGCATGTGTAATATTTAACATAAATATTCACTATAATTCACAAATTATACAAATTATAATTCACAAATTATTCAAGCTCAATCTCGTACAATATTCGAGTCCGTACGGTATTCGATCTCGTACAGTATTCGAACTCAATCTCGTACAGTACTCGAGTTCGTACAAAATTCACACTCAATCTCGTACAGTATTCGAGTTCGTACAATATTCGAGTTCAATCTCGTACAGTATTCGAGTTCATACAGTATTCGAGTTCAATCTCGTACAGTATTTGAGTTCGTACAGTATTCGAGCTCAATCTCGTACAGTATTTGAGTTCATACAATATTCGAGCTTAATCTCGTACAGTATTCGAGTTCATATAGTATTTGAGTTCGTACAGTATTCGAGCTCAATCTCGTACAGTATTCAAGTTCATATAGTATTCAAGCTCAATCTCGTACAGTATTCGAGTTCGTACAGTATTCGAGTTCAATCTCGTACAGTATTCGAGTTTGTACAGTATTCGAGTTTGTACAGTATTCGATCTCAATCTCGTACAGTATTCGAGCTCAATCTCGTACAGTATTCGAGCTCAATCTCGTACACTATTCGAGTTTGTATAGTATTCGAGTTCAATCTCGTACAGTATTTGAGTTCGTACAATATTCGAGTTCGTACAATATTTGAGCTCGAGCTCGATCCCAAGTAATATTGTTCATTAGTTTCGTCGAGTTTACAAAGCCAACATATTATATATTTTATATTTTTATTAAATATAATATAATATAATGTACATAATATTATATTACATAATATAATATTATGAAATCGAATATGAACAAAACGCAAACCGATTGATGAACAAAACACAGACTGATTGATGAACAAAATGCGGACTGATGAAACAAAACGCAGTCTGAAAAGTGAGAACTGAGAACTGAGAAAGAACGCGGACTTGATGGGTAATTCACGTTTCACCCAAATAAATGACATATACACAATTGGTCATTTAGTTCGACCCAATGGATAATTAGTATAGACCCAATGGATAATTAGTATAGACCAAATGGATAATTAGTATATACCCAATGAATAATTCAGTATATACTTAATGGATAATTGAACGAGCTTGAGGTCAACTATATCTCTCAGATCTTCGTTCGAGGTAGGGCTCGAGCGAAATTAATTTTCCTCGAGTTCGTGTTTGAGTTCGATCGAGCCTGTAAGATCTTGACTCATTTTGAGCTTGAACTCGATCCATAATTAATTATATTTTTGTACTTTTATTTTTCTATGTACATTATAATATATTATATGATGAAAACAGTGATAGAGTTTTTAAATTAAAAAGTATACGAATACATGTCCACATATTTTATCCATATGCAACAAACAAAGCAAAATGTGATTGTTGGACTTTCAAAATATGATGAGGCTTCTTTACCAAATTATGATACGTAAGATCAAAGGTACGATACTCCTCACTAAACACTAAATAGTAGAAACAATGTGTCCAATGCCTTCTCGCAGGCTGAACCTCCTCCTGAACTTCCCAGTGCTACGCTCAACTATGTGCCACAATATATGTATTATACATTATATAAAATATGTGAAAAATAAAATAAAACTGAGCTAATATGCATTATTACCTTCATTGCGCATGTGAAGATATATCTTGCTCACCAATAAATCGAGTTATATCAACTCCAAGAAAATTTTCTTCCGCCTCAAGAGCAACTCCACAAATTTCATCGTGCAATGCAGCTGCCAAACAAAATATTTACAACAATTTTACACTTAGAAGTATACTGAGGTATGTTATGAAAACTATAAAAAAATAATCAAATACCTCAAATATTTACAACCAATCACGATAGCATACAATCACTTCCACATTTTCAAGTGAAAGTGATGTTCGGTACGTGCCTAAAATTCTTCCATCATGATTAAAAGAAGATTCAGTTGTAATTGGAATACTCAAAATGTCTTTAGCCATAAGAGACAATTAAGTATATCTAATTGCCATATCATTCCAATAACCAAGAACATCAAGATGTGGATGCACTTTTCGATCCATTAGCCTTTCACCAAGATATGTGTCTAGCTCTGATGTACCCCCACTACTACCATATTGAGAAGTATACGAGTCAAAAGCCTACAAATCAAAACATAAACGTAACAAGTAAATATACCAAATTAAAATTTAACAAATATATCAACTATGAAATATTATATATTGCAGGCTAACTTACATCGATGATATCAGTAGAAGAATCACCATCGCCTGTAGTAGTCTCTGAAGGTTCGCTACAACTAATTCTATAATACTCATCAAACAAATCTGGCAACTTGCTTTTTATCTCCTCTACTTTCTCTCTCTTTGTTGAAGAATCCATCATTTCGAGGCTAAAATCGACGAACTAAAGTTTGAAACGACGGTCTAGAACAATGGCAAATGACAAAACCATACTGTAACAACTCCAATACTTGAGAAACTTACTTTTCATTTTCAATGCCATTACTCTAATCAAATCATCCGTAGCACTTGCATCTTTCTCCAAGAAATACTGAATTTTCCAAACATTTTGAAAATAAAGATTCGATGTAGGATACTTCCTCTTCGAAAACAATACTGTCAAATCATAGAAAGGCTTTAAGAAACATGCAATCTTTTCTATTCTCTCCCACTCTTCATGCGTAGGGCAATGTTCATATCCATTATCATCATCCTTCAATCGAATAAATGCACCCTTGAATAGTATTGCCCTTTCAAGCATGAGAAATGTGGAATTCCATTGTGTTGATACATCTTGCCTCAATTTCTTAATTGTCGGCAAAGAAAGTTGTCTAACATAAGTAGCAAACCTTTTCAACCTCAATTCAGAACATTTCAAATATTTGACACTTTCCCTAATCTTGTAAACTGACCCCTCAATCACATCCAATGCCGATTGCACAATCAAATTTAATATATGTGCACTACAACGGACGTGAAGGAACTCATTTCCACAAACCGCTGAACCCTCAAAAGAAAAGTAATTTTTCAGAGATCTTATCATTCTATCATTATAAGAAGCGTTGTCCAAAGTAATGGTAAAAATTCTCTTTTCAATACCCCATTCCTTGAGAAACTCAAACATTTTCTCTGCTAACACAAGACCATTGTGAGGGGGAGGAACATGACGAAATATCAAAAGCCTATTTTGCAATACCCCTTTTACATCAACATAATGAGCTGTAATTGCCATATACCCATCACTAGTTGGTGAACTCCACATATCAGAAGTCAAACAGAATTTTCCCAACACTAAATCAAGTTCCTTCTTGATTATTTTTTTCTCTCTTTCATAATATCTAACCATATCCCCTACTGCTGTATTTCTACACACAAATTTCACAGTTGGGTTCAAAAATGCATGAAAATCTCTATTTGCCTCATGCTCTACAAATATAAGCGGGTAATCATGCTCTACGATGGAATTCACACATTTCTCACAGTACATTTCTGGATCCACTAACCTTAATGTGGCAGAATCTCTTTCAGCATGCTGAATCCTCAAGTGCCTACTCAAATTTGTGGTTCCTTGGACTGGATTATAATTAAAATGACTCGAACATAGCCTGCATGTTGCTTGCATTCCTATTTGCTCCGTAGCTTGCACTATGTCAAAGTTAGACCAAACAAATGAAGTCCTTTTACGCTTGCGAGAAACACTGCTCTCGCCACTTTCCTCTCCATGAAGAGAAGTCGACATGCTACAAATCGAAACCAAAAACAAAAATGTTAATCCATGCCATTACTAAGGAAAAGACAAAGAAATTTTGTGTTAAGAAGAAATTCCCGCTTAGCAATATAAAAGAGATGGATGATTTTTTATTGACTCGTGGCTACTCACAGGGCTATTTTCTATTTTCCAAAAAATAGAGGAAAAGAAAACAGAGATATGATTCCCCCTTACTAGAAAAAAATGACAAGTCGGCCAAACAGATTGCCCAAATCTGCAATTTTTTCTTGTACTTATATAAATGGTTTGGAAAATCCTCCCAAGTGCACCAGCATTGCATAAGATAGGAAAATTATGTTCCTTTTTCATTCATTTGACCATTCTATTTTCCTAAAAACATTCCCCTCAGGCCTCAACTACCTATATATAGGGAAAGAGAATAAAAGAGATTCATAAAAACTACAGTACATATATCAATCTAAAAGAAAAGATATTCTTGGGCCTCTTGGCCAATATTCAAAGATCTCATGAACCAACAATGGGCCGGTCAGTTCCCATGAACCATGCAGAATTAAGCAATACCTGAACAGTGTTCTAAACAACACTACTCAAAGAAGCAAAGCATATTCTGTACAAAAACAGAAAAGAGAACAGTACCTGAACTTGAGAACTAAAAAAACCTTGCCCTGGTCTCCTTGAGTGCCTGAAAACAAATTAAAAGAGTACATTTTGGTAAGATTCATGTAACGTGTGATTAGCCAACCTAAAAAAATAGAATAGGAAAACAAATGTAGTGACTGATTTAGTCCATACACTACCTCAAAACAGAAAAAATATCTACAACCGAAGTTGTTTTGCCTATTAGGGAAATAATAAATATCTCAAGTTCTCAACTGAAACCATTTTAACATAGTTAGCTTATCTAAGAATAAAAAATAGGTGCAGCAGAGCGCTTATTCCCTTTTTTGCCCATTACAGATTTAATATTTGAGAAGGGCTCAAGCTGTAATTTAGGACGAAAAGAAAAGGTGATGGAAAATAGCTAAAGCATAAAAAAGTATATCTTGGAGGACTTCGAATGTCACAGCCACCCCTCTGCTACAGAGCAACGTGATCATCTGTCATCAACACTTTTGAGACTTACGGAATGTTTTACAAACAAGACCAACCCATCTACTTCGTCTGCAAATGTTCAGCAGTGGAGCGATGAGATAGCTAAGAAAAGATGTCACAGCAGTTGTTGATTGAATTCTCATGTTACTCTTTCCAAAAAAAATAATTGTTTTGATGAAAGACCAAAACAGAAGAAAAGAAGATGAGCTCAAGCTTGGGCTTGGATCATTTATGGATGCAGAAGTTCACAACAAAATATAGCCAGGGAAATGGTTCTCACAGAATTAAGCAAAAGCTCTGTGCTGGTTCATGAGATCTAAACAACACTACTCAAAGAAGCAAAGCATATTCTGTACAAAAATAGAAAAGAGAACAGTACCTGAACTTGAGAACTAAAAAAACCTTGCCCTGGTCTCCTTGAGTGCCTGAAAACAGATTAAAAGAGTACATTTTGGTAAGATTCATGTAACGTGTGATTAGCCAACCTAAAAAAATATAACACTGTTCAGGTATTGCAGTTGTTTAAGTATTTTTAATCATGCAGAATGGGCATAATCCATGCCTTTGTTTTCCAAGCAGAGTGGATGCATCTGGAAGTAAGTAAAGTATTTCAAATACTTGTGTCATTCAAAGGGTAGACAAGGTATCAGATTCGCATGAAATCTTGGATTGGAATAGCAGACTCTGGAAACCAGTTTTCATGTCCAAACTTCAGAAGAAGAAATTCATACTTAATGGAGAATTAATTCCCTTTTATAGAAGAGATAGAAATGGTTTCCGTTCTTTCCAGACAGATTTGACAAGACTATAAGCTTGAAGAAACCAGTTTTCGCTAACTTGCCATCTGCTACCATATTCTGGGATTCCTCATTACAAAACAGGCTTTTATTGACACTAGATTCATGAATTGTTCAGATCATTCTCCCTTAATGTCAAAAGCGAAGACAAGGCACAACAAAGAGAGCAAATCCATAAGCCATAAACCTTAATGCAAGAAACTATATAGATTTCAAATGTGAAGTTCTCTTTAGTTTTAAACTACACTACTGAAAGAAGCAAAGCAATATTCTATACAAAAACAGAAAAGAGACCAGTACCTGAACTTGAGAACTAAAAAAACCTTGCCCTGGTCTCCTTGAGTGCCTGAAAATAGATTAAAAGAGTTCATTTTGGTAAGATTCATGTGACTTGTGATTACCAACATAAAAAAAGTAGAAAAGAATCAGTCCTAGCCATACAAGGAGAATCAGAATGGAATGCATAGCAACCTCACGTCACCGCCCCAAAACAAACAAACATGTCAATATCCCCACCCACCGCCACTGCCACCACTGAATCCGACAACCCAACCGCCTACTGGTGCCACGAATTCAGTCCTCCCCCTTCGGCCCTTCCCCCTCATCTGTTCCCACTGCCGCAATGACTTCCTCGAGCAGATGGACAACCCCACTGCTGCCCCCCTGTACGGCCGAACGACCACCTCCTCCTCGAAAACTCCTACTACTAGTCTACTACCGTCTCAAAACCTAGAAAACCCACATTCCAAAATCCCTCATCATTTGAATATACTCAATAAAATCATTAAAAAACCAATAAACTAACCTGATATGTCAAACACAGCTCCAAATTCGAGTTGCGTTTAAGGATGGATTGATGAAATACTGATTGATGCCGATTGATGAACACTGATTGATGCGCGATTGATGAAACACAGACTGAGAACTGATGAAACAAAAACACAACCGATGAAACGTAGACTGATGAAATTATAATCGGACCAAATAAGCGCAGACTAAGAAGTGAGTGAGAAGTGAGAAAGAACACAGACTTATGGGTAATTCACGTTTCAACGGGTAATGTAAGTTTGGACCCAAATAAATTAACTATACTCAATGGATGATTCAGTATGACCCAATGGATAATTAGGTATGACTCAATGGATAATTCAGTATATACTCAATGGATAATGCATTATATACTCAATGGATAATTGATATTTTCAACCATTTTAACTTTAAATGGATAAGTCACGTAACATTTTACTTGGAGTGAAAAATTACGATTAACCGTAATCATTCTTTGATGTAGGCTGAATCGTGTACATAACTACAAAAAAAGGAAATATTTATTCGAGTGGCCAAATGTGGGAATTTCATTTATTATTTTCTTATGTTCAATAAAAGAAAATTTTTTAAAAATCTTCATATTTCGAGATTTTTCAAATTTAGTAAAAGTTTCTTAAATACTACTTCAACTTCTTTCGTCAAGATCATTTATCAAATTTTAATTGGTTCAAATTAAAATTGATTAAAACATGAACCGAAATCGACAAATATGATGAATCAAGAAATTGATCGTTTCTAAGTTGATTATATGTGTTAGGGAAAAATTAAATTATTCGTAATAAAATTTGTGAAAATTTAGTTATCTTATGATATGAAATTATCCACGGGTCACCCGTTATCCAACCCAACTCGACCCACCAAAAATTATCCAACGGATAACCAATTATCCAACCCAACTAAACCCAATAACTACAACCCAATTATATCCATTAACCCAATGGGTCCTTATCCAATAAGTCTTATCCAATAAGTGAAATTAGTATATGGGTAATGGTTATCCAACGGGTGACCGAACCCGTTTGACGGGCCTAGTATCAATAAATGTTTAACATTGTGTGTTTAACATTAATTTATTGTTAATTTTAATTACATAGTTAAAACATAGTTGTACACCATCATTTTGACATTTTAAATTATTTTCTTCAAAAAATCATAGTGTGTAAAAACTGAATGGAACAGCTAAGGCTAAACAGTACCTCTACAAATCATATTATGTAGTTTAGTTCACACATTAATATATAAATGTTCCTTATTCTTACTTATTGATTACTTTCACATTATTAATCATGAGTTATTTTGTGCACATTAGATATTTCCCCCGGCAAGAAGAGCGTACAATGGCAAGGAGAAAATAGACGGCAAAGACACAATGTGTGAAGTTAGGGTGAACGTGTCTTCCTAACATTCCAAGACTTCGGCGGACCTAGATTTCAACGTGTATTTAATTGGGACACAGTTTTACCTTTTTTCTTAAGTTTTATCATATTGGTGGATTGCATTTTTCCCACTAAAGATTCTTATATTTTCAAATGTTCTTGCGTACCATTAATTTAATTTTTATATTGCATTCTTGTCTCGTCTAAGTTTCTTCTATGAGTTTCCCCCCAGTTTCAATTCTGGGACAGCCTGAAAAAATTTAAAAATGAAATTGCAAATTTAAAAAATCAGCATCGATTTTACAAATAATACTACCGGTGCTTAGGCATCCATATCCAAATCAATAGCACCAAAAAGTAATAAACAAATCGGTGCTTGTATTTGTAATTTATGCGGTTTTAGGAACCAGTTTATCTTCCTACACCGGTGCTACGTAAAACTTGTGATCATTATCAAGGATTCTGAAGTCAGCATCGACATCTTACATACCAGTGCTGTTATAAAAGAACTTATCACCAGTTTTTATAATCAGTGCCATAGTAACTAGGTTTCAGTACCACCCTACTTAGGCAGCGGTTGACTGGAGGAACAAAATACTGGTGCCAGAGGGGGTCCCCTACAGTAGTGTGGGTAGTCTTTCGTTGAAGTTCTTGGACTTCTCTTATCTTTCTCGTGGTAGTGGACCATTTGTCCAGTCTTGGGTAGGAAAGATGATGAACTTGATGTTGGTTGTGGGATTTATGCATATCATAGTATGGTTGGTCGTCTTTAATTTAGTATTGTCACTGGGAAAAGATGAAAATATATGATTGTTTAGTAGCTGTCAAGGGCATTCAAAAATCCCATGAGCTCTTCTTGGAGAACTTTTTCCATCTGTAGTTTACTTAACTCTAAATATATTAAATATCCAATTCGACACATTCATAGGGAGGCTAATTGTGCTGCTGACTATCTTGCTAAATATGCCCTAGAAAACAATCTCCAAGGAGATATTGACATCCAGACTACTTTCCCTTTCCTTAAAGGACTATTAACACTTGACCGAATTGGTCTTTCTGTATACCTAGCTTCCAACGGTCTGAACACTGTTACTACGGGCGATTTTTGTGCGATTTCACACACTAACATTTCTGCTCTTCTTCCTCGTCTCAAACTCCATTAACAACGGTCCTATCTTACTTACTGCCACTGGTTGCCGATCATGGCATCTCCGATGCCAAACCCACCTCCCGATCCTACGCTTTCCACTCCGAAAAGCTTTCTTCAAGCTCTCAACACAAAGCATTTCCCGCTTTTATCTTCACTACCCGATACTCCAAATTTTCACCCGATCACGGAATTTAAGGGCAAGATAGCCTACATCCTCCCCCCGGAGGAAGGCGATCTTCTAGCCTCGCACTATCAGAATGCCCTCGTCGGAAAGTTTAATCGAGGGAAACCCCCTATGGATATTCTACAGTCGGCTTTCAAATCAATCGGTTTTAAATCTAAATTTCAATTAGGATCCATTGATTATCGCCATGTTCTTATCCGTTTTCAGGAAAGCGAGGACTATCAAAGATGCTGGATGAAAGGCCAATGGATGATTCAAGGATCGACTATGAAGGTTCAAAAGTGGTCTCCGGACTTCTCACCAACCGTGGAATCCTCTATTGTTCCTGCTTGGGTAACAGTACACAAACTACCTATTCAATTTTACAATACTTCTGCAATTATTGGTATCAGCAGTCAGATAGGTAGATACCTTAAGATGGATGCAGCCACAAAAGCTTTAACTAGACCCTCTGCCATCAAAGTATGTGTTGAAATTGATCTATTATCCTAGCTCCCTCCTACCATTATGGTAGGAATTGGTAACAAGGTAGCGGAATATCCTATTGAATATGATGAATTGCCAACATACTGCTCTCATTGTAGGATAATAGGTCACAGTCAGACTAATTGTAACTTCTTGCATCCTGAGTTGCGAAAAAAGAATACTAACAAACTGAAGTCAATGAGCATAAGGAGAGTAAAAATCCAGTACATGTTGACACTCAGACAGGCTTAGAATTCCCTCTAACAGAAAGAAAAAACATAGAGGGATCCTCAACTCTATCTGTCTCACAAAAAGAGAAAGATTTTCAAACTCAAAAAGTGACTACAGGGCTTCAACATGAAAATAATCTCAACTTTTATAATGTTAGTCACAAGAAAAGAAATGCTCATTTCTACTTCCTGGATGACATTTCTAAACCAATAACCACAACTTTTTGGAGAAAAAAGAATCCACTCTTTGATCCTTCTCCCATTTAGGAAGAAGTAACAAAAAATAATACAGTCACAATATCAAATGCTTTTCAATCCCTAGAGGATTTACAGGATGATCAGGAGGGTGAAGTGGTTGAGATTTATCATGAATCCTTGGAATCTCAGGAAGTTCCAGTGCACTCTATTTCTGATGACATTTTAACAACTATACCAGCTCCAATGTCTATTCTTGAGTATGCACAAACAGGTTCCACAGAGAAAATTACCATCCCAGTGGACAATGAAGGAGATCAGGCTTCTGAATCATCTGAACTGATTTCAAATATGGAGCACACCTGTCAGACCAAGGTAAGTAAACCTGAACAGATTTCTACTACGGTTAATATTGAGAATAGTAGTGGCAAGCCTGGTAACAAGAGTAAGAATTCTGCCAAGACAATTAGAAACTTAAGATCTTCTCAAAAAGCAACCCCCCCAGTTTTTAAATGATAAAACACACCACAATAGGGAACATATTAGTCTGGAATGTTAGAGGTTTTGGATCATGTCTAGATAGACTAAAGGCTTTAAAATTTAAGCATAAGATAGACATTATGTGTTTAATAGAACCCTGGCATGATAAACAGAAATTAAATGCATTGATGTATGACCTTGGATACAAATATGCTCTTCCTGCTCAATGTGTTAAAATCTGGATCTTATGGAATCATGTTTTCAGTATAACATCCTTAAGGGAGTCAGATCAATTTTTACAAGTCAAAATATCAGATACTGCCTCCTCTATTAGTTGGAATTGTTTTTTCATATATGCTAGTGTACATAGACAAATGAGGGAAGCATTATGGAATGATTTACAGACTACAACACATGATCCATCCATATATATTGGAGATTTTAATACTGTTGCATCTGTATCTGAATATAAAGGAAGGAAATCAACACCAAAAAAAAGCATGAAACAGCTCAACGAATTTATAAACAATATGGACTTGCATGATATCCCTACAGTAGGAAATTCTTTCACTTGGAGCAATAATAGATATCGGGATAAATGTAAGGACTTAATGTTTCAGAGGCTAGATAGGGGTTTTGCTACCTTAGATTGGTTGGATCTATTTCCAAACAGCTCCATTCATGTGCTAAATAGAATGACTTCGGACCATTCCCCTTTATTTTTATCAGTTCAATCAGCCGAAGAACAAGTCCCTAGGCCTTTTAGATACCAAGAAATGTGGTCAAATAGACAGGAATTTCAGGCTCTAGTTGTCTCAAACTGGGAATTAGTTTCTCCATTCAGTGGGATGTATAGGTTAGTTTTTAAATTAAAGAGGCTAAAGATAGAAATCAAACAATGGAATAAACTGCACTTTGGTAATGTCAACCAGAATTTGTTACACTCTGAAAATACAGTTAATGAACTGGAAATCTCCTTTCAGCAAACACAAGATGAATTGATCTTAGCTGAGCTAATTAAATCAAAAGATATGCTTATGAGAGCTCAAAAAGAAAAAAATATCTATCTGAAGCAAAAGGCTAATTTAAATTGGTTTAAATTTTGGGATGCAAATGCTAGTTACTTTCATCACTCCATTAGGGAAAGGAGAGCAAAATCTAGAATCAGTAAAATCAAGGATGGTAGTGGTAAGTGGATTTCAGAACCACAACTGATTAAAGAAGAGGGTGTGAGATTTTACAGGGAATTACTTAATGAAGAGGCCCCCCAAAAAATGGGAACTTATTTACATCACTTCCTCAAAGAAATCCCTAAAGTGATCACTGATCAACAAAATCACACTCTTTTGTCCCCCTTTAATATTCAGGTACTCAAATTTGCAGTTTTTTACCTAAATAAATCTAGTGCTCCAGGACCTGATGGTTATTCTGGTGCTTTTTACACTACATTCTGGGACACTATTAAGGGAGACCTCCTTGATGCTGCCAATGACTTCCTAAACAGTGGTAATATTCCTAAGGCCATCTCTAGCACTTAGCTTACCTTAATCCCCAAAAAACCAATTCCAATCACCTTCTCAGACTTCAGACCCATAAGCCTATCAAATTTTGTGAACAAAGTTTTCTCTAAGATGATAATGGAAAGGATTAAACCTCTAATAACTTTACTCATATCCCCTGAACATAGTGCATTTATAAAAGGCAGGGATATATCTGATAACGTTATCTTAATGCAAGAGATGTCTAGAATTCTCTCTAGAAAATCTAAGGTTTCTAATCTCATAGTAAAATTAGACATGCAAAAAGCTTTTGATAGAGTCTCATGGTCTTTCCTTAACTCAATCCTTCTTCAATTTGGTTTTCATGGTAAATTTGTGCATCGAATTATGCACAATATAGCTGCAGCTCACTTTTCAGTTTTAATTAATGGAATTACTTCAGGTTTCTTTGCCTCTACCAGAGGTATTAAACAGGGTGATCCACTTTCACCTTTCCTGTACAATATTCTGTCTGAAGCTTTCTCCCGAGGCTTAAAAAAATTGTTCAGTACAGGATATCTGCAATATTTTTGTTTGCCAAGGACCTGTTCCCCTATTACTCACCTCATGTATGCTGATGATACGGCTGTTTTACTGAATGCTAACCATAGAAATTTAAAGAGGTTTAAAAGCTTTTTGAAAGCATATGAGCAAACATCAGGTCAAAAGGTTAATTTTTCTAAATCTGATTTCTTTGTTGCTCCAAACACTTCTATGGCAAGGGTCCAAACTGTGAGTAGGATTTTAGGTATGGTGAAAGGCTCTTTTCCTTTTAAGTATCTAGGGGTTCCTATCTTTCCAGGTCGTAATTTACAGATTCATTACCATCCAATCTTGGAAAGAATGGAGAAATCCATTAACAATTGGAAGAACAGATGGCTAAGCAGTGCAGGTAAGATTATTCTGATTAACCATTGCTTTCTTTCAATTCCTACACACATGTTTGCAGTTTTAAGTTCTCCAAAGTTAGTCTTAAGGAAAATGGAAAAACTAGCTTCTGGCCTTTTCTGGGGGACATGTGAAAACACAGAAAAGAAAAAATGGAGATCATGGAAAAAAATGAGTCTACCTGTAGATGAAAATGGTATAGGTTTTAGAGACCTAAATGCTATTGTAGATTCCTTCTCTTGTAAACTATGGTGGAAACTGCAAATAAATAATACCCAATGGTCTGAATATCTGTGGTCACTACCTGCATCCTACAAAAAATCACACACATGGAAAAGGATCTGCAAGGTTACTGCTAAGGCTAATAGTCTCACTAGAGTTATTCATGGTATAGGTGAATGTTCATTCTGGAATGCTAATTGGAAAGGTGATGGAGCTTTGTGTTATGAATGGCCCCAGGAGATGGATATCCCATCCAGATATCTCTCTAAGGTCATTCTTTTCTAACAAAGTTTCTTACCTTCCAAATCTGGAGCCCCACCTGGCTACCAATACTAGTCTTTTCTTGCAGGAAGTCAAACTGGAAAACTCTCATGCTGACAGGCTTGTCTGGACTCCTGCATTGGATGGGAATTTCTCCATCAGATCTGCATACAAAGTATTCAGACAGAAAAGAACAATCATCAGACATTTACACAACGTATGGTCCCCTTTTATTCCTACAAAGATGTCTGTTCTTATCTGGAGACCTCTAAATGGAATTCTTCCATTTGATAATATCTTGTGTAAGCTTGGTTTCTCTTTAGCCTCTAAGTGTCCTCTATGCATGAACCATTCAGATTCTCTGGATCATTTTTTTAACTCCTGCCCTTCTTCAATTGCTATTTGGCTCAGAGTTAATAATTTACTACACTTTCAACAACCAGTTTTTGGAAGCTTCAGGAATAGAGTAGAATTCTTTCTCTCCTTCAGGGCTGATTCTAAGATAATGTCCAACTTATTTACAGCTGCCCTAATAGTTACAACATGGTCTCTCTGGATTCACAGAAATAAAATCATCTTTGACAACATATCTTTCTCAGTTGATGCATGTTTTCAGAATGTCAAAGAACTGATATACCTGATATTCTCAGCTTATCATTTGAAAGGTAATATTGACAAGCATCAGGAATTGATACAAGCTAGAATAATGCCAAAAATCCTTCCAAAACAGAAAAAACTGATTACTGCGGTCAGTTGGGAAAAACCACTAAATGGTTTCAAAATAAATACAGATGCTACATGGAAAAGTGGTGGTCATTCCTCATCTGCAGCTATAGTGAGGAATTGGAAGGGAGATGTGATTAAAATGAGAGTTAACATTTTTCAATCAGCTTCACCTTTACATGCTGAACTAACTGCCATTCAGAATGGATATCAATTATGCTCAAATCTGAATCTTCATTATTGTGTGATTGAGTCTGATTGTCAAATAGCTGTTAAAGGAATTTAATACCCAATGTGTTGCCCGTGGAGAGTTTTCTCTATATGTAGCAAATTAAACTTAGGACACCTAGTGAACCCAATCCAACATACCCCCAGGGAAGCTAACACTGCTGCTGACTTCTTGGCAAAGTATGCTATGGAAAATAATTTGCAGGGAGATGTACATATTGATTTTATTCCACCATTCCTTAGGGGTCTTTTATTACTTGACAAAAATGGTTATCCTGGGGTGCGGATTGTTTCCCCTTCGGTCTAAACATCTACTCTCTCTGTTTCATCTAGTTTTATGTCTACAATTTTGCTATGATTTCATTCAGCTTTAGTGCTTTCACTAGTAGATCATATATTTTCTTTTCTTGGCTAGAAGGGAAACTGCTGTTTTCTCCTTTTTATCCTTTGCAGGTGGTGTGCTTTTGTGCATTCTTCTTCTCAGCTCACATCCACAGCTGATTCTCAGCTGATTGCAATGCTGATTGCAAGATGATGCCCGAATGAGGATTGCATGGTCGCCAAGGATGATTTCTCCACTAACTGCAACAATTCTCGGATACTCAGGTGGTAATTTTTCTTTCTCTTCAGCTGCAAATCATTGACAAATAAGTGTTCCAATTTTTCGATTCACTGCCCTGTTCGTGGTTTTATCAGTCGGATAGAAGAAAAGTTACACCTTGTTTAGCCCACTATATTTCTTTAGTCTAGAATAGGTGGAATCTCCGCTTTTGGAAGCAAATGATTCATATATTCAAAGCTTCGGATCATCAAATGGATGATCTTTTGTAAAGATTTTCTCAAGTGGCGCCTTGCGGGCTTATTTATAATTGGTTTGGGGGAGCCTAATATATTCCCTCCCATCTCCGGATGGTTTTAATTTTAAAAAAAAAGAATTGGTCTTCCTGTTATTAGAATTAGTTCTTGATTGGTTAATTCTCTGGACACTTGACTGAGCTCCCTAATCATATTAACAATTTGCATGCAATTTTTAGAATGGAAACTACTGTTTTCTATGTTTTACTTGCCTCAGGTTTGTCATACAAGTTTTTGGTTGGACAGAGGATTGATATCATTGCAATATTGCTCGATCACTAGCTCCGGTTACCACGTGATTACACTCAAGACCCAGCCTGCTTGAAGTCCTCGATGAGCTTTTGTTCGATTAACTAATCTCATTGTGTATTTGTAAAAGGTTTGCCTGGCCGGAGGGAAGAATTAACACAGGGGGTAGAGATTCTTCTCTCCGGAATCGCAACTACTTTCCTTTTTAGGTTTAAACTTTAGATACACATTTTGGGGCAATTATGTTGCCATTTTGTATAACTGTTCTATTCAGGTTTGGGGAACCTTTATAAATATCCCTCACCTAAGGGTGTTTAACTTAAAAATAATAATAATAATAATATGATTGTTGTGGGATTATTCGTCTGCTTCCAATAATCATGCTGCCTCATACGTTGTTTTGAATGTCCTCGAACGTAGGAGGAGATAAAGCTGAGGAAAAGATAAACATAAGGCAACAGAGCTTAAGGAAGAAAAAGGAAAGTGAAAATAGAATCTTGGATACCGACGTCAGTTTTATTTTGGTCATAGAGTAACCGGCTCTTCTGGTCACAGAAGATCGAGCCCTTGAATTGTGTTTGTAAATATTGAAAAAAATGAAAGAGTACCAAACCCTTACCTTCATTATTTGCAAGAACTCGCCATGCCACGATAAAAGTTTGGGCACCACAACATGGACTATCCAAGCAGTGTGATTCATCATTAATCGAGTACCAGAAGACAAATCATAAAACGATCATTACCTAGTTTGAAACAAGTTCAATAACAAATGTATGTTATTATCACAATCAGATCAATAGTATTGAGTTCTGGATTTTAGTCGGGTAATTATTTGAATGTTGGCTGTGGGTGTGATGGTTGTGGAAAATGGAGAACAGGGTGGAGGGCGCATTAGGGTAATGCGTCCTTATGCCTGGGATTATTTTTTTTTTTCCAAAAATGATTAGAGGACGCATTAGGGTAATGCGTCCTCATGGCTGGGAATAAAATTTTTTTTTCCAAAACCTATTAGAGGACGCATTTTGAAAACGCGTCCTCATGGCTGGGATTATATATTTTTTTTCCAAAAATTATTAGAGGACGCATTTTGAAAATGAGTCCTCGTGGCTGGACCATTTCCTTTTTTTACCGAAAATTAATTAGAGGACTCGTTTTAAAAACGAGTCCTCATGGTAGGGCCATTTTTTCCCGAATATTATTTAGAGGACTCGTTTTAGAAACGAGTCGTCATGGCAGGGCAATTTTATTTTTTTCCCCCAAAATTAAGTAGGGGACTCGTTTTCTAAACGAGTCCTCATAGCTGGGCATTTTTTTGTGTTCGAAAAATTATTTAGAGGACCCGTTTCAAAAACGAGTCCTCAGAAGCTGGCTATTCTTTTTTCCGAAATATTATTACCGAAGATTTTTTGAACGAGTCCTCAAAGCTGACTTAATTATTTTTTTTGTAATGACAATTAATTATTCGGTAAATTTGGTAAAATAAGCTTTTGGGAAATTTTATTTATTTGGCAAAATGCTTATTCCCAATGACCGTTATGAGGAATTTTTTTTATTCCAGGTACTTTATCTCAGTTTTGTCCCGATTATAAAATCGTGTCATGAATTCAACAAAAGTGTATTTTTCAGAATGAGTCGTGAATTTAAGTAATAAATTATCCTTGAATGCTGCAATGTATAACTTATTATTTCCCATCCCATTGTTTTCGTTGAAGATTCTGCATAAGTAGGCTTGTGTTTGTTTGATGATATTTTGAGAACTAGTCAAACGATAAATTAGGGTAGTGTGATTTGCAGTTTTTTAACTAGTCTTGAATATAGGTGTAGGAATGAAGTATTGCACAGTTAGAATGAGTACGAATTAGCATAAATGTACAGTAGCCGAACAATACGTGTGAAATGTAATGCAAATCAGTGTTCAATGGCATGTACTGTCCTAATGACGATCTCTACAAAGCTTTCCGTCCGTTCCACACGGTGGAGGACGTATGGTCCTGGATGTCCGTCGTGGAACAGGCATCTGTGTTGGTACATGCACTTCCTCATGTGGAACTCCCTCTGGTATTTCGTCCTCCATTTCGTCTCCTGCCTCCTCACAATAGGCATGTGGAACACTACCTGTATGTAATGGAGCGGCAGTCGACATGTATGGATGACTGGCTGTTGGAGTGACACATGCAATGTATTCTGATGTAGTCATGTCATAATGTGAGGGTTCACCATGTGATGGTCCGCCAATCGGTGGACTCGCATGTGAGGGTCCAGCTTGTGATGAACCAACGTGTTCTGTTTGGCCCCTAGCACACGGCTTCCAACCTCCCTGTCGACCAGGTGGAGCCTGACGGTGGCTTCTGAGGCCAGTATATCTCACACTAGGGGGAGGATCCTCACAGTGCACAAACGGCTGATAATACTGCAGTCTAGAGGCCTGATGCGTATATTGTAGACCCCGTGTGACAACATCAATGATTCCCCTGATAACGTCCGCGAAACGTGGGGGACATTCATCCAAATTAATGTCCGACCTATTGTGCACCTTAGTATTGTCTGCAACTACATAATCGAGATGAATATATTAGATATGCAATGTTGAGGAAAACTATAGCATTATTTCTTGACAATATTTGAATTTTTGGAAATACCAAGTACTTCGCAATTGCACCGTCTCCATGGAAACCCTCTGTAGCCGTTAGAGGCCATCCTGGCTGATCAATCATGCTCACCATCTTGCGAAAGTACCACTCTATGTATTCATGGCTGATACAATATAGATCTGCATACCCAAGTGGGTTTACTTGTCGATCGGATCGATGTTCCCAAGCATCGAGATATCTTCTTAGTTCAACACGTCAATCCATGCCAGACCTGCCTCGACGGTCTCTAGTATGAAGCAGTTTATACTCATCCCTACTGACCAAAATTGCTCTTTCACCAAAACTCAGTAAGTACAATAGGCGACCAAATTGATCCAGCCAACTTCTTTTCCCTCCTAACCAATCCGAGCTATCAACTTAGCACATATATCCATTAATTTTGGTTTCAACATAACTTGATAAACTATACAATTTACTATACTTTCCACTATATTCACATTCTGTGTTGCCCGATCAAAATTCCTATCATTCCTAAGTTGCCATACTGCATACAACACTTCTGTAATTTCCATCTTCAGTATCTCACACCTCCATTCTTTACCCCTACAGTTCAACAATAACCATTTCTTCTCTTCCTCCCAAATCCTAGGCTCCCTCTACTTTCCCAACCATTTCAAGATGAATTTTCATGTTTGTTTTGTAGTTTCACATTCAAAGAGCAAGTGCTGGATGTCCTCATTTGCTTCACAGAACTGACATTTAAAATCATTCTGAAAACCAAACTTCTGCAGCCTTTGTTTTGTAGCCAACCTGTTTTTCCATGGCAACCATAACATGAACACTACTCTCGGCCTAGCTTGGTTACCTCTTATCACCTTGCACCACTCAGCATTTTCCCGTCTTCCTTTGAGCCCAACATATATCTCCTTAACTCTGATTTTCTATCGATTCTCATCTCTTTCTAGTCTTGCAATTCAGTCACACTTTCTCTATTCTTCACCAGCCTTTTCAGGGTTTTAGAGCAATCAGCCAGAATTTTCAGAGCCCCATTCTCCTTCATATAATACTCATTCACCCATTTCATCCACAGACAATCTTTTTTCCTGCTGAGGTTCCATAGCAGTTTGGCCATGAAAGCCTCATTCCACTTGGCCAAAGAGATTATATTTAAACCACCTTCTTTCACAGGTCTGCATACCTTGTCCCAGGCCACAGGTGATTTCCTGGTGATCAGTTCCCCTCCACTCCATAGAAACGATCTACACACAGCCTCCACATGTTTAATTACCCTTTTTGGCATTGGAAAGCATTGCCTCCAATAGCTTGTAATGGCATATAGTACATTTTTAATCAGCTACACTCTTCCAACATAGCTAAGCATTTTTGAGCTCCATTGTTTGATTCTCCCCACCGTCTTATCAATCAATGGTTGATACATATGGATAGATAGACGTTTACTTGTTAATGGCACCCCAAATATTTGAAAGGCGATTGTCCTTCTTCAAAACTAGTAATTTCCTGTATTGCTTTCTTTTCCTCCTTCTACGCAACTCCATAATAAGCCTTACATTTTGCTGGATTAACATTCAAGCCTATTGAAGCACTAAACTTCTGAAATTACTTCATCATCTCACAAGCTGAAACTCTGTCACCCTTTGAGAACAGAAGCAAATAATTAGCAAATATCAGGTTTATAATGTTCAATCCATCACACTTTTCATGGAAAAGCAAAACCTCTATTTCTCTTTCAAACCTTGCATACACCTGTGGAGGTACTCCATCACAATCATAAACAGTGGGGACAGTGGGTACCCCTGTCTTAGCAGTCGTTTAGCTTTTGGGATCCTGGAAGGCTGACCATTTACAACATAGGTATGACAGTTTGAACATAATCAACTTACCTGGGATAACCAACTCCTTTAAAATTTGCTCCACACCACACCACTCCACCGTATCATATTCTTTCTGCAAGTCCATATGTAACATAACATTATCAGCACCATTCCTCCTTGAATATCCTCTAATAAGCTCAAAAGCCAGCAATATGTAATCATGAATGTTTTCCCTGGAACAAAAGGTGCATGTGATATATCCACTATTTTCTCCAAAACATCACTCAACCTATCTGTCAATATTTTAGAAATGATCTTGTATATGGTGGTACAACATGATATGGGCCTATAATCTGTTATTTTTCTGGAATTCTGGACTTTAGGAATCAGAGTAACAAGTGTGCAGTTTGCAGCCTTGTACATTAACTCCTTGTCAATAAACTCCTTCACAACAACTTCCACATCATTTTTCACCACTTCCTAGTTGTCCTTAAAGAACCTGGAGCTAAAAACCATCAATCCCCGAAGCTTTTAAGTCCCCTATATCAAACAGTGCTATTTTAATCTCCTTATTAGTGATATCCTGAGTAGATCTCCTTCTACTCTCCCTTGCCAAAGTCTTTCTCTCCCTTAGAACAGTTATATCAACAACTTTTAGAGTTTCTGCTGATTTCCCCACTAGGCATCCATAGAACTCAACTATCAGCTCTGAAATGTGCTCATGGTCTGTGATTCTCTCACCATCTTTACCATCTATAAAAGGGAATCCCAGTCTGATTATGCTTCCCTTTGCTAATAGCATAAAAATAGAAGTTGTTTCCATCTCCTAGTTTCAGCCACTCCACGTTTTCCTTCTGCCTAGCTACCTTTTCATCCACTTCAGTCCAATATAATATGTTCTGAATCATATCTATCACCTTCTGAAGTTTTTGAGGGTTCATTCTATCTACCACCAGCTGCAGCTGCGCCTGACCCAACTCCCCCCTGATCTCCTGTATTTTCCTCCAAGTACCAGTCACTTCTTTCATCTGATTTCTCAGTTCTCTTTGCAACCTAAAAGGTTTCTTCCACAGCATTTCCATTGATTTCCCTGTTTGTGCCCCCTGCCAATTTTGCTCAATGATCTCTTTCATCCCATCCCTTTCAATGATACAGTTACTGTAACATTTTTTGATATCTCTTCTGGTCTTCCTCCCATTGAATACTCAATAAAAAATGATCTGACACCCCAGGTTTCATCACCTTGATTGCTGCATTTGGATACTCATTAAACCAGTCCTCATTACCCAGATTCCTATCTATTGTTGAGTAAATAACACCTTCACTGTGTCTATTAGACCAGGTATAATAGTCCCCTTGCATATCACATTCAAACAACCTTGTTTGATCCACCATTTCTTCTAAATCACACACTTCACTTCTCTGTACTTCCTTCCCTCCAATTCTATCATTGATTTTCAACATATTATTGAAATCACCTGCAACTATCCATGGGCCACACCCCTTCCTAGCAGTTTGTAATTCTGCTATTATCTTCCATAATCTCTTCCTTAGTTGCAGTAAATTAGCATCATAAACAACAGTCATTTGGAACATCTTTTTACCTGTGACAGATCATACTTCAAAATCCATCATCAGATCAGTACTTCTTCCCACCTTTGATGTCACCCTATTTGGATCGCACATCACCCAAAATTTTCCATTCAAATTGTCCTTGTAATTGTCAGAAAACCTTCACTTCACACCAAATTTTCTTCTAATGTTTTCGGTTTTTTCCTTCTTAACCCTGGTTTCCAATATCACAACAATTTCTACATTCAAAGCCTTGAGAAAGGAGATAATCTCACTTGTTTTGCTGGTTTATTAAGCCTCCTAACATTTCAGGTTGTAATAATGGAACACGGCCATTGTGATCTGCTGGATCTTTCCAAATCCGCAAATCCAAGGCATTCTCCCGGTTAGCTTCCTTATCATCATCTTTCTTCTACTCATTTACCACATGTTTCGCTTTCTTTTGAGTTTCTCCATTTCCGTTCTCCTTGCCATCCTTGCTCTGACCCTCACCAGCCTTTGCATCACTTTTCGTCACCACCTCTCTTAGGGTTCCAGTCTGATCTTGCTTCTCCTCAGTCCTAATTTTTATTCTAGCCAATTCTGTGTGATCTTATGCTGAGTTTTCCATGTATGCTCTCCAACCATACATATATAACAGTAGGGTAGTTTCCACTCATACTCAATATCCTGTAAGATCCTCTCCTTTTCTGATATTTTGATACACAAAGTTTCTTTGAACTGCTGAGTGATGTCAATGTCAACCAGGATTCGAGCATGAGATACCCCAAGATTATTGGGAGTGCACTCATCAGTCATCACTGGTTTACCTATTGAATTGCCAATCTTCCCTAGACTCTTCGGCCCCCATAACTAAAGTGGGAGCTTAGACAGCTTAATCCAAATTGGAAATGTTTGATCATATCTCTCTTGAGTACAAAAGCAGGCTTCCATTCATGAAGAAACATTGAAATACTAAAATTGGTGTAAGGACCCCTGCTCATAACTGTGTCCCTGTCCTCTCTTGACTGAAACTTGAGGAAGAAATACCCCTCATCATTAATTCAGATCAAGTAGGGCTACAAATGACTAGAATCTCTGCATAAAATTCTTTAATGCAGTCAAGGTTAACTCACTCCCAAGCACATACATAACCAGTGTATCCTTCCAAAAATCAATCTCAGATTGCATATATTCCGCTACAATTTCTACCTCAACTTCTCCGTTCACAATATTCGGTGCGGTAAAATCGATTTTCATTTTATTTGATTGTAATTTATTGCCCTTTATCACATCTACCCACATCCTCTTAACAGTTTCCCCTTCAAAATTCAATTTCTTCCCCAAATTAACATCAATTTGTACCTGAGGATTCACCAGATTCATTTCAACCTACGCTTCCTGCTTCTGCTCCATCTTCTCTGAGACCTCTTGACCTATTGATTTCTCTGTTTTCTGTCCTTCTCCGCCATCTTTCTCTATCTTTTGAACCTTCGATTAACTGCTAGTACTGCCTACTTCAAACACAGTACTCTCCTTCTTCAGCAACGACGTGACCACCAGTTTCTTAAGCCGGCCTCGCCCCTTCCGCATGATCACAATCCGTGAGACACTTTCAGTGTGTGAGATCGCCCGCAGTCAACGAGAGCATTTTTTCAAGATACATTTATGAATTTTTAGAAAATTATATCATTATTATGAATAAAGGGTTTATATATTTTTCTTGATGAATGATATGGGATATGAAACATTTATTTTTAGCTCATATATTCATGTTTTTTTAATGAAAAATAAATAAATAAATATTGGTAATACGTTAAAATGATTTAGCTAATACTGTGGTTTATATATATATATATATATATATATATATATATATATATATATATATTTTAAATAGTAAAATATGGGCTTGACCATTTGTTTATCAATGTTTAGTTTATTGATAATTTGATTATCATTTTAAATTATTGCCTTATTATTCCGAATAGTTATAGTTTACTATGTTTGATTATGTAATATTAAATTTTAGTTTGAAAGTGTTCAAATCTTAGAATAAAATATGATTTTGTCAAGAATAAATTAACATATTTGTGTCATGGCAAAGTTACCTAGATGGAGACTCATAATATTGTTTTACGATCATTTGATTGCGTTGTGATTCCTTAAGAAGGAATGAAAATAAAAGGGTCAGGCCATGGGTTGAAATTCTAGGCATCCTCGATAATAAAATTGGTGATGGATCATTGAGACATTGGTCGCGATGAATTCCTACGACGATGCAATGGAGACTTATTCAAAATAATTTTTTTAAAAAAGGTTCCCCAACATGATGTCATCATTAGTAGGACTTTCGTCATCAAAGGGTTTAATGTTTACAAAATAGCCCTTCTACTTTCTGTATAATTTGTTTTGGGGAAAGTCTCAGGAAAGGCGGCCTTTCCATGAGCCTAATTTTTTTTGCCTAAAATGTTGCCTAAAATGTTGTAATTTTTTATAAAATTTAAATATTGCATTTTATAAGTTAAAACAAGCAATAATATGTATTTGAAGGTGAAAATATTAAAATATATGATATAAAAAAATATTTTCAAAAATTTTAAATTTTGTATGTAATTTAAAAAAATGCAGTATATAAGGAAAGAAATAAGTGGCCGGTCCATAAGCTTATGAACAGGCCGCCTGTCAGGAGACCCACTCTTTGTTTTGCTTAGAAAACTTAAATTTCAGAAATTACACACTAACTCCAAATATGATTACGGCTAATATGAGAAAAAAAGGTTTAAAAACCACTTCTTACAAAGAATTCCGTCATACTATATGAATTACTCCCTCTATCTCATCTTAAGCTGCAATTTACTATTTGAAAAGTCAACACTTTATAACTTTGACCATGTATTTGGATAAATATATAAATAATAATACTATTATATGTAATATTGTTTGATTCGTTGTAATAGGCAGTTTCTAAATATTAACTTTTTCTTTGTTGTTATTTAACATAGTTAAACATATTAACGGTCAAACATGTTTCTTTAAGACCGTAATTTTTTTTCTATGCAGCTTAAGCTGGGACGAAGGGAGCATTATTATTTTGAATTAAGGATTTAAATGATGACTTCCAAGTATACCAAGAACTTTTGTATAAGAGGGGTGAAGATTAAAGTGAGATCTTTGTGACCCCTCCACATGTCATTTCTTTAAATTTTCTATGGAAAGTCTAGAAGACATAGGTCTATTCAATAAATGATTTAAGAAATACTTTTAATAAATAACCAAAAGCCTTTTAGGGGGCCAACGATTTTCAGTGGGACCGTTTGTTACCCCTCCACAAGTCTTTTCGGAGAATTTTTGAGGAAATTCTAGAAGTGTTAAATCAATTATATTTGTAACTATAACATTATAAAATTTAATTGTCACAATTGGTTAAAAGTTCTTAATTCAGATTTAAACTTTTACCGATTGATATAAAACTAAATTAATGAGATTAATTGCAGTTAATTGCACGGTTATGAATGTTTGTATCATAAAGAATGTTTATTCAACATTCATTCATAAATATGATTTATGGGTCAATTAATTTTTAAATACAATTATCATGATTACTTGTTGAACGGTTACGAATATTACGAGTTTTTAATATTATAAATAACTCACATTCAACGCTAGCGTATAAATGTGATTTATATGTCAAATTAAGTTTGATCATAATATATATAATTAATTGTGTTTAACCGTTGAGCGGTTACAAATGTTGTAAGTCTTTAACATCATAAATAACTCGTTTCAACATTCGTTTATAAATGTGATTTATATATTAAACAAGTATGAACTTAATTGAAAATTAACATTCAAATTCCAACATAAATAATTTAAGTTTGAAAATATTTTCGAATCTTACATAATTTTTTATATGATTGTGAATCAAAAGTATAAGTTCATATAGATGAACTAATATTTATGTTATAATGTATTTATAATTTAAAGAATATTTTTCTAAATATTATTTTAATTAATATTTATTTGTTTATCAAATTTATATTTGATAACCATTAAATTTAATTTAACATTTTCGCAATCGACACATTTTTCTTAATTATATGGTTTACAATTTGACAATTGTGAAAATTAAAGTTTTAAATTTGATTTAAACTTTAAATACATTCATTTTCAAATAGTTAGGAATTGGACATTGTAATGTTATGTGTTGATTTTTTGAATTTTATTTTAAACTACAAAAGGATATTAGTATGTAAATGTGTTTCAAATATGATTAAATTCATAGTTTGAATTATATCAAAAACTTGACAAGTATGATTATAGGTTTATGATTTGTAGATTATAAATTTTGGATTATGATAAATATTTATGAGGATATCCAAAATCATTTAATAATTCATCTCTAATTTGATTAGAGATTCATTGTTACACATATCAATATTTAGTGATTTATTATGATTGTGTAAGTATTTCAATGGTTAAATAAAATCCCTTATATGCCTTTCCACTATTTAGTAGAAATAGAACTTTCGTGCGAATTTCACTTGTTGGGGATCCCCAAGAAGTATTCTGCCGAGACAAATTTTTTTGCTAGTGATATGAGATATGATCTTTGAATAACAGGTCTTTAACAAAACATAGAATTTGACGAGTTTACTCAAACGTATGTGATTAGAGGTGAAATATTAAGTTATGTAGTTGTCTTCCATTATTATAGCATTACAACCATCCTCGTGCGAACTAATTTGTTGGGAATTCCTCAGGGTCATTCAATCTATGATGTGTTTGGTGTTATGAGACGTGATCTCCGAATATTGGGTTCAACTTAACGAGACATGTAATTTGTTGGGTATCCTCAAGGTCATATGTTTCGAGGCAAAGAGTTAGGTGACATGTATAACGTGCATACTAAGAGTTAGTAACCTAAAAATCTAGGAGTTATAGAGTGTTGTAAACTGATAAAACGTATCTACCTTGCCAAATTATCTTGTTTTTGGGAATCTTCAAGGGCAAGATAACAGTGGGAGCTACATAATCGATCTTCATCTCATTTTTTTTAACCCTATTTCCACTGATAATGTCTACCCATAACATCCCCTCTTTTTTCTCACAATTCTCAATCGAATTGCCCTTATAAGTTGGGGAGATAGAGTTTACCTCTTCTGTAGAATCCACCGTCTCAGTATTCTCCTCCGATAACTCCTCGTTATCTTCCTCCATCAGACCGGTAGCCTCAACACGTTCCTCCCGTATTGATCTACTCCACTCCGCCATCGTCGAAGTCACCTTCTTCTGTGGCCTGCCCCTTCCGCACTTCATGGTTGCTATAAAGATCGCACCACTAATGTGTGTGTTTCGCCCGCACAGTCACCCAAATACAATATTTGATAGACAATGAATTAGTTATTTTTTAGAGTTAGAATATATTTTATTATATTTATTTTTATTCCGCAAGGAATCTGAGTTACAATTGGATTCGATTTTGTGTAATTGGGCAGCCGCACGGTATATAAATAAAGGCCTTAAGCATACTGTGGGTAAACATGGAGTAATTATTTACTTAGAATTCTGTATCATATTGGTGTGCAGCATCATATTGGTAAAGGCGATCATTCGCTCGCCCTCAGTGGCCCATACCAGCTGACACCCCGGCCATCGTATGAGAGGTAAATCACGGTAGCCCAGCATTAGGACCAATGTGCTTGGTATGGACTCGGTGCGCACAAGGGAGCCTTGCAAAGCAAGAGCTCCCCACACTGCCGCTGCCGAGTATCGAACTTGGGATCATTGGCTTACCCACCCATCTCCCAACCACTGGGGTACACCCGTGGGCGTGCAGCATCATATTGGTGTGCGGCATCATGTTGGTGTGGTGTGCAGCTTTCCTAGTTTGGTTTTCATACACTCGTTATTATTTTATGGGAAAGTGTTGGGAAAGATGGTATTTTCATAAACTTATATACAGTCCACAGGGGCATTTACCTTTAATGTTATATTTTTTTTATAAAATTTAAATATTACATTTTATAAGTTAAAATAAGTAATAATATGTATTTGAAGGTGAAAATAAAAAAAATGATATAAAAAATATTTTCAAATTTAACAAGTACATTATATAAGGTAAGAAATAAGTGACATGTCCATAAGCCTATGGACTGGCCGCCTATCAGGAGACTTACTCTTAATTTATTTAGATAAAATATGTTTTCTTATTATAGTATTTGTATTGATTGGTTTAATTATTATGAGTAGCTAATTTATATATTGGCATGGAATAATGATCATTAGTTTATGAATCGTGAGTCCTAATTATTTTATAACTGATTCTTATGTGTTCATGATTGTTCTTGGTTTAATTTTATTCCTGATTTGTTTAAGCCTAATCAACATGAATATTATTGGGAAATGACTATCTAATTTCACCAATACGTAACCGTTGGAAAGAGTTAGTAAGCAGTGAAATCTTGTGGAAGCTATACAGATAACTAGTTAAGACTATAACGGCAAGATGGGGAACAATTAAGCGTGTATTACTATTTACTTTTACTTTGGTAATTGTTGTATCGAGTTCTTTTCATTCTTAATGCTATTAAGGTGTGTATCTGGTTTAGCGAATACTTTCCGGGGGCATCTTGGTAAGAGAAACAATTAATTAATTATAATTGGTCAACAACGTGAGAAAGAAATGAGAGGGTTTAGCAAATACACGACGTCTTATAACTAATAGATGCATATGAGTTGATTTATCTTTGCGCTTATGATCAATGTTTAACTAATGTGAGTTATTCTGAGCCGATTACTTTATTCATATATTATCTACATTTTTATAATTGTTAGTTCGCAGTTTTACTCCTATTTAGTATTCGTTAGTTGCATCAGTAGTTAGAAAAATCTGAAGATTAAGGCATGGTGGTTATATCAAATGGTTTTATATTAGTAGGTGATTTTTATAGTTATTGCTCTGTTCCTCGTGGGATGAACTCTGCTTACTATTGTACTAATCTCATCTATAGAGTTTGCACATTATTTTGGTGAGTGAAACAACGTTCACCAGATCATGTAGAAAAGGTGAAGAACTGTCCTTCATTCTTCAGGAAGTTGGGAGTGAAGCTGCTACTGCATTTCAATCAACCAGATGAAGATCGCTGACCAGATCAGTGATATACTTTGCTTGACTTAGGAAGATTTTAGCCTTAAATCTAGCAATCTCTATGCCTAAGAAGTACTTAGCATTTCCTAGATCTTTAATGGTAAAAAGATCATAAAAATCATCCTTGAATGGCTGAATTTCATTCTCTGAACCCCCTGCAATCAGAACATCATCAACATAGATCAATATCACAATGTTGTATTGAGCAGTCCTCTTAATGAAAAAGCAATGATCATGTTTTGATTTCTTGAATCCATATAAGACTAAGTGCTTAGTAAACTCATCATTCCACTCTCTAGAGGCCTGTTTCAAACCATATAAAGATCTTCTAAGTCTGTAAACTTGCCTTGGCAATGCCTTATCATAACTCCGTGGTGGTGTCATGTAAAGTTCCTAATTAATGCATCCATGGAGAAATGAATTATTGATATCTATCTGATGTAAAGACCAACTCTTTAGTCGGGTCATTGCCAACAACAACCTGTCAATAACTTGCTTAGCCACTAGTAGAATCAAAATAATCAACCCTTTCAATTTGAGAAAACCCCTTTGCCACCAGCCTGGCTTTATACCTTTCAACTGATCCATCTACCTTGCCTTGTAAACACATTTAAAGCCAATAAGCTCTTTCCCTGCAGATAAATCAACTAAATCCCAATTATATTCAAGAGCATCCAACTCAGCCTACACAGCCTTAACCCAATTTTTCAAGTCTGTTTGTATGATTGTGGTTCATGAATTCCTAACAGTTATGACATAAAACTCACATGTGAAGAAGAAAAAGTAGGAATATATATATCATAAGTGTGGACATTCTTTACAACAAAGTCATCTATCCAACAGGGTTTAAACATGATCGTAGTACTTTGTCTAAGAGAAGTATGAATGTGTGTGTCATTCCTAACAGGACTAGCATTGGAATCAGGAAGAGGTGTTTCATGAACCTGAGATGAGTGTGGAGACCACAGAGACCCCCCTCTAGCACCGGTTTTCAAAACTGATGATAAAAATGTAATAGCACCAGTTTTTTTAATTTGAAAACCGGTTTTTAAAATCGGTGTTAATTTAACACCGGTTTTTTAAAAGCCGGTGGTAAATTTTACAATAGCACCGGTTTTGGAAAAAATTAGCACCGATTTTTAAAAATCGGTGCTAAAAATTTGAAAGTTTCATTTTTCCTGCCAAAGAAATAGTAAAAAATTATAAAATAGCACCGATTTTGTAAAATTATATCTTCCTACCAAAAAACTGCTAAACAATTCAAAATAGCACCGGTTTAAAAAACCCGTGCTAAAGATTTAAAATTAGCACCAGTTTTTGTAAAAATGCATAGTCTTGGAAAAGATCGTCTTTCCATAGGCATATGTAAAGACGGGGTTGAATTAGAATTATAAAAAGATAAAAGGTTTTAATTAAAATATTAAAAATTTATTATGTAACATGCAGTAGTTATAAGTTTATGACCTAATTAATGCAACCCAAAAAGTTTATCTTAATTTCTTCTAATTTGCAGTTTAAAGCTTGGTTTTTCAATAACTTATGAAAAGACCGTCTTTTAAGAGACGGACTATTGTTAAAAAATAGCAATGGTTGTAAAAACCTGTGCTAAAAATTAAAACGTAGAACTGGTTTTTGTAAAAAATAGCACCGATTTTAAAAACCGGTGATAAAATTAAAAAATAGCAGTGGTTTTAAAAGCCGGTACTAAAAATTTTAAAAATTCATTTTTCCTGCCAAAGAAATCGCTAAAAAATTTCAAAATTTAATCTTCCCGCCAAAAATTCCAAAATATTCGTCAAAAATTTTCAAAGTTAAATTTTTCCGCCAAAGAATTTTAAAAAATTGTTAAAATATTTTTAAAAAATTTGCTTAAAATTTCAAATAATCTTGCAAGAAATTTCATGGGCTGAGAGCAACTGCGCAACCGCTCTAAGCTAATTTTTCTTAACTTTCAAAATCGTTCACTTCTTTTGTTGACTTTAACTAATAATTAAGTTAAGTTAAATTAATCAACGATCAACCTTTACTGATCTAATATATACATATAAGAATAAAATTAGTTTACATTAACTAATTAACGTTCAACCCTTAATTGATTTAGTATACATAAATACAATTTTAACTAGTTAACAGTTACTCCTTATTTGACTTTCAATATTTAAACACTAATAAGTAGGCTGACTTTAACTAATCAACGGTAAAACTGTACTTGACTTTCAACATATAAACACTAATAAAAAAGTTGACTTTAACTAATTAACAGTCAAACTTTATTTGAATTAGTATATAATAAATACTAATAAAAATGTTTGAATTTGTCTAATCAATGGTCAAACCTTACTTGACTTTCTATACATAAATACCAGTGACTAAGTTGACTTTAACTAATCAACAGTCAAACTTTACTTGACTCTCTCTACATAGAAACACTAGTGACTAAGGTAACTTTAACTAATAAACGGTCAAACTTTACTCGACTTTCAATATATAAACACTAGTAACTAGGTTGACTTTGTCTAATCAACGGTTTGCTTCACTTTCAATAAATAAACACTAATAAAAAAGTTAACTTTAACTAATTAACGGTCAAATTTTATTTGAATTAGTATATAATAAATAATAATAAAAATGTTTGATTTTGTCTAATCAACGGTCAAACCTTACTTGACTTAATATATATAAATACTAGTGACTAATTTGCCTTTAACTAATCAACAGTCAAACTTTACTTGACTCTCTTTATATAGAAACACTAGCGACTAAGCTGACTTTAACTAATCAATAGTTAAACTTTACTCGATTTTCAATATATAAACACTATTAACTAGGTTGACTTTGTCTAATCAATGGTCAAACTTTACTTGACTTTCAATATATAAACACTAATAACAAAGTTGTCTTTAACTAATTAACGGTCAAACTTTATTTGAATTAGTATATAATAAATACTAATAAAATTTTTTGACTTTGTCTAATCAATTGTCAAACCTTACTTGACTTTCAATATATAAACACTAATAACAAAGTTGACTTTACCTAATTAACAGTTAGACTTTATTTGAATTAGTATATGATAGATACTAATAAAATTGTTTGACTTTGTCTAACCTTATTTGACTTTTAATATATAAACACTAATAACAATGTTTACTTTAACTAATTAATGGGCAAACTTTAGTTGAATTAGTAAGTAATAAATACTAATAAAAATGTTTGACTTTGTTTAACTAACGGTCAAACCTTACTTGACTTTCTATATATAAATAATAGTGACTAAGTTGACTTTAACTAATCAACAGTCAAACTTTACTTGACTCTCTTTATAGAAAAACACTAGTGACTAAGCTGACTTTAACTAAACAACGGTCAAACTTTACTCGACTTTCAATATGTAAACACTAATAACAAGGTTGACTTTGTCTAATCAACCGTCAAACTTTTGCTTGACTTTCAATATATGAACTCTAATAACAAAGTTGACTTTAACTAATTAATGATTAAACTTTATTTGAATTAGCATATGATAAATACTAATAAAAATGTTTGACTTTTTCTAATCAACGGTTAAACCTTACTTGACTTTCAATATATAAACACTAATAACAAAGTTGACTTTAACTAATTAACGGTCAAACTTTATTTGAATTAGTAAATAATAAATACTAATAAAAATGTTTGACTTTGTCTAATCAACGGTCAAACTTTAACTTGACATTCAATATATTAACATTAATAACTAAGTTTGATTTAACTAATTAACGGTCAAACTTTATTTGTAGTATATACTAATCAAATGTTTGGCCATAACTAATTTACGTTCAACCTTTACTTTACTTTCTATACACAAACACTAATAACTAAGTTAATTTTGATTATTCAACGGTCAAAGTTTACTCGACTTTATATACATAAACACTAATAACTAGGGGTGGGCGTCGGGTCGGGTTGTTCGGTTTTCGGTTTAATCGGTTCGGTTTATTCGGTTTTTTTTTTAAAATGCCAAAACCGAAACCGACCCAAAAAACCAAATAAACCGAAATAATCCGAACCGAATTTGAAATTCGGATTTGGTTTGAATTCGGTTTAAAACCGAATAAACCGAAGTAATTTCAACTTTTATTAAATTAAATTTAATTAAATTAATTCTGGACCGAATAAATCAAAAGCCCACAAACATACCAAAATTTCAACTTCAAATCAATGATTATAGCCCAAAAATTATGGACAAATCATTTATCATTAAAAGCCCATTTGGCATATGCATTGCATCTTATGCTTTGCTTTATGCTTTCATGAACATGATAAAATTTTAACTTTAATTTAACAAATTACGGCCCAATAATATAAAGCCAAGTTATTTGTTAATTATGGCCCAAAAGCATCAAATGCTTTGCCTTGGAGTCTTGGAGAAACGTTGGAGGAGGGATGGTATTTATAGGTGAAACTTACCCTGAGCCTCCTACATGTTTCCGATGTGGGACTAGTGACTACGCAATTCCAATTTTCCAAACCATGTAATGCGGCGTAATCAATTTCTCATGCATCTGCCTTCACTAGTTCACCTTTTCTTCCATTTTTTTATTGAATTTATTATGAGTCTGTCTCTTGAAATACGGTATTTCCATAAGTCATGGAAATATTATGGTTTAAAATATAAATTAGAAGAAATGAAGATAAACTTTATGGGTTGAATGAATCGGGTTATAAACTTTATAACTACTACACATTGCATAATAAAATTTTAATATTGCAACTACGAAATTTTACTTTGTATTATTATAATTAAACTCTATCCTTCCATAAGCCTACGGAATAATGGAAACACAGTATTTTCCAAGATTTTTCCATTTATTATTACATTATTTAATTTGAGGAGTATTTTGTGACTGATGATTATTTAATACTTTTTATTATTATTACCCTATTAATTTGACTTATGTTTTTACCTTTTTCATACATGATGAATGTGTTTATAATATATTTTGGCAAAGTCTTGGGAAAGACAGTATTTCTATAGGTTTATGGAAAGACGGGATTTAATTAGAATAATAAAAGGTAAAAGGTCTTAGTTGCAATATTAAAATTTTAGTATGCAATATATAGTAGTTATAAATTTATAACCCGGTTCATGCAACCCAGAAATTTTATCTTCATTTTTTCTAATTTAAAGTTTAAACCTTGGTCTTTCCATAACTTATGGAAATACCGCTTTTCAAGAGACAGACTCATATATTTTTATGATTTCTTTCTCTTCTATTTATATAAGTAATTTAAATACATTTAGAGGGTGATACAAAAATTCCACTATTAAATAAACACAACGTCTTGTTTTAGACTGACAAATCATTATACAATATTATTTTATAATTGATATAACTAATAAGCTGATTTGATATTTGTTTTTATCTATTGCAACAAATTTCTTATAACTTTTAAAATGTATGGTAATGTATAAATAATTATAATTTGACCCTAATAGTTATTAAAACGAGATTTTTCATTATTAGTCTAACATTTAGATGGTCTAATAGGAGACGTTCTCCTAAATTAACTATGATATTTATATATTACTGTCTTCATCTCTTCACCAAGTAATCTCACTGTCTTCATCTCTTCACCAAGTAATCTCTTCTGAGTCCATTGTAGTTTGTTAATTTTTTAGAGCAGAGGAAAATGTCCATTGTTTGAGGAATGCTTTAGTGTAGTGAAAGTTTACTGTTGAGAATCAATTATTCGTGCACCTTATCATTGTGATTACTAAGAGCACTGTAGTTTAGATATGGATATTTATTGATTATAGTTAATGCTTTCCATTTACGTTCATGCCAATAAGAATTTATAAGAATATATATACTTGTTTTTAAATTTATAAGAAATTTAAACGAACTAATTTATTAAACTTTTTTTATAATGAATATGGATGGTAAAACACTTGAATATCAATCTATTGTCTATTTGATCCATTTCACATTTTCATGTTAAGATGTTTGGGGTAATTTTTTAAAATGTATAGATTAGTCCTCCCACTTATATTTACTTATAAATTTAGTTTTGTATTTTTAAATTTTATTTATTATTATATATTATTTATTTATTTATTTATTTACAATTCGGTATTCGGGTCGGTTTTCGGTTTGAGTTTCAATATCCAAAACCAAACCAAAAACCATATTCAAAATTCGGTTTATTCAATTCGGTTATCCAAAAACCGTATTTTAAATTCGGTTCGGGTTATTCGGATTCGGATAATTCGATTTTTGGTTCGGTTTTCGGTTTTCGGTTTTTTTGCCCACCCCTACTAATAACTAGGTTGACTTTAACTAATCCACGGTCAACCCTTTCTATTTAATATTGATAACAAAGTTGATTCTAACTAATCAACGGTCAGCCCTTACATGACTTTTTATATACTAACATGACTTTAACTAATCAACAATTAACCCTTACTTGACTTTCCGTATAACACTAATAAATAAGTTGACTTTAACTAATCAACGGTCAACCTTTACTTGACTTTCTATAAAGAAACACTAATAACTAAGTTAACTAATAAACGGTCAACCCTTACTTGACTTTCTATAAAGAAACACTAATAACTAGGTTGGCTTTATCTAATCAACGATCAACCCTTACCTGACTTTCTATGTATAAACACTAATAACTATTTGTTTACTTTAACTAATTAAGGGTAAAACCTTGTTTTAAATTATATATATATATATATATCAAATTTCCTAATTTTTTTACTCATATTTAAATTAATAGTTTTATTTTAATGGATCATATTGAATTAACCTTTTATTAATTTTCTAATCCACTAAAATTTTATTTCTTTAAAAATTAAATTTTTAAAACTTTATTCCTGACAATCAATTTTACATTATTTTTTAAAAACATTTATACCTGTAAATAATCAAGTTATCTATACCTAATTAATTTTTAATTAAATTTTTATATGTTTATTAGTGTACTATGACCCAATTTTAAAAAACCCTAACCTAACATATAAAATGAAAATTGATGAATAAATTAGTCTCTTTTACTCTCTTCATTTAGCACTTTGTCTTCAAGCTGGCATGGTAAAACCTTGATTCATTGTCACTGTCCCTTCTCCAATCCTCTACCATCTGGGATGAGGGGTGGTTGTGGGGGGACAAGGTGACGGTGGTGGCGGGACGAGGAGTGGTGGTGGCGGGATGAGGCGGCGGTGGTGGCGGGACGAGGTCAAGGGGTGGTGGCGGGACGAGGTCAAGAGGCGGTGGTATCGTGACCGATCTACCTGCTTGTCCAGCAAAATCGGTGAGGTGGCGAGGTCAGGTGATGGTGGTGTCGAGCTTCAGCGAGGGTGGGTTGGGTAGGTTAGGGTTTTAGCGAGGCACCGACATACCGATATGGTGGCGCATGGGCAGCAGAGGTGGTGATGCGGCGAGGCCAGGGAGTGGCAATGGTGGTGGGACGAGGCGGCGGTGGTGGCAGACTCTAGTTTGCTCACCCCCTAAAACAGGGCTTCATCCAAAATGGTAAGAACTTGTTAATTATTTGAGATTTTGGGGTAAAATTTTTGAATAGGGGTGAATTTTCCAGGGTTTATACTCTTTTTTAAATTTTTCTTGTTTTCTTGTGATTTTTGGACTTGTGGAGATGTTAGAAGAAGAAATTTGCTTTGCTTTCTCTGCCCAAATTTATCCTTTTTGTCCTGATAGTGCCGTGCTTATATATTTTTATCGCGAACTTTCCTCATAAAATGAATTGCTGTTTGATCCCCCTTTGAAATGAATGTGAAAAAGTTTAATCCTGTGTTTGTTAGGTATTGATACAATCATCAGTATTCTTTAGTTTATTTTTCCTCTTCAGGTTGATATAGATAAATTTTCGGAAGGATATAACTTTTTTGATTCATAAATCTAACTTTCTTTCCACTATTTAGAGCTGGAAAGAAGAGGTAGCTCTGGTTTCTTCTAACCGTGTTCAGTGCAGAATTTCTTTGCATCTTCATGTTTTCCACATATCCTACAGGCGGCAGCAAAAATTCAATCCTTTTTCTTCCCACTTTGAATCTCTTCTTCCCACTTTGAATCTCTTCTTCCCATTTTTGTTTATGGCTTTGGTGCGGGTCTATGCTTATGGTATAAGGGAGCATCTTGACGAGGTATACTTCTGCTTCTTTTTTTGATGTATTCGAACCACACCATGTTAAATTTGTGTCAGATAAGGATTTGAAGATTTTAGTATTCATTAATTTTATAATTTTTGTAATTTCCCCCCTTCTTCTCCTATCAAATTCGACTCCCTAGTATATCGAATTCTGAATTCTATACGCGTGTGGTTAATTTTTTTGGCAATCACTTTACAGCTTTCATATGGTAGCATTTAAGGTGTTTGATGTTTTGTTTGTCATAGCCGCTGCACATTGATTCAAAATTCCTCCTCGATCACCCTATTTGACATCGTTCGATCCTATCCCAATTGTTCCCATAGGCGGTATGTACTGCCCTCTGATCCTGCAATTTATACAGCTTTTTATTGTTTAATATGATCTGCTTTTATTGCTATTGCTATTTAATTTTGATGCGGTTATGAGTTTGGTATGACTATTTAAAATATTTATGGATTTCTTGAAATGGTTGTGCAGACAGGGGTGTCAAGTTTTTCTCCATGGGTTGCATTATGAAATCATCAGAGGTTGATACTTAATGTTAATAATAGTGCACTTAAACAAAAGATTGCTGCTATAGCTCAAGAGAAGAATCTTAAAGATGGTAAGATCTCAATTACTTTGACTAATTTTTGAATTGGATCCATCAGTTTGTTATGCTTAAGAGCTGGAAGTAAAAGTAGAAGAATTTAAAACATTCAGGCATTCTTAGTCATTGTTATCTGTTTTGTGCATATGAAATGAAATGAATGGTAGTTATTGGCCGACTTATAAGGTGTAAATTGTGCAGTTTGAATTGGTATATGCAACACAAACAAAGAGCCTGCAGCCTCCTCACAAATACGTATCATGTAAGTTTCCAGAATTTTATTATCTTCTAATATGTGATTCAATAAAATCTGACCACTATCCTGAGTATCCATTGGATACTATAATGTGTGTTACTTGTTATAGATGAAAGGATGATGCTTCCTTCAGTCTTTACTGCCTTGGTACTATCACTTGGAATTGGTATATTTGAGGTTGTGGCAGTGTTCTTTGGATCAGGGTTATTTCTTAGCATGATGGGTATATCAACGGTATGGTTTTCTTCTCCACTGTCAGACTTTAGTTGTAATTAGGCCCTATACTGAAATGCAGTTTTTTTCATAGGTTTCTCGGATGAGAGTTCTAGCTGAGCATTTTCGCGGCATCTCATTCTCCTGCTCAAAGCCTTGTCCTATTTCCTTCGACGCACAGAACCCATGGTTCGCTAATATCTGAATATTCTGAATTCTTTTAGTCATTTTGTATGTGGAGTCTTTTTGTGATTTTCTCGTGTATGTAGAGTTTTAATCGTTGACTGTTGGTTTGTTGCTGTGCTGGGGTGGGGGTGCCGTGCCGGTGGTGGTGATTGATTCCTCTCCAAGGTCTCCGCCACAATTTTTAGGCCCATAGATTATTTATTTTGTATCATAATTCTTTTTGGTCATATTTCTATATTATCAATTTTTGTGAAGTTAATTTTATTATTAAATTAATATCCTACTAAATTGTTAATTTTGGGTCTTTTTCAGAGGAAGGGATATGTTTTAGTCTTCGTAAATATTTTAGCACCGTTTAAAAAATTGGTGCTAACGAAAAAACCGGTGCTACCGGTGCTAATGCCGCTTTCAGAGGAAGAGATTTTTTTAGTCATTGTAAATATTTTAGCACAGGTGCTGACAAAAAAACCGATGTTACCATTGCTAAAATTAGCACCTGTTGAAACACCGGTGCTAACAAAAAAATCGGTACTAAAATTAGCACCGGTTAAAACCGGTGCTAACAAAAAAATCAATGCTAAAAGTAGGGATTTAACATCGGTTTTCTTCCAACCGATGAAACCGTTTCATCGGTTACTTAGGCACCGATTTTTTTCTACAAAAAAACCGGTGCTAGATCAAATAAAAATCAATGCTAAAGGGGGGGAGGGTGGGTGGTGTTTCCTGTGATAGTGAGTGTATGAAATTATTATCATTGGGAAAGGAATCATTGTTTGGTTCAGTACCATTTGGATTAGAAAATGAATTCTTAAATGGTACATTAGAAAAAGAATTACAATCAGAATGAGGTATAAGAAGCATGATTTATTTTGATCAAAACTAGAATTATGGAATGAAGAGTTGAAGATTTATAAGGAAAGAGATTATTATAGAAAACAATATCTCTGACAACAAAAATCCTTTTACTCAGATGGCCATAGATATTATAATCTTTTTGGATGGATGAATATCCAATGAAGATGCAGGGCACTGATCTTGGACTAAACTTGTGATTTTTTGAACTGAGGTTTGTGGCATGGCATAGGGAACCAAACACCCGTATCTGAGATATATTAGGAGATTTATGGAAAATAATTTCATAAGGTGATTTCTCGTTTAAAATGGAAGAAGGTAATATATTTATTATGCAAGTAGATGTAAGAACTGACTCTCCCCAGAAATGTAACGATATATTATACTAATGCATGAGGGATCTCGCTATTTCAAGAATGGTTCTATGTTTTCTTTCAACCACACCATTTTTCTTTGGTGAATATGGACATAATCTCAGGTGAATAATGCCTAGTGAAAGCAAAGAATTGAGAACAAATTTTGCTGACAAAGTCACTGTGATTATTAGTTCTTATTATCCAGATTTTGGCACTATATTGAGTCTCTAACATGAGAATGAAATCCCTGATAGTGAAAGGATCATGTTCTTTACTTCTTAACATTAAAGTCTAGGTAGCTCTACTGAAGTCATCTACATTGGTTAAGAAAGACTGTTCTCCATTGCTAGTTCTGACCTTAAAAGGCCAGGCCCCTATGGATCTTTATGAAGAGTATCAAATGGAATGGAACTATCACTACAACAGAAAACACCTATTACCTCGGGTTTTCAGGGATTTTTACCTTAGTTTTTTTGCCATAAAAAATGAGGTAAATGTGGTTGAAGTAAAAAGTGCTTTTTAACCTCAGTTATGGACCGACGTCAGCAAGTTCTGACACTAACATCGGTCAGAGGAAGTAGGTCAACTACAGTACAATGTAGTTGTGACATAATTTCCATTGACATCAGCGTTCATAAGAAGCGAAGTTGATAACAACTAGAATGCCATCAATGGAACTGGAAACACTGTGACATCGATAAGATTGAAGTCACAGAATAATTGAAGCGACGTTTCTCATTATTATATGCTAGATCGCGTGATCCAGAAAAATATTATCGTGTGCCTACTGACGTGTGAGACTAACTAATACGACGTCATTCTGAATGGGCGTCGTCTCAAAAACAAAAGACCGTCGGTTTATGCGACGTCGGTTAGGTATTGTATCTTTACTTGTTTATGCAATGTCGGTTAGGTTTCGTATATTTACTGGTTTGTGCGTAGTCACGGTATGAATTATCGATAAATTGGATCTCGTACAAAAATATAGTATTTACTATTTGATGAACATAAATTACCAATAATGTCAAAATATATTCAAATACGTAAGGTTGATTTGAAAATGAAAGATTAATTGTATTGAACATCCCTTGCTTACGTTGTACATCTTTAAAACTCTTAGGGGGATTAGGGAAATAAGTAGTTCATGCTAAGAGTCCATCGATAACTCTCTTTTTCATATTAAAACAAATACACATGAAATAAAATTTATGTTAGAATTTGGCTGTCCCCGAATGATGTACACATAATAAAGGCAAGTGTAGGTGACAATAATCTAAACATGGAAAAATTATCTGCACTTATTGAAAGAGATGTTGTTTGGTTGATAAATCGATGTCGCTGACACCAACACTTGAGCGACAACGGACATACAAGGTGGTGACTTTAGTTCCTAGACAATGCAGCGTCGTACATTTTAACTGTGTTCATACAACAATTTGATTATTGTCCACAATCCGCCATAATCTATGATTTTTTTCCTCACTCCTTACAAACAAGACATTATTTTGGAATGACAAACATTGTACATTGTATAACATGTAATATAATCACCGTACTCCATGAATATATTCAATGATTAGTCAGTGAAGAAAAAAACATATACAATTAAAGAGATGCTAAAATGAACTACCTCAATTTATTTGAACCCGAACATGCTCCATCCTAGGTTATTTGTTGATATTTGATAGAAGAAATTAGATTGGGCTTATTAGTGTTTGCATTGGTGTTAATGGAAAGGATGGTGTGAAGTTGTGTTAGGAGGAAATGTGTTGGGATGAGAAATGGGTGTTGGTGCTGGATATTATTGTAATGAGATGGGTTTGGGGAAAAAGTTTTTGCTCAAAATTTCAGTTGCTAGAAATTTCAGGATGAGAGACGTCGCTAGGTTTTCAATCCCTTGATTGTTTCATGCGACTAGCCTTTCCAAAGTCATACGTGTGGGGTCAAAGTCTAATTTTTTAAAATTGTAGTAAAAGACTCCATGTCAAGATTGCGGGCCCTTCCGACGATCCGTTCATGCCAAATAGAGACAATATTATCCTGTAAATGTGAATCAAAAAGTGTTATCTCCAATTTGCATTTCAATGCCTCCCACTTTATTGGGAGGACCTAAGTGGAAAATCTAAAAATATCATTGGTAGTTCCAAAATGACGGATGATTACCCCGATTCACGTACGGGACCCTTGCCATCCCCCATTCAAACTTATGATCACCGTTAGTGGCAAAGAAAGTGGCATGATCCCACAGAGGATCCCACAAGTTCTTCCTTAATAAACCCTGTATACTTATAAATACTCAACTACAATTTACTCTACACAATGTACTAGCACTTTTAAAATCTGATGGACAAAATTTTATTAGCTTTTAATTTTATAAAAACCCTAGAACATGTGATTCTATGTGGTGGAAATAATCGTTATCATAACGCTTATAGTAAGGGTATTAATGGAATACTAACAAAAAGTGACAGATGATTACCTCGGTTACGGATGAGACCCTTGCCATCCCCCAGTTAAACTTATGATCACTGTTAGTGACAAAGAAACTGTCATGATCCCACAGAGAATTCCACAAGTTATTCCTGAATGAATCCTGTATACTTATAAGTAATCATCTACAATTTACTCTTGACAATGTACTAGCGCTTTTTAAAATTTGATGGATGGAATTTTATTAGCTTTTAATTTCATAAAAAACTAGAATATAAAATTTCATGTGATTCTATGTGGTGGAAATAATCATTCTCATAACGCTTATAGTAAGGGTATTAATGGAAAACTAGCAAAAATGATGAACGATTACCCCGGTCCGCAAATGGGACCTATGCCATCCCCTATTCAAACTTATAATCACCGTTAGTGACAGAGAAACTAGCATGATCCCATAGATAATTCCACAAGTTCTTCCTAAATGGACCCTATATACTTATAAGTGATCATCTACAATTTACTTTAGACAATGTACAAGCACTTTTTAAATTTGATGGGCAGAATTTTATTAGCTTTTGATTTCATAAAAAACCTAGAATATTAAACTTCCTGTGATTTTATGTTGTGGAAATAATTGTTCTCATAACATTTATAGTAAGGGTATTAATGGAATACTAACAAAAATGATGGACGATTACCACTGTTCGAGGATGGATACCTTGACTCATAAAAATGCGATTTAGATTATTGGGTAGCTCAAAATTTTTATTTCATGTGATTCTATGTGGTGGAAATGATTGTTCTCATAACTCTTATAGTAAGGGTATTAATGGAATACTAACAAAAATGACGGACCATTACCCCAATTTGCGGATGGGAACCTCGACTCATAACAATACGATTTAGATTATTGGGTAGGTCCAATTTTGCATTTCGTCCTCCCCCACTATCTTGGAGGGACTTAAGTGAAAAAACCAAAAAGTTCACCGACTATGTCAAAGTTGATTCCAATCGAACCGGACGTTAATATAGTTCACCGACTATGTTTATAGCATCCGATCTAACCAATATGGTGACATACCAATTGGAATCTTATAAGCTATCATATATGCCCACAAGGCATCATTTAACCGAGAACTCCAATCCTTCCAGTTAGGGTTACCCGCTTTCTCAAGGATGGACTTCTTGGCCATTGGTTTGCGGATGATAAGTGATGGAAGTCTTGTGAGTGATGCCATACTTCTTCAAAACTGCCTCTATTGCCTGAGTACAAAAGTGGGTTCCAAGTGGGTGCCATGGTCACTAATCAAGACTCGAGGGGTCCTAAATCTAGAAAAGATGTTATTCCTTAAAATATCTGCAACCACTTTAGAAGCTAGCTGCGTACATATGTATCTTTCTTTTATTCTTTGTTTGATTTTACATTTACTTTGAAATAAACGTGCAAAACTTAGACTAAATAAACAAACCAAACCCCACTTTGACACATAATAACCATAAGAAGAATGTATGTAAATCCACAAGAGTTAGAAAAAGGTCCCATAAAATCAGCGCCCCAAACATAAAATATTTCACAATGTAACATAGCTTTTTGAGGCATCTCATTCCTAGAAGTAATATTTCCTACTCTTTGAGACTTATAACAAGATTTTAAAAAAAATGTATGCATGCTTATTCAATGTAGGCCAATAAAATCCACTCTGTAGGACTTTCCTAGTGGTTCTCTTTGCTCCAAAATGACCTCCACATGCATAAGAATGACAAAACGTAAGGAGTGAATGCACTTCATTATCGGGGATGCATTCCTAACAAATTAATCTACACCATGTTTCCACAAAAAAGGATCATCTCACATGTAATACTTTGCATCACTCTTTAGCTTATCCTTTTGAGCCTTAGAAAAATGTGGAAGAAATTTACCGGAGACAAGGAAATAGATGGTATTAGCATACCACAGTTGGAGGTCTTCAATTCCGAACACTTTTTCATTGAGGAACTCCTCCCGTATTTGCTCCGTCAATCGCACATTTACCTCAATGTTTTGTCATGGAACTAATCGGCTCAAATGACCGGCCATGAGGTTCTATGCACCCTTTTTGTCTCGCACCTTCAAGTAAAATTCTCTCAAAAGTAAAATCCACCTAATAAATCTTAGATTGGCCTCTTTCTTCATCATCAAATGACGGAGCGCTGAATGGTTGATGTACACAATAACTTTGTACCAAGAAAGTAAGATCAAAATTTTTCTAAGGAAAATACCACCGCTAGCAATTCTTTTTCAGTGGTGAAGTAGCTCCTTTGAGCCTCATTTAGAGTCATAGATGTGTATTAGATGGTGTGAGGAACTCTCCCTACCCTTTGACCAAGCACTGCTCCAACGGCATAATCACTCGCATAACACATGATCTCAAAAGGTATAGACTAATCTGGGGGTTGTATAGTAGGGGCCGAAACTAACCTCTCCTTCAATGTATTGAAGGCCCCTTTACAACCCTTGTCTACCACAAATTCCATCTCCTTTTTTAACCATTTATCTAAAGGAGATGCAATCTTGTAAAAATGTTTTATGAACCAGTGGTAGAATCCCGCATGACAAAGAAAAAAGTGCACTTTGCACACATTAGTAGGATAAGGAAATGTTTGAATTTTGTCTATCTTTGCATTGTCTACCTCAATACCCTTAGAGGAGACAACATGGCCTAAGACAATGCCTTGTTCTACAATGAAATGACATTTCTTACAATTTAACACAAGATTAGTATCAACGCAACGCTTAAGAACGTGTGCTAAATTTGTTAAACAATTGTCAAAAGAATTACCATGAACGGTGAATTCATCCTTGAATACTTCAACAAAGTTTTCAACAAATTCCGAGAAAATGCTTACCATACACCTTTGGAAAGTGTCGGGGCATTACATAGCCCAAAAGGCATATGCCGGTAAGCAAACGTACCAAAGGGGCATGTGAAGGTTGTTTTCTCTTAGTCCTTCGGGGCAATAACCACTTGAAAATAGCCCAAGTATCCATCCAAGAAGCAATAGAATGGATGACTTGCTATCCTCTCAAGCATTTTATTAATTAATTGCAATGGGAAGTGATCCTTCCGGGTTACCGCATTTAGCCTTCAGTAGTCAATGAATACTCGCCACCCATTTTGGATATGAGTAGGCACGATTTCACACTTGTCATTCTCAACTACCGTCACCCCACTTTTCTTTGGCACCACTTTATTTGGGCTCACCCATTTGCTATATGAAATCAGATAAATCATCCTTGCTTGAAGCAATTTGAGGATCTCCAACTTTACCACCTCCATCATAGGTGAATTTAATCTGCGCTGGGGTTGTTGCACGGGCTTTGCATCATCTTCCAACAAGATTTGGTGCATGAAATTTGATGGAATTATGCCCTTGATGTTGGCTATAGTCCATCAAATTCCTTCCTTGTATTCCTTCAATACAACCATTAGCTTATCCTCTGGCTTTTGGGTGAGCTTGCTTGAAATGATAACCTGGAGTGTTTCTCCTTCCTCAAGAAATGCATACTTGAGCTCACTTAGCAAAGGTTTTAGCTTAACAACAGGGGCTTTCACAAGTGATGAGAGGAATTCCAGTTTCTTGGGCTCCTCTAAGGGTAGATGAAGGGGGTTCGATCTCATCTCTTTAAAAGTGTTCAAGTCCTCAAAGCTCATGGAATACACTTGATATTCATAAAGAATATCACATTCCAAAGCATCTAGTAAAGGATCATCACCGCTTAATTCAAAACATCTTGAACAACATTTTCCACAATATATATATAGCTTGGGAAGAGTGTTCCTCAAATAGGATACTTCATAGAGTCATTTATGCTAAAATCTACTTTAATCCCATCAAATTCCATGGTGAGGGTACCATTATACACATCAATCATCATCCTTGATGTTTTCAAAAATGGCCTCCCCAAAAAAATTAGGGCGGCATGTTCATCATGCTCCATGTAAAGGACATAAAAATCCGTGGGAAATACTATGGAATCCACCATAACCCACACATCCTCGATAATACCCTTAGGGTAAGCACTAGAACGATCGGCCAATTGGATTACCAACCCAGTTTTGTGCAAAGTACTCCAATTGAGGCTTTCATACAATAAGTAAGGAATCACATTTATTGATGCATCTAGATCAAGCATGGCCTTTTCAAAATGTGTGGTTCCTATCATGCAAGGGATTGTGAACATGCCGGGATCGCTACACTTAAGGGGTAACTCTTTTTGACACAAAGTGGAAACATGCTCATTTTTCCTATTCTTTAGCTTATTCTTAGCTCTTTGTTTTCTATTCATAACACATAATTTCTTGAGAAATTTAGCATATCTAGGAATTTGTTCAATAGCATTCAAAAGATGGATATTTACCTCCCATCCACGAAAGACTTTGTAGATGTCCTTGTTGTCCTCCTTCCTCTTCTTTTCTTTCAAAGCCTCCATAATGGTGGTTCTGACACATATGGAGGGATTTCCACCGTCTTCGCCCTCTTGTGAGGAGAAGGTAAAGGTTCAAGAATGGAAGTTGGTTTTTTAATGATGATTTCCTCTTCCTTCTCTCTACCTTTCCTTGATTTCTCCATGGCCAATTCCTTGGCCTCTATCTCCACATTTTCAAACACCTCAACCCTTTTCAGTTCATCTTCAATAATCACCATCTGGGGGGGGTGTCAACCTTTTTACCATTTCTCAAAGCGATAGCACTAGTATTTTGGTGGGGATTCAACTCTGGTTGGGAAGGAAGTTTGGCCTTTTTTTTAATGCCTCTACCCAATTCACGGCTTATGCTATTTGGCTCACTTGAGTCTCCAAGTTTTAAATGCTCACCTTGGCTTTCTCTTGGAATTTGTCGGCCTTCTCCACACATATACTTAACCTCCCAATGGTTTGCATCACTTCATATTTTTTCAAGCCCAAGCTCTTCCCTTGACTTTGGGGCTTGTCTTGAAGACTTTGATTTTGGGGCTTGTCTTTGTTGAGGAGGGAGATAAGGTGGGCATTTTGACCTCCTTGAGGGTTTCCATACTAGAGATTTTGGTGATCTCTATTACCCACATTGTAAGGCTGGTTTTGGTAGCCCTGGCCGCCTTGATACCCTTTATTTCCTTGATAGCCTTGCCCACCTTGATAACCTTGGTAGCCTTGCCCTCCTTGATAACCTTGGTAGCCTTGCTCTCCTTGATATCCTTGGATGGGAGGATGTTGAGGATATTGAGGTCCTTCAAGAGTTTCATCTTGGTGCTCCATTGAAGTAGAAGCATCCACAAAATGGTCACTAGGAGGGGTGTTATTCACAATTTCCAAAAAAAAGCCTCCTAGCCATTCACAAATTCAACTCTAACTCGGGGTCATAGTGTAGGGGTTCTTATGAAGAGGATTGCGTATGAACCATACACCAAGAACTCGAACAATACGCCTCCAAGCCAAGCAAAAATGGAAAATCAACCAAAAACAAAAATAAAAACAAACTAAAAAATATTCACAACTAGCACATACTCACACATAATATGCCCAAACACTTAAAAAAAAAAATTTGGGATGTCGTCGTCGTACCTCTCAAAGTTAATATTTTTAAGCCCTAACTGCGTCCATCTACAATTAAGTAGATAATGGCAAGTCGGGGTCGTCCACGAGAAGAGGGATCTTTCCAAGTGTTTAAACATATAAAGCAGACAACATACTAGATATAGTTATATATAGATACATATAAAAACATGTAAATAAGGGAGAAATGGTGGTTGGTTTTCCTAAATTACAAATTTAAAGACAAGCTAACTAGAAAATTGATGTAAAGATGCAAAGCATGCAACAAGATACTAAAATGAGGATGAAACACAAATAACGGGACCTTGGGCGCAATTTATTTCCACTTCCAAGCCTCTTATCTATCCTTGAATCTACGACTTATTTATTACCTTGACTACTCATTGTGAAGATAAATATTCCAGTCTTCTTTGGTGGTAGTTTACAAGTGTGAATTCAACATCCATTGTAAACCCCATGAATGACTCCTTTAGTTGATAAATGACTAAATATATCCCATTAATGGAATTATGTAGGAAGAATAAACAAGCTTGGTAACTCATATAAACACTAAACCATGTCTAAGCATTGAACCGATTTATGCATTTACTAAGATTAGCCAAGAATGTGCAACACTCAATAACGTCTCCTACTTCTTACCTTCAAATAAACATGATGAATGATTCAACATCATCATATCAATCTAGCAATTATAACATCATAAACCTAATTAGAAGCCCTAAGTCATGCTCCAGGATTCCATGTTAAAAGAGAAGAAATTAACTACTTCCATAAACTCCTAACAAGTATCATACAAGCATTCGTATCATCAAACTTCAAATCACATAAATGATGCCAACAACCAACATTAAAGCTTCATAAATGCACAATTGACAAAGTACTAAATAAATAGAAATGATTCTCAAGACATGGGCTTGGAAGCCTTAATCGATTGCTCCCAAGAGTAAGTTTAGCTAATGCAAATCATACTAACATTCATAGATGAATTCATAAAAAAAAGAGAAAAAGGATGAAAGAAATGGAAAACTAGGGTTTTTAGAAGAGGGAATTCTGCCAAGAAGAGAGAGAAAAATGAGGATAAGATAAGGGGTATTTATAGTACAAGTTGTGGTCAAGATTGGGTCAAAAGAGTAGCAAAGCGTGCGGGGCACATGCAAGGCATGACTTGGTGGCGCTATTTGAGGCGCCTGGTTGGTGCAGGGCAAAGCACTGTGCATGGCCGCATGGAATGCGATAGGAAACCGAGGGCATCTTGTCCATGTTTTCCGAGGTGCGTTGGCACGCAAGTGTAGGGGCAGGCCGCACGGGCTTTGGGTGTAAACTGATGTCCATCGCATGGCCGCTCGGTATGGTGTGCAGGGCACGCGAATAGAGACCGAGGGCTTGCACCGTGGAAAATTTTCATCGCAAGGGCATGCGGTTAAGGGCGCTACCCGCGCGCTTAGTTTTTCATCTCCTAGCCAGTCGGCCGACCAGTCTTTGCATTGGTCAGTTAGCCTTTGTTCTTTCATTTTTGTACTTTTCCTTTACCACATTTTGGTTCGTGGCCTTTAATCTTATACCATCCTTGCGAATGACCTTAACTAAACCAATCTGAAATGCTTATGAGCAATCCACAATTTAAGCTTACAAAAACAAATCTAGACACCCGTAAGGACCAAAAATCCATTAGACTATCAATAGGTTACAAAATGAAGGATTCAGATACGAAAACCAAAAACGGTCATCTAAACCCCTTATGATGTAAACCGACCTAAATCTAGTAATCTTCCAACAACACGAGAACAAAGAAGATATTAAATGCTTTGGAAAATACATGCATTTGACGTCTTATCTGCCTAAAAAGTGCAAGCTAAAAGAATGATCGGTATTAGTTTTAGGATTATAATCAAGATCACAATTATCCTTTTACGTTTCTTAACTTTTCATTCCTTCGAAAGTCACATACGGACACTGTCCATGACTGTCATTAATCCTATTCCTAATGTGTATCAATATTTAATAATTACAATATAATATTAGGATTTCTATAATTATTTTTAGAAGTTAAATTAGTGATGTAAAATGATTTTATCCCTTATTAAAAATTAGGTATTACTAATTATTGTAACCGTACAACCTTTATTGATGTACAATTTCCCCTTATGCATTGATGTATCTATTTTATACCTGCCATATCATTGTATTCATAACAGGGATAATCATATGATAAGAGAGTACGTTGTATCATTCATGAAATTTGTTTGTCTGTCTTTTCGTGACACCCCAGAAAAATTCATAGAGTTTGCTATTGATGTAGCCTTAGTGATTGTGGTGGTTGGCAAAATATAAATTGAATAATAAAGTATTATTTCTGTTCTCGTGTTTCGTAAAAAAAGTGAAGAATTACACCATGCCTTTGAAAATATATGAAAATGTTTTGTACAGTGCAAGACACGTGCTAAATTACATATGGAAAATACGCAACAAAAATGCACGGGTAAACCAAATACATGCAAAATAAATGGAAGTCAATTTCAATATAGGCCAAAAAAGTGCAAGCTAAAGAATGATCATAACAGTTTCAAGATTATAATTAAGATCACGGATATCCTTTTACATTTCTTCACTTTTAATCCTTCAAAAGTCACACGCAGACACCGCCGATGACATTCATTAATTCTCTTCCCGGTGAGTATCGATGATTAAAAATTAGAATAAAAAATTTGGATTTCTATAATTATGTTTGAAATTAAATTAATGATGTAAAATGATTTTATCCCTAATTGAAAATTAGGGATTGTTAATTGTCATAGTTGTAAAACCTTTATTAATGTACGTTTTGGCCTTCATATATTGATGTATCAATTTTATTATCTGTCTTATAGTTGTATTCATTAAATGGCTAATCGCATGATCAAAGAGTACGATGTAGCATTCATTAGATTCATTTGTCTCTTTTCTCATGACAATCCTGAAAAATTCATAAAGTTTGCTAGTAATCTACCCTTTGTGATTGTGGTGGTTGGCTGAATATAGATTTAATAATCAAGTATTGTGTATGTTCTCAGGTTTTGTAAGCAAAGTGAGGAAGTACACAATGCCTTTGAAAATATTAAAAAAGGTTTTGGACAAGTAATACACATGCCAAATTACAAATGGCAAAATACGCAACAAACGCGCACGTGAAAACTAAATATATGCAAAATAAATGGAAGTCAATTTCAATATAGGCCTAAAAAGTGCAAGCTGAAGAATGATCGGGATTAGTTTCAAGATTATAATCAAGATCACGGATATCCTTATACGTTTCTTCACATTTCTTTCCTTCAAAAGTCACACGTGAACATTGTCCATGACATTCATTTATCATATTCCAACAGTGTATCGATGATCAAAAACTACAATAAAAAAATGGATTTCTATAATTATTTTTAGAAGTTAAATTAGTGGTGTAAAATGATTTTATCCCTTATTGAAAATTAGGTATTATTAATTATCGTAATTGTAAAACCTTTATTGATCTACTTTTTTCCCTTTGTATATTGATGTATATATTTTATTAACTGTCTTATAATTGTAGTCATAACATGGCTAATTGCACGATAAGAGAGTACGCTGTAACATTCATGAGATTAGTTTATCTCTATTTTTGTGGCACTTTGGAAAAGTTCATAGAGTTTGCTAGAAATCTAGCCTTAGTTATTGTGGTGGCCGGCTGAATATAGATGAATAATCAAGTATTGTGTATGTTCTCAGGTTTTGGAAACAAAGTAAGGAAGTACACAATACCGTTGAAAATATATTAAAAAAAAGGATTTGGACTGTGCAATAAAAATGCCAAATTACAAATGGAAAATATGCAACAAACATGCACGTGTAAACTAAATACGTGATAAATAAATGGAAGTCAATTTCAATAGAGGCCTAAAAAGTGCAAACTGAAGAAGGATCAGATTAGTTTAGGAATTATAATTAAGATCACGGATATCCTTTTACGTTTCTTCACTTTTCACCCTTCAAAAGTCACACGCAGAAACTGTCCATGACATTCATTACTCCTATTCCCAGTGTGTATCAATGATTAAAAATTACAATAAAAATTTTGATTTCTATAATTTTTTGAAATTGAATTACAGATGTAAAATGATTTTATCCCTTATTGAAAATTAGGTATTATTAATTATCGTAATTATACCACCTTTATTGATGTATTTTTTTACCTTTGTATATTGATGTATCTATTTTATTATATGTCTTATACTTGTATTCATAACATGGCTAATTGCATGATCAAAGTGTATGTTGTAGCCTTCATGAGATTAGTTTGTCTCTCTTTTCGTGAGAATCCTGAAAAATTCATAAAGTTTGCTAGTAATCTAGCCTTTGTGATTGTGGTGGTTGGCTGAATTTAGATTTATTAATCAAGTATTGTGCATGTTCTCTAGTTTCATAAACAAAGTGAAGAACTACAGAATGCCTTTGAAAATATTAAAAAATATTTAGGACAGTGTAATACACGTTCCAAATTACAAATGGCAAATACACAATAAACACGCACGGGTAAACCAAATACATGAAAAATAAATGGAAGTCAATTTCAATATAGGCCTAAAAAGTGCAAGTTAAAGAATGATCAGAATAGTTTCAAGATAATAATTAAGATCACGGATATCCTTTTACATTTCTTCACTTTTAATCCTTCAAAAGTCACACGCGGACACTGTCCATGACATTCACTAATTCTATTCCTAGTGTGTATCGATGATTAAAAATTACAATAAAAAAATTGGAATTTTATAATTATTTTTTGAAATTAAATTAATAATGTAAAATTATTTTATTCCTGATTGAAAATTAGGGATTATTAATTATCATAATTGTACAACCTTTATTAATGTACTTTTTTCCCTTTATATATTGATGTATCAATTTTATTATCGGTCTTATAGTTGTATTCATTAAATGGCTAATTGCATGATCAGAGAGTACATTGTAGCATTTATTAGATTAGTTTTTCTCTCTTTTCATGAAAATCAAGAAAAATTCATAGAGTTTGCTTGTAATCTAGCCTTTGTGATTATAGTGGTTGGCTGAATATAGATTTAATAATCAAGTATTGTGTATGTTCCCAGGTTTTGTAAACAAAGTGAGGAAGTACACAATGCCTTTGAAAATATAAAAAAAGGTTTTGGACAAGGTAATGCACGTGCCAAATTACAAACGGCAAAATACACAACAAACACAGATGTTCAAACTAAATACATGTAAAATAAATGGAAGTCAATTTCAATATAGGCCTAAATAGTGCCAGCTGAAGAATGATCTGGATTAGTTTCAAGATTATAATCAAGATCATGGATATCCTTATACGTTTCTTCACATTTCTTTCCTTCAAAAGTCACACGTGAACATTGTCCATGACATTCATTTATCATATTCCAACAGTGTATCGATGATCAAAAACTACAATAAAAAAATGGATTTCTATAATTATTTTTAGAAGATAAATTAGTGGTGTAAAATGATTTTATCCCTTATTGAAAATTAGGTATTATTAATTATCGTAATTGTAAAACCTTTATTGATCTACTTTTTTCCCTTTGTATATTGATGTATATATTTTATTAACTGTCTTATAATTGTAGTCATAACATGGCTAATTGCACGATAAGAGAGTACGCTGTAACATTCATGAGATTAGTTTATCTCTATTTTTGTGGCACTCTGGAAAAGTTCATAGAGTTTGCTAGAAATCTAGCCTTAGTTATTGTGGTGGCCGGCTGAATATAGATGAATAATCAAGTATTGTGTATGTTCTCAGGTTTTGGAAACAAAGTAAGGAAGTACACAATACCGTTGAAAATATATTAAAAAAAGGATTTGGACTGTGCAATAAAAATGCCAAATTACAAATGGAAAATATGCAACAAACATGCACGTGTAAACTAAATACGTGATAAATAAATGGAAGTCAATTTCAATAGAGGCCTAAAAAGTGCAAACTGAAGAAGGATCAGATTAGTTTAGGAATTATAATTAAGATCACGGATATCCTTTTACGTTTCTTCACTTTTCACCCTTCAAAAGTCACACGCAGAAACTGTCCATGACATTCATTACTCCTATTCCCAGTGTGTATCAATGATTAAAAATTACAATAAAAATTTTGATTTCTATAATTTTTTGAAATTGAATTACAGATGTAAAATGATTTTATCCCTTATTGAAAATTAGGTATTATTAATTATCGTAATTATACCACCTTTATTGATGTATTTTTTTACCTTTGTATATTGATGTATCTATTTTATTATATGTCTTATACTTGTATTCATAACATGGCTAATTGCATGATCAAAGTGTATGTTGTAGCCTTCATGAGATTAGTTTGTCTCTCTTTTCGTGAGAATCCTGAAAAATTCATAAAGTTTGCTAGTAATCTAGCCTTTGTGATTATGGTGGTTGGCTGAATTTAGATTTATTAATCAAGTATTGTGCATGTTCTCTAGTTTCATAAACAAAGTGAAGAACTACAGAATGCCTTTGAAAATATTAAAAAATATTTAGGACAGTGTAATACACGTTCCAAATTACAAATGGCAAATACACAATAAACACGCACGGGTAAACCAAATACATGAAAAATAAATGGAAGTCAATTTCAATATAGGCCTAAAAAGTGCAAGTTAAAGAATGATCAGAATAGTTTCAAGATAATAATTAAGATCACGGATATCCTTTTACATTTCTTCACTTTTAATCCTTCAAAAGTCACACGCGGACACTGTCCATGACATTCACTAATTCTATTCTCAGTGTGTATCGATGATTAAAAATTACAATAAAAATATTGGAATTTTATAATTATTTTTTGAAATTAAATTAATAATGTAAAATTATTTTATTCCTCATTGAAAATTAGGGATTATTAATTATCATAATTGTACAACCTTTATTAATGTACTTTTTTCCCTTTATATATTGATGTATCAATTTTATTATCTGTCTTATAGTTGTATTCATTAAATGGCTAATTGCATGATCAGAGAGTACATTGTAGCATTCATTAGATTAGTTTTTCTCTCTTTTCATGAAAATCAAGAAAAATTCATAGAGTTTGCTTGTAATCTAGCCTTTGTGATTATGGTGGTTGGCTGAATATAGATTTAATAATCAAGTATTGTGTATGTTCCCAGGTTTTGTAAACAAAGTGAGGAAGTACACAATGCCTTTGAAAATATAAAAAAAGGTTTTGGACAAGGTAATGCACGTGCCAAATTACAAACGGCAAAATACACAACAAACACAGATGTTCAAACTAAATACATGTAAAATAAATGGAAGTCAATTTCAATATAGGCCTAAATAGTGCCAGCTGAAGAATGATCAGGATTAGTTTCAAGATTATAATCAAGATCATGGATATCCTTATACGTTTCTTCACATTTCTTTCCTTCAAAAGTCACACGCGACCACTGTCCATGACATTCATTTATCATAATCCCACCATGTATCGATGATTAAAAATTACAATAAAAAAATGGATTTTGATAATTATTTTCATAAGTTAAATTAATGATGAAAATAATTTTAGCCCTTATTGAAAATTAGGTATTATTAAGTATCGTAATTGTACAACCTTTATTTATATACTTGTTTCCCTTTATATATTGATGTATCTATTTTATTATCTGTCTTATAATTGTAGTCATAACATGGCTAATTGCATGATAAGAGAGTATGATGTAACATTCATGAGATTAGTTTGTCTCTCTTTTCATGGCACTTCTGAAAAATTCATAGAGTTTGCTAGTAATCTAGCCTTAGTTATTGTGGTGGCCGACTGAATATAGATGAATAATCAAGTATTATGTATGTTCTTAGGTTTTGGAAACAAAGTAAGGAATTACAGAATTCCGTAGAAAATATTTATAAAAAAGGATTTGGACTGTGCAAGAAACATGCCAAATTACAAATGGAAAATATGCAACAAACATGCACGTGTAAACTAAATACGTGCAAAATAAATGGAAGTCAATTTCAATGTAGGCCTAAAAATGCAAACTGAAGATCATATTAGTTTAGGAATTATAATTAAGATCACGGATATTCATTTACGTTTCTTCACTTTTCATCCTTCGAAAGTCACACGCAGAAACTGCCCATGACATTCATTAATCCGATTCCCAGTGTGTATCAATGATTAAAAATTACAATAAAAATTTTTATTTCTATTAATTTTAAAAAAATTAAATTACTGATGTAAAATGATTTTATCCCTTTGAAAATTAGGTATTATTAATTATCGTAATTGTACAACCTTTATTGATGTATTTTTTCCCTTTGTATATTGATGTATCTATTTTATTATATGTCTTGTATTTGTATTCATAACATGGCTAATCGCATGATCAGAGTGTATGTTGTAGCCTTCATGAGATTAGTTTGTCTCTCTTTTTGTGACAATCCTGAAACATTCATAGAGTTTGCTAGTAATCTAGCCTTTGTGATTGTGGTTGTTGGCTGAATATAGATTTAATAATCAAGTATTTTGCATGTTCTCTTGTTTTGTAAACAACGTGAGGAACTACACAATGCCTTTGAAAATATTAAAAAAGATTTAAGACAGTGTAATACACATGCCAAATTACAAATGGCAAACATGCAACAAGCGCGCACGGGTAAACTAAGTACATGCAAAATAAAAGGAAGTCAGTTTCAATAGAGGCCTAAAAGGTGCATGCTGAAGAATGATCAGGATTAGTTTCAAGATTACAATCAAGATCACGGTTATCCTTATACGTTTCTTCACTTTTCATTCCTTCAAAACTCAAACGGGGATAGTGTCCATGACATTCATTCATCCTATTCCCACTGTGTATCGATGATTAAAAATGACAATAAAATATTTTGATTTCTATAAAAAAATTTAAAATTAAATTAGTGATGTAAAAATGATTTGATCCCTTATAAAAAATTAGGTATTATTAATTAGTGTAACTGTAAAACTTTTATTGATGTACTTTTTATATATTGATGTACCTATTTTATTATCTATCTTATAAATGTATTCAAAACATGGATAATTTCATGATAAGAGAGTATAGTGCAGCATTGATGAGATTATTTGTCTCTCTGTTCATGACAATACTGAAAAATTCATAAAATTTGTTAATAATCTAGCCTCAGTTATTGTGGTTTCCGGTTGAATATGGATTAATAATCAAGTATTGTGTATGTTCTCGGGTTTTGTAAAAAAAGTGAGGAATTACACAATGCCTTTGAAAATTTTAAAAAAAAGGTTTTGGACAGTGCAAGCCACGTGCCAAATTACAAATGGAAAATATGCAACAAACACACACGTGTAAACAAGATACGTGCAAATTAAATAGTTGTCATTTTCAATATAGGCCTAAAAAAGTGCAAGCTGAAGAATGATCAGGATTAGTTTAAAGATTATAATCAAGATCATGGATAATCTTATACGTTTCTTCACTTTTCTTTCCTTCAAAAGTCACACGCGAACACAGTCCATGACATTCATTTATACTATTCCCACCGTGTATCGATGATTAAAAATTATATTTAAAAAATGGATTTCTAAAATTATTTTTAGAAGTTAACTTAGTGATGTAAAATGATTTTATCCCTTATTGAAAATTAGGTATTATTAATTAACCTAATTACAACCTTTAATTATGTACTTTTTCCCCTTTATATATTGATGTATCTATTTTATTATTTGTCTTAGAATTGTAGTCAAAACATGGCTAGTTGCATGATAAGAGAGTATGTTGTAACATTCATGAGATTAGTTTGTCTCTCTTTTCGTGACAATCCTGAAAAATTCTTAGAGTTTGCTAGTAATCTAGACTTAGTTATTGTGGTGGCCAGCTGAATATAGATGAGTAATCAAGTATTGTGTATGTTCTCAGGTTTTGGAAACAAAGTGAGGAATTACACAATGCCTTTGAAAATATAAGAACAGGTTTTGGAAAGTGCAAGAAACGTGCCAAATTACAAATGGAAAATATGCAACAAACACGCACGTGTAAACTAAATACGTGCAAAATAAATGGAAGTCAATTTCAATATGGGCCTAAAAAGTCCAAGCTGAAGAATGATCATATTAGTTTTAGGATTATAATTAAGACCACGGATATCCTTTTACATTTCTTCACTTTTCATCCTTCAAAATTCACACGCAGACACTGTCCATGACATTCATTAATCCTATTCCCATTGTGTATCAATGATTAAAAATTAAAATAAAAAATTTGGATTTCTATAATTATTTTTTGAAATTAAATTAATGATGTAAAATGATTTTATCCCTTACTGAAAATTATGTATTATTAATTATTGTAATTGTACAACTTTTATAGATGTATTTTTTTCCGTTTATATATTAATGTATCTATTTTATTATCTGTCTTATAGTTGTATTCATGACATGGCTAATTGCATGATCAAAGTGTGTATTGTAGCCTTCATGAGATTAGTTTCTCTCTTTTCATGACAATCCTGAAAAATTCATTGAGTTTGCTAGTAATCTAGCCGTAGTGATTGCGATGGTTGGCTGAATATAGATTAAATAATCAAGTATTGTGTATGTTCTCATGTTTTGCAAACAAAGTGAGGAATTACACAATGCCTTTGAAAATATAAGAAAAGGTTTTGGACAGTGCAAGACATGTGCCAAATTATAAATGACAAAATACACAACAAACACGCACGTGTAAACTAAATACATGCATAATAAATGAAAGTCCATTCAATATAGGTCTAAAAAGTTCATGCTGAAGAATGATCAGGATTACTTTTTGGATTATAATGAAGATCACAGATATCCTTATACGTTTCTTCACTTTTCATTCCTTCAAAAGTCACACGAGCACACATTCCCTTACAATCATTTATCATATTCCTAATGTGTATCGATGATTAAAATTTACAATAAAAAATTTAAATTTCTATAACTATTTTTAGAAGTTAAGTTAGTGATGTAAAATGATTTTATCCCTTATTAAAAATTAGTTTGACTAATTATATTAACTGTACAACCTTTATTGGTGTACTTTTTCCCTTTATATTATGATGTATCTATTTTATTATCAGTCTTATAATTGTATTATAACATGGAAAATTGCATGATAAGACAGTACATTGTAGCATTCATGAGATTTGTTTGTCTCTCTTTCCGTGACAATCCTGAAAAATTCATAGAGTTTTCTGGTAATCTAGTCGTAGCGATAGTAGTGGTTGGCTCGATATAGATTGAATAATCAAGTATTGTGTATGTTCTCAGGTTTTGTAAACAAAGTGAGGGATTACACAATGCCTTCGAAAATATTTAAAAAAATGATTTGGATAATGCAAGACACGTGCGTAGTTACAAATGGAAAATATGCAACAAATACGCACGTGTAAACTGAATACATGCAAAATAAATGGAAGTCAATTTGAATATAGGTTTCTGGATTATAATCAAGGTCATATATATCCTTATACGTTTCTTCACTTTTCATTCCATCAAAAACAACATGCGGACACTATCCATGACATTCATTAATCCTATTCCCACTGTGTATCGATGATTAAAAATTACCATAAAAAAGTGAATTTCTATTATTTTTAGAAGTTAAATTAGTGGTGTAAAATTATTTTTCCCTTATTAAAAATTAGGTATTAGAAATTATCGTAAATGTAAAACCTTTATAGATGTACTTTTTTCCCTTTATATAATTATGTATCTATTTTATTATATGTCTTATAATTGTATTCATAACATGGCTAATTGCACGATAAGAGAGTACGTTGTAGCATTCATGAGATTAGTTTGTCTCTTTTTCCGTGACACTCCTGTAAAATTCATAGACTTTTCTAGTAATCTAGAGTTAGTTATTGTGGTTGCCGGCTAAATATGGATGAATAATAAAATATTGTGGAATTACACAATGCCTTTGAAAATATAAAAAAAGGTCTTGGACAATGCAAGAAATGTGCCAAATTACAAATGGAATATACGCAACAAACACACACGCGTAAACTAATTATTTGCAAAATAAATGGAAATCAATTTCAATATAGGCCTAAAAAGTGCAAGCTTAAAAATGATCACACTAGTTTCAGGATTATAATTAAGATCATGGTTATCCTTTTACGTTTCTTCACTTTTCATCCTTCAAAAGTCACACGTAAACACTGTCCATAACATTCATTTATCATATGCCCACCATGTATCAATGATTAAAAATTACAACAAAAAATTTGGATTTCTATAATTATTTTTAGAAGTTAAATTTGTGATGTAAAATGATTTTATCCCTTATTATAGATTAGGTATTACTAGTTATCATTACTGTACAACCTTTCTTGATGTATTTTTTTCCCTTTATATATTGATTATCTATTTTATTATCTGTCTTATGGTTGTATTCATAACATGGCTAATCGCATGATCAGAGTCTATGTTGTAGCCTTCATGAGATTAGTTTGTCACTCTTTTCGTGACAATCCTTAAAAATTCATAGAGTTTGCTTGTAATCTAGTCTTAGTGATTGCGATGGTTGGCTGAATATAGATTAAATAATCAAGTATTGTGTATGTTCTCAGGTTTTGCAAACAATGTGAGGAATTACACAATGCCTTTTAAAATATAAGAAATTTTTTTGGACAGTTCAAGACAAGTGCCAGATTACAAATGGCAAATACGCCACAAACACACACGTGTTAACTAAATACATGCAACATAAATGGAATTCTATTTCAATATAGGACTAAAAAGTTCAAGCTAAAGAATGATCCAGATTATTTTTTGGATTTTAATGAAGATCACAAATATCTTTATACGTTTCTTCAATTTTCATTCCTTCGAAGGTCACATGCGGACACATTCCCTGACAATCATTTATCATATTCCCAATGTGTATCGACGAAATAAAAATTACCATAAAAAATTTAAATTTCTATAATTATTTTTAGAAGTTAAATTAGTGATGGAAAATGATTTTATCCCATATTAAAAATTAGGTAATACTAATTATTCCCTTTATATATTGGTGTGTATATTTTATTATCTGTCTTATAAATGTATTTATAACATGGATAATTGCATGAAAAGAGAGTACATTGTAGCATTCATGAGATTAGTTTGTCTCTCTTTTCATGACAATCCTGAAAAATTCATAGAGTTTGGTAGTATTCTAGCCGTAGCGATCGTAGTGGTTGGCTTAACATAGATTGAATAATCAAGTATTGTGTATGTTCTCAGATTTGTAAACAAAGTAAGGAATTACACAATGCCTTTGAAAATATAAAAAAGGTTTTGGACAGTGCATGACACGAGCCAAATTGCAAATGGAAAATACACAACAAACATGCATGTGTAAGCTAAATAAATGCAAAATAAATGGAATTCAATTTCAAAATAGGCCTAAAATATCCAGATTTTAATATTTTTACACCCAGAGACATTTTGGGAGGGGTTGTGCGGGCGAAACACACACAATATGGGTGCAATTTCGTAGCAACTATGAAGCGTAGGAGAGGTCGACCATGGAAGAAGGTGGCTCCGACGACGGTGGAGTGGAGTAGATCAATACGGGAGGAGCGTGTTAAGGCTACCAGTCCAATGGAGAAAGAGGAAGAGGATCTATCAGAGGAAAATGGTGAGTGGTGGAAGCTGCTGAAGAGGTAAACCCTACTATCTAAACTGATAAGGCCAATTTGATTGAAAATCAGCAGAAAAAAGAGAGGATGTTATGGGTTGACATTATCAATGGATATAGGGTTCAGAAAAATGGGATGAAAATTGATTTTGTAGCTCCTACTGTTATAGATGGGAAAATTGAGGTAGAGATTGAGATTGAGGATGTGAAGGATGAACTGAAATATTGGAAAAATGCTTTGTTTTTGTATGTGTTAGGTGTGAATTTAATAATGAATGCTGTGAAAAGGTTTGGCATGAAGGTCTGGTCATTTGTCAGTGCGCCGGAGCTACTGTACAATGACGAGGGATATTTTATCCTTCGTTTCAAAACTAAGAAGGATAGGGATGAAGTTCTTAGGAGGGGGCCATACACGATTTATGGCATGTCAATGTTCCTGCAATCATGGAAGCCCAACTTTTCCTTGAAAAGCGATATGGTGTGAATTCTGCCTGTCTGGGTGAAATTACCAAACCTACCAACACATCTATGGGAGCCTAAGAGTTCAGGGAAGATAATAAGTGTGGTGGGTAAGCCCCTTTTCACAGATGAATGCACTGCAAGTAAGCTGCAGGTATCATACGCAAGAATTTTGGTGGAAGTTGATATTTCATAGCAGATTAGGGAGGTTATAACAATCTGAGATATTGAAGGAAACAAAATCCAACAGCCAATTGAAATAGAAGGGAGACTACTGTTCTGTGAAAAATGTCAGATGTGAGGGCATATATGTAGCACTGAGGGAGAAAAGAAGAAAAAGGTACAAGTGTGGCAGGAAAAGAAAAGAGCAGAACTAGTTGAAGGGAAGGACAGTAAGGATGATGGCATACAGCAGGCAGTGATCAATGAGAAGGTGGTGACACAGCAGGCAGTGGAAGGAAATGCCTGGAAGGTGGTGTCACTAATGAGCAGAGGGAAACAAAAGGAGGGTATGTCTATAACACAGGGACATTGTAGCAGACAAGGTTTTATGGGACAGGAGGCAGCTTTGGGAATTTTGATGGATTCTCCAAAGAGCATTGCCCACATTCCATGATCATCTCCTGGAACGTGAGGGGGTTAAATAATACAACGAAGCAGAGAGAGATTTACTCCCGTCTTTCTGGTATGAATTTTATGATTGCTGTTATAGTAGAAACTAGAGTTAAAAAAGAAAACATGAATGAAGTAAGGAAGTGTTTCAAAAATAGGTGGCAAGTTATGGATAATTATGAGGCTTACCCTAATCGTAGAATATGGCTTTTATGGGATGATAAAAGAGTTAAAGTATTGAGGAGGGAAGTGACTGGTCAAATGCTATTATGTGAAATTGATGATAGAAGTGGTGAATTGCTGTGTTGGTTGATTGATGTCTATGCTGGGAATCAGATAAAGGTGAGGAAGAGACTCTGGAAGGATATTGAAAAATCTCAGAAAATGATTACTGTGCCTTGGTTCCTAATATGGGATTTTAACAATGTCCTAGGCACAAACGACAGAGTGAGAGGCAATGATGTACAACCTAGTGAGTACTTGGAACTTGAACAAATGATGATGACTGTTGGATTAAGGGAATACGAATCAACGAGAGACTTCTACACATGGTCGAATAGATAGGTTGGAGGAATCATCTATTCCAAAATTGATCGAGGAATGGGAAATGCACAATGGTTTCTAAGGTTTCCTGAGTCTGTAGTAGAAAATATGGATCCAGGGATCTCAGACCATGCGTTACTCAAGATGAAGCCGTTTGAAGACAAGGAGAGAAGACCTAGATAGTTTAAGTTCTTAAACTGCCTGCTAGAAATGGAGGAAGTTCTGATAACCATTAAGGAGAGTTGGGAGAAACAAGTGACTGGTATGCCTATGTTTGTTGTGAGGATGAAATTACAGAGGCTACAGAAAGACTTAAAACTGGTTATGAAGAAGATTGGTGGGGTGAAAAGAAAATTGGAGCAATCCAGAGAAGAATTAAGTAAAGCTCAAAGAGATTTGATGATGGACATGATGGATAAAGAAAAAGTACTGAGGGTTATAACCTGTATAGAAGAAGTGTATAAGTGGATTGGAATAGATGAGAAGATAGCTAAACAGAAATCGAAGATAGATTGGCTACACTTGGGTGATGGGAACAACTTGTATTTTCATGCATCGGTGAAATAAAAAAATAATGCATCAGGCATGCTGAAAATAGAAAGAGAGGATGGAAGTGTGACCACTGAGCAGGAGGAAATAGAAGCAGAGGTACTAAGTTTTTATGAGAATTTGATTGGCAGGACAAGTAACAGATTAGAAAGCATTGATGTGGAGATCATGAGGAATGACAGAATATTGAATAATGAATGCAAAAGGATACTGATTATGGATGTTAATGAGAAGGAGATATATGAAGCCTTGAAGGGTATAAGTGACATGAAAGCCCCGGGTTGTGATGGGTTTAATGCGAGATTTTTTTGAGTAAATTGGGGAGTGGTTAAGGATGATATCATTAAGGCAGTGATGGATTTTTTTGAAACAAGAAGGATATACAGAGTTGCAATCAGCACATTTGTGACCCTCATTCCAAAAATTCCCACAACATCCAAGGTGAAGGACTATAGGCCCATATCATGTTGTTCAACAATGTACAAGGTGATATCAAAAGTAATGACTAATCGGCTGAGCAAAGTAGTTGGAGAGATAGTTCAAATTTACCAGTCTTCCTTTGTTCCCAGAAGATGTATTCACGACCATATCATGGTGGTCTGTGAATTGCTAAGATGATAAAATAGAAAGAAAGGAGCCCCGAGATGTGCTATACATATGGATATACAGAAAGCGTTTTGACACAGTTAAATGGGAAGAGCTTGAGGAAATTATGAAGGAGATAGGAATACTAGAGAAAATTGTGAGATGGGCTATGATTGGTGTGAAAACAGTGTCATACAGGTACAATGTCAACGGAAACGCTACCAGGTTCATCCAGGAAAAGTGGGGATTAAGGCAGGGAGACCCCCTCTCGCCATTGTTATTTGTACTCGTTATGGAATATATGACAAGGTGCTTACATAATAGTAGTAAGAAGGCAGGGTTTAAATTCCATCCTAGCCGTGACCTATTGAAGTTAAATAGTATTAGCTTTGCGGATGATGTACTGCTACTATCAAACGGGGATGTTGTTTCTGTCGATATTTTAATGAAGGCATACCAGAAATTTGAGAACTCTACTGGGCTGAGGGTTAGCAGGAACAAATGTAATGCTTACTTTGGAATGTGGCACAAGACCAGGAAAGGAGGATACTGGAAATGACAGGTTTCACGAAAGGAGAACTTCCATTCTGGTACCTTGGCATTCCTTTAGCTAGTAGAAAGTTAACAATCCATATGTGCCAACCGTTGATTGACAAAATAGTTGAACATATTAAACACTGGAGCGCTAAACTGTTAAGCTACTCTGGTAGACTACAGTTGATTAAAAGCGTGATCTTCTCTATTTTAATTACTAGGTGCAAGTTTTCCCTCTACAAAAAGTGGTGCTTTAACACATAGATGCTCTATGCTGTACCTATCTTTCGTGTCGAGGAGAGAAGATTTACAGAAAGTCACCGGTGGCATGGGAACAAATATGCGGAAGGAGGAAAATTGGGGGACTAGGTTAATCTCATTGCAGGAATGAAGTATGACAAGTGAGAGTAAAACCTTATGGAATGTTTGTAGAAAGGCAAACAGGCTATGGATACGTTGGCTTCATGAGTATTACATAAAGGATAGAGATGTATTAAAAGCCAAGATCCCAGCTAATGCATCATGGATCATCAAAATTCTGGGGAAATACAAAGAAAGGGTTATGAACATGGAGGCTTGGCAGAATCAATAGGGGCTAAAGAAGTTCACCATCTGGAGGGTATATGTGGAACTGAAGCAGGAGCAACCTGAAATGGTTTAGAGAAAACTCTTCTACAACAACTATGCAAGGCCGCATGCAAAATTTACACTCTGGATGTGTTGTTTTAAGAGACTGGCTACTAAAGATAGATTGGCAAAGTTCTGAATAGGCAATGACAGAAAGTCCACTTTCTGCGATAAGGAGGAAACGTTGCAGCACTTGTTCTTTGACTGTCCTGACACGAAGAAAATCTGGAGGGATATGTTGCGATGGCTGAAGATGATGAGGGAACCTAGTACTTGGGATGAAGAGCTAGCATGGCTAGTGCAAAAATGTCGAGGTAAAGGAAGGGAAGTACAACTATTTAAGATGGTAGCAACTGAAGCAACTTACTGGACTTGGAAGAAGAGAATGGTCGCGATTATTTTCAGGATTATAATCAAGATACAAGATATCCTTATATGTTTCTTCACTTTTTATTCCTTCAAAAGTCACATGCGGGAATGGACATGACATTCATTGATCCTATTCCCAATGTGTATCGACAATTAAAAATTACAATAAAAAATATGGATTTATATCATTATATTTTGAAATTGAATTAGTGATGTAAAATGATTTTATCTCTTATTGAAAATTAGGTATTATTAATTAACGTAATTGTACAACCTTTATTGATGTACTTTTTTCCCTATATATATTGATGTATCTATTTTATATTTGTCAAATATTTGTATTTATAACATGGCTAATCACTTGATAAGAGAGTACGGTGTATCATTCATGAGATTTGTTTGTCTCTTTTTTCATGACAATGCTGAAAAGTTCATTGAGTTTGCTTGTAATCTGGCCTTAGTGATTGTGGTGGTTGGCTGAATATAGATTGAATAATCAAGTATTGTGTATGTTATCAGGATTTGTAAACAAGTAAGGAATTACACAGTGCCTTAGAAAATATAATAAAAAGTTTTTGACAGTGCAAGACAGGTGCCAAATTACAAATGGCAAATACACAACACCCACACACGTGTAAACTAAATAAGTTCAAAATAAATGGAAGCCAATTTAAATATAGGTCTAAAAAGTCTAAGCTGAAGAATGATCAGGATTATTGTTTTGATTATAATCAAGATCACGGATATCCTTATACGTTTCTTCACTTTTCATTCCTTCAAAAGTCACATGCGGACATTGTCCATGATATTTATTGATCCTATTCCCTGTGTGTATCGATGATTAAAGATTACAATAAAAAATAGGATGTCCATAATTATTTTTAGAAGTTAAATAATATATAAAATGATTTTATCCCAATATTCGAAATTAGGTCTTACTAATTAACGTAACTATACAACCATTATTTATGTACTTTTTCCCTTTATATATTGATGTATCTATTTTATTATATGTCATATACCTTTATTCATAACATGGAAATCACATGATAAGAGAGTACACTATATCATTCATGAGATTTGTTTGTCTCTCTTTTCGTGACAATCCTAAAATAATCATAGAGTTTGCTAGTAATCTAGCCTTAGTGATTGTGGTGGTTGGCTGAATAAAGATTGAATAATCCAGTATTGTGTATGTTCTCAGGTTTTATTAAGAAACTAAGGAGTTACACAATGAATTTGAAAATATGAAAAGGTTTTGGATAGTGCAAGACGCGTGCCAAATTACAAATCAAACAATCTTCTCAAATGAGGAATAATAGGTAGATACCAAACAGCCTTGACAGGAACCTTTTTCATCCTTCGATTTCCAATTTCCCCATCAACATCGACCTCTTTCAATTTGAACCTTGGAGTGATCCTCCCCATGCAAGTGTTCTCCCTTGTACAAGATACAGTCATTCTTACAAGCATGTATCTTTTCATAATCCAAGCCCATCGACATAGTACCTTCTTCGACTCATATCCGTTTCGGGTAGTCTATTGCCAACCGAAAGCATTTCTTTCAACACTTTAAACAAAGTAGAGAAACAGACATCACTATAGGAATACTTAGATTTGACATTCATCAACTATAACGTAGCCTTCAATACAGTCATTCCTTTGGGGCATCCATCATATAGAAGTGTCCCTTTATGCCCATGGAGTTTTGCAATTCTTTTAGGATTTCCACTGTAATTCTTGACGATCTCCTCAACCAACTCATCCATCTTGTCATCCTTATCTACCTCTCCTTCATTTCTAGTATACTCATCCACATTCTGCCCATGCCAAAACCAAATTTTGTATGTTGGATCAAAATCGTATCTAAATAAGTATTCCTTCATAGAAATTTCTTGTCCATGAATAGGGATGTTCTGACACTTCTTGCAAGGAAAATATACATAAGACAAATTCTCCTTCATGGAATTTGCAAATGTGTATTCAATGAAATTGGAAACAAAAGATTAATACCCATCGCTTGTTCGATCTTCATCGAAAAAATATGTTTTATCCATAGCCATTCCTACAATACAATAATAAGTACACACTCTTTATGGACCTATCTTAGCAAAAACATGCATCCACTTACATTCATTCACTTCATGACATTCATACACAAATCATATATATATATATATATATATATATAAATGTTAACGAAAACATATATTATACTCAACCCATACTTAAGCACATCCTCTTATATGAAAAAAAATAACTGATAACCTAATTTGAAGATGAAACTACAAATTTGTGATATTGGAAAACTTACTTGGTAATTGAGCACAATCAACAACCCTATTGTCCACCTCCAAGAATGTGGATTTGAATTTCAAAGAGGGAACTCGGAATGGGGATAAATTTTTGGGGTATTATATGATTGAATTTGGTCAATGAAACCAAAGTTAGTGACTAAGTTCGGTTATTTGCAAAGTCGCTGCAGGTCATCGACTTTATGTTGGTCAAAACGATATACTTAGTGAGGTCGGTCTTGTCACGATCTAGTTATAATACATTATCTGACCAACCTAGCCGACATCGCACATACATCGGTTACTCTTTTTACTTTGGTTGTGAACATTATTTACCTCGGTTTCCATACAACCGAGGTAAAAAACCAATTATTTACCTTGGTATTTTTTTAACCAAGGTAAATAATACCTTTTACTTTAAAAAAAAACAACCAATATAAAAGAACTTTTTACCTCTATTTTTTGGGGTTAAGAAAAAAACCGAGGTAAAAGGGGTGAAGTAATTGGTATGGTTTCTTATAGTTTGAGCTCAATATTTCAGAAGTTTTTCTGAATTGGTCGTGAAGTGCAACAAAAATGTCACGACTCACGAGGACTTGTCACGTCGTGCGACAATCCATTCACAACTCATGAAGAGTTAGCCTGGGAGCTTAAAATTTTTCAAAACATTCCTGATCTGGTTGTGACTTGCAATGCCTATGTCGCTAATGGCAACAAGCAGACCTTCCCAGTGCTTAGAAATTCGTTTCGAATTTAAAAAATCTCCAAGGTTTTCTCCCTTTCTTCATGCTTTCCTTCTTTCACCCATCATGTGCCATGCTCTTGAATTTGCTATAAAATAATGGAAAAGCACAATTGTGAAAAGAACAAGATAAAATAACTAAAATCAATGAAAAAAACTCAAATTGAAATTACTTGAGATTTGGGTGATCTCGATTACCTGCATTGTATGTCTGGTTTCGGTAGCCTTGGCTGTCTTGGTACCCTTGATTTCCTTGATAACCTTTCCCATCTTTGTATCCTTGGCCTCCTTGATATCCTTGAAAACCCATGGCATTCACCTCCACTACATGATCATCTTGCAAACTCGGGCATTCATCCGTAGAATGTGGTGAAGAACAAATCTCACAAGATCACACGTGGTTTATTGCCGGATTGTGTCATCAAAGCCTTGATCATTGAAATGATTTCTAGGACTTGGTCCTCAAGCTTTCCATTGTTGGAGAGAGCACTTGTGTTGTTGGGATTTTGTCTCATCAAATTGATTGTTAGACTGAAGGTCCTTAACTCCTTGGCTAACTCCCATAGAGCTCCATTGCCTAATTTGAAGTCTTGTTCCTAATGGAACCGCCACAAGATCTCCTCACTAGCCTTTGCTCCTCATCAAGAAGAGCATTATAAAAGTAGTAGACCAAATATCCTTCCAAATATCCACTATAAGGACAACTAGAGAGAAGCTTCTTGAACCTCTCCCAATAGTCGTAGAATGACTCTTCATGCCATTGGAGGATGTTTCTAATGTCCTTCTTCAAGGTAGAGGACTTTGAGGTCACGAAGTACTTAGCGAGAAACTTCTTCTTCTTCTCAAGCCAAGTAGCGTGCTCCCGGATGGTAAGTAGTGGAGTCAATCCCCTGCGGTATCCCTTCTTGAAAATGGGAAAGCTTTCAGCTTGTAGAGGTCTTCATTCACTCCTTCAAGAATCATACCATAACAAACCGTGTGAGATTCAGAGAGATGTTTGTTGGGTAATCCCTTTGCCTACCAAGAAATGAGGGTAGCAAGTATATCAATCCAAATTCTAGCTCAAAATGCCCATTAGAGCCAACCACCAGATAAGTGATGCACATCAGTTGTTGCTCATGGTTGGGAACTATCACCTCCCTCAATGGGACTTGCCTCAAAATAATCCCCCCTCCTTTGAGGTGGGGATGTTGAGATCCTCCTCCCGGATTCTCATCCTCATACTCCATGGAAGTAGCAGGTTTCGTAAAATGGTCACTAGGAAGGGTGTCATTCACACATTCCAAAGAAAACCCCCTGACCCTTTTTTAATTCAACTCTAACTTTGGGTCATAGTGTAGGGGTTCTTGTGAAGAGGATTGCATATGAACCATACACCAAGAACTCGAAAAATACATCTTCAAGCCAAGCGACAATCACAAGTCAACTAAAACAAAAATAAAAACAAACTAACACATATTCACACAACTAGCCAATATCGCACATAATATGCCAAAACACTTAAAAATAAACGCATCTTCCCCTGCAGCAGCGCTAAAATTTTGGAGGTTGTCCCTGTACCTTTCAAATATACGATTTATAACCCTAAAAGCTTCCTAACTAAAACTAGGTAGATAATGGAAAGCCGCTCGTCCACGAGAAAGAAGGATACCTTTAAGGGTTTACACATAATAGTGTAGTTATAGATATATAGATATAGATATGCGTACACACACACACACACACACACACATATATATATATATAAAAGCAAGTAGAGGGGGGAGGGATTGGTTGGCTTTCCTAAGTTATGAATTTAAAGATACGAAAACTAGCATAGTAGAGTAAATATTGTAATCATGCAACAAACAACTAAAAATATGATGAAATCAACAATGACAAAGCCTCAGGGGAAATTGATACTCACTTCAAAGACACTTAAAGATAATAGATCCATTCCCTCATTCATCTACATTTAATTCATATGGTCAATGCTATTACTTCATTTCGAAGATAAACATTCCTTTCTTCTTACGAGTAATTTGCAACCACAATCAACAATAATTTGCAATCCTCATTGATAATCACTTTAGTCAAACAACACCTAAAGCTATTTCATCAATGGCATTATACACAAAAAACCATAGATTTGATAATAACAAGCATTCTACCAAATGCATAGACATTTAACCAAACAGAGCATTTATTAGATTAAACCTAGAACAATCAACATTCAAAATTCAACCTTTCATTTCTACCCTAGGACAAATATGATAACAATCCACATTAACATACTCATCTAGCAAGATTCACATCACATTACACATCAAGAAGTTCTAGTTCCATGTATTGGATTTTCAGGCAAACGAGCTAAGAAATTGTACACTTTCCTAACACCCTAACACTTCAATCATACAAACATTTTCTATTCTCAAACAACCCATAGAATAAATGAAGTAAAACTCAAAATTAATGGCACAATAAATGCTAAAAAATAAACGCTCATGAAAGAGTAAAATATAATCTCACTACATGGGTTTGGAAGCTTCAATCAATTGCTCCTAAGTGATTAACTTAGCTATTACAATCCATACTAATAATCAACAACAAACCAAACATAATCTAAGATAAAACTAAGATGGAAAGTAAAGAAAACTAGGGTTTACTTGCAGAAATCGGTAAGAAAAAGAGTTCCTTGAGAAAATGATAAAGTTTGCTATTAATAGTACAATAAAAAGGACAACTCATTCTGGCCACTCGTCTGTCACGACTTGTGATTAGGGAGTCACGTACAAACCATACACCCAGAACTCATAAAATAAGTCTCTAAGCCAAGCAAAAATCACAAATCAACTAAAAACCAATATAAAAACAAACTAACGCATATTTACACAACTAGCCAATATTCACAAATAATATGCCCAAACACTTAAAAATAAAAGCCTGTTCCCCAGCACCAGTGCCAAAATTTGGGAGTTCATCTTCATACCCCTCAAATATACAATTTATAACCCTAAATGCTTCCTAACTACAACTAGGTAGATAGTAGCAGTAGGGGTCGTCCACGAGAAAGAGGGATATCTTTATGGTTTTACACATACAATATAGATAATGGACTAGATATAGATATATAGATATAGACTATAGGTATATATAAAAGCAAGTAGAGAGGGGGCGGGAGAGGGGGGGGGGTTTGGTTTGTCTTTCTAAGTTATGAATTTAATGATATGACAACCAGCAAAGAAGAGTAAATATTCTAATCATGCGAAAACCAACAAAAAATATGATGAAATCACCAATGACAAAGCCTTGGGGGCAATTGATCCAAACTTCCAAATCTCTAATAGGTCATAGATTCATTCCCTCATTTTTCCACATTTAGATCCTATGGTGAATGCTATCACTTCATTGTGAAGATAAACATTCCTTTCTTCTTAAGAGTAATTTTCAAACTCAATCAACAATAATTTGTTAACCTCACTGATAATCACTTTAGGCAAACAATGCCTAAAGATATTTCATTAATGCCATTATACACAAAGAACCATATATTTGATAACAACGAGAATTCTACCAAATGTATAGTCATTTAACCAAACAAAGCATTTGTTATATTAAACCTAGAACAATCAACATTCAAGATTCAACCTTTCATTTCGACCCTTGGACAAATACGATAACAATCCACATTAACATACTCATCCAGCAAGATTCACATCACATTACACATCAAGAAGTTCTAATTCCATGTTATTGGATTTTCAGGCAAAAGAGCTAAGAAATTGTACACTTTCCTAACACCCTAACACTTCAATCATACAAATATTTTCTATCCTCAAAGAACCCATAGTATAAATTAACTGAAATCAAAATTAATGGCATTGTAAATGCTAAAAAATAAATGCCCATGAAAGAGTAAAATATAATTTCACTACATGGGTTTGGAAGCTTCAATCAATTGCTCCCAAGTGATTAACTTAGCAACTACAATCCATACTAATAATCAACAACAAACCACACATAATCTAAGATAAAAATAAGATGGAAAGTAAAGAAAACTAGGGTTTACTTGCAGAAATCGGGAAGAAAAAGAGTTCCTTGAGAAAAAGGATAAAGTGTGCTATTAATAGTACAATAAAAAGGACAACTCATTCTGGCCACTCGTCTGTCGCGACTCGTGATTAGGGAGTCACATAAGAACCGTACACCCAGAACTCGAAAAATAAGTCTCCAAGCCAAGAAAAAACCACAAATCAACTAAAAACCATAATTAAAACAAACTAACACATATTCAAACAACTAGCCAATATTCACAAATAATATGCCCAAACACTTAAATATAAAAGCCTCTTCCCCAGCACCGGTGCCAAAATTTGGGAGGTCATTGTCGTACCTCTCAAATATACAATTTATAACCCTAAATGCTTCCTAACTACAACTAGGTAGATAGTAGCAATAGGGGTCCACGAGAAAGTGGTATATCTTTATGGTTTTAGACATACAATATGGATAACAAACTAGATATAGATATATAGATATAGACTATAGACATGTATAAATGTAAGTAGAGAGGGGGCCGGGATGGGGAGGAGGGGGTTGTTTTGTCTTTCGAAGATATGAATTTAATTATATGACAACTAGCAAAGTAGAGTAAATATTCTAATCATGCAAAACCATATATTTGATAACAACAAGCATTTTACCAAATGTATAGTCATTTAACCAAACAAAAAATTTATTAGATTAAACCTAGAACAATCAACATTCAGGATTCAACCTCTCATTTCTACCCTAGGACAAATATGATAACAACCCACATTAACATACTCATCTAGCAAGAATCACATCACATTACAAATAAAGAAGTTATAGTTCCATGTTATTGGATTTTCATGAAAAAGAGCTAAGAAATTGTACACTTTCCTAACACCCTAACACTTCAATCATACAAACATTTTCTATCCTCAAACAACCCATAGTATAAATTAAGTTAAACTCAAAATTAATGACACAATAAATGCAAAACAATAAATGCTCATGAAAGAGTAAAATATAAACTCACTACATGTGTTTGGAAGCTTCAATCAATTGCTTGCAAGTGATCAACAACAAACCAAACATAATCTAAGAGAAAACTAAGATCAAAAGTAAGGAAAACTAGGGTTTTTACTTGCAGAAATTAGGAAGAAGAAGAGTTCTTTGAAAAAAATGATAAAGTGTGATATTTATAGTAAAAGAAAAGGACAACTCATTGTGGCCACTCGTCCATTGCGACTTGTGATCAGGGAGTCGCGACTCACGAAGGATGCCAAAAACAGCATTTTCATTTTCTTTCTTCTTCTTGTCTTCTAGCTTCCGCTCCACTTCACTTCTCTTAAAATATTCAAGTATTCAAGTCTTCAAAAGATGAGGTTCATGGTCTTCAATGGTCTTCGGTCTTCAAGTCTTAATGTTATTTCCTCATCGCACAAAATCCATTTAGAAAAGTCATAAGAGCGTAAAAGTCCCTCTAAGCTCCCCTAAGAGAATTTCAAGGTAAAACACAAGCTCTAGATGGAAAAATAGTGAAAAAGTGCTTCTGAAAATTCTTAAAATATGAACATAAAATGGACACATCAAACTCTATCTACTGCATTCGGCAATGCTTGCACAACATTAAAATTTCTTACTGTTTTGCGTACAACCATCATTTAGCCTTTCTTTATTATATTTCTCCTAAACCATACGTGAACATATTGAAAAATATAAATATATATTGGTGTATACATATCCCAAGAACCCCACAAAATTAGACTTGAGGCCCAACACATAATTGGGCACTACAATGGGTTGTGAACTGAACCACAAATAGCAGAAGTAGGTATGGAGAGATTAGACCACGACACAAGAAAGACGGACCGCCTTTCTCGAGCATTAGTCACGAACCGCCTTTCTCAGAACCACAATCAAACACACGATGACGAATCCTAATAAAGCGGAGCCACGTTTATAACATATTATATAAGGAAGAAGGAGGACACTAATCTAGGTAAGTGGAACTAGACTTATAATAGAGGATTGATAAAAGAGAAGTAACTGACATGGGCGTCAGGGTCTTTTACCTGGAACTACTTCGGGGATCTCTTTATAGGAACATCCCGGTGAACAACGGTCACTTGGGCAAATCGGGGATACAACAACATTTTCTTCCAACTGTGGGGATGGAATTTTTTTTCCGGTCATTCATTCCTGGCAAAGTCGACAATTGTGTTCACCAGAAGCGAAAGAAGCCAAAACCACCATACTAAAGAGCAAACAGTTGGGAGAAACGGGAACATGAATCCTAGTCAAGATCAGGATTTTATTCCTAGCATAGAACAAGAACGAGTTAAGGATAACACAGAAGATGAGGAAGATGCAGAGTCTCCTAACACAAACAAGAAAAGGAAAATAGAGCATTCTCATCGTATTTAGAAGCAAACAGAGAACAATTGTATAACTAGTTTCTAGCCACTATTAAGCCAAAGTCCCCAAGGGTAAGTAAAAAAATTGGGTCAAAAGAATGACAACATTTGATATAGAAATGAATTAAGAGACATAGTAGCAGACGATGGCGCAGACAAGTTACCGCTAGCACTACACCTTTGCAACTTCAATATGACAAAAGATATCAAGTTTCCATTACACATTAAAATTTACGATGGAACCACTGACCCAATGGAATTCCTACATTCCTATCATAATAGCATAAGGTTCCGCAATGCTAAAATATAGTTGGTGTGTAAGGCTTTCCCTATATTCCTGTCGGGAACATCGATTACTTGGTATGGAGATTTACCAAACAGATGTATCACGTCTTGGGCACAAATTTTGGATATATTCTTGAGACGCCTCAACCAAAAAAAGAAGTTCACAAAGAAAATAACAGACCTAAATAATATAGCTCAACGAAGCAATGAAAGTTTGGCAAATATCACAGGAGGTTCATCACAAAGAATTTTCAAGTTTGTAACATGTCTTTTAAAATCTTCCTAGGGTTCGTTCGTGGGGGGCATGCGATCGGGAGAGTTCTATAAGGAACTCACAAAGAATATGGAAAAGAACCAAAGAGACCTACAAAATATGGGTGAACTGAAGAAGCAAACAACTACAAAATAAAGTGGGAGCCAGGATAAAAAAGGGTAATGGAGGACTCGCAAAGAAGTTTGGCAAAGAAGGGGAAAGGAAGTCTCACTTTCAAAGGAAGATAAGCGGGAACACAAAGCATCTTGTCCCAAGAGACACCGCTAACAAAATTGCAAAAGGAGATCTTGGAGGCAAATAGAGATCTATTCCGCGAACCAGCATCGATGATAGCACCTCCAGAGAAAAGATCAGGAGAATACTATTGTGCCTCTTTAAAGATCACAATAACGATATTCAGTATTATAGAGATTTGAGGAGGCAAATCTAGGAAAAATTGAGAAATGGCTATCTAGAGCAATACAAGAAGGAAGATGGCATAAACATATATAACAAAGCAAGCAAGCAAGGGAACTCCATGGCAAAAACCCAGGTGGCAATGAACACTCTGAACAAGAATCAAAAGATGACAGCGTTGGTGGATTATGAAGAGGACATGTCTAATAAGGCCCCAAAGCAAGTACTCTTCTCGATACATGTGTCAACGATGTCCCTATCATATAATGCTTGAAAGGCTAAGGCCAAGTATTCGCCACCACAGGAGCCAATAGACAAAATATTTTGGGTGGATGAAACAATCATGTTTAGAGAAGAAAATGCAATCCTTAATGCTTCACCTTACCATGATTCGATGGTCATTATTGCTGAAATTGGAAATGCAACAGTTCATAGAGTGCTCGTAGATGATGGGAGCATAGTAGAAATCCTTTCCATAGACTATTTTGACAGACGGGGATTCAAGAGGACTAACTTTAAGAAATCCACATTCTCACTTGTAGGGTTAACGAGTGGAGACACCATTAGGAAACATACAACTACCTGTAACAATCGGGAAAAATGATAGGAACTGCACTATAATATGTGACTTCGTCATAATGGACCCCCCTAGTTTATTTAACGCTATCATCAGGATACCATGGATGAATAAAGCAAAGGCAATATGGTTTACATACCATTTAGTTATGAAGTTTCTAACCCCAATAGAGATCACAATAATAAGAGGAAACCAACCAACTCCCAGGCAATGTATGGTTATTACGATGAGAGCGGGAAAGAATGTGGAGCAATCAAAGATGATTAGTGCTATCACGAACAATGATTTACTCAACCAAGTAGGTCCTCCGGTTGATCTAGGAGAAGAAACTGAATGTCATTTTAGATGACAATGATACTTCCAATTGTGTCAAAATAGGGAAATGCCTTCCAGATAAGTAGAAAAAGAAGGTGATAAAAATTCCATGAGATCACAAGGACACATTCGCATGGAGTGTACAGAACATTGGAAGAGTCGACCTAAGTATTGCTACTCAATCGTTGAATATCGTTGATTTGATCAAACCTGTCAAGCAGAATCAAATAAGCTCCGCCAATGATAGACAAAAGGAATTAGGGATGAGGTAAAGGAGTTGTTGCAAGCTGGGATCATAAAGGAGGTGATGTACCCAAAAATACTAGCAAACCCAGTGAGGGTGAAAAAGGCAGATTCTGGGTGGAGAATGTACATAGATTTCACTGATTTAAACAAAGCATGCCCAAAGGATTGTTATCCCTTGCCAAAGATAAATCAGTTAGTAAAAACAAATCACTGGATACGAGGTCCTGGTTTTCTTGGATGCCTATAAAGGATATCATCAGATATTGATGAACCCCGGGGATGTAGAAAAAATGGCCTTCATAACGAGCTTCAGGATATTTTTCTACGTGATGATGCCATTTCAACTAAAAAATGCAGGGGCAACATATCAGAGTGTGGTTGATAATGCATTTCGTAGTCAAATTGAGCAAAACATAGAAACATATATGGATGATATGGTCATAAAAAGTAGGATAGTATGTGACTTTGCAAAGAAGATAAATGAAACCCTGGATAAATTAAGTGCAATTGGAACGAAGCTAAATCCCAAAAAATGCACAATTAGAATAGCAGCTGGAAAATTCTTGGGATACAAGTTATCCCTAAAAGGAATTGAAGCTAATCTGAAGAAAATACAAGCGATTGTTAACCTCCCCCGAGCCACGAACACTTAAGGAAGTCTAAATCTTAATGGGATTGCTAGCATCACTTAGTAGGTTTGTGTCAAAGGAACCCAAAAGAAACTTCCCACTCTTTGAAGTCCTTAAAAAGGCTAAGAAGTTCAGTCGGAGTGAAGAGTGCCAATTAGCATATAATTCATTGAAGGAGCAACTTCAGACACTGCCAATGTTAAAATCACCAATTCCTGGAGAAACATTATACTTATACTGGGCGGTATCAATAAACACGATGAGGTTAGTTTTGGTAAAGCATGAAGGCAAGAAGTAGATACCAGTGTTCTACATAAATAGAATACTACAATAGGCTAAAAGAGCGTATCTGCAAATTGAGAAGTTGACTCTTGTGTTAATACACTTAACAAGAAGACTGCGAACCTATTTCCACATTCATAGGGTTATATTTGATACTTACTACCTAATTAAGAACATCTTGAGCAAGCCGGTGTCATCCGGGAGAATGGCCAAGTGGGCTCTTGAATTGGGGAAGTTTAAGATTCAGTTTCAACAGTGAATAACGATCAAAGAATAGGCTTTGGTGGACTTCATCGCAGAGATGACAAGCGTATGAGCGTAGCATTTGAAAACACAGTAGCATCTTCACATGGACAAAGGATAGTCCAAATGGGAACATTGCCTAGAAACTATTCGTGGATGGAGCATCTAGCAAGGAAGGATGTGCAGCAAGATTGTTATTGATCAACCCAGACGGAGGAGAGTATAGATACTTGCTTCGTTTCGATTTTGTACTTACCAACAATGAAGCTGAATATGAGGTGTTAATATGTGGCTTAGACCTTATAATGAAGATCAAGTTAAAGAGCATTCGGGCATTTAGCGATTCACGACTAGTGGTTTAACATGTACGGGGAGACTACAAAGTGAGGGATGAGCAATTGGTGAAATACTTAACTAGGGTTTGTCAACTTATTGCTCACCTCGAATACTTCAATATCCAACATGTTCCAAGAAGTGAAAATATGAAAGCAGATGCCCTAAGAAAGCTATAAACAACGGAGTTCAAATTATTAGCCGAACACAAAGATGTGAAGGTGTAGGTCATTCCAATCAGAAGCACAATGACGAAAACCGTGTCTACAGTTCAGACAGAAGCAGTTAACTGCATGACATTGTAAATTGATTTTTTTGAGAAGGGGAAGCTACCGACATACATGCGATGAGACGTCAAAAACATGTATTTTACAAAGCATTTAACATCTCTTTTATCATATTTTTGTTGTAAGATTGCTAGATTTAGTAGGTTTACATGATAAGGGGTTTAGATGACCATTTTCGGTTTTTATATCTAAATCCTTCATTTTGTAACCTATGTTTAGTCTAATGGACTTTTGGTCCTTATGAGCATCTAGATTCCTTTTTGTAAGATTAATTTGTAGATTGCTCATGAGCACTTAGGAGTGGTTTAGTGAAGGCTATTCAAAAGGATGGTAGAAGATGGAAGGCCACTCACAAAGTGGTAGAAGATAAAGTGAAGAAAGGAGAGCAAACCAAAGGGTGAAGAATGATCTATGTTTTGAAGCAGATTTTTGAGAATTTTCCGAGAATAATCAGCCTTCAAGAGTGGTACCATTGGATTCCTCTTCTTGAGTACTATAAAATCGACTACAAGAACTCCCAAAACGGATCAACGGTTCACCCGGAGGAAGCAAAACAAAAAGGAACTTTTTTCCGTCACGACTCGTGACGAGTGTGTCGCGACTCGCGAAATGTTGACCTGGGAGCTCAAAATTTTACTGATCTGGTCGTGACTCGTGACGGAGGCATCGCGACTCGCGATAACTTCCCTGTAACTTGCGTTTTACTCCCTTTTTTCTTGTACTATGAATAGCTTTTAACCCCCTTCTTCCCCAACACTCTAAGCCCGACTTGGGGGCTCCAAAACCCTAGTTTTTCACCATTTTCTTCCATTTCTTCTTCTTTCTTTGTAGATCTTTGTTCTATGTTGTGGGTTTTGATTATCTAGCTTAGTTTTATCTTGGGAGCAAAGGATTGAAGCTTCCATTTCTATGTAGTAAGAACCATTATATCTATCTATTTGGTGCTTTTGCTATTGTGTATTTATTGAGCTTTGAGTGTGAATTGTTAATTGCATTGATGTTGTTGGAAGCTTGAGTATATGAATTTCTTGTATGATTACGTTTAAGGGCTGGGAGAAAGTAGCTAATTCTCCCCTATTTTAATGTGGAATCCAAGAGCATGAGTTGGAGCTTCTTAAATGATGTTGGTGTGTTGATAATTGCTAGATGAATGTGATGATGTCGAACTTGTTGTCATGTTTGTTTTAGGTAGCAAATGAGAGAGGTCTATGAATGGCGATCGTTCTTGACTAATCTTGTGTAAATGCATGAATTGGTTAAATGCTTAGATAAAGTGTAGTGTTTATAAATGTTGCCAAGCTTGTTGATTCTTCGTGCTAAATGCCATCAATGGGATACTCTTAGTCCTAAGGGAGTCATTGGTGAGGTTTGACAAGAGATGTCGAATTCACTCTTGCAAACTACTATCTAAGAAGGATAGAAGATTTATCTTCACAACATGTAGTTGAAGTAGTGAATAGATTGTTTCATTCGTTCTTGAAGCCTTTATTATTTAGCATTTATGTATTCTTGATGCTATGTTTCACTTCATTTATGTTGTGGGTTGTTTGAGAATAGGAAGTATTTTTATGATTGAAGTGTTCAGGTGTTAGGAAAGTGACCAATTCCTTAGCTCCTTTGCATGAAAATCTATGAACATGAACTTAGAACTTCTTGTGCATAATGTGTTGTGATTCTTGCTAGATAAGTATGTTAATGTTAAGTCAAGTAATGAATGTGATAAAATGAGTGAATGGTTCAATGATCTACATTAGGTTTGGAAGTGGATATCAATTGCCCCCAAGGCTTTATCTTTGTAGTTTTAAACCCCTTTTTCTTAGTTTTGTTTGATGATTAGCTTAGTTACTTGACTCTGCTAGTTATCTTGTCTTTTTAATTTCATAACTTAGGACCACCAAACAACCAAACCCCCCATTTACATGCTTTTATATGTATGTATATATGTCTACTCCTAGCCTAATATCAACCTTTTGTGCCTAAACGCTTAGGAAGATCCCTCTTCTTCGTGGACGACCCCGACTTGCTGCTATCTACTTAGTTGTAGATAGTAAGCATTGAGGGCTTATAAATATTAACTTTGAGAGGTACGGCAATGACCTCCCAACATGGTACACAAGCCAGGAAGTTAGAGATGTAATCTCACAACTATGTTTATGAAGAAGGGACTTTATACAAGAAAGGATTCCTATCTCCAAGGATAAAGTGTGTGGAACCATCGCAAGCAAACGAGATCTTGAAGGAAGTACACGAAGGCTTATCTAGGATAAACCAAAGGTCTTGAACAATTGCAAAGATGATTATTTAATCCGGATATTACTGGCCAACCATGTTTAATGCCGCATACAACTTTGTCCTCAAGTTTAAAAGCTGCTAGCTTAATGCTCCAACATCACACAAGTCATTGTTCACCTTAACGGGAATATATGGAGCTTGGCCTTTCGATAAATGGGGAATTGATCTTGTCATATTATTCCCAAAAGGTGCAGGCAGTACCAAGTTCTTAATTGTGGCCATTGATTAGTTTACAAAATGGGTGGAAACCCATTAGGATGAGTTACAGCGGAAGTAACGAGAAAGTTTGTCTGACAGAACATAGTTTGTTTCTTTGGAGTGCTGCAAACCATTGTCACCGACAATGGCACACAGTTTACAAGTGGGGTCTTTACGGAATGGTGTTCGAAGCTTGAAATTGCACAAAAAATCAATTCTAGAGCTCACCCTCAAGCAAATGGTTAGGTGGAGGTAACAAACAAAACAATCGTTTGGGGTATCCGGAAAAGGCTGGAAGGAAAGCGAACAGGCTGAGTTGAAGAGTTACCCAACACATTGTGGTCATATAGAACAATATTGCAACAACTAACAAGAGAAACACCATACAGTCTTATATATGGCCACAAAGTGGTAATACCAAGGGAAATCAGAAACTCAAGCCTTCGAGTCGAGGAGTATAAAGAAGATGTTAATCCATGAATGATGAGGTTTGATTTAGACGAGCTTGAAGAAAAGAGACAAAGGGTTGTGATCATGGAAGTAAAGTAAAAAGAAAATATGGCTAGAGCATACAAATAGAAATTCAAGGAAATACAATTTCAAATTGGTGATCTGGTGCTAAGGGAGAATGAAGCTAGCCTGGCTGAGGAGAAAGGGAAGTTGTGCCCAAAATGGGAAGAACCTTATAAGATAACGAAGACACACTGATACAACTTCTACAAGTTAGAGAGAATGGATGATAGCATCGATCCCAACACTTGGCACATAATCAACATAGGGAAGTTTTACATGTAGGATCAATAAAGAAGGTGGGAAAATCTAGTTTCATTGTATAGAAACCATGACATGATCATTGGTGGGTTTCGTTCTATTGTTTTTTTTAAGGTGATATTATTGCAATATAAATATAATTATTTTGGAGCAAGATTTCCTACTTGCCTACATAAGCTATGCCTTGCAATCGTAAAACAATGTTAGAGAATCTTAGAAGAAAAAAAATGCACGATTACAGTAGTACGGGTTGTCGATTGTGAATAGATACATTTGGCCACTTCGCACAAGAAAAATCATAAGTTTGCAACTCCTCAGTCTTGCAATAAGGCAGATATGCCTACAACGAAGCGACAAAAGCAAGGGATAGATCTTGTAGCTTCACACAATGCAAACTTTCAAGTAAGCAAGCTGTAGACATTGCTACCAGGAAAATATGCCTTCAATACAGCGTTGAAAGCAAGCAATAGATCTTGCGGCTTTGTGCATTACAAACTTTTAATTAAGCAAATGAAAGATCTTGCTATAAGGAAAATATGCCTACAAAACAGCAACTAAAGCAAGCGATAGATCTTGCGGCTTCACACAAAACAAAGTTTCAATGTTCATAACAAAGTTGATATGCGAAAAAGAAATATATCTTGGGAATAAAAAAGAATTACACAAGCAAAAACATATAAAGTATGATCTCCAATTTTATTGAAAATAAACTACCACATCATCCAAAAAATAGAACAATAACAAAATTGTGCTAGAAATGATCAAAGAAAAAATCATTACAAACCATATACGTCGAGAGGTACGGGAGGATCCAGAGAAAGAATAACTGCCAAAATAACAAGATTGTGAGGTCTGATGCTCTTTAGCGACAATATGATCATAATGTCATTTCATGTTCAAGTAAACAAAACCAATGCAATAAAGATACTTATCATAATAAGCTTTAAAGTCACTTATAGTACCAAAATCCTCCCAATCGAGTTGCATGCTCATAAGGTTGACAGTTTCTTGATGGCTCTTATTGGTTTCTTCCAAATTATTTTTCATCTCCTACAGTTAGATAATATACAATTGAACAACCTCAGATAAATTAACTCTGGCCACAAATACTCATTGTTAGAACACCCCGACCAGTAAAACCACGATGGCCAACATACATAGCTTTCAGGTCTAGGCGCGAAGGCGATCATTGTCACTACGCAGTTGGATATTCAATGCCACCTGCTCATCATACGTTCTTTGCCACTCTACGGAACAACTGGAAAGATCATCACATTTGTCTTGCTTCTTCTTGAAACGGTCAAATAATTCATCGATATGGGAACACTGTTTGTCGATGATACCAATTTTTTGATAAGCTTCTTATTCTTTACTTTTAGCAAAATTCTTCGGTTCCTTTTGCTGACGAATCATCTTAATCAAGTTATGCCGGTGATGATGGATAAGATCATTCTTCTTTGAACATAATCGTTTCATCACACGAAAATGCTCCGTCGTCTCATCAAGAGTCTTCTTCTATGCAAGCTCCAAATCATTAATATCAAGTAGCATGTACTTTGGACAAAGACCCAAAGACGTTGCCCACTTTTCAACTCATTCAGGGAGCTTAAGGGAGTGAACATATGCCCCAACAACTCCAGATTAACTAAAGTGAAAACAATATCTTTACCAAGAGACTCTAAGTTATAACCGTCAGGAATAAACTTTCTACATGGATAACCCATGGAAGATGTCGTAGCCACTGAAGGAGAAGGCGTGCCTCATCCAAGACATAAAGGTATAGAGTTCAGATCCGAATCTCCAATATTAGACAAATGGTCGCCAGAAAATAGCTCAAGATACTCCAAGGAGATAAAGCCAGAGGCCTTAATTTGCACACTAGAATACCAAGTATCAGAAGACATAGACCCAGGAGGAGGCCTAAGACGATCACTAGACCCAAAAAAACTACAACGATTCAAGAACTCTTGATCGATAAAAATAGCAATACCCTGCATACCACCAAATTTAAAGCAAAGGTATAAAATCAAAAAAGAAAAATTAAGCGAAGTCAAGAAGGGTACACAATTTAAAATTTACATAACAAAGTCATTATGTGTTACAGGCAAAAATTAATAGTTTTCAAATCAAATCATAGCTCCACAGTTCAACTGACTTCTGTGTGAAAGGGTGGAGTGCTCTGAACAGCAAGGGTAGTTTCTTCTTAGCTCGCATCCTGGCTAGATTTCTCCATTTGCACTTTGGATTCTAGGAGGGTGGTCGATGTAGCGTCAGGAGAAGCAAAAGGAAGACCCGCAAAATAGTTGACCTGGCAACTTTTGAGCTCAGAGATAGTGGGAAATGAAGGAAGACCCCTAAGATGCGACAACAAGGCATAGGGGTGCCCACCATCAGAAATCTTTCCAACAAAACCATCATTGAGAACTGCCTTCTATTTTGCCAATGTTGTAGTGCACTTCCTTAAAGAGGATAAGCTCTTCAAAGGCGTAGTAGGGTTCCACTCGCTCAAGCCTTTCACATCCTCACCATAACCAACAGTGCAAGCAGAGCTGAAAACATCCTCAAATAACTTGAAGAAGGACTTCATTTTGCAGAGCCAATCCACTAGAATTTGAGGATATTTTGGGGAAGCAGGTCCATTTGTGTGTATTTTCTTTAGCTCAGATTGAAGCTTGGTGATTTCTTCCTTTGAGATTCTTGCACACTCTCCAACGATGTTCGCCCGATCCTCTGCACTTTTAATGGAAGTCTTTAGGGTTACACATCTCTTAACCTTAGTCTTATGCTTCTCCACCAGCAACTCATTTTGAGGGGAGAATTTTGAAAGCTACTCACTCATGAGCTGAAGACTCTCACCAACCTTACAGAGCAAAATACATATGAAAGGGATAGTCAATATTTTAAATAAAAAGTATCAAAGTATAGAAAAATTTACTCAAACTAACCAGAAAACTTACCACGGCCAAAGTATTAGGAAGAAAAATTTTGGAGAGAGTATCAGGTATTATTCCCTCCACTAGTAGATTATTGGTTCGTGCTAGAGACTTATAGTGAGGTTGGCTTCCACGACCCTTTTTCACCAGAGGCGGCAAATGACCTGATGATCCATCAGTCCTATCTCTCTTCTTTTTATTCTCTTTTAACTCACCAGTGGTGTCATTGCCACCCACCCCTCCACCCTCAACGGACTTGTCCTTAGAAAGTGCAGTCTCAATGCTAGTTTTGTTAACACCCTGTTGGAGAATCACACTTGCAGTAGTATTATCAGGCTGGACAAGAGTTTCAACCACCTCTACATCATCACCATTAAAAAGTGATTTATCAATAGAACTTCCAGTTAGGCCAATGAGTACAAAAAATTATACATCATAGATCAAACGAACGCACAATGGAAGTACACGTTTGTAAAAAATAAGACAAAATAATGATCCAATGTAGCAAAATAATTATGAACAAAACACCTCCACCATCAAAATGAGCGTGGCAGAGATGTTAGGTATGGGCACAGAGTGTTACCACGATCTCACTTTCAATAGTAAAATGAATACTCAGACTAGGAAGCTTAGATTTGGGAACTTGGTAGTCCCAAGACGGAAGGGTAACTTTTGGGGTTTGTTTCATTTTTACATAAAAAAATTTTCCTACGCCAAGGACCAATGTTGGTGGGAAAACCACTCACGAGTTCAACACCAGGGATATCTGGATAGAAGGTGAACTCATCTATGGTGTTTTTTACTTTGCGAAGATGGTAAAGGTTACAGAATAAGTCAAGGGTGAAAGAAACATCTGCATTTTCACACACATGATGAAATCCAATTATAATAGCAATACCCGTATGATGAAACTGGGACAACATAATTTTGTAAGCAGACAGAAGCTCAACAACATGTTGAGGAAGGGGAAAAAAAGTCCAAAGTTTGAATAGACCAGATAACAAGAAATATACCCAGAAGATGGTGTGCGAACACACTCAGACTTCGTAGAAGCACTAATATCACACGAAGATAGAGAAAAGGGAAATATTTCTTAAGATCTTCTAAGAATGTGCCTGATAACAAACACCTAATGGTAGAAGACCCGGTGAAATCACTGGAATTCTCCTCGGAGTGAGCATTTTCTATGGGAGACTCGATATGGCTGGGGGAGGACATTCGGACAAACAGGTGTCCCAGAATGTGAAATAGAATCCATAATCAGAGTTGAAAAGGTTGGATACAAGTTTTTCAGACCAAAAGTTAAGGGAAACGAATGAGGATATACCAGAGAAGATGACCGGAGCTATGTAATTCAATATAGAAGCGGCAAGTCACCAGAAAATGAAGAACAAATACTTTATAAATTCAATGCATGCAACAAATAAAGTAGAAAGAAAGATGAAACAAACTTACTCGGATAAAGAAGAAGAACAGTGATTTTCAGAAGAATTAAGAAGAACCGGAGAAGACGAGAGTTTTTAGCAACTGGGAAGATGAACTGGGGGGATTTAATTCCAATATTTAAGCAACAATGGAGAAATGGAAAATTTTAGGAGACTAATCAGTTTAGGAAACATAATGATGAGATTCTGACATGAAAAGTAGGTTATCTTTTTTAGTTATCTAAACAACGTCGGAATTTGAGTAGACTATGCACTGACTTATAATGGAATGAAATTCATTGATCTAAAATTACCCATTTAAGGGATAGAGCAATTTAAAATCACGGAAAATTGGAACAATATAGTGAAGAATAAGGATGGAATCTAAGATACAAAATCAAATTGGATGAACTTATCATGATAGCAATACAGATGGAGACGATTCAAATTTCAAGTTTCAAATTCAAAACTCAAGAATATTCACAAAGCCACAAGTATAGAGAAAAAACCAACAACATTTCACAATGCCATGAGGAGAAATACTAATAACGAAAAGGATGCTACAATAATACAACACCTGTTCACATTCATTTCACAGATAGTGTAATTGCTTCGTGCCGTTTAGTCTTCATGGCTAGGGGGCTTATGATGTATACCTAGCCCAGGAACCCCAAAAAATTAGACTTCAGGCCCAACCCATAATTGGGATCTACAATGGGCTACAAAATGAACATGAAATAGTGGAAGCAGGTAAGGAGGAATTAGACCACGAACCAAGAAATGTGAAATCCACGATCAAGCTTCAGCCACGAACCGCCTTTCTCATAACCATGATCAAACACACAATGGAAAATCATAATAAATCGGAGCCACGCTTGTAACATATTATATAAGGAAGAAGGAGGACACTAATCCAGGTAAGTGGAACTATACTCAAACAAGAGGATTAAGAACAGAGAAGTAACTAACTTGGGAGTCAGACTCTTTTCCTCGGAACCACTTCCAGGATCTTTTTTGCAGGAACATCATGGTGAACAATGGTCACTTGGGCACATTAGGGATACCACAACAGATGTACTTACCTTACATCACATATGGGTCGAAATATTCACCTTCAACTCTAATTTTCCAGTTTTGCTTGGGCATTTCTGTTCCAAAGTATTTTATACCTTTGTCAACCTTCTTTTTCTATATTTCAGCAATAATTCCATTTATTATATCTTCATCTAATCCCTCCTCTTTTATAGACCCCTCGCTATCGGAAACCGAAGAATGATCGGGATAGTTTCAGTATTATAATAAAGATAACAGGCATCCTTATACGTTTCTTCATTTTCCATTCATCCAAACATAACACGTAGACATGGTCCATGAAATTCATTAATCCTATTTCCATTGTGTATTGATAATTAACAATAACAATGAAAAATTTGGATTTCAAGTCTTTTTTTAAATTTTGAATCAATGATATAAATTTATTTTATTCCTTGTTAAAAATATTTAGTGTATGCAACATGTCAAATGACATGTTGCATACAAGCAACAAACATGCACATGTAATATAAATAAGTGAAAAATAAATGGAATTCAATTTATATATAGGCCTCAAAAAGTGCAACCCCCTCAGTTGCTCTGGGCGATTCTTGTACAACATTTAAATTTATTAGTGTTATACTTACAATCATCATTTATCCTTTCTTCGGTACATTGATCCAAACCATACGTGAACATATTGAAAAATTATAAATAGATATACTTACCTTACATCACATATGTGTCTAAGTCTTCACCTTTAACTCTGATTTTCCTGTTACCCTTGGACATTTCCATTCCAAAGTATTCTATGTCATCGTCAACCTTCTTCTTCCATAGTTCATAAACAATTCAATTCGTGATACCTTCCTCTACTCTATCCTCTGTTATAGAGCCGTCACTATCAAAAGCCGAAGAATGATCGTCATTAGTTACAGGATTATAACTAAGATCACATATATCCTTATATGTTTCTACACTTTATATACCCTCAAAAATCACATGCAGACACATTCCATGACATTCATGAATCCTATTTCCAGTGTGTATCGATGATTAAAAATAATATAAGAAATTTGGATTTCTATACTTTTTTTAAAATTTAAATTAATGATGTAAATTTATTGTATCCCTTATTAAAAATATTTAGTGTAAGACATGTGCCAATTGACATGTGGAAAGCACTGAAAAAATTGACACGTGAAAACTAATTACGTGCAATATAAATGCAAATCAATTTCAATACATGCCCATAAAAGTGCACATCCCTCAACTGTTTTCGGCGAAGCTTACACAACATTAACATTTCTTACGGTTTTACTTACAATCATCATTGAGCCTTTCTTTAGTATATTGATCCTAAAACATAATTGAAAATAATTGAAAAAATATTTAAAAAATATTAATAGATATAGTTACCTTATATTATATATGGGTCGAAATCTTCACCTTCAACTCTAATTTTCCAGTTTCTCTTGGGCATTTCCATTCCAAAGTAATGCCATCGCCAACCTTCTTTTTACATAGTTCATCAATCATTCCATTCATGATATCTTCCTCTCTTCCTTCCTCTGTTATAGACCCCTCACTATCAGAAGCCAAAGAATAATCGGGATTAGTTTCAGGATTATAGTCAAGATCACAAATATCCTTATATGTTTCTTGACATTCCATAACTTCAAAAATCAAATGCTAACACACTCCATGACATTCATTAATCCTATTTCCGGTGTGTATCGGTGATTAAAATTAACAATAATAAATTTGGAGTTCAATCATTTTTAAAATTTTAATCTAAAGATATAAATTTATTTTATCTGTTATTAGAAATATTTAGTTCCAGGCATGTGCCAAATGACATGTGGCAAGCACGCAATAAACACGCCCATGTATAAAAAATACATGCAAAATAAATGGAATGTAATTTAAATACAAGCCTTCAATAGTTCAACTCCTTTGGATGCTTCCGACAATGTTTGCGCAACATTGAAATTTCTTACTGTTTAACAATAAATCATCATTTAGCCTTTATTTAGGATATTGATCCTAAACCATACATGAAATTATTGCAAAAATATAAATAGATATACTTACCTTACATCACATATGGGTCGAAATCTTCACCTTCAACTCTAATTTTCCAGTTTTGCTCGGCCATTTTTGTTCCAAAGTACTTTATGCCATCGTCAACCATCTTCTTTCGTAGTTCATTAGTAATTCCATTCTTGATATGTTCCTCTACACCTTCCTCTATTATAGACCCCTCACTATCAGAAGCTGAAAAATGATTGGGATTAGTTTTAGGATTATAATCAAGATCACGGATATCCTTATATGTATCTTGATTTTCCATACCTTCAAAAATCATATGCAGACACAGTCCATGACATTCATTAATCCTATTTCCAGTGTGTATCGATGATTAAAAGTAACAATAAGAAATTAGGATTTCTATAATTTTTAAAAATTTTAAATTAAAGATGTAAATTTATTTTTTCCCTTATTAGAAATGTTTAGTTCTAGACACGTTCCAAATGACATGTGGGAAACATGCAAGAAATACGCACGTGTAAACTAAATATGTGAAAAATAAATGCAAGTCAATTTAAATATAGGCTTAAAATAGTGAAACTCCCTCGGCTGCTTTCAGTGATGCTCACACAACATTAAAATTTCTTAAAGTGTTTCTTACAATCATAATTTAGCTTTTCTTTAGTATGTTAATCCTAATCCATACGTGAACATATTGAAAAAATATATATGAATAGATTTACACACCTTACCTCACATATGGTTCGGAATATTCGCCTGGAACACTAATTTTCAGTTTCGCTTGGCATTTCCATTCCAAAGTATTCTAGCCATTTCCAACCTTCTTCCATAATTTATCAAAAATTCCAATCATGGTATCTTCCTCTACTCTTTCCTCTGATATAGACCCTTCGCTATCAGAATCTAGAGAATGATCGTGAAGGATGGCCTAGTGCAGGATGGCCTATTAAAGGCACCACTTCAAAGGCGGTTCCATCCAATTTCTATGGAACAGCCTTTGCAAAGACCTTCCTAGTTATGAACCGTCTTCAGTCAGACCATCTTTGATTTAGAAGGCGGTTCAACATGTTTAGAAGGAGGTTCGATTTGAGCTCCTTGAAATGTTCCTGGTTAAAGGCAGTTGTATTAATAACCGCCTTTAATTGATTGGTTTCAAAGTCAATTATGCCTAGGTGTCTTTTTTTTCATTGTTCCAAACTTGGAATATTAGGTCTTACAGTACTTCTGAATTCAGAAGTCAGGAGCTGGAAAACAATTCATTTGCAGAAAATGAATTCGTATGTTATTTATGGAGCTGGAAAGTGTGACTTCTTATCTGCAAACTGGTGCCCTCAGGGACCATTGATTGGTCAGCTACCTGAAAGTACACATATCCTGTTAGCTGGTTTTTCTGTGGCTGATTTTATAGCCAACAAAGTAAATATTTTAAGCCAAATATCATCTTTTCTGGACAATGATACTGTACTATTTTTACAGGGTGCAGAGCTGAACCTTGAGAGGGAGGACAGGATGATTTGGAAGCCTGAAGCTTCGGGTAATTTTACGTTTAAGTCTGCATATAGGGCACTCGTTCAACTATCAGGTAACTACCCTGTAACTAAATACCTATGGAACTCCCTCTTTCTCAAAAAGATTTCTATTTTTGTATGGAAACTGCTACATGCTTTTCTTCCCTTTGATGATATACTGATTACATGTGGTTTCAGTTTAGCTTCCAAGTGTCCAGCTTGCTGCGATTTAGACTCTATCCAACATTATTTTATCACTTGTCCATTAGCTAAGAAAGTTTGGTCTCACTTGACTGCATCCATTCAATTCAATCTTAATGACCAACACTCGATGCCCCAAAGATTTTTTCTATTCTGGAGTTGTCAAGATTTACCTCAGTTTTATCAAGTTTACTGCATGATACTGCCATCCCTGACCTGCTGGTGCTTATGGAAAGCTAGAAACAGCTTTCTATATGATCATAAACCATTCTCTGTGGATAATATTTGTAGGGAGGTTGATGAACTGATCAGATTGACACTGAGTGAGTGTAAGCCTAGTTTATTATCAACACACTCAATTCCTCCAGCTTTTAAGCACCTAATCCCGCTGTTGAGACCTCCCCCAAAGCCAAATATTACGAAAGTATACTGGATTAAGCCTGAACCTGGTTGTACTAAAATAAATGTGGATGCCTCCTGGAGCTCTGGTAAAGCTTCGGTTGGTCTCATTGCCAGGAATAGCCACGGTCAGCCTATTTGTATTAGCTCAACTTCAATTTCTGGTGTATCTCCTTTACATGAAGAAATCGAAGCGATACTGCATGCTTGCTACACCTTTACCCACCTTGAGCATAACTTTATCATTGAATCAGACTCAAAACTGGCGGTAGAGATGATCAGTAATCCTTATGCTGCAAAATGGGAACTCTTTCAGCTGGTTTTTAAGGCTAAATCTCTGATTGGCTCAGCGGTACTAAAACATGTCTATAGGGAGGGTAATGCAGTGGCCCATGCTATCTCTAAACATCACTTTCTGAACAACCAAAGTCTCAATCTTACCAATGTTACTTCTGAGATCAGAGGGCTAATAATCATGGATAGAGATAATGTACCCCATCTCAGAAGCACTAAACATCTATAAATTAGGAACAGATACTGCCTAATCACTTGCTATTATGTTTGTGCAGGATTTGTGCAGGACTGAAAGAAATGAAGCACTATCTGGCCTATCTGGCATCCGCTCTGAGTTGCCATGTCTGGCTCTGATGATCCCAACTTTCCTCACCTTCTAACTCCAGGAGATGGTTTGTTTGCCATGGCAGCACCATTTTTGACATCGCAATGATGACACAAAAGGCCATATCCATATCTTTGGCACTTGGAAATTACATTTGTAGGATAGCTTTCCAAATTGCTATTCTCCTCACCTTTTGAGCTTATCTGTCCCATTTTCTTTCATGTACAAGTTTCCTGGCCATGGGAGAGAATTCACACGAGGGGTGGAGATTCTCTCCCTACGATCGTGACTTCTACATACATTACACTACTTTGTTAACTGTTTATAGGGGTAGATTAGCACTTTTGGAGGCAACAAGTTTTGTCTCACCTCTTCGGTTTTTGCCGAACTCATGTACAATCAGACTTTGGTTTTTTTGATATAGGGCTTGGGGATCCCAATAAAGAACTCCCCCTCCTTCGGGTGTTTTAAAAAAAAGAATTCAGAAGTCAGGGTTGAACCCTAAATGAAGGAAGAAATGAGGTTTCTCATGCAGAACTATTTTTGGACTTAGTTCCGAACCCAAAATAGTGTCTAAACTACTGGTAGAACGACTAAATAAGTCAAATTATTGTAGGACTTAGTTCTAAGTTTGGAACTAATGGCATTGGCCAACTTGTAGCTGATTTTTAAACGGTATAGCATTTGCTAAAACATAATAATTGTAACCAACCACAAATTGGGGCTTGATGAAGAACTAACTGGGGAAAGTATGTGTAACATTCATTAGTTGATTACATGTATTAATTATAATAGTTGAATTGGGTTGAATTTATGGGCTAGGGTTTAGGATGGTATTTAGGGTAATGTGTTGTTTGATTGGGAAAATTTTAGGATGTTTTGATGTGTATTTGGTTAATTTCACACATTTATGACATTTGAGTGTAGGGATTTTGATAGTATTGAACTCATTGGTAAAAATCTTATGAATTTTCCCAATTAAATTCCTTTGATTGAATAATTTATTGTCATGGCGTTCGAATATGCATCGAAAAATGGTGTGGTGTGTGCAAGAGGTCCATGTAGGGAATGCAAACATGATATTATTTTTGGGAGAAAGAAATTACATGAACATCTAATCATGCACAAGTTTGATACTAGTTACACGAATTGGGTGTGGTAAGGGAGGTAAGTATGTTCTACTATAAACAACTTGGTAATTTTTACTGTACATGTGGGCGAATTTTGGTGTGAAACACACACTGATACTGTGCTTCCTCTTCTTCACCTCAATTCTTTAAGACTCTACTGATAACGGTCATCTTCCTCTGCTTTCTCCCACCACTCATGGCGGCTCCTCCGCCTGTTCGCGGCGGCGGCGCGACCGGAAAATCTTTCCTCCAAGCTTTAGGTAGCCATCCCCCACCACTTAATACCTCACTACCATCGAACCCGGAAATCATCCCGAAAACTCAATACAAAGGTGAAATAGCCTGTCTGGTCAGCCGACGAGATGCAGAAACCTTAGCCTCCCACTATCAGAACGCCTTAGTTGGTAAATTCTCAAGAGGCAAACCTTCGATGGCCGTCCTCAATGAGGCTTTCAAATCAGTCGGGTTCAAAGGTACATTCCAATTGGGTTCAATTGACTCTAGACATATTCTGATTAGATTTCAGGAGAAGGATGACTATCAGCGAATGTGGCTCAAAGGTCAGTGGACCTTCAATCATGCACTGATGAAGGTACTCAAGTGGACCACAGACTTCTCACCGGAGGTTGAATCTTCCATAGTCCCGGTGTGGGTAAATATCCCAGTTGTTCCTATCTTTTTCTATAACTCGACTATGATTCAATCTATGGGAAACCAAATAGGACAATTCATAAAAATGGATGCAGCTACGGCTGCCTTATCCAGACCCTCTGTTGTGAAAATGTGCGTGGAAATTGATCTTAAAAATAAACTTCCGGCATTTATTAGGGTTGGAATAGAGGAAGATGGTACTGAGTTTAACGTTGTTAGGCTTCCTCTAGAATTTGAAGACATACCTTTATACTGTCATAACTGCAAAGCTATTGGCCATGATGATAATCTGTGTATTCATTTGCATCCTGAACTTAAGAGGCCTAGAGTTTATAAGATGACAAAACCAATTCCATCCCATAAGACTCTAGGAGAAGAAATAGTAAAGCCTCAATCCAAAGACCAACAAATAGGAACTGATGATCATGTAATCAACAATATTGCTGGAGGTTCTGGAGTTTCTGTTGCTGAAAAAATGAGAACTTTAACCTTACAGTCCTTTAAATATGTTCCAAAGCTCAAAACGATTCCTACCACTGTCCCTGAACAAGAGGTAATTCATGTTAATGAAATAGAGAAATTGCATCCTGTGGTTGACCTGTCTCCGGTTGCTCCCCTAGTAGAAGATGAAATTGTGGCTAATACACCAGGTCAACATGAACCTGTGGACTTAGATGGAGCAGATCTTGTGGACTTAGTTAGAGGTGATCACTCACAGTCTGTGCATCTAGATAGATTTGATCATCCGAAACACTCTCACTCTGCCCCACCACAAGTCATCCCAAGGAAAATATATGCCAAAGATGACTTGCCTATCAAAAGAGCTAAATCCTTCTCACCTTTTAGTTCCATTATTGCTGCAAAAAAATTCCTTTTCTCTCAGCAGAAGCAGGGACAGAATAGATTTCTACCGCAAGCTCTTGATGAAGTCTCCAGTGTAGAAGATTTGCAATTTACTGGCCCAATCATTGAGGAAGTAGTGAAGTCTGGTGCTTCCTCTGAAGATCCTCAAGCGATTTCTCCAGTCAATACTCCTAATTGTCCTGCTTCCCAAGATAGTAAGGTAGTTTCTCCCAAAACTGCCAAATCTAAACAAGTGGGTAAACATAGTAATGACACTTACCTTACTCAGCTGAACACCATTATGACTAGATCAAAAAGCTCCAATAATGTTTCCCAATGAATAACACATCTCTCAAGATTAAAATGCTGGTATGGAACATTAGGGGAATGAATACCTCCATGCTTAGGCTTCAAAATTTGATCACTAGACATAGGTTTGAGCTGGTATGTCTAATTGAACCAATGCATGACAATTTGCAATGTGAATTTTACAGACTTAGACTCAATTATGATCATTGTATGTTTGCTCTGAGTGGCCAAATCTGGCTTTTTTGGAACTCCAGTTTATCTATTACATTGATTAGTGACAATTTACAGTTTTTAGCAGTCTCTTTACATAGTCTTCATCTTAATAAATCCATGGAAGCTTTTTTTGTTTACGGCCTTAGAACCAGAAATGAAAGGAAAATCTTATGGTCAGATCTTAGGTCCATTAATCATTCTGAGGCTATATTTATAGGTGATTTTAATGCCATCACATCTATAAATGAATACAAAGGTCCTTCTACTCCCAAACTGGGTAGTATGAAGGACTTTAATGATTTTATAAATGTGGAGGCCTTGCAGGAGATTAATACAGTTGGTAATTTGTTTACATGGAGCAATAATAGGTTAAGAAATCCTACGATTCAACGATTAGATAGAGGCCTTTGCACTACTTCATGGTCAACTAATTTTCCAAACTCCTCTATTCAAATTCTGAATAGGATATCTTCAGATCATAACCCTATGCTGCTGTCCATTGGGAGTGAAATCCTTTCCAATCCTAGGCCATTTAGATTTCTTAACACTTGGTATAAAAGGAAAGACTTTAATGATGTCATACAAAAAAACTGGAATATGCCTATTAACAGTTCAGGAATGCTAGGCTTTTATCTTAAACTGATCAGATTGAAAAAAGAGCTTAAAGTTTGGAATAAGGAACAATTTGGGAATGTGCATGAAAATGTACTAAAGGCTGAATCTGCCTTAGAGTCTCAGGAACATCTGTATGACATGAATGCTTCGGTTGGGAACCTGATCAAACTTAAAGAAGCTAAAGCTAATTTAGTAAGAGCTCTTGCAGAACAAAAAAACTTTTGGAAACATAAGGCCAAAATTAAATGGCTAAAAGAAGGAGATGATAATACCAATTTTTTCCATAATACTGTTAAAGAGAGAAACTCCAAGCTTAAGATCACAAAAATTAAAGATAGCACTGGACTTTGGCTTGATTCAATTCAGGATATTGAAAGGGAGGCCATTAGTTACTATCAGGAACTTTTGACAGATGATTGTACTCCTGATAGTAGCTTTTTTCAGTCACATTTTCTAAGTAAGATTCCTAATCTTGTTACTCAAGAAGAGAATGATAGATTACTGCAACGGGTCTCAATGTCTGAACTTAAGAACATTGTCCTTAATCTCAATAAACGCAGTACTCCAGGGCCAGATGGCTTCACAGCTCACTTTTTCATAAAATCCTGGAATATAATCTCTACTGATCTCCTTGCTGCAGTCCAAGATTTTTTAGATGGGAATAACATCCCCAGAGGTATTGCTAGTACTTGGATAACAGTTATTCCAAAAAAGAAAATACCTAATTCCTTTGATGACTATAGGCCTATTAGTCTTTCCAATGTGATAAATAAAATATGTTCAAAATTGCTAGTGGAAAGATTAAAACCTTTAATGCAAAATCTGATTTCTCCCAGCCAAACTGCTTATCTTAAGGGGAGAGATATCTCGGATAACGTCATCTATCTACAAGAAATGGTTAGATTCCTAAATAAGAAGCAAAGAGTCCCTAATTGCATAGTTAAACTGGATCTTCGAAAGGCTTTCGATAGAGTTAGATGGTCTTTTTTGTATAATGTTCTGATTAAATTTGGTTTTCATCCGAGATTTATCTATCCTATCATGCAAAACTTATCACAGGTTTGGTTCTCCATTTTAATTAATGGTAAGCCTGTTGGATTTTTCCAACCTACAAGGGGGATCAAACAGGGTGATCCCCTTTCTCCCTTTTTATTTAACCTTTTCTCTGAGGCATTTTCTAGGAGCTTAGCATTTATCTTCTCTAATGGTAAGCTGTCACATTACAATCTTCCAGGTAATTCTCTCCCTATATCTCATCTTTCTTATGCTGATGATACAGTTGTCTTTCTTAGAGGTGGCAAAAATACTTTGATTAGATTTAGAGCATTCCTAGCTAAATTTGAAGATGTCACTGGTCAGAAGATAAATTATAATAAAAGTGACATTTTCATTGGGAAACATGCCTCTGCACACTCAGTTAGTAATATTAAAAGGACTCTTGGAATGAAATTGGGGGCTCTTCCCTTTACATATCTAGGGGTACCTATTTTCAGTGGAAGACCAAAAAAAATTTACTTCTAGCCACTGTTTGAACAAATTGATAATAGGATTGGCAATTGGAAGAATAAATGGCTTTCTTCAGGGGGGAAAACTACACTCATACAATCCTGTTTATATGCTATCCCTCAGCACATATGGTATGTCATTAAACCGAGTAAGGAGGTTATTAGGACCATTGAACAGAAACTGAGCAGATTTTTTTGGGGGTACTCTGATCTTAAACCTAAGAGAAGATGGAAAAGATGGGATGCTCTTTGTCTCCCTATTAACCAAAATGGACTAGGTTTTAGATCACTTACTACCATTATAGATACTTGCTCAGTTAAACTATGGTGGAAATATCAAATGGCTACAGCTCTGTGGACACATCTAATGGCTTCTTTGCCACCATCATCTAGAACTTCTCCTAACTGGTACCGAATTTGTTGCTTCAACGAATGGGCAGAATCTTTGGACATCAAATTGGTTAGATATAGGACCTATTATTGATCTTTGCGACTACAATCTTGTGAATATCCCTGCTGAGTGCACGGTATCTGAATTCTTTTCAGATAAAATGGCCATGATTCATAGTTTATCTCCTTTGCTGCCATCTCATGCTATTTCCCTGTTACAGGATTCAAGACTGTATTCCCATAGGAATGACAGACTCATTTGGAAACCTGGTATTACAGGTAATTTCACCTTCAAATTTGCATATAGATTGCTTTGCAATCAGACAGCCACAATTGACTCTATCCAACATTTCTGGAATCCAAGATTGCAAAAAAAGATTTCCATATTCATGTGGAAACTAACCAACTCTATCTTACCTTTTGATAATATTCTGAAAAAAATGAGATTCAATTTGCCTTCTAAATGTGGTATGTGTCATAATCATGAAGACTCCTTAGAGCATTTCTTTAACTCCTGCTCTTTTGCTCTACAAGTCTGGAAAACTGTTCATCAATTTATGGGGATAAATGATAGGTTGTTCCCTAATATCTGGGATAGAATTTCATGTTATTCTACTTATCCGGGATTGAGTTCTTTACACTCTGTCATGATTAGAACTTCATCTGTGATTACTTTTTGGAATTTATGGAAAATGAGAAATAACTACCTCTTTGACTCAGTTTTGCCAACTGAGGTGTTAGTGCTTAGAAGAATCAAGGAAGATATTTTCTACATTTTCGGTTCTAAGCCTGTTTTCATTTCTTCTGCCCTAGATCATAGTATAGCAGACCACTCTTTCCTGCCTTTGTTAAAATCTGCTCCTAAGCCAAACATTCTTAAAATAGTTTGGACTAAGCCAGGCAGTGGGTATAAATGCAATGTGGATGCTGCTTAGTGCAGTTCCTCCAATATGTGTGGACTTGGTTTGATCATTAGGGACTTCCGAGGAGGTTTCATTGCTGCATATACTATGTACACTGCAGCCTTCTCCCCCTTGGAAGCTGAAATGAAGGCAATTCACTTTGCCTTGGGTAAATCCTCAAGTTTCTCTTGTCCTATTTCCATTGAATCAGACTGTATCAATGCTGTTCGTTGTATTTCTGATCCGATGCAAGCTCCTTGGAAAATGTTTCAACTGGCTGATGAAGCTCACCAACTTCTGAGAGATATACATCTAGTCCATATTCACAGACAAGCCAATTTAGTGGCAGATTCTCTTGCTAAATCATGTTTTACTACTAAGTCCGATTCCTTCTTGGCTTCTTTTAATTGTTTATCTAATACTTGCCAAGGCTTGATTAGACTAGATCAAATGGGAACACCATCTCTCAGGATGGGATTTTGATCGGATGCTACTGATTGTGGTTTAATTGCAGGTACAACACACTGGGCCATGGCTACATCAAAGATCAGCTAGGCTACATCAGAATGGTCTGCTATACAACACACCGGGCCATGCTACTGATTGAGGTTTCATGGAGCTCTCATATACAAGATCAGCTTGGTTCTGGTTCATGGTACAAACTGATTACTTGGAGCCCTCTTGTGTACATATCATGGCCGACGAAGAACTGCATTCTTGGAAATAGTTAGGATCATCTCTTTTGGTTTAGTAGAGGATACGCTCATTCTATATGTGAAGATGATTGAACTGCCTTGTGTTTCTTTTGACTCACTAATAAGTTTGATCATCTATCACATATTTTAATGAGCTTTTGGAATCCTCTAACGTTTTAGCTTGGTTATATCTCATCCTTTTGGAAGCAACAAGCGTTGCTTCATGAGCCTAGCGCTCAACATTGTATATCTTTTGACTTAGCTACGGCTACTCTTCAGTATCTTTTAATTCTGTATATTTTATGGCTTGGGAAGGCCTAATATATATTTCCCCCGTCTCCGGATGGTTTATAAAAAAAAAAGTGTGGTAAGGGAGGTTTGGATGGGAGGTCGTCTCCGTACCTCTCAAAGTTATAATTTATAAGCCCTTTATGCTTACTAAATACAATTAAGTAGATAGTGGAAAATTGGGATCGTCCACGAAGAAGAGGGATTTTCTTAAGCGTTTAAACATATAAGGTTCATATTAGGCTAGAAGTAGATACATATAAATATATAAAATCAAGTAAATAGGGGAGGGGGGTGGTTGGTTAGTTTTCCTATGATTTCAAAACACAAACTAACTAGCAAAGTTAAATAACTATGCTAATCATCAAAAAAATTAAGAAAAAGGGGTAAAAACTAAAAAAGATAAAGCCTTGGGGCAGTTGATATCGACTTCAAAACCTCATGTAGATCATTGAACCATTCATTCAGTCAATCACATTTTTTACCTATGGGGAATGTTATCACTTCTCATTCAAAGATCAACATTCATTCCTTCTTAACAGTAATTTGTAAAGATAAACAACGACCATTTGCAAACCTCTTTGACAATCACTCTAAGCAAACCACACCATAGAGGTATTTCATCAACGAAATTTCACATGAAGGACCATAGATTTGATAACAACAATCCTTCTACCAAAGACATAGTCATTTAGCCAAACATAACATTCATTAGGCTAAACCTAGAACAAACCACATTCAAGATTCAACCTTTCATTGTATCTATAGGATAAATATGAGAACAATCCACATTAACATACTTATCAAGCAAGAATCACAACACATTATGCACGAGAAGTTCTAAGTCCATGTTCTTGGATTTTCATGCCAAAGAGCTAAGGAATTTGTCACTTTCCTAACACCCTAGCACTTTAATCATACAAACACTTCCTAATCTCAAACACCCCATGGCATAAATGAAGTAAACCATAGCATTGAGAACACATGAATGCTAAACAACGAAATCCTCAAGAACGGGTGAACCAATCTATTAATTGCTTTAACTACTTATTGTGAAGATAAATCTTCTATCCTTCTTAGATAGTAGTTTACAAGAGTGAATTCGACATCTTTTTTCAAACCTCACCAATGAATCCGTTAGTCGAAACACGAATAAATGTGTCCCACTTATAGCATTGAGCATAAAGAATCAACAAGCTTGGCAAAACTTATAAACACACCGTGTCTAAGCATTTAACCAGTTCAGGCATTTACACAAGATTAGTCAAGAATGATAGACATTCATAGACTTATCTCATTTGCTACCTAAAATAAACATGAAAATAAGTTCAACATCATCACATTCCTCTAGCAATTATCAATACATCAACATCATTTAGAAGCTCTAACTCATACTCTTGGATTCCCCATTAAAAGAGGGAAAAATTAGCTACTTTCTCCCAACCCTGACAAGCAATCATACAAGCAATTCATATACTCAAACTTCCAACAACATTAATGTCATTAACAATCCACATTCAAAGCTCAATAAATGCACAATAGAGAAAGAAATAGATAGATAGAAATGATTCTCAAGTCATTAGCAAGGAAGTCTCAATCAATTGCTCCCAAGTACAAAACTAAGCTGGATAATCAAAACCCACAACATAGAACAAAGATCTACAAAGAAAGAAGAAAATGGAATGGTGAAAAACAAGGATTTTGGAGCCCCCGAGTTGAGTTCAGGAAAATGGGGAAGAAGGGGGGCTATTTATAGTCTAACTTGGTCAAGAAAAATCAACAAAATGCAGCAGGCTCCCGCCTGGGCGGCGGAGGTTTCAGCCCAAAAAATTCAGATGGGCTACAATTCGTGTCTTCTTGTTTTTCTTCCCACGGGTGAACCGTTGATCCATTTTGGGAGTTCTTGTAGTTTATTTTATAGTGCTCGAGAAGATGAATGCAATGACACCACCTTTGTAGGCTAATTCTTCTACGATAATTTTAAGAACTTTGTCTAAACATCTGGGTGACAATTCATCCACTTCATTGCCTTCCTTTTTCGACCCTTCTATCTTCTACCATGTTTTGGCACATGGAATTCACTAAAAAAAACTCCAAAGGGATCATGACACATCTACAAATGAAGCTCACAAAATGGAATCTAGATGCTCGTAAGGACCAAAAGCCCATTAGACTAATTATAGGTTACAAAATGAAGGAATATTTAGATATAAAAACTGAAAATGGTCATCTAAACCCCTTATCATGTAAACCTACCTCAATCTAGAAATCTTATAACAAAAATATGACAAAATAGATGTTAAATGCTTTGGAAAATACATGCATTTGACGTCTCATCATTGGAGCTTTAAATATGTGAAAATAAATGAAGGTGTTGATTTAGAAGGTTATGATGATGTGTTTGATGAGATGGTGGAGGATGTTAACAGAGAGTTTCATGGGAAACCATAGGCTCTTGAAGCCTTACATCAGGACAAAAGGATGACATTGTATAATGGTTCCAAGCATTCGGTTTTGAGTACGACTTTGAAAATGATGAACTTGAAGGCCAAATTTGGGTGGACGGATAAAGGGATGATAGAGATGCTATAATTAATTAGGGATTGCTTCCTGAGGGTAATCTTATGCATAATAGATCGTATGCAGCGAAAAGGATTCTCTGCCTAATGGGCTTGGAATTGAAAAACATTACGCATGCCATAATTATTGTTGTTGTATATGGGACAGCTTGATGAGTTACTAGAAAGATGTCAAGTGTGTGGTGCTTTTGCTGATGATCTCTGGGCCGAAGAAACCCTCTAATGATATAGATGTTTACCTTTCTCTTCCTGTTGATGAATTGTTGAGTTTGTTCAAGGAAGGTGTCTGCATGTACAATGGTAGTGTTGATGATACTTTTACATTGAAGGCATTATTGTTTTGCACCATAAATAATTTCCCTGCATATGGAATTTGTTTGGATACTCGGTGAAAGGGCACTATGCATGCCCTGTTTGTGAGAAGGAAACATGTTTTTTTCTCAATTGAAACATGGATGTAAAACTGTTTATCAAGGGCATCGGCAGTTTATTTCTGAGGGTAACCCGTGGCAATTGTGAGACAGTGGTTCAACGGAGAAATGGAAGAAAGAGGAACTCTAATTCCACTATCATGTGCCGATTTATTTGAAAGAGTTCGAAAATTTCCTAACGATTTTGGGAAGGGGGAGAGGAAATTGGCACTTGAAGAAAGTTGGAAGAAATGTTCAATAATTTTGGGAATGGTGCTTGTTCATCCAACATTAGTTCTTGTGTTTCTTTAACAGAGTTGAAGTTGATTGTTATAAAATCCTATGATTACAACAACATGATGCAAAAATTGAATGCGAGTGCATTAAGGTTGCCACTGCCACCTCATGTAAGATTGTGCATTACAAGTATTTCTTTGTTCTTCAATAGTATTTGTGCTAAAAGAATTAGTGTTACCAAACTTAACCATTTGCAAATAATGATTGTGGATGTTTTGTGATGTATAGAGATGTATTTTCCTCCCACATTTTTTTACATAACATTCCATTCAATTGTACCTTTGGTGGAAGAGATTAAGCTATGTGGTCCTGTATTCTTAAGATAGATGTACTTGTTTGAGCGTTATATGAATATTTTTAAGTATTTTGAGAATAACAGGTACAAGCAACATGTAAAGACTGTGCAACGTTATGTGGCGGAGGAGGTAATTTAGTTTTTACTGATTATTAGAAGGAGGCTAATTATGTGGGTGTTCCAAGATATAGGAATGAGGGAAGGCAAGATGGCCAAGAGGTAAGACAAGGTAAGTTATTAAGCTCGACTGTAGAAGATTTAAATGTTGTGCATCTTTATGTTCTTCAGAGCTATGAGGATGTTTTCCCTTCCATTGAGATCCACATGGATGAAATAAGAATAGCAAGTCCAACTTTCAACAAAGCGCAAGTCCTACGTAGTCACACTTCAACATTTGCAACTTGGCTATGAAATCACGTGGAGGTCAGGAGTCATCCTTAAAGAGTTAAGTGGTTATCCCGTAGACCCTTAGGTACAGTGCTTTCTTATGATGTGTACGACATCAACGGTTTTACTTTCACCATTAAATTGGTGGATGACAAGGGTGTGTCATATAATAGTGATGTTACCCTCGTGTCAGAGGCATTACATGTTGGAGATGTTAGCGATAGCAATCCCATGTATGCCAACACTTGTTATTTTGGGACATTTTTTAAAATCTGGGAGCTTGATTATGTGACTCTACGATACCTCATTTTTAAATGTCAATGGGTAAATGGACATGGTGGTCAAATAACTGAGCTAATGGGATTCACGCTAGTAGATAGAAGTCATATCGGTTGGAGAGACGATCCTTTCATACTAGACACACAAACACATCACATTTTCTATGTCAAAGATATCGTAGACCCTAGATTGGAGATTGTTTTTTAAGGTTAGAGAGTGTTCCTTGAGGAATTTAAACATGAATATTTGATTAGTTTTGGTCAATATGGTGTGATGGGGAGCACCAATGATGACATTGTGCTAGAATAGGATGACTCCACATTGTTTAAATATTTAGGCTGCATGGATCATGAGGAAGGAATTTGGGTTGATAGTCACGGTAAGATCAAGAAGAAGAGAAGTGGAAAGAAAAAAAAGAAAATAAGGGGAAAAAGGAAGGTATAACAGGGTTATTGTGCTGGCTATTTTTGAATTTTGACATTAGACTTCCGAGCTCGGAAACACATAGGATATATTAGTATGTTCATATATTTTGTCCTTTTTAAATGAGTATTAATCTATTTACAACCTTATCACACCAACATGTGTTGAAAATGAACCAATCTACTTATAAGTAGTGTCATTTTTTTAGAATTAGACCTTCATGTAGTTAGAATATATATATATATATACTTAGTTTAAGAAAATATAAAATCTTCATACACACAAATTAAACATCCAATCGAATAAGTGATTGAATAATATCCTAACATTCCCTTAACATCATGTAGGCAAGATAACAATCTCACACAGAAGATGCTCTCGATGATCGGGATCTTGGGGTGGATGCAATGTAATGCTTGAAGGCAGGTTGCCGACTCTCTAACTTCAAAACACACTCCTTCAGTTGGAAAAGTGTTCTCCGCATCCACTTGTAGAAAATTTTTAACCCTCTGGTGAATATCGGGTCTGATTCCTCAATACCACAAAATCAGAACAATTAAGCTTAAATACACTTTAATAATTTACTATTTTTAAAAAAATTATAGTCTTAGTAACTTCTTCAACCCGCTGCTTCTTGTTGTGGTCAGTCGCATCACAAATCTTGTGAAACCATTTGTGTTCAAATAGGACCCACTATTTCTTCTCAAAATACTGCTTGTGAAGCCACTTAACCAGCCTCTCCTCCCTATGGAATGCAATCCCGGGGAAGCTCTTCAAGATCAAGGTAATCAAATTTCTGTAGGGGGGACTTTTGATTACCTTCTTTGAAGACGCAACCCACATTATATGTTTAAATATTGACATCCTAGGGTTGATTCTCCTACCCTCAATAATATAATAGAACATCTAAGACTGGCATATGTGGGCACCGTGATGTGTCCGATTGTGGGCACTATGGTTCTACCCATCATCTCATAGACAATTTGTTTATCTATAGTGAGATGACTAAGGTTAAAAGACTCCAACCTACCAAGATCATGCGCATTTATTTGGAAATACCTAATGGTACACTCAAATTGAATTGAAATATTTTGACCTAGGGTTCGACAGATTTAGATATTTCAGCTGAAATGCCCCCCATCTTTTTTAAACCTTAAGATAGTTTCGAGTGTGAAACTCGTTCGTGTTTTTGTTTCAAGCCCAAAACATTGTTCTGAACTTGTAATATGCTCTTTGGCCTATTACAAACCCAGAACTATTATTAAGGGCCAATGATATTGAGAAGCATTAAATTTAATTCAAACACACATTAATAGCCATAATAGGGCGCGAGTTCCCACTTTTTTCCTCTCAAAAACCCTTTCTTCCCCTCCCCTTCTTCTATCCCTCTCAATCCATCCAACATTTCCCGATTTTGTGTTCCAAATCATGGTAAACCTTAGCTTCTACACTCTAACATTTCAATCTTGTGAAATTCTCTAAGAATTTTGGAGAGTTGTGGGTTAGGGTTAGTCACTACAACAAAAAACACCTATTACCTCAGTTTCTCAGGCCTTTTTACCTTGGTTGTTTCCCCCAGAAAACCGAAGTAAATGTGGGTGTAGTGAAAAATATACCTTTTTCCTCTATTCAAAACCAAGGTAAAAGGAATTTTTAACCTCGATTTTGGACTGACGTTGGTATGTTCTGCGATCGACCTTTCACCAATGAAGAAGGACAACTGTAGTACCCTGTAGTTGTGACATAATTTACATCGATGTCGGTGTCCATAAGAAGTGAAGTTGATAACAGCAAGAAGGCAGTCGATGGCACTGGAACAACTACAACATCAATGAGATTAACGATGCAGATAACTATAACAATGTCACTCATGATTGTAATAAAGATCACATGATCCAGTGCACCCTCATTGTGTTCATGCTAACGTGGAAGGCTAACCAATACAACGTTGTTTTGAATATGCGACATCACAAAAAAATATGAAGCTGTTATATGCGACGTTGGTTTCGTGTTGTTGCTATATCAGTGTATGCAATGTCACATGGATGTCGTATATGTACTACTTTGTGCAATGTCGCAGCATGAATCATAGAGAAATTGATTGTTGTACAATGATATAGTAATTACTTTCTGATGAAATAAAAAACACCCTTGAACATAAATTACCAAACAATGTCAGATTATATTCAAATACATATGGTTGATGTAAAAATGAAAGATTGATTGTATTTAACATCCATTTCCTACGTCGCATGACATCTATTATAAGAGTCCATCGTAATTCTCTTGTTCTATTAAAAAAAATATACATGAAACAAAATTTATGTTAGAATTCGGAAGTCCTAAAATGATGTACACATAATATTGTCAAGTGCGGGTGACAATAATCGAATCATGGAAAAAGTACCTTTACTGGCAGAAAGTGATGTAACTTGGTTGCTAAAGCACTGTCGATTAAACCGTTGGACGTAAGACATCGGACATTCAAGACGGTGATGTCAATTCTGTACAGTACAACATCACAGAACATTTGGCTCTATATCATATAGGGCGATGAATAGAGTATGATGTCGCACATTCAACCTGTGTTTATATAAAAATTTGATTATTATCCACAATCAGCAATAATTTATGATTTTTTCCACAATGCCTATAAACAAGACATTATTTTGGAAAGACAAATATTGTAACGTATATAACATGTAACATAATCATCATACTCCATTAATATATTCAATAAATGGTCAATGTGGAAAAAAACATATACAATTGAGGAGATGTCAAAACGAACTACCTCAATTTATTTAAACCCGGAGATACTTCATCCTAGAATAATTGTTCATATTTGATAGAAGAAATTGGATTGGGTTCTTTAGTGTTTGTAATGGTGTGCATGGAAATGATGGTGTGGAGTTGTGTTCAGAGCATACGTGTTGAAGATGAGAAATGATTGTGTTGGTGCTGGATATTATTATAATGAGATAGGTCTGGGGGGAAATTTTGGTTCAAAATTTTAGTTCCCACTAGAAATATTCAATCGGAGCAAAATTGCATTGATATCGACCACAGATTTGCTTCATGCAACTAGCATTTGCTAAATCGGACGAGTGGGGCCAGAGTATAATTTTTTTATAATTGTCATAAATGTAATCATCTACAATATACTCTACACAATAAACTAGTGCTTCTTAAAATTTGATGGACAAAATTTTATTAGCTTTTAATTTCATAAAAATCCTATAATATTAAATTTCATGTGATTCTATGTGGTGGAAATGATCTTTCTCATAACGTTTATTGTAAGGGCATTAATAGAATACTCCAAAAAGATGGACGATTATCCTGGTTCAGTGACGAGACCTTTTCCATCTCCCAATCAAACTCATGATCACCATTAGTCATGACATAGAAACTGGCATGATCCCACAGAGAATTCCACAGGTTCATCCTGAATGAACCCTTTATACTTATAAGCAATCATCTACAATTCACTCTACACGATGTACTAGCACTTTTTAAAATTTGATGGACAGAATTTTATTAGCTATTAATTTCATAAAAAATCGAGAATATTAAATTTCATGTGATTCTATATGGTGGAAATGATCTTTCTCATAACGCTTATAGTAAGGCTATTACTGAAATACTCCAAAAAAGATGGACGATTACCCCAGTCCGAGGATGGGACCCTTGCCATCCCCCAGTGAAACACATGATCACCGTTAGTCATGACAAAGAAACTGGCATGATCCCACAGATAATTCCACAAGTTCATCCTGAATGAACCCTGTATACTTAGAAGTAACCATCTACAATTTACTCTACAAGATATACTAGCGCTTTTTAATATTTGATGGACGTAATTTTATTAGCTTTTAATTTCATAAAAAGCCTAGAATATTAATTTAATGTGATTCTATGTGGTGGAAAATATCTTTCTCATAACGCTTATAGTAAGGGTATTAATACTCCAAAAATATGGATGATTACCCCAGTTCGAGGATGGGACCCTTGCAATCCCCCAATGAAACACATAATCGTCGTTAGTCATGACAAAGAAACTGGCATGATCCCACAGAGAATTCCACAGGTTCATCCTGAAAGAACCTTTTCTATTTATAAGTAATCATATATAATTTACTCTACACGATGTACTAGCACTTTTTAAAATTTTATGGACGGAGTTTTATTAGCTTTTGGTTTCATAAAAAACCTAGAATATTAAATTTCATGTGGTTCTACATGGTGGAAATGATCTTTCTCACAACGCTTATAGTTCTTTCCCGCGAACATTAGGGGGCTGGCTAAGACTTCATATAACTATGTATTTAAAACTAATTTTCTTGTATTTAGATGAATTTGAATTGGGACATATTTTATATTAGATGTCTTAAAATTTCTTTGTTTCTTGTTATTTTAATGTTATTCAATGTTAAATATTTAACATAAATTTTATTTATAAATTGGAATTATTGACTGGCTAGGTGGTAGGCTATAATAATTGTTAGGCCCATATACATGCAACATCGGCCTCATGTCGATATATTTTTGTATATATCGATATACGTACGACAATCGCACCTCAAGAAGCGGACTTCAGAATCTGGTTAAAACAATGTCGTTCCAAAATAGGTATAAATATGGTAACCCTAACAGAGAGTTCAAGCTTTTCTTCACAAGTTTCCTGCAAATTCCAATGGTCTCCACCATTCATCCTTCTCTCGTGTATTGAAAAAAAGGTATGGTTTTTATAATCTGCTAACACATAAGTTTTGTAATTGTTACTTCAAAATGTAAGATATGTGGTCTGTGAATTTATTTTCTTTACCCTGCTCTCTAGCTATGTGTTTACATTGCTTTTGTTTTTGTATTTATCTTTTAAAATGTTATTTGTATTAGGGTGTGAATGTGTTAGTTGTTTTAATTTTTGAGGTTTCTATGGTTTGGGGTGCCAGAATATGGTTTTAGGATGTTGGAATATAAATTGGAGTGCTAGAATATGGTGTAAGGGTGGTGAAGTTTTTGTTGTTGTCGTTATCTGCTTTTATGGGACATCGCTAAACAGTTGATCTTGCTTATTTTGTAACGATCCTTATGCAACGTAGCAATCATGCTTTCTGTAGATGGCCCAAACAATGCAAACTCCCACATTCATCGGTTATACCGATGCTTTCGCGATGTCGCCTTGAGTTGGTCAACAAAACAGATTTTATGTCTTTATTTTCCATTGTTTGACTATCATAACATTTAACATCCCCGACAATATGAATTACAACAATCATGTCTAACAATGCTGGTTCAAGCCATAAACCGATTGAGGTGGGCAATTCGTTGTTATGTTTTCAATATTCCTTCTATTTAATTACTAAGAATCTAATTGAATTTTTAATAATTTCATTGACCAATATAGATCAGTACTGATTTGAATGATGATAGTTAGCGTTGCACATTCTCAGGCCGATGTCTGTATTTTGTACATACTCTGACCCAGATGAACTTCAAGTCAATTCCAATTAAGGTAATTCATCCATGTTTCAAACAAAATGAATTTTCAATTAACTTTTTCTATAGATTACTTTCATAAGTACTAACAAAAAAAATTTTCTTATAATTCAGTACATCCTTGAAGAAATTACTGAGTACCTAACGCTGTACTAGTTGGATACTTAATTAGGTGCAGAGGAAAGGAGAATAAAGTGTACTACTCAGGGAACAGGAAGCTCAAGACCCTGACCCCGAAGGGGTTTGGGCAGTTTCTTGACGCAGAGGAACTTGAGGTTGGGGATACACTATACTTCGAGCTCATAAATGGTGATGGGTCTGTAGTTTTCCGTGTTGTCATTCTTTCCCGTGGACATTACAGGGTTGGCTAAGACTTCATATAACTATGTATTTAAAACTAATTTTCTTGTATTTGGATGAATTTGAATTAGGACGTATTTTATATTAGATGTCTTAAAATTTCTTTTTTTGTTGTCATTTTAATGTTATTCAATGTTAAATATTTAACATAAATTTTATTTATAAATTGGAATTATTGACCGGTTGGGTGGTAGGCTGCAATAATTGTTAGGCCCATATACATGCAACATCGGCCTCATGTCGATATATTTTTGTATATATCGATATACGTGCGACAATCGCACCTCAAGAAGCGGACTTCAGAATTTGGTTAAAACAATGTCGTTCCAAAATAGGTATAAATATGGTAACCCTAACAGAGAGTTCAAGCTTTTCTTCACAAGTTTCCTGCAAATTCCAATGGTCTCCACCATTCATCCTTCTCTCGTGTATTGAAAAAAAGGTATGGTTTTTCTAATCTGCTAACACATAAGTTTTGTAATTGTTACTTCAAAATGTAAGATATGTGGTCTATGAATTTATTTTCTTTACCCTGCTCTCTAGCTATGTGTTTACATTGCTCTTGTTTTTGTATTTATCTTTTAAAATGTTATTTGTATTAGGGTGTGAATGTGTTAATTGTTTTAATTTTTGAGGTTTCTATGGTTTGGGGTGCTAGAATATGGTTTTATGATGTTGGAATATGAATTGGAGTGCTACAATATGGTGTAAGGGTGGTGAAGTTTTTGTTGTCGTTGTTATCTGCTTTTATGGGACATCGCTAAACAGTTGGTCTTGCTTATGTTGTACCGATCCTTATGTGACGTAGAAATCATGCTTTCTGTAGATGGTCAAATCAATGCAAACTCCCACATTCATCGGTTATACCGATGCTTTCGCGATGTCGCCTTGTGTTGGTCAACAAAACAGATTTTGTCTTTATTTTCCATTGTTTGACTATCGTAACATTTAACATCCCCGACAATATGAATTACAACAATCATGTCTAACAATGCTGGTTCAAGCCATAAACCGATTAAGGTGGGCAATTCTTTATTTTGATTTCAATATTCCTTCTATTTAATTACTAAGAATCTAATTGAATTTTTAATAATTTCATTGACCAATATAGATAAGTACTGATTTGGATGATGATAGTTAGCGTTGCACATTCTCAGGCCGATGTCTGTATTTTGTACATACTCTGACCCAGATGAACTTCAAGTCAATTCCGATTAAGGTAATTCATCCATGTTTCAAACAAAATGAATTTTTAATTAATTTTTTATATAGATTACTTTCATAAGTACTAACAAAAAACATTTCTTATAATTCAGTGCATCCTTCAAGAAATTGCTGAGTATCTAACGCTGTACAAGTTGGATGCTTGATTAGGTGCAGAGGATGGGAGAACAGAGTGCACTGCTCAGGGAACAGGAAGCTCAAGACCCTGACCCCGAAGGGGTTTGGGCAGTTTCTTGACGCAGAAGAACTTGAGGTTGGGGATACACTATACTTTGAGCTCATAAATGGTGATGGGCCTGTAGTTTTCCGTGTTGTCATTCTTTCCCGCGGACATTACAGGGTTTGCTAAGACTTCATATAACTATGTATTTAAAACTAATTTTCTTGTATTTGGATGAATTTGAATTGGGACGTATTTTATATTAGATGTCTTAAAATTTCTTTGTTTGTTGTTATTTTAATGTTATTCAATGTTAAATATTTAACATAAATTTTATTTATAAATTGGAATTATTGACTGGCTGGGTGGTAGGCTGTAATAATTGTTAGGCCCATATACATGCAACATCGGCCTCATGTCGATATATTTTTGTATATATCGATATACGTGCGACAATCGCACCTCAAGAAGCGGACTTCAGAATCTGGTTAAAACAATGTCGTTCCAAAATATGTATAAATATGGTAACCCTAACAGAGAGTTCAAGTTTTTCTTCACAAGTTTCCTGCAAATTCCAATGGTCTCCACCATTCATCCTTCTCTTGTGTATTGAAAAAAAGGTATGGTTTTTCTAATCTCCTAACACATAAGTTTTATAATTGTTACTTCACAATGTAAGATATGTGGTCTATGAATTTATTTCCTTTACCCTGCTCTCTAGCTTTGGTTTTGAATTTATGAGAGTGTGAACGTTCCTTGACTTTGAGCGTTGGAACTTTGTTTGGTATGTCTCCAAAGGGTTTTTTTTATTTCATGTTCATGAAGCATCATTTTTTCTCGGTTTGATGTGTTTCTTCCCATAGAAACCTGTCATATTTGCGACATCGGTAGTCTATCTAACATAGTTCGGTTCGTCCGATACATGTGCGACCTCACTTTTTTTATTTCTAATTTATAATTCTTCAATTTCTGACGTCAAATGTATCTTGGTATTACATTATGTTTGTTTGAATTGTTACCAACACTGCATTATGGCCACTAAGTTTACTTTGGATTTCCCCACGAGATATCTATATTGTGTCGGTTTACTGTTCAGTGTATCCGACACAAAACCAAGATCGCATTTACATATTGACCAAATCAATTCTTTATACTGAGATGCACCTGCGATGCTTATTGTGATGTCGCACATGGCATTCCACATTGTGGTTCATCCTTCACATTTTCACTTCTAATGCAGGAATAATGGTTGGCAAATAATCGTCTGATCAGCCCTTTATCAGGCATTTCACCTATTTACACACACACATATATATATATATATGCCCAAATAGAACTCCACACTTTGTAATAACTAATACATTCTAGTTTTTGTACAGTTCACCGCAAAACGGAGGCACCCTGAGCCTTTTTTCTTCGACTTTGAACATCATTCGATGGCTATTGATAGCCCACATTTCGACTGCACTTTGAAGCAGCCAAACTTTGGGAAAATACCATTTTTGGTAATGCTTTTTAAATAAATTTTATTTGTTGACAGTTGCATATGTATATAAATATATATACATACATATATATATATATGTATATGTATATATATTTCTAATCAACATTTTCTAGGGTGACTTAGTACATCTCATAGGAGAATACACCAATAATGCAAACTGAGAAGACCCCCGTAGTGCTGAGGTGCTACGGGACAGAGTGACATATGAACTTCTAGGGGGTGGAAGGGTCAAGGCCCTTTCCCCAAAGGGTTTTGGCGAGTTCCTTAGGGGAAACAACCTATGCATTGGGACACCTTATTCTTCAAGGTGATACAAGCTAGGGGGTTAATCATCTTCAAGGTCATCATTTCCAAGCTCATTGAGTTCATTGTAATTTCCTTTATGTTGGAACTAAGATGATTTTTATTTGAATTAAATTATGTACTATATAATTGTAAGGATATTTTCACGACTACTATTATTCTAGTTATTTTTCTCTCTTGTTTGAACATTGAACAAATGGGGAAATGGTTGTGTTTAAATTAAGCCTGGATCTGTAGGTCATTGTAGCACAATGATTGCTAGACACTGTTGTGCCTAACTAACCTTAATTTTATATTCCCCCAAATTAACCATGATGACGGCATATCAGGAGGAGAGAGACGCCAAAGACAATGGGGAAAAGCGCAGCGCCTCCATTTTATTGTATTTTATTTTCTTTAGTCCCTAGTAATTTGTTTACTTTAACTTGTCTGTTACATTTATGCTACTTTGCAAATCGTTTGCAATACCTATCAACATCAACAACGTATCTAGCGAAGTCGGGCAAGCTTTTCAAAGAACATAGGCAACGTCACGTGTTATTCGGTAACATTATTTACTTCATTTTTTAACCTATTGCTTCGGTTCAAATAATAACCGATGAAAAATCCAATTATCTACATTGGTTTTTTTATAACCAGGGTAAATAATATCTTTTGCTTCGGAAAAAAAGAGAGGTAAAAGAATTTTTTACCTCGGTTATTTGGTGTTAACAAAAAAACTGTAGTAAAAGGGGCGTACTAATAGGTCATGTTTCTTGTAGTGAGTGCTTATGAACATTTCAAGTTAAAATCCATTTCATGAAATCAAAAGGTAACCTTCAATCTCATATTATTTCATTATTTTTTTTCTAGGATCTCATGTTTTATTTTCATAAAATTTTGAGTGAAGGTCACAGTGCATTAATTGGTAAAAATGAATTATTTATTAATATTGTGTTGTGTTGGGGTTTATAAAGTAAATATTGTATTGTGCTAGGGTTTACAAACATTGTATTGATTTTATACATTTTATTAGGTAGTAAATCATCATGAAAAAGGACTCGAGATGAAGTCCCACCTACAAAAGAAGGAAATGATGATCTGATTGAATATGTGGATGATGAAGGGGAGGGGCTGGATGAGGTAGGAATATAAAAAATTCACTGTAGGACATTAGAACGGAGAATTACTACGAAAGAGTTGACTTTGTTAGTTGTTAACCAGTTGCTTAAATGTTTGACGAAGGAACATGCTAAGTGGTCTAGTTTGTTGGGGGATGTTGGTAGAACTGGGGTAGACAAAAAGTACGATAATTAGCACGAGGTCCGAAATGAGTACAAAGACATCCTTTGGATTGAGTACAATGTACCACTATTGATGTTACGATCAACAAAAACTTCCATTACTTGTATTTTAATATTATATGTTAAGTTTTGATGTGATGGGCCAATTAATTATAATTAGAGATCCTTCGAGATCGATGCCCCCAACAGATTTGAGAAAATGGCTATGAGCATGTCATCAAAGAGTTGGAGGGAGCAACAAGGATTACATATTCTCTCATAGGAAAGGAAAACATCCATGGTTAACCTATATAAATATTTAACAGGAAAGTTGGAACATACACAAGAGAATAGCCTTGGAGAATAAGTAAACATTAGTCCACTTGTATATAAGTTTGTATGTATTTAGATTACCTTGTCTTTGGTAGTCACTTCTCTATAAAATTCAAACCTAGGGGACGAGGGAAGAAAAGAGACAAAATGCCAAGAAGTAAGTAATATCCTCATCGGAAGATTAGTGGGGCCTATGGTTTGGCGGCCCTCGAATTAATAGAAGAACATTTGGAAAAGGATGTCCAACTTGCAATTAAAAGGGGGTGACCAAAGAGGAGGCAAGATCATTGGTCATGCCTATCAATGTGGAAAACATCAAGAGGTGTTGTCTATTTTTAAGGTGCTGTCAAAAAAATTATGGTAGGTTTGATAAACCTTCAAAAAATCAACTTGTGAAATGAATGGTAAGCCTCAGTTGATTATTTATTTTTCCAACTTCTATTGCTTTATCATTTTATAACTATAAATGTTTTTATTACCTCACGTTGTAAGCTAAACTAAAACAATATCAAACAGAAGGGAACTTTGTTCCGGCGAGTAAAATTGACATGCTTACCGAAGATACGAGTAAATTAGATCACCCAGGATGTGCAAGGCTAGTAGGTGCCTTCTTATCACAAAAATATGCATTTGGATTTGTGTGGTCTAACAGTAGGGCAAAACCATCATGGGTCTACATCTTGCAAAAAGAAGCTATTATTCAAGACAAGCGCATAGAGGAACAAGACGTTTTATGAATGAGGATGTTAATCCAACACACCAGTCTTCCTATCCCCAAGAATTTGGACGATATGATGCCAAATTGGACTCCACCATCTAGAGGTTCACGCCACCTCACTGGGCGAAGTTGAGGTTAACCACGAGAAAAAGTTTCTAACACCAATGGAGGAAGACAAAAATATCGACAAGCCCATCATGTCAACACCCAAAAAGGTACATTTGTTTGCATATGCAATCATTACAAAATATAATATGCATATAATTTAACATTTAATTTTAAATACTACACATTCATCAACTGCGTGTGAGCTCTATATTGATCAAGGCGAAAAAGGTATGCCACTCCATGTTGCCAATGGAATTTTGTACGCGGCAATGGAACATCACCCCACTATAACAATTGTGGATGGTATTTGTCGCGTTTCACTGAAAACACCGGTGGTGTTCACCGCCCCCATTGAAAATTCCATATGTCAATTATTAAAAGATGCTTCCCTCGTGAGGGATGTTTCTTCTTTGGCTTCGTTTCCTAATTTACGCCGACTCGACAATGGATCGTCATTTGAAGGATACGCTTGGTGAGCATCGTTTTACTCACTAAATAATTTGCAAAATCTGGAAAAATATAATTAGTATACTGGTTAGCAAAGTCCATCCCATGAGGAGTAAAGAAATAATTATACTTTTACTAATTACAAAACCTTTTTCCGGTGTAGCCACCGCATCTTAATTTCAAGAATTTTCCTAACAACTAATAATGAAAAATAATTAATCTGAAAATGAAAATAAAATATATAAGACTATTATTGGCTAAGAATAACTCATATAGTTAACATTGATCATAGGCGTAATGATGAATTAATCCTTACGTATCTATCATTTATGAGAAAGTAGGTACACTTAACTTCCCCAATTCTTTCTTACCTTGTTGACAATTGACCAATTGTAACGAACCAATAGTTTCCATTACCAAAATGTCCTTGGAAAGTATTTTCTGAACTGGATACACATTTCGATAGCATTAAAAATAAAATAACTTGATATAGCACTTACCAAAGTAAAAGTAAATAGCAATGCACTCTTAATTTCTTTTGCATCATGTCCATCAGTATGTCCTGCCTATCATTCACAGATTTCCCTTGACCACCTTGTAGGGGTTGAGGCTAAACTGGGGCTTCTTGTTGCATTGGTTTAACATAAGGTTACTGGTGATGTTGAGGCTGCTGAAGTTGGATACCTTGGTCTCTACAACAACAGTTTGGGTGATCCCTCTATCTTGGATTGAAGGTGTAGGGGTGCGTATCACCTTTTTGCTGCATCTCATTGCAGTTACCAATTGCATTTTCTTAGACAGGTATCTCTCTCATGGTTAAAAATGCATTAAGACGGTCGTATAGTTGACTGCTCCACACGTGTTGCGAGGCCCTTCTGGTACAGCCGCAACCTTCTCAACGACCTTAGATAGAATCTTCTCCATTCTTCCCATCCTCTCCATGAATTTTTTTTTTGTTCAGGAGTGAAGGTTTATGCCATTTTCTTCAAGATTTGGACATCCTACTGATCATACTCCTTGGAATCCGCCAACCTTTTCATGGTCTCTATAGGCTCATTCACTCGAAGGTGAAAAATTCCACCACTACCGGAAGAATTTAGTAAGTTCTTGTTGGTGGATGCCATCCCTTGATAGAAACACTGGAGCAATTGGTCTTCCGTCATTAGGCGATTGGGGTAACTATCAACCCATTTTCTGAACCTTAGCCAATACCACTCAATTGTTCATCATACTCCTTATTGATACTTGTGATTTCCTTCTTCAAGGTATCTGTCCTTGTGGTTGGAAAATAATATTCCAAAGATAATTTCATCAATTCAGACCACATGGAAATAGAGTGGGGTGGCAGGCTTGAAAATCATTGATTTGTTGCCCCTGTCAAACTGAAGGGAAATGCCACCAACTTAAATTGATCTTCAGTCACGGTGGTTGGCCTTATCAGCACCTTAGAAATCTTCACAAATTCGCTCAAAATATTGTAGGGGCCCTTGGTGCTTATCCCGTGAAACTTCAGAAGTACATTCATGAATGCCAGGTTGATCACAATTGGATTGTCAATCTCTAGTAGCTAAATGGGAGTGGGGGGATCATCCTCACTATGACCAGTAAGTTACCACATGTATGGATATTTTGGGTTCTTTACAGGATTTGCATTTCCTTCAGCCCTATCCTCGGTATAGGTTCCTGAATCAGAGGTGGTTGCTGAAATCGTAATGGATCCGACTTGTCCAAACTCAAGGGTCGCGGAAGAAGCTAATTTCTGCTGTTTTGTTCTCTTTCTATTCTGCTTGGCTATTTTTTCTACTTCCGGGTGAGCTCATAAACCAAGATTTAGCACACGGATTAGTAGGTAAAATTATAAAATAAATATTGACTTACTGCTCCCCGACAATGGCGCCAATTATGTGAGCGTCGTTTTACTCACAGAATAATCTGCAACCTCGGAAAAAATCTAATTAGTATACCGGTAAGAAGAGTAAATCCCTTAACTAGCAAGAAATAATTTTAATTTTACCAACTAATTTCAAAACCTTTTTTGGTGTACCCCCTCGCCTTAATTTCAAGAATTTTCCTAACTAAGATTGCAAAATAATTAATCTAAAATGAGAAGAAAAAATATGTAAGACTAGAATCGGCTAAGAATAACTCATATTAGTTAAAATCGATCATAGGCGCAATGATGAATTAATCCTTACATATCTATCGGTTATAGGAAAGTAGGTACGCTTAACCTTCCCAATTCTTTCTTATTTTGTAGACAATTGACCAATTATAATTAACCAATTGTTTCCCTTACCAAAATGCCCCCAGAAAGTATTCGCTAAACCAGATACACATTTCGATAGCATTAAGATATAAAAGAAATTGATATAGTATTTACCAAAGTAAAAGCATATAGCAATGCACATTTAATTGGTTCCCATCTTGCTATTACAGTCACATCACAAGAATGAGCTACATACTAACTATTTTCAACGATTACGTAATGGTGGAATTTGCTAGCATTATCCCAACAATATCCAAGTTGATCATTATTAAATATGCTAAGAATAAATTAAACCAAGAACAATCAAGAACACGTAAGAATCAATTATAAAACAATTAGTCCTCATGATTCATAAACTAACGGTTGTTATTCTATGTCGATAAATAATCTATCTACTCATAACACGCATGAATAATTCGCAATAGAAATAATTTGAAATCATGATGTTGAATTAAACTAAGCAAAGAAATTACTCCTAGAAAATGGGTTCTATTTGGGTAAATTGAAGCCTCCCCAGCGGACCAAAACCTGGAAAAAATTAGAAAAATATGTCTGCAAAAATCTGAACTAATTGTAGACAAAAAAGTGCATCCATAAAGGTCTACACTAATGCCTCTTATATACGGAAGAGGTTCAACCCAAAATATCATCCAAATCTAATTCAAATTCAAATTCTATGTTTATCCTTATCTAAAGGATAGATAAGAATCAAAATCCAATTCAATCCCGAAAAAATCTCCAACAAATCTGATCCATATCTTTATTCAAATCTGATTTCTTTTCCATCCAAATCATATTTTAATTTTATTTCCATGCTCTCCACAGGGTTGCACCATTTTTGCACATATCCACTCTTCTTTTCGGCCCAATTCTGTCATTTCCTCCTCAATTTCCTAAAATAACTCTTAAGCCCTCAAACCTGTAATTTGTGACAAATAAAATACCTAAAGTTCAAATTAATCCCATAAAATCACAACAAACTCCAAAAAAAAAATAATTTAATTTATATGCATCAGTGCCCCTAAAGACACCTAAACCAGTTGGTTAGAGTTCCGGTCACTAGCGCGTAAGTAAATAAGAACTCAACACAATTTGTTAGGGTGTTGTTTGATTGGTTTGCCACACACCTGCTTAACTCAACATACATATTTTCCGGAAATGAGTGTGTTCTTGGTGTGAAGCGAGGTATCATCACCTCATGGATTGACTTTGAAAACCTTTGAAGGTGTTAGCAAGTGAACCAAGCCCTAATGTCCCTCTACCTATTGTGAGTAAATTCTTTAATTATTGGAATACATATTTTAGGTAGTAATAAATATTTTATACAATTAATGTTCTCAAAATTGCTTTGAAGGAACATGTATTACATTGCGAGTCAAAAGGACAAGGGTTGGGTTGGATATTTGTGCTCCGTGATAACTCAAGAAAGTGGTTGCACATTTCAAAAAAAGATCAATTACATCCACAATACTCTATACCGGAAAGATAAAAAATTACTCATCGCGCCATATATTGAGTGGTGATGGTTAGATCTTATTTAAATTACCGTACATATTTTAGTCAATTGTTGTTATAATTTTTTTTCGTGCAGGGACCATTGGAGATTAATTTTTATTTCCCCAGAGAAGAAGCATTTTTTTGGATGGATCTATTTCATTTCCAACCTTTGGACACGTTTTTGAACATTTTGGGTGCCTTAATGAATGACCCGGTCGACTCAAGTAACACGACTTTAGACAGAGTCGAAATCAAGGTGTCGTTTATTGACACGTTCACCTTTACTTGTAATCATTATTTTTATGATTTATGACAACTTACATATGGCCACTGATTAGTACAAAAAATAACCACTAACTTGGGAGTGCGGGCTTTACGTAATGATATACGCGACCTAGTCCATTCAACAAGTCTGAGTGGATTACTTACAAATCAACAAAGTAAGTTTTGAGTCCAATTTTTTGTCATTTATTTAATCTCACATATTTTTCAAGTCAAAAACAAGCCGTATTCACATGATGATATCAACATCACAAGGAATTGCTTGGCTAAGTATTCAGTGAACGCCCGATCGACATCTATTGGAAATTCAACTGTGATTTAGAATCATGAGGAATAGAATTTTAAAGTGTATATATGGATGATGCATAATGTGTGGAATACAATTTGCGAGATCTCTATTCCAATATATAGATTGTTTCTTTGTTTTAGTAGTATATGGATTTTTGTTAGGTAGCTAGAATTATGATTTCATTTGTTTTGAGAAATAGAATTGGATAGATATATATTCCTATCTGTAGAATGGTATTTCGTTAGTGTATTCTACAGATCTTTGTATGAGTTGAAGTCATTACATGAGGCTTTTATTTTAGCCAGCTTTATATATTGCTATTTTCTGTATTTACATCTTTCCTCGAGTGAGTTCTGACTGCGGAACTACTGTCGCAGCTTCATGTTCGCGGGGTTCTTGAAGAGCCGATCCTATAGTTCTGGACACGGAACTTCAGATCTGAAACATGCCCCGATTCAGAAACTGTAAATCTATTTTATCACTCAAGAATCAAAATACATAACCTAAACAGAGATTACATCAGATTAAGGAACTGATTGCAAAGGTCAGAAAATGGATCCGTTTCAAGAACCTACAACCAGTTTCAGACTCGAAACTAGATTTTCACGCCCCGACGATACTCCTTTAGTATATTGATCCTAAACCATAGATGAACATATTGAAAAAATATGAATACTTACCTCACCTCACATATGGGTCAAAATCTTCACCTTCAACTCTAGTTTCCAGTTTCGCTTGGGCATTTCCGTTCCAAAGTATTCTATGACATCATCAACCTTCTTCTTCCATAGTACATAAATAATTGCATTCATGATATCTTGCTCTACTCCTTCTTTGATATAGACCCCTCACTATCTGAAGCTGAAGAATGATCGCGATTAGTTTGAGGATTATAATCAATACCACGGAAATCCTTATATGTTTCTTCACTTTCCGTTCCTTCAAAAATTACACGCATACACAGCCCATGACATTAATCAGTCCTATTTCTAGTGTGTATCGATGATTAAAAATAACCATAAGAAAATTGGATTTCTGTACTTTTAAAAAAATTGAATTAATGATATAAATTTATTTTATCCCTTATAAAATATATTTAGTGCCATACATGTGGCAATTGACATTTGAAATACACCCAGCAAACATGCATGTGTAAACTAAATACTTTTAAAATAAATGGAAGTCCATTTAAATACAGGCATAAATATTTGCAGCTCCCTCGGCTGCTTTCGACAATGCTTGCATAAAATTAAAATTTCTTACAGTTTTACTTAAAATCATCATTTAACCTTTCTTTAGTATATTGATCATAAACCATATGAGAACATATTGAAAATATTGAAAATATATGAATATATATGCTTACTATAAGAATAAATCAGATTAATGATTATATTATGATTAGTATGATTAGATTATTTTCCTTATTTTACCTCTATTATATTCCTCTATATATATTCAGTCATTAATAATACAATTACTTATGAAAAATCACTTTATCATGGTATCAGTGCCTCTTTTGATCCAAAACCTAAAACCCTAGCCTACCCAAAAAATTTTAGGCCACTCCCCTCCTTCAAAGTTTTAGGCGCCCACACCTTCCCTCTATCATGGCTAAAGAATAACTCTCCCACAATACTCTGATCTAGATAATCCAGATCAAACTCACTCCATCCAACTATCTTCTTTAGAAGCGTCAAGCAGGTTATGTCCTTCATCCTCAAGGTCTATACGGTTTCATTGATGGCACTAAATACCATCCCGCTCTCACACCACCGCCGCCGACTCTGTCCTTTGCAACCACAATCTCAACTCCTCCAGGTGGTAGCAAGGTTGATCTCAAGGTTACTAATTTTAAATAAAAAGAAGAGTATGATCAATAGATTGATGAAGATCAACATGTCTACAGTCTCATATTTTCCTCTCTGATCGCTGAAGTTCTTGCAGAACTCCCAGATTGTGCCACCTCCAAAGAAATCTAGGGCAATCTTGCTCTCATCTATCAGAACAGCAGTGCCTCTACCATTCTCCGTCTTTGCACATATTTGCATGGAATTCATCTGTTCGGTATTGTTCATGAAATGCATCTAAAATTTAAGGAGATTTTTGAACAATTGTCTGTCATGGGAAATCCGATTTCAAATTTTGATCAAATAGTTTGGTTTTTTACTGCTCTTGCTCCTAAGTATAAGGTTTTTCTACTCCTTTGATTAATTTTGTACCAACTCCATCATATGTGGATATTTTTGCCCGTGTAAAAAACCACGAGGCATTTTTATTGAATTTACATAGACAATCAGGACCAACCGCCACACCAGTGGCTTTTCATAGATGTGACACACCCCAAGTCGGCTGCACGTGGGATCTTGTGGTGACTCAAGGTGGCTATGCGTGGCCATCAAGCGCCGGCTGTGGCAGATGTTTCAGTGGCAGGAATGGTGGTCGGCAGCCCTGGTCGGCTTCTCAGGCGGCTGGTCCAATCCCTGGCCGTGGTTATCCTCACTGCTCCTGGTGTTGATGGCTCGATCACTATGCTTTGATGTATTATTAGATGCAGGCTCAGATAGGTCGTCCAGTGAGTACTCATTTGGCAGAAAATTATCGCTCATCTCAGCAGTCATAACCTTCTTCTCGAGTGTTTGACTAGTACATTGATTACGGAGCAACCAATCACATGGCATACTCTTTCTCAGGCCTAGATAGTGTCACTCTTTATACTGGTAAATCGTGTGTTCTTGTTGGCAATGGTGCCCCTATCATAATCTCTTATATTTTTTATTCTCGAGTTTCTAAGAATTTACATTTATCTGATGTTCTGGTTGTGCCTGATATTATTAAGAACTTATTATTTATTAGTAAGTTAACCAGAGATATGGGAGTATTGATTACATTTGATTATCAGAAATTTTTGAGTAAAAACAAAGTAACCAGCACCATCGTGGGCCGGGGGCATAGTGAGGATGGACTGTATGTTTTGGACTGGGGAGATGCAGCATTTGTTTCAGTTTTACAGCAGAATAAGAGTCGAGCTTCATATGAATTATGGCATGCACACCTAGGGCATGTTCCTAGTGTTGTTATCTCTAAATTACATAAGTCAGGTTTGCTTTCAGTTTATTCTTTGTTGCCTAAATCGAATACTCACACCCCTTTTGTTATGGTGAAAGGTCAATGGTTGGTTTTTGTTGAGAACCCTAAACGTGCTAAGAATGTTCTTGATTTAATACATTGTGATTTGTGGGGTCCCTCCCTGGTTTTATCTGGCAATGGTTTTTGCGTATTATGCACTATTTATGGTTGATTTTTTGAGATTCACTTAGTTATATCCTCTTCGTCGCAAATCTTTTTTTTTTTTTACACTTACTTGCAGTTTGAGGCATTTGTTGAAAACCAATTTTAAGAAAACATTTAAGTTTTTGAAAGTGAATGATTGTAGTGAAGGGCATCCATCATCAGGTTTCGTGTTTATCTACTCTAAAGTGAAATGGCTGCATGGAATGCAAGCATCGCCATGTGGTGGAAATGTACCTCACGATGTGGTTTCACTCCCATCTACCGATTTCACGATGGCCTGATGCGTTCACAACTATTGTCTACATTATCAACTGTCTCCCTATTCCAGTTGTGCAGGGATCGACACCTTATGGTCTTGTTTTTCATCGGGATCCCATTTATGGTAAATTTAAACCATTTGGTTGCTAGGTTATTCCTTTTGAATGTCTATTTTCTAATCATAAGTTGTCTCCCAGTAGTATTTTGTGAATTTTTATTGGATACAGTTTGCACTATAAGGGGTTTCGGTGCCTCGACCCTTGTACTGACAAGGTTCATGTTAATCAACATACTCGGTTTGACGAGAATTATTTTTCCTATTGCCACGGCATCAAGAACTAGTTCTCCTTCTTCATGGTTAGATGTATTGGCATTTATTAATCAGGATTCTATAGCATCACAACCAGCCTCTCCGCCAGACTTGGCCTCTCCACCGTCTCGGTTCCATTTTCTGGATGATGAGCCAAACCAGTCGGCTAAACCGTGAGTCAGCCTGTCTCCACCACTCGGCAGCAAGTCTCCAGCAATCAGCTCCGTCGGCCACGTCACATCGTTGCCCAGTACTACATCTGCACCAAGGGTGCCTCATACTGGCATCATGGTCATGCCTCAGGATGGCACCTCGGTAATGCCTTGGGATGGCTCCTCGGTCGCGCCTCGGGATAACACCTTGGCCACGTCTCGGGGTGGCACCTTGGTTCCACTGTCGCCACAGTCTTCTCGTATATTCACTCATTCATTTACTTGTGTCATTCAGCGATGTGATTATTAAAGATATTCATGCTGATAGTTTTCTTAAGGATCTTCTCACACAAAAAGAGCCAACTGATTATCGTTCTGCACTTCAGGGTCCTTCTTGGGTTTTTTCCATGGATAAGGAGATGGCAGCTCTTCATAGTCAGCTTATTTGGGATCTTGTTCCCCGCCCTTTGGACATCAACGTTGTTGGGTCCAAATGGGTTTATTGACTGAAGCATAAACCGGACCGTTCGGTTGATTGCCATAAGGCACGCTTGGTAGCTCAGGATTTTTCTCAGATTCTAAGTTTTAACTTGGACCACACGTTGAGTCCTATGGTTAAAGCGTCTAAGGTTCAGAAAATTCCAGCTATTGCTACCATGCGAGCCTGGCCCCTTCATTAGTTAGACGTCAAGAATGCTTTTCTCAACAGTGTTCTTGATTCTCTGGTATTTATGGCGCAACATGTTGCTACAATGATCCTTTTCATCTGGAATATTTTTTTCGTCTATGAAAGGACATTTATGGACATTTTTTTGTGTTGTCTCATGGTTCTTTGCTATTTTATCTGCTGGTCTATGTTGACAACATCATCTTGGCTGGGAATGACTCTACACTTAGTCAGCAGTTCATTTATCGCACCCACTAGGAGTTTGCCATCAAGGATCTTGGTGTGTTACACTACTTTCTTGGCTTGGAAGTCAGACCCACTGCCTTGGGACTACTTCTGGGCTAAGCAAAGTATGCTCGAGATATTCTCTCTATGGATGGTATGTCAGATGTGGTTCCAGTCTCTACTCCATTTTTTTTCCAAATTCTCAGCTTCACAGCAGTACAAGCCCTTAGTTCAAGAATACAATGTTGTATCATTCTTTGGTTGGTGCTGTCTAGTACCTGACCATTACCCGTCCAAACTTAGCCTTTGCGGTTAATTCTGTCTGTCAGTATCTTCATGACCCTCGGAAGGATAATTTTTTTGCTGTCAGTCAGATTCTCTGATATGTTAGAGGGACTTTGCACTTCGGTCTTAGTTTTAGTGTTGCCTCATCTCCTAAGGTACTGGGTTATTCAGATGCTGATTGGGCTAGATGTCCAGAGACTCATTGTTCTACTAATGGATTTGTTGTCTTCTGAGGCAGAAATTTGGTTTCTTTGAGTGCGAAGAATCAGCCCACGGTTTCTAGTTCTAGCACTGAGTCAGAGTATCGGCCTTGGCCTAATACTGCTTCTGAGGTTGTCTTAATGACTCCTTTGCTTCATAATCTTCATGTTCCTTTATCTGGTGCACCTTTTCTGCTTTGTGACAACAACAGTGCAATTTTCTTAGCTCAAAACCCAGTGTCTCACAAGCGGGCGAAGCACATCGACATTGATTACCATTTTGTTTGCGAACTGGTCTCTTCTAGAAAGATGCACGTTCTCATGTTCATACTTCTCTCCAGATAGCAGACATCTTAACCAAGGGTCTCTCTCGTCCATTTTTTGAGTTATTCAGGTCCAAGCTTCGCGTCTCTGAGAATTCGATGCTTTTCTTGAGGGCGGTGTTAGAATAAATTAAATTACTGATTAGATTATCATTAGTATCATTAGAGTTCTTTCCTTATTTTACCTCTATTGTATTCCTCTATATATTCAGTCATGAATATCATAATTACTTATGGAAAAATCACTTTTTCACTTACCATACCTTACATATAGGTCGAAATCTTAACCTTCAACTCTAATTTCCAGTTTCACTTGGGCATTTCTGTTCCAAAGTATTCTATGACAACGTCAACCTTCTTCTTCCATAGTACATCGATAATTACATTCATGATATCTTCCTCTATTCCTTCATTTAATATAGTCCCCTCACTATCTAAAGCTGAAGAATGATCAAGATTAGTTTCTGGATTATAATCAAGATCACAGATATACTCATATGTTTCTTCACTTTCCATTCCTTCAAAACTCACAAACATACACAGTCAATGACATTCATTTATCCAATTTTCATTTTGTATCGATAATTAGAAATAACAGTAAGAGATTCAGATTTCTATACTTTTTCAATTTAAATTAATGATGTTAATATTTTTATCCCTCATTACAAATATTTAGTGCCAGGTACATGCCGATTAACACGTGGAAAATATGCAACAAACATGCACATGTAAACTAAATACATGCAAATTAAATAGAAGTCAATTAAAATACATGCCTAAAAAAGTGCAACTCTCTCGGCTGCCTTCGCTGATGATTGCACAACATTAAAATTTCCTACAGTTTTACTTACAATCATCATTTAGCCTTTCTTTAGTATATTTATCCTAAACCATATGTGAACATATTGAGAAAATATGAATATATACTTTTACCTCACCTCACATATGGGTCAAAATCTTCACCTTCAACTCTAATTTCCGGTTTCGCTTGGGCATTTCCTTTCCAAAGTATTCTATGCCATCGTCAACCTTCTTCTTCCATATTTCATTATTAATTCCATTCATTTTATCTTCATGTAATCCTTCCTTTGATATAGACCCCTCACTATATGAAGACGAAGAATGTTCGGGATTAATTTCAGGATTATAATCAAGATCACGGATATTCTTATAAGTTTCTTCACTTTCCATTCCTTCAAAAATCACACAAAGACACAGTCCGTGACATTTATTAATTTTATTCCCAATGTGTATCGATTATTAAATATAACAATAAAGATTGGATTTCCATACTTATTTGACTTCCAATTAATGATGTAAATTTATTTTATCCCTTATTTAAAATATTTAGTGCCAGACACATGCCAATTGACATGTGGAAAACACGCAATAAACATGCACGTGTAAACTAAATTCGTGCAAAATAAGTTGAAGTCAATTTAAATACATGCCTAAAAAGTGAAACTCCCTCAACTATTTTCAACGATACTTACACAACATTAAAAAATTTCATAGTTTTACTTATAATCATCATTTAGCTTTCTTTAGTATATTGATCCTAAACCATACGTGAACATATTGAAAAAATATGAATAGATATTATTACCTTACATCACATATGGGTCGAAATCTTCACCTTCAACTTTAATTTCCAGTTTCGCTTGGGCATTTCCGTTTCAAAGTATTCTATGACACTGTCAACCTTCTTCTTCCATAGTGCATTGATAATTCCATTCATGATATCTTCTTCTCCTCCTTTCTTTGATATAGACCCTTCACTATCCGAAACCGAAAATTCTCGAGATTGATTTTATGATTATAATCAAGATCACGGATATCCTTATATGTTTTTCACTTTCATTTCATAAAATATCACATGCATACAAAGCCCATGAAATTCAGCAATCACATTTCCAGTGTTTATCGATGATTACAAATAACAATAAGAAATTTGGATTTCTGTACTTTTTTATATAAAAATGAAAAAAAATACTTTTATAACCCTACCTAATTGACATAAGTGCCAATATAACCTTTCAATATTCAAAATGCCAATGTAACCCTATCTAGTTAGTGAAAGTGCCAATATAACCCTCTTCGACAACTTTTAGCCGGAATTTTATAAATTACATGTTTGCCCTTCTGAAAAAAATTAAAATACAAAAAAAGGAAATGATGTTATTACTGCCGCCGGACTAGGTAGGGTTATATCAGCACATTAGGAAAACTTTTAGGGTTAAATTAGCACATTCCTAAAATTTATAGGGCTATATCAGCACATTAGTAAAAAATGTAGGGTCATATCAGCACATACTATTGAATATAGGGGTTTTAATGATATTTCGTTTATTTTGTTGTGTTTAGTCCGGATTGATGATTGGATGACCTTTAGTGTTGTGTGTGATTATTATTTTGTTGTGTTCTTCGACCTAGGGTTTTTAATGTTGATATGTTTTGAAATGAGACTATGATATGTGATAATGGTGTGTCAAATTTTATGTTGTATAAGATATTGTTATGATGTTATAATGGTGTATATGAGGATGTGGTCGCCCATTAAGGCCAGCCGAGTACCATACACTTAATATTTATAATATGTGCTGATATAACCCTATAAGTTTTAAGAATGTACTATTATAACCCTACAAACATTAGACATGTGCTGATATAACCCTACAGACATTAAGAATGTGCTGATATAACCCTATAAGATTTCATAATGTGCTGATATAACCCTACCTGTTCCGGCGGCGGTCCAACGGCGGTCCGGCGAACTATGAGGGCAAAATTGTCCACCTAATTTCAGAGTTAGCCCAAAGGGTATTTTGGTCAATTCACATAGAGTCAACGCTGGAAAATTGGGGGCAATGCCGGAAATGGGGTCTGAGGGTTGTACTGGCACTTTCATTAACTAGTTAGGGTTATATTTGCGCTAAAAATTATCATAGGGTTATATTGGCACTTACTCAAGTAGATAGGGTTATATTAGCACGTATCCCAATAAAAATTAATGATGTAAATTTATTTTATCCCTTATAAAAAATATTTAGTTCCAGACACATGGCAATTGACATGTGGAAAAAATGTAACAAACACGCATGTGTAAGCTAAATACGTGCTAAATAATTGGAAGTCAATTTAAATACAGGCCTAAAAAGTGCAACTCCCTCAACTGCTTTCGTCGATGCTTGCATAACATTAAAACTTCTTACAGTTTTACTTACAATCATCATATAGCCTTTCTTTAGTATATTGAACCTAAACCATACGTGAACATATTTTTAAAAGTTGAATAGATATACATACCTTACCTCACATATGGTTCGAAATCTTCACATTTAACTCTCATTTCAAGTTTCTCTTGAGCATTTCCATTCCAAGGTATTCTATGACATCGTCAACCTTCTTCTTGCATAGTACAACAATAATTATTTTCATGATATCTTCCTCTACTCCTTTGTTTGATATAGACCCCTCACTATATGAAGCTGAAGAATGATGGGGTTAGTTTCAGGATTATAATCAAGATCATGGATATCCTTATATGTTTCTTCATTTTCCATTCCTTCAAAACTCACATGCATACATAGCCTCGGACATTCATCAATCCTATTTCCACTGTGTATCGATCATTAAAAAAAAAGATATTTGGATTTATGTACCATTTTTAAAATAAATTAATTAATGATATAAATTTATTTTATCCTTTATAAAAGCTATTTAGTGACAGACGCTACCAATTTACATGCGGAAAACATGCAACCAACATGCATGTTTAAACTAAATACGTGCAAAATAAATGAAAGTCAATTTATATACATGGCTAAACAAGTGCAACTCTCGCGCCTGCTTTCGGCGGTGCTTGCACAACATTAAAATTTCTTACTATTTTATTTACAATCATTATTTAGCCTTTCTTTCGTATATTTATCCAAAACCATACGTGAACATTTTGAAAAAAATATGAATACATATACTTACCTTACCTCACATATGGGTCGAAATCATCACCTTCAAGTCTAATTTCCAGTTTTGCTTGGGCATTTTCGTTCCAAAGTGTTCTATGACATCGTCAACCGTCTTATTCCGTAGTTCATTAATAATTCCATTCATGATATCTTCCTCTACTCCTTCCTTTGATATAGACCCCTCACTATTTGAAGCCGAAGAATGATCGAGATAAGTTTCAGGATTATAATCAAGATCACGGATATCCTTATATGTTTCTTCACTTTTCATTCCTTACAAAATAACATGCATGCACAGTCCATGACATTCATTAATCCTATTTCTAGTGTGTGTTGATAATTAAAAATAAAAATAAGAGATTCTGATTTCTATACTTTTTAAAAATTTAAATTAATGATGTAAACTTATTTTATCCCTCATTAAAAAAAATATAGTACCAGATACATGCCAAATGACATGTAGAAACATGCAACAAACATGCACGTGTAAACTAAAAACGTGCAAAAATAAATGGAAGCCAATTTAAATACAGGCCTAAAAAAGTGATTCTCCCTCGCCTGCTTTCAGTAATGCTTGCACAACATTAAAATTGCTTACAGTTTTAATTACAATCATCAGTTAGCCTTTCTTTAGTATATTGATCCTAAACCATACCCGAACATATTGAAAAATAATTAATATTTATACTTCTCTTACCTCGCATATTGGTCGAAATCTTCACCTTCAACTCTAATTTCCAGTTTCGCTTGGGCATTTCCGTTGCAAAGTATTCTATGCCATAGTCAACCTTCTTCTTCCATAGTTCATTGTTAATTCCATTCATGATATCTTCCTCTAATCATTCCTCTTATATAGTCCCCTAACTATCTAAGGCCAAAGAATGGTCGGGATTAGTTTCAGGATTATAATCAAGATTACGGATATCCTCGTATATTTCTTCACTTTCCATTCCTTCAAAAATCACACACGGACACAGTCCATGACATTCATTAATCCCATTTTCAGTGTGTGTCAATGATAAAAAATAACAATATGAAATTTGGACTCTATAATTTTTTTAAATTTAAATTAATGATGTAATTTTTTTTGATGAATGCATTTATTATAGATTGCCAAAACTACAAAGTCCAAGTTTAGAGCCATCTTCCTAAACCCTAACAAAAAAGAAGACCTTTACATTTTCATCAGTCGGCCCAATTTTCTCCCTCGCCTCTAAACTTTACAGCCCAAAACAATCTAAAAAAATTGATTTAAACTACCAGAAGACATTCAGCTTCATTAACTTGTACATCTGATCCTTTCTTTCCCTCCATTCACATTCACTTGGATCTCTTCCTTTAGTTCTTGCTGCAAAAAAAAATCTTCTATTTCTCTCCAACCAAACACTATGAAATATAGTAGCCATCATCCTCAATTTCCTCCCATTTCTCCTTTTTAGCAATCTCAAACATATGCCTTTTAAACAGTCTCAAAGATGCACATTTTTTAAGTCTCAGAGCTTCCAATACGTTCTGCACATAAGCACCCTCAAAGAACAAATGGTGAGCTAATTGTTGCTGCTCTTCACACATACAACAATAAAGCTGTGCTCCAATAATTCCAAAAGTTACAGTCTGTCCCTTGTTGCTAACTTCCCATTAATCAGCAGCCAAAGAAAAAATTTCTGCTTCAGGTTGAACCCTTTTGTGCCATCTTATAGCAGCATTTGCCTTAACCATACCATCCCCTTTGATTATGTTTTACATCTCACTGACTTTCAACTTTCCCCTCTGATCCACACAACTTCCCAACATATTAAACATCTTGTTTCTAAGACTGAGCAAAACCTTCCAATATGAATCATTCAACTTGCAATCACAAAAGTTCTTCCCCTTCAGATAGTAAGCATGTAACCATTTAACCAGCAAAATATCTTTTTTTTTTGTTCTATATCCAACATATACTGACACAAAGAAGCAAGATTCCAAGTAGCAAGGTGCCTAATCCCCCATGACTCCATGTTTTTAACCCGTGCATATTGCTCCCCAAGTTGCCGCCTTAAATACTCTTTCATCCTCCTCCCTTCCCCACAGAAAACAGGTACAAACCTTTACAATTTTTCATAGCACACTTTCGGGAACATTCATTATATTTTCCCAATATCTAGTGATACTAACCGACATAGAATTAATTAGCGACAATTTCCCTACATAAGAGATGTTCTTTGAGCCCCAAAGTTTAATTCTGAGCCAAACCTTTTCAATCTGCTCGTAACAGACTGCCTTATCCCATTTTATAGTGGAAAGAGGAAGCCCTAGATAATTCATAGGGAATTCCCCTTTTTCCTCCTGCAAGACTGAATCTAACACAGTCATCCTAGTTTCATCCATCTTCGAGAACACAATTTTTGACTTGTTTTTGTTGATTCCTAAACCAATCACCATTTTAAACTCTTCAAAAGTAATATACACTTCCTCCACAGACTTTATATATGTAGCAAAGAACACTAGTAGGTCATCTGTAAACAATAAAGAGTGAACACCAGCTCTGCCACATCTCTGATGATACTCAATTTGTTTGTTTCCATAATCTCTATTGAATAAGCTTGCCATATACTCCATACAAATCACAAACAACAAGGGGGATATGGGATCCCCTTGTTTCACACCTTTTTTAGCCGTAAAACTCTCTAAATATCTACCATTTAATGCATCTCAATATCCAGTTAATCATCCTATCAGGGACATGTAGAGCAGCTAGCCAATCATTCAAAAAACCCCTATCAATACTATCAAATGCCTTGATTATATCCAATAGCATCACACAACTAGGTCTCATATTCTCATTCTTATACCTATGGAGTATTCTTGGGCTAAAATCAAGTTATGAGCAATATGCCTACCTTTATAAAAACAACAGTTTGATTTGTACTAATTATATCAGGTAAGACAATTCTCATTCTAGCACAAATGATATTAGCGATCAACTTGTACACAGTGGAAAAACATACTATAGGTCTGAATTCTGAGCATACCTGGGGCACAACTTTTGGAATTAAGGCAATGACAGTGCTGCTAAATTCAACTAGTATTTCATCCCCTTCAAAGAAATTTTTCACAGCCTTTACCACATCTTTCCCTACAATATTCTAGGTCTCCTGAAAAAACTGGCTTGTGAAGCCATCCTTCCCTTGGGATTTTGAAAGAGTGTATCCCTTTAAAGGCCTTTTTAACTTCCTCCGCACGGACAGGTTGTATTAGTTTTGCTTGATTGCTCAAACTCATTTTCCCCCAAACTCTGCAACACTTTTATCAAGCTTTCTGACCTTTGTACTGCTGCTTGAAATGCCTCACCAATTCAACCTCTATTTCTCCCTGATCTGTCAATACTTCATTTCCCATTTCCAGTGTAATAATTCTATTTTTGTCCTATCCTTGTTTCATAGCATCATAAAAAATATTTGAGGGCCTGTCACCATGACAAAGCCACTATAATCTCTTTTTTTACTGCAAGAACCTATATTCAGCTTCTTGTATTCTCTCAAGCTCCTTCTTGGCCTTATTCTCTACTCATTGATAAACCAGTGATAGAGGATCTTTTCCAGTGCTACTTTCCAATCATTTGCCCTCAGTTTCACTCTCTCCCCAATGGCACCAAAATCTCTTTTGTTCAGATTTGTGAGGGGCTTCTCTAAAGCTTTTAACATAACTGCTATATCAGCTAGAGATTTCACCTTTCTACTTCTCCACACCTATTTCACACTGCCCTCAAACCGAGGTGAAAGTGAAAACATGTTTTAGTATTTAAAAGGTGTTCTGTATTTTTGTTATCCAACATCAAATCTGATTACTTGTGGCTAATGGTCAGACATTGCCTCACTCCTTACTTCACATACTACTTTCTCCAGCTCTTTCTACCAAAACTGATTAACCATTCCCCTATCCAATCTGCTCATTTCCCTTTCATTTCCTTCTTTCCTTTTACTCCAAGTGTGTAAATTTCCAGTGGTTTAATTTCCATCAGTTCCAAATCATCCATTTTCTTATGAAATTCCTTCATTTCTTTCTCATATACACGCACACCTCCAATTCTATTATTAAACTCCAATTGTGCATTATGATCTCCAACAATTAGCCACGGTTTAATTCTGTCTCCACATCTTTTCAAATATGCCACAAAGGCTCTCTCTTTTTCCATGTGTTAAACCAATAAACCAAAGTGCAAAAATTCTTCAACTTGGATGCTTTGATTAATACATCCAAGTCCATCCATTGTTCCCCCCTATTTACTATCTTTACTTCCAGAATATCAATCCTCCACATCACCAAAATAATTCCTCCTGTAGCCACATCCTCATTTGTTTTCATACTCCCAGTTTAATCCCAAACTCTTACATACCTCTTTTTCTTTTTCTTTTTTGATTTTTGTAGTAAACCAAATAAACCAATAATATTCTGCAAGCATAGCCTCTGATTATATTGAGTTTACTAGGCTTATTCAACACACGAACATTCCATGTCACATTTCCAACACTCCATTAGGGGGTTACATTCCATCAGGGGGTTTATCCCCCAACTTCCCTTTCCCATTTCCAACACTCCCCCTTTTTTTCCAATTCATCATTTCTCCACTCTCATTTCCATCTGAATTTTCAGCAACAACCTTCTTCTGAGCTCCTGCAATCTTCAATATATTCCCAGAATCCACCTGTCTCACCTTTTCATTTTGATTTACTGGAACATATATTTTCCAGTACTTATTCATCTTATCCCCACCAATGTCAGCCTTTCCCCTAATCTCTTTTTTTGCATGCCCAAGTTGGTTAGATTCACTACATTTCACTGGTTTCCACTCAAATATTACTTTCTGCTACATAATGACTTTGTGCTCATTCAAATATAGCATCATATCAGAAATTTCATCTCCTATCTCCATTTCCACCTTCACTCTAGCAAATGCTAACCTTTCTTTTTGCAGAGTAGCTTTATCCAGACATATTGGTATACCATGCAATAGGGCTAATAATTTTACAAATTAATTTAGGTTGCCAGTAAATTGTAGGAAGATTTGGCAGTTTAATCCTAAAAGGTATCTATTAGGCTCAAAAAGTCAAAATCAGAGGACCAAGGTTTCCCATCAAAAAATATTCTTCCAGCTTGAGCAATTTCATTCATGTAATCCACACTCAACAATTTAACCATGAAAATACTCCTGTCTAACATCCATACTCTACTGGATTTTTTACCCGATATTTTGACAACAAAACCTTCAATTGCCTTGAACAGAGGGTTTCCACCAAGAGTCGTGCAAATTACTAAAGTATTCCACTGTTGTGAGCTTTCTTCCACATCTTCATGTGTTATTTAACTCATCTTCAATCCTTCAACTTCGATTGGTTCATAAAATTTGATCTTAGATTTGTCATCCTCAAACAACAAATTCCATTTCATTTCCTGACCCTTATTTTCATGTTCACCACATGAGAGCATGTTCCCTTCCTTTGTCAAGGAACTGCCTTCCTCCTCTGTTTTTACATCTTTGCTCTTGACTGGAGTTAACAATACCAAGAATTCCACATCCTATGTTGCTCGTTTTGTGAAACCTTCCAGCGCTAAAACTTATTTTGGACTAGCACTACTCTCTCCTTATTCACTCCTTGAAACTCATTTTAAAGCCTCCTTAAACCCTTATCCATCAATCTCCGATATCATCTTCTCCCAAACATCATGATTGCTCAACCAAACCACTATTTTCTTCCCCAAATTCTTCTTCCCCAAAGAAGAAAACATAGTTTTGCAACACAAATAGTTCAGCAAGAAAACACACACATTAGATGAGAGAGAAGGACCTAAAATGGTTTAATGAGGAATTATTTATTGCCACACACGTGAAAATTAACATGAGGAAAACAAGCACGAGTAAACTAAAATTGTGCAAAATAAATGGAAGTAAATTTAATTACAGTCCTAAAACAGTGCAACTCCCTCGGCAAAAGGCGATCAATCCGCTCGCCCTCAGCGGCCCATACCAGCCCACACCCAGGCCATCGTATGAGAGGTAAATCACGGTAGCCCAGCACTAGGACCCATGGGCTTGGCATTGCCTCGGTGCGCACAAGGGAGCCTTGCAAAGCAAGAACTCCCCAGACTGCCGCTGCCGAGGATCGAACCTGGAATTATTGGCTTACCCACCCATGTCCCAACCACTGGGGTACACCCGTGGGTGTTGCAACTCCCTCGGCAGCTTTCGGCGATACTTGCACAACACTAAAATTTCTTACAGTTTTACTAACAATTATCATTTAGCCCTTCTTTAGTATATTGACCATAACCCATTAGTGAAAATATTTAAAAATTATGAATAGATATACTTACCTTACCTCACACATGGGTCAAAATCTTCACATGCAACTCTAACTTCAAGTTTCACTTGGGCAATTCCCTTCCAAAGTATTATATGACATCGTCAACCTTCTTCTTCCATAGTTCATCAATAATTCCATTCATGATATCTTCCTCTAATTCTTCCTCTTATATATACCCCTCGCAATCAGAAGTCGAACAATGATCAGGATGAGTTTCAGGATTATAATCAAGATCAGGGATATCCTTATATGTTTCTTCACTTTTCATTCCTTCAAAAATCACACACAGACACAGTCCATGACATTCATTAATCCTATTTCTAGTGTGTATCGATGATAAAAAATAACAATAAGAAATTTGGATCTCTATAACTTTTTTAAAAAATTAAAATTAATAATACAAATTTATTTTATCCCTTATTTAAAATACTTAGTGTCAGACACATGCTAATTGACATGTGGCAAACACACAACAAACACGCACATGTAAACTAAATACAAGAAAAATAAATGGAAGTCAATTTAAACACAGGCCTAAAAAAGTGCAACTTCCTCTGCTGCTTTCGGCAATGCTCACACAACATTAAAATTCTTTACCGTTTTACTTACAATCATCATTTAGCCTTTCCTTAGTATATTGATCCTAAACCATACGTGAACATATTGAAAATATATGAATAGATATACTTACCTTACCTCACATATGGGTTAAAATCCTAAACCATACTTACCTAAACCATACTTACCTTTCCAGTTTCGCTTTTGTGTTTACGCTCCAACGTATTCGATGACATCGTCAACCATGTTCTTCCATAGTTTATTACAATTCCATTCATGATAGCTTCCTCGAATCCTTGTTTTGATATAGACCCCTACTATCTGAAGCCAAACAGTGATTGGGATTAGTTTCAGAATTATAATCAAGATCAAGGATATCCGCATATGTTTCTTCACTTTCCATTCCTTCAAAAATAACACACATACACAGTCTGTGACATTAAATAATCCTATTTCCAGAGTGTATCTATGATTAAAAAAACAATAAGAAAATTGGATTTCTATACTTTTTTAAATTTAAGTTAATGATGTAAATTTATTTTATCCCATATTAAAAATATTTAGTGAAACACACGTGCCAATTGACGTGTGGCAAATGCGTAGCAAACACGCATGTGTAAACTAAATACATGCAAAATAAATGGAAGTCAATTTAAATACAGGCGTAAAAAAGTTCAACTCCCTCGGCTGCTTTCGGAGATGCTTGCACGCCATTAAAATTTATTATAGTTTTACTTACAATCATCACTTAGCCTTCCTTTAGTATATTGATCATAACCGTACGTGAACATACCTAAAAAATACGACTAGATACGTACCTTACCTCACATAAAGGTCGAAATCTTCACCTACAACTCTAATTTCCAGTTTTGCTAGGGCATTTACGTTCCAAAGTATTCTATAACATTGTCAACCTTCTTCTCCCATAGCTTATCAATTATTCCATTAATGACTTTTTCCTCTACTTCTTCCTCTTAGATAGACCCCTCACTATCAGAAGCCGAAGAATGACCGGGATTAGTTTCAGGATAATAATCAAGATCACGGATATCCTTATATGTTTCTTCACATTCCATTCCTTTAAAGAAACACATAGACAAAGTCCATGACATTCATTCATCCTATTTCCAGTGTGTATCGATGATTAAAAATAACAATAAGAAATTTTGAGTTCTTCACTTTTTAAAATTTAAATTAATGATGTAAATTTATTTTATCCCTTATTAAAAATATTTATTGCTAGACTCGTGCCAAATGCATGTAGCAAATATGCAACAAAGACGCATGTGTAAACTCAATACATGCAAATTAAATGGAAGTCAATTGAAATACAAGCCTAAAAAAGTGCAACTCTCTCGGGTGCATTCGGCTATGCTTGCACAACATTAAAATTTCTTACAGTTTTACTTACAATCATCATTTAGCCTTTCTTTATTATATTGATCCTAACCTATACGTGATCATATTGAAAAAAATATGAATAGATATACCTACCTTACCTCGCATTTGGGTCAAAATCTTCTTCACCTACAACTCTAATTTACAGTTTCGCTTGGGCATTTCCATTCCAAAGTATACTATGCCATCGTCAACCTTCTTCTTCCATATTTCATTAATAATTCCATTCATGATATATTCTTCTACTCCTTTCTTTGATGTGGAACCTTCACTATCTAATGGAGCAGAATGATCGGGATTAGTTTAAGGATTATAATCAAGATCTTGGATATCCTTATATGTCTCTTCACTTTCCATTCCTTAAAAAATCACATGCAGACACACTACAAGAGACAACACCTATTACCTCAGTTTTTCAGGGCTTTTTCCTCGGTTTTCACCCTTAAAAAAACCAAGGTAAATGTAAATGAAGTAAAAAGTATAATTTTACCACGGTTAAAAAGTGAGGTAAAAAGTATTTTTTACCTCGGTCGCATGCGACGTCCCATCCATGTCAATCTTACCAAAACTACTACCAATGGCAGTGCGATGTCGCACAAAAAAACTGAGTTAAAAAGTTCATGACCGACAGCGCTTGCAACGTCGCACCCGTTGTCAGTCTTACTGAAACCACTACCGACAACAGTGCGAAGCCGCACGTATTGGTGTAAAACATTATTAAAAAATCTACTGAGAGCAGAACCGATGATATGAACCCCCTTGCAAAGATTCAGGATTGCAGAATTAAAATCATTGACTGAATAAAGTGACTCACAAACCCTTACTTAGGCTGCACGAAATTCAAGAGCCTAGCCATCAGGATGCTCTAAGGTGAACAACTTGGCCAAAACCCTAATCACAAACAGAATCTAAATCAACTTATGGAAGATTTAAGAAGTTAAAACCATATCTAACTAATATACTGAAAATAACACATATATGGCCAAATTCTTCCAAGCTAAGCATTGGATGAACATTGTCTTATCTAATCTTACCAAATGCAATTCTAATTAGAATAAAACTGAATATTTTTTAAACCCTAATGGACTGGCTTAAAAAATAAGTCCTTCAAAGGCCAGATGGCCGAGATCTTTATCTAAAATCCAAAATGAAATAATTTTACAATAGTTTACAGTGATCACACTACCTCATTAAAAATCATGTGGGAAAAAGAGTATAGTGTTCTTCCCGATGTCTTCAGACTCTCGACACTCTTGAAAAATAAACCGATGTCGATGATGACTCTTTCTTCAATTCTTCATCATAAAGTCGATCAATCAAAGCAGTAGCATCTCTAAGCTTCGTCCTTGACCAAGCCATTGGTACCGCCATGTTACTTAGAGGATCTCGAACATAATCTTTAAATGTTTAATCAATTCATGGAATGTATTCATCTATGGTGGTATTAGTCTTGGAGTCTCAAAACTGAATCGTCTTCAAAGATAAAATGAGATAAATCAGCAACATTGAAAGTAGAACTAACACTATAGTTTCCTGGCAAAGCGATCTTGCATTGTCGTTCACACACACCATCACTTTGAAAGGACCATCTCCACGGGAACTCAACATAGATTTTCATGTATTTGGAAATGTTTCTTTTCGCAAATGCACCCAGACCTAATCACCTTCCTTGAATCTCTCCAATGTTCAGCCTTGATTGACTCTATCAGCATTCTGTGCATTTGTTCGTTCAATCTTGAACCGCACCTCTTCATATAACTGCTTCACACAGTCATCCTTCTTCTCTCCATCAATGTTTCTAACCTGCTTGAAATTCAAAAGAAGTAAATCAAGAGGTGTAGTAGGTAGAAAACCATAAACAATTTCAAATGGAGGTAAAGAAGTATGAGAATGAACAGTGTGATTATAAGCAAACTCTGCAATTGGAATGCATGCTTCCCAATTCTTCAAATTTTTTTGAACCAGGGCACGCAAAAGGGCACCCAATGTCCTATTTGTAACCTCTATTTTTCCATGATTTTGAGGATAACTAGCAATAGAAAACAACAACTTTGTCTCTAACTTGCGCCACAAGGTATACCAAAAGTAGATTAAAAACATAACATCACGATCATAGACAATGGATGACAAAATGCCATGTAGCTAAACCACCTCTTTCATAAATAAATCTGCAACATGTTTTACATCATCTGTCTTCTTACAAGGAATAAAGTGTGCCATTTTTGAAAATCTATCCACAACCACAAAGACAGAACCATTACTTGGCTGAGATAGTGGTAAACCTAGGATAAAATCCATGGAAATATGAACCCAAGGATGTGTAGGAGCAGGTAATGGAGTATAAATACCACAAGTCTTAGTTTTTGACTTAGCATTCAAACATTCAATACAATTCCTACAAACCCTGTCAATAGCAAGTGCCATTTTCGGCCAATAGAAGTGTTCTAGCATTGAATTATAAGTTTTAAATGCACCAAAATATCCCAGTAAACCACCTGAATGAGCTTCTCTTACAAGTAATTCATGCATAGAACACTGAGGAACACATAACCTATTATTCATAAACAAGAAACCATCATGCTGGAACAACTTATCTTAAGCACCATTTTCCAGGCAGCATAAACAGATGAAAAATCAGAATGAGCCGCATATAAATCTCACACGAATGAAAACCCTAACATAATGCATTCCAACTGTGTAAGTAAAACATCTCTACGACTCAAAGCATCAGCTACAACATTTTCTTTACCCTTTTTGTATCGCAACACATAAGGAAAAGTTTCAATAAAACTAAACCATTTAGCATGATGCTTATTCAACTTCATCAGACTCTTCAAATATTTCAATGACTCATGATCACTATGAATGACAATTTTTTATGCTATAAGTAATGTTGCTAAGTCTCTAATGCACGCACAATTGCATAAAATTTAATATCATAAACAGGATAGTTTTGAGCACCGCCCTATAGCTTCTTACTGAAGTAAGCTATAGGTTGATTCTCTTGCATCAAACAGCACCAATACCAACACTAGAAGCATCACAATGAATCTCAAAAGTACCATTAAAATCAAGTCAAGCAAGAATAGGAGCATTACATAAACGTACTTTCAATTCCATAAATGCTTTCTCTTGACTCTCATTCCAAACAAATTTTCACATCCTTTTTAACTAGTTCATTAAGAGGTGCGGCAATAGAAGAAAAATCATGCACAAACTGACTATAAAAACTTGCTAAATCATGAAAAGAACGAACCTAGTTGGCAATGGTAGGTCTTGGCCAGGTTTTAATGGCCTCAATTTTGGTTTTGTCGACTTTTATGCCCTCCTTAGATACCACAAAACTGAGAAACGCCACTTTTGAAGCTCAAAAAGTGCACTTCTTGATATTTGAGTACAAATAAGACTCACAGAGTGCAACAAGAACCATTTTTTTACATGATCAATATGTTCATCATTCGACTTAGAATAAATCAAGATATTATCAAAATACACCACAACAAATCGACCAATAAACTTTCTCAAGACATTATTCATCAACCGCATGAAAGTACTAGGTGCATTAGTTAAACTGAAAGGCATAACAATCCATTCATATAACCCAAAATTGGGTCTTAAATATAGTTTTCCATTCACCCCCATCATTTCTCCGAACATGATGATAACCATGAGTCAAATAAATATTCATATAAATCACAGATTTGTGAAAATATTCATGCATATCATCTAACTTAGGGATATGATGGCGATATTTAATGGTAATCTTGTTAATAGCACAAAAATCAATGCATATATGCCAAGTTTTATCTTTCTCAGGTACTAAAGTGACAGGTACAGCACAAAGACTTAAAGATTCACACACATAACCTTTTTTAAGTAACTCCTCGACTTGGCGTTCTAGTTCCTTTGTCTCCTCATGGTTTGCTTTATATGCCAGGTGGTTTGGAATAACTGAACATGTAACTAAATCAATCTGGTTTTCAATACCCCCTCAATGGTGGTAAACCGTGAGGTAATGCTTCTGAAAATACATACTCAAATTCCTTTAACATCTTAAGAAACCGTGGAAGAATATGCATAGGAATATCATCTTTGTCAAAATATGTCTCCTTAAAATGTAGGATGAGTACATAAGAATGATTTACAAAAGCATGATTCACATCCATAATAAAAAAATAAAACATTCTACCAGAATCAATAGGAATTTCAAGTCTCATCATGTAAATTTATGGCAAAGGAGTAAGATCTGAAGACAAAATTTTACGTGACTTATCATAATCATTCTTGGACCTACATGAATTACCTGGATCGGCCACCCATGATTTTTGGTTGAAAATGTTAGGGATTTTGCCTCCTTTTTTCACCTTTTGTCCGATCTCCCTCAGGCCCTGGTTAAAGTTTGGTTTGGCCACCATAGGATCAGTAGCAAAATATTTTTTGGTCTAGTTTCAGGCGCCTCTGAGCCTCAAGGGCTTCCACTAGAGATAATGGAGTCAAAGTAAACCTGGCTCTATCCTTAATCACAATTATTTTGTTAGTGTAACAATAATGCATAGATTTACAATCAAACTGCCAATGTGTCCCTAAAAAAATATTACTAGCTTCCATAGGTATAACATCACATAAGATAGAATCAAGATAATTTCCAATCTTAAAGTTAATCATGCATTGTTTGTTAACCATTATTTCACAAAAAACAACCACCATTGAGAACTAATCACTGTTCCTAGGTGCGAATTTGGTGTGAAATACGCACTCACCAAAACGCCCTTCATATTGTCGTTTTCATACCATCTCCTTCTTCTCTTCTTTCTACTGTTTTGCTCTTTAACGGTCATATATCTGAGTCTACTACTCCTACTATGGCGGCTCCTCCGCCTGGCCACGGTGGTAGCACGGCGGCCAAAACCTTTCTGCAAGCACTAGGTAATCGGCCACCACCCCTCAATACCTCCCTTCCATCAAATCCTGAAATAGTACCCAAAACACTATATAAGGGTGAAATTGCTTGTCTGGTAACTCGGAAAGAGGCAGAAACTCTCGTTGTCCATTACAACAATGCCCTAGTCGGGAAATTTGCAAGAGGCAAGCCATCAATGACTGTACTCAATGAGGCTTTCAATTCAGTGGGATTCAAAGGTAAGTTTCAATTGGGTTCAATCGATTTCAGACACATCCTTATCTGATTTCAAGATAAGGAAGATTATCAGAGGCTATGGATTAAAGGTCAGTGGGTTTTTAACCAAGCACCAATGAAAGTTCTTAAATGGAATACTGATTTTAATCTTGAAATTGAATCCTCAATAGTACCAGTTTGGGTTACAATCCCTTGTGTCCCGGTCTTCTTTTACAACATTGCTATGATAGAATCAATGGGGAATCAAATAGGTAATTATATCAAAATGGATGCAGCTACTGCTGCTCTATCTAGGCCCTCTGCAGTTAAGATTTGTATTGAAATTGATCTAAAAAAGAAACAACCATCTTGTATCAGGGTGGGAATTGAAGAGGATGGAATAGAATACAATGTAGTCAAACTCCCAATTGAATTTGAGGAACTCCCACTCTACTGTCACCACTGTAAATCCATAGGGCATGATGATAATCTCTGTATTTATCTACATCCGAAACTCAAGAAACCAAGGAATAATAGGGTGGATAAATCAAAACCTGTTAATAAGGTCATAAGTGAACAAAAAATAATAACTCAAAACAAGAACCAACAGAGTGGTCAAGAAAATCTGATACATGATGGAATAAGTACAATCTATGATGAGCACAGTAAGGCTGGGGGTTCGGGAGTCTCTGCAAATGAAAAACTTAAGACTCTGTATGCTCAGAAATTTAAATATATACCCAAGCAGAAGGCAGTATCAGTTGTGGAGGGTGATCATTTGGAGAGTTCTGTTTCTCCTAAACTGGGGGTAGATAGGACCCATGAGATACATGAATTTCCTGATCAGTCTGTTGAATTGAGTCTGGAACCAGATGACAGGAATGAAAATCTAGTGGAAGTTCAGTCCTCGATACTAAATCAGTCCACTGAAGCCCAGCAGAAGGATAACATTAATGAACATCCAAAGGAGATTCAGGAGGAAAATCCCGAGGTCACAATCATCAGTCCTCAGTCTTCTGCAAAACTGTACAAGATGTCCCTATCTGCTCCACCGAATTTAATCACTAAGATAGGCTTTGCTAAGGATGATATTCCTAGCAAACGGGGTAAGCTTTTCTCACCATTTAACCATATTCTTGCTGCTAAAAGTTTCATTCTCTCTCAACACATAGACAGGCAGAATAGATTCCTGCCACTCGAGGATGAAGACATATCTGATCATGATGCTAGTCCGGGTGATAAAACAAACTCCTCATTGGTTGTCAATGATGCTCAAACTGATACTCCTCAGGTAAGTCAGGTAACTCCTGTACCCCCTCAACCTAGGTCAGGAAAAACGAAAATGGGAAACCAGGAACATAAAGTGTCTACACATAGTAATGAGACCTATTTAACCCAGTTAAATACAATCATGACTAGATCAAAAAGCTCTAACAATGGTTCCCTATGAATAGCACAATAGTTCAGATTAAGCTACTAGTTTGGAACCTTAGGGGAATGGATACTTCCATGCTAAGGCTCAATAACTTGATAAGCAGACACAAGTTTGAGCTAATCTGTCTAATTGAGCCTAAACATGACAATATGCAATGTGATATGTATAGACAGTTATTACATTTTAACAAATGTATGCATGCTAATAATGTCCAGATTTGGCTATTCTGGAATACTAGCATATCAATTTCAGTTAAATCTGATAATCTGCAATTTTTAGCTGTTACACTGAATAGTATTAATCTGAACAAAAGCATGGATGCTGTATTTGTATATGGTCTCAGGACTAGAATTGGTAGGAAAGCTCTCTGGTAGGATCTTAGGACAATATCTCACTCAGAATCTATTTTTATTGGGGATTTCAATGCTATTACATCGATAAATGAATATAGAGGTCCTTCTAATTCGAAACTTGGTAGTATGAAGGATTTTAATGAGTTTATAAATAGTATGGCTTTGGAAGAAATTATTACTGTGGGTAATCTATTTACCTGGAGTAATAATAGGTTAAGGAATCCCACTGTTCAGAGGTTGGATAGAGGTCTATGTACAGCTTCTTGGTCGGCTACTTTCCCCAACTCCTCTGTTCACATTTTGAATAGAATCTCCTCGGATCATAACCCTATGCTACTCACTATAGGTAGTGATATTACATCCACCCCTCGGCCATTTAGATTTCTTAATACCTGGTATAAAAGGGAAGGTTTTAGTGATGTAGTTAAGCAAAGTTGGGATGTTCAGATCCAACAATCAGGAATGATAGGCTTCTTTCTAAAACTTCTGAGGCTGAAAAAAATTGAAAATATGGAATAAAGAAGTGTTTGGAAACATAAACGACAATGTTCTAAAATCTGAATCCATCCTGAAAGAAAAAGAAGAAATTTATGACTCGAATTCAACAATTGAGAACCTGGTAAAACTTAAAGAGGCAAAGGCTAAGCTGGTTAGGTCATTAGTAGAACAGAAAAGTTTCTGGAAGCACAAAGCAAAAGTGAAATGGCTAAAGGAGGGGGATAATAACACCAGTTTCTTTCATAAATCGGTTAAGGAAAGAAAATGTAGGTTAAAGATCACAAAAATTAAAAGTGGTAATAGTCAGTGGCTAGATAATGCACAAGATATTGAGAATGAATCCATTCACTACTTCCAGGATCTTCTAACTGAGGAGAATTCCCCTGACAGTAATTTATTCAAGCCTCACTTTCTAAGTCAGATTCCAAAAGTGATCACTCAGGAGGATAATGATAGAATACTGCAACCTGTTTCGATTTATGAACTTAAGAATATTGTTTTGGGACTTAATAAGAGCAGTAGCCCTGGTCCGGATGGATTTACAGCAAAATTCTATATTAAATCTTGGGATATCATTGCTAATGACTTACTATCTACTGTACAAGATTTTCTAACTGTCAATAATATCCCAAGAGGGATTGGTAGTACCTGGATAACAATCATACCAAAAAAATGTACACCAACTACCTTTGAGGATTACAGACCAATTAGTCTCTCCAATGTAATTAACAAAATTTTCTCTAAGATATTAATGGAAAGACTAAAGCCTTTAATGCCAAAAATCATCTCAAATCACCAAACAGCTTTCCTCAAAGGTAGAGATATTGCAGATAATGTTATCTACCTTCAGGAAATGGTGAGAATTATAAACAAAAAGCAGAGAGAACCTAATTGCATTGTTAAATTAGATCTTAAGAAAGCTTTTGATAGAGTAAGGTGGTCTTTTCTTTATTCTGTGCTTGCTAGATTTGGATTTCATGCTAGATTCATCTTTCTTGTTATGAAGAACTTGTCTCAGGCTTGGTTTTCTATTCTAATAAATGGTAAGCCAGTAGGTTTCTTCCAATCTACAAGGGGTATTAAACAGGGTGATCCCCTATCACCATTTCTTTTTAATATCTTTTCAGAGGCTTTCACTAGAAGTCTGTCCTTCATTTTTCAGAATGGTAGCTTGTCATACTATGGTGTGCCAGGTAATGCAATCCAAATCTCACACTTATCTTATGCTGATGATACTGTGGTATTTCTTAAAGCCAGTAACAATTATTTGATCAGATTTAAGGCCTTTCTGGCTACATTTGAGGAGGTTACAGGTCAACAGATTAATTACAATAAAAGTGACCTCTACATAGGGAAACATGCAACTGTGAACAGAGTTAACAGAATTAGGAGAACTCTAAGCATGAAAATTGGAAGGTTTCCTTTCACATACTTAGGAGTTCCCATTTTTACTGGGAGAGCAAAGAAGATATATTTCCAACCATTACTTGAAAAAATAGAGAGTAGGTTAGGTAGTTGGAAAAATAGGTGGCTCTCGGCTGGAGGAAAAATTACACTTATACAATCATGTATATACTCGGTTCCCCAGCATATATGGTCAGTCCTTAAACCAAGTAAGCAGGTCATATCAGCCATAGAAAAAAATCTGAGCAATTTCTTTTGGGGGTTTAATGATCTAATTCCTAAAAGAGCATGGAGGAAGTGGGATGCACTATGCTATCCTACCATCCAAAATGGTCTAGGTTTTAGATCAATAACCACCATTATTAATACATGTTATGTTAAACTTTGGTGGAAATACCAAAAGGCTGAAGCTCTATGGACACACTTTGTTGCATCTCTGCCACCATCTTCCAGATCTTCATCAAACTGGAAGAGGATTTGTTTCATCAATGCTTGGGCAGAATCCCAATCCAGAGTCATAATAGGAACAGGGGATTGTAATTTCTAGACTGCTAATTGGTTAGATATAGGGCCTTTACAGGATCTGTGTGACCAAATGGATGTTGATATTCCTGCTACCTGTAGTGTTTCTGAATTCATTACCAATAGATCACTCATGATTTCTAGAATCTGTCCAGTACTTCCTACTTATGCCATTTCTCTTTTACAGGAAGCCAAGCTATCAACTCACAGAAAAGACAGACTTATATGGAAACCAGGAATCAAGGGTGAGTTCTCATTCAAAGCAACTTACTTTTTTCTCAGGAATCAAAGAGGTAATGTTGCTTCTTTTAAATATCTATGGAGTTCTAGAATTGAAAAAAAAAGATCTCTGTCTTCATGTGGAAACTGATGAACTCTTTTCTACCATTCGATAATGTTCTGCATAATTTGAGAATTTCACTGCCTTCTAGATGTTATATGTGTCATAAGCATGAAGATTCTCTTGACCACTTTTTCAACTCATGTACATTTGCTGTGCAAGTTTAGAAACGGATTCATTCTTTTATGGGAATTAGGGACAGGGCTTTTCCATCTATATGGGATAGACTCTCTTTCTATCTTACTTATAATGGAATAAGTTCATTACAAACTGTAATGATTCAATCATCTGCTTTAATAACATGCTGGAATTTGTGGAAAGTTAGGAATAAATGTTTGCATGATTCTATCAATCCAGCAATTAGTTTAGTCCTAACTCACATAAGGACCCAAATTTTTTATATGTTCACTGCAAAGCCGGTCTTCGTAGCCTCAAGGATGGATATGGGCATTGCTGATCATTCTTTTCTACCACCGATCAAACAACCTCCGAAACCAAAAATCTATAAAATTGCTTGGACAAAACCATGCACTGGGTATAAACTTAATGTTGATGCTGCTTGGTGTTGCCAAACTAACAAGAGTGGAATAGGTTTGATTGTCATAGATGGCAGGGGTGGTTTTATTGCTGCTCATACCATTGTTTCTCCTGCTTATTCTCCTTTGGAGGCAGAAATGATTGCAATTAGGTTTGCTTTACAATCTGGTCTAGAACCAAACCTTTCTTATTGTTTGGAATCTGATTGCCTTAATGCTGTAAAATATGTGGTTGATCCTTCTAAAGCGCCATGGAAATTGTTTCAACTAGCATATGAGATTCATCAACTTTTGGGAGGAATCAATCTAATGCATGTTCATAGACAAGAAAATTTGGTAGCAGACACTTTAGCTAAAGATTGCTTAAGAAATCGGACAACTTCCTCTTTTCTTAGGTTTCAGAGTCTAACAAATGCTGTACAGGGACTGATTAGATTAGATCAATTGGGTACACCTTCTATACGGATAGTTAGCTGAATGGATGCTACTGATTGTAATTAATATTGCAGGTCGATGGATAGAAACTGAATATTCTAATGGCTGACATTAGGCACGATGTATGGAGTTTACATCAGGGGTGTGATCATGCAGCACTTCAAAGCTTACAATGCAGATTCAGGACATTATTGGCAGGTTTCGGTTCTCCATATAGCTTGCCCCTCATCACTTGGCCGATAATTCTCATTGGGATTCCTCCCTCTGTATAGTTTCACATTTTGGAGCAGCTATTTCTGCCACAGCTGCAAATAGTTTGGTACTCTCACCACATTCCCGGTCAGTAGAGGATACGCTACTAATCTATGTGGAGTGATGCGGACTGCCTTGTGTTTCTTTAACTAGATTCACTAATAAGTTTCATCATCTCTGCTATAGATTAAGAGCTTTTGTAACCCTATAATGATTTGCCAGTCTATTTTCATCTTTTGGAAGCAACAAGTGTTTCTTCACGAGCCTATTGCTCACCATTGTATATCACAACTTAGCTACGGCTTCTCTCACTGTCCTTTCATTTCTGTCTATTTCATGGCTTGGGAAGGCCTAATATATTTTCCCCCGTCTACGGATGGTTTAATTTAAAAAAAATAACCATTATTTCACCACTACCATTTAACAAAATAAGTTTATATGGTGATGGATGAGTAGACACAGGCAAAGACAACAATTTAACAAGATTGGACACAGTATTAGCACAAGAACCACCACCAATAATCAGTAAATAATTCTTATCTTTCACAAGGCAACGATTATGAAAAATATTAATACTTTGTACCTTTGTTTTTTCCATTTGAGAAGTTAGGAGTCTCAATGATACGAAGTTTCCTTGTGTTTCCGGACCTTGTTCACCGTGATCATTTATGATGAACTCTTCATCTACATGTTCTTCACCAGTTTCATACAATGCTATAATATCAGAATATTCTTCTTTTTTATCTCCTTCCTAAATTGTGGTTAACACTAGATCATGAGGGCAGTTACTACGAACATGTACTCTCTCTCTACAATGAAAACAATTAGGAGCATTAAAAGAAACTGAATTTCATGAAGAAGCATTGGACTTACCTAGATTCTTCAAAAACTGTTGAGTTGATTGTGCCACCCTCCTATCAGAAGAATTGTAAGTCAGATTGGAATAGGTCTAGACCAAAAATCGGCCTCTCAAGGGCATTCCCTTACGTCGGCCAGAACTAGGGTTTCTAGAGTCAAACCCTAATTGTTGACTGGGAAATCCGAATTGTGTCTTTTTTGGCCGTACGGTGCTCTCAACCAACCTTGCTTTCACCAATGAATCGCTCATTGATTTGTGATGTGGAAGCTTTACTGGCGTTTGAAGAGTCTCGCGCATTCCTTCAAGGAATCTATTTTTGATGAATGTATCGTCTTATTTCATCCTGACCCTTGTCATTGTCAACTCAAGATCTTACCAGTATTCATTAACTGATCAATTTCCTTTCTTCATATTGACCAGATAAGAATATTGTTCCATCAAGTAAATAGGTGGAATATGATATTGGCAAAGCTTGGACCTCAATCTTTCCCAAGTAGAGATAGGTTTCTTCCCGGCAATCACTACAAGAAAATGAACCTATTACTTCACTCTTTTAACCTCGGTTTTTTGGCTTAGCTCAAAAAATTGAGGTAAAAAATTCTTTTACCTTGGGTTTTTAGAAGTAAAAGATATTATTTTCCTCGAATGTAAAAAAATTGAGGTAAAACATTGGTTTTTTTACTGTCGTTCCACGATAACTGAAGTAAATACCTTATGAAATTGAAGTAAATTTTTTTACCAACATACCTACGACATCGTCAATAAGGGTACGACCTAGCAGTAATAGTCATTGAAGAGAAGACCAACTTCGCACCATTACTCGATGTGACCGACTTCAATCTGACGTAAATAGATACATTGATGTTTACATTCGGTGAAGTCACACATGCTCCTCAGTTCAAACATGTGCCTGAAATCCTTTCAAAAAAAATTTAATTTATGTGATGTCGCACCTCCATCAAGTTAATGTCGGTTATGGAAGTTATAACCATGTGAATGGGGTGAGAGGTCGCACATATCTATCAAACCTAATAAATTAGGGATACTTAACCAAAATAGTCAGAACTTAGAATATACCATCTAAAGATTTCATTCCAAGTTCACCACAGTCAGTCTCAAATTTGTTGAAGTTACATATGTAAGACTAAAGCTATGTACATAAGTACGTATGTGTGTATATATATATATAAATATTCATCCAAAACACATAATGCTTTGTACCACATGTAACATCCTTGCAAAATGAAAATGCAACAGAAGGCATAGAATCCTAATAAAATCCAAACAAACATTCTTCACGTTCTGGGATAAACGAACATATCAGAGACCTCAATCAAATGGGGTGGTGACAAGGGTGGGATAACAGCATCTATTGCTCCCACTTTCTTGTGAATTAGTCTTCGACTCTTCGGTGGAAGACTCACTAGCGCCAGTGCTTGACCCTCCTTCATCATCTCTGGTATCCAGCCTATCCTCATCAACCTCAGGCCCCTCATCCCCCACTGGTTCATTGATCGTATCGGCAATCATAAACTTCAGCACCCTCATTTCTTTCGTTAGATTACGCACGGTGTGTTCCATGTGTAGCGTCATGGCCTTAGTCTCGACCATGTTCTTCAGGAGGATGCCACAGGCCTTCTGTTTAGGTCATGTGGGATAAGAAATTAGTTACATTAAATGAAAATGTTAAAATTTAAATTAATTATAATTTGAAATAAACCAAAAAAATCTAAATTTTTTACCCGTTAAGGGTGTGTGAATAATGGCGGGGTAAAGATCCATAGTTACGAAAGCCGATGGAGTCACCTCGGGCATGGGTGCGGGAGGCACATCCATATCCCCTTTAGGGACATTACCATTAATCCACGCCCCTAACTCCCAAACCCAATGCTTCAGTCCGAAGTATTTTGCATCGTAGTACTTAGGCTGGATCTTCTCTTTTGATTTGAACGGGACCTTGAATGGCAGTGATGCCATTGTCGTAGGGGAGTGTTTGACTCTTTATGTAGAAGGCGATTTGATGCATCTCATACATTATGGTGTACCTTGGGTCAACTACCTTCTTCTCTGCAAGGTGGTAGTACATGACAGTCATGTTGATCGTGCACTCTGTAGGATGTCCGACCGGGATAAGTACTTGTACAATTATATTGAATATCATTTTCTCCTGAAGATTGAGAACACCAAACTTGATCTACTTCATTGGGATGAGTATGTTTCCCACTTTAATTTTGAAGTACTTCTCCACCATTCGATTGGGGTTTAGCGCCCCTGATGAGTCATTCTCGTCGACCCATCGAGGCCAATTGTTCCAACAGTACAACTGTAGAGGCTCAACCTCTGGCTGATCCTCCCCCTGATTGTGCAACTAATCACCTTGTTTATGAGCTCTTTTGTTATCTCCAAGTCCATCCCATTTACTCTTGTTTGAAAGGAGGTTAATGTCTCCATTCTAAAATTGGCGTAGAACTCCTTAACCTCTGTATCATACGTTGGTTTATCCAGGCATATTAAACCCTCCATTTGTGATGGTTTGAAGGGTTTGAGGAAAACATCAAGGTGTATTTGTTCCACATCCTTGGGCTTTATCACCCGGACTTCTTTTATTCTACAACATGGGATATTTTTTAAATGCTTCGCTGCCTCCTCCTTCACAAAGTGTAATTTGTCCTATGCTGGCAATAGAGAGGTAACCATTGGCTTCACCTTCTTCATGCGTGATTGAGCTGATCCCGTGCTCTCGTCCATTCTCCTCCTGGCTGCCTTCTTCATGTGAGCCATCTAACAATGAAATGGACGTTGAACAATAAGTGCAAAAGTCAAGAACTCAATGATGTCTAAGTGTTTTAGTTGACTTCAGATTCATGTTGCAAAGACTTCATGAAGAGCGATGTTACAAATGCGATATCGCACATTCATGTTCATGAATAAGCGACATCGCAGATCAATCAGCTAAGGCAAAACTGTATGCAACTCGAACACGACTGGTCATAAAACATATATAATCGCAACTAAAACATCACAAAGTAAACAACTAACATGCAATGATTGAATAACTGAGCAATAGGCAACTAAAGAAGTATATGAAACCCAAACAACTAACATCAAACTTCATCCAAAAATACTTACCTTGGTAGGGTTTCTTGCTCTTTAAATTTGGAGAAATCCGCCAATGCACTACGTCCAAAGCAATTTAATGTTGGTTTTTAGGCTACTGTGATGTGTGACCAACTGATTCCATTGCGATTAGATTGATTTTGGAACATTGTTTTTCTTGTGTAAGGTTTTGGTATGATGTTGTCAGTTGAGAATGTGCAGGGGAAGGGTGGTCGGGTAATTACATACCCGCTGTGAAATGCTACCATTTTGTGCGACTTCATAGGTGTGTCACATAGATCGACAACGCCATAGAAAACAGTGCAAAGTAATGGATTCTAGGTTTGGGCCCAACATCGGGGACCAAACATTTTTTGGATGAGGCCTAGACTATCCAATCAATAACCAGCGTTATCGAGGCCATAGTCGCTCTATCCGAAATAAAACCAAAGTCACTCTGATCTCGCACATAATAAACATTGGGCCGTATTAGAGTAGCGGCCCAATCCAAAATTAAATATGTCTCTGGTCAGTGGTGAACAAAAAATAGCACATGTATGCAATGTCGCATCACTGTCTTCGCCACCGAGTCCAAAACCGACCCCAAACAGGTGTTGCATTTATTGATCATGGGCCAAATAGCCCAAATTGCATAGTCTACATTTCTAATGGAATCTAAAAGTAATAAAATTATGTCCATCAAATTACGACCACCATGTTCAAATTTGGCCATGGACCCATCATAGGAACGGGCCCAAATTATTTACAAACAGTGCATTACGGTACTCTGTGGAAAATTACACTACGGCCCAAACCACCGTGATTGTTACTATGTGTTTAGATACAATCACCCTAATAAAATGACAAATGTTTCATATGGAAACTATGCTTACTGTCTTACAGACATGCAAACCTGGGTTTTCTTCCGAGTTTTTTTTAGAATTCCATTAATTAATACCGTAGCGATAAGCGTTATGGGAACGGACATTTCCACTTAATATATAGAATCACATGAAATTTCATATTCTCGCATTTCATTGGAAACATAATAGTATTAAATTTCCGGCCTTATTTTTTACGAAGCTCCAGTACATGGTCTAGAGTAAATTATAGTTGATTACTTAAAGTATACGATTTTTAGTCGTATGATCTTGTGGGAGTCGATGGGGAAATATAATATTCCTATCGGTTATTATAATTTCGACTATATATGGATGACACTGCTTTTTTTGGACAATCGGAATCGAGTTTAATTTGGACCACACATTTTTCTATTTTTGTTCATTCACTTAGGTCCCTCCAACAGACTCGGAGATGTCAAAATGTATAATCGGCTATACGCTTAAGGTTTCCACATTGTCTAGACCAACATATCTTCAAATTTGGCCTCGATATGACTAGTCAATGGAACGGGCTCAAATTATTCACAAACAATGCATTACGTCACTCTAGGGAAATTAAACTATGGCCCAAACTATCGTGGTTGTTACTGTGTATTTTGAGACAATCACCTGAACAAAATGACAAATATTTCATACAAGCAAATGCTTATTGTCTTACAGACATGCGAACCTGGGTTATCTTCCAGGTTTTTTTATAGAATTCCATTAATACCATAGCGAAAAACATTTTGGAAACGACCATTTCTGCCAGATATATAGAATCACATGAAATTTCATATTCTCGCATGTCTTTGGAAATATAATAGTATTAAATTTTCGTCCTTATTTTTTACGAAGTGCCAATGCATGATCTAGAGTGAATTGTGGTTGATTACTTAAAGTATGAGATTGTTGATCGTATGATCTTGTAGAAGTCTACGGAGAAATATATTAACAGCTTACTTTTTTACTTTTGGTTATTACAAGTTTGACTATATATGGATGACACCACTTCTTTTTGGGACAATCGGAATCGATTTTGAGACCACACTATGTCTTCTTTTTTTGTAATTAGGTCCCTCCAAGAAAACAGGGGCATGTCAAAATGAAAAATTGGATATATCGATATTTTTATTCAAATTTGACGACAAAGTTACCCCGATTAGTGCATAAGCGAGTCGAAAGAAGGACCTGGAACCTTTGAAAGGATATTTTTTATGAAATTTCCATTATTACACTATGGCCACATATGCGGGGTAAAACACATGTCTCATAATTTGATTGACATACCAAACAGATAGCGACATCGCTCAATGTGAAATTTGGAGTGGGAACGGAAACTTTCAGACAAAAATTTGAATTAAAATTTCCTACCAAACCTATTTTTCATCTCAATAACTATCACCACTAACACTCATTTCCATCTCCAATACATATCCTACAAACACACCTTATTCATTCACACCATAATGAAAGGGATCGTTGAAATTGATTTATTCAATCATCAACAAGTATCCAAAGAACAGAGCATCTAGGTTCAAATTTATAGAGGTACTAATACATCTTTTTCATGTTTATCTTCACCAAATATGTTACCATGTATACCATCTATATGTTTCTTCTTCAATAATGGAAGATCAAATAATCTAATGAAGGGTGAATCATTGTGTCACATGTTATATACAGTATGTTGTATTTCTTACCAATAAGATGACATGTTTGTAAAAAGTGAGAAAAATGGCTTAGATTCAGATAAACACAATATGAATGTGTGACGTCGGCCTTTGATCGCTCTGCATGATATGATACCGAGTAAGACTCGACATCGCAGATGTGAGGAATTTTTGAGTTTAGCATTCATGTATATGAATATCCTAGTTTGGTTTTATCTCGGTCTCTGCGACCTAGGTAGTTATGAGTCCAATGTCGGTTTGGTTCTGTTTTATTACCATCGACATTTTGCAAATAATGGTGTCCACATATGAATATATTACGTGTAATTGTGGGTTCAACCCAATTGTAACATAAATTTTTGTCCTATACATTGGTTGTTATAGGATCAAATAGAGTTATCAGTGGATTCTAGCATATCAGATGGACTTAGTTGGCTTCTCACTGATCGGCCTAGAAATATGAACGCAGTACAACGTAGAAAATGGAGGTTAAATGCAATTATTGTTTCAATTTTATAACAACCTTATATATTTTAATTTATTGTTTCATTTATTTGTAGTATACTAGTATATCATAATATTGTTGGTCTAAATGAACATTTCGGTTAATGCCCACAAAAATTGAACAAAAATTGAATGTTGTTTGATGTTCAACCATTACTCGAATTATCACATTGTTTATAACATGCATGGTTATCAAAGACCAATTGTTTGCATAATCTAATGTTTGTAATTATAAATTTTGTAGAGAAATGAAAGTTGATCGACTAAATCGCAACATCGAAATGACTGACTCCGACAAGACATATTAGCGACGTCGCATAGACTGAAATCACTTTTTTTATGAGCTCGGACATACAAAATGACATCATTTTGTCTGTGTTCCACATCATCAGGACACAGCGTGGGTCCCTCACTATATGTGATATTTCTTCGCATCGACTCCAAAATCACTCGTATTGTGAATGACATCATGGGGTGCAACATCGACGCACATCCTCTGCCATCAGCTACTATATTCCTTTCATCGATGTCGCATGCTTCAAGATGTCGACGTCGTTTCAAACGATGTTGCAGCCAGGGTATCATAACATCGGCTTTCTACCGTGATACGACATAGGTCTCCTTTCATGCCGATGTTGGTCAAAAACCAAGGTAAAAAGGGACTATTTACCTTGGTTTTGAACTGACGTAAAAACTAGGCTTCTTACTATAGCCACATTTAACTCATTTTTTTCAGGGGCTGAAAACCAAGGTAAAAAGCACTGAAAAACCGAGGTAATAGCTACTACTTCTTGTAGTGAATCTGTCTCAATTCTCTTAGAATTTTCCACCATTCGGCCACATAATGTATGAAGGAATACTGCGCCACCTTGACTTTTTCTTTCTCCAGATAATTGTTGAGATCAAACAGATTCTTAATCTGTCGCTCCTAATCAAGATACTTCACCAGATTGTGTTGACCATTAAATTGAGGGATAACATATTTTAATCCCTTGATGTCTTGAGCAGAGTCTGAACTCGATCTGGAACCCAAATTGGCCATCAATCTTTTTCGGGAATGATGTTTGCTATGGTGATGCCTTCCAGAAGACCTTCTGTGTGATCACCTTTCCAAACCATCATCAGATACTTCATCTAAACTGCCAGAACCATGGAATTGGCAGACAAATTGAAATGAATCTCCTTGCGAAGACTCACAATTGCGGAATTAATATCTTTGATCTAGTGAAGGGGTCTGCAAACCCTCACTATCTCGCACAAATTTCAGGTGTCTAGCCCTCGGGGTACGCCTAACCTTGACTTGTTCTCTAACTAACCCTCTGGATCAGAATACAAGGTTTATTGATACTTAACTAGCCCTCGGGGTTAAGCAACAATGGAAGAAGATCGTAAGAAACAACAGTATGAACTCAAAGGTTCATATTTTTGAATGATGATAGTGGTACAAATCTCAAAAAATCAACCCCTATCTATAGGGCTGAATTCGTACAAAACCCTAGTCGTAATCAAGATGGGATTTGGTAATTCCTATCAAAAACTGAATAGAATTATGGAAGCTTTAAGAAGCTAAAACCATATTTAACTAAAATACCTAAAATAAACTGTCCATGGCCGAAATTCATCCAGAGTACAACTTGGATGAACATTGCCTTATCTAAACTTACCAAAACTAATTCTAATCAGAATAAAACTCAATATTTTTTATACCCTAATGGTCTGGTTCAAAAATTAACTCTTCAAAGCCCACATGGCCAAGCTTTGCAGTCTAAAATCCAAAATAAAAAACGTTTACACTATTTTACAGTGATCACACTATCTCATTAAAAACCCAGTGGGAAAAATGAGTATAGTGTTCTTCATAATGTCTTCAGCTCGTCGACAATCTTAAATAATGAATCCAAGATGTAGGTGATGACTCATTCTTTAATTCTTCATCATAAAGTTGATCCATCAAAGAATTTAAAGAACCATTATAGCGTTTGATATTCATATCATTCCCCTCCTGGATAAAAAAATTTTGTCCTCGAAATGGGAAGCAGATAACCTATAAAGACATCCTTGAAATTCCTGTAACAACTTAACAAACCGTGAAAGCATATCTACAGCAATATCTTCATTGGCATAGTAAATTTGTTTAAAGGACATTATAAGAAAAAAATAATGATTACTCAAAGCTCGATGCAAATCTCTTATTAAAGCATAAAACGATTTACCAGAGTCAATAGATAGTTCATGCCTCATCATATAAATAAGGTAAAGGACTAAGATGTGAAGACAAGAATTTATGCGTCTTATCAGAATCATTTTGCAACTTACCAGGAATGACCTCCCTTGATTTTTGGTCGAAATTATCAAGGTTTTTGCCTCCATTTTTCATCTTGTGGTTGATCTCCTTCAAGCCCTGTCTAGGGTTTTGGTCGGCCATTTGCACATCAGTCGCAAACTTCTCTTTGTCGACTTTCATGCATCTTTGTTCCTCTAAACCTTCCATTGGGGATAATGGAACCAAATTATACCTTTTTCTATCCTTAATCATAGTAATTTTGTTAGTGTAACCATCATGCATAGATTTACGATCAAAAGGCCAAGGTCTCCCTAACAAAAAATGACTAGCTTCCATAGGTCTAACATCACATAAGATAGAATCATGGTATTTTTCAATATTAAAGTTAATCATGCATTTTTTGTTAACCCAAATTTCACCACTATCATTTACCCAAATAAGTTTATATGGTGATGGATGATTAGTCATAGGGAAAGACAATGATCTAACAAGAAGATTAGACACAGTATTAGCACAAGAACCACCACCAATCATTAGTAAAAAATTCTTATCTTTCACAAGGAAATGAGTATGAAAAATATTAATTTTTTATACCTGTGTTTCGGCCATTTGAGAGTTTCGAACTCTTAATGATACACAGTTACTTTGTGTTTCCGGACCTTGTTCACCATGATCATTTATGATTCTCTCTTCGTCTAACTGTTCTTCACCACTTTCATAAAATGGTGGCATGTTCATCTTTTTCATCTCCTTCCTAAATTTTTGTTAACACTCATGCATGAGAACATTTACTACATACATGTCCTCTCTCTTGACGATGAAAACACGTGGGTGATTCAACAGAAACCAAATATGATGAAGAAGTAGTGGACTTACCTGGAATTTTTTAAACATATTGGGTTGGTGGTGCCACCCTCCTCCCAGTAGGATTATAAGTTGGATTTGAATAGGTTTGAACCAATCCTCATCCTCCCATGGGCATGCCCCTGCTGTGGCCATAACTAAGGTTTTCAGATTCAAACCTTAGTCGTTGACAGGAAAATCCAGGGTGTTGCCTCCTTGGTCGCAGGATAATCTCAACCAACCTTGCTTTCACCAATAAATTGTTCGTATATATATGATGTTGAAGCTTGACAGGCATTTGAATGTTTTCACACAAGCCTTCAATGAATCGATTTTGGATGAATACGTCGTCTTCTTTCATTCCAACCCTTCTCAAGGTCAACTCAAGATCTTGCCAATATTCATCAACTGTGAAATTTCCTTGCTTCATGTTGGATAGATAAGAATGTTGTTCCATCAAGTAGGTGGATCATGATATTGGCAAAGCTCGGATCTCAATCTCTCACAGGTAGAGATTTGTTTCTTTTTGGCAAAATATCGTGACTCCTTTTTATTTTTCCACCATTTAGCTGCATAGTGAGTGAAAGAATATTGTACCACTTTGACTTTTTCTATCTCCCGATAATTGTTGAGACCAAACACATTCTCAATTTGTCGCTCCTAATCAAGATACTCCACTGGATTATGTTTACCATAAAATAGAGGGATGTCATATTTTAAACCCTTTATTTCTCGAGCTTTGTCATATTCTAACCCATATCCTGAATCTCCATTCACTCTCCTTCGAGAATAGGTTTTACTATGGTGATGCCTTCTAGAAGACCCTCGGTGTAATCGCCTTTCTGAACCATCATCAGAATAGTCATCTGAACTTCTAGAACTATTGAATTGACTGACATATTTCTTGGTTTCTTCCCTCTTAACCGATGATGTAGGTGTAGGTGGTGCCATGCTGTCAACTTTTCTCGGCAACCTTTGCACCTCACTCATAAGTGCATTTATTGCGACAGCAAACCGATTAGGATCATTAGCTTCATTTGGATTAATTTGATGTCACTCCCAACTATCTGGAGCCTCTTCACGTGAATGATTTCCACTTCTTCCATTAGAGGTGTTTGTCAATGGAAAATTGTTAGGATTGCTAACAAAAGGTAGAACGAATGATTTTCGTCCCCATCTTCGTTAAACTACTAAGAGAACCAAACTGTTAGTTAGAAACAATCACCCCTCCCCCTTCCCTTTGTTTAGTAAGGTCACTCACCAAGTATATAACACTCACAACTCATAAGAAGAAGGCTAAGGTGAAGGCAATTGATCAACTCACCGCAATTCAAAGCAAAGTATGGAGATCAATACTGCAGAACTTATTTCGAAATTTAAAAACATATAAACTCAAAATTGGGCTCTTTGATATGGAATTCCAAATTCTATAAAGAATAAGGAACAAAAAAAATTTGAATGGCATGAATTGGATCCGTATTGAATAAGGTATGTTCAAAATAAGAAGGCCTTATATAGGCGACAAATAGGTTCCGAAAATTCAAGAAAATTTTCCAAAAAACAAATTGGAATAGGAAATCAAATCCAAATCCCTTGTGGTAAAGGATTTTAATGACTTACTTGTCCCCCAAGTTGAAAATTCTGATAAAAACCCCTCTCTCAATTGGCTTTTATTTCCTTTTCCTCTTCCGATTAGGATTTTGACTTTTCTTTTCCTTTCCCTTTACTTTTTTTCAGCAACAATTCATTTTTTTTGTACTGAAAAACCCTTACAACCAGAATATTATTCCCCAAGAAAAGTTTCCAATCACAATTCCCAAAACAATTTGCAAATTGCAAATCTACCTCCAACCATTTGAAAATTGTAAATCTGCCCCAAATTTCCAATTTCAAATCCTAAATTCCAATTTTGAAACCCAAATATCTGCTGCCTTTTTATTTTTTTTCGAAAAGTCTTGGAACAAAAATCGCTTATACAAAATGTGAAATAAGAAAACTGCGACAGCTTCCTATTGATTCAAATGAACTTTGAGGTATTCAAGATCGTAAGGATCAAGAATATAACACTATATATATGGAAAACAACACAAGACTCTTTTTTTTTAATTAGTTGCAATCAAGAATCAAAGACAATTCAAGATCATGGAATCAAAGAACGATATAAAGAAAACAAATAGGATTATGAGCATACAATAATTTTTTAGAAGAGTTGACGAAAAATATCACAAGCACATAAATTCTTTAAGCTAACTAAAAACTATGAAACTGACTGGGAGGTGAAGGAGGATAATACTTGTTAACGCTCAGACCCTTTGACGTTCTCCTGATTCAATTGATGAAGGTGAAGGCGGATAGTAATACCGAAGTATCCTAACTCTCGGACCCTTCAACATCCTTCGACTCTAGATTCAATCCCCTTGATAAGAAAGATCAAACAAACACAGTTAAAATACGACACAAAAGAGTATATATATATAATTAAAAAATAAATTAATGCAAAACTCGAAACCCCTTTTTTTTCTCGGCTTCAGTAGATCTTTCATTTTGCTCTATTACCAATTGATATGAATCTCCTTGAGAAAACTCATGATTGCAGAATTAATATCTTTGATCTAGTGAAGGGATCTGCAAACTCTCACAATCTCGCACGAAATTCAGGTGTCTAGCCCTCAGGATATGCCTAATCTCGACTTGCTCTCTAACTAGCCCTCAGGATCATATTACAAGGTTTATTGATACTTAGCTAGCCCTTAGGGTTAAGCACAATTGAAGAAGCTCGCAAGCAACAAGAGTATGAACTCAAAGGTTTATATTTTTGAATGATGACAGTGGTACAAATCTCAAAAATTCAACCCCTATTTATAGGGCTGAATTCATCCAAAACCCTAATCCTAATCAAGACGGGATTTGGTAATTCCTAACAGAAACCGAATAGAATTATGGTAGCTTTAAGAAACTAAAACCATATTTAAGTAAAATACCTAAAATAAACTGTCTCTAGGCAAAATTCATCAAGATTACAACTTGGATGAATATTGCTTTATATAAACTTACCAAAACTAATTCTAATCAAAATAAAACTCAATATTTTTGAAATCCTAATGGACTGGTTAAAAAATCATCTCTTCAAAGCCCACAAGGCTTAGCTCTACAGTTTAAAATCCAAAATAATATAATTTTACACTATTTTACAGTGATCACGCTACCTCATTATAAACCCAGTGAGAAAAAAGAGTATTGTGTTCTTTAGATGTCTTTAGTTCGTCCACAATCTTGAGTAATGAATCCAAGATGTCGATGATGACGCCTTCTTCAATTCTTCATCATAAAGTTGATCACTCAAAGTATTTAAAGCACCATCATAGTGTTTGATATTTGTATCACAAATATATAAGAATAATCCTTCTTGACCGATGATGGTGGTGTAGGCGGTGACATACTGTCAACTTTTCTCGCCAATCTTTGCACCTCACTCATAAGTGAATTAATTGCGACAGAAAACCGATCTGGATCAGTTGCTTCATCAGGTCTAACTCGATGTTCGCCACAACTTTCTGGAGCCTCATATTTTGGATGCTCACCACGCCTGCTTTAAGAAGTGTTCATCAATTGTAAATTTTTATGATTGCTAACAAAAGGCGGGATGAATGGATTTTCGTCATCCATCTTCGCTAACTGCTATGAAAAATAAACTGTTAGTATAAAAATCATCGTCCACCCTACTTCACTTTGTTTAGTAAGGTTTCTCATCAAGTATATAACACTCACAACTCACAAGGCGAAGGCTAATGCAATGGCAATTTGGGAGGTCGTCGTCGTACCTCTCAAAGTTAATATTTTTAAGCCCTAAGGCTTCCTATCTACAGTTAAGTAGATAATGGAAAGTCGGGGTCATCCACGAGAAGAGGGATCTTTTCAAGTGTTTAAATATACATAGGAGAAAATATACTAGGAATATACATACATAGATACATATATAAAAGCATGTATACAGGGGGAGGGGGGGTTGGTTGGTTTTTTATCCTAAGTTATCAAATTAAAATACAACAACTAGCAAAGCAAGAGAACTATGCTAATCATGCAATACAATTAAAGATACGATGTAAATGATAATTAATGGAGTCTTGGGGGAAATCGACTTCCACTTCCAAACTTCATATAGCTCATTGATTCATTGATTCATTCAATTACATTTATTGTCTATGGGGAATGTTATCACTTCTCATTCAAATATCAACATTCATTCCTCCTTAAGAATAGTTTTCAAAGACAAACAATGACCATTTGCAAACCTCATTGATGATCACCCTAGACAAACAATATCATAGGGGTATTTCATCAATGGCATTTCACCCAAAGGACCATAGGTTTGATAATAACAAGCCTTCTACCAAAGACGTAGTCATTTAACCAAACAAAGCATTCATTAGGTTAAACTTAGAACAAACAACATTCAAGGTGCAACCTTTCTTTGCATCTATGTGACAAATATGAAAACAAACCACATTAACATACTCATCTAGCAATAATTACCACACATTATACACAAGAAGTTCTAAATCCATGCTTTTGGATTTCCATATCAAATGAGTTAAGAAATTTGCAAATTTCCTAACACTATAATATTTCAATCTTACAAACATTTCATATACTCAAACAACCCATGGTATAAATGAGGTAAAACACAATATTAATGGAATAATAAATGCTCTTCAATAAATGTTCATAAATGAGCAAACATAGAATCTTACTACATAAGCTTGGAGGCTTCAATCAATTGCTCCTAAAAACTAGATTTAGCTACAAGAGTTCATACTAATTAATGATAAACAACCAAACATAATACAAGAGAATTCAAAGATGAAAATGGATGAAAATATGGTTTGAAATAGTACCAAAAATGCAGAAGAAGAAGATATGAATGAGAGGAAAAAGAGTGCTATTTATAGTACAAAAAGGATAAGGGTAGATTCTGGCCACCTGTTAGTCATGACTCGCAATGAGCTCATCGTGACTCGTAACAGGCTCACGACGAGGCCATCATGACTCACGACGAGTGCCAGAATTTAACCCTGTTTTCTTTTCTTTTTCTTGTGGTAAACATATATCTTCATAGCGATTCCTCTCATTTTTCAAGTCTTCAATGTCTTCAAAAATGGCCTTCGATGGCCTCCGGTCTTCATGTCTTCGAAGCAAGTCTTCAAAAGTCTTAGAAAATGTGATCTTTAATGGCCTCTGGTCTTCATGCCTCCGTATTCTTCCCTTGTCACGCAAAATCCACTTAGAAGAGGTAAAAGAGCGTAAAGTTGCTCTTACCCCTCCTAAGATAATTTCCAGGTAAAACACAAGCTCTTAATAATAAAAGAGCACAAAAGCGACCCAAAACAGTACTAAATTATGCACATAAAATGGACATATCAAACCTCCCCACACTTAAACCTTACTCGCCCTCGAGTAAGAAAAAATCCAAGCATACGAAGTAAATGACGTATCCACATCCTAACTACTATTACCCCAAGTCAATACCTCACAAAACTCTCAATAACACACATCCCAATGTATGGTCAAATGAGAAGTTTCCCATAACCCCCACTCCTAAATCTACCCAAACCATATCAACCCATCAATTCATTGATATCCCTAAAACATCTCCAACTCCTGAATTGATAATCCCAAATCCAATGGTATAAGGTGAAGCTAAAGACATGTATAAGGTTAAAAACACATGCTCCACTTTATATCAATGTATCAACCTAAAAATAAAGCATATTAACGATCAAGAGTTTCATAACTTACTTCGTCTTCTCCTGCTAAATTGTCCACTACCAAAAGGTCCTTAAGATGTCAAGCTACCTGATCCATCCATATGGCCACCGCAACCTTATGACTCCAACGCCGAAAAAGGAGTGAATACTTAAAATTTTTTAGTTTCTCTCATTTTCTTTCATTTTGCCTAGGAGCCCTTTCGCATTTTCATTTTAGCCACACGTCATGTTTTTCTTTTTTTTCTATTTTTTTCAGCTAAGATCTCGCCTTTTTCCACACATTTGGCCTCTCATTTTTGCCTAGGTTTCCCTCTCCGATTTTCAACCTATCCGGGCCTCCAATATTGCTGAAGATGCCCTCTGGAGTTTTCAACTTAGCGGGATTCTTTTTGTTTTATTTTTTTCATTTTTGTTTTTCAAAAATTTCAAAAATTTTCACATTTCTCCAATCCAAAAAGTAGCAAAGTGCTTTCCAAATGTTAAGGCTAAGAAAAGTATCAAATCCAACATTATCCAAGTAAATCAAAAGAAAAACATCCCAAAACAAAAGGGAATAATATCCAAAACAAAACAAAATAGTTATGCAAAAGTATCTCCAAAAGTATATTCAATCCTAATCACCTCAAAGTAGATACCCCTCCCCATACTTAGAACACTACATTGCCCTCAATGTAGACAATAGGGCAAAAATGTACAAAGAAAAGTATTGAGAGGGTAAGGATATGGTGATCACAAATCACTGATGTGAGAAAGAAGGGCCACTGCCAAAATAGCGCTGCTGATAATGAGCCAGCCACTCCGTGCTCCTCTGCCTCCTAGCTCGTCCTCCTGTATCAGCTCGGTCTTTGGTGGAGGCTGCGGGGAGTGATGTTGTTGTTGCTGCTGTTGTCACTCAGAGAAAGGTAGGGTGCTATCATCGCACTGGATAGGAGCTCGGCCAAGGTCATGGAGATTGTGCTGTAAGTTATCTCTCTATGAGGAGTCAGGTGAAATTGCCAAGCCACCTAGAGGTGTATCGAATTCCAGCTTCGTCTTGTTGGGTTGAGGAAGTGCCATGAATGTGACCTTCCTCGTGCCATAAAACCAGTGTAATAGCCTCGTGGTCCGGGTGGCACTGATAATCTCAAATCTAACTAACCTCTTGGCAGTGATGAGGTAGAAAGTGCGCCTCCCTAAGCGTGTCAGCCGAAGGGACCAATTCTAAGTACTCTGCTAAGAGGCCTATCATACCTCTGACCATGATCTTCCCCTTTAGCTTTCCTGCCACCTTCATGATCCTTTTCATCCACACTTATCCCACAACCTGTATCCTAGTCCCTCACTCATTAAGTTCCAAAAAAAGTGAAAGTCGTTGTCTGTCACATTTGTCGGCCAGCCAACAGTCGGTACATATAACGAAGTGCAGAGTGGATGATGACATTGCTCTTATCATAGGAGTTCTTTGGCCTTATGTTGATGACATTTCAAAATTGTATGTCATCCTTGATTGATCGCTCCTGGGCCTGTGGGTCCAGCCTAGCCCGTATCTCCGCAATGTCAAATCCAAATGCCTCCTCAATCTGCGAGATAGTCATTTGCCTAGATATATCATCCAAGTGGAAAGTAATGTACCTCTCACATGGTTGATCATCTCTCATGCTGCAGATCCTAACCGTGGACAGGAACTCTATTGTGTATCTCTGGTAAAAGGGTGAACTCCTACTCATGAACCTTTCCATCCCCTCCCCTCGGCGAGGAGACATCTGACAGGCTGGGTGAGCCCAAGAGCATCTAGTGTGGGTACATCTACAAAGCTTGTCTCCTTGAGTTGACGACTCGCCAGGGCTTCCCACCTTTCAGCATAGGACCCGGTGATTCAAGTCAAACCCATGTACCTATCTGGTGGGGAAGGTACAGGGCTCGATTCCGGAGCCGGTGGTGGAGGCAGAGGTGGAGCTGCGGTGCACCCGCCTTGGGGAGGAGCCCTGGGCCTCTTTGTAGGGGCCATATCTAACAACCATAGCAAATAAGTCAAATGCACATAAATATGTGTATATGTGATATTGCAAATTCATACTTAACCTTAAACTAGTTCATTATCACAAGCCAAATCAAGTTCAACCTATTAGTTCAAGTTCTACTGAAAATTGCACATACAATCCATATTATGTCCCACATGCCCATATTCTCAAGTCCATGAAGTCCTCATATAGTTGAAATCGAATATGCTATATCTCAAAATCACAGTCATGCCTAATTAGTTTAGCCACCATTAGTTCATTCACAATGTCCACATTTAAGTCCCATAGCTAAACTACCCTAAGCAAAATACCATTTCAAAGCACAATAATATTTTATCCAAATAACAACTAAGTTTCATCAAGGGCTAATATGACTCATATCTAGTATAAACCACAATCCATTCTCAATCAAAGCAACACTAATAGTGCAATGCAAGCATAAGACCCATAAGAGCAACTCAATACACTCAAAGTGGTTGTTCATGTCATCCTACATCCAACCAAGCCGTAAATACCAAATACTCATATAATCCTTCCAAATCAACTTGCAAGCACAATATATTCAACATCATCTACAATGTTCCAATCAATCAAACAAACCTAAGGTATCACACAAAGCTCATACAATATCTCACAAAATAATTAATTCAATCATAATCACAAGTAAAGCTTAACAGATTAAAGAATTGTGCCACTTATATGCCTAGGATTAGAGAGGAGTGATACCCACAAGCAATTTGAAGTGTGATTCCAAAAAATACTAAACCCCCAAATTTTAGGGTTTTGTGTTCTTGAACAATTTAGGTGGATTTGTGGGTAGAGCTTGGTAAGAAGAAATGCGGTACGGAGTGGTAGCTGTGAGCGGTGAAGAACAGCGGATAGCGGCAGTGAGCGGTGGTCGCTTGGTGGAGGAAAGGCAGAGGGAGATGAAGAGTGGCGGAAGTGGATTATGTTTGTGGGAAAAAAGGGTTCAGGCCATTTTTAAAGCAGGGTTGTACGACCATCGTGACTCGCGATGTGTTTGTTGTGACTCACGATGGTCCGTCGTGACTCACGACCACTTCGTCGCGACTCGCGATAGTCCATCACGACTCGCAATGAGGCCATCACAACTCGCAAAAAGTGGAGGTCAAGAGCTCTATTTTCACACAAACCCTCTGATTTGGTCTCGACTCGCGACCACTTCATCATCACTCGCAATGTTCCGTCGCAACTCATGACGAGGCCATTGTGACTCGTGAAAAGTGGAGGCCGAGAGCTCTATTTTCACACAAAACTTGTGATTTGGTCGCAACTCACGACCCCTTCGTCGCGACTTGCGATGGTCCATCGTGACTCGCAACGAGGCCATCACGACTCACGATGGACTACTAACCTGGTACTTAGAAATTTTTTCTGATCCTCCTCTTGTCCAAGTCTTTCCTTTTTTACTTTAGGCATTTCTACCTTCAAAAGTCCAATGCATTGGCTTCAAGATTGCTACAAAATCATGGAAAAACAACCTGTGAAAAGAACAAAGCAAAACAATGAAACCAATGGCAAAATCCAAAACCAAGTAACATCAACGGAAAGTCGCGAATGACGATCCGGATGATCAAAACCAAGTTTTTTAACGTCGTTGGCACAACTTACTCCATTTTCTTGGATTTTTCTCACAAAATGGATTGAGGAGATCTACGTTCTCTCCTTTTTCCGGCACAAAATTCACGTGGTCGAGTTTCAAACGTTGTCCATTAACCTTGAATGTATTGGACTTAGCTCGATCTAGAATCTCCACCGTGCCATGCGGGAATACCTTAACCTCCTCAAAAGGACCAATCCATCGGGACCTCAACTTACCTGGGAATAGGTGAAGGCAGGATTGGAATAGGAGAACTTTTTTACCAACGTCAAATTCCTTCCTAAAATGATCATCTTGTGGTGCCACACCTTTGTCTTCTCTTTATAGATTTCGGTGTTCTCATATAACTCTCTCCAGATCTTATCTGATTCATCCAATTTTAACTTCCTATGCAGGCTGGCCTCATCTATATCAAGATTGAATTCTTCGACCGCCCAGTAAGCCTTATGTTGGATTTCCACCGGTAGATGATCGAGCTTACCAAACACTAACTAGTATGGTGACATACCGATTGTTGTCTAGTAAGCCATCCTATACGCTCACAAGGCATCATTCAACCAAAAACTCCAATCCTTCCGGTTAGGGTTAACCATTTTTTGCAGGAAGGACTTGATTTCCCAATTGGAAACATTGACTTGCCCATTGGTTTGTGGGTGATAGGCGGTAGATGTCTTGTGAGTCACGCCATACTTCTTCAAGAGTGCCTCTATCGTCGATTGCAAAAATAGGTGCCACAGTCACTAATCAAGGCTCGGGGTACCCCAAACCTATAGAAGATGTTATCTTTCAGGAATTCTGCAACCACTTTAGAATCGTCAGTCCTAGTGGGTTTTGCTTCAACCCGCTTCGACACATAATCAATGGAAAGAAGAATATATGTAAAGCCATAAGAACTAGGGAAAGGTCCCATGAAGTCAATACCCCAAACATCAAAGATTTCACAATATAGCATAGCTTTTTGGGGTATCTCATTTCAAGATAAGATATTTCCTACTCTTTGGCACTTGTCACAAGCCTTGCAAAATATATATGCATGCTTATTCAAAGTAGGCCAATAAAAATCACTTTCCAAGACTTTCCTAGCGGTCCTTTCAGCTCCAAAATGACTGCCACACACATGAGAATGACAAAAGGTGAGAATTGAATGCACTTAATTATCGGGGATGCATCTCCTAACAACTTGGTCTACACACTGTTTCCACAAAAAGGGATCATCCCACACATAATATATAGCATCGCTCTTTAGCTTATCTTTCCGTGCCTTATAAAAATGAGGATGAAATTTACCAGAGACAAGAATGTTCACAATGTCGGCATACCATAGTTGGAGGTCCCTAATAGCGAACAATTGTTCATCAGGGAACTCCTGTAGTTGCTCCTTCATTAATAGATTTACCTCACTATCTTGGTAGCGTGCCAACCGGCTTAGGTGATCAGCCACGAGGTTTTCTGCGCCCTTCTTGTCTCGCACCTTTAACTCAAATTCACTCAGGAGCAGGATCCACCTAATCAATCTTGTCTTGGCCTCTTTCTTCGTCAATAATGACAAAGCGTTGTATGGTCAGTGTACACAATAACTTTTGTACCAAGAAAGTAAGATCGAAATTTTTCCAAAGAAAATATCACTGCCAGAAACTCCTTTTCGGTGGTGGAATACTTTCTTTGGGCTTTATTGAGAGATATGGATACGTAGTAGATGGCGTAAGGTGCTCTCCCCACCCTTGACCAAGAAACGCTCCAACGGCGTAATCACTAGCATTGCACATAATCTCAAAAGGCAACGACCAATCCGGGGGTTGTATAATAGGGGCCAAAACTAACCTTCCTTTCAATGTTTCGAAGGCCCCTTTACAACCTACATCCATCACAAATTCCACCTCTTTTTGCAACAACTTGCATAGTGGAGATGCTATTTTCAAGAAGTCCTTGATGAACCAGCGATAGAATCCCGCACAGCCAAGAAAAGAGCGCACTTCGCGCACATTAGTAGGATAAGGAAAAGTTTGAATTGTGTCTATCTTTTCCTTGTAAACCTTAATACCCTTAGAGGAGACAACATGGCCTAAGACAATGCCTTTATCTACCATAAAATGACACTTCTTAGAATTTAACACGAGATTAGTATCAATGCAACGTTTAAGAACTTGTGCTAAATTTGCTGAACAGTTGTCAAAAGAATTACTATGAATGGTGAAATCATCCATGAATACCTCGACAAAAGTTTCAACAAATTATAAGAAAATGCTTACCATACACCTTTGAAAAGTTGTGGGGCCGAACATAACCCAAAAAGGCATATACCGGTAAGCAAACGTACGAAAGGGGCACGTGAAGGTGGTGTTTTCTTGGTCTTCTAGGGTGATAGCCACTTGAAAATGCCTGGAGTACCCATCCAAAAAGCAATAGAAGGGGTGGCTTACTAACCTCTCAAGCATTTTATCAATGAATGGCAACGAGAAGTGATCTTTCCGGGTTTCCACATTTAACCTCTGATAGTCAATGCAAACGCGCCACCCATTTTGAACTTGGGTGGGCACCATTTCACCCTTCTCATTTTTTACCATCATCACCCCACTCTTCTAGGGTACCACTAGAGTTGGATTCACCCACTTACTATCCGAGATTGGATAGATCATGCCCGCTTAGAGTAACTTGAGGATTTCCACCCTCACCACCTCCATCATAGGTGGGTTAAAACAACGTTGGGGTTGCCGGACGAGTCTTGCATCTTCTTCCAACAAGATTCTATGCATGCAAGTGGATGGACTTATGCCTTTGATGTCGGAAATAGTCCATCCAATTGCCTCCTTGTTCTCTACCAACACCACCATCAACTTTTGTTCTTACTCCTTGGTGAGCTTGCTTGAAATGATGACCAGAAGCATCTCCCCTTCCCCAAGAAATGCATACTTGAGGTCACTTGGAAATGGTTTAAGCTCAATTACCAGAGATTTCACAAGTGATGGGAGGACATCCGGTTCTTTGGGTTCCTCTAAGACTAGAGGGTCGGGGCTTTGCACCACTTCCTTAAGAATGCTTAACTCCTCAATGCTTTCCTTCAAGTTAGTACTCATGGAATACAGAAGACATGCATTTTCAACATCATTTTCCAAAGAAACTAACAAGGAATCATCACCACTCAATTCAAAAACATCTTGCACAACATTGTCAACAAAATCAATAGCATAGCAAGAATACTCTTCAAGAGGATACTTCATAGAGTTATTTATGCTCAACTCTACTTTAATCCCATCAAATTCCATGGTGAGGGTACCGTTATGCACATCAATGATGGTCACAGAGGTCTTCAAAAATGTCCTCCCCAACAAGATTGGGGAGGTATGTTTATCATGCTCCATGTCTAGGACATAAAACTCTGTTGGGAATATATTAAGGAATCCACCCTAACTACCACATCCTTCACAATACCCTTAGGGTACGCACTAGAACGATCGGCTAGTTGGATCACCACCCCGGTTTTGTGCAAAGTACCAAGATTGAGGCTTTCATACAAAGAATAAGGAATCAAATTCATTGATGCACCTAAGTCAAGCATTGCTTTTTCAAAATGTGTATATCCTATCATGCAGGGGATCGTGAACATGCTGGGAATGCTACATTTAGGGGTAACTCCCTTTGGCACAAAGTGGAGACATGTACACTTCTCCCATTTTTAAGCTTGTTCTTTGTTCTTTGTTTCCTATTTACTACACATGATTCCTTCAAATTTTTTTGCATAGCTAGGAATTTGTTCAATCGCATTCAAAAGAGGGATATTTACCTCAAATCTACAAAAGACTTCGTAGATGTCCTTGTTGGAATCCTTCCTCCGTTTGTCTTTTAGAGCTTCCAGGAATGGTGGCTCCGGCACATATGGAGGAATCTCCACTAATCTTTCCTTCTTGTGAGGGAGGGATAAAGGTTCAGAAATGTAGGTTGATTTCTCAACGGTGATCTCCTCTTCCTTCTCCTTTCCCTTCCTTGCTTGCTTCTTGGCCTCCTCCTCGTTATCCTCTTCACTTCTTTCTCAAGAATTTCAAGCTTCTTAGGTTCGTCCTCAACAACTTCAGCAACCGTGGGAGAGCTAACCTTTTTACCACTTCTCAAAGTAATAGCACTTTCATTTTGTCGAGGGTTGATCTTGGTTGGGAGGTAGCTTACCCTTTTCCCTGGCTTCCATTCGATTCACCACTTGAGCTATTTGTCTCACTTAAGTTTCCAAGTTCTTGATATTTTCCTTGGCTTCATCTTGTAATTTCTCACTTTTCTCCGCACACATGCCCAACCGGTGAATGGCTTGCATCACCTTATCCTTCGTTAGCCCCGAGCTCTCTCCTTGGTCTTGGAGTTTATCTTGGAGCCTTTCAAATTGTTGTTGAGGTGGCCTATATTGCTATTGAGGAGGCCGATATGGTTGGGTGTTTTGGCTTCCTTGAGGGTTTCCATACTGGAGTTTTGGGTTATCACGATTTCCTGAATTGTACGGCCGGGTTTTGGTACCCTTGATAACCTTGGTAGCCTTGGTGACCTTGGTGACCTTGGTAGCCTTTCTCACCTTGATATCCTTGGTTGCATTGGTAGCCTTGATTTCCTTGATATCCCATGGCACTCACCTCCTCAACATAGTCCTCTTGCAAAGTAGGGCAAGTGTCTGTAGGATGCGCCAATTAACAAATTTCACATGATTTAACATGTGGCGCATTCCGGGCTTTGTCATCAAAGATTTCACCATGGATGCAATGGCTGAGACTTGATCCTCTAGCTTCCCACTATTTGAAGAATCACTTGCGAGCATTGGATTTCTCCTTCTCAAACTGACCCTTGAGCTAAAGTTTCTCGATTCTTCCGCTAGTTCCTTATACAATTGCATAGCCGTGGAGGATGTTTTGTTCCCAAGGGTGCCACCACAAGAACTTCATACCAACCTTTGATCTTCATCAAGAAGGCTATTGTAGAAGTAATAAACCAAATCCCTCTCCGAATAAACGTGATAAGGGCAACTTGCAAGAAGCTTCTTGAACCTCTCCCAATAGTCGAAGAGATATTCTTCATGCCATTGAAGGATGTTGCTTATGTCCTTCTTCAAGGCAGCGGATCTAGAGGCTGGGAAGTATTTGGCTAGAAACTTCATTTTCATATAAAGCTAACTCTTGATGCTCTTAGGCGGTAGGTAGTGGAGCCGATCTCTTGCACCATCCCTTAGTGTGAATAGGAATGCCTTCATCTTAAAGAAATCTCCATCCACTCCATGGGAGACCGTACCACCACACAAGAAGTGAAATTTAGTGAGGTATTTGTTGGCATTTTCCCCTTGCCTAACAAGGAAAATGGGTAGCATGTTGATGAGCCCAGTCTTTAGCCCAAAGTGCATGTTCGGTCCAACCACGGGATACTCGACGCACATTGGTTGTTGATCGAGGTTAGGGGCCATGATGTCTCTTAACAAAGCTTGCCCCAAAGGAATCTATTGATGAGGTTCAAAGGTTGGTGAGGAATTCTTATGGTGGCACTCTTGGGAACAAGACATCATCCAAGGCTATGCAATTGTATGAGGAGCTAGCGGAAGAATCAACGAACTTTAGCTCAAGGTCTGCCTGCAAGTGACTCTTCCAATAGTGGGAAGCTCGAGAGCCAAATCTCAGCCCTTGCATCTATGGTGAAATCGTTGATGACAAAACCCAAAAATGTGCCACATGTTAAATCATATGAAATTTGTTACTTTCCGCATCCTACAGACACTTGCCCTACTTTGTAAGAGGACTATGTCGAGTAGGTGAGTGTCATGGGGTATCAAGGAAATCAAGGAAACCAAGGAAACCAAGGATATCAAGGTCACTAAGGCTACCAAGGTTATCAAGGGTACCAAAATCAGCCGTACAATTCGGGAACTCGTGATAACCAAAACCTCCGGTATGGAAACCCTCAAGGAAGCTAAAACCTTCAACCGCATTGGCCTCCTCAGCAACAATATAAGCCACCTCAACAAAAATTTCAAAGCTTCAAGACAAACCCCGAGACTAAGGGGAGAGCTCGAGGTTAACAAAAGATGAGGTGATGCAAGCCATTCATCGGTTAGGCATGTGCATCAAGAAAAGTGAAAATTTTCAAGATGAAGCCAAGGAGAGCATCAAGAACATGGAAACTCAAGTGAGCCATATAGCTCAAGTGGTGACTCGGATGGAGGCCCGGGAAAAGGGTAAACTACCCTTCCAACCGGAGATCAACCCTCAACAAAATTCTAGTGTTATCGCTTTGAGAAGTGGTAGAGAGGTTGGCACTTCCCCAGGTGATGAAATTGTTGAAGTGGAGCCTACGAGGATTGAGGTGTTTTAAGAAGGGGTTGAGAAAGAAGAAGACCATGAGAAGGAGGCCGAGGAGTTGGCCAAAAAGGGCAAGGAAGAAGAAATTGAGGTGGAGACATTTGTGCCAAGACCGAAGTCAACCTCCATTCTGGAACCTTTATCTCCCCCTCACAACAAAAGCAAAGATGGTGGTGATTTCTTAATATGTACCAGAACCTCCATTTCTGGAAGCTTTGAAAGACCGAATGAGGAAGGAGGACAACGAGGACATCTACGAAGTCTTTCGTAGATGTGAGGTCAATATCCCACTCTTGAATGCCGTTTAAAAAATTCCTAGATATGCTAAATTTCACAAGGAATTATGTGTTGTGAATAGAAAACAAAGGGCCAAAAATAAGTTCAAAAATGAAAAAAGTGAGCATGTTTCTACCTTGTGTCAAAAAGAGCTACCCCCTAAGTGTAGCGATCCTGGCATGTTCACAATCCCTTGCATAATAGGAAATACACATTTTGAGAAAGCCATGCTTGATCTTGGAGCATCGATAAATGTGATTCCTTACTCTTTGTATGAAAACCTCAACTTGGGTACATTGCACAAAACTTGGGTAGTAATCCAATTGGCCGATCTTTCTAGTGCATACCCTAAAGGTATTGTTGAGGACGTGTTGATTAAGGTGGATTCCTTAGTTTTCCCCACGGATTTTTATGTCCTTGACATGGAGCATGATAAACATACCGCCCCAATTATTTTGGGGAGGCCATTTTTTAAAACTTCTAGGACAATAATTGATGTGCATAAGGGTACCCTCACCATGGGATTTGATGGAATAAAAGTAGAGTTTAACATAAATGAATCTATGAAGTATCCTAGTGAAGAATATGCTTGCCATGCCTTTGATGTTGTTGAAGAAGTTGTGCAAGATGTTTTTAAGCTAAGTGGTGATGATTCCTTGTTAGTTTCTTAGCAATGTGATAGTGATGATGCCATCAATGTATATTCTATGAGCACTAACTTGAAGGAAAGCTTTGAGGACTTGAACTTGCTTGAAGAGATGAAACAGAGTCTCTCAAAACCTCCCCCTCTACTCTTAGAGGAACCTGAGGAACCGGAATTCCTCCCGTCACTTATGAAAGAGCCGGTGATTGAACTTAAACCTTTGCCAAGTGATCTCAAGTACTCATTTCTTGGGGAATGGGAGACGCTTCCAGTTATCATTTCAAGCAAGCTCATCAAAGAGCAAGAAGAAAAGTTGATGGTTGTGTTATGAGAGAATAAGGAACCAATTGGATGGACTATTGCTGACATCAAAGGCATAAGTCCATCCACTTGCATGCATAGAATCTTGTTGGAAAAATATGCGAGACCCGTGTGACAACCCCAACGCCATTTAAACCCACCTAGGATGGAGGTGGTAAAGCCGGAAATGCTCAAGTTGCTCCTAGTGGGCATGATCTATCCAATCTTAGATAGCAAGTGGGTGAGTCCAACTCAAGTGGTACCCAAGAAGAGTGGGGTGGCGGTGGTAAAAAATGAGAAGGGTGAATTGGTGCCCACCCGAGGTCAAAATGGGTGGTGCATTTGCATGGACTACCGGAGGCTAACTGTGGAAACCTGGAAGGATCACTTTTTGTTGTCATTCATTGATCAAATGTTCGAGAGGTTAGCAATCCACCCCTTCTATTGCTTTTTGGATGGGTACTTGGGGTATTTTCAAGTAGCTATCACCCTAGAAAACCAAGAAAAGGCCACTTTCACGTGCCCCTTTGGTATGTTTGCCTACCGGCGTATGCCTTTCGGGTTATGTAACACCCTCACAACTTTCTAATGGTGTATGGTAATTATTTTCTCAGAATTTGTTGAAAATTTTTTCGAGGTATTCATGGATGATTTCACCATTCATGGTAATTTTTTTGACAACTATTTAGCAAATTTGGAACAAGTTCTTAAACACTGCATTGATACTAATCTTGTGTTAAATTATGAAAACTGTCATTTTATGGTAGAGCAAGGCATTGTCTTAGGCCATATTTTCTCCTCTAAGGGTATTGAGGTTGACAATGCAAAGATAGACACAATTCAAGCTTTTCCTTGTCCTACTAAAGTGCGCGAAGTGCATTTTTTTCTTGGCCATCAAGGACTTTGCAATGATAGCATCTCGTTATGCAAGTTGTTGCAAAAGGATGTGGAATTTGTAATGGATGAGGGTTGTAAAGGGGCCTTCGACACATTGAAAGGAAGGTTAATCTCGTTCCCTATCATACAACCCCCAGATTGGTCTTTGCCTTTTGAGATCATGTGCGATGCTAATGATTACGCTGTTGGAGCGGTACTTGGTCAAAGGGTGGGGAGAGCACCTCAAGCCATCTACTATGCATCCATGTCTCCCAATAAGGCCCAAAGAAACTACTCCACCATAGAAAAAGAGTTTCTAGAAGTGGGATTTTCTTTGGAAGAGTTTTGATCTTATTTGTTTGGTACAAAAGTTATTGTGTACACTGACCATGCAGCGCTTCGTCACTTGGTGACAAAGAAAGAGGCCAACCTAAGATTGATTAGGTGGATCTTTCTTTTGATCAAATTTGAGTTGGAGGTTCAAGACAAAATGGTGCGGAAAACCTTGTGGCCAATCATTTGAGTCGGTTGACTCCATGCCAAAACATTGAGGTAAGTCCCGCAATGAAGGAGAAACTATGGGAGGAATTCCCTGATGAACCATTGTTCACAATTAGGGATCTCCAACCATGTTATGCCAACATTGTAAATTTCCTTGTCGTCGGTTAATATTATGTGTGGGATGATCCCTTTTTGTGGAGACATTGTGCGGACCAAGTTGTTAGGAGATGTATCCCCGACAATGAAGTACACTCAATTCTTGAACTTTGTCATTCTCATGCATGTGGCGGTCATTTTGGAGAAAAGAGGACCACTAGGAAAGTTTTAAAAAGTGGTTTTTATTGGCCTACATTGAATAAGCATGCATACACCTTTTGCAAATCTTGTGATGAATGCTAAAGAGTATGAAACATCCCCTCTAGGAATGAAATGCCCCAAAGGCCTATTTTTTATTGTGAAATCTTTGATGTTTGGGTTATTGATTTTATGGGAATTTTACCTAGTTCTAATGATTTACATATATTCTTCTTGTCGTTGATTATGTGTCAAAGTGGGTTGAAGCCAAACCCACTAGGACTGACGATTCTAAAGTGGTTGCAGAATTCCTGAAAGATAACATCTTCTCTAGGTTTGGGGTACCCCGAGCCTTCATTAGTGACCGCGGCACCCATATTGCAATCAGACCATAGAGGTACTCTTGAAGAAGTATGGCGTCACTCACAAGAGATCCACCGGCTATCACCCGCAAACCAATGGGTGAGCCAAAGTTTCCAATTGGGAAATCAAGTTCATCCTTCAAAACACGGTTAACCCTAACCGGAAAGATTGGATTTCTCAGTTGAATGATGCCTTTTGGGTGTATAGGATGTCATATAAGACACAAATCGACATGTTACCATACCGGTTAGTGTTTGGCAAACCTTGTCACCTACCGGTGGAAATTCAACATAAGGCTTACTGGGCGGTCAAAGAATTCAATCTTGATATAGATGAGGCCGGCTTGCATAAGAAGTTACAATTGGATTAAATAGATGAGATCTAGAGGGAGTCATATCCAATCCCGCCTTCGCATATTTCCCGGTAAATTGAGGTCCCGATGGATCGGTCCTTTTGAGGTGGTGAAGATATTCCTGCATGGCGCTATGGAGATCCTAGATCGAGCTAAGTCCAATACATTCAAAGTCAATGGACAACGTTTGAAGCTTTACAACGAGAATTTTGTTCCGGGGAAGGGAGAGGATGTTTATCTCCTCGATGTTGTTTGTGAGTAAGCTCCCAGAAAATGGAGTGAGTCATGCTGACGACATTAAAAATACTTGGTTTTCATTATCCGGATCGTCATTCATGACTTTCCATTGATGTTGCTTGGTTTTGAATATTGTCATTAGTTTCATTATTTTGCTTTGTGCTTTTCACGGGTTATTTTTCCATGATTTTGTAGCAATTTCAAAACCAAGGAATTGGACTTTGAAGGGAAAAATGCTTGGAGTCAAGAACGAAAAAATTAGACAAGAGGTGAAATTAGAAAAAATTTCTTACCAGGTGGGTAGCCCGTTGTGAGTCTCGACCACCACATTACGAGTCGCGACAGTCTCCAAAATTTTTGGTGGAAATTTTGAACCTCAGCCTCCACTTTTCACGAGCCACAATGGCCTCGTTGCGAGCCACAATGGCCTCGTTGCGAGCCACGATGTCCTCGTCGCGAGGCACGATGGACCATCGCAAGTCGCGATGAAGTGGTCACGAGTTGTGACCAGATAAGGATTTTTAGCTGAAAATGAAGCTCTCATGCTTGCGAGTCGCGATGGTCCCATCGCGAGTCGCAATGGTCCATCGCGAGTCGCAATGGTCCATCACAAGTCATGACCAAATCAGAGCTTTTGCTTAAAAATAGAGCTCTCAGGCTCCACTTTTCACGATTCGCGACAGTCCCATCGTGAGTGGCAACAGACCATCGTGAGTCGTAACAAAATGTTTGTGAGTCGCTACGTGAATGTTGACCTGAGGAACCTTTTGACCTACCCAACGCGAGTTGCGATGAGCACATTGTAAGTCACGACGGTCATGCAGAGTAGTTTAAAAATGGGCAGCAAGTAAAATTTTCATTCCTTCCCCATTTTCCTTTCATCTTCTCCGCCATTCCAGCCGCGCCACTTCCTTCCAGCCACTAATCATCACCGCTACCCACAAAGCTCTACACCACTTCCTTCCAGCCACTAATCATCACCGCTACCCACAAATCTCTACCCACAAAGCTCTACACCACTTCCCAATCCAACATCTTCCCACTCCCTACTCACAAATCACCATAAAATTTTGAAAAACACAAACCCTAGAATTTGGGGGTTTTGTGATTTTGGGCAATCTGAATTCAAATTGGTTGTGAGCTTCCTTCTTTATTCCTCTTAAGCATTTGATTGGTACATTTATTCACTTTATTGAACCTCAATTGTGCATATGTTGTATACTATATGTATTGGATATTGTGTGGATTATGTGTGATGCCTTAGGAAATTGGATTGTTGGAAGTTTGTTGATTTTTGTGAATGTATTGTGCTTGAGATTTGAATTGATGGAGATTATGTGAATACATTGTACCTGTTGATTGGTTGGATGTAAGATAACATCATAATCACTTTGAGTGTGTTGAGTTGCTCGTGTTGGTTTTATGCTTGCATTTTGTTATTGGTGTTGCTTTGGTTGAGAATGGATTGTGGCTTTTACTAGATATGAGGCATGTTAGCCCTTGCTTAGACATAGTTGTTATTTGGATGCAATGTTATTTGCTTAGGATAGTTTGGCCATGTCACTTGAATGTTGATGTTATAAATGTACTAATGGTGACTAAACTAGTTAGGCATGACAGTGATTATGAAATATAGCATATTACATATTCAACTATTTGAGAACTTTATGGACTTGAGAATGTTGGATATAACATGGATTGTGTATGCAATTGTGATTAGGACTTGAACTAGTTGGCTTGGAATTTATTTGGTTTGTGATGATTGAAAAAAGAAAGTAGTTTAAGGTTGAGTATGATTTTATAATATTGCATATATGTATATTTTTGTGCATTTGACTTGTTTGTTGTGGTTGTTAGATATGGCCCCTACCAAGAGACCTAGGGCTCCTCCACGAGATGGGCGCACTGCCGCTCCACCTCTGCCTCCACAATGGCTCCGGAGTCAAGCCATGTACCTCCTCATCCTCATAGATACATGGGTTTGGCCCGGATCACCGGGTCCTACGCGGAGAGATGGGAGGCCCTAGCAAACCGTCAGCTTAAGGAGATGAGTTTTGTAGACATTCCCACATTGGACACTCTTGGGCTCACCTAGCCAGTCTGATGCCTCCTCACCAAAGGGGGATGGTGGGTTTCATGAGCAAGAGTGCCCCCTCTTATCAGCGATATACACTGGAGTTCCTATCCACGGTCAGGATATGTAGCATAAGGGATGACCAAACATGCGATAGGTACATCACCTTCCACCTAGATGATATATCTCGAGAGATGACCGTCTCGCGGGTTGAGGAAGCTTTCAGATGGAACACTGCTGAGATACGAGCAAGGTTTGACCCACAAGCCCAGGAATGATCGATTGAGGAGGATATGCAATTTTGGAGTGTCATCAACATGAGGCCAAAGAACTCCCACAACGAGAACTCCCACAAGGATATTCCACCATTTATATGGCGCCAGGAAGGTCACATTCATGGCATTTCCTCAGCCCAACAAGACGAAGTTGGAGTTTGGTACACCCCTAGCGGACTTGGCAATCTCACCCGACTCCTCATGTAGAGAGGAATTCCAGTGCGAGCTTCACGACCTTGGTCCATCCCCTGTCCAGTGCGATGATAGCAGCCTGTCTTTCTCCGAGCGACAACAGCAGCACTCCCTACAGCCTCCACTAGAGATCGAGCCTATGCAGGAGGATTATGTGCAACCTCACTACTCCCAGCCTCCACCGGATTTCTATGAGCGTATGATGCAGACCATGTAGGATGGATTCCACCACAAGATAGCATGATACTGGAGCACAACATGTTTGCCTCCCAGAGCTTGATCGACATGGATGAGGAGATTGATCACCTATCAGCTCGCATCCATGAGATGCAGTCCCAGGCAGGCAGTGTCTCAGGCCCTGATCCGGGAAGCAGAGAGGCAGAGAGCTAAGAGGTAGAGGAGCACAGATTAGCTGGCTTGTTATCAGCAGCATTATTTTGGTGGTGGTCCTTCTTCCTCGAAGCAATGATTTGTGAGCATCATATCCTTGCGCTTTCCATACTTCGCTTTGTACACTTTTGTACAATTTTTCTACATTGAGGGAAATGTAGTGTTCTAAGTGTGGGGAGAGGTAACTACTGATTTCACGGTTGTGGTTAGAGATATTTATTTTAGACTCGCTACTTATGGATAATCCTTTTGCTTTGTTTTGGATATTTTCCCTTTTTTTGTGATTCTTTTCTTTTGATGTACTTGAATGATGTTAGCATTGATAACTTTCTTAGCCTTAACATTTGGAAATCAATTTTCTACTTTTTGGATTGGAGAAACATGAAAATTTTGAAAAATAAAATGAAAAAAATAGAAAATTTTTAAAAAAAAAGAAATAAAAATAAAAAGAATCTCGCTAAGTTGAAAACCCGAGAGGGCATCTTAGGCAACATTGGGGGCCAGATAGGTTGAATACTAGAAAGGGCAACCTAGGCAAAAATGAGAGGCTAAATGTGTGGAAAAAGGTAAGATGTAAGCCGAAGAAACATGATGTGTGGCTAGGATGAAAACCAGAAAGGGCTCCTAGGAAAAATGTTATATGTTCACTCATTTGCTGGCGTTGGAGTCATAAGGTTGCAGTGGCCATATGAATGGATTGAGTAGCTTGACATCTTGAGGACCTCTTGGGAATAGGAAATTTGGCAGGGGAAAACGAAGTAAGTTGCGAAATTATTGATCGTTAATATAATTCATTTTTAGGGCAATATATTGGTATAACGTGGAGCATGTGTTTGAAATTTATGCATGTTTTTATCTTCACCTTGTACCATTGGAATTGGGATTGTCAATTCGAGATTTGAGAATGTTTTAAAGATATCAATGAATTGATAGGTTGATATGGTTTGGGTAGATTTAGGAATGGGGGTTGTGGGAAACTTCTCATTTGACCTTAACATTGGGATGTGTGATATTGAGAGTTTTGTGAGGTATTGACTTGGGGGAATAGTAGTTAGGATGTGGATACGTCAATTCCTTCTTATGCTTGAATCTTTTCTTACTCGAGAGCGAGTAAGGTTTAAGTGTGGGGAGATTTGATGTGTCCATTTTATGTACAAATTTAGTACTTTTTGGGATCAGTTTTGTGCTCTTTTATTATCAACAGCTTGTGTTTTACCTTAAAATTCTCTTAGGAGGTGTAAGAGCGACTTTACGCTCGTTTACCTCTTCTAAGTGAAATTTGCGTGACAAAGGAAGAACATGGAGGCTTGAAGACCGGAGGCCATTGAAGATCACTTTTCGAAGACTTTGAAGACTTTCTTTGAAGATTTAAATACTTGAAGACCGGAGGCCATTGAAGACCATCTTTTGCAGACTTTCAAGACTTTCTTCAAAGAGTTGAAGACTTGAAAATGAGAGAAATAATTGTGCATATGAGTGCTCACCACAAGAAGAAGAAAAGAAGACAAGGTTAAGTTCAGGTGCCCGTCGCGACTCACGACGAACCCATCTCGTCGCGACTCGCGATGCACGGGTGGCCAGAACCTAACCTTATCATGTTTATACGATAAATAGCACTCTCTTTCCTCTCATTCACATCTTCTCTTTTCTACATTTTGGTACTATTCTAACTCTAGTTTTTCACCATTTTCATCTTTTATTTCTTTTGTATTATGTGTGGTTTGTCAGCATTAATGAGTATGAACTCTTGTAGCTAAATCTAGTTCTTGGGAGCAATTGACCAAGGCTTCCAAGCCCATGTCTTAAGAACAAATTGTAGCCTATTTGGTACTCTTACTATTATGCATTTATGGAGCATTAAAAGTATTTGTTAATGTAATTAATGTTCTTGAAAGCTTCAGTATATGAAGTACTTGTATGATATGCTTGTTAGGGTTTGGAGAAATGGGTTGATTTCTCCTTTTCTTGATAGGAAATCCAAGAGTATGATTTAGAGCTTTTGATTGTGTTGATGGATTGATAATTGCTAGATGAATATGATGATGTTGAACTCTTTGTCAAGTTTGTTGCTTGTAGCAAATGAGAGAAGTCTATGAATGTCAATCGTTCTTGACTAATCTTGTGTAAACGCATGAATTGGTTAAATGCTTAGACACGGTGTGGTGTTTATAAGTATTGTCAAGCTTGTTGATTCTTCGTGCTCAATGTCATGAATGGGATACTTTTAGTTATGTTTCGACAACAGGAGCCATTGGTGAGGTTTGACAATAGATGTCGAACTCACTCTTGCAAACTACTAACTCGGACGGGTAGAAGTTTAGTCTTCACAACAAGTAGTGAAAATAGTAAATAGGTTGCATGTTCAATGGTGGATAAGAGGCTTGGAAGTGGAAGTCAATTGTGCCAAGGTTCCGTTAAATGTTGTTTTAATCTTGTCTTTAGCATAGTTCTCTTGTTCCGCTAATTGTTGTCTTTCAATTTGATAATTTAGTTCATGATGTCTTCATTTCTTCGTGATGTCTTCAGTTCCTCGACACTCTTGAACAATAAATCTAAGATGTCAGTGATGACTCCTTATTCAATTCTTCATCATAAAGTCAATTAGTCAAAGTATTTCAAGTAGCATCTCTAAGTTTCATCCTTGACCTAGTCACAAGTCCCACCATGTCACTTAAAGGATTTTGAACATTTCCTTTAAATGTTTGATCAAGTTGTGGGATGGCTTCATCTATCGTGGTGGTAGTCTTGGTGTCTCCATCAACCAATGTCGGTCATGCTTTTGGTAGTTAATATTATAATTTAATATAATCTAATACCAGATTTTATTAACCGAATTCAACAACAAGATTACACAATAATGGTCAATAATTAAATAAGTAAAAAAAACCTAAAGCCCTAACAATCTAAAATATCATATCAGATGGGCAATAATATAGTGCTGCAAGGCCGGAGCTCCGACGATGGTGGAAGGGCGGCCAAGCTGGAAAGAATCTGAGATACCACCGGACCTGGAGCGCGACATCAGATTCAAGCTCTACTGGTGGTTGGATCCGGAGCGCCACCGGATCTGGAGCGCCACCGGATTTGAAAGCAGGTGGTGCAACTGGCGTGGCGGTGGTCTTAGCTTCGCGGAGGTCTAAGATCGACGCCGGGCGGAGGTCGACAGAGTGACTTCCTTGGCGGAGCTTGACTTGAGCTCGAGGGTAGCATCGACTGGAGCTCAACCGTGGTGAAGCTCAATGGTGGTGTTGATTGGAGCTCGATGGTGTCGATAAAGGTGGTGTGGCTAGCGACGGAGCGGTGCTGGAGAGTTTGGTAGTGGCACTGGAGCGTCGGGAAGGGGCACTGGAGCGGCGGAGCGGAGCTTCGCACCGGCAGTGTGAGCGGTGGAATCCAGCGCCGACTTCAGGAAGAAAATATGGTGGAGACAGAATTTGTTTGAAGAATGGGAATATTATATTAGGGTTTATTCTTTTAGAGTGCTACGGTTGGGTTAGGTTTTTGGGCTAGGTTAGTATGCTTTGGGCTAATTGGGTTAGGTTAGGTTATTGTTCTTTGGGCTGAATTTAAATAAAATTATTTTATTTTTTTAATTTAAATGAGATAATACTGATTTTTATTATAATAAAATTACAAGCATATTTGATGTCATAATACTTTTAGAGTCCGTCCCTTGAAAGACGGTATTTTCATAAACTATAGAAAGACCAAGGTTTAAAGTGCAAATTAGAAGAAATGAAGATAAAATTTCCAAATTGCATGAATTGGGTTATAAACTTTATAACTACTACACGTTACACAATAAATTTTTAGTATTGCAACTAAAACCTTTTACCTTTTATTATTTGAAATAAATCTCGTATTTCCATAGGTTTATGGAAAGACGGTTTTTCCCAAAACTTTGGCATATTTTTATTTATGTATTATGTGATAATTGTTTTAAAAAAATCATTTGTGAATATGTAATAACGATAATATTACATTTACGATTCAAAATAGTTTAACTAAAACACACTGTGACTCAAAATTGTGTTATCCCATTACCCATTACTTCAAAATACATGATTTTTGTTATTCTTTCCTAAATATAGAAATATAAAATAAATAATATTTTTGGTGAAATGTTGGAAAGCGCTAGTGCATGTTATAGAGTATCTTATAGTTGAATACTTAGAAGTAAGAAAGGAAAATCAGAAAGGATTACAGATATGTTCTTATGCCCGATTGTTGATAAATATTCCGTTGCAAACTTGGAAAATACAATGAGGGTGTGTACGGTAGCATCATGTTTGAGCAGATTTCAATTTTGAGTTACGAGTAAAGTTTTTACCTTTTGCACTTAGGTCCCTCCAAGAAAGTTGGAGTTGTCGAATCACGAAATTGGCGACACCAAAATGAAAATCAATAATATAAGATTGTAAATTTGCAATTTGTGCATGTATGAGTGAACATAAGGGACTCAAAAGTTAACATTGATTACTTCTGCACAGTTTTGGAAAATTACACTATGGCCCAAAATTGTGCTACCCCATTATCCATTGCTCCAAAATACATGATTTTTGTTATACTTACTTAAATATAGAAATATAAAATAAATTATTTTTTGGTGAAATGTTGGAAAACACCAGTATGTGTTCTTGATTAACTCATGTCGGTGCATATGTGCATGTTTTTCAGTGGTGACATATCCATCTAATCACTTTATTGGTACGTATCACCTTCCTCGCAAATATTTATATGTCGTACCTACAATGTATCAGAAATAATGAGACATTTCGTAACTAAATTTAACCTTGCAACCAAATTTTATTCTACTTATTTTATATAATTATGAATAAGTAGTATATAAAACTTTATTGGGTGAAAAAATAAATTCTATTTATTGATATTCGACATCGATCACATGTTACTTTAACTCTACATTTAATATATTTTATTTGAAAAATATAAACATAAAGTCATAGTTAAAAGTACAGTTATAAAATCTTTTAAAGGTTTAAAAGAAATGGAGTAGCATAAAAATTTACAAAATTATATTTTAGTTTTATTTAACATTAAATTTTGTTATTATAATCTCGACCAAGTATTACTCGAACTCTACGTTTAATTTATTTCATTTAAAAATATAAACATAAAGTCATAATTAAAAATATAATTCTAAAAATTTCTAAAATTAAAAAGAAATGGAGTTGCATAAAAAAGTTTAAAATTAATTTTTTTGTTAAAAAGAATTATATTATTAATATATGTATATATATATATTCAAGAGCAAAGTGCAGATATAACCCTACATAATTGACTAAAATGCAGATATAACCCAGCAATCATTGAAAGTGCTAATATAACCCTAGATATTTAGGTTATGTACAAATATAACCTTTTCCGGCATTTGGAGGTCGGATTGTGTTAAAAAGACAAATTTACCCTCTGTAAAAAAAAAAACACTGAAATGACATGCATACCCCTGAAACCCTAAATCCTTCATCTTCAAATTGCCTTCCCATGGCTTTATCTAAAATTTCATCCTCATTATCCCGGATCTGGAATCGGAGATGGAGGTCGGCGACGGAGGCGGCCTCGCTGGAATCGAAGGTGTGGTCGAGGAAGCAAATCCGCCAACTAGAATCGGAGATGGAGGTCGGTGGCGAAGGCATCTATTTGGTCAACAATGGAAGCAAAACGCCATGAACGCCCTTTTTCCTGTCAGTTTGGACTCGCTAGTGGTGATAGGATAGAGCAACTGTGTGTTTTCAGCTCAACCTATTTTTCCATTCAAAACCCACTCCATCCGTCGCATCAGAGGAGGCTGAACTTAACCCTCTGCATGCTGGTGGAGGACAGCGGGGGGAGGGCTCACAGGGAGGAGGAGGGAGCTCCGGTATCAACCGAGCCAGAAGAGATCGTAACCACCGCCCTTTCTTCTCCCTACCACCACCTTCAAATCCCCCCACCTCAACCACCGCCCACCACTACACCATTAGCAACCCTGATTTTCCGACAAAAGCCCCATCAAAACGCTCCTCCAACAATAATTTCTTCCTCTCCCTTCAATCCTAAATCTGAATCTAATGCCCAATAATTGCCAAATAATCTGAACCTCTTCCTTCCACCATTTTGGAATTCTTCAAGTTTTTGGGATTCGTCCAAATAAAATCCAAGCCGCAATCTTGGACTCAGTTTCATCTTTCTAGGTGCATAATTTGGTTCTTTGTTGATCCTCACCCTTGTTGACCATTCGAATCTGTTTGGAGAAGAACGACTGAGAATCATGGCGGAGAAAGAATAGAGGGTAGGCTAAGCTAGAGGCAGAGGAGGAAGAAGGCAACTCTGGTGTGTATTTTGCGGTGGAGAAGGAAGTGGAAAGATGGGTGGAAATGGCGGTGGTGGAAGAGGCAGTAATTGGTGGTGATTTTAATTTATTTTTCGGCACGTCAACAGTGGTGAATGAGTGGCGGTGGTAGGGGATAAAGGGCATATTTGTCTTTAAAAATTTTTATTAGGGTGAAAGGGCATTTTGGTCATTTCTGGTCGAACAATGTCCGAAAATGGCCGGTCAATGCCGGAATATAGTCTTTAGGGTTATATTTGCACTTATGTAAAATAGTTAGGGTTATATCTACACTAAAAATTATCACAGGGTTGTATTTGCACTTTCTTAAATACATGGGGTTATATTTGCATATTTCCCTATATTCAATTATAGTAAATCGTGCATCTCTAGGGTGTTATCTAGTTATTCATTTACTTAAAGGGTCTACAAGAGTGACGTCCAACGTCGGCAAAAAAAACAAACGACGTTGGTAAGCCAAACATGCGTGCGACGTCGGTCATTTCATATATGCGATAGGTACGTGCGATGTCAGTCACAATAATAAGTGCCATCAGTAAGCCAGACATGCGTGCTACATCAGTCATTTCATTTCTAGGATAGGTACGTGCGACACGGTCACAATAATAAGCAACGTCGGGTAAGCGAGAAATGTGTGCGAGGTCGGTCATTCCTGTCTACGAGAGTCACATGCGACGTTGGCCACAAAAACAACCGACTTCGGTAAGCCAGACATGCAACGTTGGTCATGTCAAACTTTTTACCTCGTTTTATTTAAAATTGAGGTAAAAAAGTGTACTTTTACCTTAGTTTTTTTAACCGGGGTAAAAAATATTATTTACTTTGAAAAAGAGGAACCGGGGTAAAAGAACTTTTACCTCAATTATTTTTCCTTAACCGAAAAATCGATGTAAAAGGTGTGGAGTAAAAGATGTTTTTTTAGTGACATAGCCCATGATACTCATTAATCATATTTCCATTGTTTATCGATGATTAAAAATAACAATAAAAAAATTGGATTTCTATTCTTTTAAAAAAATTAAATTAATGGTGTTAAATATTTTTCTCCCTTATTAAAAATATTTAGTGTCAGACACATGCCAAATGACATGTGGAAAACACGCAACAAACACGCACGTGTAAACTAAATACTTGTAAAATAAATAGAAGTCAATTTAAATATAGGCCTAAAAAAGTGCAAATCCCTTGACTATTTTCGCCGATGGTTGCACAACATTAAAATTTCTTACAATTTTTCTTACAATCATCATTTAGCCTTTCTTTAGTATATTGATCCTAAACTCTACATGAACATATTGCAAAACTACAAACATATGGGTCGAAATATTCCCCTTCAACTCTAATTTTCCTGTTTCGCTTGTGCATTTATGTTCCAAAGTATTATGTGACATCGTGAACCTTCTTTTTCCATTGGCCCATTCTCCAATTAAATAATGAACACAGGAATGGTTTTCAAGAAAATTTACATTAGGGAAATGTTTTTTGAAGGAAGTCCAGGGTGTAGTCTAATAATGTTAAATGGAAACCCAAAGATTTCTTCAGTACTACCTCTTTTTCCTCCTCCAGTCCACCTTAGAATAACAAAATAACCTCTTGACTTTTGATTTCATCAAACCCAAAAGTTTAAGAAGACATAGATGATCAAGAACTTATCACTATATTAAGTTCATTGATTAAAAGAGTTATAATATTTGTGATTACTATGCATATTTTTATGGAAATTAAACTACCGATGTAAAAGAAATTTCACACTTATTTAAAAATTTTAGTAACAAACTCGTGCAAACTGATAACATGTCAGATGTGCAACAAAGATGCACGTGTCAACTTAATATGTGCAAAATAAATGGAAATTAATTAAAAATCCCAAAAAAGTGTAACTCTCTCACGAAAACACATCACATTTACAACTATGATATCAAACATGCATTCAACCATAGTTTCATGAACGCTTTTTTTTGGTTTAGGATCCTCCTCTTTGAACCTGAACTTCAAAGGCAGGCCAGAGTATTTCTAAGAAGATGGTTGTGGGCATAGAGTTTCCTTTACCTATTTTTTAAGTCCCCTGATTAATGGAACGAATCTGAAACTTTTGCAAGCTTCTCTTGCTTCTATATCTTATAATTCTGATAAGTTTCTTTTTTGTTTCCATTGTTCCAATGCCTCCGCTTTCAAGTCAAGTTCTCTTCCTTCCTTTTTCATCTTCTAGTCTCTTCTTTCTTTTTTTTCTTCTGATTTTACCTTTCCTAGATGATCTTTCTCTTTTTTTAGCACATGATTTCCCCGCATCATTAATATTTGGAATGGCTGAACAATGCTCATCATTAGGAAATCTCAAAATGTGGGAGAGGGGTTCATCAGTTATTTCATTCATGATATCATCCTTAAAATGTAGGATTAGCTGACCCCTTGGGGAAATTTGCAGACCAATTTTTTCAAAACTTTTTGTCCCTCATACTTTATTGAGGTGTGTTAATTTTATAGTAACTTACACGAGAGTGTGGTGGAAAGGAAGAGAGTTTTTGTGTGTAATTGTTGGAAGGGAAGAGAGCTTTTGTGTGTAATTGCTGGACCTAGGCTTCATTGATATTGGGGTGCCCAACTCTTATGTCATCCATGCGAATCCTGCTACATGGGAGAACGTTTTCATGGTTTTGAAGAACATAAAGATGTACACCGCATAAATCTTCCGCACTAGGGCTAAAAGGTTTGCCCTGTCAAACCTCGTGTACTTCTAACCTACCTTGATGTATAAAATTTGGAATCCAAACATAATCAACCTCCTTCAAATAAAAAGTACAAAACTCGATTACCTCCACTGCACAATACTTGCATGAGTTCTGTACCAGTTTTTTTACACAATACTTGAATATTTTCATATACCTCATGAGCGGATGAATCCATCTCAAAATTTGGGGGAGCACATAGTTTGATCTCCTTCACCAAATGAACGATTAATTGAACCATAATGTCAAATAATGGGGTAATATATTTACATCTAACAAAAAACTTCAACAATCATTGCTTGCAACCTATCCAACTTCATAATACTAATGCTTTTGCAACATATAGACTTGAAGAACAAAAAACCTTTGTATAGTACAATCTTACATAGGCTGGCAATGACAACCTAATGGCAATGGCATTCAATTCCTACATTCGGTTATGGCAATCATGTGACTTCAAACCAACCGACTTAAGTTCCTCAACAAATACACATGTACTAATGTTTGATGAATAAGCCCCCGGTTCTTTACACTACTAAGTATTTCACAAAATGATTTCTTCTCAGACTGGGACATAGAATAGCAAGGATGGGGAAAATAACAACTATCACCAGATGTCAATAAGCCCAGGTTCTTCTTAATTCCCATCTCGACCGAGTCCAAAAGAGCCTTCAATTCATCCTTTTTTTCTTGGGGTATTCAAAAAAAACCTAACCAAAGAATCGCAGACGTTCTTCTCAATAAGCATGATGTCAAGAAAATGTTTGACATCCAAATTCTCCCAATACTGTAGTCTAAAAAATTGAGCATTCTTCCAACTCCTTTCAACGGATGCTTTTTGCTTTTTCTTCCCAAAGTCATTGGGCAAATTCTTAACAGTATCAAAAACATGGACTCCAGTTACTGGTACAAGTGGTTCTCCATCCTTCACCTCCACATTGAACCATTTCTTCGCCAATCCCGATGGGTACCCCTCATGGATAAACCTCTTATGGCTATAATAAATGGTTTTACACTCGTGCTTCAATTAAGAAAAAGATGCATCCTTATCTCACATGGGACAAGCAAAGTACCCTTTCACCGAGTACCCAGGCAAATTCCCATAGACAGGGAAATTATTAATGGTGCAAAACAACAAGGCCTTCGACGTGACAAATTTTCCACACCACTATCATATGTTTGAACACCAACATTAAATATAGTCAACAAATCATCCACAAGTGGATAAAGGTACAAATCTATATCATTACCAGGTTCTTAGGCCCTGAAATCATCATAGTTAACAAGACACAATTACGTTTCATTCTCAACCACGAATGAAAAATGTAGATCACCAACATAATAGGCCAAGAACTATGTTTACTATTCATATTACCAAATGGATTCATTCCATAAGTGGATATGCCTGACCTCAATTACCGGGATTCAGAGACAAACTAGGGGCAAAGGGCATCTAGTTTCTTCCACTCCTCACAATCTGATGTATGTCTTATCACGACATCCATCCGTCGAACCCTTTCCACATGCCATAGAAACAACTTTGCATCTTATTTTAACACAAACAACTTCTTCAACAGGGGAATGATAAGAAGATACCACAACACATTAGTTGGTGTCTATTCCTTCGAATTCAACAACACTTCCGCACCCACTGCAATCTCACCCCTCTTCATCCTGTACCGAGACTCAACAGATACTCAACATATTTTCTGGTCTTTATCACCCTTCCCTCTGTACAACATACAAGAATTCATACATGCATGAATATTTCATAGTTCCAATCCCATCGGACAATGAATTTTTTTCGCGGCATTAAACCTCTCAGGCATAAGATCACCTTTGGGAAGAAATTTCCTTAACAATTAGAAAGTATCCATTATCGACTTATCGGTCCATCCAAATTTGGCCTTTAAATTCATTATTTCCAAAACTTAGTGTTTCAAACCCTTATACGATGGCGTCTTCTTGTCGTCATATAAGCCTTGTAGGACCTCAAGTTTACATTCGAACCCACTAGCAACAGCATCCACCATTTCATCAAATTCCTCATTGCTATCTAATTCATCTTTTACATTCATTCGATTCAATTTTACCGTATGAGATGTTCTGCAAACTTCCCTATGCCACACCCAACAAGTGTAGTTAGTTTGAAACCTTCTTATTACGTGATGTTCCCAAAAATATTTTCTTCCTAAATAGATATCATTTCTAAAATACGTACAAGGGCATCACGCTCGCACCACATCATTTTTAGAAGCATGTTCAAATGCTAGGGCAGTAAATGATTCTACCAATGGCATGTAATAGAGTGATTTTCTAAGATCCTTACTGATGAGTTCATTTTGATCCATTCTCATATTCCTAGAAGTCAATTACAATTCCACCCATGAGCATGCAATGCACAATTGATTAACCCACAAACTTCATTAAATGCCTATGGACTACGATCAAAGATGGGATTTATAGTACGTAATGCTCCCTTACTCACTCCTAACTACTAGAGAGTAGATCGTGGCAAGATAGGGTGTCGTCCACAGAGATTTAGGGGGTTTAAAAGATAGATTTATGTAGTCCACACACAAGTGCCACCAAGTGTAAGTGTGTGTGTATGTGTCAAGACTAGAGAAAATTGGGGGGAGGGGGGGGGAGATATTTAAGCTAAAAACTAAGAACATTCAAGTGTAAACTAGGAATAAAGATAATAATAACTTTCTTGTGGAAATTTTCATCATGTAATTAATACTTGATAACACTCGTGCAATGCGCGATTTAAGATAAGGAATTATTTTATTTATTTTTTTATTTATAAATAAAATTAAAATATATTTTAAGAATTTATCTCTTGAAAGACGGTATTTCCATAAGGTATGGAAAGATCAATGACTCAAATGCAATTTTAAAACAAAGGGCTGAAAATTTGTAGGTCCAGCAATTAAAATTCGGGTCGAATTTGTGATATCAGGTATTTGGGTAAATTCACGCGCCAATTTAAAGTAAAACATCGGCTTTCTTTCCTTTTCCCCAAACTTTCCATCAACTCAAAGTCATTAAACTTCATTGTTTTATGATTCAATGTCTATGTTTCAACCTAAAGTTATAATGTTTTATACTGAATAATTTCAAAAAATGTTTAGAAATTACATATCAAAGAAGAAGTATTACAGACAAAAGTTAATTCAAAACACAAATAGGTAACGTATAACTTATACTATGTTTTACCCTATATATATTATGTTTTTAATCAAAACTCAAATGTTTCACTTGAATTTAACATAAAGTATACACCCCTAACTTCATATTATTATAGTTAAACCTCGTTCTTCCACATGCCTCTTTTATCTTATTTTAATACACTATCTGTTGATACATAATAAAATATTTTATATATTTATATAAAAACAAAAAATATTGTTTTAGACTAATTAACAGTTAAATGGAATCATTTTATAATTAGTGTGTCTAATAGAGTGATTTGATATTTATTTTTGTTTATTGCAATGAGGTAACTATGATTATGAAACCTTTTAAAATAAAGCTCAACATATAAATAATTATAATTCGATCTTCAAATTAATATAAAAAAATTATTATGATTGATTTAACCGTTAGATCGAACTTATCATATGAAAATAGTATACTCCGTAAAAGCATGCTTAGTTATTAAAAGTAGAATGGAAATAATTATGTTTTTCTTTACTAATATAAATAAATTTATAATTAAATAAAACATAATTCAGATTATAAGTTGAATGAAAATCATTATAATTTATTTGCTATGTAAATATTCCATATTACATATTAGTACAATGTAAAAAAATATTTGTTTCATTTGACACTTCAAAAAATGGCAAAATCTTGGGAAAGAACCTTTTTCGATGGCCATATGAAAGACGGGGTTGAATTAGAATTATATAAAGGGTTAATATTAAGGACTTAGAATATGAGAAAGACTCATATGAGACCGTCTCACCATAACTTATGGCGAGGCAAGGTACAAACTAAAGTTTTACAAATTAAAGAAAGTACCCCATGTCATCTCTATCTTTAAATAATTGTACTTAAACCATCCGTCTCACTGTAATATTAAGTGAGACCATCTCACCGAAGTCTTTGTATTAGAGGCAAAATCTTGGGAAAGATGGTATTTCCATAGACTTATTAAAAAGCAGGATTTAATTAGAATAATAAAAGGTAAAAGATCTTAGTTGCAATATTAAAATTTTATTATGCAACATGCAATAGTCATAAAGTTTATAACTTGATTCATGCGATCCAAAAATTTTATCTTTATTTATTTTAATTTGCACTTTAAACCATCGTCTTTCCATGACTTATGGAAATGTCGTCTTTCAAGAGATGATCTCATTTTAAAATACACTATAATAAATTAGTGATAAGAATATAAAAATATCTATTCGTATTTCACTAAGGTTATAAAATTATGAACCTGTCTTGTGAAAGTCCTTTCCATAAAAAACTTACTAACGAATTCTAATCTTACTAAAGAATGAAAATAAGCATTGTCTCTTGAAAGTCCTTTCCATAAAAAACTTACTAACGAATTCTAATCTTGCTAAAGAATGAAAATAAGCATTCCTCAGTCTCGGCTAGAATTGCATACTTGCTTTTTGCACACCATTCAAGAGACATGTTTGACCGTTAATATGTTTATTTACATATAATAACGTCAAATAAAAATTTAATATTTAAAAATTACTTGTTACGACGAATTGAACAATATCATATACGATAATATTATTGTTAATTTATCTATTCAAATATGTGATTAAATTCTAATAGAGAATAGTGTTCAAAAAGTAAGAGTGCAATTTCAGCTGCAACGGAGGGAGTAGCATTTTCCTAATGGTAGAGGAAACCTCTATTGAAAATGGAAAAAAATTATATAATCATCATATGGATTTCTCCATCTTATGAACCAAATTTCCTGCAAAGATATGGCTTAACAATGGAAGAAAATAAACCCTTAAAACGTTTTATACCATTTTGTAAGATCTTAAACCACCTATTGGTAATTACAGCTAAGAAAGAGTACAAGGTTGTGTGAAAACAATGTCTAAGCACTAAGCAGCAACTGCCTCATCAAAGACTCTTGATTTCAACCATGTTGCCACAGCATCTTTTGTCGTTAAAAACCATCCAGCCTTGTCAAGTGCCTCGTGGAATGGATCATGGACTTCATTCAGAGACTACATTCTGTTTAATCAACTTTAGATGATGGACTTGAAAATTAAATCCAATTTCTACAATCTGGAACCAGAAGCTCATTGTAATTAAACATAGGCTAGTAACTACCTCTTCATGAGTTAACAAAGGCTGATCTATATTTAGCCTGCGATGCCTCCCCAGCACCAAAAAAAGAAATGGAAGAAAAAACATCTTTAAGACTTGCTTGTTTGCATAATTCATACAAATGCCACATCTAACAAACAGAAAGATATTAACTCCATGCAGGTTCTAGATACCAGTTAATGTGCTGGAATGTCAAATCTAGAGTTCTTTAGAATAACAAACATCAACAGTCAGCAACATTCCCATGATATCATCACATACTGTAAGAGTTATCAACTTGCCATTAGCACTTTGTGATTCAGAGATAGAAATTATGTGAACTGGACTTCATAAGCTGTACCTGATGTACATAGCTTAACATAGGCACTCCATCCACCAATGTTGCTACACCAGTGTCAAACTTATGTTCGATGATGTGCAAACTTTCACCAGTATCATCAACATCATGAAAGATACCAGCAACAACAATATCAATAACCCATTTGAACACCCCCAAAAAAAGTGTCAAGCCATCAAAAACTAACAGAGAGACGGTCGAACCTGAGGAACATAATTGTGAATTCCTGTAAAGTGCAAATAACACATAACATCAAAGGACTGGCCAGTTTAACCACTGAATCGACAGCAGTCAATGACAAGAAAATTATGAGAAGGAGACAATACCGTCTTTCCAGTTGATGGAACCAACACAGATAAAATCTTCCGGTAGCTATCCCTAAGTTTTTAGTAACTGGCCCTGGGGAGCGTTTTTTGCAAATGCAATTGCCTTCTGCACCTGCCTTCACATATAAAAAAGACTTAGCATGATTGATGAAAGCACATCGTACCGAAAGACATACACCAATGCACAATATGAACATATATCACCAGTAAGATAAAGCAAAAGGCAATCTTCAGTTATATAATATATTCATCGATAATTAGAGCCCATTGAATTCGCCTCCAGAAAAAAAGATATATAGAAGAAAAGAATATGCAATTGTGTAATCAAGAACTCGTAAAGGAGCATAAATTAAGAAATAGAGCAAATGGTTAGAGATCTTCAAACCTTGGTACATAGCTTCACTGCTTCTCTGTAATCTTTCAACTTCAACTTGCAGGCAGCATTATTAAGAGAGCTTCCTCTGTAATTAGGGCAAAGCCTTCAATGGTGACACCAGCTCTTTCCCCAAATACACAAGAAATCCTTAAGAGAGCAATACAGTTATTAAACCATCGAGGCAAAGTAGAACAATAGGATTAGCTTTTTAAGTCAAGCAAACGATCAAACATCTAGCATGCAATCCAAGAAAACCGAATCAACAAAGGATAACACGCATAGAAGTACAGATTCAACATGGGAAAGATCGAATTCATTCAGAGAAGGAAAGGGGAATAAATCAACGAATGAAACACACACACAAAATCTCAAATGAATCTGATTCTATACAAATACCAAAAAACAGAGGTCCTACCATTGACAAAATAAACATCAAAATTTTTAGGCGGAAGGTAGCAATTATCATCCATAAGAAGGAATATAAGAAGAAATCAGATAAAAATTTAATTTGCATCTATGTCTGTATGTAGAGAGGGTGATTGAAGTCTTGACTTATTATCTTCCTTTCGTTATAGGATAAGGAATGAGGTAGAAGGTACAGAGAATGAAGTCTGGTTTGATTTTTATTTTTTAGAGAAAAATGCATATATAATGCTATATAATTGATGAAAGTGCAGATATAATTCCGCAATAATTGAAAGTGTAAATATATTTCCGCGCTAATTAAAAGTGCAAATATAACCCGCGCTAATTGAAAGTGAAAATATAAGAGCATCCCCAATGCATGGAGGGTTTTCCTTATTTAACGGGTACAAATGGTAGAATCTGATTGGAACATCGATTCAACTTCAATCTGACGTAATATTAAATGTTTCGACAGTGGGTCTCGTTTGAAATCATTCTCCAATCCAAATTTCAAATGAATAATTATTGTGTAACGTGAATATGCTACAAACTCTCAATTATTATGTGACGTGTATATATATAATATTGAGAGTCTGTCTCTTGAAAGACGGTCTTTCCATAAGTTATGGAAAGACTAAGGTTTAAAGTGTAAATTAGAAGAAATTAAGATAAAATTTTCGGGTTGCATGAACCGGGTTATAAATTTTATAACTACTACATATTTCATACTAAAACTTTAATATTGCAACTAAGACCTTTTACCTTTTATTATTCTAATCAAACCTCGTCATTCCATAGCCTATGGAAAGACCGTCTTTCCCAAGACTTTGCCTATTGAAATTGTATTTTAATATTATATTTGGGCAAAGTCTTGGGAAATACGGTCTTTCCATAGGCTTATGGAAAGACTGGGTTTAACTAGAATAATAAAAGGTAAAAGGTGTTAGTTGCAATATTAAACTTTTAATATACAACATAGTAGTTTAACTCTTATATTTGATCTCAACAAATATTATATTCATACAATTAATTATATTTTGGATGCATCTAATTATTTGACAAGAGTAATGATGGAGAATAAATAATTATATTGGTTCAATAAAATAGGTTTTATGAACTGGAGTATAACATTAATCGGCACTAACTTATTTTTAGTTCATGTTTAAAATAAAATTGATTCTTTTTTTTTTCTCCTTAAACCATCCGAAGGTAGATGGGGGAAATTATATTAGGCCTTCCCAAGCCGTATAATAGAACAAAAAAGCAAGACGAACATAAAAGGAGATGAAGCCGAGGCTTAGTTGAGCTTTACATGAGTAAGCCATAAGCTCTTGAAGCAACACCTGTTGCCTCCAAAATAATGTGTTAAGATGAAAGAAGTAAATGGAGGATAATAAAGAAACTATTAGACTAAGGAACAAGATCATCGAACTTGTTAGTGAATAGCAATAGCTAGACACGAAGCAGTCAGAATCACCCTCCAAATTCTAATGAGCTAGTCCTCCCTTAGTAGGGGTTTCATCATGTACAAACTTGAGCAAGCCAATAAAGCCAACAGTATCCAGCTAGTCAGAACTTGTATCCTTAATCGAGCAGCGCGATGAACATAGATTGTTATATACCATATGAACCTGTAAAAAATCAATAGAAATCAGTAGCATCCGATCTAATGAACCAACCTTAAGGAAGGAGTACCAATTTGATCAAGCCTAATTAATCCTTGGACCGAGTTAGAAAGCATAGAGAAAGTGGAAAAGGATAAGTCCATCTGAGAATGAAGATAAATTTTTGCAAGGGAATGCGCAACAAGGTTTGCCTGTCTATAGGTGTGCACCAGTTTAAATTCACCCAAAGATTGGTGAATCTCATCAGCTAAATTGTACATTTTCCAGTGAGCTGTAAGGGGGTCATTAGCAAACTGAACAGCACTAAGGCAATCAGATTCAATACAAACAGGTGAGGAGTAATCAGTTGACATTTGTAGAGCAAACTTAATTGCCTTCAATTCAGCTTCAAGAGGGGAGAAAGCATGGGTATATATAGTGTGTGCACCCCTGAAACAACCTCTATTATCTCTAATTATCATTCCTATTCCACTCATATTCGTATGACAGCACCATGAAGCATCGACATTAAACTTGAAACCTGAGTAGGGCCTTCTCCAAGCAATTTTAAGAATTTTAGGCTTTGGAGAAGGTTTAATCAGAGGCAAGAAAGAATGTTCAGCAATGCTCAAGTCAAAGGAGGAAACTATGAACACAGGTTTAGCAGTAAAAGTGAAAAAATTTTGATCCCTTATATGGTTAAGTACTAAATCCGGGAGAGGCTTGACAGAATCATATAGAAATTTATTCCTCATCTTCCACAGATTCCAACATGTAATTACAGCAGCAGTTCGGACAATGGTTAAATGTAAGAAACTTAGGGTAGGGTAAGTAAAATAGCATGATATTCTTTCCCATATAGATGGGAAAACTCTATCCCTAATTCCCTGAACTGATGAACTATTTTCCAAACTCTCACTGCAAAACTACACGAATTGAAAAAATGATCCAAAGAGTCTTCATGGGCATTGCACATACAACATTTTGAAGGTAAGCAAAATCTCAGTTTTCTTAGGATATTATCAAAAGGTAATAAAGAGTTAGTCAACTTCCACATAAAAACAGAGATTTTCTTATCAATTCTAGAATTCCAAAGATGTTGAATAGAGGCAATAGAACCTCTACTGTTACTGAGTAGAAGATAGGTGGATTTGAAAGAGAAATTACCTTTGATTCCTGGTTTCCATATTAGCCTATCTTCTCTGTGTGTTGATAGTTTAGATTCCTGCAAAATAGAAATAGCATCAGGAGGTAGGAAACGAATAATTTTACTGATCAGAATTGATTTATTGGAGATAAACTCGGAGACTGTACAGTCAGCCGAAATGTCAACCAGATTCTGATCACAGAGGTCAGTAAGGGGACCAATATCAAGCCAGTTAGATGTCCAAAAATTACAGTCCCCCCTACCCACAATCACTCTAGAGTTAGCTTCAGCCCATGTATTGACAGAACAGATCCTTTTCCAATTTGAAGAAGTCCTATATGAGGGAGGAAGGGAAGCAACGAAATGAGTCCACAGGGCCTCAGCTTTTTGGTATTTCCACCACAGTTTAACTGAGCATGTTTTAATTGTGGTGGATATTGATCTAAAACCTAGACCATTTTGACCAATTGGGAAGCAAAGAGAATCCTATTTTCTCCATGATCTTTTAGGATTCAGATCAGTTCCCCCCAGAAGAAATTACTCAGTTTTTTTTCTATGGTATTAATGATCACTTTTTTAGGTTTTAGAACTGACCAAATGTGCTGAGGTATAGAATAAATGCATGACTCAATAAGTGTTATTTTCCCAGCAGTAGAGATCCATCTATTTTTCCAGTTACCTATCTTACTGTCTATCTGTTCCAGAAGAGGTTGGAAATAGATTCTTTTTGCAGCCCCAGTGAAAATAGGAACTCCAAGATATGTGAATGGAAAAACCCCATTTTTCATTCCCAAAATCCTTTTTGTTTGGCTAATTTTTTGAACAGAAGCATGTTTCCCTATGAAGATGTCACTCTTATTGTAGTTAATCTTTTGGCCAGTGACTTCTTCAAAGGTAGACAGGAAAGCTTTAAATCTAATCAAGGTAAGCTTTGTAGCCTTAAAGAAAACAACAGTATCATCCGCATAAGATAGATGTGAAATATTGAGAGAATTACCTGGAAGGTCAAAATATGCCAACTTACCATTATGAAAAATAAAAAGCCAAGCTCCTAGTAAAAGCCTCAGAGAAGATGTTAAACAAAAAAGGAGATAAGGGATCACCCTGTTTAATACCCTGAGTGGATTGAAAAAACCCCACTGGCTTACCGTTTATCAGAATGGAGAACCAGGCCTGTGACAAATTTTTCATGATGGAAAAGATGAATTTTGCATGGAATCCGAGCTTAGCTAAGACATTATATAAAAAAGACCACCTCACTCGGTCAAAAGCCTTTTTAAGGTCCAATTTAATAATGCAATTTGGTTCTCTACGTTTCCTATTCAGGAACCTTACCATTTCCTGCAAGTAAAGGACATTATCCGAGATGTCTCTACCATGAAGGAAAGCAGTTTGGTTAGGGGAAATGATTTTAGGCATTAGAGGCTTAAGTCTTTCCATTAAAACTTTGGAGCATATCTTGTTTATTACATTGGAAAGGCTTATAGGTCTATAATCATCAAAAGAGGTAGGGGTCAGTTTTTTAGGAATTATTGTGATCCATGTACTACCAATACCCCTAGGGATGTTGTTTGCAGATAGAAAATCTTGAACAGCCGAAAGTAGATCGTTAGCAATTATATCCTAGGATTTTATGTAAAACTTAGCTGTAAAGCCATCTGGCCCGGGGCTACTAGATTTATTAAGATTCAGAACAATCCCTTTGAGCTTAGGTAATGAAACCGGTTGAATAAGTCTTTCATTATCCTCTTGATTGACCATTTTAGGTATATGGTTCAGAAAATGCGACTGGTAGAGAGAGCTATCGGGGGAGCTATCATCATTTAAGAGATCCTGATAGTAGTCAATGGCTTCCATCTCAATATCATGTGTGTTATCTAGCCATTGACCATTTCTGCTCCTAACTTTTGTGATCTTCAACCTACAGTTTCTTTCTTTTACTGAATTATGAAAAAAACTAGTGTTATTGTCCCCTTCCTTTAGCCATTTTATCTTTGCCTTATGTTTCCAGAAGTTTTTCTGTTCTGTCAAGGCCCTTACTACCCTAGCTTTAGCATCCTTAAGTTTAGCCATATTAAACACAGAAGCATTCTGATCAAATAAGAGTTCCTGAGCTTCTAAAGCCTTTTCTGCTTGTACTACATTATCATCAATATTGCCAAATTTTTATTTATTCCAGATTTTTAGCTTCTTTTTCAATCTGGCAAGCTTAAGATAGAAACCTAGCATTCCTGATTTATGGAGAGGGATATCCCAATTCTGTTTAACTACTTCATTAAAATCCTTTCTTTTATACCAGGTATTCAGAAATCGAAAAGGCCTAGGATTGGATGGGATATCAGTACCAACAGTTAACAGCATGGGATTATGATCTAAACTAATCCTATTCAAAATCTGCACTGAAGAGGCTGGAAAAGATAGTGACCATGAAGGAGAACATAAACCTCCATCTAATCTTTGTACTGTAGGATTTCTTAATCTATTATTAGTCCAAGTGAACAGGTTCCCCACAGTTGTAATTTCCTCCAATGCCATTACATTTATAAAGTCATTAAAGTCCTTCATACTTCCCAGTTTGGGTGTAGATGGACCTTTATACTCATTTATAGATGTAATGGAATTAAAATCTCCAATGAAAAGGGATTCTGAGTGAGTAAAGGACCTAAGGTCAGACCAAAGGGTTTTCCTACCAGTCCTAGTTCTGAGACCATAAATAAAGAAGGCATCCATAGTCTTGTTAAGAGTGATACAATTCAAATTAACTGCTAGGGACTGCACATTATCACATTTAACCGTTAAAGATAGGCTAGAGTTCCAGAAGAGCCAAATCTGACCATTATTTGCAGACATGCAGTTATCAAAGCGCAGCAATTGTCTATAAGAATCACATTGCAAGTTGTCATGTTTAGGCTCTATTAAACAGATAAGCTCAAATTTGTGCCTATTGATCAGATTATGAAGTCTTAACATTGATGTGTCCATCCCCCTAAGATTCCAAACCAGCATTTTAATCTTAATTATTGTGTTATTCATAGGGAAACACTGTTAGAGCTTTTTGATCTAGCCATGATTGTATTTTTCTGAGATAAATAAGTATCATTCCTCTGCTTTGAGTTTTTCCCCAGTGTCTTTTCTTTTTTCGACTTGCCATGTTTAGAGAATAAGATGGAAGAGCTTACCTTGCTTACCTGATCATTACCAACATCATGGACATTATCAGGAACTTCTATGCAATCTGCTGAGGTGACCTCTGAAACAGGAAGCTCTGCATTGATTGGAGTCACTTGTGGTGTCTTCATCACTTGATACTTTTTCATCTGTGAGGGGAAGAAATCTATTTTGCCTGTGTTTCTGCTGAGAGAAGATAAAAGTTTTAGCAGCAATAATAGAGTTGAAAGGAGAGAAAGACCTACCTCGTTTGCTAGGCAAATCATCCTTAGCAAAGACTGCCCTCAGTTTTGGAGGGTCAGATAGTGATTGCCTAGTTAGTTGTACTGATACCTTGGGATCAGAGGAAGGCATTTGAGGGCTTAGGGAGCTAAGGAGGAAATTATTAGATTGGAGAGGGTTATTATCCATGATAGGTGACTGAGATTGGAGGTGTACTACACCATAGTTTTGACTAACCATAAGATGGTCTGAAACGTGGAGCTCAGAGATATTCTCAAAAATGGTTTCCTGATTCACATAGAGGATTTGATCATCAGTCTTAGTTAAAACCTTTTCAACTGGAAACTGATCACACAAACCAACCTCAGAAGTCCCTTGTTCAATAACTGGAGTTGTAATCACCTGCTTCTTCGGAACATATTTATAGTTCTGAGCATGAATGATTTTTTGTTTTTCTGTAGCCGAAACTCCAGAACTCCCGGCTATTGTATTACCATCATGACTGAGTTTTGGAATAACCTTACCTTGACCTACATAACCCCTTTGTTGATCTTCAGTTTGAACCATTGGATTTATATGGCTAGGAGTAAAATTGTCAATCCTATGTGACCTTGTTCTCTTAAGCTCAGGATGCAAATAGATACAACAATTATCCTCATATCCTATACATTTACAATGATAACAGTAGGGGGGATATCCTCAAATTCTAAGGGAAGTTTGACCACGTTATATTCATTTCCTTCCTCCTCAATCCCTACTCTGATGAAGGAAGGAAGCCTTTTTTTCAGATCAACTTCAACACATATTTTAACACATGAAGGTCTGGAAAGAGCCTCAGTTGCAGCATCCATCTTAATGTAGTTTCCTATTTGGTTTCCCATAATTTCTAATATAGCAGTATTGTTGAAATAAACAGGGACGAAGGGTATAGTAACCCATACCGGAACAATGGACGATTCGGCCTCGGGGGAGAAATCAGTTGTCCATTTAAAGACCTTCATTTGGGCGTTGTTGATATTCCACTGACCCTTGAGCCACAGCCGCTGGTAATCCGCTTTGTCATGGAACCGGATTAACACATGCCTGTAGTCGATCGAGCCAAGCTGGAATTTGCCTTTGAAGCCGACCGAATTGAAAGAGTCGTTGAGTTGCGCCATCGGTGGCTTCCCTCTTGCAAACTTGCCGACGAGAGCATTTTGGTAGTGGGAGGCGAGGGTATCAGCATCTTTACGGCTTACCAAGCAAGCTATATCCCCCTTATAGTGAGTTTTGGGGACAATTTCTGGGTTCGAAGGAAGGGAGTCGTTTAGAGGAGGAGGGCGATTGGCTAAAGCCCGGAGGAAGGATTTACCACCCCCAAGGCTACCGCGGCCAGACGGAGGAGCCGCCATAGCAGCGGAAGAAAATCTGGTCAGTGACCGTTATAGAGAAAAGGAGGAGAGGATGATGATGAACAGTATTGGTGTGTATTTCGCACCTAAAACGCCAAATTTTCGCACCTAGTAATCTTGCTTCTGACCCAATTAATGCAAAATATGAAATAAAATTGATTCTATTCTAGAAATTAATTTGTTATTCTAATTAAATTAACTAATTATTAAATAGACAATGAGTTAAGAAACTTTCTAATTTATGTCTCAATTTTACTTTTATGGAGAAAGAGTAAAAAACAAAAATTAATTGAAATTAATTTTTATTTTTGCCAATCTATAATATATGCATCATTATTATTTATATATTATTAAATATAAATGAATATATTTAGCACATAACATGTGGATTTTTCATTATTATTAAAATACATCATTCAATTATTTTATAACCTATAAATTCATAGTTACTTTTTAGAATTTGAAAAAAAAAATTGAATTCTAATGTTAATAGACTAATACGTATAATTTTTTGAGTATAAATTTATATATATATATATATATTACCACATATATTGAAAATATTTTTAAATCTCTTTAAATTATTATTTTATTTTATATATAAAAATAAATCAACGTTTAAAATTAATTTTGCCATTTCATTTTCCAATGTAGTTTGGTTTATTTTGAGTGGTGTACAAAATTATGGTAAACGTGAATTTGGGAATTTTTCCAAACAAAACTACATCAAACCACCAAAGTATCTGTCCCAATAAAAAAAAATTAAATAAGGTGCTTTTGTTTTTTTGTGTGTGGCTGATTGGGCAAAGCGCGGCCTTCGATATCTTCCTCGGAGAATAGAAGTCCATTTCGACGGGGTCACTTATATTTTTAGCCACGTAATATCGACATTCACCTCCGACTCCTGGATTGCAGATTAAATTTAATAATAGGCATTAGTAAATCTTACATGGCAATTAAAGTTTACTCTAACGAAACCCGCATTGGAGATGCTCTAATCCTATCTATTCAGGTTTTGTGCAAATATAATATTTTTCGGCAATTTGATGCCGAAATTAGGTGAAAAGGCAATTTTACCCTGGTCGATTTATGTTTAAAAAAAATTAAAATTCAAATGATGCAATGACCATATTGCCCTTCGTCTCCTACCAACTCTTGTCTTCTTCATTCTTCTTCCCGCTCCATTATTCTTCCAGCCGCTACCTCTTTTCTTTCTTCTACTCCGCCACCCTCTCTCCGGCCACCACAATCACTCCCTTCGTCGCTATCCATTTTGTTTTTCAACTCCTCCATAACTGCTATAAATACACCCTCGATTTCCCCCAATTTATCAATTAAGGTTTCCAAAATAGTAAAATCTAAAGCAGAAGAAGACGACGATGAAGATGGTGGATTGGGGGCCGGTGGTGAACGAGGTGGTGTTTATCGGTCTGATAAATATTTTCCTCATTGCTATTGGGGTTCATATTGCTACTTGGTAGAAGTTGTTTAAATTATGATTGTTAATAGTTGTATTGTTGATTCTTTCTCTTCTTCTCAGTTTTTGTTTTTGGATTTTATTGTTCTCCATTAATGTTGTAGTATTGTGTAATGAGAAGGGTTGGTTGATTTTGAAAAAAAAATGGTGGCAGAGGTGTGGCAGTAGAGGTGGTGGTGGTGGCCGGAGCTAGGGTTTTGATGGAGGGCTAGGATGGGGTTGAGCCAGGTGGTGGTGGGTTTAGCCCTGAGCCAGGTGGTGGTGGCGAACACCAGCGAAATTGATAGCAGTGTGGCAGAAGAGTAGATCGGGAATGTAGCGGTGGTAGTTGTTTTTTGTGGTGGTGGTGGTTCTATGGTAGCGAGCAGTGGTTGAGCCATTCCTAGCTGTGGTTCGAGGCGAGGATTGGGATTACTATAGTAGAGGAGTAGATCAGGAATAGTGGTAGTAGTTGCTGGTGGTGGCGGTGCTAGTGGTTGCAATTTGGTGGTGGTGACTAGGGGCAATTTTGTCCTTTTAATTTTGTATTAGGTTAGAAGGGCAATTTGGTAATTTCTGGTCGGCCAATGGCCAGAAATGGCAATGCCAGAATAATGGCTTTAGGGTTACATTTGCACTTATGTGTAATAGATATGGTTATATTTGCACTAAAAACAATTGAGGGTTATATTTGCACTTTCCTCAACATATAGGGTTATATATGCATATCACCTTTTTTTCAAATCAGTCCATTGTGTTCCTTGTGATATATGAAAACACATCGTTTGAGGTGAGAACATTTTGGAAATCAAATATATTAAATGTAGTAATTCTTCAGCATTAAAATTTGGGATGTAATTCATGAGGTTGCATTGTAAATTGGGGGATTAGCTTTTAAAAATATGAAATTTTTGATTAAATTTTAGAAGTGATGTGGAATTATGTGTGAATGTCATGTAACAAGAATTATGTGTCAATGTCATGTGGCAAGAATGACCTCCTTTAATATATACTATAGATGTAGACTTATCATAAACTCTTGTTCACATAACAACAATTTTAATTGTTCCATGCATTCTCACCTGATGTGGAGAGGTTGATTCACCGGGAACTCCAACGATGATTAATATCCTTGTTTTAACCCCTCGCCTCCTCTAGACCTCACTCGCGCGATTAATAAACCCGACATCGCGAAGTAAATTAAACACAGGAAAGCATTACTCACCAGGACCTGGAACATCCACTAAAACAGAGTATACTTTTACGACTGAGAGCATCAATGTCTCATTAATTGCCCCCAGAATTTTATCTGGACTAGTTTACTACAAATACATGATATGACTTTCAAAACTAGACTACAACCCCAACTGAATCAACAGTCGATGCCCGACAGAATATAGAGGTCAGTCTGGTATCATTCTTAGCTTAATAACTCCCTTGGCCTAATCTAACCAAAGAATAAAACATCATGCATAGTTGTCATTCCTAAACTTAACGTGACACTGACCTTTGACCAAACTCGACAAAAGACAAAATACTTCCAGGTTCATTCCTATGCCTAGTCATAAATATGCATTGGAATCAATTAGTTGTACATCCTAACATCCTTCCAAAGATTCTAGATTGCAAAATTAAAATCATTGATCGAGTGAAGGGATCTTTAAACCCACATTGTCTCGCACGAAATTCAAGATCACTAGCCCCCGATATGCTCTCAATTTCAACTTGCTCAATAACTAGCCACAGGATCAGCTCACAAGGTTATCGGTACTTAACTAGCCATTGGGGTTAAGCAACAATGGAAAATAGCTCGCAAGCAACAGAGTATGAACTCAAAAGTCTTAATAAATGTTTGAAAAAAAGGTGTGAAATTTGTGGACAAACCCCCTGGCCTGCCTCTTCCCGGGGTCGTTAATCGTAGCTAATTAACCTAGGTGGAGACTAGGGGGTCAGAAGATAAAAATTGGAATTATGCACCTTGTTCTTACTACTATGCTGGTAAGCCCTGAGTTTGTCCACAGAGATGCTAGGTCTAAGTACCAACCAAAACACAACCTCGTACGGGTAGTCAATTTGTACGAGTGAAAGAAATAGCTAGTAAAACAAAAATGCAGGGGGGGGGGTTTCAAACTAGCAACTACTTAGCATAAAAGTAAAAAAGCAAAGCACACTATTAAACTAAGCATTTGGGGAATCATTGAGCAACATGGTTAATCTAATGCTTCTATCATCGCTTCATTCACATAGATATTTAAGAAAACCTAATAGAGTGTTCATAATACGTGGGGTGGGCAATGAAATACACCTCCCTATCCCTGTCACAATGGCTGCTCTCGCAACCCTCCATCGACACCACCATCATAATTAAGGGAGTACAACAAGGTCCGACCATTGTTGTAGGTCTGTTTCTCCCCCGTGCGATTACGTCGTGGGTTTACACCACAAATGCACTTCTTCCCCCGGGTCCTATCAATTAGTCCCAAGGGTCCTTGGAACCTTATCTATGATCTAAGGCATCTTACAAACCTAGTTTTCTAATATTCGCTATCACCACCTGGAACCTCTCAGACAACTTTACAAAGTCAGCTAAGACTAGTGCGTTGGAAAATAAGTCAGAGCATTCTCACATCCCCCGTGCACACACCCACGTGAACGCTTTCTCCCTTACCCATTCTAGCATCCAAGTTTCTCTTCCCAAGGGGCATCGATATTTGCACCATATATAAATATAGCCCAAAAAGTGTGCTTATATGTGGTGTACTATTAATTCATTTTAAATAATCAAGCACAATCATAGTAATATCATGAACACAAAATATGAAGAACTAAGGAATCTCAAAAGACAAATAGATTTAGACCATGCTCCTACAGTTTATCCCCAAACTATAGAAACTACTCCCTAGACATGGAATTCAAATAAAGATTTGAATTCTAGATCTTAGGATCGAAGCAAAAGAAAGAAAAGAAAAAAGAGAGAGTTCTCTCCGAACTAAAAAGATAGAATATGATATGATAAAGTCTCTAAGATATGAAAACCTAGTAGACAAAGGTTCTATTTATAGTAGTAGGATATTGATCCTAAAAATAGGCCCAAAATAGGTCAAAATTGGGTAAACCCTAGCTGGAGTGTCCTTGGTGCATGGCCTCACGTATGGTGATGCCCGTGGAGTGTCCTTAGAGCGGGGCACTGGCCACATCCATACCTGTGGTGCGGAGCGCCTGATCTGGTTCATGGATCAGATCTTTAAGAGGTGCGGGGCGCGAAGCTTGGAGTGGGCCACGTCTACACCCTGGAGAGGTCCGCATCGTTTGGTGCAGGGCGCCATCACGGTGCTGAAAATGAAGGTTCTGATCCGTGCATGTGGATGTTGGTATGGGTCGTGGTCAGGAAGGGTGCTTGCTCAGAAACTTTGGCACATGCCATGTGATTTCCGATGCCCCGCCAGCTGTTCTTGGCATATTGAGCTTGGAATGGCGTGGGACGCCAAAAACTAGTTGTCTTGTGCCCATACTTAGCCGCGTGGAGTGAGTCTTCACTTTGTGTTGGCGGCACGTGGCGTCTGGCAAGGTTCGAGTCGTAGCCTCGCACTGGTCTTCTTGGCACGGGACTGCTCTCTTGGCATGTGCCGTTGGTGCCAAACCATGAACGGCCCGCGCTGACCCATTTATGCCTTGGCCGGCTAAACTAGTTTCCATCGCTACGGGTGAACTGTTAGTCCGATTTGAGAGTTTTAGTAGTCAATTTTATAGTGCTCGAGAAGACGAATCCAATGGAACCAGCCTTGAAGTTCTCAGACTTAAGCATAACTCATCGGACCGCAATTCCCTATTTCTTTGTTTGCCGCTTTAAACTCCATTTCCGCCTATCTTTGACCCACCTTGGATGAATATTTTCTTATCTAATATTACCAAATCTAATTCTAATCAGAATAAAACTCAATATGTTTGAAACCCTAATGGACTGGATTCGAAAATCAGCTCTTCAAACCCCACATGGCCGAGATCTATAGTCTAAAATCCAAAATGAAACAATTTTAAAATATTTTATAGTGATCATGATACCATATTAAAACCCCAATGGGAAAATAAAGTATAGTGTTTTCATGATATCTTCAGTTCTTCGACAGTCTTTAACAATAAATCCAAGATGTTGACACTATCACAGGAAACCCCCTTAGCACCGTTTTTTTTGGTCTTGCACAAGTTTTTTCGTTAAAAAAATGGTGCCTAAGTAACGATGAAACGGTTTCACCGGTTGGAAAAAAACCGGTGCTAAATCTCTACTTTTAGAATTAGTTTTTCTTTTAGCACCGGTTTTTAAACCGGTGCTAATATTTACCACGATAGCACCGGTTTTTTTGTTAGCACCGGTTTTTCAACCGGTGCTAATTTTAGTGTAGCACCGGTAGCACCAGTTTTTTTGTTATCACCATTTTTAAACCGGTGCTAATTTTATCACCGGTTTTTTTGTTAGCACCATTTTTTAAACCAGTGCTACGTTATTTACGATGACTAAAAAAAATCCCTTCCTCTGAAAGTAGCAGCGAAGGGAAAAAGACCCAAAATTAACAATTTATTAGGACATTAATTTAATAATAAAATCAAATTCACAAAACTGATAATACAGAAATAAAACCAAAAAAAGTTATGATACAAAATTAATAATCTATGGGACTAAACATAACTATCTCAAACATAACTATGTACGGGACTAAACATAACTTTAGATTGAATTAACAATTGAATCATGTGGCGTATACACATCAAATCACAAGGCTAAGCCACACAACTAATCTCGAATCTATGATCCTTAAAAATGCTTAAATGTACTGTTCTATATGCATCTACAAGACCATACAACTACAAACTTCAATTTAGTTGTCGTTCACACGATCCAACACTCTAAAAGGACCATCTCCACGTGAACTCAACTTAGATTTTCGAGCATTTGGAAACCTCTCTTTCCGCAGATGAACCCAAACATAATCTCCCACGTTGAACCTCATCAACTTGCGGATTTGATTAGCTTTATCAGCATTCTGTACATCAAAGCATTTGGTATTCGTATCATTCCCTCCCGGATCGAAAAGTTTCATCCTCGAAACGGGAAGCATATAATCTGTAAAGACATCCTTGAATTCCTGGAATAACTTAACAAACCGTGAAAACATATCTACAGGAATATCTTCTTTGGAATAGTAACTTTCTTTAAAGGACATTATAAGAACAAAAGAATGATTAGTCAAAGATCGATTCACATCTCTTATTGAAGCATAAAATGATTTATCAGATTTAGTAGATAGTTCATGTTTCATCATATAAATAGAAAGTAAATGACAAATATGTGAAGACAAGAATTTATACGACTTTTCATAATCATTCTGCAACTTACCTGTCTTACCTACCTTAGGATCGACCTGGAACTTGTCTATGGTGACATTTATTGTCTCTTTGGTGTAATTGAAACTATTTTGGTTGAAAATACTTGCTCCTTGTAGGGGAGTAATTTCAGCAACATTTGTGGAATACGCCTCAAAAAAATCTTGTGTTTCAGGACCTTTCTCACCTATGTCAACAATGATGATTTCATCATCTATTTTTTCTTCTTCGGTGTCATACCGTGCAGGCATATCATCATCTTCTTCCTCCTCCATTATTTTTATAATTCGTTCATGGGGACAGTTATTGTGAACATGTCCTCGTTCATTACAATGAAAACATGTAGGAGTGTTAGAAGAAACTGTATCTGACAAAGTAGAAATTAATTTACCTGTATCTTGGCTAAGAGACTGATTGTTTGCGATCATTCTTTGATCAGTGGCTTCCAATGGTGGATTTGAGTAGGTTTTGGTTGAATTAAGGTGTCCTAGGCCACCCAAGTTCAAATTGCTACAACCCCTGGTCGAATTTGGGCTTCCGAAATCATAGAATTGCCTTTGACTGTCATAGCCGAAATTAGAGCTTCCACTGGGCCTTAATGTTGACTCAACCAACCTGGCATTGAACAATAAATCTTGCATGGAAACATAATACTGGAGCTTAACCGGAACTTGAATATTTTCTCTTAAACCTTCAATAAACTGATTATTTATAAAGTCATCATCTTCTTTCATGCCAACTCTTCTCATAGCTAATTCAAGATCTTGCCAGTATTCATCTACACTACAATTTCCTTGCTTCATATTGCTGAGATACGAATGTTGCTCCATCAAATATGTTCGTGGAACATGATGTAATCGAAGCTTGGTCCTCAATCTCTCCCAGGTGGAGATAGGTTTCTTTCCGGCAAGATATCTTGATTTTTTCAAATTCTCCCACCACTCTGTGGCATAATGGGTGAAAGAATACTTTGCGACCTTGATCTTCTCTTTCTCACGGTAGTTATTAAGATCAAATAGGTTCTCGACCTGCCTCTCCCAATCCAAGTATTTCACAGGATTGTGTCGACCATCAAATCTAGGAATACCATACTTCAAACCTTTGATGTCACAAGCAGATTCAACTTGTCTTGTAGAACGAGGTGTCGTTGGATTTGTTAACTCATCTACCTTCCTAGAAAGTCTCTGAACCTCGCTCACTATGACATTTATGACATTCATGGAATTTATATTAGGTTTATTGTTAGGATTGCCAACAAATGGCGGGACGAATGGATCGTCCGCCATCCCTGCTAAGAAGAAACAAACCGTCAAGAATAAATGTCCCCCCTTTCCCTTTTTTTAGTAAGGTCACTCACCAAGTGTATGACACTCACAACTCACAAGGCGAAGGCTAATGTAAGAGCAATTGATCAATTCACCACAATTCAAAGCAAACTATGGAGATGAGTACTGCAGAACTTATTTCGAAATTTAAAAATATATAAACTCAAAATTTGGCTCTACGATCTGGAATTCCAAATTCTACAAAGAATAAGGAACAAAACACAATTTGAATGGCACGAATCGGAGCTGTATTGAATGAATTATGACCAAAACAAGATTGCTTTATATAGGCTACAAATAGGTTCCGAAAATTCAAGAACAAATTGGAATAGGAACTTAAATCCAAATCACTTGTGGAAAAGGATTTTAATGACTTACTTGTCCCCAAGTCAAAAATTCAGATCAAAACCCCTCTCACAATTGGCTTTTATTTCCTTTTTCTCTTCCGGATTTTGACTTTTCTTTTCCTTTTTCAAACCGGATTCCTTTTTCTTTCCTTTTTTTTTCAGCCACAATTCATTTTTTTTCCTTTTTTTTGTACTATAAAACTCACAAACAGAATGTTATTCCCCAAGAAAAATTTGGTCACAATTACCAAAATTTTTGGAAATTGCAAATCTGCCCCCAAACTTTTGACAATTGCAAATCTGCCCCAAATTTCAGATTTCAAATCCTAAATTCCGATTTTGAAACCTAAAATCTGCTACCTTTTTTTTTTAATTTTCAAAAATTTTTGGAACAAGAATCGCCTATATAAAACTTAGAATAAGAAAACTGCGATAACTTCCTCTTGATTCAAATGAACTTCGAGGTATTCAAGATCGTAAGGATCAAGAATATGACACTATATATATGGAAAACGACACAAGACTCTCTTTTTTTTTGTTTTTGAATAAGGTGTAATCAAGAATCAAAGAACAATTCTAGATCACGGAATCAAAGAACGATAAAGAAAACAAATAGGATTATGAGCATGCAATAATTTTCAGAAGAGTTGATGAAAATATCACAAGCACATAAACTGTTTAAGCTACTTAAAACTATGAAACTGACCGGAAGGTGAAGGCGGATAATTCTTGTTAACGCTCAGACCCTTCGACGTCCTCCTGACTCGATTGATGAAGGTGAAGGCGGATAGTAATACCGAAGTATTCTAACTCTCAGACCCTTCGACGTCCTTCGACACTAGATTCAATCCTCCTGGTAAGAAAGATCAAACAAACACAGTTAAAACACGACACGAAAGAGTATATATATAAATATAAATTCGAAAATAAATTAATGCAAACTCGAAACCCCATTTTTTTCTTTTTTTTCAGCCTCAATCGATCTTTCGCTTTGCTCTGATACCAACTGATATGAATCTCCTTGCGAAGACTCACGATTTGCGGAATTATATCTTTGATCTAGTGAAGGGATCGGCAAACCCGCACTATCTCGCACGAAATTCAGGAGTCTAGCCCTCGGGGTACGCCTAACTTCGACTTGCTCTCTAACTAGCCCTCAGGATTAGATTACAAGGTTTATTGATACTTAACTAGCCCTCGGGGTTAAGCAACAATGGATTAGCTCACAAGCAAAGAGTATGAACTCAAAAGGTTGTATATTTAATTGATGAAAGGTTGTAATTTTCGTCCATAAGGCCTCCCTTTTTATAGGGTTACAATCTTGCTTCAAACCCTAATCACAAATGGAATCTGAATCGACTTATGGCAGCTTTAAGAAGCTAAAACCATATCTAACTAAAATACCTAAAATAAATGGTAATCTAAGGTAATCAGGTTGAATTCTTCAAGAAGTAACCTTGAAGAATATTACCTTATCTAATCTTACCGAATATAATTCTAATCAAAATAAAACTAAATATACTAAACCTTAATGGACTGTATTTTTGAAATTTAGCTCTTTAAAGCCCACATGGCCGAGCTATCAGTCCAATAAATCCAAAATGACATTATTTTACAGTGATCACACTACCTCATTAAAAACCCAGTGGGAAAAAAAAGTATAGTGTTCTTCATGATGTCTTCAGTTCATCGACAATCTTGAATAATGAATCCAAGATGTCGATGGTAACTCCTTCTTCAATTCTTCATCATAAAGGCGATCAATCAAAGCATTTAAAGAAGCATCCCTAAGCTTAGTTCTTGACCTAGTCATCGGCCCTGCCATGTCACTTAGAGTATCTCGAACATATCCTTTAAATGTTTGACCAAGTAGTGGAATGTCTTCATTTATGGTGGTAGTCGTCTTGGCATCTCCATCAAAAACATCCATGAAATCCAAGAAAAACAAGTGCATTTTCTCACTGTATAACATTGCGGGTCATCATCGCTTCTCCAACAATCTTACATGCTTATTTTTTTCATCCTTCTAGTCAAAAGTGACAAGTTAAATCCAACATTTACCTCCCCATAAATCATGATAATGAAACAATAATGAAAAAAATAACTAGGTTCTTACTAATTGAAAATAACTAGGCTATGAACCAACTCAACACACCATTTTCTGCCAACAACAATCACTCACCTGAATTCAACCCAACCTTGCTGATAAATATTTAAATTTCACGTGTGAAATTTAGGCATGAATCCCAAGCATAGTAAACATTAAATCAACACTTAAACGAATAACAAGATGTGAGATATGTGGTGTGTGTATAAGACTTACAAATCCATGACGAATCTATACAAATTGCCGCCGCTGCCTTAGCTCCGCCACCCCCTACCTCCGCCACCTCCTAGCTCTGGCCTAGCTCAGCCAGAAACCCATGCCACCAGCCACCAGAAAGAACCGTGCGCCACCGCTGCCCTAGCTCCGCCACCCCCGACCTCCGCCCTAGCTCCGCCACCTCCTAGCTCCGCCAGAAACCCTATCCTTCACCGCACCGCAATGCTTCACCACCGCTGCTCAACAACCACTCCAGTCCGCAATTCGTTTTGCCTGTCCGTCGTGCCGCCGCCGCCGACTCATCTCCAATTGTACAATCGTTACCCACTCCAATCGAACCATGGTCGATCGTGCCAGTCGAGCAGCGACGAGGAAAATGAAGAAATAATTTTGGGAAGAAATAAAATGAACAAATGAGGGTCAGAGTGTCCTTTTATTTTTTTATTTTTTCACAAAGGGGTATAATAGTCATTTCACTTATTTCAAGATATTTTTTTAAATTTGTATTTATATATACGAATTCAAATAAAGTTTGACTGTTAATTAGTAAAATAAAACTTCGTTATTAGTGTTTATATATTGAAAGCCAAGTAAGGGTTAACCGTTGATTAGTCAAAGTAAAATATTTTTATTTGTATTTATATATACCAATTCAAATAAAGTTTAACAACTAATTTAACTTAGTTATTAGTGTTTATATATTGAAAATCAAGGTTTGACCATTGATTAGTCAAAGTCAACCTAGTTATTAGTGTTTATACATTAAAAGTCAAGTAAGGGTTGACCGTCTATTAGTTAAAGTCAACTTTGTTATTAGTATTTGTATGTAGAAAGCCATGTAAGGGTTGACCGTTGATTAGTCAAAGTCAAACATTTTTATTAGTATTTATTATATACAAATTCAAATAAAGTTTGACCATTAATTACTTAAAGTCAACTTTATTATTAGTGTTTATTTATTGAAAGTCAAGTAAAGTTTGACCATTGATTAGACAAAGTCAACCTAGTTATTAGTGTTTATATATTGTAAATCGAGTAAAGTTTGACCGTTGATTAGTTAAAGTTAGCTTAGTCACTAGTGTTTCTAAATAGAGAGAGCCAAGTAAAGTTTGACCGTTGATTAGTTAAAGTCAACTTAGTCTTTAGTATTTATATATAGAAAGTCAAGTAAGGTTTGACCGTTAATTAATCAAAGTCAAACATTTTTATTAGTATTTATTTTATACTAATTCAAATAAAGTTTGATCATTAATTAGATAAAGTCCACTTAATTAGTAGTGTTTATATATTGAAGGTCAAGTAAAGTTTGACCGTTGATTAGGCAAAGTCAGCCTAGTTATTTGTGTTTATATATTGAAAGTCGAGTAAAGTTTGACCGTTGATTAGTTAAAGTCAGCTTAGTCACTAGTGTTTCTATATAGAGAGAGTCAAGTAAAGTTTGACCGTTGATTAGTTGATGTCAACTTAGTCACTAGTATTTATATATAGAAAGTCAAGTAAGGTTTAACCGTTGATTAGACAAAGTCAAACATTTTTATTAGTATTTGTCATATACTAATTCAAATAAAGTTTGATCGTTAATTAGTTAAATTTGACTTTGTTATTAGTGTTTGTATATTAAAGTCAAGTAAAGTTTGACCGTTGATTAGAAAAAGTTAACCTAGTTATTAGTGTTTATATATTGTAAGTCGAGTAAAGTTTGACCGTTGATTAGTTAAAGTCAGCTTAGTCACTAGTGTTTTTATGTAGAGAGAGTCAAGTAAAGTTTGACTATTGATAAGTTAAAGTCAACTTAGTCACTAGTATTTTTATATAGAAGGTCAAGTAAGTTTTTACCATTGATTAGACAAAGTCAAATATTTTTATTAGTATTTTTTATATAGTAATTCAAATAAAGTTTGACCGTTAATTAGTTAAAGTCAAATTAGACATTAGTGTTTATATATTAAAAGTCAAGTAAAGACCATTGATTAGACAAAGTCAGCCTAGTTATTAGTGTTTATGTATTGAAAGTCAAATAAGGATTAACCGTTGATTAGTTAAAGTTGTATTTATGTATACTAAATCAATTTAGGGTTGAGCATTAACTAGTTAATGTAAACAAATTTTATTCTTATGTATATATATTAGGTCATTAAAGGTTGATCATTAATTAATTTAACTTAACTTAGCTATTAGTTAAAGTCAACAAAAGAAGTGAACAATTTTAAAAGTTAAAAATAAAATAGCTTAGAGCAGCTGTGTGCAGCTGCTCCCAGCCCATGAAATTTCTGGAAAGATTATTTTAAATTTTTGGCAATTTTTTAAAAAACTTTTTAAATTTTTTGGCTGAAAAATTGAACTTCAAAAAAATTTTGACGAATATTTTAAAATTTTTGGCGGGAAGATTGAATTTTAAAAATTGTTGGCTATTTCTTTGAAGAGAAAAATGAATTTTTAAAATTTTTAGCATCGGTTTAAAAAAACCGGTACTATTGTTTTCCAAAACCGGTGCAATTATTTAATTTTTAGCAATAATTTTTAAAATCGGTGCTATTTTTTCAAAAAACCGGTGCTATTTTAAATATTTTGGAAATTGTTTGCCGGGAAGATAGAATTTTAAAAATATTTAACACCAATTTTTAAAAACCGGTGCTATTTTTTCAAAAACCGGTGCTATTTTAAATTTTTTAGAAATTGTTTGGCGGGAAGATAGAATTTTAAAAATATTTAACACCAATTTTTAAAAACCGGTGCTAATTTTTCCAAAACCGATTCTATTTTTAAAATTTTTGGCAGGAAAAAGTAGTTTTTAAAATTTTTAGCACTGGTTTTTCAAAACAACCGGTGCTATTTTCTTCCAAAACTGGTGCTAATTTTTAATTTTTAGCACCGGTTTTTAAATCCGGTGCTATTTTTAATTTTTTGGGGATTTTTTGGTGGGAAGATAGAATTTTTAAAATATTTAGCACCGGTTTTTATAAATTGGTGCTAATTTTTCCAAAACTGGTGCTATTTTAAAATTTTTGCCTATTTCTTTGGTGGGAAAAATGAATTTTGAAAACTTGTACCAACGGTTTTTAAAACCGGTGCTATTTTTTACAAAAACCGGTGCTATTTTGAATTTTTTGGCGATGTTTTGGTGGGAAGATAGAATTTTAAAAATATTTAGCACCAATTTTTAAAAATCGGTGCTATTTTTAAATTTTTAGCACTGATTTCTAAAATTTGGTGTTATTTGTTTTAAACTGGTGCTTTTATAAAATTTAGCACTAGTTTTTAAAAAACCAGTGTTAAAATAAATAATTGGTGTTAAATTAACACCGTTTTTTATAACCGGTGTTAAAATTAAAAAATAAACCTGTGCTAATACATCTTTAGCACCAGTTTTGAAAACCGGTGCTAGAACGGAGGGGTCTATGTGGTAGTGTGATGATGACTTCTTCTTCAATTCTTCATCATAAAGGCGATCAATCAAAGCATTTAAAATAGCATATCTATTTACTCTAAACATAGAATGTCAATATCTTTTTATTTTTGTATCATTCCCTCCGAACGGGAATCATATAATCTAGAAAGACATCCTTGAATTCATGTAACTACGCAAGAAACCGTGAAAGCATATTTACATGAATATCTTCTTTGGCATAGTAACTTTCTTTAAAGGACAATATAAGAACAAAAGAATGATTAGTCAAAGATCGATTCACATCTCTTATTGAAACATTAAATGATTTACCAGAGTTAGTAGATAGTTCATGCCTTATCATATAAATAGAAAGTAAAGGACTAAGATGTGAAGAAAAGACTTTATGTGACTTTTCATAATCATTCTTCAACTAACCTGCCTTATCTGCCTTAGGATCAACCTGGAACTTGTGTTTGGCGACATTTACAATCTTTTTGGAGGAATTGATAATATTCATGTCGAAATTACTTGCTCCTTGTGGGGGAGTAATTTCAGGAACTTCTGTGGAATAAGCCTCATCCAAAAATTATTCTTTGTCATTTTTCATATGCATTTGAGCCTCAAAAACTTCTTGTTTTTCAGGACCTTGCTCACCTCTGTCAACAATGAATTGTTCTTTTTCATTGCTATACCATGCAAGAATATAATTATCTTCCTCCTCCTCCAATGTTGTTATAATTTGTTCATGGGGAAAGTTATTGTGAAAATGTCCTCCTTCATTACAATGAAAACATGTAGGAGTGTTGGAAGAAACTGTATTTGATGAAGTAGAAATTGATTTACCTATATTCTGGGTAGGAGACTGGTCGGTTGCAATCATTCTTCAATCAATGGGTTAAAATGGTGGATTTGAGTAGGTTTTGGTCGAATTAGGGTTTCCTCGGCCACCCATGTTCAAATTGGTACCACCCCCGGTCGAATTTGGGCTTTTGAAATTAGAGACTTGCCTTTGACAGTCATAGTCAAAATTAAAGCTTCCTCTAGGCCTTAATGTCGACTCAACCAGTCTAGCCTTAACAAGAAAATCTTGCATAGAAACATGATGTTGAAGTTTAACCGGTACTTGCAGATTTTCTGGTAAACCTTCAATAAACCGATTCATTATATATGCATCATCTTCTCTCATGCCAACTCTTCTCATAGCTAATTCAAGATTTTTCCAGTATTCATCTACACTGTGGTTTCCTTGCTTCATATAGCTGAGATACGAATGTTGCTCCATCAAATATGTTTGTGGAATATGATATAATCGAAGCTCGGTCTTCAATCTCTCCCAGGTGAAGATAGGTCTTTTACCAGCAAGCTGTCCACCATTTTGTGGCATAATGGGTGAAACAACGCTGTGTGATCTTGATATTTTCTTTCTCACGGTAGTGGTAAAGATTAATAAGTTCTTGATCTGCCTCTCCCAATCCAAGTATTTCACAGGATTTTGTCGACCATCAAATCTAGGAATATCATACTTCAAACCTTTGATGTCACGAGCAGATTCAACTTGTCTTGTAGAACGAGGTATCATAGGATTTGCCAACTCATCTAACTTCCAAGAAATTCCTTGAACATCACTCATTAAGGATTTCATGACATTCAAGACATTCATTATAGGTCGATTGTTGGGACTTCCAACAAATGGCGGGACAAACGGATCGTCACTCATCCCTGTTAAGAAGAAACAACTGATTAGTAATAAATGTCCCCCCCTTCCCCTTTGTTTAGTAAGGTCACTCACCAAGTGTATACCACTCACAACTCACAAGGCAAAGGCTATTGTAGGGGCAATTGATCGATTCACCGCAATTCAATACAAAATATGGAGATGAGTACCGCAAAACTTATTTTCAAAATTTAAAAATATATAAACTCAAAATTGGGCTCTACGATATGGAATTCCAAATTTTACAGAGAATAAGGAAAAAAATTCAATTTGAATGGCATGAATCGGAGCTGTAATGAAGAAGTTATTATCAGAACAAGGATGCTTTATATAGGCAACAAATAAGTTCCGAAAATTCAAGTAGCTTTTCCGAAATCAATTCGGATTAGGAACTCAAACCCAAATCCCTTGTGGTAAAGGATTTTAAAGACTTACTTTCCCTTCAAGTCAAAAATTCAGATCAAATCTCCTATCAATTGGCTTTTTTTTCTTTTTCCTCTTCCTCTTCTGATTAGGATTTTGACCTTTTCTTTTCCTTTTTCAAATTGGATTTCCTTTTTCTTTCTTTATTTTTCAGCCACAATTTCGATTTTTTCACTCTATATAACACTTACAATCATAATCTTATTCCCCAAGAAAAACGTTCGAGCACAATTCCCAAAATTTTTAGAAATTGCAAATCTTCTCCCAAACTTTCAAAAATTACAAAATGACCCCAACCTTCCAATTTCAAAACCCTGGATTATGATTTTAAAACCCAAAATCTGATGCTTTTTGTTTTTTTTCGAAAATATTTTGGAACAAATTTAGCCTATATAAAACTTGGAATAAGAAATCTGCGATAACTTCCTCTTGATTCAAATGAACATTGAGGTATTCCAGATCGTAAGGATCAAGAATATGACACTATATCTGTAAAATGACACAAGACTCTATATTTTTTAGTAGGGTGTAATCAAGAATCAAAGAAAAATTCAAGATCACGGAATCAAAGAACGATAAAGAAAATAAATTGGTTTATTAGCATGCAATAATTTTCATAAGAGTGGATGAAAAGTATCACAAGCACATAAATGGTATAAGCTACCTAAAACTATGAAACTGACCGGGAGATGAAGGTTCGTAGTACTTGTTAACGCTCAGACCCTTCGACGTCCTCCTGACTTGATTAATGAAGGTGAAGGCAGATAGTAATACCGAAGTATTCTAACTCTCGGACCCGTCAACGTCTTTCGACTCTAGATTCAATCTTCCTATTGAGAAAGATCAAACAAACACTGTTAAAATATGACACAAAAGAGTTTATAAACCTAAAATTTTTGAAAATAAATAAATGCAAAACCCCCCTGATGAAATTTTCAGCCACAAGTTCTTTCGTTTTCTCTGATACCAACTGATATGAATCTCCTTGTGAAGACTCTAGATTGAGGGATTAAAATCTTTGATCGAGTGAAGGGATCTTCAAACCCTCACAGTCTCGCATGAAATTCAAGATCACTATCCCTTAGGATGCTCTCAATTTTTACTTGCTTACTAACTAGCCAGCGGGATCAGCTCACAAGGTTATCAGTACTTAACTAGCCCTCGGGGTTAAGCAACAATGGAAAATAGCTCGCAAGCAACAGAGTATGAACTCAAAAGTATGAATATATGATTGATAAAAAGGTGAGAAATTCATGGACAAGGCCCCTCTATTTATAGGGTTAGTCTAGCCCCAAACCCTAATCACAACTGGAAACTGAATCGACTTATTGCAACTTTAAGAAGCTATAACTATATCTAACTAAATCCTAATGGACTGGATTCGAAAACCAGCTCTTCAAATCCCACATGGCCGAGCTTTACAGTCTTAAATCCAAAATGAAATAATTTTACAATATTTTACAGTGATCACACTACCTCATTAAAAACCCATTGGGAAAAAAGAGTTTAGTGTTTTTCATGATGTCTTCATTTCTTTAATAGTCTTGAACAATAAATCTAAGATGTCGATGATGACTTCTTCTTCAATTCTTCATCATAAAGGCGATCAAACATAACATTTAAAATAGCATATCTATTTACTCCAAAAATTGAATGCCAACATCTTTTAATATTCGTATCATAACATCATACAAGCATAATCATATGAATTTAGAGACAAAAAATAATGATAATAATGGCAAAAATATAGATGAATCTAGGAGTCTCACAATGTTAATAGTCAACATATGTTTATAAAGGCTACCAAGTACAAATCTAAGATACCATAATAAAACTCATGACAAAAATGGATTTAGTAGCCATAGATGCAAGGAAATGAATGAAGAATAGGAGGAAATGTCTTCTGAGACTTTTCAAATCCGCCTCCCTCCTTTTAACTAAAGGATAAAGCCTATTTATATACTGGGATGAGTAAGAGGGTAAAGATCAACTGATCAAAACTATAGTCAATAGGGCGGCACATACCGTACCGGTTACTATAAGAATGGACTGTGTAGTATTACATGGACTATTCTCCAGGCCTTGATTTTGGGTAACTGAGTGGGCACAGACTGTGTAAAATTATACGGTTCATGTTCTAAGACATGTCTTCTCAGCAACTGATCTTGCATAAACCGTATATATACACGGTTAGTTCAGTGGACCTCCATTTTTTCTATTTCTTCTAGCACAGACCTGACAAGTTCCGTGACCTTTGAACATTTATTATTACCTTGAATACTTTCTCTTTTTCCTGCCTTCTTCTTCTCTCAACTTCTTCAATTTTCTACCAATAAGTACTTTGGTCTTCATTATGCTACCAACATTGCAATTGGCTTTCTATCTACTACCATTCTTGCTAATGACCTTCTCCAATCGTGAATCGGTTGCTCTTTTGAAGCTATTATCTTAAATAAGCTTGGAATCGGTAATTGATTACGATAAATTGGATAAGATTTGACCATTTTTTCATCATCGCAATCACATCTCGGTTGGATTATCTGAAGTGAAGATCATGTAGAGTCTCGGCGGCAAAGGGGAGATTATCAATTTTGTACAATGACGTTATTTCTCTCTTTTTATTATTATTTTAGATCATGATTTACATTCCGGTTCCTTCTATTTCTCCAAGTAAAGCTCGGCGTATTGGCATGGAAAAACATCTCGTAATGTATTTAACCAGAAAATATTCGCCGATAAAAAAAGAATTAATTCACTAGATTTTCTTATTCCTCTAGGCCCAGATTTAGATGCTCAAGTATAATTTTGAGCATGATCGGACGTTATTCCAGTTCGTCTTCATTTTCATGAAACTATTCCTCAGCTAACTCTATTATAAAAAAATAAGGAAACAGGCGAATATTTGGCACCGCAAGAGCGAAGCAAAAAAAAAAGAAAGGGGAATTTTTTTTGAGTAAACGAATCAAAAAAAAAAAAATCTAATTAAGAATTCGCTGGTAAGCTGATGACAAAAATACATAGACCACTCAGGGATGAAAAATCCCATTAGGTTACAAATATCTAACAAAATAGAGAAGTTAGTGTAAATAACCAAACAACATGGTTTTAACCTTCTATCATGCAAACCACCTATAATCCTAAATATGTACCAAACAAAAACATCTAAAAAGTGGTACTAAATGCTCTAAGAAAACACACATTTACCATCTCATAAATAATCATCACAACACACCTCTAACATTAAAACAAACCTAATACCACACAAGTAAAAATCCATTAACCTTTCTTTCTTTCAATTAATAAGATTGTATAAGAACATACCTTCACCAAAGACTAATGATGTACTCCAATGTACTAATTTACTTATTCATCAAGGGAAAATGAATGATTCCATCCCACTCAAGTTTTTGTATTTTGAAAAAATAATGAAACTAGCCGAATAAATTAGTTATACTTTTAGAGATTCTGAATTCAGAACAAAATTTTGAAACCCTACCTCAACGTACGAGGCACTTCCGAACTCGAAAAAAAGATCTGATGGTTGTTTAGTAGCTTCGATCTGCCCTTCATTAACCATCAACCCAGCTTGTTACGATATCGTAATAAGCCTCACAACTTGGTTCCAAATTCTGAATTGGTTGAGATCCAAGGTGGTTTGGCACAACCACCTTTGATTGATCTCAATTAAAGGCAGTTTTAAATGTAACCTCCTTCAACTGAGCCAATTAAATGCGGTTAGTAAATAACCGCTTTAAACACTGGATAAATTGCCTTTGAAAATTTTACTGGGCAGCTCCAACAATGTTCGAATTTGGAACCTCTTCCGGAAGGTGGTTCCTGATGTGTGTGATTAGTGTTGTTTATTTGAGGTATTAAATTGAGCTTTTATGGGAATAATGTGCACTCTAGGTGTGCTTTATGTACAGATTTGATGATTGAAGAATTTTGGAGATGAAAGCAAGAAATGTGAGAAATTGAAGGATTTTGGAGTTTAAATGAGAACTTAACACTACACTCTTTTTTCCCACGTGGTTTTTAATGAGCTAGTGTGTTCCAATGGATAGTGAGATTTCATTATTCCAGCATTTGAAGAAAAGAAGCAATAAAGAAGAAGATAAAGACTTGAAGAATTAATGGAGAAAGTATTGCTTCTTGATTTTTGACAATTATAATTATATAATTTTAAGAAAAGAGAGATTTATTTTTCTTATTATTATTTAGTTAGGTAGATTAATAGTTTTAGTTTCCATACAATTTTATTTACTTTCCAATTCCAATAGAAGTAGGGTTTAGGGACATATTATAGCGCCCCCCATCCAGAGGCGGACGGATCCTTTTGTTGTAGTTTAGTTTCCGTTTTCGGTAGAGAGCAACCGCAGGTTGATTGGGTTTTATGCACATAATTGTGCATAATTCTTTCTCGAATTTCGTGCGCAATTTTCAGTTCATTCAGACGTTATTTTAATTAGTTAGTCACTTGGTTTGATTCAGTTTCATAATTATCGTATTACAGATATTTTGTTATTATATTATAGATTTGTTTAGTTTAATTATTATGAGTAGCTAATTTATATATCGATATGGAATAATAAGCATTAGTTTATGAATCGCGATGACTAATTGTGTTTTGTAGTTAATTTTTATATGTTCTTGATTGTTCTTGGTTTAATTTATTCTTAATGTGTTTAATCCTTATTAACTTGAATATTATTGGAAAATTGCTATCTAATTCCACCAATACGTAATCGTTGGAAAGGGTTAGTAAGTAGCGAGTTATTGTGGAAGATATACAGATAACTAGTTAAAACTATAATAGCAAGATGTGGAACAATTAAGTGTCTGTTACTACTTGGTGAGTGAAATGACGTTCACCAAATTGGCGCCGTTGCCGGGGGAACAATTAGTCAATTTCTATTTAATTTTACCTACTAATTTTATGTTTTAGTGTTTGGTTTATGAGCAGATCATCAGAGCCGAATTTGATATTTGATTCGAAAACAGAAAAGATAGCCAAGCAGAATAGGAAAAGGGTGAAAGAGAGTAAATCTGCTGCACACGCTTAGTTTGGCGAAACAGACACTTGTGACCCTCAGTTTGGTAAAACCAGCATCTGCGTCCCTCAGTTTGGCCAAACCGCTCCCCGTGGCCTCCAGTTTGGCCAAACACACACCTGTGACCCTCAATTTGGCCAAACCAACACTTGTGAACCTCAATTTGGCCAAATAGAGCCTGGCATTAAGAATTCAGCAACAGTTGAATATGAAAGCAACACCATAATGGCAGAGAGAACATTAGATGAGGATCCTAGGCACAATACCGATAATCCTTATATGTGGGAAATCACTGGACATAGTGAAGAAGACCCTCTCACTCCCATTCACTTGCTGGAGAATCCCATCGAGATTAAGCTCACATTCTTGAATGTTCTACCTAAATTCCATTGACGGAATACAGAAGACCCATACAACTTATTGAGTGAATTCATCAAGATTTACAAGGTGCAAAAGAGGCCAAATAATGTCACCGAGGATCAATTCAAGATGGTTTCATTCCTATTCAGTCTTACTGGAGTTGCAAACCAATGGTTTTTCTAGCTTATCGCCTAACTCCATTTCAACATGGCCTGAACTGAAGAAGCTTTTCTTGGAGTAATATTTCTCAGTCACCAGAACCGATGCTTTGAAAAAGAAGATTATGAGCATAAAGCAGGAATATGATAAACCATTGAGCATTTTCTAGCTAAGGTTTAGGCGACTGGTGGATAGTTGCCCCAATCATCGAATGAGTGAAGGACAACTACTTCAATTCTCCTATCTAGGAATAACGGCATCCAACAAGTATCTGATTAACTTTTCAAGTAGTGGAAGTTTCTCTCATCTATGGGTGAATGAAGCCATGAAAATCGTCAAGTGATTGGTGGATTCAAAGAAGTAATATGATCATCATGAAGTCAGGATTTTGAAGAAAGTGGCACTGACAGAGACATCTAATCATAATGAATTCAAAGGGAGGATGGTCAGAATGGAGATGGTTCTTTCCAAGGTTTTGGATAAAATTTCCACTGTCTCACCACCAGATGGCTCTTGCGACACATGTGGAGCATGCGATCATACAACGTTGCTATGCAATTTGATAATGGAAGAGATACCAGTTCAAGCAAATGCAATGGGAAATTTCAATGAAAGTCAGCAAATGAGAGATCCATACTCCAATATTTACAATCCACGGTGGAGAGATCACCCAAATGTTTGTTGGAGAGAGTCAGGGACTCAACCTCAACAGCCTTATGTTCCACCAAATCAAAGAGCGCTGCTGACTTTCCCTCAGAACCAACAAGTGACTCAAGGGAGATCCGAAGATGAAAAGTTGGACATGATGATGACCATGTTGCAAAATCAACAACAAATTGCTAAGAAGACCGAGGCGACATTTAAGGAACATACACGACAAATTTCTCAATTGTCGAATTCATTAAATGAGCTAAACACTAAACATCCAGGATTACCATCTCAAGTACATGAATCCAAGGGAGAGTTTGAATCAAATCACCTTGAGGAGCGCAAAACAAATTGGTGCACCACTTTTCAAATTTCCAGCTAATTTTCAAGAGGAACAAACCGATGCAGGGCTCAATTTGGCCAAACAGGAGCCACTTGCAGCCAGTTTGGCCAAACATCCCCCTGTAACCATCAATTTTGCCAAACATGGCAAAACTTCAAAATTTGATCAAGAAAAAAATGAAGTAGGTAAAAGTTTGAGTTTAAAAGATCCATCTATAAAATTTTTACCGCCATTTCCTCACAGATTGGAGAGAAAGAAAGAAGAATCTATAGATTTTTTTAATCTTTTTTTGGGAAAATGGAGATTAATCTTCCCTTCTTGAAGGCTGTGAGATTACCACCTATGAGCAAATTTTTGAATGATTTTACTACAGGGAAACCAAAGGACTCAAGCAAAATCATTATGGGTGAGTCGGTTTATGGGGTGATAAAAAGAGACTTACCACCCAAGTGTAAAGATCCAGGTATGTTCCCTTTACCATGTTATATTAGGGATACATAGATTGAATCTGCTATGTGTGACTTAGGATCTTCCACTAATTTAATGCCATTATCTATATATAAAACATTGAGTGAAGCGGAGATGGTAGATACTAGAGTAGTAATCCAATTGGCAGATAGATCTTGTGAATATCCTGAAGGGTTGTTAGAGAATGTGCTCGTAAGAGTCAATGAGTTTGTTTACTTAGAGGATTTTTATGTGGTTAAGATAAATCATAGTGGTGGTAAAGGAACCTCGGGTGAGTTGTTTGGCAGACCATTCTTAAGAACAAATAACACGATAATTAATTTAGGTAATTGGACAATATGTATTTATTATTATGGTAAAAAATTACATTCAGTATTGATGAAGCAATGAAAAAACCTATAGATGCTAAAAATTTGTATGTCATAGATGTCTCTTGTCCAAGAATTCCTTGAGACTACACTTTTGCAGGAAAAGATGGAAATTCCATTACCTACAAGTCAAAATGATGTAATTGTTCAAGGTTTAAGTGATGGAGAAATTTGAGAACTATTATGCGCAATATACTCTCAAGAAGAATTATCTAGCATTGAAACCACCCTCAGTTTGGCCAAACAGTAGCTACGTAGGTTCAGTTTGGCCAAACAAGAGCCACCCAAGCTTTGTTTGGCCAAACGGGCGCAATTAGATGAGCTACCTCCACAAAAGATGAATGTACAGAGCTCATTTTGGCCAAACAGGAGCCATCCGGGTTCAGTTTGACCAAACAGCCCCCTGCACTCCTCAGTTTGGCCAAACAGGATCCTGCAACCCTCAGTTTGGCCAAACAGGAGCCGTCTAGGCTCAGTTTGGACAAACATGAGCAATCAGCCAGACCACTTCCATCAGATGTTAAAGCCTTGATATTGGAGTTAAAGCCATTACCCCCAAATTGAAGTATGTTTATCTTAGAGATGATGATACTCTTCCGGTAATAATCAGTATTGAGTTGAACAAATCACAAGAAGAGCAATTGATCATCTTTCTAAAGAAATACAAAAATGCGATAGGCTGGACCTTAGCAGACATAACTGGGATAAGTCCAGATATCTGTATGCATCATATTTTGATAGAGGGTGATGTGAAACCCACTCGCAATGTTCAACGGAAACTCAATCAAAATATGAGAGAGGTGATTCTTAAGGAAGTTTTAAAATTAATTTCTCTTGGAATTATCTTCTCTATTTCGGACAGCAAATGGGTGAGTCAGGTTCACGTCGTACCCAAGAAGTTGGGTTTTCAAGTGGTTGATAATGACAAGAATGAGTTGGCTCCTACACATCTAGTCACTGGATGGAGGATGTACATCGATTACCTGAAGTTGAATGCCGCAACTTGCAAAGATCATTTTCCATTACCTTTCATCGATCAAATGTTGGAAAGGTTGGCAGGTAACAATATTTTCTACTTCTTGGATGGGTACAGTTGTTACTTTCCGATTTGTGTGAATCCCGAGAACCAGGAGAAGACCACTTTTACATGTCCCTTTGGTACTTATGCTTATCGGAGAATGCCATTTGGTCTTTGAAATGCTGCAGGCACCTTTAAGCGTTGTATGGTGAGTATTTTCTTTGATTTGATTGAGACGAGCACTGAGGTATTCATGGATGACTTCAACGTCTACGGTGATTCATACGAAATGTGTCTAAGTCGTTTAGAGCAAGTTTTGATTCGTTGTGTAAAGAGGAACCTCATGCTCAATTTTGAAAAATGCTATTTTATGGTTAATGAAGGGATAGTCTTGGGGCATTTGGTTTCGAAGAAAGGAATTCAAGTGGACAAGGCCAAAGTGGAATCCATAGAGCAACTGGCATATCCTACCTGTGTACCAGAGTTCCATAGATTTTTGGGACATCCTGGATTTTACCGAAGGTTTATAAAGGACTTTGCAAAAATTGCGTAACAAATGATGAAAATTCTTCAAAATGATGTGCCCTTTGAGATGGATGAGGACCGTAATATTTTTTTTATGTGTTGAAGAATAGATTAATCTCAGCTCAAATTATGCAACCACCAAATTGGGATCTCCCATTTGAACTGATGTGCGATGCAAGTGATTGTACAGTTGGAGCAGTCTTGGGACAAAGAGTGGGGAAATAGAGTCATGTGCTACACTACACCTCAAAGACGTTGAACCCGTCGCAAAGCAATTTGACAACCACTGAAAATGAGTTTTATGAGACGTCAAATGCATGTATTTTTTGGAGAATTTAACATCTCTTTTGTCATCTTCTTGTTGTAAGATTTCTAGATTTAGGTAGGTTTACTCATAAGGGGTTTAGATATCCATTTTTGGTTTTCATATCTAAATTCTTCATTTTGTAATCTAATATTTAGTATAATGGATTTTTGGTCCTTATGCGCATCTAGATTTCATTTTGTAAGATTAATTTGTAGATTTCTTGTGAGCATTTAGGAGTGGTTTAGTGAAGGCCATTCGAAAGGATGGTAGAAGATGGAAGGCCACTCACAAAGTGGTAGAAGATAAATTGAAGAAAGTAGAGCAAAGCAAAGGGTGAAGAATGATCTATGTTTTGAAGCAGAGTTCTGAGAATTATCCAAGAAGAATCAGCCTCCAAGGTGGTACCATTGGATTATCCTTCTTGAGTACTTAAAAATTGAATACAAGAACCAAAATGGATCAATGATTCACCCGGAGGAAGCAAAACAAAACTGGACTTTTTTGTGTCGCGACTCACGAATTAGGTGGACTGGGAGCTCTCAATTTTCCTAATTAGTTTTCCCGTCACAAAAAAATGTTCACCCATTTCGAACATCACCCAAAAACTTGCTTTTTACTCCCCCTTTTCTTGTACTATAAATAGCATTCATCCTCTTCTTCCCCAACTCTCGAAGCCTGATATGGGGGCTCCAAAACCCTAGTTTTTCACCATTTTCTTCCATTTCTTCTTCTTTCTTTGTAGATCTTTGTTCTATGTTATGGGTTTTGATTATCTAGCTTAGTTTTGTACTTGGGAGCAATTGATTGAAGCTTCCACACCTATGTAGTAAGAACCTCTATTTCACTATTTCTTGAAGCATTTATTATTTATAATTCATGTGTTCTTAGTGCTATGTTTTACTTCATTTATGCCATGAGTTGTTTGAGAATATGAAGTATTTTTATGATTGAAGTTTTAGTGTGTTAGGAAAGTGGCTAATTTCTTAGCTCATATAACATGAAAATCAAAGAACATGAAATTAGAACTTCTTGTGTATAATGTGTTGTGATTCTTTCTAGATAAGTATGTTAATGTGGATTGTTCTCATATTTATCCTATAGATGCAATGAAATGTTGAATCTTAAATGTGGTTTGTTTTAGGTTTAGCCTAATGAATGCTATGTTTGGTTAAATGGCTATGTCTTTGGTAGAAGAATTGTTGTTATCAAATCTATGGTTCTCTGCGTATAATGCCATTGATAAAATAAATTTATGGTGTTGTTTGCCTAAAGTGATTATCAATGAGGTTTCCAAATGGTCGTTGTTTATCTTTGTGAATTCCTATTAAGAAGAAATGAATGTTGATCTTCAATTAGGAAGTTTTGGCATTCCCCATACGTAAAAAATGTGATAGAATGAGTGAAATGGTTCAATGATCTACATGCGGTTTGAAAGTGGATATCAATTGCTCCCAAGGCTTTGTCTTTTGTAGTTTTTATCTTTTTTTCTTAGTTTTTTGCATGATTAGCATAGTTACTTAACTTTCCTAGTTGTCTTGTCTTTAAATTCATAACTGAGAACCAAAACCAACCCCCACTCCCTTTTTACTTGCTTATATATATATACATCTAGCCTAATATCAACCTTATATGTTTAAAACCTTTAGAAAGATCCTCTTCTTCGTGGACAACCCTGACTTGCCATTATCTACTTAGTTGTAGATAGGAAGCATTTAGGGCTTATAAATTTAACTTTGAGAGGTAAGGTGACGACCTCCCGAAGTTGTTGGCAATTGTGTTTGGGTTTGAAAAATTCAGATTCTACCTCCTTGGCTCTGAGATAATTGTTTACATAGATCATTCAGCCTTAAATTACCTATTTGCAAAAAAAAGAATTTAAATCGAGGTTGATCCGTTGGATTTTATTGTTGCAAAAATTTGATTGGGAGGTTAGAGACACGAAAGTTGCAGGAAATCATGTGGCAGTCCAATTAAGTCGATTGATCAAACCCAAATATGGTACGCCGATTGAAGAGTCATTTCCGGAAGAGCATCTCAATGCAGCATCAGCCTTCACTTTGGCCAAACAGGGCCCTGAGACCCCCAGTTTGGCCAAACAGCCACTGTCCATTCTCAGTTTGGCAAAATAGGCCCCTGCGGCCCTTAGTTTGGCCACACAAGCCCATGAGACCCCCATGTTGGCCAAACAACCACCGTTAGCCCTTCGTTTGGCCAAACAAAGCCCTGAGACCCCCAGTTTTGCCAAACAGCCACTGTCGGCCCTCAGTTTGCCCAAACAAGCCCCCGAGACCCTATGTTTGGCCAAAAAAAGCCCCTGTTCAAGCATTGCTTCCAGGTAAGTTTTCTAGTGACCCTTGGTACGCAGATATTGTGAATTTTATTACCATTGGAGATATGCCACACATTTTTACTCTTGCAAAAAAAAATTTAAATTGAAAAGTGAATCTAAGCATTATATTTGGAATGACCCGTATCTTTGGAAGATAAGTTAAGCTCAAATTATTAGGCGATGCATTCCAGAGGAAGAACAAGGTATGATTCTTTTACATTGTCACTCTTTTGCTTGTTGAGGGCACTTTGGCCCGAAACGGTCTGCTCGTAAGGTGCTCGATGTTGGTTTGTTTTGGTTGACTATTCATAAAGATGCGTATAACTTTTTTAATAGTTGTGAAAGATGCCAAATGACTGGAAATATATACCAACGTGATGAAATGCCCCAAGTTCCCGTAATTGTATGTGAAACATTTGATGTATGGGGTATGGATTTTATGAGCCCGTTTCCTAGTTCGTTTGGTAATTTAAACATTTTACTTGTGGCTGACTATGTCTCGAAATTGGTGGAAGCTAAGGCCACCCATACTAATGATTCTCAAGTGGTGGCAGAGTTCTTGAAATCTCACATATTCAACATATTTGGTGTACCACGAGTAATCATTAATGACTAGGGCACTCACTTGAAGAACAACACCATTGAGGCTCTTATGAAGAAGTATAGAGTTCACCACCTAAGATGTGGAGTTCACTACCACAAGGAGCGGACTAAGATGTGGAGTTCACTACCACCTATCACCCTCAGTCCAATGGTCAAGCGGAGGTATCAAAGAGAGAGATCAAACAAATCCTAGAAAAAACAGTGAATCCATCTCGAAAGGATTGGAGCAGGAGATTAGATGATGCTCTTTGGGCGTACCACACAACTTTCAAGACTCTTATTGGAATGTCTCTATATTGACTTTTTTTCGGAAAGATGTGCCACTTACCAGTTGAGATTGAGCATAAGGCTTATTGGGTGGTAAATCAGATGAATATAGAACCACTCAAGTGTGAAGAGGAAAGGAAGTTCTAACTTCAAGAGCTGGTGGAACTCCGATTAGAAGCGTTTGACCATGTTATGTGGTACAAGGAGCGAACTAAGATGTGGCATGACAGGAATTTGAGATCTAAGTGTTTCAAAGTTGGTCAAAAGGTGCTTCTGTTTCAGTCTAAACTTCGGTTAATGCCAGAAAATCTCAAATCGAAGTGGACTAGACCTTACGAGGTAGTCTCTGCTTAGCCGAACGAGACAGTTGAGATCAAGAGCATGGACACAGAAAAATACATTCCTCGTAAATGGTCATCACCTTAAGCTGTACCATGATGCTTCTCAGGTGGCATTAGTGGAAGTGATTCTATTATGCCTAAAACCTGGTCATTAGCGGCGTCTAAAAGTCAAGCCAAAATCTATAAACAAAGGTGCTATTGGGAGGCAACACAAATTTTTATAATTTTATTTTATTTTGTATTTTTCTTAGTTTTAATTTTTATTTTCTTTGTTTGTGTTTCAAAAATTTAAAAACAAAAAAAATTTAAAAAAAATGGAAAAGAAAAAAAAAGAGAAAGAATTGTTCTTGCTTTTGATAAATTGGATTTGATAGTTTTGTGTGTGAAAATTGTGCGCAGGGAGCTGATTGCAAGTGGGACAAGAGTTTGAGGTGATATGGGATATTTTGAAACAAGAATGTGATGTGGGAAATTATACTAATTTTCAAAGGGCATAATTTGGAGTTAGAACCCATCAACCAAATGTGGGAAACAAAGTATTTTTTTTTCGTTTAAAACCACATGACTTGGGGGAGATATATTAGGCTTCCCGAACCTTGTAAAATGAACGTTTACAAACATACAAAGGTTTAAGTGGTGAGCTTGAACTTGAAAAAATTAGTCATTATACTAGATGTTATACAAAAACGTATTCCTAAGGTAGCACCATGTTAATGCTAAACCTGAGAGAAGGCTTCGTGGTTGAAAAAAAATGAGCTCTTTGAGATAGCTTTGCAATGCACATTTCCTATCAAGCACGAACTCCACCCCTGTGTTATTCGTGTCATAGGCCAGGTGCATTGAATCTATCTCGAAGAGCTTTTGTACTCCATATGTGATCAGCACCTTCTGTCAAGTGATCTCTGTTGATAGACCTTGTGATTCGATCTTGATTACTGAGAGTACAAGTGTCTATATAAAAGCCATCAAAAGCCACCAGCTTGTATGATCTCTTTCTGGGATATTGTTTCAATTTGTCATGCTACAGTATGTTGATGAATTTTGATTGAGTGCAGTCCCTGCTTATCTGATGTGATCGTCGCTTTTGTCAAATTTGTGAGCTCGTGTGGTTGCAGAATAGTAGGTGAAGAGGGGATTGCTTGATGAGTTCTTGCCAGGTGGTGTGCAACATTGTTTTACCGCCTGTAAATATGCCTCCATGTGATGTGTTTGTCACCAATTAACTTGTGAATCTCCAAAATAAGTCTCAATAATATCTAGGGAGCCTTTGTGCAGTTTGTTAGAATTTTAATAGCATGCAAAGAATCAGATTCAGCGACCAGAGGAAAAAATTGTAGTGTACACAAAGAGTGAATCCTTCCAGTAATGACCTAACTTCAACTTCTAAAGCTGAGACTGTATTGTCAAAATTCTTGCATGATGTGAGTACTGGGTTACCATATGATTTTTTAACTATAATGCCAGCAGAGGAGAGGGAGACAGTGGAGAAAGATGCATCAGTATTGAGTTTAAATCCAGAGTCTGGGGGAGTCTACTTATATGCCTTAATATGTTTAGGTTTTTTGGATCTAAAAGAAGTCATCCCTCCTATTCGACTAAGCTTATAATAGTCATCAGTCGGTTTCTAAGGATAGATTTTGAAAATATCAATTAAGAGGAGAATTGTTTCCTTCTTCATACCAGGTATATTCAGAGTTTTGTTATCATAAATAATGCTACACCTAGATTTCCAAATAATCCAACAAGTAACTTAGGTTCCTATAGAGATAACTATCTTCCCAGTTTTAGTTTTGTAAGGATAGGACAACAAGCATGACAGATGATCGAAGATATGTTCCTTATGACTTGGTCTGATTTCTAACATGTCCAGAACATATGCCCACAAAGATCTTGCAACGTAACATGAATTGAAACAATGATTCATGGTGTCCACGGATTGACAATTAGGACACTTATGCACTGATATGATACCCATCCGATTCAATGTTTTAGAGAATGGTAAACAGTTGTTCACTAATTTCCAAATAAGAAAGGAAATTTTTGGAGGGATAAATGGAGACCATACCTATTCCATACTTGCTACTGTATTTCTTCTTTGTCTAACAAACTGAAAAGCACTTTTAAATGAAAACATACCTAAGGTAGAGGCTTTCCATAACATTTGATCTTTGTGAGCATATAAAGCTATTGGCACCTGCACTTTATTAATAATAAACAGTGGTAGAACTATGCCTAGGTGCTGAGTGTGAAGTGTAATATTCTCCTGGAATTGTGAAAGTGTGAGATAAGGCATGTAGATGTTCAAATCTTGGTTCCAGTGGTCAATCAGACAACCTAAACCTGACCAGTTAGCAATACAAAAACTGACCTGTACATTCCCAACTAGGATTTGGGTATTTTGGTTTGCTAACTGTGACACCTAACACACTTTTTTCCATGCATATGAACTATGTTCAGATTTTGGAATGGCCCAGATAAGTTTAGACCCGATAGATGTACCTTGTTGCAAGTTCCCCCACGTTTTTAATGAAAAACTTGTGATGAAATCTGGCAAGGGTGTGAATCCCAAACCATTTTCTCAAAATGGTTAACTCATTCTGGTGAAGGATTTCCAATGTCTATGACTATCATCTGGTTGATCTCCCTAGATAAACGAATTAAAGAGCTGCTCAATTTTTTCTATAATGTGAGTTGTGGGAGACATTACACTCCATATGTGGATAAGAATTAAGGCCAGAGTGTGCTTAATAAGGATCATTCTTTCTACTGGGGATAGCCATCTATTATTCCAATGAGATATTCTGGAGTTAACCTTTTCAACTATTTCATTAAAGTGAATGTTCAGTTTTCTGCCCTTGAAAATGTTAACTCCTAAATATTTAAATGGAAAGAAGCCTTGTTGCATGCCAGCTAGTGAGTGAATTCTGTTTCTGGTCATTGAACTTGTTTTGGAACCCACATAGAAGGCACTTTTATCATTTTTAACCTTCTAGCCCAAGGTTAGTTGGTAGTACTTTAAGAACCTGATTAGATTATCGCAGGATTTCCTTATGGCTTTGAAAAATACCTGTATCATCCGCATATGAGAGATAGGATAGGGTAAATGTATTACACGAGACTGAGAATGGGTCTAATAGATTCTCTCTAAACATTACCTTGATTCCCTGTTTAGAAACTCAGTAATGAAATTGAAGAGAGTGGGAGAAAGGGGGTTTTCTTTCTTGAGACCCCTTGAAGCTATTAAATACCCATGAGGGTAGCCATTCATTAGGATAGAGAAGTAGGCAGATTTTATGTTACTTATGATGAGTTTCACAAAATGGCCATGGAATCCATACTTTAACAACAATGAATGGAGCATGGACCAGGAAACTCTGTCAAATGCCTTGGACATGTTCAACTTAGCCATGGCATTGAGTCCTTGGGCTGGTTTATCCAGCATTCTGATAGATTCTTGCATTACAAGAATGTTGTCAAAAATGCTTCTTCCTTGGATAAAGGCAGACTGCTCTATGGACACACATTTTTTGACCAACTGGGTAATTCTATCACTAAGTATCTTAGAGATGACCTTGTTACTGAAATTAGACAAGTTGATTGGTCTGAATTCAGAGAATTGGACTGGAGTTTAGACTTTTGGTATCAGAGTGATGAGGGAGCTGGTGATAGATTTAGGCATTGTGCCTCCAAACATGAATTCTCTGAAACAAGTTAGTAAATCATGCTTGATAAACTCCCATGCCCATCTATAGAAGTGCCCATTGAAGCCATTTGGCCCTCTAGCTGTGTTCACCTAAGTTGAAAACAACTTTATGAAGTTCATCCATTTGGATTGGCTTTAGCAAGCATATGTTGTCTTGCTAGGTGACTATGGCTGGGATAAAATTGAGGAAGTAGGCAAGGCTGATTCTTGAGTTATCTTTGGTGTCCTCAGTGAGCAGGTTTTGGTAGAAGGAAGATGCAACTGTTCCTATCTGGTCTTGCTCCATTAAAATGACGTTGTCATGTTTGATTTTATTAATCTTGAGCCTATTATGCTTATATCTTACTGAGTTATGAAAGAAGTTGGTGTTGAGATCACCTTCTTTGAGCCATTTTTTCCTTGACTTCTATTTCCAAAAGTTATTTTCCTCAGTGAGTCTATCTGTGAGCTAGGTTCTTTCCTGATTCAGCTTATTAAGGTTATCTATGGATTCTACATTATCAAACTGGGATTCAGCTTCCTGAACTTTCAATTCAGCTTTTTTGATATTGTCTAACAGGTTCCCAAAGTGATCCTTATTCCAAAGTTTTATGTCATGTTTTAACCCTTTTTAATTTAGGACTGAATCCAATCATTCCTTGCTCATCTAAATGCTTAGACTAGGACTATGAAATTAAATCTTTGAATTCAGCTCTTCTAACCCACATTGACTGGAACCTAAAGGCTTTAGGATGAGTTAGTTGAGAATCCTTATAGGTTAGGAGGAGAGGGGCATGGTCTGATGAATGTATATTCAAGACTTGAACTGATACATTGTTGAATTTCCTAAAATATTCAGTGTTTGTAATGGTTATATCCAATCTTTTACAGACTCTGTCTCTACCGTATTTACCATTAGTCCATGTATATAAATTTCTACACGTGGGAATTTCAGCCAGGTTGTTATTGATTATAAAAGTTTTGAAAATCTAACACACTGTTAGGATTTTGAGGGGGTTTCCCTTTATATTCAGCAACAGTCCTGGTGACATTAAATTCACCAGTTATGGCCATTGGAATGCATGCTAATGTTAGAATACTGGGTCATGTCATTGGACATCTTCTCTCTATCTGCCCTGAGGAGTTTACTATAAACTGTGATAAGATTAAGTTTCTCATTTAAGGCCATGTCAGCTGCATTTTGTTGCTAGTTACTGGCTGCCATATCCCCTAGTCTAAGGCCCTTTTTTCAGACTCTTTTGGCTTGAGAATGTATTTATCCTTTGGGATTCCACACTCTGTGGCCTTATGGCCAAATTTTAAACACTTAGTACAGTAGTGAGGGTGGTCTTCATAGTGAATAGGATTCCATTTACTATCCTTAGTTGAGCCTAGCCTTATTTTATTAGGGAAGGGGTCTGTTAGATCCATTTCTACACAAATCATGATAGTGGAGTGTCTTGACTGGTTTAGGGTCGTGGGATCTGCAAAGATGATTTCACCAAGCCTGACTGCTATGATGGGGATGGCTTCTTTGTGCAGATAATAGGCTGGGGGGAAGCTGATATTTAACCATATTGGTACTTATGAAGGTTCCTTATTAACATCAAAATTTCTTGTCCATTTCAGAACCTTCATATAGGTAAATCCTATGTTCTAGTTTCTTTTTATCCAACATCTCTTGATATCTTCCTCATGGTAAAGTTTTATGAAAATATGCCTACGATCTAGAGCAGTAATGAGAGCTTCACATTTAAAACCAATTTTTAAACTGAGAGCATATGAAATCGAGAGTCGACCTACTTCATGGGAATTTACTTACCAAGTGGCGTTTGAATGGTTCTGATGCCACCGCGATTTCACCTTCCTCGAATAGCATAGAAATCCCTCATTTATACTCAGTGGTGAGATTCAATTGAAGGCTTGAGAAGGATTGTTGTGACAGATTTTGAGGGTTTGGATTAGTGGCTTTAAGTAATGTATCTATATATGTAGGGTGGCTCACACCAGGTGGTGGAGCCGCCATGGTGAAAGGGTTGGTTTTTGTCAGTAGGCGGAGGCGATAGTGGTGGTGGTAGGCTGTAATATTACCGTTGTTGGTGGCGTGCTGGTGGTTTCAAAGATAATAGGTAGGAGGGTAAAGTAAGAGAGAGAAGAGACAATATTTCAGAGACTTATTTTACCACGAGAAATCATCATCGTGAGAAAAAAAGTCACCTCACCACCGAGTCTACTGCATCAAAATTGTTACCTCAAACACCAAAAATCCCAATAAGTCCTTTCTTTTGTTTTATTTTTAATTTATGAGTGTTTATTTGTGATGTGTGCTTCTTATACTTTTGTTAAACTTGCTTGAGAGCAAGCAAGACTTAAGTGTGAGGAGATTTCTTGTGCTATTAATTTTTATTCTTAATTTTATTTTTATTTTTAGGTGTGTTCTTTGTCATGTGTCCTTATACTTTTGTTGAACTTGCTTGAGGCAAGCAAGATTTAAGTGTGAGAATTTTTGTGTTGTTATTTGAATTTATTTGAATATGAAATTTATTAAAAATTTTGAAAAAAAAATCTGAATTTGATGTCGAGTCAGTATATATTCCGCACTAAAATCTTGAATGTTATTGTTCTTGAGATAGATTGACCCTGCCGGTTGTATATTTCTGTTAATAAACTTTGTATTTGTTGCACTTTTAAATTACTTGGTATAATATTTCAAAAAATTGAATGAAATTGGTCAAAATGATACTTGGGATGACGAAAAAGAATGAACTTAAATGAATATACAGCCTAGTAAATGAGGTTTTGAGCCAAAGTAGAGCAGTCTCTACATCAATCTTTATTCTGAGAGAACTTGATAATACTTGATTATTTTGTGTGAAAGTGATGAAGGAACTAGGTTATGAAATACACAACTTAAATTTTCCTATTGTTTACATCAATCCCTAGTAAAACACTTTGAGCCTTGGCCTTTTCTTTGATATGAGTAACTAAATAATTTTGCCATAGCCTATTGTTTTTTCTCTCTTGTCCCATGTATGCATGCTCTTTAGTATGATGAATAAATTGCTCACATTTGATGAGGTGTGCATTGCTATTGTTCTTAAAATTGTTGAGATGGTATCTTCAATTTTTGGGTTGATACTCTGTGCTTTATATGTTAGCAAGGATGAGAAAAATGGGGTGAATATGAAAATTCTGGTGTTGAAAAATAAAATAAAAGGGTGCATTTTGCCCAGAACAAAAAAAATGAAAATGAAAAAGGAAAAAAATGAAAAACACAAAAAAATCCAAAAACATTATAGTTAGAATTTGGATGTTTGATAGTCAAAATTCTACAATATTTATATTTTATGATGATTGAAAGTGTTGTTTCGATCATAAGAAAGAAGTTGGCAGATTTGAGATTGAACATGTGTACATATTTGATGATGATTAAGGCTAGGACCCTTAGGATCTAACTGTTCGCTTGGTCCCTAGCCCCGTTACAACCTGAATAAAGACCTTCTGATTTTCATAAATTCTTGAGTATTGCCAGGTGAATATTATATAGGTGACTGTCCTTTATCTTTGTGTGTGATTGAGTGAAATCGTGACAAATATTCATAGTTCATCCGATTTTGACTAAGTTGATGTTTGAGTTTATTTATTTTGAGAGAATTGTATTGAGCTGTTGAAGGGGACAACGAATATGATTTTGTTGATATGACATATACTTTTTAGAGGGAAAGGTTTATAGACATGGATAAATGCATTGATATTTTAGGTGCTGAATATTTTGTTTGTGAAGTGATTTTTAGAGTCAATTGAGTCTAGATTTTCTTAAGTCATTTTCTTAAGTTGAAACACTATTTCTTTGACTATTGGGGTTCAACTATCATGATTTTTTTGGCAAGAACCATTTGGAAGTAATGTTCACAACCCATGCTTGAAGCAAGTAGGAGGATTTCTTGGGATATTGGGATAAGTTTTGTTTGAGAGCTCTTGGCCATTAGTGAACTTGGAGTAGTATAAATAGGGGATGAACTTAGTAGTTCAAACACACCTCAAGCATAGCATTCCTTTGCTACTTGTTTTCTTCTCTCTTTAGCTCTCCTTTGTAGTTGTAGAAGCCAAAGCCATCATCTTTATATTTTTCCACACAATTCCTTCATAGGTAGTAGCCAAAGCCTTGTAATACTTTCTCCACATATAGTGAAGCTTTCGGTCTCCTCCGGCAGTGGATATAGGTCAACTTGACCAAACCACGTAAATCCTTGTGTCCATTATTTCCTTTATTTTCATTACGTTTTCTTTGTTATCATTCTTTTTGGGCCAATAGATATCTCGTGGGATTCGTATTCCTAACAAATTGGTATCAGAGCCATATCTATTTTTTTCTATCAGCCATCATTACGGTAACAAGGACTTCTATTGAAACTTTTGACCGGAGTGTAAGCTTCGGTATGTGGTAACTTAAGATGGAAGCCATCCTAATCCAAGATGGATGTGGCTAGCCTTTGAAGGAGTTAAGGAAAGGCCAGCGTACATGTCACCGAAAGATTTTGGTGACTAGACAAGAAGGATAGATCGGTCATTATTTTAAATCTCTCTAACAAGGTTTTGTAGGAAATTGCTAGTGAGAGAACTGCCAAAGTTATGTGAGATTAGTTGAAATCTAAATACACGAAGAAGACAATGGAGAGTCGCCTCTATTTGAAACAAAAGTTGTACATGTTGAAAATGGTGGAACGTACATCTATACTCTGACATCTTGATAAATGTTATTCCATCATTTTGGATTTGGAGAATGTAGATGCTAAAGTTGATGAAAAAGATCAAGCCATTTTATTGTTATGTTCCCTTCCCCTGTCCTTTAAGTATTTTTGAGATACTATGATTTATGGGAAAGAGTCGGTCTCATACAATAGTATAAAATCTGCATTAAAATTAAAGAGCAGATTGACAGGGACATTACGGGGTAATCGAGCGGAACTCATGCTGAGGGTTTATTTGTGAGGGGTAGAGGCGAAAATAAAGATTCTGAAGTTGGTAAATCCAAAGGGGGGTCGAAATCTAGATACAGAAATAAAATTTGCAACTATTGCAAGAAAAATGGGCACACTAAGGCTGACTGTTTTAAATTTAAAAATAAAGAAAAATATAAAAATGAGTAGAATAGCAGTAATGCTGGTGAATCTAGTGTAGCAGAAGATGGGAGTGATAGGATCATATTTGTGGCCGTGGATAATAAATCAAGGTCTTCTAGTGAGTGGCTCTTAGATTCGGGTTGTTCTTACAACATGAGTTATGATAGGGGGTGTTTTTCCACTTATGAAGAATGAGATGGTGGAATTGTTTTGATGGGTAATAAGTCTCACTGTAAGGTTGTTGGTAGGGGAACAATTCAAATCAAAATGTATATATTCAGCATTATTAGGACACTCACTAATGTTAGGCATGTTCCTGACTTAAAGAAAAATTGCATCTCTCTTGACACTCTTGATGCTCTCGGGTATAGATATTCAAGTGATGGTGGAATACTGAAAATGTGTAAAGGTGCTCTTGTGCTAATGAAGGCTTGCAGAGTTGGCACTTTGTATGTTTTGCAAGGATCTACAGTACTTGGGGCAAAGTTGACACTTAGTTACATATGATTTATTAGTGGCACAAGAAATAGGTGGAGACGAGGAACCTTCCACATATTCAGAGGCAGTTTCAAGTGTTAATTCAAACAAATGGTTTGTGGCTATGAACGAAGAGATGGAATCTCTACAGAAGAATAGAACATGGGATCTTGTGGTGCCACCAAAAGGAAAGAAATTGGTTTCAAATGAGTTTTCAAAAGAAAGGAAGATACTTCAAGTGTTGATAATGCAAGGTACAAAACACGATTGGTCGCAAAGGGCTACAGTCAGGTACAAGGTGTAGATTTCAATGATGTTTTCTCATCTGTTGCGAAACATATCTCTATTCGTGTATTGCTTGCTTTGGTTTCCATGTGTAATCTAGAGTTAGAAAAACTGGATGTCAAGATAGCTTTCTTGCATGGTGAATTAGATGAACATATCTATATGAGTCAACCTGAAGGTTTTGAAGTTCAAGGTAAGAAAGACCAGGTTTGCCTATTGAAGAAATCTTTCTATAGATTAAAGCAGTCTCCAAGACAATGGTATAAAAGGTTTGATTCATTTATGTTGGGTCATGGTTTCTCCAGGAGCATGCATGATAGTTTTGTTTACTTCCAGAAGTTACAAGATAACTCATTCATTTATTTGCTATTATATGTTGATGACATGCTTATTAAAACTAAGAATCTTGTAGAAATTCATGAGTTGAAGGTCTTGTTGAATATTGAATTTGAGATGGAAGAATATTCTTGGTATAGAGATAAGAAGAGATAGAGGAGTTGGAAAGTTGTACATGTTCCAGGAGAGTTACCTTAAGAAAATTTTGGAGCGATTTGGCATGTAATGCCAAACCAGTTAACACTCCTCTTGCACTACTAGAAAATAGGGCTTTTATGACACTGATATAAAGACATACTTACTTATATGTGTTTAAAAGTGTTTAAACATCAATGTCATTTCCAGGAGCTGAGGGGCCAGGAATTAGCAAAGACAACAACATGAAGGGCTCCTTCATACACATCCATGGAGGAAGATTATATGGCACTAGTACAACGGGCCACGTACTATGAGACGTACTCATATTACTAAATGGATTGAATCCATCAGAAGCCAGGCCTAATCTAACATTTCGTGGATCATTTGCAAATTCAGGGTATTTACTATCAAACGTTTTCCAAGCAGGAGAATCAGCTGGATGTCTCATGTATCCGTCCTTTGTACGATTATCAGCATGCCAACGCATATCTTTTGCTGTCTTCGATGACATAAAAAGCCGTTGCAATCTTGGTTTAATCGGGAAATACCATAAAATCTTGTGTCCAATTTTCCTTTTCACACCTGTTGGATCCTTCTCTGATGTTTTCCACCTTTCATGATTACACGTCTTACATGACGTCCTTTCCACATTATCACCCCAATATAGCATGCAATCATTAACACAGGCATCTATCTTCTCATAACCAATTCCCAAGTCTTTCATAAATTTCTTACATTCATAGTATGTTGCAGGTAGACCAGCCATCGCTTTAGGGAATGCTTTTCCTAAGAATTCTAGCAGCGAATCAAAAGAGCGGTTGCTCCATTTGCCCATACATTTTATGTGCAATATATGCACGATGAATGAAACTTTTGAGAACTCGTCACACCCTTCATACAAAGGCTTCTTAGATTGCTCGAGTAACTTGTAAAATTTTTCAGCAACTCCCGAGGGAGTGTCTACATTAGCATCTGGGCCCATTTCACTTTCTTCATCTATATTTTGCTGAGGAATTCCAAAAACATCGTGCAACAATCCCTGAATGTCATCGGGCTCAGTTGAATCCCTAGGAGCTGTAAGAGGTACACTGCTAGTAGGATTCATGGTAGGTACCTCTCCATGAGCTACCCATTGATTGTATCCCTTAAAGAACCCGGTTATCAGTAAATGTTCTCGCGCCTTGTCTCTTTCCACTGACACGGAAAGTTTACATTCTTTGCATGGACACAAAATAACTTCTCTCCCTCTTGCATTATCAAAAGCAAAATTTAGAAACGTTTCCAATCCAATCAGATACTCTCCACTATATCTTGCTTGATTCATCCAACTTTTATCCATACTTCAATAAAACAACCAGAAGAAAATCCTACCAGATTTCATTTATTTATGAACATTAATAAACATAATAGCATTTAGAATATGTGAAAAAAATACCAGTAAGCAACGTACTTACTTGGAATAGTGTTCTAGTGGCTAGCTTCTTCTTGACTCTGTTTTCTTCTTTTACTGAGTCAAAGAAAGAACCAGAAAAGACATGTTTTGCTTTTCAACTGCATAAGAAAGAAAATTAGTAAACCGAAGAACAAACACTAAACAAATATGAATGATGAAACATGCCAAAACTTACTTCAGATCATCTCTACTAGCATCACCAATGAACTTCCACATAGCCACTGCAACTGGCCTAATCCTACAATAAAACACACCAAAGTAATTGGTGAGCCTAATTACAATCATAACAGATTAGCAGCAATCTATTGCTCCACCAAATGAAATACAGAAAAAGTAACAGGCTTCTACCATATAAATTCAAATTAATAACTTGAAAAGGGATAGATCAAGTGGATTAGGTAGAATGAGATGCTGATACTCAAACTATATCAATAAACTAAAAGCCATAAAATACATCGCTCGAGATCCATAGCCTAAAAGCCTAATAAGCTAAAAATAACCGTATCAGCTGATCAAGCCATTATCCATGATAAAGGACAAATAAATTGTAGAAATTAATCCTAACTTACCGATGGGTTAGCTATGGCTAATGATATGGGTAACATATATCCCAAATTCCCAATAATGTGATTTGGAAATTGGACGCAGCCAAAATCGGTTCGGTAGGGTTTTCGAACTTCTATCACTGTAAAAAGAAAGGAGATATACTGATATATTTTTGAGTTTTGATCGCTTTAGGTCCTAATTTTTTATTTTCGAACTTATATACTGAGTTATATGACTGTCAACCACCAATGTGGGACTAACTCTAACAAAATTGAACTAGATGAATATGGAGTTTGCTTAAACCAGGGTTTTAAAACTGAAGCAAATTTATCACCGTACAAATATTACCATTATAAGGGAGCTCGCTGTACCAAACCAAAATTTAGCCCCAAATTTTGATATATTGGCGCTCAAACTTTTGGTTTCGCTAAAAAAATTCCCGCTCCAGACTACATCGAATCAATAATCTCCTAATTGGAAGGAGATCATGCCTAAACTATCTCCTCTATATTGTCAAATTAGAATTAAGTATTCTGAGTCACTCTCACAATTACCCTTCCTTCTCAAAAACACAGAGGGACTGTTTATTGGGAGGAGTTGTTCTACAAAGGTAAGAAATTTTTATTATGCGGGTTGAATAGCGATTTTCATGATCGTGGATTCCATAGATTGTACACAATTTGAGTTTCTTTGCTTGATTTGCATCATATTCGCATTCCACAATATTACTAGAATCAACATATACTGATCAATTTCACATTATGATATGGAACAGGTATGTCGGGTCCACGAACTCGTAAACGTATCCAGATCAATAACAACCCTAAGGATAAGGATGAGTTCATAGAAGAAAACCAGAGTAAATATGCTTTTGATAGTACTGGAATTCTTTCAGTAAATGATTTTGATATTAATTTTAATTACTATTTTGATGATAAATTACAGGTCATGGAAAAAAGAGACGTAGTCTTCGATCGGGCAATCAAGTTGATGATGAACAACACAGTCATGGTGATATGAATGAAGTTATCACAGAAAAATGCCAATTAGACAAGCTAGAAAATGGTACTACAGGCAAGTAAATTGCTTATTATGTAATATTTGTAGTAATATTTAAATCTTCATTTGTAGTAATATTTAAATCTTCTTTAAACTGATAGTAATATTTGTAGTGATATTTAAATCTGAATATGTATCATGTTGCAAAGCCAAGTGCCTTCCTACGTGATAAAGAGTACAAAAATAATAGTTAGAAAGTAAGCTAATAGAAAATTTAGCATAACAAGTTAGTTTCAACATTACAGGACTGTTGATACTTCAAGTCCTACAACAATTACAACAACAGAAAATCACGAGTGATTTTTTTTAAGGAACAAGTAAAATAAGATGATGATAATACTATTAGTCAATGACAACTACTTAACTCTAAATGTATCTTGCATTTAAAGGTACTGCTAATTTGCTCGATAATATTGCTCGTGGGAATGTTAGTGCAATATTACAAGAAATGAAGGCTGCCAACTTGGATGAAGACATCAGTTTAGGTAATACACTTATGTTTATGTATTTTGTTTTGTACATTTTGATGGTCATATTTAACTAATTGGTGTTGCATATTTTCCAGTTCATGCTATTCAGCTTTTGCTGCTCAACAGTGGTCGTAACTCAAAAGATGCATCTCTTAGGTCAGAAGATATAGAGTCAGATCAAAACATCATTGCCCAATCAAATCAGAGCAACAATGAAGAAGTGCATAAATCAAAAGATGTAGAATCCGATCATAACATCATTGGCCAATCAAGTAGAAGCAACAGTGAAGCAATTCGTAGTGCAAAAGTGGCGGATTGGAATCAAAATATCATTGGGCAATCAAGTCAAAGCAACAATGACGAAGCTGATAATTCCTATGATGTAGAGTCTAGTGAAAACATCATTGGCCAATCAAGTCAGAGGAATAATAAAAAGACATCAAAAGGTAATTACGATATATATTTTATCCTCATTCATCTGCTACTCTTTTTGATGTTGACTTGTTACTCTTACCGCAGCAACCAAAAAGAGAGGATACACATACATGTTAGAAATTTGGGGCAGAGATAAGGTTTTACCTCCTATCCCTATGATGTATGATGCAAGTGGAAAGCCTGTTGGACCAAAAGCCTCCAAATATAGTGAATTTCTAGGCTCAATAGCTAGAAATAGTGCTTATTGTCCCATTGATGTGGAAACTTGGCATAAAATGCCAAACGAAAAGAAGATGAACATGCTTAATCTTGTCAAGGTAAATAAAGCTATTTGAGGTTTTCTTATAAAATTCAATGTTCTTGCAGTTCCATTTTAAAGGAAATTAATATTCTTGTACCTGATGATGCAATTTGTTTTGTAGACTCGATATGACACCACTCTTACCGATGACACCTCAATTCTATCTTCGATTTCTCGTAAGTGGAGGAATTACAAAAAATCACTTAAACAGTATTGGGTCCCTGACACTTTGGAATACAAAGTTGAAGACCCACGAGTTTCAAAAGATCAGTTTTTGAATCTTGTACGTCACTGGAATAAAAAGGAAACCAAGGTAACTAATTATTTCATGACACTTAAGGCATTTTGCACCTTTAATTAATGACTTCATTGCACGCCGTCATATATTTCTCTTTTCAATTTCATTCTTATAGGAAAGATGTTTGAAGAACAAGGATGCTAGATCCAAAAAGAAAATGGATCATCATAGTGGAAAAAAATCCTTTGCCGAGATTGATTATGATTTGGTATGATTCATCTAATTACTAAATTCAAGTTATCAGTCAGTCATAATAACATGTGCTCTAATTTCAGGAAAAGAAATTGAATCGCAAACCAAGTCGAGCTGAACTTTTTGAGGCTACTTGGTTACAGAAAAAAAAAATTCCAGATCATGTTAAGAAGATATTGGTGAGTGTCTTGTGTTTACCTCTTCATCTATCCCAAATATTTTGAATTTACCTCTACTCCCGAAAAATAAATTTGATTAATTTATTCACCATGAGCTATTACAAGAGTATTTGCTAGAATTATTCAATTAGTTTGCTAGAAACTGAACCCCCTTTATTATGAGTATCAGTTGCTAAATTATGTTTTAAATGTAGGCTGAAATGGAAGAAAAAAGAAAGGCACTTCCTGAAGGAGTTGAAGATACTATTGGTCCGGATGACATTTTTGCTCAAGTCCTTGGCCCAGACGCGCTAGGATATGTTCGAATGGTAGGAACTGGCACCACTCCATCTGCTGCTTGGGGAAACTCAACTACCAAAAATTCAGCGAAGCGTCTAGTTTTGGAACAAAAGTCAATAATTAATAACCTTCAGAAAGATGTTTCAGAGTTGCGTGAGATGGTTTTAGCACAACACGCAACTTCTTCGACCAACCATCTTATTCAGCCAGTATCACCTTAAGACATTCAGGTACAAATGAACTACTTGTCCATTCTTATTTATAAATTGTCCAAGCATGCCTAATGTTGACATATATCGATTTGAGTCATAGTGTGAGTCTGTATGTGGTTATGCACGAAAAGGAAATAGTATATGATTTGTCTTTGGTTGTGTAGGTTGGAACATGCGTTGATTTTAAAAGTATAGTGGATCCAAGTAAAGTAGTTGCTAAAGGAATTCTTCATAGTAGTGACGAGAATAAAGAAATTGGTGGACAAATTCTTGGACAAGGCTGGCTGGAAATCAATGTTACGACAGTACTTGAACCTGAAGAGCGCTTACTTCGTGTATATGATTATTGCCTGACCATAGAAGACTCTATCGGTGGGATGATAGTTTGGCCAAAGAGACTGGTAAATATTTTACTTTAATTACCATGTAGTGTTCGAATTTCCTTTTATTTCAACTGTTTACACATAAATATTAACATAAAGCATATTTTTCATTGCAGGTGGTGCCTTCTCAAAGTGGCTAACACTGTTTTCAAAGTGGTTGACACTTCATTCTCATTTCCAATACCTAGTTTCAACATCGTTATATTAGTATATGATTAGTTTTCTAGAGAATATTCTACAATTTCTATTTTTCTTTACCAACATATATAACATTTATAAAATATTTATTATTAGTATGAGATTTACTTTAATTTTTATTGTGTATTTATTTTCTGCCATTTAATATTTTGGTTTATTACAGCATTCCAATATTGAAATAAATAGAACGTATATAAGCATACCAACTAGTGTGGTGATAGTCTACTATTGTCACATTTTAACGTGTAACAATAATGGATTGAAGAAGCAATTTTAAGTGTAGCTTTAAAGTATAATAACACACAAAAAAATGTCTTCACCCCCTTTTTAGAGTACAAATATTTTTGTCGTTATGGAACACTATTAAGACACTTTTATGTGGGGTATTTCTAGGTTAATAAGACAATATCTAATGTAATTAAACATATAATATAATACATGAAAAAGTGTCATAATAGGTCAATATAATGATACACGTGTATGTTGGTATTATAGGTATCACCACACTACATGATGTTTCCAAAATATTTTATTGTAAAATTCAAAAATTATCTAATACTACACTTTTTTGTGTCATTGTACCTATAGCTACATCAACACTCATGACACAAGGAAAAAAATGTCACATTATCATAAATGTGACAATAGGTATGTTTAACCACAATTTTCCATGTCATTAAAGCCCTATTTTCTAGTAGTGTTGGTAGCCATTTTAGGCTATCAGCTGCCCAATCACCAAAAACAAAGGAAGAAGAAGATTATTTTTCTAGAGTTCCTTATTCAAATGCAGTTAGAAGTATAATGTATGCAATGGTTTGTACTCGCCCTGATATCTCACAAGCTGTTAGTGTTGTTAGCAGGTATATGGCCGATCCAGGCAAATCACATCAGTAGACTGTGAAGTGGATTCTTAGATACTTAAAGGGTACTTCGAACATAAGTTTGGAGTTTGGTAGAACCAATAACACTCTGGTTGGTTTTGTAGATTCATACTTTACCAATGATTTTGATAAGCGTAGGTCTCTTACAGGTTATGTATTTTGCTTTGGAGGTTATGCAATTAGCTGTAAAGATAATCTACAACATTTAGTTGCTTTATCTACTACTGAGGTAGAATATATTGCAGTCACAGAGGTAATCAAAGAAGTTTTATGGTTGAGAGGTCTCTTCGGCGAATTAACTCTACAACAAAGGGTTACTATCATTCACTATGATTGACAAAGTGTAATTTCCTTGACTAAAGATCAGATGTATCATGTGCGGACGAACCATATTGATATTAAGTATCACTTATTTCATGATACCATATTGATATTAAGTATCACTTGTTAAGAAAATCGATACAAAGGATAATATTACTGATAAGTTTACGAAGGCTCTTCCCCATTTCAAGTTCAAGAAATTCTTGAACTTGATTGTTGTTCATTGTTGGTCATTCGGCCCATTAAGGCCATGCCGAAGGAGGTTGAGTAAGCTATTACTTTTGGGGTTCAGACCAAGGTGGAGATTTGTGAAGAAAATTGTGGTTATCACCCATGAACATTCACCTCTTTGGAAGATAGCAAAGCATTACATTGCAACACTATTCTCATCCCATGCTTAGAAAGTTGAAGCATTATTTCTTTCATTATTGGGGTTCAACTATCATGATTTTTTGGCAAGAACAATTTGGAAGTAATGTTCACAACCCATGCTTGAAACAAGAAGGAGGATTTCTTCGGATATTGGGATAAGTTTTGTTTGAGAGCTCTTGGCCTTTGGTGAACTTGGAGTAGTATAAATAAGGGATGGACTTAGTAGTTCAAACACACCTCAAGCATAGCATTCCTTCGCTACTTGCTTTCTTCTCCCTGTAGCTCTTCTTTGTAGTTGTAGAAGACAAAGCCCTCATCTTTATATTTTTCCACATAATTCCTTCATAGGCAGTAGGCAAAACATTGTAATACTTTCTCTACATATATGGAAGCTTCCGGTCTTCTTCGGCCATGGATGTAGGTCAACTTGACCAAACCACGTAAATCCTTGTGTCCAATATTTCCTTTATTTTCTTTACATTTTCTTTGTTATCCATCTTTTTGGGCTAATAGATATCTCGTGGGATTCATATTCCTAACACTATCTAATCCCACCAGTACGTAATCGTTGGAAAGCGTTAGTAAGTAGCGAGTTTTTGTGGAAGCTATACAGATAACCTGTTAAGACTATAACAGCAAGATGTGAAACAATTAAGTGTGCGTTACTACTTACAAATACTTCGGGTAAATACTATATCAGGTTCTTTTCGTTCTTAATACTATCGAGGTGTGTACATGGTTCATCGAATACTTTCCGGGGGCATCTTGGTAAGAGAAGCAATTGGTTAATTATATTTGATTAATTGTCGACAAGGTAAGAAAGAATTGGGAGGGTTTAAGCAAATACTTGCCATCGTATAACTGATAGATGCATATGAATTGGTTTATCTTTGCACCTATGATCGATAGTTAACTAATGTAAGTTACTCCGAGCCGATTACATTAATCATATTTTTTCTAGATTTATTTAATGTTTTCTAGTTTGCATTTTAATTCATATTTGATTTTTGTTAGTTGCATCTTTAGTCGTAGAAAAATCTTAAAATCAAGGCGTGGTGGTTACATCAAAAGAGTTCTATATTTGTTTGTATTTTTATTATAGTTATTGATCCGTTTCTCGTGGGATCGACTTGCTTACTACTGTGCTAATATCAATGATAGAGTTTGAAGATTAATTTGGTGAGTGAAATGACATTTACCCGTTCCTCAATATTTGAGTGTAATCGCCTTCTAATGCTGCCTGTAGTAGGCCACTTTCCACCCGTGCATAGAGTTTAAAGTCTAAGGACACCTTTGTTTATGCATGATGTTACGGATTGATATTGCTCAATAATAATAATATTCAAGTCGAAACAATGAATATTTGGTAAAAGAATGTTTGAATCAGTACACACAAGCACGTTTTAAAATTATATTTGTTGAGTAAAAAGTTTAAGAGTGGGTCTCCTGACAGGCGGCCTGTCCATAAGCTTATGGACAGACCAGAGACCAATCTTTAATTAACACAAATTAAACAAAATTTGCGAGTTAAATTGCAAATATCCAACCCATGTCCTTCTTCCCCAAAATAAGGAGTGGAGAATGACTGGAAATAGATGCCGGAGATTCAGGTGGCGGTGGAGGTCATCTGGAGATAGATGCTGGAGATTTAGGCGGAGAATGAACATCCGGTGGCGGCACTGCTTCTCAAAACCACCGCAACACATGCGTGTCCTAGTGCTTGCTTGACGATGAGATGATGTCCATTCTCTTCATCGCTCGGAATGAGATTGATCAAAATAATGAGATTGATAAAAATAACCCCTCGCAGAAAACTATGACCGCCGCCGGCTCAACCATCACGGTATAACCCCTCGGATCAGGTATATCCTATATCTAACTTCTTCCTCTCTTTTCTTCTGTGCTTGTGTAATTTTCTTCTACGCTTGTGTACTGATGAATTATTTCAGCACGGTTGAAGATGTTCAATGGGAAGATCAGAGTGCGCAACAAGCGCGACTATGAACATGCCTAGTTCACCCGCTACTCCAGCTGCAGTAAATGCTATCGAAGGTTAAGTTCATTTTATTTTCTCTGATCTTATTAACAGATTATTGAAATTATGAGTCATATGCAGCATTATTAGTTAGCTCGTTCATCATTTGTTGCATCTGTGTGTTGTAGCTTTGGAACTCGGATATGGTAGACTAGTTCTTCCTTTCACCACGGTGAATGGGCATTTAATCTTATTCATGTAGCTTATTTATACGTAGAAGAACCCATGGGTTAATGTAGAATTTGATGTCCTCGTATCATTTGATTGTTGTCTGTTTCTTCTGTAGCTGTGCTGGCATTCTGCATAATGGAGTAGGTGGCATCTAAACAGTTGTGACTGACTAGATGGAATGTGTTTTGTTTTATGTTTATAAGAATTTTTGTGCCTTTCATTAGGTTTGGCTTTAATCAGGGTGCTTTTCTTTCACAGGCTTCAAAAGCTTTAAAACAAAGTTGCAAAGCATCTTCGAGTCTAGTAGTGAATCACTGCAAGTTAAAACAATTACCAAAAGATCTATCAGAGATATCATTCAAAACTTCTGTGAAAGATTCTATGGATTTTGTCAGTGAGGCATCTGAAAAAATAGCTATGCTATTGGACATTCTATTTGAGATTATCAAGCACAAGATGAACAGACTACTTAGGCATAGCTTTAAAAGCTGGTCTATTGCAAAGAGCATGTTAGAGAATATTTCACCCCCCTGTAGCTCTAATGAAATGTTGGGTGAAGGTATCACACAACTTCTTCTTCTTTGGTTTCTTTAAGTCACTTCTAGTTTTAACATCTTTAGAATCTTACTTATTTTTTTTAGATAGGACATAAGCTCTCCCAAAATGAGGATACTGGGCATAATCCTATAACACCGTATAGTTTACTCTCATCATCTAAGACTGTTTCGAAAAGAGCTCTTGGAGTACTATTGGAACAGGTTTGGTGGCGTGTACTTCACCATGCCAGCTTCTGATTACAGCTTCATTAAGCTTCCCCGCACTCTTCAGGACATTCAGAGTCTCATGTGATTTTTTGTTTTGGTGAAAGGAATCCCATTTGAATTGGTGCATTGTTTCGAATAGTTTATTTGGTTTCCTGAAATTAATGAGAGTTTAGGTTCAATTGCAAGATTGAGCTGTGTAATGGAGCTGGTTGGAGATGAATTTGGTTGCCCTTTTCTAGTTTTGTAGAAACTCAGGTTACTTTTTGTCTGCTTGTTTAAAGCTGGAAGCTTCTATTTTTGGCTTTTGGAATGTTGATTGCTTTAGCTGCATAAAGGGTTGCTTTTTCTTATTTGAATATGTTAGAATTTGGCCTTTTTTATTGTTTTTTGGATCTGTAGTTTGATTTATGTTACTACCAAAGTGATATCTATGAATCAAATATTTGTTAATGTTTGGACAAGGACAACTACATCTTAATGTGCTTTCTATGTGTCAGCAAGTAGCTAGTATACTATTGCGAAAGAGTCCCTGTTTTCATTGGATTGTGAAATTTTCATGACATTTTGTATACTGTCGATAAGTTTACTGTTTCGCCATGAATCAAACGTAATAAATTGTAGATTGTAAATTCAATTTGCATTGTATCCTTAGGCTTCTTTTTGTGAACATTACGAAGTTACGAGCGCAAGAATGTAAAGTGTTGTATTAGCATTTAGCATTGCATTATTAGAAACATCCAACAACATTCGAAATATGTACTCAAGGATAGAAATGGTCACCATGACAATTCAAGGTTGGTCATTACTCAAGCTTTAATGTACAATATTATGCATATGCATCTGATCTGATCCTTGGTCTGATTGCAGCTATGGCATGGTTTTTTATGGAGATGAGCTTCAAAGCACCAAAAAGGACAAGCTGCAAAGAGACCATGAAAATAAGAAGGATAACACAGGACTAGGTAGTAGGCATAGAAATGGTGATGAAGAGTGGGAACAGAGAAGCAACTCGTTATGGTTGTAGGGTGCATTGATACATTCAATTAGGTCATTGTAGGTGCATTTATAGGAGCCCTTTTCTCATCATTATGGTTTGGCATTCTTCCTTCTCCTGGAAAGAAGAAGAAAGGCAGAACACCAGAACCGACAAATAGAAGTTTGTTTTGGAGTTGTAAAGCTATAAAATAGATAAGATTTTTGTTCTTGTAACAATAGAGATTTTTTGACCATCAGAATAGGATATTGACATGATTATTCAGACTATTTGATGCTGGAGATTCATCAGAATATGAACTCTGCTGCTATGAACATGTAAAAAATATGTGGCAAATATTCACAAAACAAAACAAATGTTGCTGAAAATTTTCATATATAATATGCATATGTTACCTTCAATACACACCGTGTGTATTAAAACATGCACTTGTTTAAAAATCTCTGAATATGAATTATTAAGCTTTTCTAGGAGATCATGTAAAAGTTAAGTTATAAATCGTTTCTGCTTTGTTAAAACATAAATATGTTAGTCTACTACTAGTATATGTTATAGATTACACAGACAGAGGAGACTAAAATTTGACAATTAAACATTGTTATATTAACTCTGCATTAATTACTTTACAACATGTATTGTTTAAATAAAAACACGCATATGATTTTAAATTATCAATTGCTTTTATGAATAGCAAAACTTTTCCATGAGATAGTGCATAAGTTATCTTCTGAATCGTTTATGTTTTGTTTAAACATGCATATGTTAGCTTACAACTATTATTCTCTTATAGTATAGAGGCCACATAATTTTGTAGTTTTTCAAATTTTCACATGTACTGCATTTAATACCTTACAATATATACTGATTACATTAAAGGATGTGTTTTTTTTAAACATGCGTAGATTTCCCTATTTTAAAATAAAAAAGAGCTCACAGAAAGTAATGTCGGTGTGAAAGAAACACATGTAAAACATTCCATACTTTGTGTAAAAAACATACAAATTTTGTCAAATTCAAACACGAGAGTGGCTCCCAATATTTAAACAAAATGGAAGATAAAGTGCTCGTGACAGAAATATTCCGTTAGGGAACTTACATTTACAATAGTATTCCTATCTAGATTAACTAACAATCCTAATACAATGAATCAATTATTAATCGTCAAAAGGGGACCATCTTAGAATCTTCAAGTTCAGTGTCATCTTCATATGAATCCTCCTCGTGTCGGAGCGTCTTGTGGAGTCCAATGTTCAATGTTGTCTGATTTCTTAGAAGTTAAAACCAAACATTTTAGATCCAACTCCAGCAAAAAGTCATACACATTGGATGTTTACATGTGCAGCATATAAGCAAACAAGTACAATTTATAATTCAAAACGAACAATAATCAACAATGAAAGTAAAAGTCAAACACAATAAAACTAACAAGTACATACTGTATTCTAACAGATGCAATATATAAGTAAACAGATGCAGTTCTTAATTCAAAATGAACAACCAACAATAATTTTTTTTTAAAATGGTCATACACAACACAACAAACAAGTACATACGAGATACTAACAGATGCAACATATAAGTAAACAAATGCAACTCGTTATTCAAAACTTACCACTAACAACAAATGATAACAAAAGATCATAGGCAGTACAACTAACAAGTGCACATTGAATACTAACGGATGCAACATATAAGTAAACAGGTGCAACTTGTTATTCAGAACGTACAACTAACAACAAATGAAAACAAAAGGTCATAGATATTACAACTAACAACAAATGAAAATAAAAGGTCATAGATATTACAACTAACAACTACAAATTGAAAACTAACATATGCAACATATAAGTAAACATATGCAGTTCGTAATTCAAAACGAATGATCAGCAGAAAAGAGAAGAAAAAAAAAGTCATGCACAAAAGGTCATAGACAGTACAATGAACAAGTACACATTGAATGCTAACATGTGCAACATATAAGTAAACAGATACAACTCACTATTCAAAACATACAACTAACAACAAATGAAAATAAAATGTCATAGATAGGACAACTATCAAGTACACATTAAATACTAACAAGTGTAACATATAAGTAAACAAATGTAGCTCGGAATTCAAAACGAACAATTAGCAAAAAAGTGGGAAAAAAAATCAAGAGCCAACTCTGACCAACACCGAAGGAAAAATTGACAACACAAATACAGATGGAAATATTGTGTATGAGGCAACAAATGCTTCTTTTGAAACCAGCACCGAGCAAGAATTAATTCACAATGAAGGAAATGAGCGTGCAAAACTAGATATTAGATGTACCCTAACCAAAGAACTAGATGGAAAATGTCATGGCACAGAATTAGAGCCCACGGAATATCTCTCTATAGCAGATGATCCATTAGAGGGGAAAGGTGAGAAAATTCAGGAATCTTTCATTGAATAGAAGACTGAAGATGCAGAAATCGCAGATGGTGAACATTTAACTCTCTATCAGTCACTGGGAAGTCAATAAAAAATGACAGATGAACAATATAAGCAAGCAACTGAGCCATTATCTATAGAAGACAAGAACTGCAAATCACAGCAGGACATTCCAAGTTCTCAAGAGTTTGGTGAGAAGCCCAAAACATATACAGAGAAGCGTACAACCGAAGATGTAAGTAAGCTAGCCATTACAAGTCATCTTACATGCTCTTTTCAATTGTGTACATTTTCTTTCTTATACCTGCTCTTTTCAATTATGTACATCTTACCTGCTCTTTTCATTAGGGTTGATTGTGCTTGAATTAGGAGATCGACTTGCAGGTTTTAGCGCCAATCGTAAGTCCTTATAACCTGATAAAATAACAAAAGGCAATACATTAACAAAACAGATGGAATGAGAATCTAATACTTACAAACAAACATCAGCTACAATAGGATTGACAATTCCAGTACTCATAGTTGATACAACTATTGGTTTTGGTGGTGTGTGTACAGTGTGTTAATTTAAAGGTTTGAATTTCAGCAGAAATTACCATTTCAGGATCCCACACTCAGGATGATAAAGCTAACCGAAACCCTAGCAGCTTGGCAAAACAAACAAAAAAAATCTACTCAGAAAGAAAAGTGAAACCTCACTAGAATTCTAGCGGCTAGAGAGTTGGAAGGACCACGGCCAGCAAGCGCATTGAGCGCCATCTCGTAGCAGAGTGCTTTGCTTGGCAAAGAGTGGTGCAGTACTAAGGACTCTCAAACATCTCGCCATTGAAGTTCACAGTGGCTTTGAATTGCAGCGCGTGATCCGGATCTCACGTATGCATGCGTAGGGACGGCAGATTGAAGCAGCTCCGCTGCGCCAACTCCTGCAGCTGGTTCTTGTACATCTATACCCTACCAATTTCCCCTCCACAACCGCTCATATTTGGTACAAAACCGCTCTCCTCGAGCTCAAATTAAGAAGAGGAATCGCTCCGGCGACGGCGGTGAGGAATCAGTGGCGCATTGAGGAGAAAGAATTAACCCTCTTTGCTGAAACATTATGACCTGATATTGAACGGATCTGATCCATGGATTTTGTTGTAATTTTCTCAATTGCAAATCAGTCCCTGGCCTGTCCATCTGTCTTTCTTGAGACTTTCCCAAAGTTTAATTATCCAAAACATTTGAGACAAATTGTAACTTTTCTTGATTTTATAACACCCATTTCTCTCGTGAACGTGTTCTCACGTGGTTTACTAAACTAACCTGATTAAAGAATAATCCCAACGAATACCACAAATGGTGTTAAACATTTAATTTTGTAACATCAGTTAACTCTTAATTAAGTTTTAAAATATTGCTGCAAGCATGAGACCAAAAGTAAACTGTCAGTTAGACCAAGACTGATGGAGCTTTTTAGTGCATGAGAAGTCGCTTGCTTTATCGTATAAATGGTGCTTTGTTACCCGTTTAAACGTTGAACATATTAATGCGTTTCAGCCGAGCTGCAAGACTCAAAATTAAGTAAAGTCAACCCACTCACAATCCCCAGTCCAGCTCCATTGATCAAAAAATGGTGATTGACCTAGACCAACTGTAAGTATATAGCCATCTTGGTTTGGTGCTGCATTTGCAAGAAAAAACAATGAGCCCATTGGATCCTCTCATATATCTTAGTCTCTTGTTTTCCTTTTTCTTGTTGGTACATTCCCAATCTTCTTATTATCCTCATGCCAATTTATCTTCTACCAGTAAAAATGTAGTTCATAACATATATCATCTTGATGCCAATTTATCGTCAACCTGGAGGAGTAACCTAGAGCCCCTCAACATAATCAATTCCTCTCAAGCTAGTTATCCAGGCATGCATATCCTATTTACCAGCGAAAGCAAAGTTGCGAGGTTCGCGTGTGGATTCTATTGTGCTCCAAATCTGAGCAACATATGCTACTTTGGCATCTTCATTTCTCCAATCATGGGTTTTGATCACAACGATCATGTGGTGCAGTCCCCACAAGTTGTCTGGTTAGCTAACAGAAACCATCCAGTTAGTGCTAATTTGACACTGAAATTTACTGCGGATGGAAATTTGGCCTTGTTTAAAGCAGATGATTCGCAAGTGTGGTCCACAAATACAGGTGGTAAGTCTGTTGCAGGCTTAAACTTTACTAACATGGGAAATCTTGTACTTTTTGATGGCGAGAATCAGGTTGTTTGGCAGTCATTTGATCATCCAACTGATGCTTTAGTTCTGGGGCAAAAGCTTTTTCCTGGGCAGAGGCTGATCTCGAGTGCATCGGGTTCAAATTCAACCGAAGGCTTGTACTCTCTGGTTTATGAAAATGGAAGTTTAGTTGCATATATACAATCTAAGCCACCACAACTCTATTACTATTCTCTATATGAGCAGCCTTATGTAGAATTTGAAAATGGCAGCTTTGAGGGTTACACGTTACCTCGGGTGCCAACAACGCAACTGATGAAGCTCGACTCAGATGGACATTTGAGGCTCTATTCATGGTCCAACGCAGTTTGGGTCACGGCGGATGATCTTTTTCAGTACCTTGGCTTTTGTGGATTTCCAATGGCTTGTGGCAAATATGGAATATGCTCAAAATCACAATGCAGTTGCCCGGTATTTTCCGATGCTGACCCTAGCTTTTTCAGACCAGTAAATTCCAGGCAGCCAGATCTTGGTTGTGAAGTCTCTACACCCATCAGCTGTGAGTATCCCGATCGCCATTTTCTTCTACAGCTTGCAAACGTTACTTATTTTGACACTTCCTCAAACCTATTTGGGAAGGATGTTGAGTTGGAGAGATGTAAAGAGGCTTGCTTAAGTAACTGTTCGTGCAAAGCTGCAATATTTCAGGAAAGTAATGAGAAAAATACTGGAGGGTTTTGTGCATTGCGTGATGAGGTATTTTCTCTTTCGGCTGAAGAGGGAATATTCAGCTACGACACTTCCACTGTTTTTCTGAAAGTGCAAAGGCCTTCAAACGGAACCATTTCGCAGGTAAACTCTCTGAAAAGAGAATCGAGACACACTGCAGTACCACTCGGATCTGGTCTTGGAGGTTTATTTGTTTTCCTTTCAGTACTCGGTACTTTTTTCATCGTATTTGTGAAGTGCAGGAAGTCTTGTAAGATTGAAGAGGTTTATCTGGATCAAGTTCCAGGGATGCCCTCAAGATTCTCATATGATGATTTGAAAGCCCTCACAAACAACTTCAGTTGTAAAATTGGTGAAGGAGGGTTCGGTTCAGTCTTTAAGGGTACCCAGAAGGATGGCCAAAAAGTAGCAGTGAAGCGCCTCGATGGTTTAGGCTTAGCAAAGAAGTCATTTCTAGCAGAAGTTGAAACCATAGGCAGCATTCACCATGTTAATTTGGTGAGACTGATTGGTTTCTGTGCAGAAAACTCACACAGGCTTCTAGTCTATGAGTTCATTTGTAATGGATCACTGGATAAATGGATATTCCGGAGAAAAAGAGATGATGCACTCAAATGGATACAACGAAAGAAAATCATCTTAGATATCGCGAAGGGACTGGCTTATCTTCACGAAGACTGCAGGCAGAAAATAGTTCACTTGGACATCAAGCCTCAAAACATTCTCTTAGACAAAGTTTTCAATGCGAAAGTTTCTGATTTTGGGCTGTCAAAACTGATTGACAAAGATCAGAGCCAAGTAGTGACAACGTTGAAAGGAACGTTCGGTTACATGGCTCCGGAATGGTTGAGCTCAGTGATCACAGAGAAAGTGGATGTTTACAGTTTCGGTGTAATGGTTCTGGAAATCCTGTGTGGGAGGAAGAATCTGGACTGGTCTCGCCCGGAGGAGGATGCGCATTTGCTACGCGTTTTCAAGAAAAAAGCCGAAAATGATGAGCTTTGGGATTTGGTGGACGAAAACAGTGAGGATATGGAATTGAATGGAATTGAAGTTGTGGAAATGATGAAAGTTGCTGCTTGGTGTCTACAAAATGATTTCAGGAGAAGGCCTTCAATTTCGGATGTGATACGGGTCTTGGAGGGAACCATGGAAATCGAAAGGGACCTGGATTATGACTTCCTTGTTCCTCCAGCAAAAAAACTACTCGTTGCAGGTCAAGCTGAGGATATTGCTGTTCTTACAACTCATTTTCCATCAGTTTTATCAGGTCCGAGGTAATGTCGTTTTTGGCTGCTGCTAAAACTCGAATGAATTTTGTTGGAGCAAGTAAATTGTAATAATTGCCTCTTCCTTGTATCCCCAAGTAAGGTATGGGTTAAAAAAGAAGGCAAATAGCCAAATTTGTATTCTATATTCTGCTACGTGTTTGTTTCGTGGAATGTTGATTTTGCTATATTACGGCCTGGTTATCCTTTTCAGCTTTTACAATCACTAGAGCATAACAAAGGCATAAGCAAATCGGTGACCGGTTCCTATGCCCGTGTTCTGCACTAGTGAATTAATTAATCTTTGTAGTTATTTGATATGCAAAATTCATGGGTGTAAATAGATACTGGAAACAACTCACTAGTGTAATCCGTCAACTGCACGACAGTCATATCATAAATGACAGTTCCAAGAGATTTCTTTGCAACAACTGTGTGTTTAATAGTTCCAAAATCAGAATTCCCCATATGTCACAAATAGCCCTTTTGATTACGTTAACTGTTACCCTAGCTATATTATATTGCAAATACTACCGTCGGATTCTCACATATGACATACAACAGGTGACTCCTGGCACACTGGACCATTAGAGGGACGTAGACAGGTATGTAGCACGCGAGTTTAGAGTAAGAATGATCACAACCGAGCTTACACAAGGTGCAATATAAACGTCGAGGCAATGCTATAACAATCTCACCACCCACATCAACATTACCATGTAAGCTTCGTTACTGGCATACCACCGTTTTAACATAGGAATTATTGGGAGGTACCATATAACCTTCGTTGTAGTTTGTTTAATTGCCTTTGTAACAATCTTACCATCCACATCAACATTGTAGGGACTTTGAATTGTACAGTGGCTAATTCCATACTTTTCAACGATATCTATCTTCATCCTCCTTTCCTCGGTAAAGAATACAATCATTCGCGCAAGCATGGATTTTTCCCAACTCCATTCCAATGGGACATAGTGTTTTCTTAGTATCGTAAACTCCATTCCAAACCGAACCACATGCGTCTGGTCTTAAGTCAAGGTCTCCTAAACTACTAGTTTATATTCTTACTGTTTTCATACTAGCCTTTATACTAACCATATTTCCTTCCCATTTCTAATGTGGTTAATCTAATATACCTCAAACCCGAAATTTTACTCTTTAAGTACTTAACTTTGAGCCCTCATTTCTCATTCAAACGGAACCCAAATATAATGCATGAGCCTACTACAATATAGTACTCGCAGAGATGAAACCAATGCTCCCTCCCTTATTCTGGCACAAACGGTAGCTGAAGCCCACCGAAATCTTGCCCAGAAAATTTGGTTCAAACATTCCCCCACATGAATAGAAATGACTCATATTACACATGTGTACTCTAGACAGACGAACTTTTGAGAGTAAGAGAGGAGAATCACTGTATTTGGTAAGGTAGTGTTTCTCAGTCTTGAACCACCCATAGTGAATAGTTATCGGATTTACCCGACCAGGTAGTAAATCTAGACATTAACTATCACACGGTTTCATCTTCTCACAATATTAGGTTCTATGACTGTGTTCATTTTGGCCTTGAACATCACTGGTTATTCTCGAGTGAACTTGAAGAATTCAACCTCTCTTAATTCTCCTAGAAATGGCCCTCTTTCACACTCATAAGGTGATTAGCCATAAATGGTATTTTGTCATACCCCACTTTATTGCAAAGTTATGGAATCGTTAAAAGCCAAGATTAACCTTAACTTGCACATGTAGCACTTTTTTCTATCATCATAGGAACTGAGAAGAGATTGAAATCTCAAAGTGCTTTCATTGATTCAACTTGATTTTGTTTGCCCCTTTAACCTATTTCTTGGGATCTTCAATCACTAAGGTAGTGTTACCATCAAGAATCCTCTGTAGTCATAGGCTTTAAACCCATTTCTCTAGATGACTTAACAACTTGATCTCTTCATAGAACTTTAGTAAATGGATCCGCTAGGTTGTCAACCAATTATATGTAATCTATTGAGACTACACTTGTTGAGATCAATTGTCTTATGGTTTTATGTCGTTTTCTTATGTGACAAGATTTACCATTGTATATGGAACTCAGTGCCCGAAGTATAGAACTATCACTTTGTACACTTAATGCTGGCACTGGTTTTTCCCATAGTGGAATATCGTCCATAAAGTTCCAAAGCCATTCTACTTCTTTAGCTGCTTTATCTAAAGCAATGAACTCAGATTCCATTGTGGGTTTGGCAAACAACATTTTTTTGAGGATTTCCATGATACAACTGCACTACAAAGTGTAAATACATTCCCACTTGTGGAGTGTGGCTTTTTTGAATCTGATATCCAGTTAACATTGCTATAACCTTCTAGAATGGCTGGGTATTTTCAATAGTGCACCCCATAACTTCGAGTATTTCTCAAATAGTTTAAAACTCTATTTACCTCTTTCCAGTGACTATGTCAAGGATTGCTTGTATAACGACACAGTATGTTAACAACATGTCTTGTACAATTTTTTAGATATATAAGACTCCTAATCACTTGGGCATATTTCAATTGTAATATCCCATTACCTGAGTTTTTCATCATCTTGAGATGAGGGTCCTCAGGACTTTTAGCTCTCCCACTTGAATAGTTCTTTAATCTATCAAGTAATTTCTCGGCGTAATGTCCTTGTGACAAAACTATTCCTTCAGAGTGTCTAAAGATTTTTATCCCTAAGATCACATCTGCTAGTCCCAAGTCTTTCATGTCAACTTTCCTTTAAGAAAGTTCTTGGTTTGTTTGATCATGATTTTATTGCTACCTATGATGAGCATGTCATCCACATATGGACACACCAAAATGTATCCATTTTAAGTATCATAGATGCACTTGTGACATTTGTTTATTTTTAAACATTTGACATCATTACACTGTCAAATGTTTCGTGCCACAGTTTAGGTGCTTGTTTTAACCCATAGGGATTTCACAAGCCTACACACTTTGTGTTCCTGTCCAGGGAGGATATAACCCTCAGGTTCTTTCATATGAATTTCCACTTCAAGCTCCCCATTTAGAAAATCTATTTTTACTTCCATTTGATGTATTTCTAGATTGTTTATATCTGTGATTTCTATTAGCATTCTAATTGAAGTTGTTCTCGCAACCGGAGAATAGGTATCAAAGAAATCCAAGCCTTTTTTCCCTAAATCCTTGCACCATAAGACTAGCCTTGTACTTCTCTATTGAGCCACCTGTTTTGTATTTTCCTTTGAACCCGATGGCAAATCTGTTAACTCCCATGTATGGTTTTTCATAATGGAGTTAGTTTCACCGCTCACCGCTTCCTTCCATGAAGGTGTATCCGGTGTAAACATGACTAACTTAGATGTTCTAGGATCATTTTCTAATAGGTAAGCCATTTCAAAATAAGAACCAAATGATTTCTCTTTTCTAGCTCTCTTGCTACGTTTAGGTTCATCACTGTCTTCTTCTGTTTGTTGACCAAAAGTACTTGTTTCTCCTTCTTCACGAGTCCGTTTATGAATTACTTTGTCCTTACATGGGAACAAGTATTCAAAGAAGGATGCATTTCTTGATTCCATTGCCGTATTTGGGTGTATAACTAGTACATCAGACTTGTACACCAAAAATTGATAAGCAATAATATTGTGTGAATCCCCGATGAAAATACAGGTAATTGTTTTAGTTCCAATTGTGACCTTTCTAGGAGGTGGCACTGCCATTTTTGCTGGGCACCTCCACACTTTTAGGTATTTGTACAAAGGTACATTCCCTTTCCATAACTCATAAGGTTTCTTTCCAATCACCTCATGTTGTATCTTATTGATAATGTAGTTGGAGGTCAATTTAGTCCCTCCCCCCAATATTTTGGGATAACATTTATTCTTGAAACATTGCATTCATTATCTCTTTAAGAGTTAGGTTATTTCGTTCTACAACTCAATTAGATTCAGATGAGTAGGGAGCGGTAGTTTGATGAATAATACCACATTCTCTACAGAATGCATTGAATGGTTCATTATACTCACCTCCCTTATCAATTTCGATAATTTTAACTGTTCTACTAAGTTCGTTCTCAACTTCCAACTCGAACTCTTTGAAAATTTCCAAAGATTCGTCTTGCTGCGTGTAATAGATACACATAGAAATATCTTGTGAAATCTTTTATGGAAGTCAAAAAATAATTTTCACCACCTCTAGTTTGCATAAAAATTAAATTGCATAGATTTGTGTGAATTAAGACTAGAGTTTCGGTTGTCCTCTCTACAAGCGGGGATGGTGTTTTCGTGTGTTTTGCCTGTACGCAGACTTTACATTTGTCTTTACTTGTTTTGCATTTTGGAATCATGTTCATGTTCATTAGTCTATTAATAGATTTATACTTTACATGTCCCAATATTTCATGCCATATGTAAAAAGACTCAACGAAATAAGCAAAAACATTATTTTTATTCATTGAAGATTCAGGTACATCAGTTTTTGGGATGACTGTCATTGCATTCATCTTGACCAGCCCATCTTTCTCCTTTTCCCCCATATACCCCATTCTTAGAGATGAATAACTTGTGAGACACGAACTTGATCATAAACCCATTCTTGGAGAGAAGAGTTCCCAAGATCAGATTCTTGCGAATGTCTGGCACATGCAGTACATTGTTGAGTGTCAGCTCTTTTTCGGAAGTCATCTTTAGCATGACCTTCCCTTGACCTTCAGCTGTTGAAATGGCAGAGTTTCCCATGAAGATTTTCTCTTCAATCTTGTTCTTATGATATGTTGTGAACATACCTCTACCTGAGCAGATGTGTATGGTGGCATCTGATCATACCACCACTCCTTTTGATTTCTCCAAACCATGCTTACTTCAATCATCACAACACACATATCTAAATCCAAGAGCTGTCCTTCATTTAGGTTGGCTACAACCTTCGCCGTCCTACGGTTATCCTTGCCATGACATTCGTCCGCTTTGTGCCCAATCTTGTGACACTTGTTGCATTTCCTATTAAACTTCCTGGTGGGTTGCTTCTTAAAGCTTCTCGAGTTTTGGGGTTGAAACTTTCTTTTCTTCCCCTTTTGCTCAGCCATATTTACTTTCTCCTCAAGATGCACCGCATCACCATTTCGGGTTGTTGACTCAATTTGAAGCTTGACAATCAAGTCCTCGACTTTTGTTGCTTTTTTTGCAACAGATAGTTCTTAAAGTTCTCTCACTTTGGAGGAAGTTTCTCAATGAAGGAACCTACTTGAAAGGTTTCACTAATGTTTATGCCTTCAGCCATGACCTCATGTGTGATAACTTGCAACACTTCAACCTGCTCCATGATCGGACTCGAGTCTGCCATTTTGTAGTTCATAAACTTTGATACTGCATGCCTTTTTGTGCCCGCATCTTTTGACTTATATTTCTTGTGGAAGGCCAACCACAAATGTTTACTCATTTTTTCAGTAATGTATACATTGTATAATGAGTAAATCATTCATGCGGTTATGTAGACCTTGCTTATATAGTCCCATAGAATCCAATTGTTAAGGCTTGCCGGGGCATACACATCAGTCCGGAGAGATGACAAGGTTTTCCTTTTCGAGGTACTTGTCTAGATTCAATGTGGGCAAGAAGAAGTGCATATTTTGACTCCACATCTTGAATCTCATTCCATCAAACTTGTTAGAAAAATTCCCGCCTGTTGAGCTTTTGGAAATGCAGGCAACATATGCCTTATTCGATGAACATCTTTCTCCACCGTAGGTTTGACAACCTTGGGTTGAACTACCAGGGGGTTGGCCCACTGAAAAATCTACTGGCGGTAGACCACTCCCAAACTGAATTTGGAGCATCTACTCACCAAGGTTTCCCGTATTGACATTCTAATTTACCATTTTTCAGAAATATGTTTTTCAAACAATTAAACAAATTATTAATGGCTTTAGATAAAAATTAAAACACTTTTATAGAATTTCCTCCAAATTCCTAGGAAAGGCTTGTGGAGGGACACAATGTCTCCTTAAAATTGCCAGCTTTCTTAGACAGAATTTTTGTTGGTTATTCCGTAAAAGTTGCTTTCGATTCTTATTGAAATTGTTTTCTCAATTTTGAAATTCAAATGTTTAATTATCAATTTTCAAATTTCAGTAATCTAGCAATTATTAGTCATAAATATTGTCTTTAATTCAAAAACCGATACAAAATTCAGAATTAATTTTAATTTTGACTTTCAAATTTCAATATAAGGATTTGAAATTAATTGGAACTTAAAGAATTAATCTCTATTATTACTCCCATAATTAGAATCGTAATTAATTTGTTTATTTTGAAAAAGTGACCAAATTAATAGTCATTAATTGAAAGAACATTAGGAAATTCAAAACTAACGAGGATTACAATTAATTCACAATTAAATAATGCTATAGTGTTCGAATGTAAATTGTCACTACATTAATATTTCAATAAAATCAGGCTGATGCATGAATGGCTTTGTCGTGATGTTTGTCTAACTACACACTACGTTTTCAACAATGTTATCTTGATGAATTTTAGCAACGTAAGAGTTTAAACAATTTAGAACAACTAAGATAAAGTTGTACTTCTAACTCTATTTTGAACTTCACAATACCAGATTGAATAGTTGTGAGGATTATAGGTAAAATTTATTTTTCAGAATTAAGATTGTGATGTGCACTGTATTGCATGGGTCAACCAATGCATTCGACATAGTTGTTACTTTTTCTTACTTGGTTGATTGCTAGTTTTAGTTAGGTTTACACGACAAAGGGTTTAGATGACTGTTATTGATTTTCTTCTCTAAATCAAGAGTTTTGTAGATTTTATTGAAGCTAATGGACATTTTGAGGTCAAATCGACAGATCAATGTAGATTTCTTGAGTTGTGAGTTCTGTTTTTGACCTCTTTGAAGCCGATCAGGGCTGCGCGTGTTCCCATTTTCCAAGTCCACTCTAAAAATTGCTAAGTATGGGCGTAGATCATTCCGTTTCACACGGTTTGTGCCATTTCAAGTCCTAAATGCGAAGACCAGCCAATGCCATTTTACTGAGCAAAACGAGGCTTCAGTTGATGACCCATACCAATTGACATGGGGCGCACGATCAGAAGTGTCAAAATGAGGCTCGAGAAGGGTTTTGTGCTGGGTAACACGGCCCATGCCAGCACGAGACAACTGACCCTTGCCAAATCGGGTAGGCCACGCTAGCACGAGGTACATGGTTCGTGCAAGACCGAGTGGGCTGCATATGCAGGAAGGTAACTCAACTGGCACAGACCATGCCATTTTCCACTGGTCGTGTCCGTTGCGGTTGCTAGGACTTTAAGGCCTATTTTGGTGCCCTATTTCAAGTAGCAATTTCATACTACTATATATATGGACATATGTCTGCAAAGGTTTAATTTTATGCTCATTTTTAGACTTCAAGATTAGGGTAGTGAGAGAAAAGAGCTCTTTCTTCTCTCTAGAATCTTTTCTTTTCTTCTCCTTTTATTTTTCCCTTTGCCCAAAGGCATTGAATCCAATAAAATACTTAGGTTCAATGCTTAGGGTGTATTTAATATGCTTAGGGTAGTATTTGTATTCATGTATTAATTTTGGCTTTTTGAGATTTGTAGATTCTCCTATCTTTATGTCCTATGAACATTTTTGCTTGATTTATGCTTTCACTCTTATGAGATTTATGCTATGCCATTATTATGATGCATCCATACATGTATTGTAGTGTAATATCGTGCTAAACTTCAGTGTTATCTCAGGAGTGTTAGATTATGGTGTAGGTTCAAGAACACCAGGGAGATGAGTGCATTCATGTTACCTCGATAAAATATCATTTTGTTTGTTAAAAAATAATTCTAATTGGCTAGTTGTGTGAGAAATTACATGTTGGTCGGTCTATTAGGAAAATCCCGACGAGGGAAAAACCTTCGCTTATAGATTAGCATGATTGTTTGTAGCAACTAGAGTTATGCCGACTCTAGAGTCATCACAAGTTGTCATTTTCTTTGCCTCCATAGGCCTAGGGATTGAGATCCATAGTGGAGTATTCGGGATGTCGTTTCCGCACTTTCATATCTAATGGTTACAACCTACGCGAGGCATTACCCTTTTATGTGGGCTTTGTATTCATATAAGCAGGGGCGTATTAGGGTTGGTAATGAGATAACGGGGATGGGCTGCAACATCGGTTGACTAAAGTGCATCCCTAATTACGAAGACGGTGAGATATGCATGTATTGGTGGTACGTACCTCGTGTGACAGATGAAGGGAAATACCTGGCTATCTCTACACTATGTGACATAGGCATAAGATAGGTTTACATGTTTGTAAGTAAATGAATCAAGGTTAAGAGCCAATTATTAATCATGTTTTGAAAATACCCTCAAGTGCTAGTTTATATAGTTTAATATCGTGTGATCTCATATGCTTTTACTTGTTAGTTGAAAAATCCCCAAAACTTGTTTTGTAATATTTAGATATTTCTAACACACGGACAAATTGGCGACCAGTATGTGGCTGTGTGTAGTTGACTTTTAGGCATCTAGCATCTCTATGGACAAACCCGTTCTTGCCACTATCTACCTTATAGGTAGCTTAGTCGCAATTTGGGGAGCAGAATATAAATTTTAAATTTGATATCATTCTCTTTTGAATGCCCTCCGCTCGGGTTAGCTACTCCATCTATTAATGACCCCTAGTGGAGACTGGTTAAATTTTGGCGCCCTTGCCAGGGATTCTAGTCCAAAAGTTTAATTGCTAACTTGCATACCATGTTAGTTGAGTAGTTTGTGTTGTTTTTATTTTTGTTTTGGTTGTTTTTGTTGTTGAGCCTTTGTGATAGTGATCAATATACTTCTAATCCTTTTGCTAGTGTTTCTTTTAATTGTATATTGTTTGGATCCTGGTTTATGGAACACATCTGTGCCACGAACTTAGGAACTTTATACTATTTAAAGGAGTACACAGGTAGTCGGAGAAGAAGGATGAGGGGCACTATAGTGAGGGTTCCACAAGAGCTGACTTTAGTAATAAAAGAAAGCATAGATAAGGCAGAGGACAACCTCACTTTGAGGGAGTTGATGGCTTCACGTTTGGAGAATCAACCCCTTTGAATCACTTTTCATCCATTGCTACCCAATGTTAATCGTGAGCTAGAGAGTGGAATTATTCAATGCCTCCTAACTTTCCATGGGATCGTCGGGAAGGATCCGAACAAACACCTTTCAGAGTTTCATCTTGTGTGCAAAAATATGAAGCCACATAGAGTCTCAAAGGATAACTACAACTTATGGGTGTTTCCATTCTAACTTAGGAGCACTATAAGGACTGGTTGTATTACCTCCTACCGGGCTGTATCACATCATGGATTGACATGAAAATTTGCTTCCTTGAAAAGTACTTCCCAGCTTCTAAGTCTGCGGGGTTGAAGAAGCAATTGTTCAACAAATCTCAGAATGCAAATAAGTCCTTGTACGAGTACTTGGTAATATTCAAAAGATTGTTTGCCACTTGTCCTTATCACCCGTTCAAGGAAGGCGACTTGGTATATTATTTCTTTGAAGGGCTCTCTGATGATGGCATGAGGATGGTTAATGCAACTTGCAATTGTTCAATCTCCAAAAAGGGTCTGAAGGATGCAATGGCCTTATTCGAGGAAATGGCAAATGGAACAAGGGAATTTGGCATAAGATCAAGAGTGAAGATGTTGGATAAGTCAACTCAATCTCCCAAGTTGGAATAGCAAGTGCAAGCACTTGCCTCTATGATGAAATATTGCATGAAAGGGGAGGATCCAATAAGCCAAAGTGTGAAAACTATGCAGTTTAGATCACCCCACCGAAATGTGCCTACAAGGGGTCAAGGATTTGGAAGAGGTGAAAGTATTGGATTTCAATGTTGGCAATAGGCAACAATTCGATAGGGGGAAATAACATCTAGGGTTCCATGGGAACCAAGGAGGTAAAATGCAAGACCCCTACGAGAATACCTTCAACCCTAGGTACCGCAATAACCCAAACTTCCATTGGTGCGAGAAGAATTAAGCTCAAGGGTATAATCGAGGTAGGAAAGCTCCACCTCAAACCTATCCAAGGGGCAAAGGGCCTTCTAACAACAACACCTCACTCTAAAAGTTGGCTCGAGAAGAGAACTTTGATTTTATTGGCCAATTCTCAAAGAAGCATGATGTGTTCGCAAAATGGATGTGAGATTGAAGATCTTGGGACTAGGGCTTTTTCGAGCATCAAAAACCTCAAAATCCAAGCTGAGCAACTCGCCTCGACTTGAGGCCAAGGAATCTGGAAATCTCTCTTCCCAACCGGAGATCAATCCAAGAAATGTGAGTGTATTGAAGCTAAGGAGTGGAATGAAAGTGAACGAACCCGAGAAAGAAATTTTGCAAGAAGATGATCGAATTGTGGAAGTCAACAAGACCAAATTAGAAGAGTAAGAGATTATTGTCGAGAAGGGGCCTTCCAAAAAGCTTCCACCCATCGAGAAGGGAGTGACCCTTCCACCACCATATCCAAGTGCACTTATGGGGAAGCCGAAGGTGGTGACAAAGGATGCAAACATTCGGAGAATCTTAAGAAAGGTTGAGGTAACTATTCCTAACTTAGAGTCGATTGAGCATGTTGCCTTTTATGCTAAAGTCGCCGCTTTGAATCACAAGAATTTGCCTAAGAAATGCGATGACCCCAGAATATTTTTGATACCTATCTCCTTAGGTGGGAAGTTATTGGAAAATTCCATGATCAATTTAGGAGCATCTATTAATGTGATTCCATATAGTCTTTATGAAAGCCTAGACATAGGTGAACTTAGAGACACTAGGGTGATTCTCCAACTCATCGATCACTCCCAAGCTAGCCCTCGAGGGTTAGTGAAGGACGTAATGGTTCAAGTGGGAAAGTTAGTGTTTTTGTCATACTTCTACATCCCTCATGTAGTGAGCGATGGAAGTGCACCCTTAATACTATTTGGGAGACCATTCCTAAAAATGTCAAGGACAAAGATTGATGTCCACTTGGGACCACTAACCCTGGAGGATGACATTGATAAGGCAGGGTTCGATATTTACAAGTCTAAGCATGATCCATCTAAATCATCTTTTGTGTACAAAAGAGTTACCTTATTTTATGAATATATTAATTTGACAACTCTTGCATGGTGAATGGAAATAAGGCCTAGATGAGTTCTTTTGTAGTGATGATGTTGATGATGAATTCTATATAATGCATGATTTTAGTGATGATATGTTTGTCTCAGAATGTATTTCCATGCTCACTAACATGCAGTGGTTAGTGAAGAGTGGAAAGGACGTAAAACTCCCCCAACCACATCCTAAACCCAAGGAAATAGTTAAGGACTCAACATTAGCTAGGTACAGAGATTCACTCTCCATGGAAAGAAAAATTCTCAAAGGTAAGAATGACACTTTGTGGAGACCTCTCCATAATGATATCATCGTGGGTGGAGTTTCCGATGGCAACTCCAGAGACCCAACGGTAGGTTCTTTCAATTGAAATGCATGAAAAAGAAATAAGTTATGAGGACGACAATGAAAATACGTGTCCTTTCTTGTTTTGTTTTAAAAGATTTTTAGTATATAATTTTGCATGTTGTGGTGTGTGATTAAGGATCTTGAGATGAAAATATTGTTTATTGATAAATTTGAGTCCGAGTCTTGTGATTTTTTATTGGAAGGAAATAGCGCTTGTTGGGTAACAAAGTTTTTTGGAAAAAAAGGACTTGTTCATTGGCAGCCTCGTGCCAGGAGTTGTTAACACGCCCATGCCTCAACCCTCAACACAAAGGTAGCTACGTGTCAGGTATTCTAAGCACAAGAGTAGCCTCGTGTTAGGCACTCTAAACACGAGGCTAAACGTCTCAGTACACCGTGTGAGCTGTGAATTTGGGCCAAATGCAGATTTACAAAAAATTGAGATTTCAAGCTAAAAAGGAATTTTTGGCTCATAAATTCAGAAAATCCCTTATTCCTTAGGTTACTTGATGTAATTAGTACTTCAAAAAGCTCCCTTGTGCTTAAATTTGTTAGTACTTTTGTCCCCTAGATTTTTTAATTTAAAAAATGCCATCCTTATTTCATTTGTACCACCACTCTAAATCACCTTATTTGCTGAAAAAATAGAGATTCATAGTACATTCCCTCACCCATGTGAATCATTTAGCTCATTCAAGTCCCTCAAAGACACTCACTCTCACTCCTTCTTGGTGCAACTCGAAAAGTTAAGGTTTTTTCTCTCAAAAATTAGCATTTTTCCTTCTTCTTGTGTGGATCTTTCAACAATTAGCTTCAAATTTGAGGTAATCCTTTGAACTTCATGTTTACTTGCTTTATTTTGTAATATGGTGATGTGATGTAAAGCTGGAATCTTGAAAGTGAATATATTTTTGGGGAATTATTTTGGTTATGTGAATGATCTTGTATTAAACAAAGTCTATGGGGAAGTATATGCTCTTGTGATTTGATGATATGATATTCATTCATTGTGGTGGTTTAGGAGGAATGATCCTTGACTGCATGATCTTTTTTAAGGGATGCTATGATTTTCCATGAGTTTGTTGTTTAGGGATAATGATTCTTGATTGAATAGCTTTTGTATTGAGAAAGCATGATATGCAATGTATAGGCTATTTAGGAATAGTGTTCTTCTTGAATGATATTCGATGCATGCCTTTGTGTATTATTGCATTACCACCTTCTTCTTACTGTGATAGGATGGCTAAAAAAAGGAATAGGTTGGAGAAAGGGACAACTTCCCAAAGTGAAAAAGGGAGGAAGTTGGCCAAAGTTGGGAGAAACAATCTGACGACTTCCCCCCTTCCTAATCTCATGTTCGTTGTTAAAGAATTCATGGGTGAACCAAAATCTCTGGGAGTGCAGCCCGTAGGTGGACGTACCTCGATATCCCAAAGAGAAACATTCAAGAGACGAAGTTTTCTTACAAAGAAACATTCGGAGCTCTAGGTCTACTCGAACTAGTCACTCATCTACTCAGCCGAATAGGCCTAGAGGGTTTCTTGGACAAGCATTTCAAGACTTACATTAGGTGGACATTGAAGTTCTTGGAAACATTGGAGCAGGAAACAAACACGGAATGAAAGAGAGTCATGCACTTCCATTTGGATGATAAGGAGTAAGCTATATCGCATCGAGAAATTGCCAAAGCATTCGGGTGAAAGCATGAGAAAGATGTTCTGAGGATGCACCGACAAGGTGTTACATTCTCATTGAGAAACTTTTGGAGAATTCTATCGGGAACAGACAGGAAGCATCTATGCAAGAGCACCACGATCGTCCACCCAACATTGCGATATGTTCATCAACTTTGTCCATAGGGTTATTCTGCCACAGAGAGGTTTCACAGTGCCCCTGTTTAGACGTCTATGTCTTTTGGGCAATTACTTCGGAGGAGAATTTCTACCCCAACACGGTGGGCTCTTTTGTGCAAGAATTTTTAGCCACATGAGACAAGAAAGGTGGAAAGATATCAATGGGAGGCATGGTCGGACTCTTAGCCCAACAATTGGGCCATCCGGTTCCTACTCTGTTTGCATTGGCAATTTTAGGTATTTTTGGGAATACGATACACCATAGACAAGCTAGCACGTGCTTTAATGATTGCTACGTCAATCTCGGACGACTGGTTCATATGGTTGTATGGTGGCGCTACAATTTTCAGTTTCATGATTCTTCCACAACCAGTGCGCACCGCTATAAACCATAACACTCTATCAGAGGACTTGTTTCTAGCACCTAATCCATGGTTTGAGAGAGCCTTCTACAGGGTCTTATCGATCTCGAAGATAGACATTGATGAGAAGGATGGAGGGACCCCATTTAGAGCATCACCTAGTCGCACTCACCTACCTGTTGACTTCCTTCACCAATAGTGCATTTTGGGGGAACAACTTGCCAGTTATACTCAAATTGTGCAAGAGGTCGGTTACACGGTAGGAGGGATGAGTTTACAATTAGAGGAGTTTGGGACTAGGTTGGAATCTATGGAGGGCACTATGCTAGTTTGGGGGTCTAGATTGGACTACATAGAGAGGGAAGTGAAACAGGAGTTCGCTATTATGGATGAGAGGATGGATGTCAAAGAGGAGGCCATTCGAGCAATTTATCAAGATATTACACATCTCAAGGATTGATGGTTTTCAGGATGTTATTCCCATAGACAGAAAAGAAATGCAACATGAAGAAATGAGGCCTTGGTAAAAATGGCTAAGTATGGGCATGGACCGTGCCGTTTCACAAGGCACGTGCCATTTCAGGTCCCAAATGCAAGGACCAGGCCACATGGTGTAAAGGATGACACAACCCATGCTCTTTTACTTAGAAAAATGAGGCTCTAGTCGACTGCCAAATGACATGGGGCGCGTGATCAGAAGGGTCAAAATGAGGCTCCAGCTAGCGGTACGTGCTGGGTGACACGGCCCGTGCTAGCACGAGGTAACCAACTCGTGCCTAACAGGACAGGCAGCGCTAGCACGAGGTACACAGCCCGTACTTGACCAAGCTAGCTGCACCGGCACTAAGGCAACCTGGCTAGCATGGACCATGCCATTTTTCACTGGCCGTGTCCGTTGTGGGTGCTAGGGTTTTAAGGCATAATTAGGGCCTATTTCAAGGCTCAACTTCCTACTACTATATATATATACCTGTGTCTACTAGGGTTTAAGTTTATGATCATTTTTAGACTTTAAGAGTAGGGTAGAGAGAGAAAGGAGTTCTTTCTTCTCTCTAGAATCTTTTTTTTTCTCTTTTTCCCAAAGGCATTGAATCCAAAGAAATTCTTGGGTTCAATGCTTATGGAGCAGTTAATTTTCTTGCACTAGTATTTGTATTCATGTATTGATTTTGGCCTTTTGAAATTTATAGATTCTTCTATCTTTATGTTCTCTGAATATTTGTGCTTGATTTATGCTTTCCACTCTTACTAGCTTTATGCTAAGCCATTGTAATGATACATACATACATGTATGGTAGTGTAATATCCTGCTAGGATTCATTGCTATCTTGCGAGTGTTAGATTGTGGAGTAGGTTCAAGAACACCGGGTAGATGAGTGAATTCATGTTACCTCGAGAAATTATATATCTATTTGTTAAACCATAATTCTAATTGGCTATTTGTGTGAGAATCACATGTCGGGCATTAATTCGAAAAATCCTGATGAATAAAAACCCTTAGCTTACCCCGATAGATTAACATGATTGTATGTAGTAGCTAGTGTTGGGCAGAATCTAGAGTTATCACATGGTGTCATTTCCTTAGCCTCTCTAGACCTAGGGATTGAGATCCATAGTAGAGTGTTCAAGATGTAATGCTCTCACTTTCATATCTAACAGTTGAGACCTACATGAGGCATTGCCCTTTGAGGTGGGTATTGTATTCCTCTAAGTGGGGGTGCGTTAGCATTGGGATTGAGGTGACGGGGATGGTCTACCGTCAGTAGATGATCTGGTTCATTATCCGTGAGTAAATCGATGCATTTGACATACTTGTTAGTTAGTTTTACTCAGTGGATTGCTAGTATTAGTTGAGTTTACAGGACAAGGTGTTTAGACGGCCATTTTTGGTTTTCTTGTCTAAATCCTGCATTTTGTAAACTTAATTGATATTAATGGAAATCTTGTATCCATGGGCTTCTTGATCTTCCTTGTGATTATCTTTAGTAGGTCGCCCATAGGTACTTTTTGTTTACATTCTACGTGAAGGCCGTTCATAACAAGATATTGAAGATCATTCACATTAGAATGGTAGTAATTGAAGGCCACCATCATTAATGCGTGGTAGAAGGAAATCGAAGCCAAAGATAAGCGGCTACAGAGTTCATAGCGGCCAACAGAGAAATGGGGGAATTATTGTCTGATGAGTTGTACTTCAGTCCGAAAATGATCCGAGAATAATAAGCCTTTAAGGATGGTTTCATTGGATTTTTCTTCTCTAGTGCTATAAAATCGACCACTAAAACTTTCAAATCGGAGTAATGGTTCTCCCGTAGCGAAGGAAGCTAGTTCACTTGGCCAACGCACCAACGGGTCGCGTAGGTTGTGCATGGTTTGGCACCAATGACCCAAGCCAAAGTAGATGCCTTGTGCGAAGGAGACCAGCACAATGTAATAGCTCTACCCACGTCAGACATGACGGGTCATCAAGCACAAATGAAAGACCCCCTTCGCGCGGCTAAGTATTGGCGTGGCACATCCTATTTTAGGTGTCTTGTGCCGTCCCAAGTCTATTTTTCCAAGACCAGCTGGCGGGGTACGAGAATTTACATGGAAAACACCTATTTTTCTGAGCAAAGTAACCATATTCTGACCATTCAGATCGGAACTTCAAGATTCAGCTCCCGGACAGCGCCCCCACAGAAATTGATGCAGCCCGCGCCTAGAAACCACACACCCCGCACCAACCCTCGTGCCACACACCAAGATGAAGATCCGTGCAAGTCTCAAGAATAGGCACCCCATGCCCATAATGCAATGCAACGTCAGGCCTCGCGTTTTGCGCCAAGTACGTGCCACAGGTCGCATCATCTGTGACACCCAGTGGCTGGCGGCGATTAAGCTAGGGTTTACCCTGTTTGGGCCTATTTTTAGGAAACATCTTCTAATACCATATATAGAACCTTTTTCTACTAGGTTCTAATAACTTACCGACCTTACATCATAGTTAGAAGAGTAGTTTGGAGATTCTGTCCCTAGTAAACTTCATCTTTTCATCTCTTATTTTGCTTTGATCCTAAGATGTGGAATTCAAATCTTTATTTGAATTCCATGTAAAGGGAGTAGTTTCCATAGCTTGGGGATAGTTTTAGGGACTTGGTTTTATCTATATGCTTCTTGAGATTCTCTAGTTCATCATAATTTTGTGTTCATAATATTATTGTGATTTGTTTTTGAGTTTTAATGCATGAATATTACACCACATATAAGTATACACTTTGGGTTGTATTCATGTTAGGTACAAATATCGATACCCCCTTGGGAAGAGAAACCTGGATGTTTGTGTGGGTGAAGAAGAACACGTCTGCGCGGGTGTGTACATGGGGGATTTGAGGTCACTTTGATCCACTTACCATTGCACCAGTCTTAGCTAACTTCGTAATGTTGTCAGAGAGGTTCCGGGTAGAGATAGCTTAATACTTGAAAGTTAGGGTTACAAGAAACCCTAGTATCATAAATAAGGTGCATACGACCCTTGGGTCTAATTTATAGGACCTGGGGAAGTAGTTGCATTTGTTGTGGAAGCTCGAGATGTAATTGTGTGGGGAAGAATCAGACCTTAAGCAACGGTCGGACCTTGTTGTACTCCTCTAATTACAACGGCGATGTCGATGGAGAGTTGTGAGAGCACCTGTCGTGACAAGGACGGGGAAGTGTATGCCATCGGCCACACCACATGTTATGAAAACTCTATTAGGTTTGTTTAGATATTTATGTGAAAGAATCAATGATATAAGTATTAAATTGACCAAGTTACTCAATGTTTTCCCCAAGTGCTAGCTTAATATTGCAGTTGTGTTTTTACTTTCATGTTTATTAGTTGATAGCTTGAAAATTTGAAACCCCTCCCCCCCCTCTCTCCCCCCTCCCCCCCCCCCTCCCCCATTTGCATGTGTGCTTTACTTGCTACTCCTTTAACTTGTACATATTGATGACCAGAACAAGGTTGTGTTTTGAGTTGATATATTAGATGATATGTCCATTTTATGTGCATGATTTAGTACTGTTTTGGGTCACTTTTGTGCTCTTTTATTATCAAGAGCTTGTGTTTACCTTGAAATTCTCTTAGGAGGGGTAAGAGCAATTTTATGCTCTTTTACCTCTTCTAAGTGGATTTTGTAGGACAAGGGAAGAACACGGAGGCTTGAAGACTGGAGGCCATTAAAGATCATATTTTTGAAGAGTTGCTTCAAAGACATGAAGACCGAAGGCCATTGGAGACAATTTTTTGAAGACCTTGAAGACTGGAAAATTAATGGAAACATTTTGAAGATAAATGTTTACCACAAGAAGAATAAAAGAAAACATAGTTAAATTATGGCACTCGTTGCGAGTTGCGATGAACCCATCACGAGTCGCGACCAACGGGTGGCCAGAATCTAACCTTATCCTTTTTTGTACTATAAATAGCACTCTCTTTTCTCACATTCATATCCTCTTCTTCTACATTTTTGGTACTGTTCCAAACCCTATTTTCTTCCATTTTCATCTTTGAATTCTCTTGTATTATGTTTGGTTGTGTAGCATTAATTAGTAGGAACTCTTGTAGCTAAATCTAGTTCTTGGGAGCAATTGACTAAGACTTCCAAGCCTATGTCAAAGAACAATTTGTAGCCTATTTAATAATCTTACTATTATGCATTTTTGGAGCATTGAATGTGTTTGTTAAATTCATTAATGTTATTGAAAGCTTGAGTATATGAAGTACTTGTATGATATGCTTGTTAGGGTTTGGGGAAATGGGTTGATTTCCCCTTTTCTTGATAGGAATCCAAAAGCATGATTTATAGCTTTTGATTGTGTTAATGGGTTGATAATTGCTAGATGAATATGATAATGTTGAACTCTTTGTCATGTTGTTGCTTGTAGCAGATGAGAGAAGTCTATGAATGTCGATCGTTCTTGATTGATCTTGTGTAAATGCATGAATTGGATAAATGCTTAGACACGTTGTAGTGTTTATAAGTGTTGCCAAGCTTGTTGATTCTTCATGCTAAATACCATCAATAGGATACTTTTAGTCGTGTTTCGACTACGGGAGTCATTGGTGAGGTTTGACAGGAGATGTCGAATTCACTCTTGTAACTACTATCTAAGAAGGATAGGAAGTTTAGTCTTCACAACATATAGTGAAAGTAGTAAATAGGTTGCATGTTCAATTATGGATAAGAGGCTTGGAAGTAGAAGTCAATTGTGCCCAAGGTTCCGTAATTTGTTGTTTTCATCGGATCTTTAGTTGTATTGCATGATTAGCATAGTTCTCTTGTTTTTCTAGTTGTATCTCAATTTGATAACTTAGGATCAAACCAACCAACCCGCCCCCCCTTGTTTACATGCTTTTATATGTATCTATGTATGTATATGCCTAGTATGTTTTATCCTATATATGCTTAAACACTTGAAAAGATCCCTTTTCTCGTGGACGACCCCAACTTGCCATTATCCACTTAGTTGTAGATAGGAAGCATTAGGGCTTAAAAGTATTAACTTTGAGAGGTACGAAGACGACCTCCCAAATTTTGGTGCCGCTGCTGGGGAAGAGGTGTTTATTTTTAAATGTTTGGGCATATTATGTGTGATTATATGCTAATTGTAAATATTTGTTAGTTTGCTTTTATTTTAACTTCTTAGTTGATTTTCCATTTGCACTTCACTTGTAGATGTAATTTTTGCGCTATTGGTGTATGGTTCGTACGTGATCCTCTTCACAGGGCCGGCCTTTATATGGCCCAACCGGTACTGTTGAACAGGGCCCCAAAATTTCTGGGGCCCCAAAATTATATTATTAGGTATTATATATATAGAAAATTTGTAATATCGTATTGTTTAGAAAATTTGTAATATCGTATTGTTTAGAAAATTTGTAATATCGTATTGATATAAGGCAAAGTCTTGGGAAAGACGGTCTTTCCATAAACTTATGGAAAGACGGGGTTTAATTCGAATAATAAAAGGTAAAAGGTCTTAATTGCAACATTAAAATTTTAGTATGCAACATGTGTAGTTATAAAATTTATAACCCGGTTCATGCAACCCGAAAATTTTATCTTAATTTCTTCTAATTTACACTTTAAACCTTGGTCTTTCCATGACTTATGGAAAGACCGTCTTTCAAGAGACACACTCTTGATATAATTATTATATGAAAATTTTACATTAATATATTTAGGGGCCTCATTTTTCATTTGCACAGGGCCTCCGAAATGTCGGAGACGGCCCTGCCTCTCCACAAGAATCCCTACACTACGATCCCGAGTTAGAGTTGAATTTGAGATGGGCTAGGAGGCTTTCTTTGGAAAGTGTGAATAACACCCCTCCTAGTGACCATTTTGTGGATACATTTTACTCTATGGAACATCAAATTAAGCATGAAGATAAGCATTCGGGAGGGGGACCTCAGCATCCTCTTCTCCAAGGGCGAGCTCCTCCTCTCCACCAAAGGGAGATTCGTTTGGGGAAAGCTTTGTTATGAGACATCATGGCCCCTAACCTCGATCAACAACCAATATGCATTGAGTATCCAGTGGTTGGACCGAAGGGGAACTTTGAGCTAATGAATGGATTCATCAACATGCTACCCATATTCCTTGGTAGGCAAGGGAGAATGCCAATAAACACCTCACCAAATTTCACTTATTGTGTGGTGGTATGGTTCCCTATGGAGTGGATGAAGATTTCTATAAGTTGAAGGCATTCCCGTTCACACTAAGGGATGGTGCAAGAGATTGGCTCTACTACTTACTGCCCAAGAGCATCAAGAGTTGGCTCGATATGAAAATGAAGTTTCTAGCCAAATACTTCCTGACCTCTAGATCCACCACCTTCAAGATAGACATAAGCAACATCCTCCAATGGCATGAAGAATCTCTCTTCGACTATTGGGAGAGGTTCAAGAAGCTTCTTGCAAGTTTCCCTTACCATGGTTATTCAGAGGGGGATTGGGTTTATTACTTCTACAATGGCCTTCTTGATAAGAAGTTCTTGTGTTGGCACCCTTGGGAACAAAACATCCTCCGAGGCTATGTAATTTTATAAGGAGCTAGCAGAAGAATCGAGAAACTTTAGCTCAAGGGCCGATTTGAGAAGGAGAAATCCAATGCCTGCAAGTGACTCTTCAAATAGTGGGAAGCTCGAAGATCAAGTCTCGGCCCTTCCATCCATTGTGAAATCTTTGATGACAAAGCCTGGAAATGCGCCACATGTTAAATTATGTGAAATTTATTACTTGGCGCATCCTACAGACACTTTCCCTACTTTGCAAGAGGACTATGCTGAGGAGGTGAGTGCCATGGGATATCAAGGGAATCATGGCTATTAAGTCAACCAAGGATATCAAGGTGGGCAAGGCTACCAAGGTTACCAAGGCTACCAAGGTTATCAAGGGTACCAAAACCAACCGTACAATTTGGGAAATCGTGATAACCCAAACATCCGGTATGGAAACCATTAAGGAAGCCAAAACCCTCAACCATATTGGCCTCCTCAACAACAATACAGGCCACCTCAACAACAATTTCAAAGGCTCCAAGAAAAACCCCGAGACCAAGGAGAGAGCTCGGGGCTAACGAAGAATGAGGTGATGTAAGCCATTCACCGGTTGTGCATGTTTGCAGAGAAAAGTGAGAAATTTCAAGATGAAACAAAGGTGATTATCAAGAACTTGTAAACTCAAGTGAGCTAAATAGCTCAAGTGGTGAATCAGATGGAAGCCCGGGAAAAGGGTAAGCTACCCTCCCAACCGGAGATCAACCCTCGATAAAATGCAAGTGCTATCGCTTTGAGAAGTGGTAGAGAGGTTGATCTCCGTATAATTAAATTTTTTAAGAGGAGCCTATGAGGAGTGAGGTGTTTGAAAAAGGGGTTGAGAAGGAAGAACCCCATGGGAAGAATGCCGAGGAGTTAGCCAAAAAGAGCAAGGAAGAAGAAATTGAGGTGGAGATATTTGTGCCAAGACCAAAGTCAACCTCCATCCTGAAACCTTCATCTCCCCCTCAAAAAAGACCAAAGATGGTGGAGATCCCTCTATATGTACCGGAACCTCTATTTCCGGAAGCCTTAAAAGACAAAATGAGGAAGGAGGACAACAAGTACATCTACGAAGTCTTTCGTAAATGTGAGGTAAATATCCCACTCTTGAATACCATTGAAAAAATTCCCTGATATGCTAAATTTATCAAGGAATTATGTGTTTTGAATATAAAACAAAGGGCAAAAAATAAGTTGAAAAATGGAAAAAAGTGAGCATGTTTCCACCTTGTGTCAAAAAGAGCTACCCCCTAAATGTAGCGATCCTGGCATGTTCACAATCCCTTGCATAATAGGAAATACACATTTTGAAAATGATATGATTGATCTAGGTGCATCAATAAATTTTATTCCTTACTCTTTATATGAAAACCATAACTTGGGTACATTGCACAAAACCGGGGTGGTAATCCAATTGACCGATTGTTCTAGTGCATACCCTAAAGGTATTGTCGAGAATGTGTTGGTTAAGGTGGATTCTTTAGTTTTCCAGGTGAATTTTTATGTCCTTGACATGGAGCATGATAAACATGCCGCCCAGATATTTTTGGGGAGGCCATTTTGAAAAACCTCTAGGATAATGATTGATGTGCACAAGGGTACCCTCACCATAGAATTTGATGGAATAAAAGTAGAGTTTAACATAAATGACTCCATGAAGTATCCTAGTGAAGAACATGCTTGCCATGCCCTAGATGTTGTTGAAGAAGTTGTGCAAGATGTTTTTGAGCTAAGTGGTGATTATTCCTTGTTTGTTGCTTTGCAATGTGATAGTGATGATGCCCATAATGTATAATCTATGAGCACTAACTTGAAGGATTTGAACCTGCTTGAAGAAATTAAACCGAGTCTATCAAAACCTCCCCCTATTCTCATAGAGGAACCCAAGGAACCGGAATTCCTCCCGTCACTTGTGAAAGCGCCAGTGTTGAACTTAAACCTTCGTCAAATGACCACAAGTGCGATTTTCTTGGGGAAGGGGAAATGCTTCCAGTTATCATTTCAAGCAAGCTCACCAAATAGCAAGAAGAAAAGTTGATGGTGGTGTTACGGGAAAACAAGGAAGCAATTGGATGGACTATTTCCGGCATCAAAGACATAAGTCCATCAACTTGTATGCATAGAATCTTGCTGGAAGAATATGCAAGACCCGTCTGTCAACCCCAACGCCGTTTAAACCCACCTATGATGGAGGTAGTGAAAGTGGAAATCCTCAAGTTACTCCAAGCGGGCATGATCTATCAAATCTCGGATAGCAAGTGGGTGAGTCCAACTCAAGTGGTACCCAAGAAGAGTGGGATGATGGTGGTAAAAAATGAGAAGGGTGAAATGGTGCCCACTAGACTTAAAAATGGGTGGCGCATTTGCATTGACTACCGGAGGCTAAATGCCGAAACCCGGAAGGATCACTTCCCATTGCAATTCATTGATCAAATTCTTAAGAGGTTAGCAAGATACCCCTTCTATTGCTTTTTGGATGGGTACTCGGGGTACTTTCAAGTTGCTATTGCCTCGGAAGACCAAGAAAAGACCACTTTCATGTGTCCCTTTGGTACGTTTGCCTACCGGCATATTCCTTCTGGGTTATATAACCCCCCTGCAACTTTCCAAAGGGGTATGGTAAGTATTTTCTCAGAATTTGTTGAAAACATTGTCGAGGTATTTATGGATGATTTCATCATTCATGGTAGTTCTTTTGAAAACTTTTTAGAAAATTTGGCACAAGTTCTTAACGTTGTATTGATACTAATCTTGTGTTAAATTCTGAGAAATGTCATTTTATGGTAGAGCAAGGCATTGTCTTAGACCATGCTGTCTCCTCTAAGGGTATTGAGGTTGACAAGGAAAAGATAGACTCAATTCAAACATTGCCTTATCCTACTAATGTGCGAGAAGTGCGCTCTTTTCTTAGCCATGCAGGATTCTACTGCCGGTTCATCAAGGACTTCTCAAAGATAGCATCTCTTTATGCAAGTTATAGCGAAAAGAGGTGGAATTTATGATGGATGAGGGTGGTAAAGGGGCCTTCGATACATTGAAAGGAAGGTTAGTTTTGGCCCCTATTATACAACCCCCGGATTGGTCATTGCCTTTTTAGATTTTGTACGATGCTAGTGATTACCCGTTGGAGAGGTTCTTGGTCAAAGGGTGAGAAGAGCACCTCATGCCATCTAGTACGCATCCATGTCTCTCAATGAATTGGACACTTTGCATGGGCAAAGTGTGGGGAGGGAGTAGTGATCACTTAAGGAGTTTTCATTCTTGGATTTCCTCAGTGCATTTCATGATTTTCTTTGGTAGTTGTATTTCTTGTTTGTTAATTATGTTGATTGTTGAGGGATGATTTTGGATGGACATTTGGTGGTATGACATGCTATGCTAGGGATTTCTAGTTTGCATGGGGTAGGATGTTTTAGGACACTGGTGGTGTATTTCTATGTATGACTATCTTTTGTAGTATGAAGCCTACTTTTCGGGCATTTTTGTGCTACACCAAAAAAAATTGGGAAACTTAAAAAAAATATACAGAAATATAGACAAGTCGAAAACCCAAAAGGGTGACTTGGATAATATGAGGAAAAGTCCGGATAGGTTGAAAGTCCTAGGTAAAAATGAGAGGCTAGGCTTACGAGCCTAGGGGAAAAATGAGAGGCTATGTGTAAAAAGGTGAGAAATGAGTACCCTTTGCGTGTTAAAGCTATGATGAAAACCCGAAAGGGCTCCTAGGCAAAATGAGAGAAATTGAGAGAAAACAAAAAACTAGGTTGAATGCATGCTTTCAGGGTGGATTGTTTTTTAAGACTACTCTTTGATTGCTTTTGGGATCATTTCGAGAAAAGTAAGCAAGCTTGAGACTTACTTTTTAGCTTTCCTTTTTCCACACTTTACTTTTTGGTAGTTTGATTACTTATGTCTTTCAGGGAGTGTGAGAGTTGTGAGATTCTTACTTTCTTGGGGGAATTAAGGTAATCTTGGAATAAGTTGAATGCCTCAGTTAACCTTGCTTTTGCATGCTACATTTCGCTTGATTTTTATTCTTGTCTTCTATTCACAAAGATGAGTAAAGGGCCAAGTATGGGGAGTTTGATCTTCTTCATTATCCATGCATTAACCGATTCATTTGACATACTTTTTAGTAACTTTTACTCGGTGGATTGCTAGTATTAGTTGAGTTTACGTAACAAGGGGTTTAGACGGCCATGTTTGGTTTTCTTGTCTAAATCCCAAGTTTTATAGATTAATTGGTACTAATGGACATCTTGTATTCACGAGATCCTTGATCTTCCTTGTGATCATCTTTAGTAGGTCGCTCATGGGTACTTTTTGTTTACATTCTATGTGAAGGACGTTCGTAAGGGCGGTAGAAGATATTGAAGGTTGTTCACAAGGACGGTAGTAGAGACGAAGGCCATTCACATTATAATGTTAGTAGACAGTGGCCACGATCATCAATGCATGGTAGAAGGAGATTGAAGCCAAAGATAGGCGGTTACGGAGTTCATAGCAGCCAATGAAGAAACAGGGAATTGTGGTTCGAGGAGTTGTGCTTCAGTCCAAGAAATATTAAAGAAGAATTAGCCTTTAAGGCTGGTTCCATTGGATTTGTCTTCACGAGTTCTACAAAAATAGACTACTAAAACTCTCAAATCGAACAAACGGTTCTCCCGTAACAGCTCCAGTGGGACAGCGCGGGCCATGATTGGTTTGGCACCAGCAGCCCAAGCCAAAGAAGATGCCTCACACCAAGGAGACCGGAGCGAGGCACTGGTGCGACCCACGTCAGACATGAAGGGCAGCCAAGCACTAATAGAAGACCCCACTGTGCAGCTAACTATGAGTGCGAGGCATCCCAATTTAGGCATCTCGCGCCTTCCCAACTCCATTTTGCCAAGACTAGCCGGTGGGATGTAGGAATTTACCTGGCCCATGCCTAAGTTTCTGAGCAAATCACCCATTCTAACCATGGCCCACGCCAACGGCCACGGGCACGGATTAGAACATTATAATTCAGTGCCCCGTAGAGATCGACACGACCCACGCCAGTTGACGATGCGACCTACGCCAACCCTCATGCCCCGCGCCAAAACATATAGGATCCACATCATCCCCAAATAAGACTTGGTGCACCATGGCAAGGGTCTCCTCATGTTCCCTTAGCATTCCCAATAACTCACTTTTTCTTCCACGGTGATCTCATTCAAGCCAGCATTCGGGGGTCTTTCTCCTTCTCCAAGGGATGAACATTTAAGAACTTTCGATGTTGGTTTTCACTCTACCACCGAAGTCTTCTCAAGAGAAGGAGGGAAACCAACCCCAATTGGCTTACCTATGGACACATGAAAGGTGTCAGATATTACTTTCCCAAGAGAGCATTCACCATGCTTTCCTTCAAGTTAGTACTAACAACATTGGAAATCAAAGCATCACTCAAAGCATATTTAAGGATCTACCATCATTGGGATCAAATACATCTTGCGCTATATCATCAACAATATCAATAGTTTGTCAAGAATGGTATTTACTCGGATGCTCAATAGAATTGTTAGTGTCAAATTCTATCTTCCGCCCAATAAATTCTATGTTTAAAGATCCACTATGCACATCAATTATTTTCCTTGAGGTCTTTAAAAATGGCCTACCTAAATGAATAGGTTTAGCACTATTACCACCTTCCATTTCAAGAACATAAAAAATTTTGGGGAATGTTAAGGAGCCTACCTTGATCAACACATCCTTCACAATACATTTTGGGTATGAGCTAGAGTGGTTGGCTAGTTTGATAACAACCCCGATTTTGTGCAAGGTGCCTAGATCTAGACTTTCATACAAAGAGTATGGGATCACATTAATGGAAACACCTAAGTCTAGCATGACCTTGTTAACACATTTTCCTCCTATCTTACAAGGGATTATTAACATTCCCGAATCATTACATTTAGGAGGTTTCCCCCATCAAACATGGCAGAGACATATTCACTCTTCACACTCTTTTTCTTACTCTTCAATTGTTGTTTCCTATTAATGGTACACAACTCCTTAAGAAACTTAGCATACATAGGAACTTGATTTATAGCATTTAAGAGTGGAATGTTTACCTCACATCTACGAAAGACCTTGTAGATGTCCCTGTTGTCCTCCTTGGTCCTCTTATCTTTTAATGCCTCTGGAAATGGTGTTTCCGGCACATAGATAGGGATCTCCGCCCCTCTTGAATTCTTGTGAAGTGGGGATGAGGTTTTGGGATTTGATCCCGGTCTTGGCATAAATGTCTCCACCTCAATTTCTTCTCATTTTCTCTCTTTAGAAAACTCCTAAGTCTTCTTCTCAACAAACTCTTCTTTCTCAATCACCCGCTCAACAACAACCTTGTCTTGAGGCTCCTTCACTTCCTTCCCACTCCTCAATGAGAATGCACTCACATGTTATCGAGGGTTGATCTCCGGTTGGGAGGGAAGTTTTCCCTTTTCCTGAGCCTCCATCGTATTCACCCTTTGAGCTATTTGGCTCACTTGAGTTTCCAAGTTCTTGATGCTCGCCTTGGATCCATCCTAGAATTTTTTGCCTTTTTCTGTGCACATGCTCAACCGGTGAATGGCTGCATCACCACATCCTTTGATAAGCCTGAACTCTCCCCTTGATCTTGGGGCTTTTCTAGAAGCCTTTGGTATTGTTGTTATAGTGGTCGATATTGTTCTTGAGAAGTGCAATACAGTTGAGTATTTTAACCTCTTTAAGGGTTTCCATATCGGAGATTCGGGTTATCATGATTACCCAAATTTTACGTCCAGTTTTGGTACCCTTGATAGCCTTGATAACCTTGATAGTTTTGGCTGCCTTGATAGCCTTGGTTGCCTTAATAGCCTTGGTTACCTTAGTAGCCTTGCCCATCTTGATACCCCATGGCACATACCTCCTTGACATAATCATTTTATAAAGTAGGGAAAGTGTCTGTAGGATGCGCTGATAAAAAGATTTCACTAGATTTAACATCTGGCATATTTCCAGGCTTGGTCATCAAGGATTTCACCATAGAAATAAGGGCCGAGACTTGGTCCCCAAGCTTTCCACTATTGGAAAGGTCACATAGGGGCATTGGATTTCTTATTCTCAAATTGGCCCTTGAGCTAAAGTTCCTTGACTCCTCAGCTAGCTCCTCATATAACTGCATAGCCTTCGTTGAAGTCTTGTTCCCAAGGGTACCACCACAAGAACTCCTCACTAGTTTTTGATCCTCATCAAGAAGACCATTGTAACAATAGTAGGCCGAGTTTCCCTTCGAATAGCCGTGGTATGGAAAACCCGCAAGAAGCTTCTTTGACCACTCCCAATAGTCAAAATGAGACTATTCATACCATTGGAGGATATTGCTTATGTCGTTCTTCAAAGTGGTGGACGTCAGAGCCGGGAAGTACTTGGCTAGAAATTTCATCTTCATGTCAAGCCAACTTTTGCTGCTCTTGGGTGGTAAGTAGTGGAGCCAATCCCTTGCACCATCCCTTAATGTGAATGGGAATGCCTTCAACTTGTAAAATTGTTCATCTACTCCGTGGGGAACCATACCACTGTACAAAAAATGGAACTCGGTGAGATACTTGTTGGCATTTTCCCCTTGCCAACCAAGGAAGATAGGTAGCATGTTTATAAACATGGTCTTGAGCTCAAAGTTCCCATTCGGTCCAACCAAAGGATACTTAATTCATATTGGTTATTGGTCAAGATTGAGGGCCATAATGTCCCTCAATAAGGCTTACCCCAAAGGAATCTCCCTTTCTCGGAGAGGATGAGCTCTTCCTTTGAGAGGAGGATGTTGAGGTCCTTCTCCCAGAATGTCACCTTCATGCTCATCTTGATGTTCCATAGATGTAGAAGTATCCGCAAAATAGTGACTAGAAGGGGTGTTATTCACACTTTCCAAAGAAAGCCCCCTAGCCCGTCTCAAATTCAACTCTAACTCGGGGTCATAGTGTAAGGGTTCTTGTGAAGAGTATCGCGTATGAACCATACACCAAGAACTCAAACACTACATCTTCAAGCCAAGCAAAAAAGGAAAGTCAACTAAGAAAACAAAATAAAATCAAACTAACAACTATATAGAACTAGCACAAAATCACACATAATATGCCCAAACACTCAAACATAAATGCCTCTTCCCCGGGAGCAGCGCCAAAATTTGGGAGGCCTTCACCGTACCTCTCAAAGTTAATTTTATAAGTCCTAATGCTTCCTATCTACAACCAAGTAGATAATGGCAAGTCAGGTTATCCATGAAGAAGAGGGATTTTTCCATGTGTTGAAACATATAGAGCAGAAAACCTACTAGATATAAGCATATATATATAGAAAAGCATGTAAATGTGAGGGGGGAGGGGGTTGGTTTTGGTCCTAGATTATGAATAGAAAGACAAAAAATTGCAAAGCAAGAGGAAAATGCTAATCATACAATAACAACTAAAAAGATGATTAAATCAACAATTAATGGAGCCTTGGGGGACAATTGATTCTCACTTCCAAACCTCTTATGGATCGTAGATTCATTCACTCAAAAAATTACATTTATTGTCTATAGGAAATGTTATCACTTCTAATTCAAAGATTAACATTCATTCCTTCTTAATAGTAATTTGCAAAAACAAACAACAACCATTTGCAAACCTCGTTGATGATCACCCTAGGATAAAAACACCATAGAGGTTTCATCAACGATATTTCACACAAAGGACCATAAATTTGATAACAATAAGCCTTCTACCAAAGACATGGTCATTGAACCAAACAAAGCATTTATTAGACTAGCCCTAGAACAAACCACATTCAAGATTCAACCTTTCTTTGCATCTATAGGATAAATGTGTGAACAATCCATATTAACATACTTATCTAGCAAGAATCCCCACACATTATACACAAGAAGTTGTTAATCAATGCTCTTGGATTTCATGTCAAATGAGCTAAGAAATTTGCAACTTTTCTAACACCCTAACACTTCAATCATGCAAACATTTCATAATCAAACAACCCATGATATAGATGAGGCAAAACACAACATTAATGTCATAATAAATGCACTCAAATAAATGTTCATAAATGAGAAAATAGATAATCTTACCACATAAGTTTGGAAGCTTCAATCAATTTCTCCCAAGAAATAGATTTAGCTACTACAATCCATACTAATTCACAACAACAATTTAAACAATAATTAAAGGGTGAAAATGGTGGAAAAGAAGGGTTTAGAAGAGGGAAAAATGGGTTGGAAGAGAAGATAAGAGAGAGAGGGGATAGGATTTAGTATTTATAGTACAAAAAAAGCAAAGAAGATTTCTGGCCACCCAAACGACGTGTGAACAAATTTTCACCCGTCGCAAAGACTGCAGAATCATCAACCATAGTTTCTTTTCCTTATTGATTCAACTTCTCCTCTTTACTTCAATTTTCTTCCATTCTTCAATTCTTCAAATATTCAAAACAAGTCTTCAAAGTCTTCAAAGGGTGATCTTCAATGGCCTCTGGTCTTCAAGTCTTGATGTTATTTTCTCATCACACAAAATTCACTTAGAAAAGGTAAAAGAGCGCAAAAGTAGCTCTTACCTCTCCTAAGAGAATTTCAAGGAAAAACACAAGGTCTAGTTGACAAAAGAGTGCAAAAGTGATCCTAAAATGTCCCAAAATATGTTCATAAAATGGACACATGAAGTAGTTTCCATAGCTTGGGGATAATTAAAGTGACTTGGTTTTATCTATATGATTTTTGAAATTTTCTAGTTCATCCTACTTTTTTGTTCATAATATTATTGTGAATTTATTTTGAGTTTGTATGCATTAATATTACACAACATATAGGCACACACTTTGGGCTGTATTCATGCTCGGTGAAAATATCAATGCCCCCCTTGGGAAGAGATATTTGGATATTTATATGGGTGGAGAAGTACTCGCCTGCGTAGGTGTGTGCACGAGAGAGTCGAGGTCATTCTGATCCACTTACCATTGCACCAATCTTAACTGACTTGTAAAGTCGTCCGAGAGGTTCTGGGTAGAGATAGCTTAATAGTAGCATGCTAAGTTTACAAGAAACACTAGTTTCATAAATAAGGTGCCTACGACCCTTGGGCCTGATTGATTGGGCCCGAGGGAAGTAGTTGCATTCGTGGTGGAAGGCTTGCACGTAATGGCACGGGGGAGAATCAGACCTACAAAAATAGTCGGACCTTGTTGTAATCCCCTAATTACAATGACAGTGTCGATCGAGGGTTGCGAGAGCACCTGCCGTGATAGGGATGGGGAAGTGTATGACATCGGACGCACCATGTGTTATAGACACTCTATTGGGTTTGTTTAGATCTTTATTTGAGAGAATCAAGCATGGAAGCATTAGATTGACCAAGTTACACAATGATTTCCCCAAGTGCTCGCTTAATATTGTAGTTGTGCCTTTTACTTTCATGTTTATTAGTTGATAACTTGAAAATCCACCCCCCTTGCATGTGTGCTTTACTAGCTACTGCTTTCACTCGTACGGATAAACAACCCGTACGAGTATGTGTTTTGAGCTGATACATTAGACCTAGCATCTCTGTGGACAAACCCAGGGATTACCGCTAACTACCTTATAGGTAGCGTAGTAGTAGGAACAAATGTGGAACTATAAATCTCTTATCTTTTGACCCCAGCCTCCAACCAGGTTAACTTCAAAGCTATGGTTTTAACAACCCCGGGGGGAGGTGGGGAGGTGGACTGGAGCACATCCCTAATTACGGAGACGGTGATATATGCATGCATTGGGGATAAGTGCCTCACGTGACAGACAAAGGGAAATGCCTGGCTATCTTCACAATATGTGACATAGGCATAATATAGTTTTATATGTTTGTATGTGAATGAATCGAGGATAAGAGCCATTTATCAATCATGTTACGCAAATACCCCTATGTGCTAGTTTATATAATTTAATCTCGTGTGATCTCGTATGCTTGTATTTGGCAGTTGAGAAACCCCCAAAAAACTTATTTTGAAATATTAAGCTATTCCTAACACATAGACCGATTGACGACCTGACATGGCTGTGTGTAGGTAATTTTTAGACATCTAGCATCTCTATGGACAAACCCGATCTTGCCACTATCTACCCTATTTGTAGCTTTGAAGTAAGTTTGGGAGCAGAATATAAAATTTTAAATTTGATCTCCTTCTTTTTTGAATCCTTTCCACTCGGGTTAGCTAATTATCGTATTAACGACCTTAAGTGGAGGTGGATCATATTGTTAGAATCTAAAATCCATTTAACTAAACAATTAGTTATGAAAATAAATAGCAGAACTAAGTAAATTAAATGGGAGCAAAGAAATTATACCAACTGAGGTAAATGATTGAAATCAATGCAGAGGCAAGATAAAACCCTTAAGCTATTCTACTCTACACAACTCACTAGCAAAAATTGGCAAACTAATTCAGTGTCTTACTCTCAAACTAGTGCACATTAAAAACAACACGATAAACCTACATTATAAAACCAAAATGGTGCTGGCCAATGGATTAATTCTCAGTTGGAAATTCAAAAAGAAGCAATTGCTTATTTTTCTGAATTGCTAACTGAACCTTCTCTGTCCACTGATGAAACTTACTACCCTCAATTCCTAAGTCAAATACCTGAGATTATCAAGGATAGGGATAACCAAATGTTAGCCTCCCTGGTCTCTGAATCTGAGTTATTCAATGTGATCAAAGGCTTGAACAAGAACAGCAGTCCTGGTCCTGACGGTTTCTCTCCAAAATTTTATACCAAATGCTGGCCTACCATAAAATTGGATCTAATTTCTGCAGTTAATGAATTCATAGCCGGTTCTGAAATGCCTAGGGGTATCTCTAGTACCTGGATTACCCTAATACCAAAAAAGCCTACCCCATGTTCATTGATGACTTTAGGCCAATTAGCCTTTCAAATGTGTTAAATAAAATCTGCTCTAAAGTCCTAATGGAAAGGTTGAAACCTTACATGGATAATCTGATCTCTCCTAATCAATCAACCTTCATGAAAAATAGAGACATATCAGATAATATCCTGTACTTACAGGAAATGATTAGATTTCTTGATAAAAAAAATAGAACTCCAAACTGCATTCTTAAACTAGATCTAAGAAAGGCTTTTGATAGAATTAACTGGATTTTTCTTAGACAAATCTTGCTAAAGTGTGGTTTCAAAGGGAAGTTTCTAAATGCTGTAATGAATAATTTGTCCCAGGCCTATTTTTCTATACTTGTTAATGGCAATCCTGTAGGTTTTTTCAGGGCTACAAGGGGAATAAAACAAGGTGATCCTCTTTCACCCTTCCTTTTTAACATATTTTCTGAAGCTTTCTCTAGGAGTCTATCATTCATATTCTTTAATCGTATTCTGGCTAGTTATCAAATTCCAGCTTCAATTCCAGCGGTTTCTCACCTTATGTATGCGGATGACACGATTATTTTTATGCAAGCATCTAGGTCGAACCTTATTAAGATCAAAGTCTTCCTTGAAATATTTGAATATACCTCAGGACAAAAGTTTAACTTTGACATATCTGATTTTTATCTAAGTAAAAGGGCTACACCAGCTAGACTTAATCAGGTCAAAGCTATTCTAAAAATGAAAAAAGGATCCTTTCCTTTTAAATATTTAGGATGTCCAATTTTTAGAGGAAGAACTTTAAAGAGATATTTCCATCCTTTGCTGGCTAATGTTGACCATAAGCTTCAAAACTGGAAAAATAAATGGCTTAGTGGAGGAGGTAAAATGATCTTAATTAAGTCTTGTTTGTACTCTATTCCTCAACATATTTGGTCTGTCACAAATCCCCCTAAAGGTATAACAAAATTATTTGAGAAAAAAATGTCTCACTTTTTCTGGGGAAGATCTGAGGATAAAAATAATAGGGTTTGGAAAAGATGGGCAGAAATTGCTAAACCTACACATTTGAATGGTTTAGGTTTCAGATCAATCAAAGCTATTATAGACTCCTGTTCAGTTAAACTATGGTGGAAGAGCCAACTAGGTACCTCCTTGTGGGCTAAATTGTTATGGGCACTCCCACCATCCCATAGGAAATCAGTGACATGGAAAAGAATTTGTGCTATAAATTCGTTTGCTGAAAATAATTCGATTATTATCCATGGCAAAGGCAGTTGTAATTTTTTATCTGCTAACTGGTGCCCAAATGGACCTCTTCTTAACTATGTTCTAGATAGTATTATTTCTGTATTGATTGACATCTCTGTGGCTGATTTCATTAGTAGCAGAAACCCTATTTTAGATCTGATCTCGCCTTTTCTGGAACATGATACGCTTTCTTTTCTACAGGGTACTCAACTGACATTAGATAGAGATGATAGATTGGTTTGGAAACCTGAACTCTCTGGTAATTTCTCTTTCAAGTCAGCCTATATGGCCCTGACTTTATCATCAGGTAATTTCCCTGCAAGTAAATCTTTATGGAAAATTCCATTGCAAAAAAAGATCACTATTTTTACATGGAAACTGTTGCATTCTTTTCTCCCTTTCGATGCTGTGCTGATTACTTGTGGATTCAGTTTAGCTTTGAAATGTCCTCTTTGTTGTCATTCGGACTCGATCCAGCATTTTTTCATTTCATGTCCCTTGGCTCATGCTTTCTGGTCAAATCTGACCTCTGTGCTCCAGTTTAACCTTAATACTCAGCATTCCATTCCTCATAGATTTCACATTTTTTGGAATTGCACTGATCTCCCTAAGTTTCAGCAAATCTACTGTGGAATTCTGCCTTCTCTGGTGTGTTGGTCTCTCTGGAAAGCTAGGAATAGATTTTTATTTGATAATAAACCTTTTTCTGTTAATCTGTTTTGTAAGGAGGTTCAGGAACTGATTAAATTAACATTGCATGTATGCCCCCCCCGCCAAATTGCTGTCCTCCGCAACTATCCCAGCATCCTTTAGGCATCTATCTCCTTTTCTTAGACCTCCCCCTAAGCCAAATATATTGACGGTTCTGTGGGAAAGGCCCAAGTATGGCTTCACAAAAATTAATGTGGATGCATCCTGGACCCTTAACAAAGCTTCTGTTGGCCTGATTGCTAGGAATCCCTCTGGTAGTCCTATTCTGATCAGCTCTGCAGTCTCCTCTGCTGAGACCCCTCTACATGCTGAAATTGAAGCCATTTTGTATGCTTGTCACATTTTCCCTCATCTCGTTCATACCTTCATAATTGAATCTGATTCTAAACTTGCTGTTAGTATGATCAATGATCCATATTCTGCTCATTGGAAAATTTTTGACATGGTTTTCAAAGTGAAATCCCTGCTTGGTAGAGCTGAACTTAAACATGTTTTTAGGGAGTGTAATAGTGTGGCGGATGCGGTAGCCAAGCACCATCTCAACCATAATCAAGGCCTGCATCTATCTAATATCCCTGTGCACATTAAAGGCCTTATTAATTTGGACAAAGAACTTACACCACACATTCGGGTTTTCAAAACTTCTTATGGTTTGAATAGATACTGCTGATGGTTGCTGGTTTTCTACAGGTCTTCCGCTGCAACCTCTCTCTCAGTCTAACTTCCTTATGGACAGATGTTACGATGATTTGAAATACTTGCTGCTCTGATATTGATCTGGGGTCTCAGCTTTTACTCTAACACATCATAGGCCTCCTCATGCTGCTGCAAATACTCATTTTTGGCTGTGCAGTATAAATCAACTAATCTAATCTTCGATTGACAGCATTTCAGTGTAATTCTGGACTTCATTGTTTAGTTCTAGACTTCATGGACATTGGAGTTGCCTGGCCAAAGGAGAGAATTAACACAAGGGGTGGAGATTCTCTCTTTTGGATCGCAACTTTAATTTAGATCTCGTTTCCCTTACGGAATATGTTCATATATCCTCAGATATAGATAGTTTTAGGACTTTTGGTGGCAACCATGTTGTCTCACTGCTCATGATGAACTTGTTTCACTCAATGTATCTACTGTTGATCTTGCGCAAAGGTTTGGGGAACCTAATACATATCTCCCCCACATGCGGGTGTTTTTATTAAAAAAATATATATATAACCAACACATATACTCCAGAAAGGGCCATATTTCCTTCAGCCTTATTTGGTATTTGATCAGCCCACAGTGTTTCCACCACCATCCATTTTGAATTTTTCCGAAGTCAGAACTTGAAGTCATTGATTTTAAGAATAACAAATGTTGAATCTTTAATCGATCACTAGGTCAAAAACTACTCTGCATACGATTGGGTAATTTTATTACATTCAACAATCCTTCCGATGTATGCTCTCGTATCAAAACCAATATTTGTTACGAAATTTTAACAAACCACTTCATATTCTTACTACCGAATCAACCATGTCCTGAATTTGAAATATGTACAAATAGGGAATTGAATGTTATCCTAGCAGTTGAAGTCTAGTGCTACTACCATGAGGTCATGGGTTTAATTCTCACCAGGGCAAGGGGAGGGGATGGATTTTATTGGGGGCTCATTTGAGTTATTACCCTTTAAAAAAAAAGAAATATGTACAAATAAACGATATTCTAGAAAAGGCGTCATTCATTTTCCCAGTCCTCGGTGGTTAGACAGTCACCACTGTTGAACATTAGAATTGCTAAAATTCAGTTGTTAAAACAAATTAAGACTCAGACATCTCATAATCTTAGTTTGGAAAACATAACGGAAGCCCAATATATTTTTCAAAAAAAAGAAACACCCCTCTAGTGGAGAAGGGCCTATTAAATGCGGTTATATAGGACCAGAGAGGTTACATTTAAGGTGATTTCTGTAGTCCTGCCTTTGATCGTCATCAATCAAAGGCGGTTCTGGAAACTGCCTTTAAAACAAACCAACAAAGGCGGTTAGTTTATGCCTTTAAATGTCACCCTGGAACCTCCTTCACATGTTTTCTGAGTTTGGAACTAAATTTCCGAGATCAGAAATTTACCTTGACACTCGGACAATGATCATCAGTTTTGAGTTTGAAATTGTGTCCAAGTTCCGGATATGGGGCCATTTATGACCTTTGTTATACGTTCCTGATTCAGAGGACAATTCTGTTCCGCTACTGGATTTGGACGCGTTAATTCCACTATTGTTTGCAATTTGTTCCAAACTCGGAACGTAAATCAGATCAATGGTTATGATTTTGGAACTAATAATTTGGATCTTCGTATAAAAGACAGTGGAATTAGGGAACCGAGCTCCGGACTCGAAACTCAATTGGAAATTAAGGTAAAAAAGGTAATAATCATATATATATTCTCCACCTTGAAGAAAAAGCCTCATATAACAGCTTCAATTCAACAAATAATCCACAGAATTCGATAACTAAGCACCATTCTATGTATAGAAATAAAAAGCTCACCAATTCTATTCCACAAAATAATGACTTGATTATCCTAAATAACAAAAATCTATAGAATACGCTAATGAAGCAACAATCCATAGATAAGTATAGATAATTAACGAATTCTATTCCCCCAATTTTATGCATCCATATAATATACACACTAGAAAATCTATTCCACACCACATTAAACCATCAAAGGATTTTCGATAGATGCTGATCGTGAGAAAGCTAAGTACCTAGCCAGGGAATTTCTTGCTTTGTCTATATCATCTTGTGAATGCGGCTTGTGGTTTGAAATATATGTGTGTATGACATCCTTAGAAATATGAAAATTTGAACGATAAATGATTTGACAAATTAAGGACGAAACATGATGTTGAAAACATACTTTGTCGATTTCAAGGTAATCCACCTGTATTTGACGAATGCACTAGGCAAAATATAACAGTATGTAGTACCCGCATTCCCAAGTTTTTTCTTGTTTCTTGTATTAAGTAAAGGGCATGTAATTAGTGAAAATAAAGGAAATTGAATAATTAACTAAAATGGGTTAATGAGAAAAAATTCCCACCTTGATTTTTAACAATGTCCAAAGCCGTATTACTTGAATTGATTGGATCATTGATGGAAGGCACCAATATTTTGACAAATGTCTGCAATGGTTGGAAGTCCAGCGGATTCATCCACTTCTCCGGAATAATATGAATTAATCTCCAATGATCCCTCCAAGATATATTCATATAAAAACAAATCCAAAATATAAGTGTGTAATTGAAACTGTTATCAAACCATCACCACTCAATATATGGTGCAATGAATAATTTTTTTTTCGTCCGTCCAAGACATTTACGGATGTAGTCGATCCTTTGTTGGAATGTGCAACCAATTTATTGAGTAAGCAAGGGGCACAAATATCCCACCCAACTCTTGTCTGTTTGACTTTCTAAGTAATACATGTACCTTCCAAGCAAAAGTGAGAACATTAATTGTAAAAGAGTCAAATGTAGTAAGTTTATAATTTAGATGGTTAAAATATGTACTCAAAATAGGTGGAGGGACATCAATGTTTGGTTAACTTGCTCGCACCTCCAAAGGGCTTCAAAAGTCTATCCAGACGTAATGATTTCCCATTTTTGACCAAAAACACACTTATTTCCCAAAAATAAGTATGTTGAGTTTCGAGGTTGGCTGGCAACAAAATCATAGAAGACCCTAACGAATTGTGATGAATCCTTAATTACTTGTGCTCTAGAGATGGGAGGTCTAATATTCTTCGGTGTTTGTACAACCGGTTTAGGCGTCGTTATGGGTGCCTCCTTCAAATGACGATCCATTATAGGGTCAGCATATTTTAGGCAACGTGTTAATATATGGGAGAAACATTCATTAGGTGGGACCCACTTTCTTGTATTGGCCATACGGAATCGGTAATCGTACATTGAGCAATGAAAATGGAGAAAGACCTTCCGCAATAGGTACAGAGTGATGATGTTGCATCATCGTGTACAAAATTTCGTCGGACACATGAAGTGGCCTACCTTGGACACCTTCATCAATGTAAAGTTCACAGAAATTTGGTGCCTTTATGTTATTAAAAAATATTTGTGAATTATGTGTGAATAAAATTTATAATGATCAAGTTAACGAAACATATTTACCTTTTTGGGTGTTGACGTGACCGCTTTGTCGAGGTTATTGTCATCATCTCTGGTAGTTAGTAGTTTTGGCTCGTGTTTAACCTTAACATCCCCTGGTGAGTGGCGTGAACCTCTAGACGGTGGAGTCCGGTTTGGCGTCAAATCATCCAAATTTTCAAGGATGCAAAGGTGTGTTGGATTAACTTCCGAACCAAAGTATCTTGTTTCTCTATGCACTTGTCTCTAATAAGGGCTTCTTTTTTAAAGATGTGCACCCCTGTTGGTTTTGCCCCATGGTAAGACCTAACAATCCCAAACACATTTTTTTTGTGATAAAAAGGCACTGACCACTCTCGTACGTCCCAGGTGATCTAATTTACCCGTTGCTTCGGTAAGGATAACATTTTCACCTGTCGGAATGAACTTGCCTTCCAATTGATCTTATTTCAATTTCCCCTACAATGAAGTTTTTTGTTTAAAAATTATAATATGATATGATATCAACATTTAAAGCATGGAAAATAATATTATTAATTGGGGCTTACCACTCGTTCCGCAGGTTGTTTATCAGTAGATTTATCGAATCCACCATCATTGTTTTATCAGCTCTTCAAGAATAGATCGCATCTCTCAATGTCCTCCACATCCATTCAGGAGACCAATGACCTTGCTTCATCCTCGGTCACTCCCCCCTCAATTGCATGTTGAACATCCTTCTCAAAATGTTCATTTACTAATTGTAGAGAAACCAAACCATAACCCACACGACTCTTTCGATTTGGTTATTCATTTACCTTAATAACACACCTTTTGTCCTCCCTTGTCCCCTACATTAGGATGTCATAAGGAAGTGATGCGTCCACTTTATATGCTTATTTTAGTACTATTTAGGATCCATTTTGTACTCTTTCATTACAACAGCTTGTGTTTTACCATGAAATCCTCTTAGGAGGGGTAAGAGCAACTTTGCGCTCTTTTACCTCTTTTAAGTAGATGTTTTGTGTAACGAAGTAATGAAGACCGGAGGCCATTGAAGACTACACTTTCGAAGATTTTGAAGACTTGCTTCGAAGACGTGAAGACCGGAGGCCACTGAAGATCATTTTTGAAACCGTTGAAGACTTAGAAGTTGAGAAGAGTGACTATGGAGATGACTACATGCCACAAGGAGGAGAAGAAGAAATAATGAAAAAATTCTGGTTACCGTCGCGAGTCGCGACGAGTCCGTCGCGACCAACATGTTCGTCGCGAGTCGCGACGAACTTCGTCGCGAGTCGCGACGGCCACTGACCAGAATCCTACTTTCTTTTCCTTCCACTATAAATACCATTTTTCTCTCCTCTCATTCTACTTCTTCAGCAGCTGCGAAATTGTACTGTTCTAAACCCTATTTCTCCATTTTTCTTCTTTGATTCATCTAGTTGCTTTGATTTGTTGTTTTAGATAGATTAGCATGAACTCTATTAGCTAATCTCATCTCTTGGGAGCAATTGACCTAAGCTTCCAAACCTATGTCCTAAGAACACTTTGTAGCTTGTTTATTACTCTTGCTATTATGCATTTGTGGGAATTTAATGTGTTTGTTGATTTCATCATAGTGGTTGAAAGCTTGAGTATATGAAATACTTGTATTAATTGCTAGCTAGGGTTTGGGGAAATTGGGTTAAATTTCCCCCTGTTCTTGTTAGGGATCTATAAGTATGATTTAGAGCTTTTGATTATGTTGATGAATTGATGATTGCTAGATAAATATGCAATGTTGAACTCTTTGCCATGTTTATCAATTGTAGCAAATGGGAGAGGTCTATGAGTGGTCGCTCTTGATCAATCCCGTGTAAATGCATAGGTCGGTTAAATGCTTAGTCACGGTGTAGTGGTTATAAGTGTTGCCGAGTTTGTTGATCCTTCGTGCTAAATGCCATTAATGGGATACCTTGAGTCGTGGTCGCGACTCGGGAGTCATTGGTGAGGTTTGACAAGAGATGTTGAACTCACTCTTGCAAACTACTATCTAAGAAGGATAGAAGTTTAGTCTCACAGCAAGTAGTGAAAGTAGTAAATAAGTCACATGTTCAATGATGGAAACAAGGTTTGGAAGTGAAAGTCGATTGCGCCCAAGGCTCCGTAATTGTATTTTCATCACATCTCTATTTGCGCTTACATGATTAGCATCATCCTCTTGATTTGCTAATTGTTGTATTTCAACTTGCTAATTTAGGAACCATCCAACCAACCCCCCCCCCTTTGTTTACATGTTTATATATATATATATATATATATATATATATATCTCAGTATGTATATGCTTAGTATGTTTTCTCATATAGGTGTTTAAGTACTTAGAAAAATCCCTTTTCCTGTGGACGACCCCATCTTGCCACTATTTACACTACTGTGGATAGGACGCATTAAGGGCTTAAAAGTATTATCTTTGAGAGGTACGGCGACGACCTCCCAAATTTTGGCGCCGTTGCCGGGGAAGAGGCGTTCATTTTTAAGTGCTTTAGTATATTGTGTGTGATTATGTGCTACTTGTGAATATTTGTTAGTTTGATTTTATCTTATTTTGATTTCTTAGTAGATTTGCCATTTTCGCTTGGCTTGGAGACGTATTGTTTGTGTTCTTGGTGTATGGTTCGCACGCGATCCTCTTCACGAGAGCCCTTACACTACGACCCCGAGTTGGAGTTGAATTTGAGACGGGCTAGGAGGCTTTCTTTGGAAAGTGTGAATAACACCCCTCCTAGTGACCATTTTGTGAACACATCTTCTTCAATGGACCCCCGAATTGAGATTGAAGATGAGCAAAGGGAAGAAGAAGCCTACAATCCCCATCCCCACCAAAGAGGGATCCCTTTGGGACAGCCCTTGTTGAGAGAAATCATGGCGCCCAATCTTGAGCAACAACCGATGTGCCTTGAATACCCAGTGGTTGGACCAAATAAGCATTTCGAGCTGAAAACCGGGTTCATCAATATGCTACCCGCATTCCTTGGAAGGCAAGGGGAGAATGCCAACAAGCATCTCACCGAATTTCACTTCTTGTGTAGCGGAACGGTTCCTCACGGAGTGGATGAAGATTTTTACAAGTTGAAGGCATTCCCTTTCACTCTTAAGGATGGTGCTAGAGATTGGCTCCATTACCTACCACCAAGGAGCATAAAGAGTTGGCTTGATTTGAAGACAAAATTTCTCGCCAAATATTTCCCGGCCTCGAGGTCCGCTGCTTTGAAGAAGGATATAAGCAACATTCTGCAGTGGCATGAAGAGTCTCTCTTCGAGTATTGGGAGAGATTTAAGATGCTCCTCGCAAGTTGTCCCTACCATGGTTATTCGGAGGGAGATTTGGTGTATTACTTTTATAATGGCCTTCTGGATGAAGACCAAAGGCTGGTTAGAAGTTCTTGTGGTGGCACCCTCGGAAACAAAACGTCTGCTGAAGCCATGCAACTATATGAAGAGCTAGCGGAAGAGTCGAGGAATTTTAGCTCAAGGGCTGATTTGAGGAGGAGAAACCAAAGGCCTGTAAGTGATTTTGCCAACAGTGGGAAATTGGAGGATCAAGTCACGACCCTCACATCCATGGTGAAGACCTTGATGACCAACCCCGGAGGAAGTGCGCCACATGTTAAGTCATGTGAAATCTGCTATTTGGCGCACCCTACGGACACATGCCCCACTCTACAAGAGGATTACGTTGAGGAAGTAAGTGCTATGGGGTATCAGGGAAATCAAGGATACCAAGGTACCTATGGGTATCAAGGTGGTCAAGGCTACCAAGGTGGTCAAGGCTACCAAGGTGGTCAAGGCTACCAAGGTAACCAAGGCTACCAAGGTAACCAAGGCTACCAAGGTAACCAAGGATACCAAAGATACCCAGGATACCAAAGCCGGCCATATAATTCGGGAAATCGTGATCAACTGAACCTCCGGTATGGAAACCCTCAAGGAGGCCAGAACTCTCAACCGTACAGGCTACCCCCTCAACAATACCGGCCACCTCAACAACAGTTCCAAAGATTTGAAGACAAATCCCGAAACCAAGGGGAAGGTTCGGGGCTATCCAAAGATGAGGTAATGCAAGCTATTCACCGATTAGGCATGAATGCTGAAAAGGGCGAACAATTCCAAGATGAAGCTAAAGCAAGTATCAAAAACTTGGAAACTCAAGTGAGCCAAATAGCTCAAATGGTGAACCGGATGGAAGCCCGTGAAAAGGGTAAACTACCTGCCCAACCAGAGATCAACCCGAGGCAAAATTCAAGTTCTATTGCTTTGAGAAGTGGTAGAGAGGTCGGTGCTTCACCGGAGGCTGAAAATGTTGAGAAGGGGCCAACGAGAACTGAAGAGTTTGAGAAGGGAGTTGAGGAAGAGGTAATCCATGAGAAGGAGCCAACGAGAATTGGAGAGTTTGTGAAGGGAGTTGAGGAAGAGGCAATCCATGAGAAGGAGCCAACGAGAATTGAAGAGTTTGAGAAGGGAGTTGAGGAAGAGGCAATCCATGAGAAGGTGACCAAGGAGCTAGCCAACAAAGATAAGGAGGAAGAAATCAAGTTGGAGACATTGCCACCAAAACCGGAGTTAACCTCCACCCCGGAACCATCCTCTCCTCCACACAAGAAAGCAAAGATGGTGGAGAGCCCCCCATATGTTCCGGAACCCCCATTTCCAGAGGCCTTGAAAGACAGGATGAGGATGGAGGATAACAAAGACATCTACGAAGTCTTTCGTAGGTGTGAGGTAAACATTCCTCTCTTGAATGCAATTGAACAAATCCCTAGATATGCCAAATTTCTCAAAGAATTATGTGTTGTGAATAGGAAACAAAGGGCCAAAAATAAATTGAAAAGTGGAAAAAGTGAGCATGTTTCTGCATTGTGTCAAAAAGAGCTACCCCCTAAATGTAGCGATCCCGGTATGTTCACAATCCCGTGCATAATAGGAAATACTCGTTTTGAAAAAGCTATGCTTGATTTAGGTGCATCCATAAATGTTCTTCCTTATTCTTTGTTTGAAAATCTCAATTTGGGAACATTGCATAAAACCGGGGTGGTAATCCAATTGGCCGATCGTTCTAGTGCATACCCTAAGGGTATTGTCGAGGATGTGTTGGTTAAGGTGGATTCCTTAATTTTCCCCGCAGATTTTTATGTCCTTGACATGGAGCATGATAAACATGCCGCCCCAATTTTGTTGGGGAGGCCATTTTTGAAAACATCTAGGACGATGATTGATGTGCATAAAGGTACCCTCACCATGGAATTTGATGGAATGAAAGTAGAGTTTAACATAAATGATTCTATGAAATATCCTAGTGAAGAACATTCTTGCCATGCCGTAGATATTGTTGAAGAAGTTGTGCAAGATGTTTTTGAACTAAATGGTGAGGATTCTTTATTGGTTGCTTTGCAATGTGATGTTGATGATGCCCACAATGTATATTCTATGAGCACTAACTTGAAAGGCAGCTTTGAAGATTTGAACTTGCTTGAAAAGATGACACCGAGTGTCTCAACACCTTCTCCTCTACTCTTAGAGGAACTCGAGGAACCGGAATTCCTCCCCTCGCTTGTGAAAGCCCCGGTGCTTGACCTTAAACCTTTGCCAGATGATCTTAAGTATGCATTTCTTGGGGAAAGCGAGACGCTTCCAGTTATCATTTCGAGCAAGCTCACCAAGGAGCAAGAAGAAAAGTTGATGGTGGTGTTGCGGGAGAACAAGGAAGCAATTGGATGGACTATTTCCGACATCAAAGGCATAAGTCCATCCACTTGTATGCACAGAATCTTGTTGGAAGAAGGTGCGAGACCCGTCCGACAACCCCAACGCCGTTTGAACCTGCCTATGATGGATGTGGTGAAGGCGGAGATCCTCAAATTGCTTCAAGCGGGCATGATTTACCCAATCTCGGATAGCAAGTGGGTGAGCCCAACTCAGGTGGTACCAAAGAAGAGTGGAATGACAGTCGTTGAAAATGGGAAGGGTGAAATGGTGCCCACCCGAGTTCAAAATGGGTGGCGAGTTTGCATTGATTACCGGAGATTGAATGCAGAAACCCGGAAGGATCACTTTCCCTTACCGTTCATTGATCAAATGCTTGAGAGGTTAGCAAGTCACCCCTACTATTGTTTCTTGGATGGATACTCGGGATATTTTCAAGTGGCTATCGCTCCAGAAGACCAAGAGAAGACCACCTTCACATGCCCTTTCGGTACATTTGCTTACCGACGCATGCCTTTCGGGCTATGTAACGCCCCCGCGACCTTCCAAAGGTGTATGGTAAGCATTTTCTCAGAATTTGTTGAAAATTTTGTCGAGGTATTTATGGATGATTTCACCATTCATGGTAATTCCTTTGATAATTGTTTAGCAAATTTAGCACAAGTCCTTAACCGTTGCATTGAAACTAATCTGGTGCTAAATTCTGAGAAATGTCACTTTATGGTTGAGAGAGGTATTGTCTTAGGCCATGTTGTCTCCTCTAAGGGTATTGAGGTTGACAAGGCCAAGATAGACACGATTCAAACTCTGCCTTATCCTACTAATGTGCGCGAAGTGCGTTCTTTCCTTGGCCATGCAGGATTCTATCGCCGGTTCATCAAGGACTTCTCAAAGATAGCATCTCCTCTATGCAAATTGTTGCAAAAGGAGGTGGAATTTGTAGTGGATGAGAGATGTCAAGGGGCCTTCGATACATTGAAGGGAAGGTTAGTCTCGGCCCCTATCATACAACCCCCAGATTGGGCGTTGCCTTTTGAGATAATGTGCGATGCGAGTGACTACGCCGTTGGAGCAGTGCTTGGTCAAAGGGTGGGAAGAGTACCTCACGCCATCTATTACACATCCATGTCCCTAAATGAAGCCCAAAGGAACTACTCCACCACTGAAAAGGAGTTGCTAGCAGTGGTATTCTCTTTAGAAAAATTTAGATCTTATTTGCTTGGTACTAAAGTTATTGTATACACTGATCATGCAGCACTTCGTCATTTAATGGCGAAGAAAGAATCCAAGCCGAGGTTGATTAGGTGGATCTTGCTTTTGAGCGAATTCAATTTGGAGGTGCGGGATAAGAAGGGCGCTGAAAACCTGGTGGCCGATCATTTGAGCCGGTTGACTCCGGGGGCAGACATTGAGGTAAGCCCAGCAATGAAGGAGCAACTACGGGAGGAATTCCCTGATGAACAATTGTTCACCATTAATCGCATTAGGGATCTCCAACCGTGGTATGCCGACATTGTCAACTTTCTCGTCACTGGTAAATTTCCTCATCATTTTTCCACAGCCCAAAAGGATAAGTTAAGGAGTGATGCAAAATATTATGTGTGGGATGATCCCTTTTTGTGGAGACATTGTGCGGATCAAGTTGTTAGGAGATGCATCCCTGATAGTGAAATACACCCAATACTTGAGTTTTGTCATTCTCATGCATGTGGCGGTCATTTTGGAGCCAAGAGAACCGCTAGGAAAGTTTTAGAGAGTGGGTTTTATTGGCCCACGATGAATAAACATGCATACACTTTTTGCAAATCTTGTGATGGATGCCAGAGGGTAGGAAATATCTCCACTAGGAATGAAATGCCCCAACGACCTCTTTTATATTGTGAAATCTTTGATGTTTGGGGTATTGACTTTATGGGGCCTTTTCCTAGTTCTTATGGCTTTACGTACATTCTTCTTGCTGTTGATTATGTATCGAAGTGGGTTGAAGCAAAACCCACTAGGACTGAAGATTCTAAAGTGGTTGCAGAATTCTTGAAAGATAACATCTTTTCTAGGTTTGGGGTACCCCGAGCCTTGATTAGTGACCGGGGCACCCATTTCTGCAATCGGACCATAGCCGCACTCTTGAAGAAGTATGGAGTCACTCACAAGACATCTACCGCCTATCACCCACAAACCAACGGGCAAGCCGAAGTTTCCAATCGGGAAATCAAGTCCATCCTTCAAAAAATGGTTAATCCTAACCGGAAGGATTGGAGTTCTCGGTTGAATGATGCCCTGTGGGCGTATAGGATGGCTTACAAAACACCAATCGGTATGTCCCCATACCGGTTAGTGTTTGGTAAGCCCTGTCACCTACCGGTAGAAATTCAGCACAAGGCTTATTGGGCGGTAAAACAGTTTAATCTTGATATAGATGAAGCCGGTTTGCATAGGAAGTTACAATTAGAGGAATTGGATGAAATCAGGAGGGAGTCCTATGAGAACGCCGAGATATACAAAGAGAAGACAAAGGCATGGCACGACAAGATGATCATCAGAAAGGATTTTGGCGTTGGTCAGAAGGTCCTCTTATTCCAATCTCGCCTTCGCCTATTCCCAGGTAAGTTGCGGTCCCGATGGATCGGTCCTTTTGAGGTGGTTAAGGTCTTCCCGCATGGGGCGGTGGAAATTTTAGATCGAGCTAAGTCCAATACCTTCAAGGTTAATGGACAACGTTTGAAACCTTACCATGAGACTTTTGTACCGGAAAAAGGGGAGGACGTTCATCTCCTCGATCCGATTTGCGAGTAAGCTCTAAGGAGGGAAGTAAGTCGTGCCGACGACGTTAAATAAACTTGGTTTTGATCATCCGGATCGTCATTCGTGACTTTCTGTTGATGTTGTTTAGTTTTAAGCTTTCATTGTTTTGCTTTATGCTTTTCACGGGTTGTTTTCTCCATGATTTTGTAGATATTTTGAAGCCAAAGCATTGGATTTTGGAAGGGGGAACTACTTAAATTCGAAAAGGAAGAACTTGGACAAGAGAAAGCATCAGAAAAAAATTTTCTAGGTGCCAGGTTAGTTGCCCATCGCGAGTCGCGATGAGCTTCGTCGCGAGTCGCGACGGGCTCAGGAATTTTGTGCAAAATTTTTGGGCTTCGGATCCCACTTTCCGCGAATCGTGACTACCTCGCGACGCCCGTCGCGAGTCGCGATGAGCCTCGTCGCGAGTCGCGACGGACTCAGAGATTTTTGCGAAATTTGACCCTTTCGGATTCCACTTTCCGCGAGTCGCGGCTACCTCGCGACGCCCGTCGCGAGTCGCGATGAGCGTTGTCGCGAGTCGCGACGGACTCAGAGATTTTTGCAGATTTTAACCCTTTCGGATCCCCCTTTCCGCGAGTCGCGACTACCTCGGGACACCCATCGCGAGTCGCGATGAGAGTTGTCGCGAGTCGCGACGGACTCAGGACATTTTTGCTTACAGGTTTCACTTTCCGCGACTCGCGATGAGAGTAGTTGCGAGTCGCGACGGTCGAGCGTGCAGAAATTTTTTCTTTGGTTCTGATTTAAATAGCGGGGGAACACATCTCTTCCACATCTCTTCCTCACCCGATACCTCTTCCACTTCCTCATCTTCCACGCCGCCGCCATCTCGCCGCCGCCGCCGCCGCCTCGTTGCCGCCCCGCCTCTTTGACGCGCCACGCCTAACCGAAACCCTAGATTTTTGACGCCGTGGCCGATTTGAGCCCCGATTCATTGTGGGCTGCCGATTTTTCCTTTCTCTCCTCGTCCTAAGCGGTATCGGTACACCTCTTAACCCTATTGAACTATGTTTATGATTTTGCATATATTCTATATGTGTTCAATTTGGTTACCATTGTGTTGTAGTGTGATTCCAATTTCTAGTCTCGGTTCTGGTCGATCGTGGGTATGCTGAAATGCTGCAGAAATTTTATCTTGTGGGTGTTGTTTACATATTTTCATTCCTGCCATACACTGTCTGTATTCTGCTTCGGCATCCTCGGTTTGGAAATCGTGCAGTTGGAATGGTTTTAGATTTGTACCCTCGTGTTCGCTGCACATAGTTGTTAGCAGACTAAAATATTGTTGTGCTATGCTGTGTTCAATGTTAACATGGTCATCATTGTGAACATTGTGAACATTGTGAACGTAATGTTAATGGTTAATCCCATTCAGCCTCATTGTGAGCTTGACATATAACATAGCGTATCTATTTCGACTATGTGCCAACTTCTTGAATTTGATGATATATGCTTCTGGACAAACAAAATGTAGATTGTACATTCTATTGTGCATCCAATTTGACCTAGTTAAACTGTTTTCGTTTCAGCCGGTCATCATAAACTCATTTGAGATTGGTCACAGACTTGCCATATTGCATATACATCTATTTTTCACATTTAACCTGTTTGTTCTGTTTGCTGGTGATTGATAGATATGGCCCCCAGAAAGAGGTCCAGGGCGATGACTAGGGATGATCACACTACCGCTCCACCTCCTCCGGCTTCAGGATCTGGTTCTGCGCCTCCGCCTCCGGATAGATACATGGGCTTGACCCGGATCACCGGGTCCTATGCCGACAGATGGGAGGTCCTAGAGAGACGCCTGCTCAAGGAAACCAGTTTTGTTGATATTCCCACGTTGGACACCCTCGGCCTTGTACAACCTGTCAGATGCCTCCTTGCCAAAGGGGGAATGGAGGGATTCATGAACAAGAGCGCGCCCACTTACCGGAGATACACGCTGGAGTTCTTGTCCACCGTCCGTATTCGCAGTATGAGGGATGATCAACCATGTGAGAAGTACATCGCTTTTCACCTAGATGACATCTCCTGGCAGATGACCGTCTCCGAGGTGGAGGAGGCCTTCGGTTTTGCCACTGCTGACATTCGGGGCAGGCTGAATCCTGATGCCCCAGAGCGGTCAATTGAAGATGACATGCACTTCTGGAATGTCATCAATATGAGGCCCAAGAACTCACATGACAAGAGCAGCTCCATCATCCACCCCGCGCTTCGTTATGTGCACAGGCTCCTAGCTGGCACAGTCTTCTGCTCCGCGGAGCCGATGAATGTGCCAGACAATGACATTCATTTCTTATGGCACTTAACGAGCGAGGGGCAGGGATATGGTATGTGGGCCGAGCTCTGGATGAAGAGGGTTGTGGATTTGGCAGACAAGGTAAAGGGGAAAATCATGGTCGGAGGAATGATAAGCATTCTAGCGGGGTACTTGGGATTGGTCCCTTCGACAGACTTCCCACGCCTGGGGAAGCGAACGTCTTATCTGATCACCGTCGAGCGACTGGTTCGATTTGAGATGCTCAGTGTCACTCGGACCACTGGACTCTTCCTTTGGTTATACGGTGCCAGAAAGATCACCTTCATGGCCCTCCCTCAGCACAGCCGGACCAGACTGGAATTCGACACACCTTTGGGGGATTTAGCAATCTCCCCAGATTCTTCATGTTCAGCCGAATTCCAGGGTGCGCTCCACGACCTTGGCCCAGCCCCGGTCCAGCCGGATGACAGCACCCTACCTCCTCCTCAGCAGCATCAGCAGCAGCAGCATCAGCAGCACCATCATCACCAGCAGCATCATCAGCAGCAGCAGCACTCTCCACAGCCTCCACCTCCGACAGATGAGACCACACCTCACTTCTCCCAGCCTCCGCCAGATTTCTATGAGCAGATGATGCGGACCATGCACGAGGGTTTCCACCGCCAGGAAAGCATGATTCTCGAGCACAACAGGTTTGTCTCCCGGGCTTTGATAGATATGGATGAGGAGATTGAACACCTGTCCGCTCGCATCCATGAGATGCAGTCCCAGTCGGCTGGTACATCAGGCACCGATCCAAGAGTGGAGCAGCGGAGAGCACGGAGGCAGCGGAGCGAGGAGTGGCTGACTCAGTATCAGCAGCGTTACTCCGGCAGCGGCCCTTCATCTTCACCGCATTGATAAAGTGAGCATCACGCTTTACCCCTTTTCCATACTTTGCTTTGTAAAGTTTTGCCCTAGTCTACATTGAGGGCAATGTAGTGTTTTAAGTGTGGGGAGGGGTATCTACTATTGATAGGCGAGTTGGGATTTGGAGATACTTTTACCTTTTGTTTTGGATATTGTTTTGCTTTTGATGTACTTGGATAATGTTGGTTTTGATACTTTTCTTAACCTTCACATTTGGAAGCAATTTGCTACTTTTCGGATGGGGAACAACAACAATTTAAAAAAAATGATGAAAAAAAAAGAGGAAGAAAAAAAAAAAAAAAAAAAGAATCCCGCTAAGTTGAAAACCCGAGAGGGCAACTTAGGCAACACTGGGGCCTGGATAGGTCGAAAACCCGAAAGGGCGGCCTAGGTAAAAATGAGAGGTCAAATGTGTGGAAAACGGTGAGGTGTGAGCTAAAAGAAAAATGATTGTGTGGCTAGGATGAAAACCTGAAAGGGCTCCTAGGTAAAATGAGAGAAAGCGAGAGAAATTGAAAGACAGTAAGCGTTTACTCATTTGCTGGCGATGGAGTCATAAGGTTGAGGTGACCACACGGAGGGATCGGGTAGCTCGACATCTTGAGAATCTTTTGGGGATGGATAATTTAGCGGGGACAAGACGGAGTAAGTTGTGAAATTCTTGATCATTAATAGACTTCGTTTTTAGGTTGATACATTGATATAGGATGAAGCATGTGCTTTGAACTTTATGCATACCTTTGGTTTCATCTTTTATCATTGGATTTGGGATTGTCAGTTCTGGATTTGGAGATGTCCTAGGGAAATTAATGAATTGACGGAGTGATATGGTTTAGGTAGATTTAGGAATAGGGGTTGTGGAAAATTCTCATTTGATCTTAATCTTGGGATGTGCGGTATTGAGAGTTTTGTGAGGTAGTGAATTGGGGGATTAGTAGTAGGATGTGGAGGTATCATCCCTTTCGTATACTTGGATCTTTTCTTACTCGAGGGCGAGTAAGGTTCAAGTGTGGGGAGGTTTGATGCGTCCACTTTATATGCTTATTTTAGTACTATTTAGGATCCATTTTGTACTCTTTCATTACAACAGCTTGTGTTTTACCATGAAATCCTCTTAGGAGGGGTAAGAGCAACTTTGCGCTCTTTTACCTCTTTTAAGTAGATGTTTTGTGTAACGAAGTAATGAAGACCGGAGGCCATTGAAGACTACACTTTCGAAGATTTTGAAGACTTGCTTCGAAGACGTGAAGACCGGAGGCCACTGAAGATCATTTTTGAAACCGTTGAAGACTTAGAAGTTGAGAAGAGTGACTATGGAGATGACTACATGCCACAAGGAGGAGAAGAAGAAATAATGAAAAAATTCTGGTTACCGTCGCGAGTCGCGACGAGTCCGTCGCGACCAACATGTTCGTCGCGAGTCGCGACGAACTTCGTCGCGAGTCGCGACGGCCACTGACCAGAATCCTACTTTCTTTTCCTTCCACTATAAATACCATTTTTCTCTCCTCTCATTCTACTTCTTCAGCAGCTGCGAAATTGTACTGTTCTAAACCCTATTTCTCCATTTTTCTTCTTTGATTCATCTAGTTGCTTTGATTTGTTGTTTTAGATAGATTAGCATGAACTCTATTAGCTAATCTCATCTCTTGGGAGCAATTGACCTAAGCTTCCAAACCTATGTCCTAAGAACACTTTGTAGCTTGTTTATTACTCTTGCTATTATGCATTTGTGGGAATTTAATGTGTTTGTTGATTTCATCATAGTGGTTGAAAGCTTGAGTATATGAAATACTTGTATTAATTGCTAGCTAGGGTTTGGGGAAATTGGGTTAAATTTCCCCCTGTTCTTGTTAGGGATCTATAAGTATGATTTAGAGCTTTTGATTATGTTGATGAATTGATGATTGCTAGATAAATATGCAATGTTGAACTCTTTGCCATGTTTATCAATTGTAACAAATGGGAGAGGTCTATGAGTGGTCGCTCTTGATCAATCCCGTGTAAATGCATAGGTCGGTTAAATGCTTAGTCACGGTGTAGTGGTTATAAGTGCTGCCGAGTTTGTTGATCCTTCGTGCTAAATGCCATTAATGGGATACCTTGAGTCGTGGTCGCGACTCGGGAGTCATTGGTGAGGTTTGACAAGAGATGTTGAACTCACTCTTGCAAACTACTATCTAAGAAGGATAGAAGTTTAGTCTTCACAGCAAGTAGTGAAAGTAGTAAATAAGTCACATGTTCAATGATGGAAACAAGGTTTGGAAGTGAAAGTCGATTGCGCCCAAGGCTCCGTAATTGTATTTTCATCACATCTCTATTTGCGCTTACATGATTAGCATCATCCTCTTGATTTGCTAATTGTTGTATTTCAACTTGCTAATTTAGGAACCATCCAACCAACCCCCCCCCTTTGTTTACATGTTTTTATATATATATATATATATATATCTCAGTATGTATATGCTTAGTATGTTTTCTCATATAGGTGTTTAAGTACTTAGAAAAATCCCTTTTCCTGTGGACGACCCCATCTTGCCACTATTTACACTACTGTGGATAGGACGCATTAAGGGCTTAAAAGTATTATCTTTGAGAGGTACGGCGACGACCTCCCAGGAAGTTAACACTAAAGGAATCATAATCTAAACACACCACAAACATTTAGGAATATAAGAATATAAGACTAGCATTTTGTTCGTTCTCCAGGACTCTTCTCTTATGGATTATCCCAACTTTCAGGTTGAATGTGTGTATAAGTTAACCGTGGTTGTTCTCCTTTCCTATTAGACAAAATGAAATCACTAGGTAAGGCATACTTGTGCTCTCCCTGACTCTTTAACAACATTTTCATTGTCATCTTTTTCAAATCCTCCATATCAGAAGCATCTATCTCAAAGGGTCTCTAATAGTAATTCAACGGGCCACAAAAGCAATATTCAATACATAATATTATGATACAAGTAAGGGGAGTGTGCGTTGGGAGTACAAAAATCACATTTGGTACCTTGAACTCCATCCATAGTATGTCTTTATGTTCTTTTGGCACCTCGTGCCAATTATCGTGTTTTATATCTACACTCATTCTACCGACCTTCCTAACCCAACTACACCATTTACCACACTCTTCCAACAAACATTTGCCTAATTTGTTGAAAACAAACAAAGTCATCTCTTTCCTAGCGATTCTCGTTCTAAGATCCTAGATTGATTTTTTGCTATTGCTGCCTCTAGTAATCCCTCATCATCATCTTTATCAACTGCAACCACATGTACTTTTTTTTTTGCAATGGTGGAACTTCTTCATGAGTCCTTTTACGAGACATTATATGTGAGGCCCGATAATTTTGCTTCATTTTAAACATGGAACCTTTTATCAATAATTTATTTCTTGTTGGGTGAATTTAGAATGATACATATTTTGAGGATTAAATTGCAATAATAGTGAAGGAGAAACCATAAATAAAAAATTTTGGTGAGAGCAATAGTTATATTACTACTAGCATTCTCTCAAGGTATATAAAGATCAAAGAGATCTAACCCTAACCTTATTCTGCACGAGAAACCTCTCTGCACCATAAAAAACCACACAATTAAAAATACGGTTGTGATCAAGTGAAGAACGTATGGTCATTGGAGGAAGCCTCTAGAGCGATGTGTTGCTTCTCTAAGAACGAGATGGAGGTAAGGCGATTGTTGAAGATTTCTGCATTGGTTCTTGATCCATAGACGAATCATAAGTTTATTCTTCTTCTTTAACAAGTCATAATTAAGTTACTAACGTAGGAAACTTTGTATGAAATTATGAGTGATGTGTGTCCAGGAGTATATATGTTTTTCATTTTGGATTTTAGTTCTTCAGTCATGATGTACTAGATATTTGAACAGGAAATAGGTAATTAAAATAGAGTAGGTCACCTGATAGGCGGCCAGTCCATAAGTTTATGGATAAGCCACTTATTTTTTACCTTATACACTGCCTTTGTTAAATTTCATACAAAATTAAGAATTTTTGAAAATATTTTTTTATATCATTTATTTTTATATTTTCACCTTCAAATACATATTATTACTTTTTTTAACTTGTAAAATACTATATTTAAATTTTATAAAAATTAAAAGATTTTAGGTTAAAAGCCCCTGTGGACAGACCATAAGCTTATGGAAAGGCCGTCTTTTCTGAGACTTTCTCATTAAAATATATGTATGACACACCGAATGAAAGATATTGAAATTTAGTTTCTAATGACACATGATTTTGATTTTGAAGATGTTGGAGTAGAAATTTATGGTCGATTTAGTACTGAGTGGTCAACCAGTAATCTATCTGATTGCACTGTTTGTTTAAATCTGCAGTCACGTTGTAGTAGATATTTTAAAGGGAAATAGGTAATTAAAATATATTCATGATATATAGAATAAGAGATATTTAAATCTAGTTTCTAATGATATATGATTTTTATTTTTAAGATATCCGAGGAGAAAGTTATGGTCTATTGAGTAATGAGTGGTCAACTAGTAATATGTCTGATTGCAATGCTTGTTTAGTTCTGCAATCATGTTGTACTAGATATTTAAAAGGTAAATAGGTAATTAAAATTTATTTATTATATACCGAATGAAAATATTTAAATCTAATTTCTAATGATATATAATTTGGAGTTTTGAGATGTCCGAGTAGGAAGTTATGATCGATTTAGTACAGAGTGATCAACCAGTAATATGTCTGATTCTAGTGTGTGATAAAGTGAACTGTTTGAGGGTCAAACGTGTATCAATTTCGATGTGTAAACAGTATAATGAAAGCTAACTGAGGGTTGTCAATAAGGGATTAAATATGATAGTCAATAAGCTATGAATCTATCTGGTTCCAGTGCGTGTTAAAATGAATTGTTTCAGGGTCAATCCTGCATGGAATTTGATGTGTGAATTGTTTGATGTGTCAATCCTATATGAGTCTTGTTCTTAAGGGTTTTGGTTTCAAAATTTTTTAATAATATGTGATGATTTATGATTGTTCTCGTGAGTACTGATCAGCTATGCATGGATCTTGTTCTTCGTGCTATAGTGATTGTTTTCAGAGTTAAATGTGTACAGAATTCAAAGTGTATACTGTCTAATGAAAGTTTTACGATTCTTGTTTCCGAGGGTTTAGATTTCATAATTTTTGGAATGATGCATGATGAGTTATGGATGTTCTTGTGAGTACTAGATTGTTGTAAATTGATCTATTTCAGTTTATTTTTCAGTGATTTGGTTAAGGGGTATATATGTACGGAATTGAAAGTGCAAACTGTTAAATGAAAGCTACATGATTCTAGTTTTTAAGGGTTTAAAATTCATAAATTTGGAATAATTTGTGATGAGTTATGACTTTTATCGTGAGTACTAGTTAGTTTTAACTTAATCTGTTCCAGTCCGTGTTATAGCCATTTGTTTAAGAGGTAATGGTGTATGGAATTTAAATTAGAAATTGTCAAACAAAAGCTATAGAGGTCTAGTTTGTAAGGATTTGAAATTCGTAATTTTCAGGATGATGTGTAGAGAGTTATGTTCATTTTCGTGAGTGCTATTCCACAGTGAATCCTTCAATTTCATATCAGTTTTTGGTTTCCTTGTGTTATGTGGAACTTGAAATAAATTTTTATTAGTTCATGATATATCACATTCGCATGTTTCACCTAGAATCATAGTCCTTAAGTTGCAAGAAATGTGAGAGTTTCTACCTTTTCAAAAATTATCAAAACCGTTTTAGAATCAAATCTTTTCAAGAAAATATTTTGGAAACAAGTCTATTACAATATTTTTTTAAGTTTATTCCTATCATTTTAAAACCAAATGTTTTAAAATAAATTGATCTAAATATGTTATCAAATTGTGTTATTTTAAATAAAGTTACCCGAGCCAATTTTCTGCATTGCATATGCATGTCTTGATTTTGATTGTTTACCCTATAATTGTGGGTGTACTTTATCACCCATAGGCTGAACTGTTATTGACTGATTCCCTATTACTATGGGTATACTTTATCACCCATAGCCTTACTGCTTTATTTTATTGTCTGTATTGCCTTCCCTGGGATCCCAAACACTACTAGATAACCAAAAAATTGTGAGGTCGACACACGTCTTGATCGCTTGGCTACGATTCTATAGGTATTATCAGTTCTCAAGATAACTTGTGTTGGCATTATAGACATATCATGTTGGCCTTATAGATGTATCGTGGAGTTTCTGGCAGAGCATGGAGTGATTATATGGGATCCCATTCTAAGGCCACGAGTAAAACACCCCGATAACCTTTCACATGACCTGTATCATTTTTTATGTGATGTTACTATCGTGCTAAGTGATATACTTCCTGATATAATTTCTTGATAATTGATTTGTATGTGATATTATTTGTGAATGATCATGCATGGCATGGTTTCCCACTTACTATTTCAATGGGATAAAATGTTTTTTTTAAAACTGGATGCAGCATCCTGATTGTATCATGAAAAATGGTTGCAAACTTGGAACCCTCACGGGAAAAAGCTCACCCCCACTCTATTTTTAAAATCTATTTAGAATAAAGCACTAGGTAATGTATGAGTGTCACGAATAACTAGTGTAGAACTCCTGCTACCCTACACCCTCAGTTACATTTATTTTGTTTGAAGATACATTTTTGGATTATGCAATCACCATTTATCATTTAAACTTTCCCATTTCTGTTGTAGAAAAGAATAATTATTAAGAGTTTATCATTGTAATAAATGTTCCCTGCAATTTTGGGTTGGGATGTTACACTATACAACCTAACACATTGTATATTAATCATTTAGGAAGGTAATAGAAAATTTTAAAGTCATAAAACTAATCATTAGTTTATTTCAAAACCTAGCACAAAACAGTGTCACCATTACATATGTAAAAAATAAGAGGAAAATAAGATATCACAAAGAGGCTAGAACAATAGAAATCAAATTACCAGTTTGAAATTTTGATGCGTATACCACATTAGTCATGAAATGAAATGGATTTTACCTTCAAAATGATGTCCTCCCAAGAAAACACTAGAAACAAAAACCCTAACCCAAATTTTACCTATTTCTAAGAGATTTCATAAATGAGGAATATTGTGTGTTGGATCTAGGCTTTTTCTTGATTTGTATGACCCTTTTCAAAAAATTGGGTTTGATTGATGATGAATATATCGAATGGGGGAAGGAATGGGTTTTGGATGGAAAAGAAGAAGGAACTCGAGCTCATATAATGGCATTAATATGTGTTTGAAACACAATTTAATACCCTATTTTTTTCATTGGCCCATATTTTAGTTCTGAGCTGGGAAACAGGCTAGGAGGAGCTTTTGAGATCAGAAACCTATCTTTGCTTCTAAATGGATATAAAAATGTGTTATGAACTCGAAAATGGTATTAAGTGTTAAAAATGCATTTCATCTTGTTTCAAAGCCCTAAATTCAACAAGCCCTAAAAAAACCCAAATTCTAAAATCCAATTCCGACTGCATTCATTCAATTGAGTGATAATGGCAAGGAGATGTGGTGCTAGGGCTGGGGGATCTGCTTCAACTAGGATTCATGAATGTACATTGAGCAGGGTTCTAGTCAGCAATTTTTCAATAGAGAGTCCGAGCAAAGGTGTGTTGACTTTCACCGTTGCAAATGCACTAATCTGAAAGTCGTTCTTGCTTCCAACATATGGCTTTTTTTTTTTTTTTAATTTAAGACCATCCGAAGATGGGGGGAAATATATAGGCTCCCCTAACCTTTATAATCAGAGACCAAAATAGCACCTTGTTAGTGTGTTCAATACAGAAAGGATAGCCAGCAGGATGCTTACAAAAAGCAATTTGTACTCCTATACGAGTTGAAAAACTATTGTTCTGTGATATCACGAACGGGTCGGGGAATCGAGCCTGTCGAAACCCGCATTCGTCAATGATATTCAGAACAAGAGGAGAGAGATCAAAGCTAAGCTGACTATGCTAGGCGAGATCAGATTCAACACTAGAACTATGTAGCGCGCATAATTGTAGCAAGATTAGCGTGGCGTTGCAGTAAGCAAACTGCAGCAGCACTTGAACTGTGGAGCATCACTTGGACAATGGAGCTCACTTTATTAGTATCAGCACTTGAACTGTGGAGCAATCGTCATTGCAGCAAAACTGGAGCAGCAAGGGTACTTGCGGTCTGTAACCTACAGCAGCTTCATGTTGCTTGTCCCCTGAATCCCTGAAAGAAGAAAAGTAGCAACAGCAGTATGTGTATAGATGGAAAATTAAAATCACAGCACTTGTTAACTATCTTCATAATGTCTACAGAAGTTTGTTTCCCTCGCTGAATCAACTCGAATTGCTGGAAAACTGAAGCGGTCGAGTTTTAGTAATCCTCTAAGGAATAGTGGAATAGAATCAAGCTCAATAACCCCATCAAGGTTGTTTTCCTTAGCATATTTTGCCAGAAAATCAGTGGCCGAGTTAGCTTCACGTGGTATGTGCTGCAATGTGGTGGTGCCTAATGCTATATTAAGAGCATCACACATAGAAAAAACTGTCCAGGGAGAAGACCGGGGGTTTAAAATACCCCTTACAGCAGATAAGCAATCTGATTCAATGATAGCATGTTCTAGATTGAGTTCAGAGATGACATCAAAGCCGCGTCGAATAGCAATGAGTTCTGCATGTAAGGGAGATGGACAATGAAACGTATTGACAACCATTTTAACTACATTCCCATATCTATCCCTTACGATAACAGCCAAGGATGACAAACCTCCTGAAATCCAAGATGCATCAGTGTTGACTTTGTAGCCTACAATAGGTTTCTCCCATTGAACCTTAGACATAGCAATTTTCTGTTTTTGAATAATGTGTGGAACAATGTTATCCCGTGTCCATAACCTATTCTTTTCCTTATTACCTATTAGGCTATGTGCCAGGAAAATTTGATAAATAGTATTCTTTATTTCAGCAAAACAAGCCTCATGAGAGTATGGTTTGTTCTCAAAGAAGAATCTGTTCCTTTGAATCCATAATGTCCATATTGTGACCACTAGGGCTGCAATGATAATGCTTTCATGAATTTTTGAATCAGCTCTGAATGATAAAAGAAAATGCACTCTACTTTTTAAATCTCTGAAATCAGGAACAGGTAACCTTAACATGGAAAAAACACTCTTCCACACATCAGTTGAGAATTTGCAGGAATTGAAAAAATGATCCAGACTTTCTCCAGTATTCTTGCATATTGAACACTTTGAAACAACTGAGAAGCCAATTCTAGTAAGTACGTTATCAAAAGGCAGTAAATTATTAAGCACCCTCCACAGTAAGATAGACATCTTTCTTGGGATGAAAGGGGACCATACCTTTTTGAAATATTGGATTTGAGAGCCCCTCTGTCTCAGGGCATTGTGAGCCGAGCTGACTGAGAAATTTCCATCAACAGTGAGTATCCACACCAGCTTATCTTCATGGCTGTACTCCAGACTTGTCTCCTGCAAAATTGTAATAATGTTGGTAGCCAAGTGTGGCTCCAGGGTTGGAATAAGAGCAGATTTGTTAGATAGAAAATCACTTAGGGAGATGCACTCGAAGGGAATTTCAATATCTTCCGGCCAGATATAACACAGTGCTCCTTCCCCACTCCAATTGGCACTCCAGAAGGAGCAATGGCCCTTACCAAAGAGAACTCTGGAGAAACTGTTTGCCAAAGGTGTGATCTTGGTGATTCTTGCCCATATGTGAGAATGTTTATATGAAACTGGCAGTGTCCACAGTAGGTTTGCCCACTGAGCATTATTGATTTGTAACTTCCACCATAATTTACAAGAATAGGCATCTAAGGTATCACTTAATTGTCTAAAACCTAAACCATTTTCTTCCAAAGGATAGCACATTCTTTTCCAGGATCTCCACCTTCTTTTTTCAGTTAAATCAGAATGTCCCCAGAAAAAATTTGAAGCCAGCTTTCCTATTTTTTTTAGAACTGATTTTGGGGGATGTAAAACCCCAAATATGTGTGTTGGAATTGAAAACATCACTGAATTTATCAAGATGATTTTACCTGCTGGGCTCAGCCACCTATTTTTCCAGTTATTTATCTTTTTCTCCATCCTTTCAATTACTGGTAAGTAATACACACTCAGATTTCGACCAGTAAAAATTGGAACACCAAGATATTTAAAAGGAAAAGATCCCTTTCTCATTCCTAATGTTCTTTTTGCTGTTAGAGAGCACTGAGGAGGAGCCTTATGTGAGACATAAAAATCAGATTTTGAGAAGTTGACTTTTTGTCCCGAAGTCTCTTCATATGCAGTAAGAAACATTTTGAAACGCTTTAAATTTTTTATGTCCGAGTTCAAAAAAATTGCAGTGTCATCTGCATACATCAAGTGAGTGAGGGGTGTACAGCCTGTAGGAAGGCTGAAATGAGTTAAATAACCTGTGGAGAAAAGTTTTTTTAAACCCCTTGAGAAAGCCTCTGATAAGATGTTATATAAAAAGGGGGATAAAGGATCTCCTTGCTTGATCCCCCTGGAGGAGCTAAAATAACCTGCAGTGACCCCATTAATTATCACAGAGAAATTTGCTATCATTATGTTGTGCATTATTAATCTAACAAATTTACCATGGAACCCAAAACAAAGAAGTAATGAATTTAGGAAGGACCAAGAAACTCTATCAAAAGCCTTTTGCATGTCAAGTTTCACTATTAGATTCGGGATCTTTGTTTTTCTTGACAGTAATCTAGTCATTTGCTGCATTAAAATGACATTGTCCGAGATATCCTTCCCTTTCATAAAAGCACTTTGTTCTGGAGATATCAAGAGTTGCATTAAAGGTTTAATTCTTTCCATTAGGAGTTTTGAGAAAACTTTGTTTACAAAGTTTGATAAACTTATTGGCCTAAAATCAGCAAATGTGTTCGGGATGGATTTCTTTGGGATCAGAGTAAGCCAAGTGCTAGAAATGGCTTTTGGGATTATACCATTATTTAAAAAATGGTTTGCAGCTTCTAGTAAATCTGCTTTAATGGTTTCCCAGTAATGTGTATAAAAACAACCAGAGAATCCATCAGGACCAGGAGCACTTGATTTGTTAAGGTCAAATACTGCACTGTGCAACTCCTGAAAAGTAAATGGAGATAGCAAAAAGATGTTCTGCTCTTCAGATATGACATTTGGAATTTCAGCCAAAAAATCTTTAAAATGTATTCCTTTCTGGTTTGAGGCTTCCTCTGTTAATAAATCCTGAAAGAATCTAACACCCTCCTCTCTAATTAAATTAGGGTCAGTTATCCATATTCCATTACCATCTTTTATTTTACCTATTCTGGCCCTTGCCTTTTTTTCTCTAATTGTGTGATGAAAATACTTAGTGTTTGCATCTCCATGCTTAATCCAGTTTAACTTAGCCTTTTGTTTCAGAAAAATGTTATGTTCCTTTTGTGCTCGAAGTAAAAGGTTTTTAGCTTGCAGCAGCTCCAAAAGCACTGATTCATCTTTTGTTTGCTGAAACTTTATTTCCAAATCATTGACTTTTAATTCAGACTGATCCAAATTATTTTTAACATTGCCAAAGGTGTGTTTGTTCCATTCCTTAATAACTACCTTTAGCCTTTTTAGTTTGTGCACAAACCTTGACATTCCAGAGAATGGGGAGACAAGGTTCCAGTTTGTTTCCACTAATTCTTTGAATTCATCCCTATTTATCCACATTTCCTGAAATCTAAAAGGTCTTGGAGCCATCTCTATTGCATTTTGGATAGACAACAATAGAGGAGAATGGTCAGAGGTCATCCTGTTAAGGACTTGTACAGTACTGTTTGGGAATTTGTCTAGCCACTCTAGATTACTAACTCCTCTATCTAATCTTTGGAATTGCAAGTCCTTACATTTATCTCTAAATCTGTTATTGCTCCAGGTATAAGTATTACCAACAGTTGGGATATCATGCAAATCCATGTAATTTAGAAAGTCATTAAACTGATTCATACTTTTCCTAGGGGTTGACTTTCTACCCTTATATTCAGAAGTAGATGATACAGTATTAAAATCACCAATGTAAATAGAAGGATCAGATGTTACAGCTTTTAGGTCAGACCATAAAAACTCCCTCATCTGCCTATGTACACTTGCATAGATAAAGAAAATATTCCATGTATCAGCAGATGCAATATCTGTAACTTTAGTTTGAATGTACTGATCAGATTCCTTTACAATATCTAATTTGAAAACATGATTCCAAAGAATCCAGATTTTAGCCTGTTGAGCAGGAATAGCATTACTGTAGCCGAGGTTATGCATCAAAGTGATTATATTATGCTTATCATGCCATGGCTCAATTAAACAAAGCAAATCGATCTTATGTTTCAGTTTGAGTGCCTTTAACCTGTCCATTGAAGAACCATAACCCCTTACATTCCACACTAAAATATTACCTATTTTTGTGTACTGAATCATTTAAAACTAGGGGGGGTTGCTTTTTGTGATGACCTTAATTTCCTTTGTTTTGAGAGAGCGGCAGTACTGTTCTTTCCTCTTTTATCTTCATTTTTCCTAGCCAATTCTGTTAAGAGAGGACTCACCTTGGTGGGATTTACCTGTTCTGCAATGTCTCTGTTATCCCCAAGATGATCTTGGCTTTGAGGAATAAAGTCGGTTGATTCAATTGAATTCTCTGCTGCCTCCTTAACGGTATCGTCTGAGACCTGGTTTTCAGCTTCTGTATTGTGTAATGTTATCTCCATATTGCCTTCTGGAATCCCCTGCTCAGGACTGCCAATGGTCTCTTTGGTTGCATTCTTTTCTATGTCACTTTGTGAGTTCACAGTGTCTTGTGATTCCACAGCCTCATGATAGGTTTCCACATCATCCTCTTGGATAGCAATGTTCTCTTCCTGAAGATCAATTAAAGAGTGGAAAGCATTTGATATAGAAACCATATTACTTTTTTTTATCCCTTCCTGGATGGGGTGCAAATCATTGAGTTGGGTTTTCTTCCTCCAGAAACAGTTGGTGATAGGCTTAGATATATCATCCAGAGAATAGAAAGGTCTTCTTTTATACTGACTATGAGTAATAGAAACAGGTTTATTTTGCTGCATAGGAAATGACTTCTGGTTCTGACTGAGGAAATCTTTTTCTTTCTGTGATATTGATAAGTTCGATTTCCCTTCCATTTCTACAGTCTGTCTATTTTCTTGCTCATCTACCGTTTGATTTTCTACCAAAGCCTCAGAACTTACCTTGGTAGCCTTATGTTCAGCCTGACTTTTTCCTTTTCTTCTAAGTTCAGGATGTAAAAAATTACAGTTTGTCTGATTATGTCCTATAATTTTACAGTGAGTGCAGTACATGGGAAGCTGTTCATATTCAATTGGGTACTCCGAAACCTTATTTCCAATGCCAACTACTATAGACTTTGGAAGCTGAGCTAACATATGGCTTTTGAAATTAGACAAACACATACATTATGATGAAGTGTTGCAATTTTATGCGAATTTTGGCGAGAGTAAAAACAACCATGACCTCACTAAGGTTAACATCATTTTGATACCCATCACAAAATTCACAATTAACAAGGTTTAAGGATGTGATTATACAAACCCCACCTCTTGCTTACTTGAAGATGTCCTCGACCCCCTAGAAATCTTTCATCAACAAAATTGGCCCGCTATTACTGAGTATACCCCCCTCTACCCTGCAGCCTGACTAGGAAATATTTTTATAAGGAAGGTTCAACCCCGGGTCAGGCTACGATGAGAGGGTTCTCATGGTAGAACAAAGGTTGGTTTATGAGTGGATACACTTCTGGAAAACAGGTAAAAATGCACCGGTAAAAAAATCATGAATAGAGAATACCGGTGTAGAAGAACACAATTACACCGGTAAAACTCATGTTTACCATAGTACCGCTGCCTATAAATACATATGCACCTGTGTAAGGTTTGCCAGTGTAGGTTTTCACATTTTTTGCACTGGTCAAATGCATGGAGATGCTAAAGACTAGTGCTAATGTATACTATCACACCGGTAACAAATGTACCGGTGCATGGATATGGTGCACTGGTTGGAATTTGGCACCAAAAATATAATTTTTTAAACCGGTTATACGTTTTACTGGTATATGGAAAAAACAATTACAGGAAAATGGGAGAAATTATACACTGGCACCGTATAATACCAGTTTATAGAGGCCTGAGTTTTCAAAAAAAACATACTCACTGGTATTTGTCTATATACCAGTGTAAGGAAGTTCATTTAAAGCTCACGTACCACCTTTTTTGGCTGGTTAAAAATGGGAAATTTGGGAGAATGAGTTCATTAATATGGTTTTTGGTTGATGAAGGCATTGACTGATCTTCCTTGAAGACCCTTGAAGGTACTATTTTTTAAAAATATATTTATTGATATTAATGATCTCATTGTTGGTTTTGGTTTGTAGACATATATATCTTGTACGTTTGATCATTTGATGGTGATTGAGGTAGAATTGTTGATATTAGTTTGTGATTTGTTCTCAAGGTTGATGTAGTTATAATGCAATGGCTATTGATTGTTATATTGTAGGGCATTTTATGAATGTGGTAATTGTAATGTGGAAATTTGTGTGCATTAATGTTCTTGCATGATTTAGATGTGGTCATGAAACCCTATTTTAATTAATGTGTTGAAGTTTGATTGTTGGACATTTGTTGAAATGTAGAGTTGTATCATGCGATTGAGAGGCGTAAGCATGTGTATGCCAACGTTAGTAGGGTGAGCTATGAATATATTGATTTCGTGGATGAGTTTTTGGACCATGATTTTAGTGAGAAGCTAATATTATGTCCTTGTCGTGATTGTAGAAATCAAAATTGTACTGATAACAAGGATATGTTGAAACTCCATTTGTATAGCCGGGGTTTGCAAAATATTATGTGGTGTGGATATTTCATAAGGAAAAGTCACCACCAAAGGTGATAGTTAGTATACAGGGAGAGTGTTTTTAGGATGCTAAATTGGATGACATGTGCGAGGAGGTAGTTAATGAATTTAGAGGGAGGCCCAAGGTTTTGGCTTAATTTCTAGGTGAGAATGATAGACCTTTGTATCCCTATTGCAAGAAGAAACACACGGCCATGTCATGTTTAATGGAGTTGTTTAATTTGAAAGTTCTTAGTTCATGGAGTGATACTAGCCTAATTAAATTGCTTAAGTTTTTGAATGAGAAGCTTTCATCCGGTAATTAGGTGCCGAACAACCTTTATGAACCTAAGAGAATTTTGTGTTAGATAGGAATGGAGTATGAAAAGATACATGCTTGTCCGAAAAATTATGTCCTATATAGGGGTTACTTAAAGGATAAGCTTGTTTTTCCAGCATGTAATGTTTTGCGTTATAAGAAAAAGGTAAATGTAGCTACTGGTAGAGAGCATGTTGTGTCAGTGAGGAGGAAGGTGCTCGCCAAATGTATGTGGTACCTTTCGATAATTTCGAGGCTGAGAAGATTGTTTAAGAATGCTAAGGATGCAAAGAACTTGACATGGTATAAGGATAGGAGAGGTTGCAAAAATGATGATATGATTCGACACCCTGCTGATGCGGACTAGTGCAACAAATTTTATAAGATGTATCCGTAGTTTGCATCTAAACCTATAAATTTGAGAATGGCTATATGTACGGATGGTATGAACCCGTTTGATAATAGGTCCTCGAAACACAGTTCATGGCCGGTTATGCTTGCCATTTACGATCTCCCCACATACTTGTGCATGAAGAGGAAATATGTGTTGATTCCCATCACGATTTCAGGGCCCAAAAAGCCTAGAAATGACATAGACACTTATCTTTCCCCTTTGATAGAATATTTGAAGGTGCTATGGTTAGTTGGCACCTTAATGTTTGATGGTTTTCGAGGTGAAGAGTTTACCTTGAAGGCGATGCTTTTTTGTACCATCAATGATTTCCCGGTATATGGTAACCTTTACGGGTATGTAGTCAAGGGTTACAAGGCTTGCCCTGTTTGTAAGGATGAGACCGATTACCATCAGTTGAAAAATAGGCTTAAGACTGTTTATTTGGGTCACCGTAAATTCCTCTCGTTGAAGCAGAAGTTCCAAGATAACACTGTTGCATTTATTGGTGGGAAGGATAGGAGAAAGGCACCTAAACAATTGACCATTGTAGCTATTCACAACAAGGTGAAGAAATTGATTTTTTTTTTGCTAAGAAGTTATCAAAGGGTGGTCTGGCTGTAAAAGGACCGTGGAAGAAAAGGTCTTGAATGTCATGCATATCAAAATAAATATTTGTGAGAGTTTGATTGCAACACTACTAAACATTCCTAGGAAGACTTAGGATAGCTTGAAGGTGAGGAAAGATTTCTTGGTATTCGGTTGGATCTGGCACCGGAGGTTAGAGGTAAGCAAACGTACCTGCCTTCTGCTCCTTACAATATGTCAGTTGCTGAGAGGAGATTGGTGCGTCAAAACATCCAAGGAATAAAGTTACTTTCCGGTTACTCCTCTAATGTTAGTCGATTTGTGAATGATGAATTGTGTCTTAGTGCATTGAAATCTCAAGATTGTCATGTCCTTTTGCAACAACTTTGCACGTTGTGATCTGAGGTTGTTTGGAAGAGGAAGTTATATTTTTGATTATGCACTTGTGTTTCTTCTTCAACTAGATATGCAGAAAAAATCTTAGCAGGCAACAACTAGATGAACTCACTAGTGGAGGAGGCTTCATTAAAGACAGTGTAAGAAGATGGCTCTGTGCGTGTTTTGTAGAATTGCCTTCTATTGAGGATCGGATGAGGTTCCGATATTGGAACTGCATTAGGATCCAATAGAAGGCGGTTGTTAATGAACCGCCTTTGATTGACACCAATAGAAGGCAGTTTTGACTTTAATGGGGTTACTTTATTGGATTTTTGGGCCTAAGTATAAATAACTCTTTTTCTCTTCTCTCCCCTTGGAAAAAATTTCTAACACCCTCAAACCCTATCTCTCCCGCCGCTCTCATCCTATCTCTATCATCTCCCTCAAAACCTATTTCTCATCTCCTCCTATCTATCCCGCCGCTCTGCTCCTATCTCTACCACTCTCCTCCTATCTCTCACCTCCTCCTATCTCTCCTTCCGCTCTCCTCCTATCTCCGCCACTCACCCTGTCCCACCCTCCTCTCCTTCCTGCCAATAATTCCCTATGCTGACGAAGCCACTCCACCGGTGAATCTCTCCACCGATAAAGCTTGCATCCTCTACATGAATAGCTCTACCACATGAAGGCATCCGTGTGAATCCCTCTTTCTCGATGTGAATCTCTCTGCCGGTGACTCCTTCTCAGCCACCTACAAAGTTTGCATCTACCGTTTAAGATCTCCTCCGCCGCTGATAAAGCTCTCTTTCGCTGCCCTGTTAGGGTTAAGTTCAGGTTTTTTGAAATTTTTAGATTTGTTAGGGAACCTTGTTTCATGTGTTTTTTAATATGTTAATTTGGTTTCCAGATCTGCGTTTTTGTGATGTGATTGTTGTACTACTATTTTAGGTATCATTTTTGGGTTTGATTCACCGCCAGAAACTAATTGGTTTCCAGCGGCTATTTTTTTGGACATAAAAAAAAAGTTTCGAATTTGGAACTGCTTCCGACCTCGATAGATGGTAGTTATTGGAAGTGACTTTGATCTAAATTGATCAAAGTCATACCCGGATAAGTCACCTTCACAGTGACTTCTAATATCCATTAGAACAACCTTTCAATAGGCCATTCTCCACTAGTGACTGGAGCATGAGGTCATTGTTTTTTTATTCCAGATGGGGAATACTTTCCCCCCATCATTCTTTGATATCATGGTGCACCTTGTGGAACACTTGGTTACGGAGATATGTATATGAGGGCCTGTTGGAATATATTGGTTGTACCCATTTGAGCGTCACATAACTGTTATCAAGGGTTATGTTCATAATTGTAGTCGGCATGATGCCTCGATTGTTCAGAGGTACGTCACTGAGAATAACATTGAGTACTGTACATTAAACTTAGTTGGAAAAAGAGTGGTTGGTGTTCCTATTGACCACACTGCAAAAGGAAGAATGGGACTCCATGGTCTAAGGGCTTCATACACCCTTGAACGCTGAGTTGATGACTATTCACCGGTATGTTTTATGTAATAGTAGTGAGACAGCAATATATGTTCAAGAGCATGTTTCCATGTAGGAAGAAATTTATTTAGAATAGCCTTCGAATTAAATATAGGTAGGGAATTCTTCAAGGTTTGTTAACTGGTTTTACAAGCATTGCAATGTGGAAGGGATGCCCAGTAAGCTACGGGCATTTGAAAGGACACTGAACTACACCATAAGACAGTACCATGGTTATGACATTGATGGCTTTAGTTTTACAACATTGGAGAATGATGAGAAGAGCATGATGCAAAACAATGGTGTTTATATTGAATCTGAATCCATGTGGTAAGGAAGCCAGAAAGATTTACATCCTGGTTTTGTTGTGATGCCTTTTTATGGGGTTATTCAAGAAATTTTGAAGTTGGATTATGCAGAGTTAAAACTTTTTATGTTCAAGTGCCTTTGTGTTCAGATGTTGTAGTCGAAATGCAGCAATCCTGGAAATAATAAAGAACAAGTACAACATGTTCTTCCCAGTCTTTTAATCATTGACATTTGCACGCAATTACACTAGCAGTGTGGGAATAGATGTTCTTCGAGCTTGAGAGGAGAATGGGGAATATGCATTCGATTACCTGGATCGATAATGCAGAGATCGATGTGTGGATGGGGTGAGTTTCAAACCTTACAGCCTTATATGAATTTTTAATCAATTTGGATTTCATTTTTAGTATCGTTACCGGTTCATGCACATGTGGGAGAAAATTTGGGAAAATAATGTTGGCCACGTCAGATTCTGCCCTTGAAACTGTGGAAACTTGTCCAACTTCGAGCAGAGGTCGAACATCATTTCAACCTTATCTGGGAAACAATGAAGCAAGTGGATTATGATTTCTACATTGTCCCTTACATTAGAATGTAATGTTTTTTCCACGATTAAACATTTACATTTCAAACAACTTCTTAATCACCCTATTTTTTCGGCAGCGATCATTGGTACCCCATCATTATCCATCCCAGAACGGAAGAGGTTTTCACGTTGGACACATTGTCAGGGGGTATCAAACCAACAGACTTGTCCGAACTCAGAGTCATTTCCTGGTATTACAATCACTCAAATAATAATTCTGAGTTTGGTAATATACAAGAAGAAGTAACCATTTTCATTTACTTTCTTGATAGGATTGCATGCGCACACTAAAGGGAGAAGAGAAAGACGGGGCTAGAACCCAACTACACTTGGAAAATCATGAACATTAAGGTAAGTCATTATGTCATTTCATCCACACCATTTGTTAGGTCAAAATATGGTACTAATATATACCATTCGTGTGCAGTACCAAACATAGAATGGTTTGTGGCAATGCGGGTACTCTATCATGCTCTTCATGGAAGAATATGTTATACACCCAGAGACAAACAATATCCTGAAGGTAAACATTAGATCTCAAAATTAGTTATTCTAAATTTCTATTACACACAACATTCTTCATTAACATTGTAAGTTTGAAATTGACAGATCTTCCCAGAGGGCAAAGGGATGTACCATGTGTATGAAATTTAAGTTGTTGCAGAGAGATAATGCGGGGCTTGGCTCGATGGGTACCAGCATCAGGCAAACACTTCAGTGCAACTTCTCAATGATTAAAATGACATAATAGGTTGATAATTGATTTTCTGTGGATGATCATAGTAGAATTCTATAGTTGGTGTTTGGTCATACTAAATTTGTGTGGTTTTTTTAAATTTATTTCCATTCATGCTAAACATACATTTTCTATTCATCATTTCAATTAATTTTTTTGTTCTTTGATCGATATTATCATAGGTGTTTGAAGTTACTTACAATTTCTGAGGTTTTAAACTTTTAATAGTTCTGAGTCAAGTATTTCTGGTTGTCGTTGCTCCGGAAATGATCCGGAAGGGACCACCGGAAATCAAATTGAGCATTGCTAGTTTTTTTGATATCATACACCGGTATAACATATAAATACTGGTGTAAAAAAGAATCAAATTTAAATAATAAATTTTATTCTTGATACATAAATTACACTGGTAATCCAATTAATTTATTAGATACAAGTGTAGTTTCTCTTGCTGGTGTAACTTTTAATGCCAGTGTATTTTTTAATAGTGGTGTAATTTGTAATGTCGGTGACATGTTACATGTGTTTTATATTTAAACAGGTGTACATTTATACCTACCGGTGAAAATATTTTACACCAGCTTCTGTCAACCTACCAGTGCAAATAGTTTGTGCCCTCTTTACCTTTTCGAACATTCTATATCGATTGTTAATACTGGTGCATACGACATGTATACACCTGTTGATATTACCGGTGCAAATACGTTGTTTTTTTACACCGCTATACTTACCCACCGGTATTTTTGGTGGGACAAAATACCGATGCTATTGGTGTATTTTACTTGTGTTATTGCCCCTTTCCTACATTAGATATATACCAAAATGTGTTGCCTTTGGGGGTGGGGGTGAGGGGAGGGCTGCTTGCGAGCCAACAATTGGGATTTTGATGATATTTTATTTTGTGATGAATGAGATTAAGATTAACTAGGGATACACTATAGTGAACTATATGCTTAAGGTTGTGGCTGAAAAAAGAAATATCTCCCATAAGGAGGCATGATCATGGCCATGATCAAGAAATTGGTAGTTACGCCGGTGGACAAACCCTTGCGCCTAGTGTTCTATGATATGGTTTGGTTTGAGCACAAACACTTGCGCTTGGGTTTCCATAGCAAGTATGAGTATTGTGCCATTCTAGGTTCAACCGCAAAGGCTGCAAAGAGATGAAGAGAATCATCTATGCAAAGGGCCAAGGCATCCTTATCCCGTAAGTTGATCGAAACTTGCCGTATTTTGAAATCTTTATACCAATATTAATTCATAGTCCCTTTATTAAAACCTTTATTCAATGTTTTCATGTTTATTTTTTAGGTTCGGGAGAAATTTGAAGACCACAATTAGTAGGTACATGTCGTGCTTATAAGCGGACATTAGTGATGCTAATGTGGAGGCTCCAGTGGTGGAAGGTAGCCCTTCTAAGTTCATTCCTTCTTCCGGTATCCACATTGATGTCGTAGATGAATCCAACATACCTAATTTCAAGCTCGTGTATTCTGATTAGGATGAAGATTATGAAGATGGAGATGATGATGATGAGGACGAAGGTGGAAACAACAATGATGAGACAGATAAACGTGATTCGTACATCAGAAATCGGATCAATTAATAATAATTTTAACATGGGAGAAAGGATTAAAAGATTTCTATTCGGAAGCTCCAGTACTACTAGTACAGGATCCACATCTTCTTCAAACATTTTACAAAGTCATGAAATTCAACAGATTTTACCAAATAAAACATTAAAATCAATATATCAACAAGGCATATTAGAATTCAATAAGTCATATTCCATTAAGATTCATGAGGAAATCCTACCTATGAACCAAGAAGTTCAATCAATTAGGTTATTGTCATATCAGGCTATTCAAAAATATAGAGATCAAAATATAAATTTTTACATTTCGGTCTAGTACAAATTGCATTACACCCTTTGGTTAGATTAGGCATAGACACACCCATATTCATGGCATTAAGAGATGATAGACTAATAAGATATAAAGATTCCATATTAGCAATGGTCCAAACAAATATCTGTAATGGAATAATTAGGTTTGATTGTATTCCAAACTATTCAGTCAGTTTAACAGATCAACATATAATGGATTCTTGAAAACTAGATATTCAACTAAAACAAGACAGAATAGTCAATGATACAGAACATTTTGTATTAATTTATAGAGTATATTTTAAATTAATGCAATCAATGATTCCAACAGCATTAAGGTTAATTCCAACTGAAAAAGAAGAGTCAGTATATGTCACAACAAAGTCTGATAACATATCCATAGAAACGCCTAAACAATTAAAATGGAATGAAATTACTATTCCAGTAGAAATACTAGTGGAACGACCATTAGGAATTCAAAGAAATGTAAGAATAACAGAACCATCAGAAATACTAGCGGAACGACCATTAGGAATTCAAAGAAATGTAAGAATAACAGAACCATCAGAAATAGAAGAACAAAATGATGGTAAAATACTAATAAAATTTAATAAATCCATGTCTAATAGATTTTATTCAGGTTCATCTTCTAGATATTCAAATATAGATAGCTATAGAACCCATAGACATTCAACATCTGATATTCCAACCCATTTGAATGAAACTAGGATAAGATATTCTTCTCCTTTACCAGAAATTATTCCAGATACTAGTTCTACAATAGGATCGCCAACCCTTAGTCAAATGCGATCTGAAATAAACATGATGAATAGTAATAATAAATTTGAGATAGACAAGGTATATTTAAATAATGATTATTACAGTCCAGAAAATACTAGGAATAGGAATTGGTTTGAAAAACTTAGTACATATAGTAAAGAACAAATTAAGAAAGAATTTTATAATGACCTTACAACTAAGAAAATTAGACAAATGAAATTCTTTATGTGGTTAGAATATTATTTAAAGAAAGAACACATAATTAAAAAGGATAAGTTCAGAAAATGATTTTGAGAAACAGATAAATTCAATAGAACAACAATTCCAAGAACAAATAGAAGAAAAAACTAATATGCATATTAATAGATTAAAATATAATTGGAAAAAACATGATACAAAAGCCTATTACCCAAAACCAACTCCACCAGACCTTCAATATGAAGAAAACCTCCATTCATTCAAAAGTTATGATGGTTCATCAATTTATCAATGGAACATAGATGGATTATCATAATATCAAATATTAAATTTATTACAAGAAATGGGAATGGCTAGGGTAGCTTATAAAGCAACAATAACTCCAACAGAACCAAATATAGTCATGTTATTAGTAACAGGATTTACAGGACAATTAAAAGGATGGTGGGATAATTATTTCACTTTACAAGATAAACAATCAATAATGAATCATGAGTCAGAAGAGGCTCAAGGAGATGATAATAACATTCAATTTGTCATGGTCCCGGATGGATCAGCATTCTTATTATACACCATTTCAATGTATTTTGTAGGAAATCCTGCAGAAGCTTTAGAAAGTTCAAAGATATGTTTAACCAATTTAAGATGTCCTACTTTAACTGATTTCAAATGGTACAAAGATATATTTTTAACTCAAGTATTTAGAAGGACAAATTCAAGTTCCCCATTTTGGAAAGAAAAATTTATCACAGGTTTACCAACCTTATTTTCTCAAAGAATACTAACAAATTTAAGTAAAGCATTAGGAACAGAAAAGATAGATTATAATGACATAACATTTGGTCAAATATTTGCTTTTATTAAAAAAGAGGCTTTAACATTATGTCAAGATTTAAAAATTCAACATAAGTATGGATCAGCGAGAAGGGAAATGGGATCTTTTTGCCAACAATTTGGCATAACAGGCCTCAAACCACCTTCTTCTCAACATAAAATATATAAAAAAACATAAATTTGGGAATAATAGGAAAAAGAAATATCATCAAAATAGGTCATATGAATATAATAAAAATTACAGAAAACCTTATCATAAGAAAGGTTATAGGAAAAATAAATCCAATAAGAAAGACAAATTTCAAAATATTCAATGTTATAAATGTAAGAAATTTGATCATACTGCAAATTACTGTAAAACAGAAAAGAAAATTAATGCATTAGATGATATAGAATTAAGAAATAAGCTATTAGCTATATTAATTGATAACTCAGATAATGAGCATTCAAGTTATGAGTCAGACTCAGATTCTTCCAGTGATTCTGATAGTATATGTCAATGTAAAATTCCAACTATTAACATGCTAAATAGTACACATAGTAAGAAAAAAGAATTATTAGATATAATAGATAAAATAGGAAATTCTGAAGATAAAACAGAATATATTCAAAGATTAAAATATTTAGTGCTAGAAGAAAATAAACCTAAGATAACAGAAGCTTTTAGTCTAAGTCAAACAATTAAAAAATATTCAGAGTCAGAAAAGAAAAAATCAATAATTGCTTCAACAGATACTCAAGATTTAAGAAAAGAAATTACTTTACTAAAAAATGAAATTAGTCATATTAAATCATAATTAAATCATTTAAAAGAGAAAGATTTAGAATTAGAATTACAGATAACATCATTAGGAAAACCTAGTAGTTCTAATATAGACGGCTCTATCAGGTGCGACTGACTAGGTGCGAAAAAAACACACTGAAGGTGCGATTGTGCCCTAACGGCTCTGCGCCGCCTGTCCGATCAGTCTCCGGCGCCGCCGCCATGGCGGAGCCACCGTCAGCGATCTCCTACGCTCAGGCCGTAACCCAGGAGCTACGTGAGGCTCTGAACATCGCTCCAATGTCCAATCTCGCAGACCATAATTTCACCCCAAAAGCCAAAATCGATCATTTGGGTGAACCGGGGCTCCATTTCTCCGACGAGGAGTGCCTTCGACTGGAAGCTCCTCTCAGGTGGACGCTGATTGGTAAGTTCTCCCGTAGCCGCCGCCAGCTCGAAAAACTTCGGAAAGATTTCCATACGGCTGGCTTCAAAGGGAGCTGTAATATCTCTTTACTCGATAATCGTCAGGTTCTGATCTCTTTCTCCCTATCTGATGACTATTATCGATGTTGGTTACATAAGGTTTGGAATTTCGGAGCTTATTCCATCAGAATGTCTAAATGGGTGCCTACTTTTAATCCCAATGCTGAATCCCCCATTGTACCAATCTGGATATCCCTATATGGCTTACCCCAGCAGTTTTTTGATTATAGTGTTCTCATGTCGATTGGCAATTTAATCGGAACCCCAATTAGGGTAGACAGAGCATCCATTAACAGAACTAGGCCACATGTTGCTAGGGTTTGTGTTGAGCTTGATGTTACTAAGCCTAGATTGGACAGAGTTTGGCTCAGTTTCAGGGAATGTGGGTTCTGGCAGTATATCGAATACGAAGGAATCCCTTCTTATTGCTCAAATTGCCTTAAGTTAGGGCATACTGACTCTTTCTGCAGGTTTGACAAAAATACCGCAAAGTTTATACCCTGGAAACCACAGAGCAAATCCACAAGAGAAGGTAATAAAGCCATTCCCAGAGACGAACAGGGAAGATCTCAAGGTAAAGGAAATGGTATTGCTTTCACTGGTCTATCTGTCCCCAAAACTAACCATGTTTACAGGCCAAAAGATGACCATTCTGGCAAACAATACTATCAAGTCCCTAACGCTGCCAGGAACCCAAAGATGAACACAGTGACAAGTACTGAAGCATTGAGCCCTTCTCAGGGCTCTCAGGTACCACTAATTCCTACTCCAACTATTGTTAATGCTGCAGCTTTACCAAAACAGCATGTTTCCACTGGTTCATCCATACCAAATGCTGAAATGAATGAAACAAACCCCCTCTCCCAAAATGTTATAACCAAAACCTCTACAGCCTCCCCCCTTGCAGTCACACTCAGTAACACAACAAGCCCCACTAACAAAACAGCACACTCCACTTCCAATGATACACAAGTTGACTGCTGCCCAGAAAAGCAAAACTTGATGCAACAACAAGCCAACCATTCTGTTTCAGTCAGCTTAGATGTTTCTGCTGATGTAGAGGCAGAGTATCAGCAGAACATAAAAAATCAGCAAATCCCTCACTTCTTTCTTGAAACTTTTGAGCACAATATGACTGACTCAAGCCTCATTAGAAACCCTTACAAGCCACTCGACTGGATAAACACTGAAACACCTACTAGAAAACTGGAAAACACCTTAGAACTTGACCAATTTAATTTTGAGGAAATTAAAAATATATTACTTAAAGATCAGATAAGAATTGACAAAATTCTCCAAGCTAACCCTAACCAAACCACTATTAATCAGAGGAAACATACAAAGAAAGATTACTCCTCAATACCAAAAGCGGTTCACACCCGTTCCTCACTGAAACTTTCCAAAACCTTTCCATGAATAGTATCCACATTTGTGCATGGAATGTTAGAGGAATAGGAAATAACCCAACCAAATTTCATCTTAAACACATTAAAAGACACAACAGGATAAAAATCTGTGCCCTAATAGAACCTCTTCTTAGTCCTGATCAAATACATACAGTCTCCAGGGAGCTTGGATTTATTAACTGCTTTGCCACTCCCATCAACAAAATATGGATAATGTGGGATACTGATATCTCCATAGACTTAGTAAAAGTAGAAGAACAGATGACTGTTGTCAAAATCAAATCTGCTTTGCTATCATCAAACTGTCAGGTTGGATTCATTTATGCTAAACACACTATTCGGGAAAGGAATGAACTGTGGCAAGCCTTAGCACCTTTTAAGAATGAATCCCTCAGTCTCATAGGAGATTTCAATGTCATCAGGACAAATGAGGAATATCTGAGGAACTCCATACCCAACCAAAACAGCCTAAAAAACTTTAACTCCTTTCTAAATGATCAGAACTATACAGAAATCCCAACCTTTGGCAGTTTATTCACATGGACTGGCATGAGAACCAAAGGGAGGGTCTGGAAATGCCTCGACAGAGGAATTTCCAACCATGAATGGTGGCACAGATTTCCCACCTCAAAAATTAACACACTCCCCCGTGAAGGCTCTGATCATACACCACTAATCTTAACTGTCTCAGACACACCTCCCTTGAACTCCCCAAAGCCTTTCAAATTTCAGGAGTGCTTGGTAAACCACCCAACATTCATGAACCTGGTAGAAAAATTGTGGAATACACCAACTCATCTTAAAGGAATGAGTAAATTGGTCTTCAAACTTAAGACCTTAAAAGCATCGTTGAAAATCTGGAACAAAGAGGTTTTTGGAAACATCTTCGATGTTGTCCATGAATGTGAGGAATGCTTGATGCACGCTGAAAGAGATGTCCAGCGAGAGGAATCCATTATAACCATCCAAGCTTTAAGTCAAGCACGGGCTAACTTAAGATTAGCCCTCAAAAACCAGGAAACCTTTCTCAAGCAAAAATCAAGACTTAAATGGATGAAGGAGGGGGACGCTAACTCAAAGTTCTTTCATCAATCTATCTCAAACAAGCATAAAAGGCAAACAATATCCATGATAAGGAATAAAGATGGTAACTGGTTGCATAAAACGGAAGATATTGAAAGGGAAGCAATCAATTTCTTTACAAATCTCCTCATTGAAGAGACACTTGATCCCTCAGGTATCAACTCAGCATGGATTCTGGAAACAGAGGCCTGCGTCAGTACTCTTCACTTCTTCCTGCGAGCTGATTGAGTACAACCATTCATCTATTTCCTCATCACTCAGATTCTGTGTCTCCTCGTTGTTTGAATCAGTGGGTGGTAGCATGTCAATCTCATCCTGCAAAAATTCAGTCTCAAGGTATTCTTGGACGAGAGGGTCAATGACATCAATGGCATAAATATTTTCAGCATCTATGGGTTTTTTCATTGCATCATCAATGCTGAAAGTATATTTTTCACCATAATAATCAAGACAAATAGTTCCCTTTCCCACATTAATTATTGTATTAGCCGTTCTTAAGAAAGGGCGACCTAACAACACTCCTGAGGTTCCTTTACCACTAGCATGATTCATCTTCACCACATAAAAATCCGCAGGGTAAACAAAATCATTAACTCTTACGAGAACATTTTCTAACAACCCTTCAGGATATACACATGATCTATATGCCAATTGGATTATTACTCTAGTATTTACCATTTCTGCTCCACTCAAAGAATTGTAAACAAATAATGGCATCACATTGATAGATGCTCCTAAGTCACACATGGCAGAATCAATCTTAACATTTCCAATAGAACATGGCAAAGAGAACATACCAGGGTCCTTGCACTTCTGAGGCAAATCTCTTTGAATTACAGCTGAAACCGACTCGCCCATTATGACCTTGCTTGAGTCTTTAGGTTTCCCTGCAATAAAATCTTTCAAAAACTTGCTCACAAGCAGAAGCCTTATAGCCTGCAAGAAAGGTAGGTTAATCTCCATTTTTCCAAAGATAGATAGGAAATCAACAGAATCCTCTTTCTTTCTAGCTAAACTACGTGGAAAAGGAGGAAGAATTTTAACTGGAGGATCATTCTGACCCAACCTTGGATTTGACTCCTTGGTTTGGTCAAAATTCCCTTGTACCTCACTTTCTTTTTCTGCCGGGAGCCTCTGTTTGGCCAAATCGAGGCCTCCTGCAGACTGCTCCTTAGCTCCTTTTTGCTGCGGTCTTCGGAGGTAGTGGCGCAAGCTCCTTTCCATTTCTTAACGTGATCTGATTGGCCGTCTCTCTGGGGTTGAGTTGCACTTGAGATGGTAATCCAGGTTGCTTCATTCGGAGCTCATTCATCGAGTTTGACAGCTGTGAAATCTAACGTGTGTGATCCTCCAAGGTAGCCTCAGTCTTTTTTGAACTTTGGATCTGGTTTTGAAGCATACCCATCATCATGTCTAGCTTTTCATCCATAGACTTCCCTTGAGGAGGTTGTGGATTCTGAGCATATGGAGGGGGAGGAGCTCGATGGGGTGGAACATATGATTGTTGTACTGGATTTCCCGGATCTCGCCATCGAAAGTTTGGATGATCTCTCCATCCCGGATTATCAGGTAGCTGAGTACGGATCCCTTCTTGGCTGCCTTTCATTCCAATTCCCCATGGCATTTTCTTGTTCATCCATTGCAAGAGGGCATTGTACAGTGACGTGGTTTAGACTGCAGCAGATGTCACAAGGTTTTTCTTGAGGACCAACTGAGGTGCTAGCAACAGTGACCTTATCCACCAACTTGGATAGTACCCTCTCCATCCTGTCCATCCTCTCCTTAAAATCATCTTGGCTTGAGGGCTCTGTTTGTGCCACTCTTTTCAGGATTCGGATCTCATCAGTGTTATACTCCTTCTTGGAATTGATCAACTTCTTCACTATCTCCTTTGCTTCATTTACTTTGATTTCCGAAAATCCACCATTGCTTGCGGTATTCAGCAAATCCTTGTTCGCAGATGTGGATCCTTGGTAGAAATACTGTAGCAGTTGCCCTCGGTGTATCGATGGTTAGGGCAACGATCTACCAATCGTCTGAACCTTAGCCAAAATGTACTCAACGGCTCATCATACTCCTGCTTGATGCTCGAAATTTCTTTCCTCAGTGCATCCGTCTTAGTGGCTGGAAAGAAATAGTCCAAAAACAGCTTATTGAGCGCATTCCAGGAAGTGACGGAGTTAGGAGCCAAGCTTGAAAACCACTGGTTCGCTGCTCCTGACATGCTGAACGGAAAAGCCACCAACTTGAACTGATATTTTGTGACACCAGCTGGTCTTTTCTGAACCTTACAAATCTTGATGAACTCGTTCAAGAAATTGTAAGGGTCTTCGTTACTCTTCCCATAGAACTTCGGAAGAACATTCAGCAGTGCAAGCTTTATCTCCACAGGGGTCGCAGCATCTGGCAAAGAAATTGGAGTGGGAGGGTCTTCTTCACTATGCCCCGTTAATTCCCACATGTACGGATTGTCAGCATTGGGATCTGCCTCTCCTCTGTCCCCCATTACAATATCAGGAACGGATTTAATCTCTGATTCGGATTCTGTCTCGGAAACTGCCTCTGTTTGGCCAAACAGAGGGTCTGCGGAAGCTTTCAGCTTCCTCTCCCTGGCGAGTTTGTAATTCTTCCTAGCTGTCTTTTCAACTTCAAAATCAAATATCAATTCCTGCTCCTGGGACCTGGTCATATACCAATAACTAAAAAACAAAAAATTAGTAGCAAAATAAATAGAAATTAACTACCGTTCCCCGGCAACGGCGCCATTTTGGTGAGCGTCGTTTTACTCGCCAAATAAACTGCAAACTAGCACACAGATTAGTATAGTAGAAGCAGGTCGTATCCACAGAGAACGGTGTAATTTTTATCAATTTCAAACTACCAACAAAGTTTGGTTTAGGAACCACGGCTATGATTTGAGATTTGTTTAATAAACTAGTGAATTACTAAGCTAAAAATAGGGCCAAAAAAATGCAGAAAAATGCAGAGATAAATTACGAACAAATATATGGATAACAAAGGATCGGCATAGGTTAATCTTTGGTTCATTCCTTGATCATCGACTACTCAAAATTTATTTAACCCTCATGAATTAATTGGTTATAAGCAGGAACAGTATTTGCTATTTCCCCTAAATTCCCCTTAAATTTCCGATCGCGAGCAAGTATTTGCTAAACCCGCGATCTTCCTAATTAAGATATTCCTAGCAAGTATTTGCTAAACTAGTTATATCTTAACGATCTTAAGACCTAGGGAACCCAATTTAGACAACAAGCACGTATTTGCATGCAGTTTATCCAATTAATTGTTTATCATCCTGTTATTACAGTCATAATTGTTATCTGTTTTTCACAGGAGGTGCTACTTAATTAGCCATAGCCTAACAAGATTGAGGTGATCAAACTCAAACAAGCAAGCATAGATTTTAGGCATAAACAATTAAAAACTCATAGGATTAAATCTCTGAAAACCCGAAGCCTCACAATTCATGAACCATCGAATTAACCTAGCCGATTAAGAATTTAGCTACTCATGATTAAATTAAATATAACAAGCAATTCGAAATTAAACTTGTTGAGAATCGAAAAAAATAATAAGAAGAAAGAATTACCAATGAATAAATATTTGCTGCTTGCGTTTTTCTCACGAAAACAATGAAAAGATTTGGTTTTCTCTGGTTTTGTTTTCTCGCCCAGCAAACCAAAGAAAAAAAACCAAAAAGTCAATAGTCCCTCTCTTTCCCTAATAGCACCCAAAAAAACCAAGTCCAGCCTTCCAGTATTTTAACAAACCAAAACCAAGTCAAAAACTAATTCTCCTTCCCCTCCTCTCGTGACTAACTCACGATTATATATATACTAAAATTAAAACCCAAATCCTAACTAATTTTGGAAAATTAGAATTCTTATCCAAAAAGAAATATTCTTCCATTTAATTTCAACCTAATTACAATTAAATTCTAACTTGGAATAAATAATTAATCCAAGTCTTGGGCTTCATTGCTTCATAGCGGCCCAATCACAGTGCTGAATTTTCTGGACTGATTTTCTTCTGGACTGCAACTCCGTAAACTCCCTAACGAGGGATCGGGATCGTTACCTCATTAAAAACCCTTTCGGGAAAAAAGAGTATAACAATCCCCCTTTCATTAGCTTCACCTTAATCGAGTCGACTTCACGGAGCAACTTAGTGATCGTTAAACGAAGCACAATTCTGCCACATGAAGGATTCCGGCTAAGGATATAGCTAGAACAGCATCATAGTGCTCCAAAAATAGCTCTTCCGCTCCAATACCGCGTTGCTCCAACAATAGTGATCTATAAACAAAATAAATCAATTAAGTACCAGAAATCACATAAAAGAGCACTAAATTCCTTCAAAAATGAACAACTAAATATCACACATCAGTTTGTCAGGTTTGCAACTAAGTATCTCTTCTTTTAGGACTTTGGGCATTTATGATCAGTTTCTGCAATACTTTGCGAATATTGGTTGGTCTTTGCTATTTGACTTGCATTCTGTAACCGTGTATACGCCCCTATGTGAAGAGTTTGTGGTTAGTTTTTGCTTAAAGAAACCTGTTTCCCTGATTGAGGCTTGCATATCCTTTCGGTTGGGTTTGCACCATGTTTCTATGAGTTTGAATGAGTGGAATGTGGCTTTGGGCTTGGTGTCTGTTGATGATTTATCTTCGGAAGGTTATGCTAATGCTTTTGTGGGTACCTATAACGATTTTCCCAATTTTAGTCCCACTGATGCTTGGAAAGAATTGGCTCCTGCTTGCCCTGATTTGTATGATGCTAATTGCTCTAATGTGCATTGGATTGCCAATCCTGTATTGAGAGTGTGTTGCCATTTTCTGTTGCGAAATGTTTTTGGGCGCTTCACCACATTTACGAAAGTCAGTCAGAATGTATTATTTGTGTTGTGGTGTATGCATCATGGGGAGAAATTGAATCTGGGATTTTGTTTAGCTGATTCTTTGAATAAAATTGCAATTCAGTCTACTCGTCATATGACCCTATGCAATTTGGTTGGTGTTTTACTTGACAAAGGTATGCAATTGCGTGTTCCCCCCTCCCTTCCCAAAGTGCCTGAGCCAACCCTTTGTGACTTGGACTATTTGCGGACCAGCAACTTGATTTATTTGGATAACAATGTACCTCGGTTTTCTGCACCGGGCATTCCTTGCCCGAGCACCACTTCTTCTCATGCAGGCCGCAGTGCTTTTTCGGTACAAGATGAGGTGTTGTCCATCCGTGAAGAGGTGCAATCCTTGCACCAAAAGCTGGATCTTCACGCTGCCCAGATTGAGCGTCTAATGTCATTTTTGGAAGTTCCCCCCATGAACAGCCCCCCCCCCCCCCCCCCGCATGAGTTCCCCTATCCCTTCTCTTTTATGGCTCTTCTTTTCTTTTCTTTTCTTTTCCTTTCATGTATATTATGTCTAGGAATCTTCTCGCTTTTAATCCGAGCTTGCTTGAGGGCAAGCAAGGCTTAAGTGTGAGGAGGTTTAGGTGTCGTTTTTACATTTTAGTGTCTTGTTTGTGTGACGTTTTATATGCTTTGTTTGCTGTTTTTGTTTTTTTTTTTGAATAAATAATTCTAAAAAAAATGTTTTATCGAGTCGGTCAAATTTTCAGCATGACAGTGAGTAATGAATTGGCTTTAAAATGGATTAACCTTGCTGGTAAAAGAATCATATTAGCAAACTTTTGTTGGTTGATATCTCCCTTGAAGTGCTTAGTGATAAACCTTTGAAATTAACCTGAAATTGGCTAAATGATACATGGGATGACGAACAAGACTTGCATGAAAAAGCCTAGTATAAAGTGAGGTTTGAGCCTAGAGTAGAGCACTCTCTACATCAAGCTTTTTTCTGAGAGTTGTGGTAGCTAAGGTTGATGCATAATGAGTAAAAAAAGAGGCAAATTAGGATTAACCACACATCGTATATAGCAGACCTTTTATATCCTCTAGTAAACCCTTTTGATCCTTGACCTTTTCTTTGTGTAACCCACTATAAAAACCATAGCTTTTTCTCTTTATACTATTCTTGCCCCATGCATGTATGTTCTTGAACTGAAAATTTCTGCTCTTGCTTGATATTGCATATTCATGATTCGAGTGCCCGGTTCTCATTGAAAAAATTAGTCTTATGGCACTGTAGAGGTAAATGAGCATGTAATTTGAAAAGTTCTGGTCTGGACAGGAACAAAAAAGAAAAAAAACAAAAATAAACAAAAAAAAACAAAAAAAAACAAAAAAAATGAAAAAGAAAAAAAGAAAAAAATTCCAGACCTGAATTAGTCTTTTAATCAGTCCAGAAAATTGGTTTTGATGATGCGTATTTGCTGGAATTTTCTACTGATTTGTTCTTGAACATATGTGCATGTTTGTATGAACCTTAGAGCCCTAGGATCTCACCAATGTTACAACCCCTAGCCCCGTTACAACCTTTAAAGACCTTTTTGGCTTGTTATGTATTGGCTAAGGATACCGCACGATTATAATTGAGTGACTGTCCTTACTTATCGTGTGATTGAGTGAAAAACGTGAGGAATTCATGCTTGTCTCCTTTTGATCAGTTGATAGCCGGGTAAAGAGCAATGTAGGGGGGATTGAATTGAGTACTAAAGGGGGATGAGACCACCACTTGTTTGTAAACTGAAACTTGAACTTGGAAGGGGGATGTTTGTTGATGAGCCATGAAATGAAAACTTAATGCTGAATTGTTTGACCAAGGTCTGGGTAATAGAGTCTTAGGTGTGTCATGTATATAGTTGGTCTGTTATTTTTATTTTCTCTTTTCTGTTGAGTCAGAGTCAGAGTCAGTTTGGGGATGGGATTTTGAATGAACAACCTGCTTTGAAATTGCTCATCTCATACTTGAGGGCAAGTATGACTCAAGTGTGAGGATTTGATGTGTGATATTTAGTTGTTCATTTTTGAAGGAATTTAGTGCTCTTTTATGTGATTTGTGGTACTTAATTGATTTATTTTGTTGATAGATCACTATTTTTAGAGCAAAGCGGTATTGGAGCGGAAGAGCTATTTTTGGAGCACTATGATGCTGTTCCAGCTATCCTTAGCCGGAATCCTTCATGTGGCAGAATTGTGCTTCGGTTTAACGATCACTAAGTTGCTCCGTGCAGTCGACCCGGTTTAGGTGAAGCTGATGAAAGGGGGATTGTTATACTCTTTTTTCCCGAAAGGGTTTTTAATGAGGTAACGATCCCGATCCCTCGTTAGGGAGTTTTACGGAATTGCAGTCCAAAAGAAAAGAAGGCCAAAAAAAAATTTCAGCACTGTGATTGGGCCGAAGAGAAGCCATGAAGGCCAAGACTTTGATTAATTATTTATTCCAAGTTAGAATTTAATTATAATTAGGCTGAAATTAAGTGGAAGAATAATTCTTTTTGGATAAGGATTCTAATTTTCCAAAAATAGTTAAAATTTGGGTTTTATTTTTAGTATATATATAATCGTGTGCTGTACACGATTGGGGACGGAGAAAAAATTTCGGATTTAGTGACCGAAATTGGGGAGGAGAAAAGGAGTTCTTCACTTGGTTTTATTTTGTTATATAAGGCGGAGGGTGATTGCCAGGGAAATATTCACTTGCCAAAAGTTATTCATTGTTTTTGTTTTCTTTGTAAGAAAAACGCAAGCAGAAGTAATTATTCATTGGTAATTTCTTTCTTCTTATTATTTTTGATTATTTTTAATTTCGAATTGCTTGTTCTATTTAATTTAATCATGAGTAGCTAGATTCCTAATCGGCTAGGTTAATTCGATGGTTCATGGATTGTGAGGCTTCGGTTTTTCATAAATTTAATCCTATGAGTTTTTAATTGTTTATGCCCAGAATCTATGCTTGATTGTTTGAGTTTGATCACCTCATTCTTGTTAGGCTATGACTAATTAAGTAGCACCTCCTGTGAAAAACAGATAACAATTATGACTGTAATAACAGGATGATAAACAATTAATTGGATAAACTGCATGCAAATACGTGCTTGTTATCTAAATTGGGTTCCCTAGGTCTTAAGATCGTTAAGATATAACTAGTTTAGCAAATACTTGCTAGGAATATCTTAATCAGGAAGATTGCGGGTTTAGCAAATACTTGCTCGCGATCGGGAATTTAAGGGGAATTTAGGGGAAATAGCAAATACTGTTCCTGCTTATAACCAATTAATTCATGGGGGTTAAATGACTTTTGAGTAGTCGATGATCAAGGAATGAACCAAAGATTAACCTATGCCGATCCTTTGTTATCCATATATTTGTTCGTAATTTATCTCTGCATTTGTCTGCATTATTTTGGCCCTATTTTTAGCTTAGTAATTAATTAGTTTATTAAACAAATTTCAAATCATAGGCGTGGTTGCTAAACCAAACCTTGTTGGTAGTTTAAATTTGATAGAAATTACACCGTTCTCTGTGGATACGACCTGCTTCTACTATACTAATCTGTGTGCTAGTTTGCAGTTTTCTTGGTGATAGGAACGTCGTTCGCCACATAAATACAAACACACGTTATTACCTTTATTTTCTAAATAAACTTTCAATAGGGTTCGAGAGTGTTCCTTCCAACATCTCCAACTATGGCATGTCATTTTCAAGACTACAAAAGTTGGTAGGACTACTTCTTAAACCGGAGAATATGTCAAAAGATCCTGTTTAGCACTCCCTTTAAGCTCCAAACCCCTATCTCAACTAAATTTTGGATGAATAATGGGGCGACTAAGAATCTTTGAGTACATAAAATGCAGCTCAACTTATTGGGGACCCTATATGTAATATGTTGATGGAGTAGTGATTTTTACTCCTGAGAGAGAAGAAGAAGTTTGCAGGAGAAAAGGAGAAACGGCGCGAACGAGGGTATTAAATGCCCCCTTTGAACCGCGTTCATTTGGCCCAAGCTGGCGTGTCGCGCGAAAAAGTTCCAAGCTGGTAGAGGGAGTTCCAAATTCAGAACCAAAGCTATTCACGTGGAAAATCTTGGAGACACTTATGAATTCAGAGGTGCATGGGGTATAACAAATTACAAAATCACTACTAAAAAAATGACTAAACTTCACCTCATTGACTTTGGTTGTGCTAATAATCGAAATAAAAAGTTCTTTTATTTTGGTCATTACAAAAATCGAAGTAAAAAGGTTCATTTTATTTCGATTTTGAAAAAATCGAAGTTAAAAGATGTGTTTCGACTTCGGTTGGGAAAAACCGAAGTTAAAATTTTCTCCCAACCGATGTTGGTTGAAGGTTCACCCAATACTGGGTGCATGAAACCGAAACAGAAACCCTATCGACGTCGCGTGAAACCATACTTAACCCTATTTGACTGGATTTTGAATTCTTTAATTGTTTCTAATGCTTGTCAATTGGATGAGAGCAAAGGGAAAGATGGTTGAGCACTAATTTGTGATTCATTATAGAGGTTCACGTCAACCACTGGAGGTTTGAAAATTGAAGACGTGTCGTAATTTTTATTAATAATAAACAATATTATATATTACACAAAGTCTTATTTTACACTGACTAACCGTTAGACTGGTTAATTTTATAATTAATATAACTAATAGCGTGATTTGATATTTATTTATATTTATTGCAATAAAATACTTATAACTATGAAAACCTTTTAAAATAAACTTCAACATATAAATAATTGTAATTCAACCTTAAAATTTATAAAAATTAGTTTTTTCAATAATTACTCTAACCATTAATCGGTTTAATGGGAAACTTCCTCTAAATGTTATTATAAAAGTATATATTAAATTTTCAAAAATAAATAAACTACTCCCGGTACTTTCCTGATGTCTTGGCACTACCGGGAGAACCCCCCATATGCACCGGTATTTTCACCCAATAAGCACCGGTATTAAGAGAATTTTCATACTGGTGCCTAAATGACCGGTGCAAAAGGTGTAGTGTCATAGGCACAAGTAAGTGGTACCGGTGCTAGAATCTATTCTAGCACAGGTACATTTACCGGTGCCAATTCATGAAATACCGGTGATAGTAAATATGCGATCAATTAAAAAATCTGGCCAGTGAGAATAAAGTCACCGGCCGGAATGTGAAACCCAGAACGACAAAACACGAAAAAAAACATAAGCTCAAGTAAGAAACTGAAAAATTCATACCACAACCCAGAACTTCAGTACATATAATTTAAAATGCATAACACTTCTCAATTCATGAAACAATCCACCTAAACATAGATTAACAACATCAATCATTCTAAAAACTAGAACCTAATTTCAAGAAACCCTAGATAATCTATGTTTTTAGGATGATTGATGTTGTTAATCTATTTAGGTATAACTTGTTTTCATGAATCGAGAGGTGTTTTGTATTTTGGTAGAGCTCGCAACTCCGGCAATTTTTGGTGCTCTAGTAGGATTAGGGTGTTCTAACTTACAATACCATTTGTTAAAGAAAACTATTTAAAATGTCCAAATGATGCAACGTTTAAACACCGTGGAAACATGGTATGTATAACTATGTTTAACAATGTATTTAACATTAACTATGTGTTAATGTTAAACACACCATGTTAAACATTAAAACACCATGTTTCAACGGTGCTTATAAACTGTATAATCTCTACAATTTAAATTTCATATTTCTGCAAATGTTACGACACCTTCCATTTACTTTGTCGAACAAAACAATTTTAAATGTCAAAAAGATGCAGCACTTGAGCACACTAAGAGAGGCATGGTGTGTATACATATGTTTTAACAATGTATTTAACATCGACATAGTTTAACATTGAACGCACCAATGCCTCCCCAGTGCGCATACACTACAAAATCTCCACATTTAAAATTGTGGAGTGCTATAAAAATTGCAGCACCATTTTTATAATGGAAGAAGTATTACTTAGTTAGAGGGCACTAAGGGAATAGAAAGCCACCCGTGTAGTGCCCTTAAACTAATTCTTCCACCGTTAAACTTGTTCACTAATGAGATTGATTTTACCATATATATTGGGTTGTTATTGAGTTGAATGGTTGATTAAATCTTTGGATATTTATGTTATTTGTAATGTTCTTGCAGTTTAAAGATTTAGAGGCTGAATTGGCAAGTTGTTGCAGTTTGTGGTCCATTTGTGCTTGGAGATGGGAGAGGGGGAAAATATGGAGATGTTTGAATAATTATGGAGAATTTTAGTGCTGAATTATGCCAATTACAAATGTAGTTAGAGAAGAATCACGATTGATTTGAAGACTTCTAAATGTTAGGAGAGAATATTGTGTTTATTTTTTTGAGTTCTAAGTAGATAAGGAAAGACATATTTTATTCCCCATCTATCTTTTGACTGTAGTAATTTTCCATAGACTGGAATTTCATTCATACGCATAAAGATGGATATGTACGTAGAAGACAGGGACAAAAATACATGAGCACTGTCAATCTGCCAGAACAGTATTTGCGATTTGGATTTTCCAGTATTTTATTCAGACAATTTTCATCATTTATTTTGATGTTTTTGATAGTTAATTTCACTATGTATTCTAGCTAAATTCTTCCTTTCCGATAAAGATCAAAGAAGTATTGGCGTCGATTCTCGTGAGATCTAATTAGCTCTTTATACTTTGATTGCATGCTAGCAGCTGATGTTCTTGATTATAATGTTTATGATTTCTTTTATGTTATTGAGTAGTGTGCAATATTTGATAGCATGCTAGTTAATTTAATGTCAATTGAACCAATAATTCGTAATTGTGATTTCAGTTCAATTAGTGGTAGGGAACAATAGTCTTAATTTAACAATCCGGCGTCTGAGTTTGTTGGTTATGAATTGGGTCATTCTAATTCTTAATGTTGCAAGCATATTAAATCTATAGAGCGTCTCTTAGGTTATATGTTAGTTAGAGAAATAGTTGGTGACACGTCCTCCATATTATCGACAAGGTACAGAAGGGATTGAGTCCTCGGGACTCAAAGGGATGGAGTGCTCGAATAAAAAAAATAAAAAACATTTTAAAAAAACTCCTTTCTAAGCAGCCTTTCTTCATCCGGTTGCACGGCTTTCCTAGTATTATGTATGACCATTTAGGTCGGGTAAGGGGCTAATTAATTTTGCGTACGCTAATTAATTAACCCCCTGCTAGGTATCACTTGGAATTGATGGTTGCACTATTTGCCTGCGCTGTACTGAACAGTATAAAAATGGCATTAGGCTGTCCATTTGCCTAAAATGGAAAAAACGGTTACAAAACCATTACGCGGGCTGTGCGCGGTAGAAGCCATGCCCGGTCTCTTCATCACTAGGAGGTCAATCCGTGGGGAACACTTGGGAGAATTACATACTACGGTTCATCTGCTCTCGACTGCAAAGACAAAATCTCGACACTCATCTAGAGATCATTATCGAAGACCAATAACACCTCTTTATCTTCATCTTAGAGGTGTACACGGTAGAAGCGGTGTGCCAGCTGTTCCCGGAGAAGATGACATAATACTTCACTTGAAGGCCGAGACCACTCTCGGTTTGGAAGACACCCTTGGGGAGCAAACCACGGCTCAAGAGCCAGTTCACACTACCACTTGCATGGAAGTTGTATAGAGTGAGTTGTATGGAGTGAGGGGATAGTGAGTTTATTCTCATGCCCCTCTATATTTTCATGGATGGTTCCTACAGGTCCCTGTCATCACAAAGGGGTTAGCATTTTTTTCCACCTGGTTGTATCATCTAGATCAGGGGTAGTTTATTAGGTATCATATATTAAGGGAGTGGGCCAATGTTCCCACTCCCGTCGACTATCACGGTTTTTTTTTACCTTACCTTCATCGACAAGGTATAGAAAGATTGGTTGCTTGCAACTATAACCAATTTGTGTGCATGCATTTAAAGCCATCTTTGCATCAATGATCGAGATAGAAAGTCAATACGGAATTGATCGAAACCAGAATCCTCTCATCATAGTTGAATTGTTTTGCAATCTATAACAATTTCTCGTTCTTTTTAGTACTCAATTTTTAGTTTCTCTTATTCACTACCCTCATCTGGTTCTTTTGGTTACAAATTAGCAGATTAAAGATTAAGGAAACCAACCTGCTCGCAGCTATACTGGTCGGTATGCCCATACCGGCCACAGAATTGGGAACTGAAAATTCAGCTTAGAGCTTGATTTATTTTTGGTGAAAAACAACACACTAAATTTTGGTGCCATTTCCCGGGATTGGTTTTAAGAAGTATTTTTTCTTTCATTATTTAGTTTGTTTTCACTTTTTGATTGGTTTATGCCTCATTCTTCTCTTACAAGAGAATTAATCTTCACTCCAGAGATTGAGAAACTTGCACAAAGTCTAACAAAGCCTACAAAATCCTTGAAAGGACCTTCCTCGTCTGAGTTAACCGCCACTAAAACCCATTTCAACATGGCTGATGAACAAAGACGTGAGGAGGAACCACTAACCCAACGTATAATAGACATGGGACATTACAGACACAATAATCTTTTGTGCATTGTCCTTCCCAACAGCAACCGTAACTCCGAGATTAAACTAGGTTTCATACAAGTATTACCTAAATTTGGTGATATGCTGGGTGAGAGTGCTCATAACCATCTTGATGAATTTGACCTCGTCTATGCAACTCTTCGACCACAAAGATTTTTGGAGGATCATATTAAACTACTCACCTTTACACACATATTACAGGGAAAAGCCCGTGAATGGCTTTTTGAACTCTCACCCGGTTCAATTCGAACTTGGGAAGATTTGGAGGAGAAATTTTTACAAAATTTTTTTCCGGAGTCTAGAGCAACCAATTTGTGATCTACAATAAGTGGTATTAGACAAAAGAAGGGAGAGATTCTTGCGAGTTATTGGAATAGATTTAACCAATTGTGTCGCAAGTGTCCTAACCATGGTTTTACTGAGTATCAGCTCATCACTAATTACTTTTATGGTGGTATGTGTTCTATTAGCAGGAAGATTTATGATGTAGCTTGTGGACAAAATGTGTTGAACAAAACTATAAATGAAGCAAAGGAGATCATCCTTTGTATGGTCACTCATGAATATGATGAAGATGATGATAGGTCTAGACCTATCAAGTAAGCCGGTAACTCATATTTGGATGAGAAGCTAGATGCCCTCAGTTTAATTGTAAAACATTTAGCCATGAAGAGTGCCAGAGGAGGGAAGTGTGAAATTTGCTCACAAATAGGACACTACACTGATGCTTTCCCTACTCTTCAAGATTCTCAGACCGAACAAGCTTTCTTTGGATTTGAAGATATCCCACAGAGGCCAAGGCTAAATGACTCATTTTTGGACACATACAATCCGGGGTGGAGGAATCATCCTAACGTCAGATGGAATCAAAAGGGTCCTGGAATGTATGCTCCAAAACAAGCACAAGTTGATCGTGATACAAATCCTGCAACAGAAAATCAAACATTCACCATGAATGAAGTCCTTAAGACGATGGCCCAAAGCAGCGCAGTGGTGCAAGATTAAGCCAAAAATAAAAATGCTTTCCAGCAAGAGACAGGGGCTTCTATAGGGAACATTGAGTAACAAATGACTCAACTGGCTGCAGAGGTAAACAAGTTAAAGTTCAACACTAGGAGACTACCATCCTAGACTGAACCAAACCCTAGGGAGAATACAAGTTCAGTCACACTAAGGAATGGGAAGATATTGGATGATTCCAAGCCTAAGGAAGTTGATGAGGAAAAAGGCAAGCATGAATAAGCCAAGGAGAGTAAAAATGAGTCCTCAAAGGTAAACACTGAACCTATGACATCTATTTCTAACCCAAAATTCTCTCCACTTTTTCCATCCATATTAGCTCGTAACAAGAAGGAAGATGATGAGAGGGAGATCTTGGAGGTCTTCAATAAGGTAGAAATAAATTTTCCCTTGATTGAAATTTTTAAGGAGGTTCCCATGTATGCAAAATTTCTTAAAGAACTTAAGAAGATGAAGTATGGGAAAGATGCAAAAATTGGGGTGGGGGGAAATTTTTCTGCTATTATTCAACGTAAGTTGCCACAAAAATGTAAGGACCAGAGAATGTTTTCTATTCTATGCATAATTGGCACAAAAACTGTTCAAAAGGTCATGTTAGATCTAGCTGCATCAATTAATGTCATGCCTCTATCTGTGTATAATGACTTGCAATTAGGACCATTGAAGGAAACTCGTGTGACAATCCAATTGGCTGATAGGTCTAATGCATACCTTGAGGGAATGATAGAGGATGTACTTTTGAAAGTAAATTAATTGATGTTTCTTGTGGATTTCTACATTGTTGATATGGATTACTCATTCTCTACTAATAGATCACTAATTCTTCTAGGAACACCATTCATGAAAACGACGAAAGCCAAAATTGATGTTGATAAGGGAATGCTTAGTCTTGAGTTTGATAGAGATGTAGTTTCTTTAAATATTTTTGATGTCATGAAACATGTAGATGATCCTGAATCCATGTTTACCCTTGATGTGATTGACCTGTTGGTTTGATGAGTTTATAGAAAGGTACTCCAGGGACAACATGACAAATAATAATTAAGAACTACTCATACATATGTGCATCAAGATTCACAATATGGAAGTCTGAGAGTGAAGAGGACAAACTGAAAAAGAAACCCAGTGGTTGCAAACAGGGGCGGAACGAGGGGGACGAGGGAGTGCTGGCGTCACCTTTAGGTTTCGGTGGCCCAGAATTTAGGCCCACAACCACCGGGAGCAACCGGATTCTCCCCCCTCAAATCCTAGCCCCGCCCTCTGTTTAGGTGACTACTTGAAGAAGATGATCCATGTTCTACAAAAAAATTTGTTTTCTCACTAAAAAAAATGACGTTGTTTTTCCATAAGTAAAACGACATCATTTTGATAATGTACAGGCAAAAAAATGAATGGATGCCAATTGGGTTGAAACCCAATTGGCCCAACTACACACTTGAAACCCCTACCTTTCCAATTCTTAGAGGAGAATCGCATCTCAATCTCGAAGCTCAAACATTCCTTTTCCCACTTCCACCGACCGTCGTGAGTCCGTGACCGGTGGCCGTCCATCCGCCGTGCTGACTAGTGCTCCACCGTTCGGCCGCCCGCGTCAGACTCTCAGACCTCAGCCAACGACCGCGTCCGAGTCTGAGCTAAACCAAGGGCAACTAGGCAAGGTAAGCGAGGATTTGATTTGATTTTTGTTTTCTTGTGGTGATGTAACTCTTGTGGTGTATTTATAAGTAGTTGGAAAGTTTAATTTAATGAAACAATTCATTTATGTATAAGATCGGAACTAGTTAGAGGTTATATAGCGTTTAACTTTCAAACTATTTGTTAAGAATCTTATGTTGATGAATGACTAAGTTATAAGTTGTGTGATGATATTTTGCAAGATTTATATTTGACTGTGATTGGGTATGTGTGTAGTTTTGTTTAATTAGTCTATTTGTTTAGATCACTAGAGAGATATCATTGCTTTGTTTGAAGACTTTTGACATTCTTGGACATGCTGATGTTATAGCAGCACGAAATCGAGCATCAGAATCCGAAGATAGAGCAAAGGTAGGACCAAGAACTTACTCCGTTGCAATTTTCCAAGAACTCACAGTCGGCTCGCTAGGTACTGTGCTCTTCTCTTCAAGAATTTTGTGGAATTGTGTTGAATTTGAATAGGTTACTTGAATTTTGTGGAATGTGAATAGCTTATTTGAATTGAATATCATATTTTTCTCATGTTTGTATAATTTGTGTGATACAATTGTCTCCGGGGGTTAGTGGTTCTACTACTAGCAACGCAAGTATTAGAAAGTAGTTCTTTATGCAGTGACTTGTCGTACTTGTAAAAATATAATTATTATGTATTCATCTTATTATGTAAGTGTTGTTAGTTAAAATATTGTTGTATTTAGTGTTCAAAAAAAATTGCCTCTCTTTGCAGCCAACCCCCCTTACATAATGTTCTGGTTCCGCCACTGGTTGCAAATAAGTGGCGCAGCATCGCATGAAGGTTTCCAAAAGAGAAGGTTGATGGGGAAGATGGGGAGGGTGGGTATTGTTGGGCCGAAAATAAAATTAGATTTAGGTCGAATAATAGAAAATGATTTTAAGTGTATTGTTATGGTCCAGGGATTAATTAGAAAATAAGAAAAATTGGAAAAGGCGGAAGGACTGAATTGGCAATTAAGATGATGAATTAGAAGAAGGCATTTGAGCAGTTGGTTTTAGAGCTGAAAATCTCTACCTCAGATGAAGAGATTCTGGTTGGTTAGAGACGGTTATGAATGATAAGCATATAAACACCAAAACAAACCATTCTAGAGGCATCAAACATGTAATCGTAAGCTTTTAGCTATCAACTTTCTCATCTTTTGAATTTCCGTTCTTTCTCATCTTACCTCTAAATTCTAAGCTCCTAGGCTGCAACTTCTTTTAATTGTTTGGATCCTAACATGTATCTAAATTATTAAATCAGACTATGATCCAATTAATAAAATGAAACATCAAATTAAAATATTAATGTATCAAATAAAAATATAAAAATATCAAGTAAAAATAAATAAAAATATACATCAAATTTTAAAAAAGAGTTAAGTGCTCATATACCCCTATGTTTTGAGGGTTTGTGCTAATACAACCCTGTGAAGTTGGAAAGTGCCATTATAACCCTGTGTTTTTCTAGAATGTGCTAATATAACCACGGGAGCCTGAATTTGAACAGAATTCAGTAAAATGACCAATATACCCATGATTTTAAAAAATAAATAGAAAAAACCATTTTTTCCCTTCCCTCTCCTTTTTCCCCAATTTGCTCCTCTCCTTCTTCCACATTTTCCTTTCTCTTTCAATTTTCCAGACCAACTCGATTTCAGTTCCCTCTCATTCTTCCCCCATTTTCCTTTCCCTTTCCATTTTCCTTTCCTTTCCTTTCTTCCCCATTTTCCAGACCTTTTACTTTGCCCCACCGATGGAGAAAATCTACAGTGGACCTGGAAATGCAAAGCTGCGGTGGAGCAAATCAAGGCAAAAATAGTGGTGGAGGTGAGTCGAAGTGGAATTCTAATCGGGTTTCCAATTGGCATTCGAGGGAGAGGTAGAGCGCGGTAGTGGGGTTAGGCAAGAGGAAGAGGTGGAGCACGGTGGCGCATCTAGGTTAGGGTTGGGCGGTAGAGGTAACGAGACTAGGGTTAAGCGGTGGTGGGGTGGCGCTAGGGTTGAGCGGTGGTGGGGTGACGCTAGGGTTGAGCGGTGGCGGGGCTAGGGTTGAGCGGTGCCGGTGGCAGTGGTTAGGACGAGTGGTGGCAGTGTTTGGGATGAGTGGTGGTGGGGCCAGGGTTGAGCGGTGGTGGTGGTAGTTGGGACGAGTGGTGGCAGGGCTAGGGACGAGTGGTGGTGGGACTAGGGTTGAGCGGTAGTGGTTGGGATGAGTTGTGGCGGGGCTAAGGACGAGCGGTGGCGGGACTGGGATTGAGCGGTGGTGGTGGTGGTTGGGATTAGTGGTGGTGAGACTAGGGTTGAGCGGTTATAGTGGTTGGGATGAGTGCTGGGGCGGGTGGTGTTGGTGGTGGTTGGGACAAGTGGTGGCAGTAGCTGGGGAGAGTGATGGCTGTGGGTGGTGGTGGTGTTGTGGGTGGTGGTGGTGGCTGTGGGTGGTGGTGGTGGTGGCTGTGGGTGGTGGTGGTGGTCATGGGTGGTGATGGTGGCGATGGCTGGTGGTGGTGGTGGAGCTAGGTTTAGGTTCTGCTGGGGCGGGTGGTGGTGGTGGTTGGGATGAGTGGCGGCGGTGGCTGGGGAGAGTGATGGCGGTGGTGGGGTGGGGTTAGGGTTGAGCGGTGGCGGGGCTAGGGTTGAGCGGTGGCGGGGCTAGGGTTGAGCGGTGGCGGGGCTAGGGTTGAATGGTGCTGGTGGCGATGGTTAGGACGAGTGGTGGTGGTGTTTGGGATGAGTGGTGGCGGGGCTAGGGACGAGTGGTGGCGGGACTAAGGTTGAGCGGTGGTGGTGGTGGCGGTGCTAGGGACGAGCGGTGGCAGGACTGGGGTTGAGCGGTGGTGGTGGTGGTAGGAATTAGTGGTGCCGAGACTAGGGTTGAGCGGTTATAGTGGTGGTTGGGATGAGTGCTGGGGCGGGTGGTGTTGGTGGTGATTGGGACAAGTGGTGGCGGTGGCTGGTGAGAGTGATGGCTGTGGGTGGTGGTGGTGGCGGTGGGTGGTGGTGGTGGCTGTGGGTGGTGGTGGTGGCTGTGGGTGGTGGTGGTGGCTGTGGGTGGTGGTGGTGGCTGTGGGTGGTGATGGTGGCGATGGCTGGTGGTGGTGGCAGAGTTAGGTTTAGGTTCTGCTGGGGCGGGTGGTGGTGGTGGTGGTTGGGATGAGTGGCAGCGGTGGCTGGGGAGAGTGATGGCGGTGGCTGGGGAGAGTGATGGCGGTGGCTGGTAGTGGTGGTTGTGGGTGGTGATGGTGGCGATGGCTGGTGGTGGTGGCGAAGCTAGGTTAAGGTTTTGTTGGGGCGGGTGGTTATGGTGGTAGTTGGGATAAGTGGCAGCGGTGGCTGGGGAGAGTGATGGCGGTGGTGGTGGTGATGGCTTGTGGTGGTGGCAGATCTAGGTTTACGTTTTGCTGGGGCGGGTGGTGGTGGTGGTGGTAGGGAGAGTGGTGGCGGAGGTCGGGGAGATTGATGGCGGTGGCTGGTGATGGTGGCTGTGGCTGGTGGTGGTGGCTATGGCTGTGGCTAGTGGTAATGGCTGTGGCTGTGGCTGGTGGTGGTGGCAATGGCTGGTGGTGGTGGCAATGGCTGGTGGTGGTGGCCGGTGGCAATGATAATGGCAGCGGTCGTGATAATGGTGGTGAAGAGGAAGAAATCTAGGTATTTTTGTCATTGGATTTGTAATTGGAATACTAGGGGTATTTTAGTCTTTTTATTTTTGGTTAATGCCGGAAATTACAAAGTCAATGCCAAAATAGTGCCAAAAAGTTATATCGGCACTTCTGATGCAAAACACATTGTCATATTAGCACAAACCTCCAAAACATACAGTCTTATCAGTATTTTGCCCTCAAAAAAAATGAAACAACAAATAAAAGGTTGAAATATCAAGGCAACGTCTTGGAAAAAACTATATTTCCATAAGCTTATGGAAAGACGAGGTTTAATTAGAATTTTAAAAGGAAAAAGGTCTTAGTTGCAATATTAAAAATTTACTATGAAATGTGTAGTAGTTTTAAAGTTTATAACCTGATTCCTGCAACCCAAAAATTTTATCTTCATTTATTTTAATTTGCGCTTTAAACATTGATTTTTCCATGGATTATAGAAAGACTGTCTTTCAAGAGACGGACTGAAATATCAAATACAAAATTTTAAAATTAAATAGATTATAAAAATACAAACCAAATAAAAATAATTAAACATCAAATAAAAATGTTAGAATATCAAATAAACATATTAAAATATTAAATACAAATAATACAACTACAAATCAAAATAATGAATCATCAAATAAATGCACTAAGTTAGAATATAAAACATTAAACAGAATACATATCAAATAAAAATAGTGAAATATCAAATAAAAAATATTGAAAAACTAAACATCAAATTAGAATGCTTTAACATCAAGAATTAAAACATCAAGTAATAGAACCAAAATACACGTCAAATTAACAATAGATAAACATCGAATAAAAACACTAAAATACACATTAATTTTAAAACATCAAAATGTAAAACTAATATTAAAAATAACATATGTACTAAAAGTTTAAAAACTATTTCAGGTGATTGAAATATCAAGGATACACTAAATAAGAATAAAATATTCGGGAGAAACAAAACATCAATATCAATATTTTTAAATCGCACTGAAAAACTAACATAATAATCAAAATGAAAGTATAAATCATAAATTAATATTTAAGATAATAAAACATTATTAACTAGTATCAACGTGTATAAAGTGCCAAAAATTTAACATGCAGACACAATAATTACAATAAAAGATCAAAATTTAACTTTAAAACACATGATTTTAGTAAAAAACCAGGATTATGACGAAACATCATAGTGTTTGTTTGAAACATCAAGCATTGGAAATTAAACAACAAGTTTACTATTAAAAATTTGCGCATTGCGTGGAAATGAGGAAAAAAGTTTATCCGCAAATTTCTCCGACCTAGATTCTTGACCCACGAGATTCTATTGATCCCGAATTATTAATTCCCCAATTATTTTTGCCCAACACCCCCTAAAAGGTGATATTTGCACTCAGATCTCTCTTTACTCTCCCAAATTTTCTTAAATTATATTTAGAAAAAAGTTCTTTTATAACCCTACCTAGTTGACATAAATGTCAATATAACCTTTCTATATTCAAAAGTGCCAATATAACCCTATATAGTTAGTGAAAGTTTCAATATAACCCTATAAGTTTTAAGGATGTACTGATATAACCCAACAAACATTAGAAATGTACTGATATAACCCTACAAACATTAGGAATGTGCTGATATAACTCAATAAGATTGCATAATGTGCTGATATAACCCTACCTAATTTTAATGAACTATGGTGCTCCGGCTAACTATGAGGGTAAAATTGTCCACCCAATTTCAGAGTTAGCCTAAAGGGTATTTTGGTCAATTTATATAGAGTCAACGCTGAAAAATTGAGGTCAAAGCCAGAAATGGGGTCTAAGGGTTATATTGGCACTTTCATTAATTAGTTAGGGTTATATTTGCACTAAAAATTATCATAGGGTAATATTAGCACTTACTCAAGTAGATAGGGTTATATTGGCACTTATCCCTTATATTTAAAACTCTATTTCTAATTGAAGTTCATAATATTACACATTAATCATTGGTCTCGATGTGAGAAGCACGAAGACTTTGTCTTTTCTGAGAGATGGATGGTGAAAATATAAAAGTCTAATGTGATCGTAAAGTCAAGTGATTTTCTCTAAGTATTTTTAATTAGCAATTTGTGAACAAATTTAGTAACGAAAATTTTCCATGTTGGAACATTCGAACAAGCCACAGTTGTGCCAATAAGATCTTACGGAAGAAGAACAAAATATTATGGTATTTGTAATTTATTGAAATCTGAATATTTTGCATTATGTTAGGTGGTGGTAGAAGCGTATTAGGTTTATAGAAAATCCCTACAAATATGGTATTGAGTTTATCGAATATATGGGATATATTGTGATACTGAAAATCCCTTTATTTATGGGATTTGGATATGTTTCAGAAGCAGATAAGAAATGGGAATATTGTGGAGATAATCATGGAGAGTTATTTTCTCATGACTTTAAAAGGGGACATCATGACTGAATTAATTGCAAAAATCTGCACAAAGATTTTCTATCTTTTCCGAGAGTCTTGCAAGAGCCAAATCTATATGTTCCAACATACATGACCTGCCGTTCAAAGTTTAGAATCATATGCTTTAATTCTTCGGGAGGAGGAGATCTAACGTCGATGAGTTTTGAGGTTAGAGGGAGTCTCATCAAGGCGGATTGGTAGCTAGGGGAGCTAGAAGAATTCACACGTTTAATTAGTAAAGATAAGTATTTTGTATGGTGTACTTTGTCCTATATCTTTCTGATTAGTGGATTTATTCTGAACTGGGCCAGACCCCGCAGATGTAGGTGGATTTCACCGAACTGTGTAGCCAAGTCTTGTGTCTTTATTCTTTACTTTATTGCATACTTGGTTAGATAGGTTATTTTGGAACATAGCATTAATAATTAAGAAAATTTGGTAAAAACCAAATTTCATTTGGTATCAGAGCAAGGTAACTTATTTTTCCCTTGGTTATGTCAAGGAAAGTTTGATCCAATTTTACCATGTCGACCAAAGAAGGAGCTTCGGTGTCTCGGCCACCTCTACTGGAAGGCAACAACTACAATTATTGGAAGGCCCGCATGATAGTTTTCATCAACTCACTGGATGAACTTGCTTTGCACTATATTGAAAATGAGTGAAATCACCCTACTGAAGATGCTGAAACAAGTTCTAAGGCAAAAGAAGGAGAGTCAAGTCAAAGAGAGCAGAAACTCAAAGACAAATCTACTTGGTCTCCTGACGAACTCAAATCCTCACTGGCAAATTCAAAAGCATTAAATGCTATCTTCACGAAAGTTGATGAAAATCAGTTCAAACTCATCTCTACATGCCATCAGGCCAAGAAATCATGGGATATTCTGCAAACTATTCATGAAGGAACTAGTCGAGTTCGAGAATCTAAATTACAGATGTTGGCTACAAAGTTCGAGGAACTCAAGATGGAGGAAGATGACACTATTGCTATATTCAACGAAAAACTCAGAGACATCTCCAATATGTCATATCAACTTGGAAAAGTCTACAAAGAGGCAAAATTTGTGAAAATGATCTTGAGATCACTTCCTAAAAGGTTTGCAATGAGGGTTGCAGCAATAGAAGAAGCAAGAGATGTAGCCACCATGAGCTTAGATGAATTAATGGGATCATTACAGACTTATGAGATGACATTCCTACAAACTCCAAAAATGGTCCAAAAGGAGTTGGCATTTGGAACACCGTCATCAAAGGACATCACGAATCTGATAGCGATGATGAATTTGAAAAACTTGCACTTATCACGAAAAATTTCTCAAGAATACTGAAGAAAGTAGTAGACAAGAAATCATAGGAAAGGTTTGGTGGAAATAGACCAAGGCCATGAGAATTAGGAAATAATCGTGGGACACGGTTTAAATAAGGAAATCAGCAGTTTCCCAAAAATCAAAGAGGTGAACCAAAACAGCCTGGACGATTTCAGAGATTGTGAAGGATATGGTCATATTCAGGCTGAATGTGCAAATACCTAAAAGAAAAAGTGAAAATCATATGTCACCTCATTAAGTGAAGTTGAAGAAGACGAGAAAGACGAACAGGAACTTACAAGCAGCTATGTAGCATTTGGAGCAAAAATTTATGATGCATCTAATGATGGATGTTCAAACACATTAGATAGAATCAAAGTTTTATGTTCCAACATAGATTTTTATGAGGTGTCTAGTGATGATGAAGAACTTGCTATAAGTGATGAAGAAATCTACAGTACATACGAAAAGATGTATGCTATGTGGCTCCAAGTTATTGATACAAACAAAGTGCTGAAGGAAGAAAAAATCATCTGGCAGAGATGGATTAGGAGTTGCGTGTGGAAGTTGTTGAACTCATAAAAGAGAATGATGAGTTGAATGTGAAGATAATGTCACAAACCAAGAGAGCTGAAATGTCTGAAGTAGCTATTACAAAGCTAAACTCTGGACAAGCAAAAGTTGATGATATTCTGGTTATGGGAAATATCTTTGGAGATCAACACGGAATTGGGCATGACAATCCACCTAAGAACACAGTCACGCTCAAGTCAAAGACTCGAGAGATACCTAAGAACACAGTAACGCTCAAGTTAAAGATTCGAGAGATCAAGAGAAAGTTCGGCAAGCCTTATCAAAGGAAACCTCTCATCTGTAGCTACTGCTCATATCAAGGGCACATAGAGGAACAATGCTAGAAACTACTCAGAGACATCATGGCAGGACGTCAACTCTTGGTATGTTCCAACATAGACGAAATCCAGAAATCAAAGATGGTCAGAAAGGTATGGGTTGTCAAAAGCTCTAGTACTTTCCTAGTTGCACATACTTCTCTTATAGCACATTCCAGAGATTCATGGTACTTTGATAGTGGCCGTTCTCGCCTCATGACTGGAACTCAGGAATTTATCACAAACATCACACCATATGATGGTTGTTTTATTACCTTTGGCGATGGAAAAAAGAGTAGAGTATTTGGAAAAGGAGAACTACAAATTGAAGGATTCCCAGTATTTACGAGTGTTTTGTTTGTTGAAGACTTAAAGGGAAATCTGCTAAGTGTGTGACGACAATATGTCTGTGGAATTTTACAAAGACAAATATATAGTGAAACACGGAGAAGCCAAAGTCCTTTCAGGCATTCAATCATCAGATAATTGCTGTTTCCTAGAACATGAAGTGAGGTGTATGATCTCTAAACAAGATGAAAGATTTCTGTGGTACAGAAAGCTCGGTCACATCAATTATAATCTTGGTGAAAATTGCAAAAGCAAAGGCAGTACGAGGTATGCCTACATTGATAGGAAAAGGCAAAATTATCTGTGGACCATGTCAGCAAGGTAAACAAATTTGATCTCCCCACTCTTTAGTTCAATATATAACTACCTCAAGAAATCTAGAATTATTGCATATAGATTTGATGGGTCCAGTCAATCCACCTAGTATAGGTGGCAAGAAATATATATTTGTATGTGTTAATGATTTCTCCAGATTTACGTCGGTAGCTTTTCTAAAAGAAAAATCTGATACTGTAGAAGTGTTTAGAAGTCTTGTGATAAAATTACAGACTGAAAAAAGAAGTCCAGCCAGAAATATTTTTTGAATTTGTATTGGATCATGGTAGGGAATTTGAAAACTCTCAATTCAATGACTTCTGTGATGAGCTTGGAATTCAACATGAGTTTTTTCCACCAATCACCCCTCAGCAAAATGGTATTCTAGAATGGAAAAACAGCATTCTTTAGGAGATAGCTCGAGTCATGTTAGCCAAGAAAGGAATTCACAAAAATTGGTGGTCAGAAGCCATTAACATAGTTTGCTATACAATCAATCGAGTATATCTGTGTCCATTCACAAGAAAAACATCTTACGAGATTTGGAAGGGCAGGAAACCAAATGTTTCATACTTTCATGTGTTTGGAGGCAAATGCTACATTCTTAGAGATAGAGAGCAAGTGCTTCATCTCTCTCATTGAACCCAAGAACCACAACGAGGCCTTACTAGACGAATACTGGATTGCAGCAATGCAAGAAGAACTCGGTCAGTTTGCACGAAATGATGTATGGTATATCACTCCTCGTCCTAAAGGTGTAAATATTATCGGCACAAAGTAGATCTTCAAGAATAAATCAGATGCTGATGGACAAATCACTCGAAACAAAGCTAGATAGGTTGCTCAAGGATATGCACAATTTGAAGGAGTCGACTTTGATGATACATTCGCACCAGTTGCCGGGTTAGAGTCAATTAAAATTTTACTTTCTATTGCTTGCTCTTTGAACTTTACTCTGTATCAAATGGATGTCAAGAGTGCTTTTCTAAATGGTGTGGTAAATGAAGAAGTATATGTGGAACAACCTAAAATATTTGAGGATTCTCATTACCCTCATCATGTTTATCGCCTCAAGAAGACTTTATATGGCTTAAAGCAAGCACCAAGGGCATGGTTTGAACGATTTATTAACTTTCTTCTTAAGAAAGGTTATCGTCGAAAAGGAGTAGATCACACCTTATTTGTGCTTGAAAAGGCATAAAAAATTTTGATTGCTCAAATTTATGTTGATGATATAGTATGCCGCTCAACTTCACCATCTATGGTACATGATTTCATCACTATAATGTCGACTGAATTTGAGATGAGCATGGTTGGATATCTCACTTATTTTCTAGGACTGCAAGTTAAGCAAGGAAAAAATGGCCTTTTTATAAATCAAAGTAAGCATGCCCTGAATTTAGTGAGGATATTCGGTCTCAGCAATGCCCGAGCAGTTCAAACACCTATGGGGGTTTCTGAAAAATTGGTAAAGGATGAGAAAGGAGTTGCATTTAATTATAAGTTATATAGGGGCATGATTGGGAGTCTATTGTATTTTCCAGCAACTAGACTAGATATATGTTTCAGCGTAGGAATATGTGCAAGATTTTAGGCTGACCCAAAGGAATCTCATCTAACTGTAGACAAAAGAGTTATTCGATATGTAAGTGGGACTTCTGAGTATGGTGTCTAGTATTCTAAGAATCAAGATTCTGATCTAATTGGGTACAGTGATTCTGATTGGGCTGGTAATGCTGATGATCGTAAAATTATTACAGGTGGATGTTTCTTCATTGGTACAAATTTAGTTTCTTGGTATAGTATGAAATAAAATTTGATCTCTTTGTTTACTACAGAAGTTGAATATCTTGCTGGTGGAAGTTGATGTGTGCAACTATTGTGGATGAAGCAAATGTTGAACGACTATGGAATTCATCAATGCACTTTGAAGATTTTATGTGACAGCACAAGTGCTATTGATATTTCTAAAAATCTAGCCAACACTCTTGAACTAAGCATATTGACATCAGACATCATTTTATTAGAGATCTTGTTGAAAGGAAGGAAGTTGTGGTAGTCTATGTTCCAACATCTGAGCAATATGTAGATATTTTTACAAAACCATTTGACACTGCTACATTTGAAATTCTCAGACAACACTTAGGTGTTTGTCAGATTTGAGGTATTTTTTGCCTTTATTTATCTGTAAATATTTTTTTCTCATGTTTTTTTGGAAAATCGAAAAAAAATAAGGAAGAAAAAGCTACCAAAAGTGAGAAAAGTTCAAGATGGTGTGCCTTGAGTTAACAAGTGAGAAAAGTGAAATCATTACTTTTCTAGTAAAGGTAAAAAGCTTTTCGCAACAAAAGAGGTAAAAAAGTGAAGAGTTTGTGTTTGTTCAAAATTATCTCCATCTCTCCATATCCCTCTCTTTTCAGCATAAACTCCCACACTCCTTGGTGTTTTCGGATTCTTGTTGCCGAAATTTGCTGTGAGTGTATAACTTGAAAAGGATAAAGCAAAGACCTTCTTTCTCGCAACAAACCTCTGCCGAAAAAATGTCTTCAAACCCAAAAACTTCCATGTTCGAGAACCAGACTCAAGAAACTCCCCATCCTCTAGAGAATGACATTGGTGAGAAGAGGTAAGAAAACGTTGAGGTAGACTCAACCTGTGATGGCGGCCAGAGTGAAGAACTCAAAGGCAAGGGGAAAGTTCCCTATCAAAAGGTAACATGTCCGAATCCCCCCACTCTAAAGTTGCATGGAATGGAATTTAAATCTTGAGTGGATTGCAGCCAATAGAATCACGGTAGATTTGTCTAAATTTAAAATTTTAGAGGGGGAATTCCTTAGTGTAAATGCTAAAGAGTTATTTTCTGGAGATATTGGTAAGCTAGATGATATTGAAAATTATGAATCTAGATTATTGAGGGCGAAATATGGTGTATTCAACGGGAAGGATAGGTTCCATACTCGTCTATCTCTGGCCCTAGTAATGTTAAGATTGAGGAAATAGGTGATGATGAGGCTGAGGGACTGGAGGTGATTAAGTCCACGAATAGGATGCCCGTAGGATTTTATAATGCTAAGGCTGCCAAGAGGATTGAAGAACTTAGAAAACCTGTGATCATAGAGATTATAGACAGTGAATTGGGAGACAGTGTTGGGTATGTTCCAACATAGAGGACAGAGTCAGAAAGGGCAGAAGATATGGATATTGATGATTTGGACATAGGAGGTCAAGACCAAGTTGATGTCACTGGTAATGCATATAATAACCTGGAGTATTCAAACGGAGGTCAGACTGGAGGATTTGATTTAAGACCAAAGGATTCAGACAAAGGAAAGGATGTTAGAACACAGGGTAGGGCAGAGACAGCTAAGCAAGAAAAAGACGTTGAAAAATCTGAGTATGTTCCAACACAGGAACCTGAATTGAACTACTCCAGCGATGAAGTATTAAATGAATTCTTCCAAGCTGCAAGGGCTTAAGAGGAAAATGCCTATTGCTGAAGACTCCCCACCAACCAAGAAATCCAAGAAAATCCAAGCTACTCCTAAGAAGAAGTTGCAGCTGCCTCCTTCTATAAGTGAATCATTGTCATTTTCATACTTCGATATCAATTGTGAGGAGATGGGAGAGGTGTTTGCTGAGAGAAAGATAATCTCTGAGAGACCAGTAGATCTAGAGGCATATAGGGTTATTGGTTTTTCTGACTTTTTGGAGATAATTGGGATGAAAAGGGCTGCTACAGTACAACTTCAGTATAACAAGCAGGTTGTTACTGAAGTGTATTCTAACCCGATGGCTGGAAACTTGGAAGTTGATTCCTCGGGGTATGATAGGGTCTATGTTAGGGGGGGAAGTTATTGATTTCTTGGCGGCCAGGATAAACAAAATTTTGGGGCTGAAAACTCCAGATTTTGAGCGAGTTTTTAAAGATAGTTTAAATGTCTCTGATGACAGGATTCTAGAGATAGTTTCAGGTGGATACAAGACAGAGTGTCCTGAGACAGGATACTCACATGCTTCCTGCCTATCCTTTTTTGTCTGTATCAGGTAGTTGTAAACTGCTGGATGCTATCTTCTAACACTACAGCTTTGACAAGAGAAATGGCGAAGCTGCTGTACTGTGTTGGAACACAGAAACCAGTCAACCTGGGATTATTTATCAAGCATAGTCTAGTTAGGAAAGCCACTGCTCCAAAGGCTAAACATGCCCTAGTATACCCATATCTAATATCTGCATTAGCTAGGAGTGCTAAGGTGAAGGGCAAAGCAAAGGATGCCATCATTGATATAGAGTTTCTCCGGCCTAACAAGAAGACTTTTGGCATGCGGCAAGTGCATGATCTGCCATGGAATCCTGAAGCTACAACTCTGCAGATGCTGAAAAAAAGGTCAAGTTAGTGGTGCTCAATGCAAGGTTGGGGGCTATAGCCATCCAAATTGCGGCTCTTGAAGCAGAGAAGGCCATATTTTTGGGGAAGAACGCTCACATGGAGGCATATGATGTTGTTCCTGAACATAATTGATTTTGAAGTTTATTTCTGTGGTTTATTGCATTTGGCATATTCATGGCCCCAGGGGGAGAATTTTTGGTGATTTTGGATATTATTATTTTTGGATGACTGTAATTTGAATATTATTTCGGTGTTGTGGAATTCTGGTTTTCGGATGGTATTTTTTATGATCAGATTCAGTATCTCGCATATGTTCCAACATAGGTAGATTTCTGGAAGACTTATGTGAATAATTTGAAGTTTTTCGTTGTGTTCTTATATCCAAAATGGTTGGGTCCACAAAATGTCAAATGAGGAGATTGTAAAGTCAAGTGGTTTTCTCTGAGTATTTTTAATTAGCAATTTGTAACAAATTTAGAAACGAAAAACATTCCATGTTGGAACATGTGAACAACCCACAGTTACGCCAACAAGATTTTACGGAAGAAGAATAGAATATTATGGTATTTGTGATCTATGGAAATCTGAATATTCTGCAATATGTTAAGCGGTGGTAGAAGTATATTAGGTTTATGGAAAATCCCTACAAATATGGTATTGAGTTTGTCGAATATATGGGATATATTATTGATAAGGAAAATCTCATTATTTATGGGATTTGAATATACTTCAGAAGTAGATAAGGAATTGAAATATTGTGGAGATAATCGTGGAGAGTTTCGATTTGCTCATGGCTTTAAAAGGGGACATTACAGCTGCATTAAACTCATGAACTTAATTGCAAAATTCTGCACACGGATTTTTTATCTTTTCCGAGAGTCTTGCGAGAGCCAGATCTATATGTTCCAACATGCATGACTTGCCGCTCAAAGTTCAGAATCATATGCCTTACCTCGGGAGGAGGAGATCCAGCGTCGATGGGTTTCAAGGTCATAGGGAGTCTGATCAAAGCGGATTGGTAGATAGGGGAACTAGCAAAATTCCCACTTTTAATTAGTAAAGATAAATATTTTGTATAGTGTACTTTGTACTGTATCATTCTGATTAGTGAATTCATTCTGAACTGGACCAGACTCCGCAGATGTAGGTGAATTTCACTAAACTACATAACCAAGTCTCATGTTTTTATACTTTACATACTTAATTAGATAGATTATATTAGAATATAGGATTAATAAGTGAAAAAATCAGTAAAATCAAATTTCAACAAGCAAGGCAACGAGAAGTCCCCCTTTTTTAGCACCTGAACCCCACCATATCTCTTTGTTTTTTTCTTGTCACACTACTCTGCAGCATTCTGAATTGTCTTTTTGCATATTTAAAATAATCTTGTCCTTCACGCAAATTACTTGGTCATCCGGTCCAAAAGTTCATCACGGAACTAAGCTAAAAGAGAATTCACTTGAAGTCTCTCCAATCTCTTTTTATAATTATATTTGCCATATGGTTCTACATTCCACCATATAGAAGGGCTTAATTATTTAAATTAATATTTTACTTAGGAGGGAAGAGGTAGACTATGTAAAAGAAAATTTGAAACAAAAATAGGACTAACTTTAAAATTAACGAAAACAACATTGATATATCAATACATGGGTGCACTCGATTCATAATATAGTAAAGTTCAATTATCAAACTATATATTTTTGAAAAAGTCTCAGAAAATGAGGTCTTTTAATAAACTTATGTACAATTCATAGGTATTTTTATATTAAATGTTGTAATTATTTATAAAATTTAAATTTTGTATTTTATAAGTTAAAATAAGTAATAATATGTATTCGAAAGTAAAAATATAAAAATATATTTTAAAAAATTCTAAATTTTGTATATAATTTAACAAATGCGGTGCATAAGGTTAAAAAAAGTGGTCTATCCATAAGCTTATGGACAGACTGCCTGTCAACTGATCCACTCTATTATTTTTAGGCTGATATAATAAAATGAGTGGGTTTCCTGACAGGCGGCCTATCCATAAGCTTATGGACAGACCACTTATTTTTTTACCTTATACACTGCATTTGTTAAATTACATACAAACTTTAGAATTTTGAAAATATTTTTATATCATATATTTTTACATATTACGTGTTTTAACTTATAAAATATAATATTTAAGTTTTATAAAAATTACAATTTTTAAGGTAAAAGTCCATGTAGACTATCTGTTATGTCCAGATTTGGTTAATTGGCAATTTGTTGTCATTATGAAAATATGGTATTATTATGTTGAAACATTAAAAAATGAATTTCGGTAGAATAAAGAAAGTTTGAAAAAAGAATCCGAGAAGCGGTAGTCTCGTCCAAGAGAGATTTGATTTGAAGAATATATCAATACCTATATATGTGGGAATAGATTAAGATTTGAATAGTTAGAATTAAGATGGATTTTGGTTACGGAATAGATTGGGACGAGATATTCTAATTCTTTTCTTTAAGGGATTAAACTTGATAATTCCTATCTCCAAGGGATTTGGTTGTAATCAGAATATTATATGGAGAAGGAAACATTTACACATAAGACTGCATGCGTAAGAAAACTTTCCATGTTGAAACAAATGGAAAGGTGAAGGCTAAAATGATTAAATCAGTTGAAGATATTGCGTGAATATTGAGTCGTGGAATATTGGAGATTTCGCAATATAAAATTTTAGGCGTGTAATTGAAGCATATTTGATTTATGGAAAAATATTATAATTATTGAATTAGATTTATGTAATATTATGGGATAATTGAGATATCGAAAATTCCTTTATTTATTGGATTTGGATATGCTTCAGAAACAGATTTGGAAACAGAATCTTTTGAAGACATATGTGGAGAATTCCAATCTGCAAATGATATATATATATATATATATACATATATATATATATATGTATTGATGGACATCACGGCTGTGCCACTAACAACTTTAATTGAAGAAAATTTGCATCAAGGTTTTCATATCTTTCAAGAGGTACTACAGAGCCATTCGTCTGTGTTCCAGCATGAACTTAAACTGTTGCTCAAGTTAATAATTGTATACCTTAATTCCTCGGGAGGAGGAGATCCAACATCGACAAGTTTCGAGATCAGAGGGAGTCTGATCAAGGCGGATTGGTAGCAAGGTGAGTTTGCAGAATTCACATGTTATAATTAGTTAAGTACATTGTATGGTGTACTTTGTACTTTATCTTTCTGATTGGTGGATTGATTCTGAACTGGGTATGGCCATGCAGATGTAGGTAAATTTCACCGAACTGCATAACCAAGTCTCGTGTGTTCATGCTTTACTTTATTGCATACTTGGTTAGATAAGCTATGTTGGAACATGATAGCAATTATTGAATTAATTAGTTAAAACCAAATTTCAATTGGTATCAGAGCTAAGTCACTTTTTTTACCTTGGTTTTTACAAGGAAAATGTGATCCGGTTTTACCAATGGCGACTAGAGAGAAGCTTCTGTATCTCGGCCACCACTGCTAGAATGAACGAATTAAAACTACTGGAAAGCTCGTATACGGGTGTTCATAAATTCACTAGATGAATTGGCTTGACACTGTGTTAAAATAGAATGGAAACCCCCTGCTGTTGGAAGTTTTGAAGGAGGAGAATATAGTTCTAAAGAGCCAGTAGTTAAGCCTAAAGAGTTGTGGACACCAGTTTAAAAAATGGGAGACAAGGAAAACTCCAGAGCATTAAATTCCATCTTTACTGCAGTAGATGAAGATCAGTTCAAACACATCTCTACGTGCCAACATGAAAAGAAAGCATGTGATATCCTACAAACTATACATGAGGGGGCAAGTCATGTACGTGAATCAAAGCTACAAATGTTGACCACAAAATTTGAAGAGCTGAAAATGGAAGAAGATGAGACTATTGCAGTTTTAAATGGAAGACTAAGAGACATCACATATATGGTGCATCAATTGAGAAACATTTACAAAGAGTCTAAGTTGGTGAAGAAGACGCTAGGATCACTTCCCTAAAGATTTTTCATGAAAGTAATAACAATAGAAGAAGAAAGGGATGTGGCAACAATGACTTTGGATGAGTTGATGGGATAATAAAAACCTATGAAATGATGTTGGAACATTCAACGAAGGAGGATAGCGATGATGAAAATGAAGACCTTGCTTTTATCACAAAGAATGTCTCAAAGATGCTGAAGAAAGTGGTAAATAATAATTCCTTGGAAAGGTTTAATGGGAACAGATCACGGTTTCAAGAATTTGGCAACAATCATGGATCAATGATGGAGCAAACCACTCAGCAATCCTCAAGAAATCAAAATGGCAAATTGAGGTAGCCAGGAAGGATACAATGCAGAGAATGTGAAAGGTATGGACATATCCAGGCTGAATGTGCCAACACTTGGAAGAAGCATGGAAAATCATATTCACCCTTATGGAGTTAATATAAAGAAGAGAAGAATCATGAAGAGGAATTAACTAGCAATTATATGGCATTTGGAGAAAAACTTCAAGGAGACTCGGAACTTGGTACTGAATATTCCAACATCGGATAAGAAGGGGATCAATGTTCCAACATAGTTCAGGTTGCTGAAGTCCGAGTTCCAACACAGAGAAGGTACGTTAAGAATACTCCTCGAGTGATTATGAAGACAAGATTGTGAGTGATGAGGATATCCATGCTTCTTATGAAAAGATGTATGAAATGTTGCTGAAAGTTGTTGATGCTAACATACTCTTAAAAAGGGAGAAAAAACTTTTAACTAAATAAGGAAGAGAGATCACATCCCTAGTGGAAGAACTCTGAAAGGAAATTAAGGTATTGGAATTAAATCTGAGTTCGATAACAAAGAGGGTTGAAGTTGCTGAGACAGCTATTAAAAGATTTATTCTAGAAAAGCAAAATTGGATGACATTCTCACAATGGGTCAAATTTCTAGAAATCGACAAGGGATAGGCTATGAAAAACCATCTACCAACAATGAATTATTCAAACTAGAGGTTCAAGTTATGAACATAATAGTTGTCAAAACAAGCCCACGAAAAGCCTTAATGTGTGGTTACTGTACCTATCAAGGTCATACAGAGGATCGTTTCTTTAAGCTTCTCAGAGATATTAGGAATGGACATCAGCCTGCAGCATGTTCCAACATTGATCAAGTGCAATAGCAAAGGATGATTAGAAAGGTATGGATCCTTAAACCCCCTAAATTGTGCTTTGTCGCTCACACTTCCTTTATTGCACACCTTAGGGATTCGTGGTATTGTAATAGTGGATGTTTTCAACATATGACTGGGTCTCAAGGGTATCTAAAGAACATCAAACCCTATGATGTTGGATTTGTTATATTTGGCGATGGAAAAAAAACAAGGCAGTTGGAAAAGGTGAGCTATCGATAAAGGGATTTCTAACATTTACTAGTATTTGGTTGGTGGAAGATCAAAATGCTAATCTTCTAAGTATCAGCCAGCTGTGTGATGATAATATGATCATGAAATTCCATAAGGATAAGTGCATAGTGAAACATAGCTACAACAAATTGCTTACTGGTATTCCGTCATCGGACAAATGTTACTTTTTGGAACACGGAGTGAACTGCTTGAGTGTTGAAATGATGAGGTAGATCTTATGGGTGACCATGTTCCAACATCAGATGATTTCTCAGATCGTTGACGTAATGATGTTGGAACATCAGATGAGGTATATCTTACAAATGAAAAAAATGACTCTTATAACTTAAGCGATGTTGGAACACGGTCCTCCCCAGAACTCTCCCATGTTCCAACATCAGTGCAGGATGAATCTCGCAGAAGAAGGACTCGATTGATCCCTTAGGTTAACTACAAGGAACTTGCTGGTCTACAATGTTTTCTCCCCCTCATTGAACTCAAGAATTACAAAGAGGCTCTACTTGATAAGTATTGGATTGCAGAAATGCAAGAAGAACTTAGGAAATTTAAATCCAATGATAATAAAACAATGCTAGTTTCTCAGGACTACACTCAGATTGAAGTAGTTGATTTTGATGAGACATTCACACCAGTTACTAGGTTACAATCTATTTGCATTCTCCTGGCTATGGTTTGCACTATGAATTTTACATTGTACCATATAGGTTTTAAGAGTGCTCTCCTAAATGATGCGGTTAATGGGGAAGTATATTATCAACTCAAGAAGGCTTTGAATGGATTAAAAAAACACCAAGGGCGTGGTATAAGCGACTCACTACCTTTCCTATTCAGAAAGGTTATCATCGAGAGGGAGCATATCACACCTTGCTTGTTTTTCTAGAATCATGAAATATACTAATTGCTCAAATCTAAGTTGATGATATGATCTTTGGGTCTACTTCAACATCATTGGTACAAGATTTTGTGACTTTGATGCAGGCTGAATTTGAGATGAGTATAGTGGGAGTATTTGTAAGGTTGTAGGCTTATGATAAGGAATCTCAGTTGAATACAATCAAAAGGATAATTTAGGTTAGTTATTGTAATTTTGATTGGGGTGGTAATGCAGATGATCGTAAAAGCACTACAGGTAGATGTTTCTTTATTGGTGGAAATTGTTGTGCACAATTATTATTGATAAAGCAATGTTTTAGTGATTATGGAATTAAAGAAAGGCTTCTAACAGTGTTATATGATAGCAAAAGTGCTATTTACATCTCAAAGAATCCATTAAAGCATTCTCAGAAAATGCTCAATGATACAAAGAATCAGTTTATTCGAGATCGGGTTGAGAGGAGAGAAGTGGTGATTAACAAAGTTCCAACATTAGCGGATATTTTCACAAAGCCTTTGGACTCTACAACTTTTGAGCTCCTCGGACATAACTTAGGTGTTTGTCAAATTTGTGGTATTTATTATTTTCTCAATCTTTGTGTGATTTTTTTGTACATACATTAGAACAATACAAACATATGGAGGTGTATTTAGACATGTTGGAAGTTGGTGTTGACGACATTATGGTGACTAATGAGATGCATAGATCAGAGAGATGGCTCCTTCTGGTATTCTTGTTTAGTATGATAAGGAGCTGGAAGGCAGTGATGATGGCCATGTTTCAACACAACGTATGGAGACATGTAGAGAAGATGTGGACATGGAAATAGATGAGCTTGGTGTGATTAGAGATGTAGGGGTTCAAACATCAGTAAATGTGGCTGGAGAAGATCATGATTTGAATGGTGAACAAGCCTATGTTTTAACACTAGACACGGAGATAGAGGGAGAATGTACAGATGGAGCAAATGAAGTTGAGCATGGTGATGTTCCTACATCGATACAGACTGAATTTTTTTATTCTGAAGCAATGAAAGGATCTTATGTTCCAACATCAGAGAAAACAGGTGAAGCTGAGAGCTGCTATGTTTTAACATAAGGGACTGATGTTCCAACACAAGTTGAGCAAATTCTTGAAGGCACTACTGATGAGACTACCATGAGAGATATGATCTTGTGTGTCAAAGGAGGATTTTAGCTGAGAGGACAACTGATTTGGGTGTTTATGGTGAATGTGAATTTTTCGCCTACATGGACTATTTGGGTTTCAAGACTGCTGCCTCAATCTACAAGGAGTATAACTGAGAGATTGTAGAATTTTATTCAAACTTAATGAGAGGCAACATTGATCCAAATTATGAGTTGTATAACAGAGTTTACATCAGAGGCAAGATAATTAGATTCTGTCAGAAATTACTGAAGGATTTCAGTCTCAGTGGCCACTTAAGGGAATGTTACTGCATCTAGCTTGAGTATCAGGTATCTCTGTCTATTCCAAATTGTTGTAAACTGTTGGATTCCCTTTTGAAATACTACATCTCTTTACGAGAAAAGTCCAAACAAGTGGACATTTGATTTAAGACATGTGCATGAACTGTCAAGGAATCCGGAGGCAAAAACTTTTGATGTTGATGAGAAAAATGTCATGTTTGTGGCCCTTAATGCAAAGTTGAGAGCTCTAGCCACTCAGATGGATGTTTTGGAGGCAGAAAAGGCCAGATTAGATGAGGCACAAATAGCTGCTCCTAAAGAGGTTTGAAGGTTCTTCTATGGCTATGTTCCAACATACACCAGATATTTGTTTTATGGGGAGTTGCAGTTATTGGATATATTTTTTGTTTTTTGTATAATGTGTTTGGCATGTTTATAGTCACAAGGGGGAGAATTTTTTGAATTTCTGGAATTTATGGATATTCATGGTTTTCTGGGCAGCTAAGCATTGATTGTGAAGTTTATGTGAATTTGATGTTCCAACATGGATGTTGAAGTCTTGATGATTTGGAGCTATGATATTCCGGGGGAGTTAAGAGTTTTTCCAACTCATGTTCCAACATCCATATGTGGTTTACTTGATGGGTCCACAAAATTCCAAAGGGGAGATTGTAAAGTTCATATTTGGTTAATTGGTAATTTGTGGTAATTATGAAAATATGGTATTATTATGTTGCAACATCAAAGAATGAATTTCAGTAGAATAAGGAAAGCTTGAAGAAAGAATCTAAGAAGCTGTAGTCTCGTCTAAGAGTGATTTGATTTGAAAAATATATCAATTCCTATATTTGTAGGATTGGATTAAGATTTGAAGAGTTAAAATTGAGATAGATTTTGGTTATGGAATAAATTGAGACAATATATTCTAATTCCTTTATTCAAGGGATTAGATTTGATAATTCCTATCTCCAAGAGATTTGGTTGAAATTAGAATTTTATATGGAGAACGAAACATTTACGCCTAATGCTGCATGTGTAAGAAGACTTCCATGTTGAAACAAATGTTAAGGTGAAGCCTAAAAAGATTTAATCAGTTGAAGATATTGCATGAATATTGAGTTATGGAATATTGGAGATTTCACAATATATTATTTAGTCGTGTGATTGAAGCATATTGGATTTATGAAAAATTCCTATAATTATGGAACTGGATTTATGTAATATTATGGGATAATTGAGATAACGAAAATCCCTTTATTTATGGGATTTGGATATGCTTCAAAAGCAGATTTGGAAACAGAATCTTTTGAAGACAAATGTGGAGAATTCCAATCTAGGCATGATATATATATATATAAATAAATATATATATATATATATATTGATGGATATCACGGTTGTGCCACTCATGGATTTAATTGAAGAAAAAATCTACATCCACGTTTTCATATCTTTCGAGTGGTACTACAGAGTCATTCGTGTAAGTTCCAACATGAACTTAAACTGTTGATCAAGTTCAGAATCATATACCTTAATTCCTTGGGAGGAGGAGATCTAGCATCAATGAGTTTTGGGGTCAGAGGGAGTCTGATCAAGGTTGATCGGTAGCAAAGGGAGCTTGCTGAATTCACATGTTATAATTATTTAAGATAAGTATATTGTATGGTGTTCTTTGTACTATATTTTTCTGGTTAGTGGATTCATTCTGAACTGGGCATAGTCCTGCAATTGTTGGTGTTTTTCACCGAACTGCGTAACCAAGTCTAGTGTGTTCATGCTTCACTCTATTGCATACTTGGTTAGATAGGCTATATTGGAACATGGTTGCAATTATTGAATTAATTAGGTAAACCCAAATTTTCCTGTCCATAAACTTATGAAAATGCCGTCTTTCTTGAGAATCTCTCTAATCAAATTAATTATTGATCCTTCTAACGGATTTTGATATCAAGATTTCTAAAACGACATATATTTTGTCTTAGAGGATTATAAGAAAGAAATCCTGCCATTCAACTTTGAGAAAAACTCGTATGAGATCGTCTTGATCCCATTACGAGTCGTGTCTTTATTGGTTGTCTTTATTTTATTTTTTTTACAAAGAAGTACTTATCATTGATTATGAAGAAGGTTATAACAGCTTACATTGTCATGAGCTAGATTATGAGTCTCTATGACTGCTGATCTATCCACCTTAACTATTGATAATTGATGGAACAACAAACCTAGAAATTTAATTTCCTTAATTAAGTGCCTTATATCTGGCGGAATTTCTAGGTAGTTAATAATATATCGCAGTGCATTGTCACAGTCTGTTTTGATGACTATGTTCCAATTTCTTCTGTAAGTAGCCTGCTTCATAGCCTTGTAAATGGATAATAGTTCTGCTTGGACTGCTGAGGAAGCATGAATGGTATCTCTTCCTGTCCACCTTGTTTGTGTGGGTGGCTGCGCACACCAAGCCGCCACTCTGTCTCCACTACCAATACAGAAAGCCGCATCAGTAGTGATGATTGTGCAATCATGAAAAAGATGGTCTATGCAGCCATCCTTGTTTAACCACATGAGGTTGACATCACCCAACTGACGTATCTCTTTGAAAGGCCTATCTCCTGTAACATAATGGATTCCTACCTCCGATAACTCCAATTATGTGTAAGAGCTTTGCGCTGACCGCGAAACATCCCTTTTCTTAGCTCTATTAGCCAAACCATGGATTACATCCATTATATGAGTAAAAGATATATCGGTTGTCTTTATTGGTTGTGGCTCTAACTACAAGGGATATTGGTGTTTTGATCACAGTATGAGTCGTGTTTATATCAGTCTTCATGTTATTTTTCATGAGACATAGTTTCCCTATCTTAGTCTTCTCACTACCAAGTCGACTTTACCACCTCTCCTCTTACCTTAAGTTTGAGTGGTCTCCTATAGTGGTCTCGTTGAGTTTGGAGTTATCCCTAGGTGTCGCCGTTCATGCAGCATCTATGCCAGTCTCTTTTAGGCGTCGAGTTCAGAGTTTGTACTGTATCATTCTGATTAGTGGATTAATTCTGAACTGGACCAGATACCGCAGATTTAGGTGGATTTCACCAAACTATATAACAAAGTCTCATGTATTTATACTTTATTTTATTTTATACTTAATTAGATAAATTATATTGAAACACAACAGTAATCATTAAGAAAATTCGATAAAAACCAAATTTCAACGAGCAATTAAGCAAGCAAGGCAACGAGAAGGCTCCCTTTTCCAGCACCTGAACCCCACCAGCCACCATATCTCTTTGTTTTTTCTTGTCAAACACTACTCTGCAGCATTCTGAATTGTCTTTTTGCATATTTAAAATAATCTTGTCCTTCACGCAAATTACTTGGTCATCCGGTCCAAAAGTTCATCACGGAACTAAGCTAAAAGAGAATTCACTTGAAGTCTCTCCAATCTCATTTTTATAATTATATTTGCCATATCGTTGTCCATTCCACCACATAGAAGGGCTTACTTATTTAAATTAATATTAATTAGAAGGAAGAGGTAGACTATGTAAAAGAAAATTTGAAACGGAAATAGGACTCTAACTTTAAAATTAACAAAAACAACATTGATATATCAGTACATGGGTGCACTCGATTCATAATAACGGTTTTTCTAACGAGTGCCCATTGACAACTTCAGATTTCATCGAAAACTGTGTTATTAAATGCAAATAGAGTTAATGATTAATGACATTCCTCAAAAACTTACACTCCCTACTTATAATCATTAACTCTATCTGCATTTAATAACACAGTTTTCGATGGATTTACATTTAATAACACAGTTTTCGATGGAATCTGAAATTGTTAACGAGTGCCCATGGGCACTCGTTAGAAAAACCGATATAGTAAAGCTAGATTTCAATTATCAAACTATATATTTTTGAGAAAGTCTCAGAAAATGCGGCATTTCCATAAGATTATATACAGTCTATAGGTACTTTTATCTTGAATGTTATAATTTTTTATAAAATTTAAATATTATTTTTATAAGTTAAAAGTAATAATATGTATTTAAATGTGAAAATATAAAAATATATAACATAAAAATATATTTTAAAAAATTCTAAGTTTTGTATGTAATTTAACAAATGTGGTGCATAAGGTAAAAAAAAAGTGGTTTATCCATAAGCTTATAGATAGACCGCCTGTCAGCAGACCCACTCTATATTTTTTTAGGCTGATATAATCAAATGAGTGGGTTTCCTAGCCGGCGGCTTATCCATAAGCTTATGGGAAGACCACTTATTTTTTACCATATACAATGCATTTGTTAAACTACATACAAACTTTAGAATTTTGAAAATATTTTTATATCATTTATTTTTATATTTTCACCTTCAACTACATATTATTACTTATTTTAACTTATAAAATGTAACATTTAAATTTTATAAAAAATTACAATATTTAAGGTAAAAGTCTATGTATACTGTCTATAAAGTTCAGATTTGATTAATTGGCAATTTGTGGTAATTATGAAAATATGGTATTATTATGTTGCAACATCAAAGAATGAATTTTGGTAGAATAAAGAAAGCTTGAAAAAGGAATCCGAGAAGCAGTAGCCTCGTCCAAGAGTGATTTGATTCGAAGAATATATCAATTTTTATATATATGGGATTGGATTAAGATTCGAATAGTTAGATTGAGATGGATTTTGGTTACGGAATAGATTGAGACGAGATATTCTAATTCTTTTCTTTAAGAGATTAGATTTGATAATTCCTATCTCCAATGAATTTGGTTGTAATCAGAATATCATATGGAGAAGAAAACATTTACGCATAAGATTGAATGTGTAAGAAGACTTTCCATGTTGAAACAAATGGAAATGTGAAGGCTAAAATGATTAAATCAGTTGAAGATATTGCTTGAATATTGAATCGTGGAATATTGGAGATTTCGCAATATAAAATTTTAGGCGTGTAATTGAAGCATATTGGATTTATGGAAAATTCCTTTAATTATGAAATTGGATTTATGTAATATTATGGGGTAATTGAGATAACGAAAATCCCTTTATTTATTGGATTTGGATATGCTTCAGAAGCAGATTTGGAAACAAAATCTTTTGAAGATATATGTGGAGAATTCCAATCTGCAAATGATATATATATATATATATTGATGGGCATCACGGATGTGCCACTAATGGATTTAATTGAAGAAAATTTGCATCAAGGTTTTCATATCTTTCAAGAGGTACTATAGAGACATTCGTCTGTGTTTTAACATGAACTTAAACCGTTGATCAAGTTAATAATCGTATACCTTAATTCCTCGGGAGGAGGAGATCCAGCATCGACAAGTTTTGAGATCAGAGGGAGTCTGATCAAGGCAGATTGGCAGCAAGGGGAGTTTGAAGAATTCACATGTTATAATTAGTTAAGATAAGTACATTGTATGGTGTACTTTGTACTGTATCTTTCTGATTAGTGGATTCATTCTGAATTGGGTATGGCCCCGCATATATAGGTGAATTTCACCGAACTGCGTAACCAAGTCTCGTGTGTTCATGCTTTACTTTATTGCATACTTGGTTAGGTAGGCTATGTTGGAACATGGTAGTAATTATTGATTAATTAGGTAAAACCAAATTTCAATTGGTATCACAGCTAAGTCACTTTTTTTTACCTTGGTTTTTACAAGGAAAGTGTGATCCAGTTTTACCAATGGCGACCAGAGAGAAGCTTCTGTATCTCGGCCACCACTGCTAGAAGGAACGAATTACAACTACTGGAAGGCTCACATGCTGGTGTTCATAAATTCACTGGATGAATTTGCTTGGCACTATGTTGAAACAGAATGGAATTGAAGTTCTGAAGAAGGAGAATATAGTTCTAAAGAGCCAGTAGTTAAGCCTAAAGAGTTGTGGACACCAGTTTAAAAAATGGGCGACTAGGAAAACTCCAGAGCATTAAATTCCATCTTTATTGCAGTAGATGAAGATCAGTTAAAACTCATCTCTACGTTCCAACAAGCAAAGAAAGCATGGGATATCCTACAAACTGTACGTGAGGGGGCAAGTCGTGTACGTGAATCAAAGCTACAAATGTTGACCACAAAATTCGAAGAGCTGAAAATGGAAGAAGATGAGACTATTGCAGTATTCAATAGAAGACTCAGAAACATCACAGATATGGTGCATCAATTGAGAAAAAATTACAAAGAGTCTAAGTTGGTGAAGAAGACGCTGAAATCACTTCCCCAAAGATTTTCCATGAAAATAACAACAATAGAAGAAGTAAGGGACGTGGCCACAATGACTTTGGATGAGTTGATGAGATCACCACAAACCTATGAAATGATGTTGGAACATCCAATGAAGGAGGATATCAAGGATGAAAATGAAGACCTTGCTTTTATCACAAAGAATTTCTCAAGGATGCTGAAAAAGTGGTAAATAAAAATTTCTTGGAAAGGTTTAATGGGAACTGATCACGGTTTCAAGACTTTGGCAAAAATCATGGATCAATGATGGAGCAAACACTCAGCAATCCTCAAGAAATCAAAATGGTAAATTGAGGCAATCGGGAAGGATATAATGCAGAGAATGTGAAGGGTATGGACATATCGAGGCTGAATGTGCCAACATTTGGAAGAAGCATGGAAAATCATATGCACCCTCATAGAGTGAATATAAAGACAAGAAGAATCATGAAGAGGAATTGACTAGCAATTATATGAAGAGAAAAACTTCAAGGAGTCTCAGAACTTAGTACTGAATGTTCCAACATCAGACAAGAAGAAGTGGATCAATGTTCCAACATGGTTCACATTGCTGAAGTTCGATGTTTGAACACAGAGAAGGTACACGAAGAATACACCTCGAGTGATGTCGAAGACAAGATTATGAGTGATGAGGTTGTCTATGCTTCTTATGAAAAGATGTATGAATGTGGCTGAAAGTTGTTGATGCTAACATATTATTAAAAAGGGAGAAAAACCTTTTAGCTAAATAAGGAAGAGAGATGACATCCCTAGTGGAAGAACTCTGAAAGGAAATTAAGGTGTTGGAATTAAATATGAGTTCGATGACAAATAGGGTTGAAGTTGCTGAGACAGCTATTAAAAGATTGATTCTGGAAAAGCAAAATTGGATGACATTCTCACCATGGGTCAGATTTCTAGAAATCGATAAGGGATAGGCTATGGAAAACCATATACCAGCACTGAAGTATTCAAACTAGAGGTTCAAGTTATGAAGAGAAAATTTGTCAAAAAATGCCCAAGAAAAGCTTTAATGTGTGGTTACTGTATCTATAAAGGTCATACAGAGGATCGTTGCTATAAGCTTCTTAGAGATATTATGAATGGATGCTAACTTGCAGCATGTTCCAACATTGATCAAGTGCAATAACCAAGGATAGTTAGAAAGTTATGAATCCCTAAAACCCCTAAATTGTGCTTTGTCGCTCACACTTCCTTTATTGCACACCCTAGGGATTCGTGGTACCGTGATAGTGGATGTTCTCAACATATGACTGGGTCTCATGAGTATCTAGAGAACATCAAACCCTGTGATGGTGGATTCGTTATATTTGGCAATGGAAAGAAAAATATGGTAGTTAGAAAAAGTGATCTATCGATAAAGGGATTTCCAACCTTTACTAGTGTTCTGTTGGTGGAAGATCAAAAGGCTAATCTCCTAAGTATCAGCCAACTGTGAGCTGATAATATGATCGTAGAATTTCATTAGGAGAAAGGCATAGTGAAACATGGCAACAACATAGTGCTTACTGGTATTCGGTCATCGGAAAAATGTTACTTTTTTTTAACAAGAACTGAACTGCTTGAGTTGAAAATGATGTGGTAGATCTTACGGGTGACCATGTTCCAATATCGGATGATTTCTCAGATTGTTAATGTAATGATGTTGGAACATCATATGAGGTATATCTTACAGATGAAGCTGATGACTCTTATAACTTCAACGATGTTGGAATACCGTCATCTCCAAACTCTCCCATGTTCCAATATCAGTGCAGGATGAATCTCGCAGAAGAAGGACTCGATCTATCCCTTGGGTTAACTACAAGGAACTTTCCGGTCTACAATGTTTTCTCCCCCTTATTGAACTCAAGAATTACAAAGAGGCTCTACTTGATAAGTATTGAATTGCGGAAATGCAAGAAGAACTTGGGAAATTCAAACTCAATGATAATAAAACAATGCTAGTTTCTCAGGACTACACTCAAGTTGAAGGAGTTGATTTTGATAAGACATTCACACCAGTTATCAGGTTACAATCTATTTGCATTCTCCTTTCTATGGCTCACACTATGAATTTTACATTGTACCATATAGTTGTTAAAAGTGCTCTCCTAAATGGTGCGGTTAGTGAGGAAGTATATGTTTAACTCAAGAAGGCTTTGTATGGATTAAAAAAAGCACCAACGACATGATATGAGCAACTCACTACCTTTCCTATTCAGAAAGGTTATCATCGAGGGGGAGCAGATTGCACCTTGCTTGTTTTTTTAGAATCATCAAATATACTAATTGTTCAAATCTATGTTGATGATATGATTTCTAGGTCTACTTCGACATCATTGGTACAAGATTTTGTGACTTTGATGTAGGCTGAGTTTGAGATGACATTTGGTGGGAGTATTTGTAAGATTGCAGGCTAATCATAAGGAATCTCACTTGAATGCAGTCAAAAGGATAATTCAGGTTGGTTATAGTGATTCTGATTATTGTGGTAATGCAGATGATTGTAAAAGCACTACATGTAGATGTTTCTTTATTGGTGGAAATTTTTGTGCGCAATTATTATTGATGAAGCAAATTTTGAGTGATTATGGAATTAAAGAAGGGCTTCAAAAAATGTTATATGATAACAAAAGTTCTATTGACATCTCAAAGAATCCATTAAAGCATTCTCAGAAAAAGCTCAGTGATACTAAGAATTCGTTTATTCAAGATCGGGTTGAGAGAAAAGAAATGGTGGTTAACGATGTCCCAAAATCGGGACTATTTGCAGATATTTTCACAAAGCCTTTGGACTCTGTAACTTTTGAGCTCTTCATACAACACTTAGGTGTTTGTCGAATTTGAGGTATTTAAGACATGTTGGAAGTTGGTGTTGAAGACATTATGGTTACTAATGAGATGCATAGATCAGAGAGATGGATCCTTCTGGTATTCTTGTTTAGTATGATGAGGAGTTGGAAGGCAGTAATGCTGGCCATGTTTCCACACAAACTATAGAGAAAGGTAGAGAAGATGTGGATATTGAAATATATGAGCTTGGTGTGATTAGAGATGTAGGGGTTCAAACATCAGTAAATGTGGCTGGAGAATATCATGATTTGAATTTAACACTAGACAAGGAGATATGGGGAGAAAGTATTGATGGAGTAAAGGAACCTGAGCATGGTGATGTTCCAACATCGATACAGACTGAAGTTTTTGATTCTGAAGCAATGAAAGTATCTTATGTTTCAACATCAGATAAAGCGGGTGAAGCTGAAAGCTGCTATGTTCCAACATCCGGGACTGATGTTCCAATACAAGTTGTGAAAATTCTTGAAGGCAATACTGATGAGACTTCCATGAGAGATATGATGTTGTGTATCAATGGAGATTTTAGCTGAGAGGACAACTGATTTGGGTGTATATGGTGAATGTGGAATTATCGCCTACATGGAATATTTGGGTTTCAAGACCGCTGCCTCAATCTACAAAGAGTATAACCGAGAGATTGTTGAAGAATTTTATTCAAACTTAATGAGAGGCAACATTGATCCAAATTCTGAGTGGTATAAAAGAATTCACATCTGAGGCAACATAATTAGATTCCGTCATAAATTACTAGAGGATTTCAGTCTCAGTGGCCACTCAAGGGAATGTTACTGCATCTAGCTTGACTACCAGGTATCTCTGTTTATTCCAGATTACTGTAAACTGTTGAATTCCCTTTTGAAATACTACATCTCTTACTCGAGAAAAGTCCAAACAAGAGGTCATTTGATTTAAGACATGTACATGAGCTGCCATGGAATCTTGAGGCTGCAACTTCTGATGTTGATAAAAAGAAGGTCAAGTTTGTGGCCATTAATGTGAAGTTGAGAGCTTTAGCCACTCAGATGGAAGTTTTCGAGGAAGAAAATGCCAGATTAGATGAGGCACAAATAGCTGATCCTGAAGAGGTTTGAAGGTTCTGCTATGGCTATGTTCCAACATACACCAGATATTTGCTTTGGGGGGAGTTGCAGTTATATGTAAGAAGACTTTCCACATGTAAGAAGATTTTCCATGTTGAAACAAATGTTAAGGTCAAGCCTAAAAGGATTTAATCAGTTGAAGATATTGCATGAATATTGAGTTATGGAATATTGAAGATTTCACAATATATTATTTAGGCATGTGATTGAAGCATATTAGATTTAGGGAAAATCCCTATAATTATGGAACTGGATTTATGTGATATTATGTGATAATTGAGATAATAAAAATCCCTTTATTTATGAGATTTGGATATGTTTCAGAAGCAGATTTGGAAACAGAATCTTTTGAAGACAAATGTGAAGAACTCCAATCTAGTTATGATATGTATATATATCTATATATATATATATCTATATATATATCTATCTATATATATATATATCTATATATATCTATATATATATATCTATATATATCTATATATATATATATCTATATATATATATATATCTATATATATCTATATATATATATCTATCTATATATATCTATATATATATATATATCTGAGACTTTCTCTAATCAAATTAATTATTGATCCTTCTAATAGATTTTGATATCAAGGTTTCTAAAACTACATATATTTTGTCTTAGATGATTATAAGAAAGAAATCCTGCCATTCAACTTTGTGAAAGACTTATATGAGATTGTCTTGATCCCATTACGATTCGTGTCTTTATTGGTTGTCTTTATTGGTTGTGGCTATAACTACAAGGGATATTGGTGTCTTTATCATAGTACGAGTCATGTTTATATCAGTCTTCATGTTATTTTTCACTAGAAAATATTTCCCCATCGTAGTCTTCTCACTACCAAGTCGACTTTACCACCTCTCCTCTTACCTTTAGTGTGAGTTGGTCTCCTATAGAGGTCTCGTCAAATTTGGAGTTATCCCTAGGTATCGCCGTTCATGCAGCATCTATGGCAGTCTCTTTTAGGTGTTGAGTTCAGAGTTTCCTTGTTCGAGGTATTCCCACATTAACTGATAGCAAGAATAAAGGTTGCTCAAGGTGTTTCTGCATTTACTGATAAGAAAGAGATCGTATGCATTCTATGTCAGCAAGGTAAGCAAACACTATAAGAAACATGACCTTTTACCTCAGTTTTTAGTCCTAGAAGAATCGAGGTAAATACATCCAAAGTAAAAAGTTCCTTTTTTTACCTCGGTTCAGAACTGAGGTAAAACGTACCTTTTACCTTGGTTTTTAACCAACGTCTGTAGGTTTGTTGACCAACATCGTTTAAAGCATTTATGTCGACCGGAGGAGATCATAGCCACGACATCATTGAAAACAAGGGGTGGGCGTCAGTTCGGTTTAATCTGTTTTCAGTTTATTTAGTTCGTGTTATTCAGTTTTGACCTAAAAAGTCCAAAACCAAATCCGAACCGAATAACCTGAATTATTTGAACCGAATTCGAAATTTGATTTTGGTTTGAAACTGAATTCAACCCGAACAAACCGAATTGATTGTAATTTTTCTTTAAATAATTACTAAAATCGTATAAATTAATTTAAATTTAATAAAAATATGTATTCTAATTTCTTTATCATCAAATTCAGGTTCTCAAAATAAAAATCCAACAAGTATAATAAAATTTAACCATAACAATTTTAGCATTACATTTAAGATTAAAGAAAAACAGTTCGTTTTAATATTCATCTTCAAACCCTTCACATTCTTGAAGCCTTCGAGCACTCCACATCCACATTCACATTCACCTTCAACCACTCCACAAACTTGCTTAGGGTAACTTGTGTTGTTTACTTATTTCCCCAAACATACTTAGGGTTTAGAGTTTTGGAATAATTTTTAAATTAAAAGATTGGTCCTCCAATTTAAATTTATTTATATATTTAATTTTTTTATTTTAAAATTTATTATATATATATATTTAAGTTATTTAATTAATTACAATTTGGTATTCGGTTCAGGTTTTGGTTTGAGTTTTAACATCCATATTATATGGATCTATCAGTTATAGGATGACAAGTATTTACTGAACCCTCCTAATTCTTTTTACCTTGTCGACAATTAACCAATTATCACTAGTTGAGGAGGCTCTATTAAAGACACCAATGGAAGGCGGTTCCACCTGAATCTTGTAAAACCACCTTCCTCGGGCACTTCAGAGCTCAGAACTTTCTTCATATTAAAGGCAGTTTCATGTTGTTCAAAGGCGGTTTGATTAGAACCGCCTTTGAATGATGAAGATGGAAGGTGGTTATGTCGTGCTAACTTTGAACGCTCCTGTTACGAACTCATAACACGGATCCGAATAAAGTTCCACAATCAGAAAATGGTTTTGATTTACGATCCTGACTCAGACTTGTATAAATGTTGTGTAATTGAAACAACACTCGTAACAATAGTCGTTAAGATGTTTCGGATACGGAACATCATCTGATGTTAAATGCTCTATAATTTTTCTGGTACGATTCGAGTTCCAAACTTGGAACACCTAAAGATAGCAATAAATACGGACCGCCAAGTTCATTTAATTTGGAGAAATAAGCTAATAAATTTTGGGCACTCTTTGGATGCAAAAGGCTAATGTAATTGTTCATATACAAATATTCTTACCCCAGTGAACTAATTATATTATTGTTGAAGTATGTTTCGTAATGCTTTAGAAAATAGGGTTTTGATTTGATATGTTGCTCATTTTAATTTTGTTACCGATACGATTGAATTTGTTCTTGATGTTATTTTCATGTAGTTAATGGATAGAATCAGAATAATCGAGAGCGACATTAGGACGTCACCCAATAATATTCGTTTAGTAGATTCATTTATTGGGGTGGCTTTTGAAAATGTGGCTAAAAAGCGGGTGGTGGGTGCACGTTGCCCCTGCAAGGATTGCAAGAATGATGCATATTTAGGGAAGAAGAAGTTGCGTGAACACCTTATTTTTCTAGGTTTCCAAACAGGTTACATTTTTTTGTATATGGCGCAGTGCGGTACCAACGGATAGTGGTGGAAATGGTGGAACGAAGGAAGGGGTTGAATTAGATTGTGATGATCGATTTGATGAGATGGTGGAGAATGTTGCCAGAGAATTCCATGGTAAACCGGGTCCTAGAGTCTTTGCTTAATGACAAGATTTTTCCATTGTACGTGGGGTCAAAACATTCAGTTTTGAGTGTGATGCTGAAAATCAAGAATTCGAAGGCAAAATTTGATTGAACTGAAAAGGAAATGACAGAAACTCTGGAACTGGTCCGAGAATTGCTTCCCGGAGGAAATCGAATGCTTAAGAAATCCTATGTTGCGAAAAAAGTTCTTTGTCCTATGGGTTTAGAATTAGAAAAAATCCATGCATGTCCGAATGATTACATGTTGTTTAGGGGAAAAGAGGATGAGAAACTTGAAACATGCCGGGTATACGGTAAATCTTGGTACAAGTTAAAGTGTGGTGAAATAGGAGTGTGTGCGGAGGTGGAAACCGTTTCGAAGAAGCGGACACCCACTAAGGTCTTATGGTATCTACTGATAATTCCACACCTTCGGAAGTTATTGGCTTCCAAACAAGATGCAAAATTACTACGATGGGAAGAAGAAAGAGATCGTCTAACGGATGATGTGATAAGGCATACGTCCGATGGTGAGCAATGGAAAAAGCTTGATGGCATATAGCCAGAGATTGGATCAAATTCTGGGCATTTAAGGTTAGGATTGTCAACTGATGGAATGAATCTATTTGGCAACATAAGCAACGCATATAGTTCTTGGCCCGTAGTGTTGGTGATATACAATTTACCGTCATGGAAAATAATGAAAACAAAATACGTTCTCTTGTCCATGATGATTTGCGGCCCTAAGAAATTGGGTAATGACATTGATGTATTTCTCGCACCAGTAGTGGAAGATTGTTAACGTTGTTCACTGATGGAGTTTGTACTTACGATGCTGAGGTGGATGATATTTTCACGACGAAGGCCTTCCTGTTTTGCACCACAAATGATTTTTCGGCTTATGAAAGTTTGTCGGGCTATTCTGTGAAAGGACCCTATGCATGTCTGATTTGTGAGAAAGAAGCCTCCCTCTGTTACTAGGGACATCGACGATCTCCTCGAGAGGCATCCATGGGGTTTTGTAGAGAAGTGGTTCATTAGTAAGACAGAGTTGCGAGGTGCGCCTGTGCCACTCACAAGCGAAGAGGTATTTGAAAAAGTTAAAGGATTGACTAACAATTTTGGTAAGGGGAAGCGGAAGTTGGAAATTGAAGGTAGTTGGAAGAAATGCTCAATCTTCTTTCAACTCCCTTATTGGCGTCATATGGATGTCGGATATTGTCTCGATGTAATGCACATAGAGAAAAATGTTTAGGATGCATTAATTGGCACACTTTTGAATACTCTCGGTAAAACCAAAGATGGATTGAAGTCTCGACTTGATTTGGTTGAGATGGGTATTAGGGAAAATCTTGGACTTGTTACTGATGGAGATACTTGTTATCTTCTTCCCGCTTGTTATTCAATGTCTCCAAAGGAGAAAAGGTCGTATTGGGAGATGCTAAGTAGTGTGAAAGTGCCTGGAGATTATTCTTCGAATATCAGTGCCTGTGTATTGATAACAGAGTTGTAGTTAGGTGGATTGAAATCCCACGACTGTTACAATCTGATGCAAGAGTTGAATGCCTTTGTGATTTGGGCATCGCTTCCGTCCCATGTACGATGTTGTATTACTAAGTTATGTTTGTTCTTGAAATCTATATGTTCAAAAACCATTAGTGCTACAAAGCTTGATTGGTTGCAAACCATGATTGTAGAAGTATTCCGCCGAATGGAGATGTACTTCTCAACTTCATTTTTCGATATCATGATTCATTTGATAACTCACTGGTTAGGGAGATTAAACTTTGTGGTCCTGTATTTCTTAGATGGATGTATCTGTTCGAGCTGTACATGAAAATATTCAAGTATTTTGTGAAAAACATGTATAGGCCTGATGCTAGTATTGTGCAATGTTATTGTGCTAAGGAAGCTATTGAATTTTTTACCGAATATATTAATGAGGTTGAATCTGTGGGGGTTTCCAGATCAAGGCATGAAGGCCATTTGGATGGTGTAGGGGTTCGTCAGGGTAATCTATTTAACCCTAGTGCTGAGGACTTGTACACTACTCATTTATTTCTTCTTCAGAATCATGAGGATTTTGTCCCATACATTGAGATTCACATGGATTAAATTATATTGTTGAATCCCACTTGGAACGAAGCACGAGTTCTTCAACAACACACTACAACTTTTGCTTCTTGGCTACGATCTCACGTCGCGACTGTTCCGCATCCAGAAACAGTCAAATAGTTGTTGTGCACACCGTTGGGTGCCATTCTATCGTTTGGTGGTTATAATGTCAACGATTTTACATTTGGTACAAAATCAATGGATAATAAAGGAGTCTCTCATAATATTGAAGTTTCACTTATTTCGGAGGCTTTGCATGCTCGTAGCATAGCCGAAAATAATACGATGTATGACCATACATACAATCAGAGTGCCGGTTTTCAAATGTGAATGAGTTGATTTTAACAATGGTTAAAGAATCAAAGATCTGGATTTCACACTTGTTGATCATAGTCAGACTGGTTAGAGAGAAGATCCATTCATATTATCTAGACAAGCTTATCAAGTTTTTTTACATAACAGATCCTATTGATTCTCGGAGGGAGATAGTGGTCGAGGGTAAAAGAGCTTTTGTGAATGATTTTGAAAATGTAGATTTAAACAGGTTTGGTACAAATACTGGGATTGGGTTAGATGATGAAGATTTTATACTTCAAGAGGATGATGCTAGTTTACACGAGTTTGTCTCTTGCATATACCACAATGAAGTTGTATGGGTCGACAACCATGGAAAGATGACCAAACGGCGGGAGGCACCAAAAGGGAAGTTGAAAAAAATAAGAAGACTCGTAAGGTAACTGTGTAGCACAATTTCACTTTGAATTTTGGAGTTGACCATTCACAAAGATCCACTTTCGAGCTCGGAACTCGATCTGTAGATATGGTCAGTTTTAATTTTAACCCCCAATCATACAAAACTTCCCTATTTCAATGCATAGGCATTCTAACCACACGTTTAGGTTTAGATATACATGTCAAAACAAAGTCCATACATAGTTAAAAGTGATCAAAACAAGTCAGAATGTAAAATTATTTGGGATTCAACAAATTAGAGTAAACAAATTCAACATTCAAGTTAAGAAGTTAGATAATTATGAAATTTAATAACAAAATATTCATGGCCCTAGAGTAAATAAAATTGATATGGATATTACAAGGAAAAGGTCCTCTTAAGTTTGGGTTTCTTCGATTCTTTGAGGGCTCTCTCATGTGCTCTCTGTTTCCGCTCCCTCAATTGGGACACCTCATCACGTACTATAAACCATCTTCATGGCCTTCATAAATTGAGGACCGGAATCATCTAAAAAATATGGATTGATAAAGTGTCAGTATATCATAACAATTGAATGATGCAGTGTGCTATTTTTATGAATGTGATGCAATTAATTTACCTTCTTCTATTCTACGCCTCTTCCTCGGTTCAGCAACTTCCGGTGTGCTGTGATGCCACTTGTTATCCACTAACACCCAATTTTTCTTCAAAAAATATTGTTTGTCATAGAAATTGCATTGCTTTTCTTCCCAACTGAAGTCCAACCCCTCCACTTCCTTCAGAATAGAGGTAATCAAGTTCCCGTACGGAAGAATCTTGATTACCTTCTTTGATGTACCAACTGCCATACAGAATAGCCGACCCGGGGTTAGTTCTACGACTCTCCATTATGTAGTAGAATACCATAAGTGTACATATGTAGGTTAAGTGAGGTGGCCTGATTTGGGAATTATTGACCTAGCTATGAAGTCCCAAACAATTTGATTGTCGGGTACTAAGTGTTCAAAACTAAAAGACTCCGGTCGTTCAAGATTATGTGCATTACGGTAAAAACACCTCACGCTACATTCTACAGGGCCTATTCTAGGATACTCATAACTCAAAGGCCACCCACCCCTACAGTAAACATCAAGTAATGAACCATTCTCTCGTTGTGGATAACAATCCTCATGACGCTTATGTTGACAACCAATTAGCTTGTATATAATCCATGGGCTAAGTTCCACATTGAAACCATTCAATAAAATAAGATGGTTCATTCATCGTCAATAATATTAGAACATGTTGCCCTTCCAAGTTTTGTAAGGGGTCGACTAACCCTATGGTATGGTGAAGGTTAAGGTCTATCACATAAAAATCCATCAATTTGCCACTACTTCTTAAGGCGTTGCATCTATTTTCCAATTGAAGAGATACAAACCTTCTTGAATCGTAGTCAGGATTGTTTCCCGATCCATGTCAATGCCCGTCACATGTTGATTTTGACCTCTTTCTATGAATTGGAGCACCGGCGTATGATGTTGACATTGTCACCTGCCAAATTTTGGATTTGAATATCTTCTTCTTCTAGTTCCGCCTCCGGAAATGTGTTGGGGTTTATTATTTGGTAGTTTGATAAATTTTTTTCACGCTTTTTTATATAGGTGACAGTGTTCTGGACCCAGAACACTGTGTTTCCTTTAATAAAATTTTAGTGGACGTCAATCAGAAAAACTCTTAGATTTTTGAACACCAGTTACGAGCTTGTAACATCACTGTCAATTAAAATAAAAAGAGGTTAACCAAGAGTCAATTTAACAGATTGGGATCAGATAATAGCAAAGATTTTGGAACACATGTTCTGAGTCTGGAACCCTGTCTGTAAGAGATTGGATCTCCAGTTCCGACCTCGGAAAGACTTCTGTGACAAATTAAGTAAAATTAGGAATCAATAGGTCTAAATAATAGTTCCAGATCAGACAAATGAAAAGATATCGGAACCATAGTTCCGAACTCGGAACTTAATCTGTTATAAAAATGGAAAAGTACAAACAAGAGTAAAACGTTATAGTGCTGGATCAGAAATAACAAAAGATTTTAGAAATCCAGTTCCAAACTTGGAATAGAGTCTGTGATTTAAAAAATCAAATCAGGTTCCTAACGTAGAACTCCAATGTAGGATCAGAATGGAGAATATATTTCCGAACGTCGATTATGAGTCCATAACTAGCTCATTAAAAAAGTGTACCAAACTTTCTGACATAGTTCTGAGAACTAAACTGTGTCTTTCTACTTAATTTTCAAACCCAAGAGTAGGTTCCGGATTTGGAACCTTTTCGAACAGTTTGGTAAAATAAGTTAGGTAAAAATTACATATTATTTCCATCCAAATAAGAAAATAAATCCAACAAGGTCTTTGCGAAATATGAAAAACATAATCAAATCACCATAAATAATTTAACAAATTAGAAAATTTTAAAAAAAGTTAAGTTTAACAATGTTACAAATTCAACAACAACAATCAAATATGATATTCAAGTACATGTCCAAACAAATTCTTCCATCACATTACATTTCAATCTACTCATCATCTTTTTCATCCTCATAGTCCATCTGATCAATTAGCATGCTTGAATGCTCATCAACCATTCCACTGTTCTCGAAGCCCTCAGAATCCTTCTCACCATCACTGTTAGAGTATTCTGGTTTGAAATTCGGCATGGACTCATCATCGTTGAGTTCGATGGTGTTACCCGTGGAATCAACAAACTTTAAGTGGTGTGCTTTCGCTGCTGCGACTTCATTTTTTGCCAAGAAAACATCCTCATCTATGCAGGCTAACTATTTTTTTAAAATGTCGCCATCCAACCCCTATTGTTACCTGCACAATTAAATATATGAGTGCAAATTGAATACTTTTATAAATAATTAATGAATAGAATTTATAAATGTTAAAGATTTTTTTCTAATGTTCTTACGTGATGTAGATGCCTCGACCTTATCCCTTGAAGCTTCCCTTGCTCGTTATACGGATTTGGTGGCTTTCCCAGGAAGGTTGCAAATTCGCCACTTCTTCTCCTCCTCATCAATCTCAAGATGTTTGTGATCAAACCATGCCTCATCGTAGTATGTCAAACAGAGTGGCTTGTCAACGGGGATCACTTTCCACTTCTTAATCAAAGCGGTGATTAAACCGGCATACAATAGATCTTTCTTCTTCCCCGAAACTGCCTTTCGCATGTACATCAAAATTGTGTACCCCAGATTCAACTTCAACCCCTTTATGACATAGTAGAACAACATCAAATTCCCTATGGTCGGCTTACACGCATGACCACCCGACGGGAGGATATTCTGGAATATCCACTCAAATACTAACCTATGCTCCACACTTAGGACCCCCACATCATACTCATCAGCTCGGCCTGCAATTTCCCCCGTGCGACAAAAATATTTCCGACCCATTTGAACTGGTCATAGAGGGGTGGGTTCACGAATGACAGGCCAGCTCTGTTGGTGAAATATCTCTATTGGGCCCTTACTCTTATCTTTCGGAATACGTTTACTAGGTTTAGTGTACTCAGAACCTATGTCATCATTAATGATGAATTTCTTAATAGGAATCGTTACGCCATTAACCATAGTAAGATCTCCGTCATTCCTACTCTTCCCTAAATTAGGTAATATTGCAATATCTCATCGTAATGGATGGGTTCTTCCAAATTCACTAATTTATCAAAATCGAATGGCTTTAAATAATCAATCAAATAGCCTAGCCCTAGGTCTTCAATGTCTACACTAGCAACAACCCTAGGATTGCTACTTTTTCTAATTTGGAACTGAACATACCTAGACTCCGCATCAGTGTTGAAGAATAGAGATTATTTCCCCAACTCTTCCGCTGGATAGTGACTCCGTGTATTAGAGTCCCCATATCCACCACTGGATCATCCACCTGTGTACTTAGGCATGGTTGTATTTAGATTTTTGGTTGATTTGAGTTTTAGGGTTTTTGAATTGGGGAATTTCTGTTGAAAAGGCTCGATTGAAATGATTCGCCCATTGGTTTTTTTATATAGTCAGACCAAGTTCCGAGAGCAAAACTTGAATTTTCCTATCACTGAAGAAATGATCAACTTCTGAGTGTGTAACTTTGTTCCGAGTTTGGAACTGATTGTCGGGCACAACTTCTAAATAGCATTAAAAGCATGTTTTCAAATGGGCATTTAATACCCATACATAAAACTGTGAATTCCCACCAAATTTCCCCTCTAAAACCCTCCTCCCTCCTTCCATCTTTGATCACTTCAAAAAATTATTCCACCAATCTTCATGATACGAATATCAAATGCTTTGATGCACATAATGCTGATAAAGCTAATCAAAGCCGCAAGTTGCTGAGGTTCAACGTGGGAGATTATGTTTGGGTTCATCTGCGGAAAGAGAGGTTTCCAAATACTCGGAAATCTAAGTTGAGTCCGCGTGGAGATAGTCCTTTTAAAGTGTTGGATCGTGTGAACGACAATGCTTATAAGATTGAGTTACCAGATCATTATGGTGTTAGTGCGACCTTCATTGTTGCTGATTTATCTCCATTTACATTTGAAGATAATTCAGTTTCGAGGACGAAACCTTTCGACCACGGAGGGAATGATGGAGATGCCAAGACGACTACCACCATAAATGAAGACATTCCACGACTTGATCAAACATTTAAAGGATATGTTCGAGATCCTATAAGTGACATGGCAGGACCTATGACTAGGTCAAGGACTAAGCTTAGAGATGCTGCTTTAAATGCTTTGATTGATCGCCTTTATGATGAAGAATTTAAGAAGTCACCATCGACATCTTGGATTCATTATTCAAGATTGTCGACAAACTGAAGACATCATGAAGAACACTATACTCTTTTTTCCCACTGGGTTTTTAATGAGGTAGTGTGATCACTGTAAAATAATGTCATTTTGGGTTTATTGGACTGATAGCTCGGCCATGTGGGCTTTGAAGAGCTGAATTTCGAAAATACAGTCCATTAAGGTTTAGTATATTCAGTTTTATTCTGATTAGAATTATATTTGGTAAGATTAGATAAGGTAATATTCTTCAAGGTTACTTCTTGAAGAATTCAACCTGATTACCTTAGATTACCATTTATTTTAGGTATTTTAGTTAGATATGGTTTTAGCTTCTTAAAGTTGCCATAAGTCGATTATGTTTCCATTTGTGATTAGGGTTTGAGGCAAGATTGTAACCCTATAAAAGGGGAGGCCTTATGGACGAACCTTACAACTTTTCATCAATCAAATATACAACCTTTTTGAGTTCATACTCTTTGCTTGCGAGCTAATCCATTGTTGCTTAACCCCGAGGGCTAGTTAAGTATCAATAAACCTTGTAATCTAATCCTGAGGGCTAGTTAGAGAGAAAGTCGAAGTTAGGCGTACCCCGAGGGCTAGACTCCTAAATTTCATGCGAGATAGTGCGAGTTTGCAGATCCCTTCACTAGATCAAAGATATAATTCCGCAAATAGTGAGTCTTCGCAAGGAGATTCATATCAGTTGGTATCAGAGGAAAGCGAAGGATCGACTGAGGCCGAAAAAAAAAGAAAAAGAAAAAAAAGGGGTTTCGAGTTTGCAATAATTTATTTTCGATTTTTTTTAATATATATATATACTCTTTCGTGTCGTGTTTTAACTGTATTTGTTTGATCTTTCTTACCAGGAAGATTGAATCTAGAGTCGAAGGACATCGAAGGGTCTGAGAGTTAGAATACTTCGGTATTACTATCCGCCTTCACCTTCATCAATCGAGTCAGGAGGACGTCGAAGGGTCTGAGCATTAACAAGTATTATCCGCCTTCACCTCCCGGTCAGTTTCGTAGTTTTAAGTAGCTTAAACAGTTTATGTGCTTGTGATATTTTCGTCAACTCTTCTGAAAATTATTGCATGCTCATAATCCTATTTGTTTTCTTTAATTGTTCTTTGATTCTTGATTACACCTTATTCAAAAATAAAAAATAAAATAGAGTCTTCTGTCGTTTTCCATATATATAGTGTCATATTCTTGATCCTTACGATCTTGAATACCTCAAAGTTCATTTGAATCAAGAGGAAGTTGTCGCAGTTTTCTTATTCTAAGTTTTATATAGGCGATTCTTGTTCCAAAAATTTTAGAAAATCAAAAACAAAAGGTAGCAGATTTTAGGTTTCAAAATCGGAATTTAGGATTTGAAATCTGAAATTTGGGGCAGATTTGCAATTTTCAAAAGTTTGGGGGCAGATTTGCAATTTCTAAAAATTTTGGTAATTGTGACCGAAATTTTTCTTGGGGAATAACATTCTGTTTGTGAGTTTTATAGTACAAAAAAAAAGGAAAAAAAAATGAATTGTGGCTGAAAAAAAAAAGGAAAGAAAAAGGAATCCGGTTTGAAAAAGGAAAAGAAAAGTCAAAATCCGGAAGAGAAAAAGGAAATAAAAGCTAATTGTGAGAGGGGTTTTGATCTGAATTTTTGACTTGGGGGACAAGTAAGTCATTAAAATCTTTTTCCACAAGTGATTTGGATTTAAATTCCTATTCCAATTTGTTCTTGAATTTTCGGAACCTATTTGTAGCCTATATAAAGCAATCTTGTTTTGGTCATAATTCATTCAATACAGCTCCGATTCGTGCCATTCAAATTGTGTTTTGTTCCTTATTCTTTGTAGAATTTGTAATTCCAGATCGTAGAGCCAAATTTTGAGTTTATATATTTTAAAATTTCGAAATAAGTTCTGCAGTACTCATCTCCATAGTTTGCTTTGAATTGCGGTGAATTGATCAGTTGCCCTCGCATTAGCCTTCGCCTTGTGAGTTGTGAGTGCTATACACTTGGTGAGTGACCTTACTAAACAAAGGGGAAGGGGGACATTTATTCCTGACGGTTTGTTTCTTCTTAGCAGGGATGGCGGACGATCCATTCGTCCCGCCATTTGTTGGCAATCCCAACAATGAACCCAAAATGAATTCCATGAATGTCATAAATACTATAATGAGCGAGGTTCAGAGATTGTCAAGGAAGGTAGATGAGTTATCAAATCCAACGACATCTCGTTCTTCAAGACAAGTTGAATCTGCTTGTGACATCAAAGGTTTGAAGTATGATATTCCTAGATTTGATGGTCGACACAATCCTGTGAAATACTTGGATTGGGAGAGGCAGATCGAGAACCTATTTGATCTTTACAACTACCGTGAGAAAGAGAAGATCAAGATCGCACAGTATTCTTTCACCCATTATGCCACAGAATGGTGGGAGGATTTGAAAGAATCAAGACAACTTGCTGGTAAAAAACCTATCTCCACCTGGGAGAGATTGAGGACCAAGCTTCGATTACATCATGTTCCACGAAAATATTTGATAGAGCAACATTCGTATCTCAGCAATATGAAGCAAGGAAATCGCAGTGTAGATGAATACTGGCAAGATCTTGAATTAGCTATGAGAAGAGTTGGCATGAGAGAAAATGATGCCTTTATAAAGACTCAGTTTATTGAAGGTTTAAGAGAAAATCTTCAAGTTCCGGTTAAGCTCCAGTATTATGTTTCCATGCAAGATTTATTGTTCAATGCCAGGTTGGTTGAGTCAACATTAAGGCCCAGTGGAAGCTCTAATTTCGGCTATGACAGTCAAAGGCAATTCTCTGAATTCAGAAGCCCAAAGTCGACCATGGGTTGTAGCAATTTGAACATGGGTGGCCAAGGAAACCCTAATTCGACTAAAACCTGCTCAATTCCACCATTGGAACCCACTGATCAAAGAATGATTGCAACCAATCAGTCTCTTAGCCAAGATACAGGTAAATCATTTTCTACTTTGTCAGATACAGTTTCTTCTAACACTCCTACATGTTTTCATTGTAATGAACGAGGACATGTTCACAATAACTGTCCCCATGAACGAATGATAACAACAATGGAGGAGGAGGAAGATGATGATATGCTGCACAGTATGACACCGAAGAAGATCAAATAGATGATGAAATCATCATTTTTGACAGAGGTGAGAAAAGTCCTGAAACACAAGATGTTTTTTAGGCGTATTCCACAGATGTTGCCGAAATTACTCCCCCAAATGGAGCAAGTAATTTTGACCAAAATAGTGTCAATTCTGCCAAAATTACAGTAGATGTCACCATAGACAAGTTCCAGGTCGATCCTAAGGTAGGTAAGACAGGTAAGTTGCAGAATGATTATGAAAAGTCGCATAAATCCTTGTCTTTACATCTTAGTCCTTTACTTTCTATTTATATGATGAGGCATGAACTATCTACTAATTCTGATAAATTGTTTTATGCTTCAATGAGAGATGTGAATCGATCTTTGAATAACCATTCTTTTGTTCTTAGAATTTCCTTTAAAGAAAGTTACTATTCCAAAGAAGATATTCCTGTAAATATGCCTTCACGGTTTGTTAAGTTGTTACAGGAATTCAAGGATGTCTTTCTAGGTTATATGCTTCCCGTTTCGAGGAAGAAACTTTTCGATCCGGGAGGGAATGATACGAATATCAAATGCTTTGATGCACATAATGCTGATAAAGCTAATCAAAGCCGCAAGTTGCTGAGGTTCAACGTGGGAGATTATGTTTGGGTTCATCTACGGAAAGAGAGGTTTCCAAATACTCGGAAATCTAAGTTGAGTCCGCGTGGAGATGGTCCTTTTAAAGTGTTGGATCGTGTGAACGACAATGCTTATAAGATTGAGTTACCAGATCATTATGGTGTTAGTGCGACCTTCAATGTTGCTGATTTATCTCCATTTACATTTGAAGATAATTCAGTTTTGAGGGCGAAACCTTTCGACCACGGAGGGAATGATGGAGATGCCAAGACGACTACCACCATAAATGAAGACATTCCACGACTTGATCAAACATTTAAAGGATATGTTCGAGATCCTCTAAGTGACATGGCAGGACCTATGACTAGGTCAAGGACTAAGCTTAGAGATGCTGCTTTAAATGCTTTGATTGATCGCCTTTATGATGAAGAATTTAAGAAGTCACCATCGACATCTTGGATTCATTATTCAAGATTGTCAATAAACTGAAGACATCATGAAGAACACTATACTCTTTTTTCCCACTGGGTTTTTAATGAGGTAGTGTGATCACTGTAAAATAATGTCATTTTGGGTTTATTGGACTGATAGCTCGGCCATGTGGGCTTTGAAGAGCTGAATTTCAAAAATACAGTCCATTAAGGTTTAGTATATTCAGTTTTATTCTGATTAGAATTTTATTTGGTAAGATTAGATAAGGTAATATTCTTCAAGGTTACTTCTTGAAGAATTCAACCTGATTACCTTAGATTACCATTTATTTTAGGTATTTTAGTTAGATATGGTTTTAGCTTCTTAAAGTTGCCATAAGTCGATTCCGTTTCCATTTGTGATTAGGGTTTGAGGCAAGATTGTAACCCTATAAAAGGGGAGGCCTTATGGACGAACCTTACAACCTTTCATCAATCAAATATACAACCTTTTTGAGTTCATACTCTTTGCTTGCGAGCTAATCCATTGTTGCTTAACCCCGAGGGCTAGTTAAGTATCAATAAACCTTGTAATCTAATCCTGAGGGCTAGTTAGAGAGCAAGTCGAAGTTAGGCGTACCCCGAGGGCTAGACTCCTAAATTTCGTGCGAGATAGTGCGGGTTTGCAGATCCCTTCACTAGATCAAAGATATAATTCCGCAAATCGTGAGTCTTCGCAAGGAGATTCATATCACTTCATCTTTCCTCCTAACTACATGAAACCCTAGTAAATTTAAGCTAATCAATGTCCATGGGTTATGGATTTACAAAATGCAAAGGCAATCCAAGGGTTAGGGTTTCCAAGTTCATGAGTGTTCATGGCTATAATTTTACATCCAACTTTTAATTGTTTGGATTTAAAGGTAAATATTTCATCATTTCCTTTCTTATACTATATAAATCCTAGCTAGGGTTATTATACTTTGAAATGTCTATCAAATATTTTTTGTAAGTTTTGTTATATATTTTCAGCCCCAAAGTTACTTTTCATTTTGATCTAAAAGAAACCTAGTTTTTGATTGTGATGTATGTTTTTTGGTAGTTTAATGTTATGGAAGAGGCTTCGTGATGAAGATGTGGGTCCAAGAGGTGGACATTCACAAAACCTAGGCAGTGATGACGATGGGGAGGAGGGGTTGGTTGTAGGGTGTTATGCTAGAACACATTGTAGAACATTAGAAAGAAGAATGGCTAGAAAAGATTTGACTTTGTTGATTTTCAACAAATCGGGAGTGTGTATTGAAATACGAGCTAAATGGTCTAGTTGGGTAGGGAAGGTTGGTAGAACTAGGGTAGATATCAAGTACGATAGTTGGCTCATGATTCCAAAAGAATATAAAGATGTCTTATGGAAAGAGTGCAAGGTAACTATAGTATTAATCTTTATTTATTAATTTTGATTTCAATCCACGTAGAAATCATTTGAGTTTGATGCCTCGGATATGGATGGTTTAAAAAAGAGGGCAACGACCATGATGACGAAGAGTTGGAGGGAGCAAAAATAAACCTTATCGCGAGATTACATTTTCTCTACTAGGAAAAGAGATATGTCGAGGCTTCAAATGCATGTATTTTCCAAAGCATTTAACACATATTTTGTCATATTTTTGTTGTAAGATTTCCAGATTTAGGTAGGTTTACATGATAAGGGGTTTAGATAGTCATTTTTTGTTTTTATATCTAAATCCTTCATTTTGTAACCTATGTTTAGCCTAATGGACTTTTGGTCCTTATGAGCATCTAGATTCCATTTTGTAAGATTAATTTGTAGATCGCTCATGAGCACTTAGGAGTGGTTTAGTGAAGGCCATTCGAAAGGATGCTAGAAGATGGAAGGCCACTCACAAAGTGGTAGAAGATAAAGTGAAGAAAGGAGAGCAAAGCAAATGGTGAAGAATGATCTATGTTTTGAAGCAGAGTTTTGATAATTTTCCGAGACGAATCAGCCTCTAAGAGTGGTACCATTGGATTCCTCTTCTCGATTACTATAAAATAGACTACAAGAACTCCCAAAATGGATCAACGGTTCACTCGGAGGAAGCAAAACAAAACGAGACTTTTTTCCATCGCGACTCGCGAAATTTGGACCTGAGAGCTCAAAATTTTACTGATCTGGTCGTGACTCACGATGAAGGCGTTGCAACTCGCGATAATTGCCATAAAACTTGCTTTTTACTCCTTTTTTTCTTGTACTATAAATATTTTTTCACCCCCTTCTTCCCCAACTCTCTAAGCCCGACTTGGGGGCTCCAAAACCCTTGTTTTTCATCATTTTCTTCCATTTCTTCTTCTTTCTTTGTAGATCCTTGTTCTATGTTATGGGTTTTGATCATCTAACTTAGTTTTGTACTTGGGAGCAATTGATTGAAGCTTCCACACCTATGTAGTAAGAACCCCTATTTCACTCTTTCTTGAAGCATTTGTTATTTAGCATTCATGTTTTTAAATGTGATGTTTTACTTCATTTATGATATGGGTTGTTTGATTATATGAAGCGTTTGTATCATTGAAGTGTTAGGGTGTTAGGAAATTTGCAAATTTCTTAGCTCTTTGACATGAGAATCCAAGAACATGGAATTAGAATTTCTTGTGCATAATGTGTTGTGATTCTTGCTAGATAAATATGTTAATGTGGATTGTTCTCATGTTTATCCTATAGATGCAATGCAAGGTTGAATCTTGAATGTGGTTTGTTCTAGGTTTAGCCTAATGAATGATATGTTTGGTTAAATGGCTATGTCTTTGGTAGAAGACTTGTTATCAAATCTATGGTCCTTCGTGTATAATGTCGTTGATGAAATACCTTTATGGTGTGGTTTGCCTAGAGTGATTATCAATGGGGTTTGCAAATGGTCGTTGTTTGTCTTTGCAAATTACTATTAAGAAGGAATAAATGTTGATCTTCGAATGGGAAATTTTAGCATTCCCCATAGGTAACGAATGTGATAGAATGAGTGAATGGTTCAATGATCTACATTGGGTTTGGAAGTGGATATTAATTTCTCCCAAGGCTTTATCTTTTAGTTTTTACCCCTTTTTCTTAGTTTGTTTGATGATTAGCATAGTTACTTAACTTTGCTAGTTATTTTGCCTAATATGAACCTTATGTGTCTAAATGCTTAAGAAAATCACTCTTCTTCGTGGACGACCCCGATTTGCCACTATAGACTTAATCGTATTTAGTAAGCATAAAGGTATTATAAATTATAACTTTGAGAGGTACGATGACAACCTCCCATGATCATCCACGGTTGATTTATACACATTATACCCAAAAGTTGGGAGATCCAGAAGAGGCGAGCGTTGGAGAATGACGAAAATGCCTGTTTCACAACCCTTACTGCTTATTTTTATTTCAATAAAATATATTTCATTTCTTAAATTTTAAAAAAGTATTACCTACATATGTAGAGTACGAGGAGTGCAAAATGACAGTTTGCAAAGGAAAAGGAAACACCTCATCGTAAGAGTCGTGGGAGATATGGTTTGGTGGCCCTACAGTTAATTAAGGAACGTTTAAAAAGGGATGTCCAAATAGAAATTGGCAGGGGAAAGACAGATGAGGATGAAAGATCATTGGTGAAGCCCTTGGGTGATGAAGAAATAGACCGGTGTGATCTATTCTTGATCACCCGTTAAAACAGTAAAGGTGAATTCAATAATAGTCCAGAGCGTGAAATTGCCAAAAGAGTGGTAAGCACCATTAATCTTTGGTTTGCAGAATAATAGATGTCAAACCATGTTACGACTTAGATGATTTAATTTAAAATGTTGCTCAGGATAAATTAAAGATCGAACAATTGGAAGGGTGTTTAATTTCCAAGGGTAAGCACGACATCCTCCGCAAGGCTATAGAAAAACCTGATCAACCGTTCCATGCAAGAGGTGGTGGATCATACATATCACAAAGAGATGCGTTCGGAATTCTCCGTTCATACAAGAAAACCAAACCATCCCAGGTTCACATCTTGGAAGAGGAAGCGCTTGCACGAGACAAAATGATTGAGCAATAAGATATATTGATCCACAAGTTAATTGAACACACCGGTCTCCCCCGTGCCCAAAAATATATCCAATTTAACACCAGGTTGGACTCCACCGTCAAGAGGATCGCACCACTCACCAGGAGATGGAGATGTTGAAATTAACCATGAACCTATTCTACCTCCGCAACGAGATGAAGTGAACAAAGTTGACCTGACCATCATTTCCACCAAAAAGAAGGTCAAAACTTTTATGTTTATAATAATATTGATTTTCAATCACCTTCATATGTTTGACTTACTTTTTTTTGTTTCAGACATCGCAGTTGTATGAGTTGTACACTGATCAAGTAGAAAATTGTAGGCAAATCCACGTTGCCGATGGTATTTTGCATGAGTCAATGCGACATCATCACTCTGTACCAATCTGGGATGGAATATGCAGAGTCTCACTTGACAAGCCACTAGTCTTCAACGCCCTCTTGCCAATTCCCGATGGCCAATTCAAGCATGTGAGAAGTGTCGAGGGACGGTTTCTCATATGGCCTCGTCGACTAATCTATGTTGACCTTACAAAGGATGCTCATTTAAAGGCCAAGCCTAAAATGGGACCTAGAATAGTTCACAAAACAGTGAAGAAGGCTAAGCCAACACTCACAAGGGCGCAAGTTATGAAGTATTCACCACACTTTGTTGGAGTGTTATATGATTTTATTGGTGGACACCAAGTTAACTCAACCTGCACATTTTCAGGCAATGAATGTGTATTTGGTCAAAAGAAGGAAATAATTGCGACATGGAGTGACTTCGAAGACTTGTGAGGTATGACCAAGTCAATCAAACCATAATGTCCTTATACGTACTATAAGTACTATATACTCTCATATTTCAACTAAATAATTTATTAAATATACTTTTTTTACAAATAATGTTTTCTCTTTATATATCAAAGGTACATGTATTATTTTGCTAACCAAAAGGAGAAAGGGTGGATAGGGTATTTGTGCCCTGTGATGACACAAGAAATTGAAAACACGGTTAAAGAGAGGGTCGACTACATCCGCAAAAGCTTTGGACGAACAAATAAAAAAATATTCGTCTCTCCATACATTGAGAGGTGATGGCCAAATATCAAATCTACGCCAAACATACCTTTATTTTTGGAAGATTTTAATGTATGGCATTCTTCTATAGCCTTGCGGAGGATGTCATGCTTAAATATTTATTGCCCCGGAGAACAACCGCATCTATTGGGTGGATCCCCTACATCAACAACCTTTCAGGTCATTTGTTAAGATTTTGGACGTGTCAGTCAATTCCCTCACCGAATCCAGCACAAAGAATTTGGAGATAGTCGAGATCAAGTTGAAAATATTTTTCCCATGCTTACAATTCAATTAGATTCTAGGATTCCCAAATTTTTAATATGATGATGTTATTGTTTTATTTTAAACAGTACAAGAAACAAGCAAAAAATTGGGAGTGCGGGTATTACGTAATTATAAATGCGGCGAAGTGTCTCTTGCAAATCCGTATGGATTTTCTTAAAATCATCGACGTAAGATTAGAACAAGGTCTATAGGTTTTTCATTACTATAGATTTTTTACACATATTAATAACATTCCCAAATTCACAGGTTTTTAAAGATGATGAAAATCTTTATTTACAAGCTGATATCAACATGGAAAGAAATTGCTTGGCAGTATATATTGTCAACGCCCGTTCTCATTTCATTGGAAATCCCAACGTAGGAGGGGTTTAAGTAGCTGGTATATATAGTGAAATTGTCATTGGAATAAATTTTCGTAGATTTCTATTCCTATCTATAGATTGTTGCTGCCCTAACTTAGCTATAGATTTTTTATAGATAGTGTGGAAATGACATGTTATTTTGGTTTATCTTGACCTAGTATGAGAGGCTTCCATTTAGTCGGATTTTATTGGAAATTGTAATTATTTACCAGAATTTTCGATTGGTGTTCTAAACTCTATACATATGTCGTTCTTTCATTGACAAACTATATTAGAACATATTTAGAGTTCTAGACTCAGAACATATAATCCAAAATATGTTTCGAGCCTGGAATTTAATATCCAACATTCAATGCTCAAAACCCTAAAACAAACAGATGGGGATTAGAAAATATATCCGATCTCGGAATGCACTCTAGTTTCGAAATCGTAACAAGATCATAGATTAGATAAACTGGCACGTGTTCCGAGTTTAGAACCAAACTTAGATCCGAAGGATTTGGCTTTGTTCCGAGTGCGTAAGTATCCAAAGATCTGACTGTGTGAGTTTTGTTCTGAGATCGTAACTAGCTGCTTTGTCCGAGGGGCACCAAGATGTTATGAGCTCGGAACCATTAGAGGCGGTTTCCACCCCAAAGTTGGAAGGCGGTTTTGAACTGATTTCCATTGATATGTTAGAAGGAGGTTCCTGGAACAGCCTTCCAACATCATCAATGGAAGACATGCCCAAGGAAGTCACCCCAAAAGTGACTTCCAATGGCCAATGGAACAACCTTTAATAGATTTGTCCCCACTAGTGTATAATTAATCAATTATTTCTCTTAACAAGATATCCCCGGAAAGTATTCCCTATACTAGATGCACACCTCGATAGGATTAAGAATGAAAATAGCCTGATATAGCAATTATCCATGTATTGGCAAGTAGTAATGCACAATTAATTTTTACACATCTTGCTGTTACACTCTTGACTAGTTATCTGTATAGTTCCCACAAGATTTCGCTACTTACTAACTGTTTCTAACGATTACGTATTTGTGGAATTAGATAGCAATATCCCAATAATATTCAAGTTGGCTAGACTTAAACCCACTAAAAATAAATAAAAATAATTAGATCTCACGATTCATAAATTAATATTTTTTATTCCATGCCAATATATAAATTACCTACTTATAATAATTAAACTTAATAAATATATAATATAATAACAAAACATGATTAATCTAATAAAATAAAAACGCAAACCGTGAGCCATTGGATGACTAGATCGGAATGCTCCTGGGGAAAAACGAGAATACTGCTTCAAAATATCTAATCTGCAACCGTGTCTTCCAGAATGATGAAATTAAAATTATAATATATTAACAGTACTAAACTAACTAAACTAACTAAACTAACTAAACTAACTAAACTAACTAAACTAAACTGCTCCTACTGTATTCGTAACTATTGTATCTAATGAATGTCTCTACAAGTCTATATCCGTCTACCCCCTGCGTGGGAATATATACTTGTCCCCAAATCCTACTTTTCCAGTTCTTTCAAAGAATTGAGAGTAAATAAAATTCGATGGAAATTAAATTATTCATACACCTAGCTAAATAATAATAATAATAATAATAATAATAATTAAAAAAATAAATATACTTTCCTTATAATTACAAATGTCAAAATCAAGAAGCAATATTTCTTTATTATTTGTTCAACTCTTCTTTCTTCTTTATTGTTTCTTTTCTTCTTTCTCTTCAAATGATGGAATAATGAAAATTCGTTATCCAACGGAACACACTACCTTATTAAAAATCCATTGAAAAAAAAGTGTAGTGTTAAGTTCCCATTTAAACTCAAAAATCCTTAATTTTCTCATATTTCTTGCTTTCATCTCCAAAATTCTCCAATCATCAAATCTGCACATAAAAAAACCTAAAATGCACATTATTCTCATAAAAGCTCAATATAATACCCCAAATAAACAACACCAATTGCACACATCAAATGCCCTCACACTTGAATTATGCTTGCCCTCAAATACGTAATGAGAATTCAACCATGTTATTTATTCAAAACTCCAAATCTCCCTCAAAAGACTCTAACTAATGACTCCAAATAAAAATAAAACATAAAATACAATGACTCGAGAATATTGAAACTTAACTGACTCTAAACATCACTGCACACAAAATATTCAGCACCTAAAATCTCAATGCATTAATCCATCTTGATGGACCTTTCCCTGCCAAAAGTATATATCATGTCAACAAACTCATATTTATTGTCCCCTTTAACGACTCAATACAATTCTCTCAAATTAAATAAACTCAGCCATCAACTTAGTGAAAATCGGATGAACTATGAATGTTTCTCACGATTTCACTCAAAAACACAAAGATAAAGGACAATCACTCATATGTAGTATCCACAAGGCAATACTCAAGAATTTATCCAAATCAGAAAGTTTTTATTCAGGTTGTAACGGGGATAGGGACAATGCGAATGGTTAGAATCTAAGGGTTCCAAGCTTAATCATCATAAAATATGCACACATGCTCAATCTCAAATCCGCCCTCTTATTTCTTATCATCAAAACATCACTTCCAGTCATCATAAAATATAAATATTGCACAATTTTGATTGTCATACGTCCAAATTCTGGTTCTGAATTTTTTTTGTTTTTTCATTTTTAATTTTTTCAGGGCAAACAACACCCTTTAAAAAAAATAAAATTCCAGCACCAGAATTTCATGTTCACCCCATTTTTATCATCCTTCTAACATATAAAGCATAGAGTATCAACCCAAATATCGAATATACCATCTCAACAATTTCAAAAACAATAGCAATGCACACCTCATCAAATTTGAGCAATTTATTCATCATATCTCAAGAGCATGTATACATGGGAAAAGAGAGGAAATAAAATATGCTTTGAAAAAATTATTTAGTAACTCATATCAAAGAAAATGTCAAGGCTCAAAGTGCTTCACTAGGGGGTAGATGTAAATGGTAGACAAATTTAAGCTGTGTGGTTCATAACCTAGTACCTTCATCACTTTCACAAAAAATAATCAAGTATTACCAAGTTCTCTCAGAAGAAAGATTGATGTAGAGACTGCTCTACTTTGACTCAAAACCTCCTTTACTATGTTGTATATTCATTTTAGCTCATCCTTTTTCGTCATCTCGTTTTGACCAATTTCATTCAATATTTTGATAAATCATACCAAGTAATTTTCGAGTGCATCATATACAAAGTTTATAAACATAAATATACAACCAGCAAGGTCAATCTATCTCAAGAACAATAACAATCAAGATTATAGTGCTGAACACTTGACTTGACTCCAAATTCAATTTTTTAAAATAAATTATTTTCATAAAATTCAAACTCAACTAGATTCAAATAACACATAAACCCCCTCACACTTAAATCTTGCTTGCCCTCAAGCAAGTTCAATAAAAGTACTCCCTTCGGTCCTCTATTTATGACCCCCTTTGACCAGATATTTTTTCATGGCATGTTTGACCATCGATAACTTTTGTTGTGTATAATATTGGGATTATGTGAGATGTCTTTGGATTCTCTGTAATATGTAGTTTTGAAAAAATGTTAAATTTTAAGGTATCTTGAGCTTCCATCTTAAAACCAATTGGTATTAAGTGGAGGTAACCCAAGACCTTATATGTAAGTCGTTTAGTTCTTAAGAAATCGATGTGGAATATATCTTTCAACACGCCCCCTCATGTGCCAACGTGAAAATACTCCACAACCCATATCGGGCCAAATTAAAGAGGATCTATACATCCGCCCAATAGCCCAAACTGGGCTTTGATACCATGTTAAATTTCAAGGTATCTTGGGCTTCCATCTTAAAACCAATTGATACTAAGTGGAGGTAACCCAAGACCTTATATATAAGTCATTTAGTTCTTACGAAATCGATGTGAGATATATCTTTCAACAAAAATAATAAACTTTTATAATCTCTTACAGTTAAATCTCTATAAATGAATACTCTTGGGACCAGGAAAAAATATTTGTTTAGCGAGATTATTTATTTATCGATAAATGAATATATTATTCATTTATCGATAAATGAATTTTTATTCATTTAGATAGTATTGAAGAAATTATATTAGTAATACATGAACTGTATGTATGTGGACTAAGTACAAAAATGTACATATGTACATTGTATTTGAGACTACTAATAAGATAGTATGTACTGTATGGAATATCTAGAGTCTTAGAAAATGTATCTAACCTACACTATAAACTACAGTATGTATGTGGATTAAGTATAAAAATGTACATATGTACATTGTATTTGAGACTACTAATAAGATAGTATATACTGTATGGAATATCTAGAGTCTTAGAAAATGTATCTAATCTACACTACAAACTATATATAGTTCTAAAGTCTTGGTTTGATAAGTAATTCATTCTACAGTACCATATCTTTCTTAACATTCAATTTGGTGGAAAAAAAAGCAAAAAACTATAGACTCCTTTTTTGTAAAAGAATGACTTATTGTAAGAACATTGTTGATTGAAAAAAAAATCTTTTTTAATATATATATATATCTAATGAAATGTGATGATTATTCATTTATATTTACATAGAGTCTTTAAGGATTTCAAGAAAATTATTCCTTAATGCATTTAGCGAGGTTATTCATTTAGCCCCTTAGCCCAAGTCGGGACCAAAAAAATTATTCATTTGTCGAGGTTATTCATTTATCGAACATTCATTTATCGAGGTTTAACTGTATTGTGCGTAACAGATGTTATCGATGGTGAAATATGCTTTGAAAAAATTTGGGAAAATGGGTCACAAATTGAGGACCAGAGGGAGTATAAGAAGCACACAACTCATAAAGCTAAAATTACGGGAAAAAAATTATAAACAAAAGAAGGGAAACTTATCGAGAATTTTGTTACTGAATGTGGTGGTGGTCTTAAGGTGGCGCCGATATCGTGGAAAAAATAGAAGATGAGTGGTGTTGTGGTAGGAAGCTGAGGCTTCAGGTTTTTTTTTTAAAAGTTTAAACCATCCGTAGATGGGGGGAAATTAATTGGCTCCCCTAACCCTAGAAATGGCTAAATCGCCTGAGAGTACATACATGGGTACAGAGGAGTCATCCTTATGATGATCCGAGGGCTATGAGAAGCTCATGAAGCAAAAGAATTGCTATGAAATGTCTACATTAGCCTAAAATGAAAATAATGTTGAGAGAGTAGCTTTCTATATATCATTCCATTGTTTTCCATGAACCGGTCGGCGAATCGAGAAATCGAAACCCCAGTATGTCCGTGGAAAACAAGGAAAAAGAAATATAGGAAGAAGATTAGAGTCGGCCTAAAGTTTCTCTGTGGGTGAGGAGGGAAGGAGCTCGAGCAAATGGCCGTTGCATATTCCTTGTTCGTCCAGGACCAGTTAATCATCCCAGGCACTAGCAAACCTGGAAGAAGAGAAAAAGCATAGTAGATTCCATTCCAAGAAAAGAAAGCAATATCAAGGACCTACTCGTATAGAGGGCAAACCAATTTTGTCTAGAGATATGAGTCCTCTGAGCACAGGAGGAGCTAATTGAATGTCTAAAATACCATGTAAATCATTCTCTAGTGAGTATTTGGCCAAAAAATCTGCAACATTATTTGCCTCTCTGTGAATATGTGTAATTGGGAATTTCATATGCAAAAGATTAAGTGAACTACAAACAGAAAAGTTTATCCAAGGTGCAGTCATGGGGTTATGAATTCCTCTTATAGAAATTAAGCAATCTGATTCCAAAGAACAGTATGCTATTTCCAGTTCTGCACATAATTCATATCCAAACTGAATAGCTATTAATTCGGCGTGTAGTGGTGAGGGGGATTGGAAAATTTTTGTTCTCATTGTAATCACATTCCCTATAGAATTCATTACTACTACAGCTGCAGAGGAGAATCCAAACATTTTCCATGAGGCATCTGTATTGATTTTATATCCCAAGAAAGGTTTCTTCCATGTTACAGCAGTTAAAGGTTTCCTTTTCTTGGAATAAATGTGTGGGATAATGTTAGACTAAATCCAATACATATGCTTTTCTATCTTTCCAAAAAGGTGATGAACTGTAAATATATCACGAATGATACATTTTAACTCATGTAAACAGGCTACAGTGGGGAAAGGTTCATTATTATAAATGATTTCGTTCCTCTTTATCCATAGGATCCAGATTGTAACCAGAAGTGAAGCAGTGATAATCTGAGAGTGGATCTTATTTTCAGCATTAAAGGATAGGAAATATTCAACTCTATGCTCCAACTTATGGAAATTAGGTTGCTGAAGATGGATCATATCTTCAACTGTCTCCCAAACAGCAATAGAGGATGGGAAAGAGTTGAAATAATGGTCTAGATTATCATTATGGTTCATGCACATAGGACACCTCGATGCTAATCTACTTTCCCCCAGAAAAAGGCTTCAGGTGGCTCACTTTACCGGCGGAGGTGGATGGTGGTGACGCTGACTGAAGCTCCGCTGCCGAGCTGAGTTCTGTGTCCTCACCGGAGTGTTGCACTCTCGAGCTGTAGCAGAGCTCCTGCAATGATGCTGTGGTGAGGGGTGGCACGCCGTCGCAGAAGTGCTGGTTCGTCGCAGAAGTGGAACTGACGGAGACCTGGACGGTGGCGTCGTTTCTCGCCGGTTTGGAGTAGAGTTGGAGGTTGAAGGTGGTAGCTTGCGAAGAAGGACATGTGCAGCTTTACCTTTTGGTAGGGTTGATTGCTTTGGGTGAAAAGATAACTTGATAAGGGAAATGGTAGAAATGGGTAGTGATTTTTTACCAATTAAACATATCTTTTTCCTTTCTCTTTCTTTCTTCACACCTTAATAAACCACTTAAGAGTTCATCATTTTTTCCCTATAATGGTAAGAAACTATTTTCTACTATTGATGGATCTCACTTGATTTTCTCTATCATACTCATTTTTATAAAGAATTTTGTTTTTTTCAAAAAGTATTAATATTTTTTCCCTTCAATTTTCGTGTTTTATTATATAAAAAATAAAATAAATTTCATTTTCCCTGTCAAAAAATTGTTAAATATTTTTTTAAAAAATAAATTATAAGACAAATTTATTTTCAAAAAAGTATTTAAAAAAATATTACATCAGCAAAGATCAATTATAACGATGAGAAAAATTACAATAAATATTTAAATAATAAAATTTTCATCTACACCGATCAATTATTACAAATTGAAAATAGAAATATTGATATAGTCTAACCAATTATTAAAATCTGGCACAAATTGGCCCTCCATCAATTTCTTAACTGATTTATTAAGAAACCGCCATAAAACTAATACTATGCGTATTTTTTATTTGTAGAGCGGTTTATTAAAGTTAAAAAACCACCATAGCAAATGCTCTTATCTCCAATTGCTCTCTACTCCAATTGTTTTTTGTAAATCTTTACAGTTACCCAATTTTTGCAATACCATATGAGTTTAAAAACTCTTCTACTGTGCTGTTTGCCCCCCGCGCAACACATTAAACCCATCAAATTTGATTTCAAACAAATGCATGAACAGTGTTTTTTTCTGAAAAAAGAAACAAAACAATTAAAAATCACACTAAGAAAAACATTAAAGAAAAATGAAGAAAATTGGGTTGCCCCCAATAAACGCTTTTGTTTATAGTTTTTGGCTAGACTTTCAAATGACATTAATTATCCATCGTAGAGCACAATGAAATTTCTTCCATTCTGCTATTTGTGGGATAAAATTCGGCTTTTGCTGCTGTAACAAGTCCCGTTTGGCAAAGCTGGAGGCCTATGACAGAATCCTGTTCCAACACTTTATTGTTACGCTTAATTGTCTTTTCCATCTCCGGATCAAATATTAGATCCAGTTGCTCTGATATGGTCATATACAAAGCACTAACACACATATTAGTAGATCAAAATTTATAGAAATTGACAAACCGTTCCCCGGCAGTGGCGGCAATTTGGTGAACGTCATTTCACTCAATAAAATAATCCGCAAACTCTATAAATGAGATTAACACAGTAGTAAGCAAAGTCGATCTCACGAGGAACAAAGCAACAACTTTAATAAAGATACATACTAATATAGAACACTTTTGGTGTAGCTACCACGCCTTAATTTCAGATTTTTCTACAACTAAAGATGCAACTAACAAATACAAAATATGAATTAAAATGCAAACTGAAATGATAAAAATCTAGGTAATATATGATGAATGTAATCGGCACGGAATAACTCACATTAGTTAAACATTGATCATAGGTGCAAAGATAAATCAATTCATATGCATCTATTAGTTATAGGACGGCAAATATTTGTTGAACCCTCCCAATTCTTTCTTACCTTGTCTACAACTAACCAATTATAATTAATCAACTATTTCCCTTACCAAGATGCCCCCGGAAAGTATCCGCTAAACCAGATACATAGCTCGATAGCATTAAGAATGAAAAGAACCTGATATAACAATTACCCAAGTATTTGCAAGCAGTAACGCACACTTAATTGTTCCACATCTTGCTGTTACAGTTTTAACTAGTTTTTTGTATAGCTTCCACAAGATTTCGCTACTTACTAACCCTTTCCTACGATTACATATTGGTGGAATTAGAGAGTAATATCCCAATAATATTCAAGTTGGTCAGACTTAAACACATTAATTATAAATTAAACTAGGAACAATCAAGAACAGATAATAATCGAAGTGTATTGTTAAGTTCCCATTTAAGCTCAAAAATTCTTTATTTTCTCATCTTTCTTACTTACATCTCCAAAATTCTCCAATCATCAAATCTGAATATAAAACACACCTAAATTCCACATTATTCTCATAAAAGCTCAATATAATACCCCAAATAAACAACACTAATCGCACCCATCAACGACATCGTAGATGAATCAGTTAGACATGGTTTCTCGTTTGATATTATAATATTTTTTATTTGATGACACAACTTAGCGTTCGTTGATAGCCGTTAAATGTTATTTAAAATGCAATAAATCGTGAAATGGTTAAACGTCATACAACAATCAAGTTTTTTTTCATTTAATGTGAATAATGCTGTGTTCAAACCAACAAAGCTATACTCCCTCCATCCCAAATTAATTTGTAGAAAGAGAAAGAGTGGAGGCAAATTTCTACAGTAAAAGAAGTACTGATTTGACCTGAAAATGATGGCTGAAAAGATGAAAAAATTGAAAAAAATATAGAATGAATAGCGTCTCGATAAATGGGTAATACTGTACTTTACAAAAATCTAATTCCTAAATTTTCCCTCCAAAACTTATTTTTTGGAGCCAAAAATACAGAATGAGAGCCAAAATTACAGATTTTGGAGCTAAATTTATACTTTTTCAACTAGTGTACAAACCTGTTCAAAACCTTTGTGTAAAACTATAAAATCGGGCATTTATTACTCAACAACATCAAATCCTAAAAAATCCCAAAAAAGTTGCTCTTTGAAATTTCTTTTGGCCAGTTCTGCAAGAACTGGCCAGATTTCAAACCTTCTTCTTCTCTTCGTTTTCGTCACTGAGCTGGGCTGTGATGGTTGGTAGGTGCTTGACAGATGAACAGAGGTAGGAAGTCACCCACTTCTTGCTTCAAAACATAGTCAATGGGCAGATCAAAAACCAACGTCGTCTTGAAGCAGCAGAGAGGTGAGATGTCTTCATTCGCACAGTGAGCACCATTTGGGCATGGGTCAGGTTGCAAATATGCAACAGGGAACTTGTGAACGCCTGTTCAAGGAGACATGGGCGGTGCTGGCCTAATAAAAACTTATCAACTTGGGGGCTTTAATGGCGCTGCCTCTAAGGGATATGCGTACCTGCAGAAGCACAGCAGCTGGCCTTAATGTTGGTAAAGAACAGTTCAAAGATCAATAGCAAACAAGGAGGTGAGGAGTCACACAAATGCTTTGCATCCAAGTTTAACAGTGGCATGCAATGAATCAAGGCTGGAGTGGTGTCTAAGCAAACTAGAATGCAACATAATGTTCAAGGACATGCACAATTCATCCACATCGACGAGAAATGGTTCTATTTAACAGAGGCATCATCTAGGTTCATTGTAGCACCTAACGAACCAGAACCATATAGGATTGCACATAGTAAGCACTATATTCCCAAGCTTATGCTTTTATATGCTGTGTGTAGACCTATTTTTCATATAGATGGCATTGTTATGTTTGATGGAAAGATAACGGTGTTTCCTTACATAGAGTACATAGCAGCCAAGTACACAACTGTTAATCGACCTAGGGAAACAATGATTTAACACCCATTCAGTCCATCATTAGAGAGGTCATTAGGCACAAACTTATTTTCGAACTCATTCCAGCAATTAAGAGAAAATGTCCAAGTTGGGCAAGCAAAGAAATTTTCATACAGCAGATAATGCACCAAGCCATATTTATGCAAATGACCCAGAATTTACAGCAGCTGCCTCAGACGGTTTCAACATTAAGTTAGTATGCCAACCACCCCGACCTTAACATACTGGACCTAGGTTTTTATTCCTCCATAAAAAGTTTGCAATACCAAAACCCTAGGACTACCTTAGATGCATTTCTAGATGTTGTTTATGATGCTTTTGAAAGAGAAGATCCCAAAGTTATTGACAAGATTTTTCTAAGTTTGCAAAACGTTATGGTAGAAATCATGAAATGCAGGGGTGGGAATGAGTTTAAAATTCCACACATGGGTAAAGATAGGTTGAGGAGATTGGGTATACTGCTACAAAATCTGATTGTTGATTCAGAGTTGGCGAGGAGCTGTTTGGAGTTCTTGGTGGCTAGAGGAAGGACAAGAAAGGTTCAGGACCTCCTTTTATGCTTGGAAATGGCAAACTGAAAGACTAGGAACAAATATTTTTGTAGGGTTGTGCTTCTAGAATTAGTTCTAGGGTAAACATACAATATCTTTTATGAAAGTATGTTTATAGGCCAACCTTGTAAAACTTGGGATCAGTGAATTCCCTTTCGAATGAATTTTTTATATTTTCTTTTTTTAAAAAATCAGCAATGCAAGGAGGCAAAATTCCTAGCAGTCATAAATGTTAACAACTCAAATGGTTGGTCAAGCATACACTATAAACAAGAACAACGAAGGGACACACTTCAATGCTGCCATCCAATGTATTATACAAACATGGTTGCATCCTAAGTGTTTTAAATTTTTCAGTTTTCATCATAGGTGGGTGCTACTACATAGGATCAGTTACATAAATAATTTCAGAGTTGTTTTTAATCAATTAATGCCCCCGCCAAGTTCAGATCAGTTCAGAGAAAAATCTGCATGGTTGCATTTTATAATCATGCATCACAACTACATCATCAATATAGGTCATGACATCACATGCACATTACATATTTAACTTGTCAGCCATGACACATCACAAATCACACAAAATCACATGCTTTATTGCTCTATTTTGCCCAAGATCAGAAACATGCCACACCAATTATAGTGCAAATAGAACACTTATAGTCATGGATGCACATTTATATTTCAACTACCAAAGGGAGCAGGATTGAGACAACCTGATATCAGTGAGACGTTTTACTTCCACCATGATACTAAGGTTCTCAATCTTCACAACCCTGCACAGAACAAAGTGAAGGAATCTGTTCTTAATCAGTAAAAAAACATGGTTCCTGCCAAAGTGGGAGCTACTACGTAGAATTAGGTACACAAATAATTTTAGAGCTATTTTTAATCAATTAATGCCCCACCAAGTTCAGATCAGTTTAGAGACAAATCCGCATAGCTGCATTTTATAATCATGCATCACAACTTCATCATCAGTATAGGTCAAGACATCACATACACATCACATATTTAACATGTAAGCCATGAAAAATCACATATCACATTGATTCACATGCTTTATTTCTCCATTTTTCCCTAGATAAGAAATATGCCACTACAAGTATAGTGCACATATAACACGTATAGTCATGGCTGCACATTTATATTTTAACTACCAAACGGTTTAGGATTGAGACAACCTGATATCAGTACGATGTTTTAATTCCACCATGATAGTCAGGTTCTCAATCTTCACAACCCTGCACAGAACAAGTGAAGGAATCAGTTCTTAATTAGTCACAAAACCATAAAAAGTCAAGCGGTGTTGGATTGAGACAACTTGATATCAGCGAGATGTTCTTAATCCACCATGATACTAAGGTTCTCAATCTTCATAACCCTGCACAAAACAAATAAAGGAATCAGCTCCTAATGTTGATGTAAATCATAATATCTAAAAGGGGCTATAACTTTTTAAATGCTACCTGAGATCGGTGGGTCTTTTCCGTATCTGAGGACTCAGGCCCTAGTTCTGCCAAATATTTCTTGGCCCTATTGACCATAGCATACATTTCACGTCGAACATCAGACGTTCCAATGTCTCACCTAATTCATGGCATAGTATTTTTGGTTAGTACATATTTGGTGCAAGCATCAGGGTTCGGGTGCCCAGTTTCTGGACTAGGATTCAAACGTGGATGTGACGTCATAATTATCATGATGGAATTATGTTCCAAATCTATTTGAGGCAGTGACTGATCATTGCTTTCTACGATTTCAGACTCAGTATCTTTGGGTGGTACATATTTTGGCCAATTACCAGGGTATAAGCAAGCACCCGTTTCAAAGAAGCCGGGTTCTCCATACTTGGGGAACTCATTTCCTTTGAAGTAAACTGATTGATGTGGGTCAAATTTTAAATCTGAAACTGTACATGATCGGGCATTTCACTTAGGGTCAGAATGCCTTGATTCTGAACTAGGATTCATATGTGGCTGTGACTACATACTTAACATGACAGAACTAGGTTCTGGATATGTTTGGGGTTGTGACTGATAATTGATGTCTACAAAATTAGACTCAGTGTCAGATGAGGGTTATGAGTCAGTCCAGTTCAAGTGTGACATGTTAATCGGACTAAAATGTGTGGCTATTGTCCAGTCGTCCGAACATGTATTGGAATCTGACCAAGGCACATTACAGTTTTCTTGAACAGGATCCAGGGAGGGCTATGATTTTAAACCATTGGGGCTTAGAGGAGGACTAGATTATCTGTTGGCCACATTCAAGGGTTGGCTAGGGAACAATAGTTCCTACCCGTCCAAAACCCCATCCCTATGTGCCATGGGTGAACAGAATGAATGTGATACAAGGCTAGGGCTTCAACAAAACAGAGGAAAACTCACTCCATAGAGACAAACTCACTCCACAGAGACAAACTCACTCCATAGAGAATGAAAAATATCAGATTCGAACAAAATCACTCTACAAACGGGTGCTATGGTTCTGAAGCCAAAAAAATCCAATACTGTATCAGGTAAAATGAAAAAAAATGGAAAAAAGTATAACCAATACATCAGAGATATCACAAAATGTGCAAAAAGTTAGAACATTCAAAACCTGAAAAACAATAACTTTAGAGATATCACAAAATTCATACCAATACGAACCTAAAATTTCTAGATATGTATAACCACACACAAAAAACAACTTATACAAAATATAATAGACGGTAAATTTTAGATCTTTAATAGATTCGAACATGAAAGACAAGAATGCAGATTATAACCTCACATACAACTCCGGATTACACAATATAGACTTACCCAGAAATGAAGAACAAAGGTTACCCTTGTTTTAATTTCTGGAATCCAAAAATTTAAAACAAAACCCTAATAATATGTGAGAATCAAAGAAGTACAACAACGACATACGCACAAGAACTACAGATTCAACATAAACTCAGAAAAATCCCCAAACATAAGAGCCAAACCCTAAATGAAACATTTTTTTGGATCTCACCTGAAAGAAAACTAACTTTTCAAGAACGATAAACACAGAACAAGTCCAGAAATAGAACAAATCTAGAGCAGAGGAAGACAACAAGGGCTAGGGTTTTGAGAGTTTAACAGAGAGGGAGGAGAGGATTCTGGAGCGAATGAGAGCAATGGGAAATGGAGCGTTAAAGAGGAGTGAAATGGAAGGGTAAGAGGAGCGTTGAAGAGCAATAATGGTTCCTCGGGGGTAGAAAAAGGCATGCATGTGATATGTGTCAGGGCCATTTGCAATTTCCAATTTAATTAGAATTCGGTCCAATAAAACATGGACATGTGTAAAGTTGAAGATTCCATCACTAATTAATCAGCCATTAAGGCTGTAAATATGTTATGGTCCTAAGGGTATTTTAGGAATTTCAGTTTGGTCAAATAGGCTGAATAGGGAAATTAAGGATGTTGTGCAATTTAGGCTGGGACACCCAAATATGGAAAATGTGTAGTTTAACCCGGGACGGAGGGAGTATCAAATAATACAAATACATGTTACAACGTATTGACATACATAAGGTTAATATGAATTGAACAATGAATTGTATTGAACCACCATTTTCCATATTGTACGACATTATAACTATAGGGCGACTAGTGAATTGACAAGTCTATTAAACTACATGTTGGGAGTCCATCGATGACTCTCTTTGGCCCTATTACAACCAATACATAGTAAACAAAATATATGTTAGAATTGGGCAGTCCCTGAATGAAATTTACATAATGTAGTGAAAGGTAGACGCCATTAATCTCAATTTGAATAACAAATCTGATCTGGTTCAAAGCAACGTCACATGAATGTAAAAACGATGTTGCGAAGTCCAATTTAACTGCAGCATCAGTCGGATACTCATAGACATGTCAATAAGTCCTCCTTCTATGCAACGTCTGCCCTTGTTCGATACCATTTAGCATGGCCTGATGCAATGTGACCAAAGTTACAAATTAATACTATAGCCATACAAGTATTAGCATTATGACTCGCTCTTTACAAATATGACATTATCTTGGAAACAAAAACAACATACATTATATAGCATGTAAAACAATCATCATATACTCATGAAATTTTAGAATCACTGATCAATGAAGAAAAAAACATGTAGTATGATTATCACCAAATTTCTAAATGAACATGGAATGGATGGAAAACTACCTTAACTAATTTGAACCCTTAGATGCTCCATCCTTGGATCTTGTTGATGTTTGAGAGATGCAATTCGATTGAGCTCTTTAATTATTGTAAGGTGTGAATGGAATGGATTGTGTGTTAATTTGAGTTGTAGGATTTTTTTTATTCATTGGAAACGAGTGTTAGTGATGAGCTTTATTGACTTGATATAGGGTGGGGAGAAATTCTGGTTCACATTTTTGGCAGAAATATCATTTCCCACTGAAATTTTCAAATTAACCGACGTCGGCCCTTGTTAGGTTTGAGCTTCATTATATGCGAGTCAACTGCGACGTCTACGTAATAGTCCATAGTCAAATTTCTGAAAAGTGTCGTAAAATACTTGGTTTTTAGACTGCGACCCTTCCATCGAGTTGTTTATGCCTAAAGCGGAACAACATTGTCGTCAATATTTAAATAAGCAAACATCAACCATCGACTTCTCTCTCTTTCTATGAGGGACCTAGGTGCAAAATTATAAAAGTACACTGTCAGTCCCAAACCTTATTACGATCGGCCCAAAAAGAAACTTTGACATCCGAAGTTGAACTTATACTATCTGAGTGTAATAAAGAAACTAGTCTTTATCCACATATACTTCCACAAGTTTTTATGAATGACACCTTGTATACTTGTAAGTAATCTGTTACAATTTACTCTAGGCCATGTGCTATCGCATTAAAAATTTATATGGACAAAATTCTATTATCTTTTTATTTCCTCAAAAACCAAGAATATGAAATTTCATGCGATTCTATGTGGTGGAATTATCGTTCTCATAACACGTATCGTAAAGATAATAATGAAATACTGACAAAAATGATGGACGATTATCCTGGTATATCCGTCCATGACCAAATGGAAACATTGGGGTCATGAATGGATGAATCAGTTAATTGTATCTCTAGTTTTACATTTCAAGTTATCCCATTTTCTAGGAGGAACCTAAGTGCAAAATTATAAAAGTACACTGTCAGTCCTAAACCCGATTACGATCGGCCCGAAAAGAAACTTTGACATCCAAAGTTGAACTAATACTATCTGAGTGTAAAAAAGAAACTGATCTTGTTCCACGTATACTTCCAAAAGTTCTTCTAACTGACGCCTTTTATACTTGTAAGTAATCTACTACCATTTACTCTAGGTCATGTGCTATCACTTTAAAAATTTTGATGGATAGAACTCTAATATATCTTTATTTCCTCAAAAACCAAGAATATGAAATTTGATGCGATTCCATGTGGTGGTTCCCATCAAACTAGATGTCAATAAAGTTCGTGGAAATTTATGAACTTTAATTAGTTGTATACAATATACTATTAACCGTTATTAAGGTCAATTATGTTCGTTTTGGTTAAACGAGAGCCCAGTTTCTATGCTAGTGGGCCAAAATGGTGAGGCCCACTTTAATACGAGATGACATCAGTCACATGTAGGTCAAATGTCTCTAAACACAATGGATATGCGATGTTGCATATGCAGTTGGTTAAACATAGGCCTGTTACTATGCTAATGGGCTGAAATGGTGAGACCCACATTTAAATTAGCCAAATTCACTCCATCGTTGATACCTTGTCAGTTTGGTTGACTGACCTGCGACATTGTTTCACTCGAGGTAGAATTCCCAACAATTTGTAACGAATATATATATGGAGCCCATCTCATACATCACTTCAAATACAAATTTCCCTCGAATATTAGCAGTCTCTGAACCTATCTTTTCAAAGGTATGCTTTCTACATTCCCTAGATTACTTTTATTTTTGTATTTGTCATTAAATTTGATATGCATATGGTGCAAGGTGGAATTCCCAACAATTTGTAACGAATATATATGGAGCACACCTCATATATCACTCCAAACATACACCTTTCCCTCGATATCAGCAGTCTCTAAACCTATCTTCTCAAATGTATGTTTCTAGATTCCCTAGATTACTTTCATTTTTGTATTCATCATTAAATTTGATATGCATGTGGTGTAATTCTGAGTGTTGTTTGTTTTTTGTATTGAAATTTCCATGGATGTTTTCTCTAGGTTGTTGGAATTTAGGTTTTACGTTCTCACCTGTCAACCGGCCCTATTTTGTTGTTTATAACCTTTCTTATCTCTGGTTTTCTGCATTTGAGAATGCATCTGTTTGGCTTGAATGCGATGTCGATGGTTAGTCAGTTCTACTGCTTTTGGAGCGATCGTTTCACGATGTTGCTTGTACTTTTTTCTCCTAAAACTACTAGATTCCAAAGTCGCATTATTCCCATTTAACAAATCAGTTTTGCCGACTGGTTGGTGATGTCATGAAGACATGTTGACTTTAACATTACCTTGAACCAACGTGTCATTGATGTCGCTCATGAAAGTCGGCCAAGTTATTTTTTGGGCAACAAAATAGATTAATTGAGCCAATTTATATTGAATTTCAAGAATCATGGCTAATAGTGCCTTTTCGAGTAGACGTTCCTCGATTGACGTGAGTCATTTCCTCTTCAGATTTAAATTTATTATTTATTTTCTAATTATATTATTAACGATTTCAATGACCAATGCAGATCCCTAGCGATTCGGATGAGGATCTTCCTCCCCGGACCACATTTGGGGATGTCATTCAACACTTTGTCCACACTCTTACCCAGACGAACTTCGGTGCAATTAAGATTTTAGCAAGTTCTCAGTGTTACACATGTATTATATTTTCAATTAAAGTTTTCTATGAGTTACTTTCACATTTACTAAATGTGTTTTTTTTGTCTATAAATCAGTACGTCCCAGACTAGATTTCAGAGCTCCCACCGCCGTAAAAGTTACCCACTGTGATGTGGCGCAACAAAATGGAGTATGAGATGCACTACTCGGAGAACAAGAGGATCAAGACCCTAGCCCCGAAGGGGTTTGGTAAGTTTTTTTATGAAGAGGAACTCGTGGTTAAGGACACACTATATTTCAACGTGGTAAATGGTGTTAGGCCCATATTTTTTCATGTTATCATTCTTCCCCGCATATTTGACTGAATACTGAATTTTCAACATTTGTTTAAAACAAATAAATTTAAATTTGGAACAACATTTCTTGAATTTTATTATATTTTTTGAATTTTATTTCAATGTTATTGAATCCTTCATAAGTAACAAAAGAATCCTTCATATGTAACTCCCTCTCCAACCTTCAACATATGTAACTCCATCTCCCTCATAGCAAATTGTTGTGAACAAATATTGTAAATAAACTCAAACTATTAACCGACTACTTAATGGGCTGCAATTACTAGGCCTATGTATGGCTGCGACGTTGGTAAATGGTCGACATCATGTCACCTAATACGACTGTAGTACGATGTTTCAGCCTTCGAGGTGGACTCCACAATTGTTCAAAACGCCATCGATAGGTGGTCAACACCATGTCGCCAGATCCGACTGTTGAGCGATGTTGTAAACTTTAAGGCAGACACCACAATGGTTTAAAACGATGTCATTCTGAAACAAGTATAAATAGGGGAACCCTAACAATCAGTTTCAGCATCTATTCACAAGTTTCATGCAAATTCCAACAGTCTCCAACTTCCTGCCCTCCCTTGTTTTCTTCCTTGGAAAAAGGTATGGTTTTTCCAATCTCCTAACACCTATGTTTTGTAATTCTTACTTTTTGATGTTCGATAAGTGGTCTGTGAATATGTTTTGTAATTCTTACTTTGCATTGTTCGATATGTGGTGTGTGAATATGTTTTGTATTTCTTACTTTACAAATCAATTAGACAGTGTTTTGGTATGTTTCCAAAGGGTTTATGTTTAATTTGATGCTGATAAAGCTTCATTTTTTTCGATTTTATGAGATTCTGTTTGTTGCTTCTGCTGAAATATGCAATGTCGGTATCATGTTTGTCACAACTCAGTTTATGCAATAATAGTGCGACATCGCATATTCTTATTTCCAGTAGCTTATTTTTCAGTTTCTGACATCGTATCTATGTCTGTCTGACTTTCAGCATGATAGAAATATGACCAACGTTGCATTATGGCTTCTAAGTTTACTATGGTTTTACATATGCGACCTCAGTTATGTGTCGGTCTTGTGTTCGGTTTGACTGAGTAGTTCGTGAAGCTGCATGTATATATCGACCAACCCACTGCTTTGGATCGACATGCACTTATAGAGGCATTGCCGACGTCACACCTTGCATCTCATAGGGTAGTTTTGCTCATAACAATTACACTTTTGATGCAGGACTAATACTTGGCAAAGGATCGTCTAATCTGCCCTTTTTTCAAGTGTTTCACCAATTTACACACACACACACACACACACACATATATATATATATATATATTCTTTTCTAACACATCTTCACAATTTGTAACAACTAATACTTTTTGTTTTTGTATAGTTCACTGCGCAATAGAGCAACCCCATAGCCCATTTTCTTCAAAGTTGAACATCATTCAATAGCTATTGATAACCCATGTTTTGACTGCACTTTAAAGTAGCAGAACTTTCGGAAAACCCCAACTTTGGTAAATATTTTTAAATAAATATTATTTGTTGACAATTGCATGTATATATATATATCTAATAAGTAATTTTTTTTCTGTGACTTAGTACATCTCGAGGGAGATTGTACACTCCTGCAGACTGAGAAGACCCCCGTAGTATTGAGGTGCTATAGGACAGAGTGACTTATGAACTACTTGTGGGTGGGAAGATCAAGACCTTTTCACCAAAGGGTTTTGGCGAGTTCCTTAGGGGAAACAACCTACACATCGGGGATACCTTGTTCTTGAGGTGATAGAAGCTCGGGGGTCAATTGTCTTAAAGGTCATCATTATCCGAGCTGATAGAATTTATTGTAATTTCTGTTATGTTTGAACTAAGACAATGTTTATTCGAATTTATGTACTATTGTAAGAATATTTCATGACTATTTTTTTTCTAATTATTTAACTATCTTATTTGAAAATTATATATTTGAATGAATATGTTAATAAGTGTGATTTCATTAGTGCACGATTTTATAAATCATAGAATTCGTAGTGATCATGGAAGAGAATTAAAAAATTCTCAGTTTAGTGGGTTTTGTAATTATCTAGGTATTCATCATGAATTTTTAGCACCTATGACTCCACAACAAAATGACATCGTGGAGAGGAAGAACAAGACCTTAGTAGAGATGGCTCGAGTTATGTTAGCGGAGAAAGGAATTCACAAGCAATGGTGGGCTGAAGCTGTCAATACTACATGCTACATAATAAATTGAGTACATCTTTGACCATTCACCAACAAGACCTCATACGAAATGTAGAAGGGCAGGAAGCCAAATGTGTCATATTTTCACGTGTTTGGAAGCAAGTGCTATATTCTCAGAGATAGGAAACAACTTGCAAAATTCAAAAAATCACAGTGATATTGGTATTTTTATTGGATATTTGGTTAACATCAGAGCTTATAGAGTGTACAATCTATGTATCGATGTTGTTAATGAGTATATCAATGTAGCGGTGGATAACTCTGATGAAATAAGGAAACAGACGACCGAAGAGGACAAACAAGAATTTCCCCATGTTCCAACATCAGAAGATTCTTCCGTTCAGGTGCACAACAATGTTTGAACACCAGATGATGTCACTCCTAAAGATGAATATGATGAATTTTTGTATTTCAATGATGTTAGAAAACCAGTGTTTATAGAACCTCCTCTTGTTCCAACATCAAGTGAGACTGAACCAAATGGAAGAATAACTCGTTTCATTCCTCACGTCAACTACAGAGAACTTGTTTGTCTTTAATGCTTTCTATCTCTCACTGAAACTAAGAACTACAAAGAAACTCTCCTCGATGAATACTGGATTTCGGTAATGCAAGAAGATCTTGAACAGTTCCAACGCAATGATGTGTGGTTTCTTACACCTCGTTCTAAAGGAGTTAATGTCATAGGAATGAAGTGGCTCTTCAAGAACAAGTCCGATGCTGGTGGAAATACTACTAGAAACAATTCAAGGCCGGTAGCTCAAAATACACTCAAGTTGAAGGAGTTGATTTTGATGAGATCTTAGCTCCAGTTGCATGGTTAGAATCTATTCAGATCTTACTTGATATTGCCTGCACTATGGATTTTTCACTTTATATAAGATGGATGTGAAGAGTGCGTTTCTAAATGGAGTAGTAAATGAAGCAGTAGATGTGGTACAACCCAAAGGATTCAAAGACCCTCATTTTCCAAAACATGTATTCCATCTCAAAAAGGCATTATATGGTTTAAAATAGACTCCAAGGGAATGGTATGGGCGACTCACTACCTTTCTCATTCATAAAAGGCTATTGTCGAGGGAAGATAGATCGCACCTTGTTTGTTTTTCATAATTCATCACAGATATTGATTGCTCAAATCTATGTTGATGAATTTATTTTTGGGTCTACTTCACCAACCTCGGTACAATATTTTGTGAATATAATACAGGGCAAATTTAAGATGAGTATGGTGGGAGAACTCACTTAGTTTTTAGGGTTTCAGGTGAAATATGAGAAGAATGGTCTGCTCATAAATCAAAGTAAATGCACCCTGAATTTGTTGAAAAGGTTTGGTCTCAGTAATTCTTTACCAATTCGTACACCCCATGGGGACGATAAACAAATTGGTGAAAGATGAGAAAGGAACTGGAGTTAATCACACTTTGTACAATAGTATGATTGGAAGCCTACTATGTCCTATGGTAATTCGTCCAGTCACATGCTTAAGTGTAGGAATATGTGCTAGATTTCAAGATGGTCCTAAGGAATCACATTTCACTGCAGCTAAAAGGATTATTCGATATGAGAGTGATAATTATGAGTATGGTATCTAGTATTCTAAAGGCAAAGATTCTCGTATTTTTAGATACGGTGGTTTTAATTGTGATGGAAATGCTGATAATAGCAAAATCACCACTGGTGAATGCTTTTTTATTGGGACAAATCTGGTTTCATGGTATAGTAAAAAGCATAATTCTATCTCTTTATCAACTTCTGAAGAAGTGTATCTTGCAACTGTAAGTTGTTGTGGACAATTATTATGGATGAAACAAATGTTGAATGATTATAGAATCAAAGAAGGCTATCTAACCGTATTATGTGATTAAAAAGTGGAATTGATATCTCAAAGAATCTTGTACAACATTCTCGGATGAAATACATTGATATAAAGCATCACTTTATTCGAGATCTGGTAAAGGAAGTAGTGGTTGACTATGTTTCAATATCAGAACAATTTGCGGACATATTCACAAAGCCTTTAAACTCCGCAACTATTGAGCTCCTCAGCCAACACTTAAGTGTTTGTCAAATTTAAGGTATTTGATTTTTTTGCTTTTTGTGATTTTATTTTTTCTATACATATAATAGAAATAAAAGTGAAAAATGAAAAAAAAAACATATGGAAGAAGGTTGCATGTAGAAAGTTGGAATCTTTATGGACTTATGGTAATATGACAGCTAGTAGGTGAAAAGAGGTAATCATAACCTTGGAAAGAGAAAAAAGTAAGGGTGCAGTTATAGAGGAAAAGGAATGTAAATATTTTCAAATTTTTACCTTTCCATATTCCTTCTCCCCCTTCCTTATTCCTACAACTACCTCTCTCTATTATCTTGCATTTTTTAAATCTGGGGGATCTCTGGCTCAGATTTTTCGTGCTAAAACCCAAAGGTGAGAAGTTTGAAAAGGGCTAGAAGTCTTAAAGTTGGAGGACTCTCAAAAATTAGTTTTCCGAGGTCAACTACCGAACTCAAGATGGATAAGAACAAGGATTTCAAGAAGTTGTTTGGCGAGTTTGATAAGGAGTTCAATCTCACTAACAGCCCAATGTTGGAGCCTTCTGATGGCATTCAGGAACTATGGGTGGAAGTGGTCTCCTCAAAGCTGCCGGAATATGCTCCACTACCTACATATAAGTTTTACAAAGACAAGTCTTTTATATTCTATTGTTAGTTGTTCAAAACTCTTGATGATTGTAGAGAATGGTACATGAAAAATGTAAGGTAACATATTTAAGGCCTTATAAGTTTGTGTCTGGGATTGTTAAAGGGATTGATTTGAGCCATCCTCTTGTTGGAACTACTGAGGATATCCACTACATGGAAAAGTTAAACCCTAGGCTTACCGAAGTTTCAATTACAATGCAGGAAGGAGAAAGGTGTGTCTGTGTGTACATTAAAGCCCATGGACCTAGAAATATGAAATTAAGAAGTAGAGATGACTAGTCAGAAGAATTTAAAACTGTGAAGTCTGCTTATTATTGGCCTATTCGTAGGTTTGATCCCGAGTTCACTAAGCTGAATGAGAGACTTAGGAAAATTCCCACACTTGTCATTAATGCTTCAAATGATGATGAGATGAATATAGAGACATGGGGAGATGCTGTTTACATGGAGACTAATGAATCTAAGAGTGCTTGTACAACTGATGTTCAAACATCGATACATGAAGAAGATTATGATCTTAGTAGAGGAAATTCTCATGTTTCAATATCAGAGGAAGAGATACCTTTAGAATAGGATGTTGAAGTTGAAGATCTTCATGTTTTAACTCCAGAGATGGCAATAGGGGGAGAAAATGTTGAAACTGATGGTACATTCCTTGATGACGTTCCAACATCAGGCATTCAAAGTGGTGGAGTTGATAATGATGGTCAAACAAAGGAGCATACTAAGAAGGAAATTAAGGCTGGAACTAATGTTCCAACACATGAGGTGCTCTCATAGAGCCTGTTTTATTCTAGTGATGAAGTTTTATATAAATTTATCCAAAACTGTCCTAGGAGATCAAAGTGGAAGGTATATGAGGTAGCTTCATAATTATCAAAGCCTGCAGAGAAAAAGAAATTCAAAGCTGGAGTTGGTAATAATTATAAAGCTTCTCCCTATGCTAAGAAAGCACTGAATATTTTTTTTTTTGATGAAGGTTATCAGGAGAGCTGAGAAACTGTGAGTCAGAGAATTTTTTTTCAAAAGACCAGTGGATATGGAGGCTAACAAGGAGAGTGGCTTTACAAGCTATTTAAATCTCTTGGGTTTCAAAAAATGTTGCCACAGTTTAGGAAGAGTATAACAATGATCTAGTTCAGGAATTCTATGCCAATCTCATCCCTGGCAACTTAGACTCAGAATCTCCCTGGTATAATTAGGTGTATGTGTGGGGGAAAATTGTCTGATTCTATGCAAGCTTAATCAACAAAGTTCTTGGCCTACCTAATCCTAAGTTTGATGGGGACTATCCTGAAGATTTGGATGTTTCAAATGATAATTTTTTGACTAAATTATCAGGAGGATTTACTACTTAGTGACCTTCTCAAGATAATGCTACTCCCTCAATACAGTTTGCCAGGCATTTTTGTCTATTTCAAGTTGCCATAAACTGCTGGATGCCTTCTACCAATACCACTGCACTCACAAGAGACATAGCTAAACTACTATACAGTATCAGAACTCGGACACCTATGAATCTTGGACAATTGATTCAAGAGAGCATTGTAAGACATATAGGGTTTTCCAGAGTAAACAAATCCTTGCCACATCCAAGCCCTAATAAAATACTCGTGAAGAAGGAAAACATCAAGAGCCAACATTCCGATGGCATTGTGGCAACAACTCCAATTTGGCCAACCAAGAAGATATTCTCTTCAAGAAATGTCAATGATCTCCCTTGGAAACCTTTAGAGGCTGAGTCTTCATCTGTGTCTGCTGCAAAGATTAAGGAAGCCAAGAAATTGGCCATCAATGCCAAATTGTAGCTCTAAAAGTTTAAATTGCAGCCTTGGAAGCCGAATTAGCTCAGATTGATGCAGCTGATGAAGTCTGATTTCAAGTTTTTTTGGTGATTTTCTGGATACATTTTCGTTATGATTCAGACTTATATAGCATGTTTTATGGCCCCAAGGAGGTGTACGTTTGGATTGTAGATCTTCTTGGATTTTTTTTGGGTTTCTTGTGTTATTTTTTGGTTATGTTGGATTGTTGTTTCAACATGGCTACCGGTATTCTGATTGATGTTCCAACACACTTTTGAGTTCTGGATATTGAGGTATTTTTTGCCGTTATGAAATTCGGAGGGGGGGGTGGGGTTATTATTTTTTATTTCATTTTCCAACATCCAGAGTAGTTTTTAAATTGATCTTCATACTTGCATAGATATGTGTAGTGAAAGTCCAAAAGATTGATGCGTCCACAAAATGCCAAATGGGGAGATTTTAATGTCCATATTTAGTTAATTGACAATTTGTGGAAACTATACAAATATGGAAGATTCTATGTTGAAACATCAAAAAGGAAATTTGGGAGATATAAGGAAATTGAAGACGAAACCCGAGAAGCAATATTTTCATCCATGTGATTTGATTGAAAAATACATCAGTTCCTATATTTATGCGATTTGGTTCGATTTAAGAAAATTGGAATTGATTTGATTAATATCATTTTTGCAAAGGATTTGGTTTCATTGGATGTAATATATTTTAATTCCTTTCTTAAGGGATTGGATTTGGAAATTTCTATCTCCAAGGGATTTAATTGAAATCAAAATTTGAGAAGGAGAACGAATTATTCTCGCACAGAAATTGATGCATACGAATGGTATAAAGAGAAGACAATCAGGCTGAGATACTTATGCTTTTTATTGAAGAAAACCCACATCTAGATTTTCCTATATCATGAGAGTACTCAAGAGCTTTTTTTTGTGTTCCAACATGATCTTAAATTGTTGATCAAGTTCATAATCACATACCTTAATTCCTCAGGAAGAGGAGATCTAGCGTCTACGAGTTTTGAGGTTAGAGAGCTCTGATCAAGGCGGATTAGTAGAAAGGAGAGCTTGCAAAATTCACATGCTATAGTTAGATAAAATAAGTATAACTGTATGATGTATTTTGTACTGTATCTTTTCTGATTAGTGGATTTATTCTAAACCGGGCCAGGGCACGCAAATGTAGGTGATTTCATTGATCTTCATAATCAAGTATCATATGTTAGCTTTTATGTTTTAAGCGTACTTGGTATAAGTTGGAACTCATGAAATGTATTAAAATTAGAAAATTAGTTAAACCAACATTCAATGTGGATGATATTGTTCTCACGGGTAGTAGTTCTGCTCTAGTCCCATAAACTCATTTCCATTCTCTTGTCTTAGTTTGATATTAATGATCTTGTTGATCTTTATTATTTTCTAGGTTTTCAGTCTTCGTTCTACCACTGGCTATGCCATTTTTCTTGCAAAGAATTTGATTTCTTGGCATTCCAAGAAGCAATCAACTGTGTCAAAATCTTCAACCGAAGGTGAATATAAGGTTGTTGCTTACACTGGGGCTAAAACAATTTGGCTTCGCTAGCTTCTTGCGGATTTAGGGTATCTTCCTCGTGATCCTGTTACTCTCTATTGCGTTAATGTTCCTACAACATATCTTGTTGCTAACATGATTCATCATGATCATAGCAAGAATATTGATGTTGACTACCACTTTGTTCGTGAAATGGTTGCACATTGAGGTCTCCGGGTTAGATATATTTCTACACAGTTATAGGTTGCTAATATTTTTTACTAAAGGTAATTCTAGTGAGTTGTTTTGTAAATATCATTCCAATCTATCCGTTATTGTACCTCATAGAGATTGAGGGGGTATACTAGGCTAGAATAGACTTTTCCATGTAAGTATAATTCTTATATAAATACATGTATATATAGTGCTAGGGCTACAAACTGGTTAAGCCACAATTGTTCTCATTATTCTGTACAATTATGAAAATTAGCCTCCCTGTTATACTACCCAAGGTTGGGGGTGTCTTCAACATAGGTTCAATTGTATACAATCTTACCCTCTTGGTAAATGGCAAACCTCTTCCTCCTATATTCGACAATGGTTCCTCAAAGTCATCCTGTTTCGGTCTGGTTTTTTTGCTTCTTTATTACTATAGAGGATATATAACCTACGTGCCACTTGTTGTTTTCTCCCAATACGGTGAGTATTTTTCTCCCTAATGCAACGGAGCTCCACTTGTTTCTTGCTACCCTCTGGCTCGTTTCATCCTCACGCTCTTTCTCTTCTCTGGTCATTCTGCCAATAAAAAGGCTTCTTTTGTTCCAACTTATTCCTTCGGCCGTCTTGGTTTTTGGTTGTTGTACCCTCTTAGCTTTCTTCTAGTTTGTTCAACTTCAACATCATTGCCTTCTATGAAGCCATGATGGTTTGCAGGATTTCGGAGTTGTTGGTAAACCCCACATATTCATCTGAAGCAGATGTTGTTCCCTAGTAGATGTGAGTGACGGCTCACCTTCTGTATGTGTTACGTCCTCCAACACGACACTGTGAAATAAGTCACCCCTGAGGGCTATCCGTGATCCTACTATGGTGATAAGCTGTGTGGGCACTTAGTATAATGTTCCTCACAGTCGACGCCAATATTGAGTCCAAAATTTGTATGGAATGCTCTTAATCCGTGTCATGCTCCAAAACCTACAAAACAGACAACTAAGGTCACATAGGCAGGCATAGACTATGGTTGCTCTGACACTCAGAGAACCTTGAAAGGTGTTGGTAGCGTCACTACTAAAAATTAGAGCTATCGTAACACTTTCCTTGCAACACTTATTTAAAATGTTTTAATAGCTTATAAATTGTTACTTAAACTTTTGAAAATTGTTACACATATATTGAAAAATGTCACCTAAATTTTAAATAGTGTTACGTTAGATCTAATGTAAGATCGCCTAATGTTATACTTGTAAAAGTGTTACTTTAGGTTCAAAGTGTTACAATAGCACCTTAAGTAACACTTTTACAAGTATTTCCTAAGGCGATGTTACATTAGATCTAACATAACACTTTTCAATATTTATGTAACACTTTTCAAAAGTTTAAGTAACACTTTATAAGCTATTGTATGATCTTGTATAAGTGTGGCAAGAAAATGTTACATTAGACTTAGTTTGTAGTAGTGTGCGTGTTGAGAAACAAGAATAAATGATCTTACTTTTCCCGAGTGTTAATCTCTTGTTATTTAGGTTGGTGCTTGATGTGGCTTGACCCATCATGTTACATTTTGTTTTTTAGCCATTGGGTTTTAGCTTCCACTGATGGGCTGGATTCGTCTACATTGGACTATCAAGCACATACATTATTATCTTATAAAAATGACCGTCAATCGACTTTGTGGTGAAGGATGGAGAAGTTAATACATAATCTAAGCAATAAAAATTAGCATACATAGAGATCATAAGACTTTGTAAGTGGAGAAATAGTGTACGTATGTGAGGGTGAGACATTAATATAATATTGTAACAATTATTAAATAAAATGAGGTGGACAAAAATTTCAAATGAATTTTCCCTCAAATTCAACTCCACCTCATTTCATTTAACACTAGTCTTAATATGATTGATTATCCCCTACCTGGGGGCCACTATTTCCCCGTACAAAAGTTTCTGGATAGCAATGAAGCAGGATGGAACTTCCAGCAATCTAGAAGTATATGCAGCTTTAAGAGAACTCCAAAGATGACAATTCAAAACCAAGAATAAACTCTATTTTTAGCCATGTAGAGGACCTCACACACAACTAGCTCTAATCTCCTCAGTACTATATAAATATTATCCTCTGTTCCATTTGAGTATTCGATCACAAAAGAAATCCCTACTACAAAAACAATAAGAGTAAAACTGCTTACCGAGCACTAAGCAAGAAAGAAAATGGAGATCCTCTTTATCTTTGTTGCTATTTTTCCTACAGTGTGCCTTGCAATATGGGCATGGAAAATCTTAAACTGGGCCTGGTTTAAACCGAAGAAGCTGGAGAAACGTCTTCACCATCTGGGTCTGCGGGGAACTTCTTACAAGTTCTTGTCCGGAGATGTTAAGGAGATTCTTAAGATGGATAAGGATGCAAAGTCTAAACCCTTGAGCCTTACCAATGATGTTGTCCCAAGAATCTTTCCTTTTATAGACAAAACCATCAGGGAATATGGTATGCATGTGTTTTTTAATTTTTGAATCTCAATAGTTCATATTATTATAAACTGTATTGAGCGCATTAGTTGCAGGTGAAAATTGTTACATGTGGACTGGACCAAGACCGACGCTGGTTCTTATGGAACCTGATCTTGTAAAGGAGGTGTTGAACAAGAGTTACAGTTTTCCGAAAGTTCCGTCTAATCCTTTGTTTAAACTGCTCGCTGAAGGACTTTCTAGTTATGAAAAGGAGAAATGGGCTAAACACAGGAAGCTTATTAACCCCGCTTTACAACTTGAAAAAGTTAAGGTATGCCCAATCTCCTTTTCCTAATTTTTTAAGAGTTAAATTAAGGTACTTTTCGTATCAATTAAGATCTGAAATAGGGCAAAGACGCTGTTTCATTGGTGCTTATATTTACATGCTGGCATTTGTCACATATATTTATCAATCAAAAACACTGAACAGTTCGTATTGCTATTATAAACTCTCAAAGGAAATTTAAAAGTTGAATAGAAATTAGGATTGAGTTTTGTTATTAAGAAGTGGTCTTTTTCAATGTAGTTGATGGTGCCAGCATTTTATGCAAGTTGTTGTGATATGTTGAGTAAGTTTGAAGAAATTTCCGGTGCTGCAGAGTCTTTTGAATTGGATGTGTGGCCTTATCTTCAAACATTAACTAGCGATGCGATTTCGAGAACTGCTTTTGGTAGCAACTATGAAAAAGGTCGAAAGATTTTCGAACTGCAAAGGGAACAGACTGAGCTTGTTTTTTTGGAACTCGCACTACCTGTATACATTCCTGGTTCAAGGTAAGTAGACCGTAAGGCTTTTTGGGCTTACACTTGTTGTGTTTGACTGATCTTTAATCTTTCCATTATTTTCATGCAGATTTATTCCAACAAGGAAGAACAGAAGAATGAAGGAAATTGCCAGGCTAGTTCAGTCCTCGATTATGGAGATCATAAACAACCGAGTTGAAATGGTGAAAGCCGGGGAAGCCTCGAATGGAGACCTACTTGATATACTGTTGGAATCCAACTCCAGGGAGATTGAAGAAAAAGGAGATAACAAGTTTGAAATGAGCTTACGCGATGTTATTGAGGAGTGCAAGCTATTCTACTTTGCAGGGCAGGAGTCAACTTCTGTGTTGGTTGTGTGGACATTGATATTACTTAGTATCCGTCCCGAGTGGCAGGATAGAGCTCGAGAGGAGGTGCGACAAGTTGTAGGCGACAAGTCGAAGCCACATTTTGAGGACTTCAATCACCTTAAAGTGGTATGTGCCTTCTGCATTCGTGCTCAAGTTGAATGAGTGGAGCTTCCTGTTAATGTGTGTGTCGTTTCACAGGTTACCATGATCTTAAACGAGGTTCTGAGGCTATACCCTCCGGCAACCGTGCTGGCCCGAATGACCCAAGAAGAAACTAAACTTGGAAGACTAACTTTGCCATCTGGGGTGGTAATACTTCTGCCAACAGTCTTTCTACAACATGACACCAAGATTTGGGGAGAAGATGCGAATGAATTCAACCCGGAGAGATTTCGCGAAGGCATTTTGAAGGCAACCAAGGGGCAGCTTACATATTTTCCATTTGGTTGGGGACCTCGGATTTGCCCTGGACAAAACTTTTCAATGTTGGAAGCCAAAATGGTGCTGGCCATGATGTTGCAGAATTACTCATTCGAGCTCTCTCCATCATACACGCATGCTCCTACCATTCTGATTCTTCTTCAGCCACAGCATGGAGCTCCGCTGATTTTGCACAAACTCAAGCAGTTCGGAACAGCTAGCAAAGTAAAATTCTGATTATGGAAATCATCCTGTGACATGCAATATTACGTACAATAAGATTTGAACATTCAGATGATCAGATCAAGAGTTTTAATTCAACATGTAATAAGTCAGTGAGAGACAAGGTAGGAATCCATTGAATAAGAAAAGTCTAACTGCTTTAGTAACTCAGTGAGACACATACTAGTTGTTAATTGGTTTTACCGATTGTTTTCACCTGTTTTTCATACCAGAAATGTTCGAAAAATTCTATATCTATGGCTACAGTGTCTAGCCATGGATACAAGTGTGTAGGACGCATTAGCACAATGCGTTCTCTATGTTTTCCAATTTGTTTTGGTTCTGAATGCCTGAGGACGCATTTGACAAATGCGTCCTCAGTGCATTAATATTTTTTTTCGTTAGGGGAAGAAGATGACGCATTGCCGGAATGCGTCCTCGATTTAATTTCGTTTTAAAAAATTCACAGTTGATGAGGACGCATTGTGCTAATGCGTCCTCCCTGAAAACTTTTTTGCAGCACTCATTTTCCAGAATTTGCATGCAAAGTCTTTCGCATGCAAAGTCTTTGACCGCCTGATTATTTAGACTTGGCATGAGGACGCATTGTCCTCATGCGTCCTCCCTGAGAACTTTTTTTCCAGCACTCAATTTGCAGAATTTGCATGCAAAGTCTTTGGCATGCAAAGTTCTTGAACGCATGATTATTTTGACTTGGCATGAGGACAAATTATATATTTTACTGATTAAAATTACAATTTATATATTTTACTAATAAAATGTGGGCTAAAAAAAATTATGTTCAGTAATAATATATATGTCAAATTCAATATCCATTTTTAATAACACTTATTTAAAAAAGATATATAATTCAAACAGTATTTAAAAAAAATTAAAAATATAAAATAAACACATTTGTTTATTTTAAAAAATAAATTAATGAGGACGCATTCATGTAATGCGTCCTCTAAACAATTCGTTACAAATGTTTAAAAAAAATTGAGGACGCATTCTACGAATGGACTATATTCACCAAAAAAAATATAAAGAATAATTTACAAATTATATATTTTACTGATTCAAATTACAATTTATATATTTTAATAATAAAATGTGGAACTAAAAAAATTTTATGTACAGTAATAATATACACGTCAAATTCAATACCCATTTTTAATAACACTGGTTTAAAAAAGGTATATTATTTTGGAATGCGAAATGTATATTAACAGGAAATATATTATTTTGAAGGAAGTAGTTTGCGAAATGGAGATGAATATATTATTTTTTAACAATTTTAACAATTCGTTACAAAAATTTTACAAAAAAGTGAGGACGCATTCCATGAATGCGTCCTCTTAATAAAGTTGTTAAAAAAAATAAAAAAATCCGAGGACGCATTCATGGAATGCATCCTCTTAATAAATTTGTTTTAAAAAAAATATAATACGAGGACACATTCATGGAATGCGTCCTCTAAATTACATGTACAAAAAAAATATAGAATTTGGTAAAAACTGATTGTTGTATTCCATTGATAGAAACGTATCTATTTATACAAGTTGTACTTCAACTAATTGATCCTAACTCTCTGGGATCATGGATTGCGTCTGACTAACTAATCCTATTGAATAGGTCTTATAGCTGACTAAGTTTACTAAATATACAAAACTAAAAATAGAAAACTAATATTTAAAACTAATATTTATTCTACACCCCCCCAAGTTGAAGTCGGGGGAGAAATGTCGAGCACGCCCAACTTGGAAATAATGTTTCGAAAGATATCTGCACCAAGAGGCTTGATAAAGATATCAGCAAGTTGATCAGATGAACATAAGTAGCTGGTGGAGATGAGGCCGAATATCATCTTTTCGCGGACGAAGTGACAATCAAGTTCAATATGCTTCGTACATTCGTGGAAAACAGGGTTACTGGCAATGTGAAGAGCAGCTTGGTTGTCACAATAAACTTGTATAGGTTGTCGAGGAGGAAATCCAAGGTCAGAGAGAAGTAATAAAGCCATTGTATTTCAGCAGTGAGAGTAGCAAGAGAGCGATATTCAGCTCCAGCGAAAGAGCGGGAAACTGTAGGTTGCTTCCTTGTTTTCCATGAAATAGGACTAGAACCAAGCATGGTGATGTATCCCGTGGTAGAGCGACGAGTAGTGGGGCAACCAGCCCAATCAGAATTAGCAAAACCAACGAGAGAAAGATAACTATTTGATGAAAGTAGTATTCCCTTACCAACAGACCCTTTAAGGTAGCGGAGAACACGATTTGCCGCATCAAGATGGGTAGAATATGGATTTTGCATGAATTGACTTAGAGTATTAACGGCATATTGAATGTCAGGACGTGTGACCGTCAGATAGAGAAGACGACCCACGAGGTGTCGATAAATAGATGGATCAGGAAGGGGTGTACCTTCATTGGGAAGTAAATGAAGATTTTGTTCCATAGGAAAAGGAGAAGAGTGAGAACCCAGCTGTCCGAAATCAGAAAGAATATCGAGAGCATATTTACGTTGACATAAAAAATACCTTGTTTGGAACGTGAGACTTCAATACCAAGGAAGTAACGAAGAGTGCCAAGATCTTTAATAGAAAAGGAACTAGCAAGAAATTATTTAGTCTCATTAATGATGGACAAATTATTACCATTAATGATGATATCATCAACGTAAACAAGAACAAATACAGAGATATTGTCTTTCATATGTGTGAATAGACTATAATCTGCAGTCGATTGATGAAAACCACGTGATTTAAGAGTAGAAGAAAATTTATAAAACCATTGTCGAGAGGCTTGTTTAAGGCCATAAATGGATTTATGTAATTTACAAACAAGATTACTATTCTTATGATGAAAACCGGGAGGGAGCTTCATATAGACTTCTTCATGAAGGTCACCTTGGAGAAAGGCATTATTGACATCAAGTTGATGAAGGGTCCAACCGCGAATTGCAGCAATTGAGAGAAGAAGATGTACAGTGATGAGTTTGGCAACAGGTGCAAACGTGTCGTGATAATCAATTCCTTCAATTTGATTATAACCCTTTGCAACAAGACGGGCTTTATAATGCTCGATTAAGCCATCAGAATGGTATTTTATTTTGTAGACCCATTTACATCCAATGGATGATTTTCCAGGAGGTAAATGGCATAAAGACCAAGTACGATTAGTTTCGAGAGCATGAATTTCAGAGGACATAGCATCTCGCCAATGAGGAGATTTAACTACCTGGGAATAAGTTTTTGGTTCTGTGTGATCAATTATTTTGGATATAAAATCACGATGAGTAGAACTTAAAGTGCTTAAAGAGAAGTGTTTGGCGAGAGGATGTGGAGTAGTCAAAGAGACATTTGTGCAAATAAAATATTATAACGAGACAGACGACGACGATCTCGCACAGGACGGTCAGGCCTGGAAGGAGTAGAATCAGAAGTGATAGGCGCAGGAGAAGATGGTGGACTCGGAGCTGGAATGGAGTCAACATTAGTCACAGGAGATGGCGACAGACTTGAAATAGGTTCCAAAATAGTATCAGTAAAATCATCATTTAAAGGGGTGATACTAATTGGAATAGGAGGTGAAGAACTAGATAAGGATGTATTAGAAACATTGCTATAAGGAAATATGGATTCATGAAAAATGACATCGTGAGAGACATAAATTCGACGAGTAGAAATATCATAAACTTTAAATCCTTTTTGACCAAAAGGATAGCCAATGAATATACCAGGCTTAGCATGCAGGTCAAATTTATGTCGTATATACATATTTTTGGCAAAACATAAACAACCGAATACTCGTAGTGATGAATATGATGGAGATGTGCCAAACAATACTTCATGAGGAGATTTAAAGTGAAGAATCTTTGTGGGTAATTTGTTAATCAAGAAAGCAGCAGTAAGGATGCATTCACCCCAAAATGAAAGAGGTAAATGACTTTGAAAACGTAAGGCTCAAGCAACATCCAGAAGATGACGATGCTTACGTTCAACGATCCCATTTTGTTGGGGTGTTCCAACACAACTACGTTGATGAATGATTCCATTAGTTTGACACCAAGTTTGAAATTTGGTGTAGAGAAATTCAGCTCCATTGCTTGAACGAATGACTTGGAGTTGAGGAAGAAGAATTCCACCACTTCCGGTGTTGATTTTGGAGATGTCGCCATTGAATTGACGATTATTATGAGAGAAAAATTGGGTTATCATATGAAAAAATTCAGACTTTGTTTTCATGAGATATATCCAAGTACAACGTGAATAATCATCTACAATAGTTAAAAAATAACGAGATCCATTTGTAGAAGGAACGGAAAAAGGCCCCCAAATGTCTACATGGATTAACTCAAAGCATTTTATAGAATGAGAAGTACTTGCTGGAAATAATTGACGAGATTGTTTGGCTTGAGGGCAAACATCACAAGTGAAGTTTTTATTCGAAACAATATCAGAAAATTTGCTTACAAGAAATTGAAAACGAGAATTGCCTGGATGACCAAGGCGTGAATGCCATAAATCAAAACTATTACATTGATGGAAAAACAATGCTTTATTTGAATAAGCAGGAACATCATCTAGATAATAGAGGCCATTTCGCATACTACCCCGACTAATCTTCATCTTCGAGGAAAGGTCCTGAAATAGACAATGATAATCAGAAAATGTGACTACACAACCAAGTTGTCGAGATATTTGAGAGACAGATAGTAAATTAAATTTGAAAGATGGGATATGAAATACATCTTTCAAAATAAGATTTGTAGAGTGTTTGATTACACCAATATGAGTCACTGATGCTATTGATCCATCAGGCATTTGAACATGAATATGCTTCTTTAATGGATAATATGAAGAAAATAATGAAAGTGACGTGCAAATATGATTTGATGCACCCGAATCAATAATCCAAGAAGAAGATATATAATTTAGAGCTTTATCTGCTAAATGGGCAGAATAGAAAATTTTATAAATAAATTTACCTGCTAAATGAGCCGGGTGAATTGACACTCGGCCATGATTGAGAATTGACATGAAAAAGATTGAGTAGAATATTGTAGAGAGAATTTATCAAGCTCTGATACCATATAGAATTTGGTAAAAACTTATTGTTGTATTCCATTGATAGAAACGTATCTATTTATACAAGTTGTACTTCAACTAATTGATCCTAACTCTCTGGGATCATGGATTGCGTCTGACTAACTAATCCTATTGAATAGGTCTTATAGCTGACTAAGTTTACTAAATATACAAAACTAAAAATAGAAAACTAATATTTAAAACTAATATTTATTCTAAAAAAAATCAAAAACGATGAGGACAAGTTCCGTGAATTCGTCCTCCATATTTGCATCCACATATAATACCATGCACAATTGCATCCGATTTCGCTTGACCATGCACAATTGGATCAAGCAGTCGAAATGTTCTAAAAGAAAATACAATACCACAGCAGTGTACCATATACAAATTGTGATAAGAATTTTTTGTTATGTGTCATTAACCGGGAGTAATTTTGTTATCTTTTATTTCCTTAACCAAAATGAGATAGTTTTTCTGGTACACTTTGCCCTCACTAGGGCATGAAATACTCACAATTGCTTCCGTCACCTTTGCCCTCACCACAGCCAGAGGTGATCGCCGGCGAGTCTATCGAGTGTACCCATTCCATGGGGAGGATATCCTCCAGGTTGGGCTTTCACCGCCGCCACGGGAATCGATCGGGTGCTCCGAGAACTCCTTCGATGGAGCCTTGGTGGGCTGCATGTCCAACATGAGGCAAATTTCTCCCAGGCCGATCCCCTTGAGTATCTATTCTCAAATTGGTACGAGCTGTTGAGACTTCCTTCTTATGTTTTTTAAACAAATGGGTAGCATTCAACGCTGGCGTTGCTTCATGTTTGTATTATGAAAAAACTCTTGATCATGAGTTGCATTGATTTTAGGCTCATCGTCCTTATGTCATGTCTCTTGGATGATGTTGGTTGGTAATTGTAGTTTGTTCTTTAGTCTTTATTGTATGGAATAATGAGAATAATTGTACCTTACCCAATTGGTAGCCCTAACACTCTTTATGTGTGAATTATATTTACATGGAAATTAAAGTCTATTTTACCCTTATGCCCTGATACACCCCCTCGATCTTTACGGGGTACAATAATGAATAGATTGGAACGATGTTTACAAAACAACTCACTAGAAAGATCTTAGTAAAAATATTAGCAACCTGTAACTGTGTAGGAACATGTCTAACCTAAAGACCTCATTGTGCAACCATTTCACGAACAAAGTCGCAGGAAGCCGATGGTTTGAAGTGTTCGGGAGAAGAAATAATCAAAGAAGGATAAGATTCAAGCAAGGGGCGAGAATTCATCATAAGGCACGGATTGTGCACTAGTGGAAAAATGGTGATTAAAGGTAGCAATCAATGGGTTTTCATTTGTATTTATGAGGATTCGCCTTTAATTGGCGTTCAAATTCAGAATTACCCTCCCAAGTAATCATTTATTTTTAAAGGAGGTTTTAAATTGATCAAAAGTGGGTTTGCCTTTAATTTAAATTGATTAAAGCCGGTTCTATAGCTACCTTTGTTGGGCCTTAAAATCCAGTATATAAATAAAAATCAAACCTTCCCCATTATTTCTTTTTCCAGAACCAACCCTTAGGTTTTCTCCCTTTCTCACCCCCTTGCCTCTACCATTTCCCTCGACCCTCACCCCTCCGCTGTGCCACCTCAATCTCTCGCACCGCTGCTCCGCCTCCCTGCTGTCGCATAGCCTCCGTCTTCTCATTCCGCCGCATCGTCTCCTTGCTCTCACATCTCTATGCCGCCTAAAGAAGTCCCTTTCCGCCACCTGGAGAAGTGAAGAAATGGAGGCCGTTTAACAAAGCTCAGAAGAGCTGTAAACTTTGAAAACTGAAAGTTTCCGTAAGGGAAAGCTGGGGGATTATTTATGATTTCATTAACTCAGAAAATGAAGCTACAAATGCTATATTTATATATGCCATTTTCCAGACTGTCTAACTAACTAACTACCCAAATGATATACAAGAAAGCTAACTAACAAAACAGAAAAGAAACTGAATAAGCCTAGCCTTTAAATAAGTTTTGCACCGACTTAGTTTGGCGCCAAAAACTTGATCAAAGCTTAAAGCTGATCTTGAGTGTCATGTAGCTTCTTGAAGCCTCCTTTGATGCCTCATGAATCTATATAATCCTTCACACCACCCCCCCATTCAAGATGAAGATGGTGTGAAAAATATAATCCTGTCTTGGAAAGGAGAGGCTATTCAGCAGCAAGCGTGAGTAACTTGGTGAATCCATCAGCTAGTTGTGAACTAGAGAATACATGCAATGAATCAATGAAGCCATCATTGTATGCATCTCTCACATAATGGAAATTTATCTTAATATGTTTAGTTCTCTCATGTAAAACAGGATTTTGAATGATATGTAAGGCAACAATGCTATCACACTTTAAAGGAATTGTAAGCACACATTGATGTTGCAAATTAATGAAGAGGAAAGTTGTCATTGACATGACTCTATACTCAAATTCAGCAGAAGACTTGCTCACTGCGTTTTGTTTCTTGGGTTTCCATGAGATTAAAGAATCTCCAAAGAAGATGCAGTAACTTATGACTGATTCTAGTGAGCTTGCAGGTGTTCCAATTGGCATCACAATAAGCAGATGGGGATTGAGAGAATGTTGCAAAGAAAAATAAACTATGAGTAGAACACTCTTTTAGGTGTTTAGCTATATGAAGTTAATCTTTCAGATGATGATTAATTGGTTTCTGCACAAATTGACTTAACTGATGCACGAAAAAAGTGATATTTGGTTTGGTATATGATGGGAACAGAAGTCTTCGAATCAATCTCTTGTAAAGACCTGGATGCATGTAGCAAAGGTGAAGAAGTATCCTTAATCTGCCAAGAAGCTAGCAGAGGAGATGCTACTGAATTGCAGTAATTCAAATGAAGATCAATGATCAGATTAGTGATGTACTTTGCTTGGCTCAGGAAAATTCTTGCTTTAGCTCTGGAAATCTCAATTCCTAAGAAGTACTTAGCATGTCCTAGATCCTTAATGGCGAATACATCATGTAGATAATATTTAAAGGCATAGATTATACTTTCTAAATCTTCTGCAATCAGACATCATCAACATAGATCAGTAGTACAATGGTGTCTTGAGTAGTCCCCTTAATGAATAGGAAATGATCATGTTTTGATTGCCTAAATCCATATAAGATTAAATGCTTAGTAAACTCAGCATTCCACTCTCTAGAAGCCTATTTTAAACCATATAAAGTCCTCATAAGAGTGCGTACTTGACCTAGAAAAGCCTTATCATAACCCTGTGGTGGCATTATGTAAAGCTCTTCAGTAATATATCAATGTAGAAAGGCATTATTAATATTCTTTCGATGGAAAAACCAGCTCTACAAGGAAGTCATTGCCAACAACAATCTGATAGTAACTTGCTTAGCAACTGGTGAGAAATAATCAAAGTAATCAACAACTTCAATTTGATAGAAACCTTTTGCCTCGAATATGGATTTATACCTTTCAACTGATCCATCTGCCTTGCATTTGACTTTATAGACCCATTTATAGCCAATAGGTCTTTTCCCCATAGGAAGATTAACTAAATCCCAGGTGTGATTAGACTCAAGAGCCTCTAACTTAACTTGCATAAACTTAACCCAATGTTGATTCTTGCAAGCCTGTTTATATGATTGTGGTTCATGGATTCCTAACAGTTGTGAAATAAAACTCATACGTGTAGAATAAAAGGTAGGAATGCAGATATCAAATGTATGTGGATTGTTTACAACAAAATCATTCATCTAACAAAGTTTAGATTTAAACCTAGCACTTTGTCTAGGAGCACTACAAATGTTTGTATCATTCCTAAAATGACTATCATTAGTACTAGGAAAAAGGTGTTTCATGAACTTGAGATGAGTGTGGAGAAGAGTGTATGAAATCATTAACACTGGGAAAAATATCATTGTCTGGTTCAATATCATTTGAATCAGAGGATAAATTTTGATATGGTACATCAGGAAAAGGACTAGAATCATAAGGTGGTATATGTAGCATTACTTTATTGCAATCAGAATTAGAATTGTGAAATGGAATATCAAAAGACTTATACGGAAAAAGATTATTGTAAAAAACATTTCTTACAACAAAGATTCTTTTGTTCAGAAGATTGTAGAGTTTATAACCATTTTGGATGGCTAAATATCCTATGAAATGCAGGGTACTGATCTTGGACTGAGTTTATGCTTATATGGATGGAGGTTTGTGGAAAAACATAAGGAGCCAAATACATGCATTTGAGAAATATCGAGAGGTTTCAGAAATAAAAGTTCCTAGGATGATTTCCAGTTTAAAACTGAGGATGGCAGTTTGTTCATTGTGTAGGTGGCAGTAAAAATTGATTCTCCCCAAAGATGTAGAGGTAACTTGGACTGATGCATAAGAGATCTAGCAATCTAAACATTGGTTCTATGTTTTCTTTCAACTACACCATTTTGCTGATGTGAATATGGACATGATCTTTGATGGATAATACCTAAGGAAGCAAATAATTGAGAACAAATTTTATTGAAAAACTTACTGCCATTATCAGTCCTTATTTTCTTGATTTTGGCATTAAACTGAGTTTTCAGCATAAGAATGAAGTTTTTTATGATAAAAGGAACCTGATCTTAGTTTTGATCAGAAAAGTCCAGGTAGTTCTACTGAAATCATTTACATTGGTTAAGAAAGATTGTGCCCCATTCACTATCACATGAACCCCCCTCTAGCACCATTTTTTTGTAATAAAAACCCGGTGCCTAAGTAACCGATGAAATGGTTTCACCGGTTGGAAAAAAATGGTTCTAAGTCTCTACCTTCAGCCCCAGTATTTTTTAGCACTAGTTTTTCGAAACCGGTGCTAATATGTACCGCAATAGCACTGGTTTTTCAAAACTAGGGCTAAAAAAACTGGTGTTAAATTTGTGACCCGATATCACCCATTTTTAAAAAACCGGTGCTAAGAAAATGATGCTAAATGTGTGACATGTTAACACCAATGTTTTAGCACCAATTTTTAAAACCGGTGCTAAATGTGTGAATCGTTTCCACCAATTTTTAAGCACCGGTTTTAAAAAACCGGTGCTAAATGTGTGACATGTTAGCACCGGTTGTTTTAGCACCGGTTTCAAAAAATTGGTGCTAAATGTGTGACCCGTTAGCACCTATTTTTTTAGCATTGGATTTTAAAAAAACCGATGTTTAATGTGTGATCCGTTTGCACCGGGTTTTAAAAACTGCTGTAAAATTTTTCACTAATTAGGACGCTGAGAGCTGCGACATGTAGTCACTCTTTTAGTTCAGCTGCATGCTGCCATTTTTTTATTTACACTTGTTTTCCAAACCGGTGCTATCTTTTTTTTATAAATGACACAAGTTTTCATTTGTGTATTGATTACTCAAATCGATGCACCAATTAAACAACACAAATTCCCAACAACAAGTAGGTAGAAAAATGCATACAATATGATCAAATGTAATTTTTGACTAGATAAAGAATTAAATGAACGTGGTTATTGGTAGCCAAAAATCGGGTTACAACCCTATATAAGATATAGGAACCCCCCTCTTCATGGAGATGATGAGTATCAATAGAGGAGGACAGTTACCTTTCATAAAGAGATACTACTAACTACTATACAATGATGGAGATACTACTAACTACTATCCATTTGACCCATTACCCATTTAACCTATTACCCTTTTTACTTATACCTATCCGGGTTTAAAAATAACAACCTGCTTGACTCACGGGTCACAGGTCTAATTTGCCACACCGAACTTTCTGTTCAAGCTTCTGCCCATGTGGAATCATAGGGGATGCCATGGAATTGCCTCTGGGAACTAATTGGCACCGGCACCGCTGAAACTAACACCGCATGCGACGCTAAAAACTTCTGCTACCTCAGCCTCTCCATCCACGGGCGGAGAGGATTGCCTCTGGCCTCAGCGACGAGTTATCCATGGCAAGGTACTTCAGAAATAACACTGCAATTCCATTTGGGGATAAGCGGACCTTGAAGCACTTTGAGATGCCAACGAGCGCCATTGGCGATGAGGTGCAGTAGTTCATGGAGAAGACAGATGACGAGCACTTTCGGGGGCCAATCAACTACGTGGAAGTGCACCCGTCAGACCTGATCTTTAAGAGGATATACAAGGCAAGGAAGGAGGAGCCTTCATTGCTGGTGCCGTCAGGGACTATTGGCATAGTACATTTTGCAAAAATACAAACCCATTTCAGAGTAATGCTCTGCAATTTCTCGCTCCCCAGAGGAGTGCAATCTTCTGGAAATTGCTGAAACATGTATTAAATTGCATATTACAAAAGGATATATGTGAGAGACAATACAAATACAAAAAAACAATATAAGAAAATGTACCGGAATAATGTCAATGTCATGCACTTCCTTAACAAATTTTTCCATATAATACATGCAATGGTATCCACATTCCCAAGTACTATTTTGTATCTTGTGCTGATATGAAAAAGAATTTGCTCAAATGATTACGAACATAAAATTGACATAGGAAATATAAAGTTACGGGATAATACGTACATTGATGTTTATGACATTCCATGTATAGTTCAAAGGGTAGGTTCTATTTTACTCGGAATTGAACCGTCAATATTTTGTTGCAATCCTACAATCGATGAAAATGTATTTGTTTCAATATATAAAAATACCAAAACATATGGATCACATAATAGTTTAATTGGGTATAACCTTTTCCTATATAATGTGATGAAAGCAAGTAATGAATAGAACAATGAATGTCATTGTACCGGATATGAACAGTAATTGTAGATAATCGAGCTAAGAATGTGTTCTACTCACGGGAAAAAATAATTTTGTAAAACATTAAAGTAGATGCAATGGAAAAAATGTGTTCTACTTAAAAATGAATCAATTTAAGGCATAGCCTATTACGTTTGCAATTTTCCCCACTAATTGAGTCGATGTAATATACTCGAACACATCCGCGTTGACCTTGATGCGGGAGACATTCTTAGGTTCACATATTTTTGTAGATACACTTAAAACATCATTAATCTGTTGAACAACAAAAATGCATTCTTTGTCTTCTGTGACCCCCTAAAAGATACATGATATTATAATTAGATTTGAGAATCTAATAAAGTTAGTTGAGCTATATATATATATAATTTAGTAGTGGATGATATTGTAAAGGGTTAAATGAGTTCTTATGGAAATGTAATGGTTAGAAACCGACATGGGTGAATTTGATTGCCCGTTCTCCGTCGATGTAGTATTTTCTTTTGCTACTTGCTAATGGGTAAAATTTTACGTAGGCATTGAAGACAATAGTTCTGAATAAAAAAGTGTCGGGGTATGTTTGATCTCTCCTTTTACAGATCGAGTGAACACCTCTCCATTAGGACTATCTTCATGAGCGACCACCTCCTGTAAGGAAGAGTTTGTTAATATGTGTCTAGAAGTCAAAGTTAGTTCATATAATATTTGTTTAACCTCTTCTTTGTCCAAGGTAGTTTTCGATGTAAGGTATTTTTTAGGACTTCCATCTTCATCCATCACCATGTTCCAAGGCGATTGCCTCTCATTCTCCTAGGTAAGCAGATTAACAATAAATTATGTTTAAGTAATATCTGAAAAGATATATATGATAGGACCACAACAAGAATACAATTATCACACCTCATCATCTTTATGGCCAATGACACTGATCAACTTTCCAGACCATAGAATTTTATATCCAATGGCCTCAGTTACAAACTCAAATTCTTCATGTTCAATTGGCAAAGGTGCCTTCAGGATGATCACAGGTCTACGAAGCTAAATTCGCTCCCACTTGATGGGTAAGTTTATTTCCTTATCCTTTGGAAACAAAATACCAAATGCAGCTATGTCCCTTTCTCCACTATGGTTCAAATCATATAGGCATCATTTTTTTCCTTTCTGAAATCAAAATTCCCAAAAGGGAAAAAACATCAGTAGAATAATAAGTAAGTCTAATTAAGAAATAAAAATTAAATAATGTTATCAATGTAATCAATCTCAATAGGGACCAATGTTCCTCAAAGATTCTATGGCCCGAAATGTTAATTAAAACAAAAAATTGAATTCACTGTGTAGCAGCTGAGAGCAACATCGTCCTGCAGCTCTTTTGGTACAACTGGGATAAAATAAACCTCAATTTACTATTTTACGACTGAAAGTAGCAGCGCGCTGCCGCTCTTTTGGTACAAATGGGATAGTATAAGACTCAATTTACTATTTTTCGTCTGAAAGCAGCAGCGCACAACAACTCTTTTGGTTCAGCTGGGATAAACTAAACCTCAATTAACTATATAGCCACAGAGACCTTGTTCAGTTCAAATTGAGCAAATAACAACATGAAGATTTACTAGCCCAGAACTAGCAGCATCCAAAATCAACGTGACAACAGTAAATGTATGCCTACAAATAATAGCATCCAAAATCACTATGACAGAAAATTAACATCCAAAAACTAACAATCCACATCCACAAGGAAGCAACTAACAACGACATAGAAATCAACATCCAAAATCAATGAACATCCATAATGTTCATTATCATCACATACATGCGACAAACGAACGAGTATGTTTTTTAAATGTATTATTAAGAAACAACAACTAAACACGCTACGTTGCTATTATCACATTTTGCATAACATAATGTGTGACAAGGTTTATGGTATAGAATACATTGTCATCATCAACGTATCCTTGTGGGTCACTTGATCCAGATGCAGAAGGAATGAATATCCGGTTGTCTATACTCACTGGGTTGGATGATGTAGCTAGGAAAATGTGGACATCCAAGTGTGGGGGATAGGTTTACCCAATTTTTCAGCCATCCAATTTGTTTGCACTTCAAATAAGGTAAAAAATCTTTCGTTGAGCTCGACAACCTCCGTGGACACATGTTTTTGATTTGAGGTTTCTTCAAATGGTTTTGTGTCTGTGCTCCCACATTGACTAGATGCATAACAGCTAACAACAATATGTGGGAGGGCCTCGTTCAACTTGGCCGTTGTGGGGCAACCTCTCCAACGACCCCCATGATTCTTCTTACCATTGCTTGAACGAGAATATCTTCTTTACCTTCTATAACCAACTCTCCCTTTTGTTCTTATCCAAAATGTTTTTCTACTCAAAAAAACATATGCAATATATTAGTAAGAATTGCATCTGAGAATATAAATAAAGAATGAATCAATTATGAATTTGGCTCACAATAGTGGGGGAGGGGCTTCTCTTTTAACAGAGTCATTGGTGTAGATTGGTACTTTCTTGTCCCAGTTAGCTTCTAGAAACACCTTTGAGCGATCTGGTTTGAAATCCATGCTTTCAAATTCTGCCTCTGCTTCTTCTACACTTCAACCTTGATCCATAAGTGCATCAATTTTAGCCTTTCTTTTTCTCTTCTCGAGTTTAATAGCAAGCCTAAGATTCCCTCCACTTCCCCGTGTGATGGAAGTAGTCCCTATGTGAGGCACTTACTTTTGCTGCATCACTTAATGCCTATATGTTCATTGATTAGTAATATGCTTACAAAGTAATGAAGAGAAATGAAGAATTTTTAATGAATAACCTTGGTCAATCTATGTTTCAAAAATAGCTCCCATTTTTTTGGTCCATGAGTCCATCCATCGATAATCCGTCCATGCATAAATGCCTAGTTTTTTTTGTACGATGTACCTTTGAGCCACCTTCGCCTTCCAATTCCTTCACTTTTCACCCGCGTAAACTGTCCATTTAATTTGGAACTCATTCATCTCATTGAATGTCATTTTGGTTTGTATATGCCAGCTAATCTAGGGGACAAATATATATATATATATATATATATATATATATATTGTCATGGAAAAAATTAATGAACATGAAATGAACAAATGATAATGAAGGAATGGAACACATTCACGAGAATGTCTTCCCATGCATCTTTCTTTACATGGTTTGGGACAACTTTCCAATTATGCCATGTCCCAAAGTGGATTCGTCATTGGAAAGCATAACCAACATACATTGACCACCGGCTACGCGTAATCAAGGGTTCAAAGTCATTGTCGAAGAATATTTTATGGAGCTTCTTTTGCTTTGTTAGTAACACTGACTTGCATGTGGCTGTACCTCTACGCTTGCAATACTCTTTAATCTCAAACATTAAAAGTTTCCACTCTTGTTATCTTTTGAAATAGGTCCTTCTTCCTCTCCCGAATTGTAAGATCCCGAGACTGATTTGTAGGCATCATCCACCATCTCAATACTGACATCACAACTTTAATTTATTTTTTGGGGTAACACAATTGTCTTCTACGTCTTTAGTACTAGAGTTAAACAGTTTCTTCTTTGCTTTCACCATTCACTCCTTTATATGACTAAATAAAAAAAATCATAACAAAACACATCCAAACATACACCAACCAAAAGCAGATTGAACTAACAAGATAAAATGCAAAAAATTTAGACCACATGCATATAACATTAGTAGCCAAAAAAAAAATAGAATTCCTAGAAAAAACATAGTAGCCAAAAAAATCTATAAATCTTAGCAAACAAATAATCTATCCAATTAAACAACCAGCAAAACTAAGAGCCCAACAAACTTAATAACAAACTAACAGACATACTTTGGCTTAATTTTTGGGGGATAACAATTTTTTACAAAAATAGAAAACTAACCAACCGATATATCTATAGATTGAACCTGGAAAAAATACCAAACTAACCAACCCAAATAACAAGTTATTGCAGACTTTCCCAAAAAGAAATCACGCATACCTGATTTGTACACACTCTCTGCAATCATTTTTGCCGCCGGCTCCGGACCACCAAATCTCCGACCAAGAGAGCAAGCAATGGGCAAGTCAAAGAATCACACCTCGAACAAGATCAGTCCCAAAAGGAACACATGAACGACAACAACAAGGCCAAGAAGCAACAGGATATAGTGCCTCTGAAGGTCGATGAAATGGTGTAGATGAGAAAGGAATGAGAGAAAGGGTGTAGGAGGCTGATGAGAAAGGAGGAATGATAAAAATCTGATGAGAATTTTGCAAATGAAATTTGTGGCTAGGATTAGTGTGGTGGGAAGAGGAAAAATTTGGGAGGAAAACGAAATGAAATACGTGGATGTGGATAACATTTATTTTGTTTTTGTTTGACCGTTCAATTTTTGACCATTAAATTTTATCATCTTGCTTTTTTTTCCCTTTTCCCAAGGTTATTGAACAAGTACTTCAATGATGCCATATGGGGGATGAGGGAAAATTATATGGGGACCCAAAATTGAGATTGAGATTTTAAGTATTCATACCTTCCTTTTTTTTTAGATTTTTCAATTATTTTTTATTTAGTTTTGTAATGAATTTTTAAAAAGAATTAGATATATTTTTGGTCAAATTTTTAAAAATATATTTCTTTACATATTAAATAAGATTTGGACACTATTTAATTAAACTAGATGCGCAAATTAAATTGTACAATTATATTTAGTGTTTCATATTATTATTTTTATAAATAGAATGCCCCAGAGAATTAAGTTTTAACCATCAATTAGTACAAGTCAAATCAAACATATATGCGTGGACTATGAATATAATGCCGGCTGTTTGTTGCACTGTACGATTGTATTTGTGTGGACGATTAAGTAAGGGACGACATTTGTTAACTTGTTGGTTTACTAAGTAATGTATATGTTAAAGTAGGTGCACATGTATTTTCACTAGGGTTTGACCAACCCTTAGTTGTATTGTACGATTATAGATACTTAGTGTATATATATTGCCAATTAACTTATAGTCAACTAGTGTATATAGAACGCTAACTAATTACAGCCAACATTAGATAACTTTATGGTTTACTAAGTTAATAGTGTAGGTGTATATATCCACTGAATATGGTTTGACCGACTATTAAGCTGCATTGTACGATTGTTTAGGTCTACAAGTGTATACAAAATGCTAAAAGTAAGGGACGACATTCGTTAACTTGTTGGTTTACTAAGTTATGCATATGTTAAAGTAAGAGCACATGTATGTTGGCTAGGGTTTGACCAACCCTTAGTTGTATTGTACGATTATTATTAACTAGTGTATATAGATTGCCAACTAACTTATAGTCAACCATTGTATATAGAACGCTAACTAACTACGATCGACATTAGATAACTTTATGGTTTACTAAGTTATATATGTTAAACTAGGTGCACCTACATATTGACTAGGGTTTGACCAACCCTTAGTTGTATTGAACACGAGTATAGTTAACTAGTGTATATAAAATACTAATAAACTAGTAGTCAATAAGTGTATATAGAAAGCCCCATAACATTTAGTTGGTTTATGACATCTATGATATCCTAAGAATCATTTTTAGATAAAACAAATATGTAAAATATTTTCCTAAATTATGAATATAATATACATATAATTTTTTTGGAAAATCAAATTTTTACATATGTTTATAATATCTATTAAAGTAATATTTATGTGAGAAGATAATATGTTAATAATTTTTATTAAAGTATACGTAATATAATATAATATACATATACATATGTTAAAAATATTTATTAAAGTAATATTATGTGAGAAGATAATACTTTTATTAATAACTCATTTATGTTAATAATCTTAATTACATTTCATCCCATTGGCCCAAATGAGTTCAACAGCATAATCCATGTTTGTTTTTTTCACTCTTCACTCTTCACTTAGCAAAACCCTTCCATTCCTTACACCCGCATCCACGCTCCCTCTGCCTTCCCTCCACCAAAGAACGCTCTGTCGGCCGTCCGCCAGCCTTCCGTCCGCCGTCCATCCACGCTCCTTCCGCCATCCCTCCACCAAGGTGTCTCTCTGTTCATTGTCTATCCAAGCTCTGTCTACCGTCGATCTAGGTATTTTATCCATCTTCGTTTTCGTTTCGGTGTTCTTAGTGTGAATGTGAAATTTACGATGGTTGAATTTTGTGTTTGCATTTTGTTTTTTTTCCGTAAAAACCATCCAAAGATGGGGGAAATTATATTAGGCCTTCCCAAGCCGTGTAAAATAACAGAAATTGAAACAGGAACAGAAAATGAAGCCATTGGCTTAGTTGGAATTTACATGAGGGAGCTAAAGCTAATGAAGCAACATTTGTTGCTTCCAAAATGTAGTAAAAAACTAGCTAATTGTTGGAGGATTACGAAGACTGTTAGTAAATTTAGGAAGAATATCGAACTTATTAGTGAATCGAAAGATCGAGACACAGGTCAGTCAGACACATCCCAAAAGCACTAAGGAGCCTATCTTCTAGATAAAAGTATCGAAAGAGTAGCTAATTTCTACAAAGAAAAACAGCATCAAGCAAATCACTTCATCCTTAAGCCTTCATTGCCTTTAAAAACCGCATTCAATACACCTGCAAGTAACATTTTATCAGTAGCATCCATTCAATGTAAAAATCTTAAGGAAGGTGTACCTATCTGATCTAGTCTAAGTAGCCCCTGAATGTTATTAGATAACATATTAAAAGTAAACATGGATACACCAGTCTCAGCTTTGAGACATGTCTTAGCAAGAGCATCAGCTACCAGATTAGCTTGCCTCTGAATATGAACAAGAATAATATTTCCCAAGATTTTCTTTGTGTCATCAGCTAATTGAAACAGCGGCCAGGGGGCATATAATGGATCAAGAACTGACTTCACAGCATTCATACAGTCAGATTCAAGGCAAGCATGAGTAAAGAAACCAGCATATTTCTGTATGGCAAACTTTATTGCCTTCATTTCAGCTTCCTGAGGGGAATTAGCAGCTGTAAATTTAGTATGAGCAGCAATAAAGCCACCCCTACTATCTCTTATGATCATACCAATTCCACACATATTCAGTTTACCATTCCATGCTACATCTACATTAATTTTATAACCCCTACATGGTTTAGTCCAAGCAATTTTGAGGATTTTCGGCTTTGGAGGTAGTTTAATTAGAGGGAGAAAAGAGTGAAATGACTCTTTTCACTATGGGAAATTATGATTGCAGCATGACTTCCTATTTGTATTCGCACTATTCATATTCAGGATAAATCTTCTTCTTGAACATTTTGTTGTTGATTAAGTTTTTTTGTTTCTTTTTCGTAATTAATTTTTCTTATTCTGTTTAAGTTCAAGTTCTATAAAGGGATGAACTGAATGGAAGACCAGGAACATAATTAAAAGGACACTTCTGACTTTAATTTAACCAAAAATAAGTCAACAATAGCATGAGTGCCGAGGCACTAACTCAAAAGTCGATGAATCTACTTTTCTATGTGGTTAAAATAGCATAACATAAATGGCATGCAAAAACATACAGATGTCAAACCTAAAAAGGACTTGCATAATCAAGTCACTCGTGGAGAAGGAATTTGTATGTGGAGAAAACCATCAGGATTTTCCTTCATAACATCTCAAAATTTTAGAAGTAGACAACTATAAAACAAAACAGTTAAAAGTTTTCCTAGCTTTATTTCCTTTTAAATACAATTACATTACAAGACATCCATTGTCAGCATTCTTTAATTTCCCATAAACAATCCACTAGGCACTTGCTAAAAAATTTGAGTTAAAGAAATGACACAAAACACTCAAAAGAAACCTTCCCACAAACAAGAAGTTAAGACAAAAAATCCTGTCAATTCCAATGAAACTTCTCCTCACAACCAAGAGCCCTTCTTTTCTAGACCGAACTACCCCAATTTACTTAATAATCCACAAATAAAAAATTGGCAACCATACATGAAAAGATCACATCACCATTCTTGGGTTAAATACATTATGTCGGTTTCATTCATTCATATACTCTACTATTCTTGATTTAAATTTTCATGTCCTCTCTGTTTAGTTACTTTTAGTTGGGTAGTTCGAGAGAAAATGGAGAAATGTAATGTTTTAAAAACTACTGTTCCCCTCCATTCTCTCTTTTATGTCTCACTGGTTGAGGAAAATTGATTTTCTGTTAGTTATGCCTATTTGGTTATGCTTGCAAATATAATACCTTTGTAGTTGATATGTGTTCTTTGTATGTGGATGTGGTAAATTCAACACTGAAAGCTTAGAATAATAGAAGGGAAGTCCCAATGTTTATATATGGGCAGGCCCTATGTCTCTCCCTGAATGAGTATATTCTTTATGCAACGTTCATATTTTGACTGCCCCTAAATGAGTTCTGAAGTTATCAACCTTGAAGTGAGAGAGCTGAGAGAGGGTTTACTGTGGAACATCTCTTGGGTCTCTTGCGTTTGATTTATTGTACTTAAGAAGCTTTGGAATTTGGTATCATCTTTTATTTATTTTATGAAAATATAAGGTAAAGTTTACATTATTTCAACATTAGCAATAAAGATATAAGCTTGAAATCATATATGTTCGTTAGTTTCTATTTTAGTTGATGGACCCTTTAGTTGCTTGAAGAATTTATTTTACATGTGTTTACATCTGTGTCCAAATTTTAATTGATCGGATTCTAATTTCTATATGCATGTTTATTGATCTAGTCTTTCTCCTTGTAACCTATACTGAGTAAGCTTTGTTGAACCTTTTCTAGGGTATGACACCAACAAATGAAGCCAAGGATAATTCTGACTCCGGACGGACAGAAAGTGCAAAAGAAGCCTAGAGTTGGCGATCTTGAGGTGCGACACACTAGTCCTTAGATCCAAGCAGGAGACCCACACATTCCATTGACAACAGCTGAGTTTTCCAAGGCTAAGAATATCTACAAAGAATTCATTAGCCAGGGCCTTATACTGGAGAGAGGTTTCAAAACAGAAAAGCCTTACACTCACTACGTTAACCAGCATGGATGGGCGCACTTCATCATACAACCAGATCGTGCGAATAAGATACTAATATGTGAGTTATTGGCACACATGAAGTACAAGAATTCTGCAGAGATTTACTTCCGTGGGCAGTACATCGTGCTTTCAGCGAATGTGATCAACAAGTTCTATAAAATCTGGCCGAAGCCAACAAGTGTGTACAAGATCGTAGAAAAGGCAGTTGAAAAAGCATCTTGGGAACAAATTATTAAAGAAATTTGTGATGATGGTGATGAAGTTATGAAGAACCTGCATACAGAATGGTCTAACATAGAGAAAAAATATTTGACAAACGAGATGAATGTGTGGTACAACTTAATTGCTGCCCGCCTAATGCCAGTGAGAATGAAAAGTGAAGTGCATTGTTCCCATATGCTGCTACTATACATGATCAAGAAAAACTTGTGTATCTACGTTGGGGGTACGATTATAGCATATATCTAGGATTGTATCAATGTGCACAACTTTATAAGTTTATCCTCCCTGATTACTGCCTTGTGCGTAGAAGCTGGTTGCATATAGTGATGATGATTTACATTGATACCAAAGCTTCCAATCAACCCTCAAATATTTTCAAAGAAAAAGAAAATTTCTATGTCATCAATGCAGGGAAGAAGTAAATTGTCTATGGAGAATTTGGATGGCCACATGGAAGCATTGGATGGGCGCATGAAAGCATTGGAAGTGAATATGGATCACTTGGTGCGATGGACTGAGCACATTGGAAAGTTCCTGAAAGCCATGGGCGGTGAGAGCATGAAGGCATTGGGTCCAATACCTACATTAGATTCGCCATCTAGCGAGATTGGCGAGTACACCTTGCGCAGGGATTGAATGCTCTCATTTAGATCCCGATGATCTTAAATTTCTCTAGATGTTGATTTTGCATGCTTATTATGGATATTTAGTTTTTTTGGATGTTGATTTATGAATGTTGATTTTTCTGTCACAATGATTTTGGATGCTATTAGTTGGGAGCATATATTTGCTCTGATTTTGGATGTTGTTAGTTCTGGGTGTGTATCATCTTCATGTTATTTTCTCAGTTGAACTAAACGAGTAGCTGCGCACAGCTGCTCTTAGTGGCAGTATAGTTAATTTAGGCTTAGTTTATCCCAGCTGAACCACAAGAGAGGCAGCGCACTGCTACTTTCACCTGCAAAATAATAAATTGAGGCTTATTTTATCCTAGTTGTACCAAAAGAGTGGCAGTATGCTGCTGCTTTCAAGTGAAAAATAGTAAATTGAGGTTTATTTTATCCCAGCTGTACCAAAAGTGAGGCAGCGCGCTGCTGCTTGTAGCCGCTATACAGTGAATTCAATTTTTAATTTCAAGCCATATAAGTACCAATTACAACATAGTTTTAGAGTAGTTAAGAGTCATACAAAATGAAACATACTACAAAAATACATAATTTACTTACAGAATTCACTGCTTCTAAGCCACTAGTCTTTAACCATCTTCCTTTTTTTTTACTGCACGTCTCCCATTTCTTGGCCACCTTCATCTATCCAAATGCCATCTTTGTATTTCCTCTATATTTTTTCGCCTCACTCCCGTCGTTAAACTGTAGGGGGAAATAGAGGGAAACTCTAACTTTTCACTTGTAACTTTAAAATCAATTTCATCACTGAAAGAGTATTTCTTACCTTGTAAGATAACATACCAACCTACATTGCACATATCATTAACGTAGAAAACCTGTCTTTCTTGTTCGGCCAAAACAAACTGATCATTTTCATATGCTTCACAACTCTTGTCAACAAGGGTAAAACCCATTAGATCATCAGTTCAAACTCTACTTGTGTTATCAAACTATTGTCACTTAAAAACCGGAATCTTGAATTCTCCATAGTCAAGCTCCCAAATCTCATCAATAACACCATAAAATGTTATCCCAGCTAGGACCGGTTTATTATCTTTCTTACTTGCTTTCCATGTTGTGTCAGACTCAATATGAACCCCACTTTTTTGTGTTGTGCTCTTTGAATCTCGGTCCCTAGTATCAAAAGAGAAACCGTTCAAGTAATATCCGGAGTACCTCAATACCTTGCAGTTAGGCTTCCTTGCAAATGCTCTAATTTTTTTGACGTAATCACCAACATTGCATTGATCATAAAACCAAATCACAAATGTGTCATTGTACTCCAATTGAACTTTATTAGGGTGCCACGTGGGATGAAACTCTGTGATCAAATTAAGGTGCTCGGTCACATAAGCTGCAGTCTCCCTACAATTCCTCAAGACATATAAATGAACTGATATCATATCACTATTCATTGGAGTAAATAACATTCCCCTTGACCTCGGTTTGCCCACCTTCCTTCTCACATGTCAGCACCAAAAAATTACTATGTTCCTCCAAATAGCTAGAGCACAATTCAATTACTTCTTCAGTAACATACATCTCAACAATACTTGCATCCGGTCGACTCATACATTTCACGTATGCCTTGAATAATTTCATGTGATGCTCAAAAGGATACATCCAATGCATACCAGCTAGACCACATATCTTTATCTCCCATACTAAATGAACAACCAAGTGAACCATTATATCAAAAAAAGCTGGAGGGAAATACATTTCCATCTTGCATAGCACAACAATTACCTCCTTTTGGAGGACATCTAAATTGTCCCGGTCAATAGACTTCCGACATATGGAACCAAAAAAGAAACAAAGTCTAGTGATTGAGTACCTTACATCCAACACCATTACTCCACGAATAACAACAAGTAACAATTGTTGCATCAAAACATGACAATCATGAGATTTTAACCCAGTTATCCTAGAATCCTGTGTAACTGCCTGACTAACATTCGACGAATAACCAATTGGGACCTTCACTGATTTCAAACAATCAAAATTTGAGATTCTCTTCTCCTTTGACAATGTACAAGGTACAGGGGGTAAGTAAGTCCTCTTACCCTTCACTTGTGGAGTGAGGTCATTTATGATTCCCACCAAGTACAACCGGGCATTCAAATTATCTTTCATCTTCTATGGAATATTCAAGAGGATGCCTATCAAACATTCACAAACATTTTTCTCAATATGCATCATGTCTAGACAATGCCTAACCTGAAGATTCTCCCAGTACGGTAAATAAAAAAATATTGACCTTTTCTTCCATGGACCATCACAATGTATTCTGTCTATGCCTTTATGCTTTCCCAATACCACTTTCCATTTCTTAACCTTCTTATGAATCTACACACTAGTTAGTGGTGTAGGGGATTTCCTTTGTTCTTTCCCCCCAACAAAATTGACCACATCATCCCGGTATTTATGTATTTCTTGCAGCCATTTTCTATGACCGAGATACACAGTCTTTCTTCCATGGCTTAGCTGTTTGAATTCTATCTTCTCCTCACAAATACGAAATTATTTGTTCCCCTTCACAACATACCTCAGAAAAGTTCCATAAGCTCATTAATCATGCAAAAAAACATGGCACGCAATTGAAACTCCACATTCATATGGGCATCAAATACCACCACCCTATTTTCTTCCCACAATATCTTCAAATCATCAATCAATTGTCTCAAATACACAACAATTTCATTTCCAGGATGTCTGGGACCTGAGTTTAATAGAGGCATCGTAACATATTTCCGTTTCATGCACAAATAAAGGGGGAAATTATAGATAACCAACATCATGGGCCAAGAACTATATTTCGATGACATATTTCCAAATGGATTCATCCCATCAGTACACAAAGAAAGGCGTAAACTTTTAGCTTCTGAACCAAATGTAGGATATTGCTTGTCAACAAATTTTCATTATTCACCGTATGCCGGATGTCTTATCTTGTCATCACTTGGTCTTTCCTGCTCTCCATGCCATCGCAATTTCTTTGCACCTTTGAATTCGCAAATAACCTCTTCAACTTTGGAATTAAAGGAAATACCAAATACACTTCAACGGGACCTTCTTTTTCTTCTTAGCCAAACACCCATCAACATCATTCCTTACACCCTTATATCTTGAATGTTTTCACATAGAACATTCAACCGCATCTTTAACACCACCGTCATAAACGAACAATCATTAGGAGATGCGTGTATTTTCTTGTATTCCAAAACAAGTGGACACAATATTTTATTAGCCTCGTAAAATTTTTTGGTATTCCATTCCCTTGCGGAAACTTATCCTTTAGAAGCGTTAGGAGTGAATTCACACTTGTATCACTCCGAGAACTTGTAGCTTTGAAATTGAAAACCTCCATAAAAAAGGATATTATGGTATCCTTACTTTTACATCCCGGATGCAATGGCTTCTCTTTTTTTGTCTAGCAAAGCACTCAGAATTTTGGGCTTTCCCTGAAAATCTCCTTCAATGTCATTAAACATAGCATCAACGATACAAATGTTTCCATCTATCTTGTGAAACCCACCACCCTTATGTTAATGCTCTACCTCTCCATGAAATGTCCAAACAATGTAACCTCTTTCAAATACGTACCTAAGCAAGTGAAATATAACAAGCCCACGCTTATCAAACTGTTCATGACACAAGCATCTTTTGCATGGACAACATATCCTCTCCTCCGACCATAGGCATAATCAAGAAACAAATATATAAATGCAATATATTCACAACTCCCTCTAGTTGCACTTGGATAACTAACCATTTTTGTTCTCAATGCAATAATCGATTATCGATCCATTTTATATAAACATAATAATAAAAACAAACAAATATTCCTTATTCAAACATAATAAAAATAAACACAATCAATTTGCTATGACTACATAATACTAAAAAAAGTCATGTGTATGTGTATGTGTATATGTATCAACATATTCTTGGGAGTGATATACATGTACCATCTACCAAAATAAACACAACCATGTTTACATTCACTATCATTTACACTCACACAACATGATAATAAACCATCTTAAAGCATAGAAAACATTAAATACAATTAAACTCTCTCCATGCATTCATTAATGGTTATTATCACTACTATTTAAATGAAATTCACAAAAGAAAAGGAAAACTTACATTCATGGGTCTTCATGGCTTTAGGTTAATGCTCACCTTCCAAAAAAACCCTCAATCAATGAAGAGAGAAGGGGATTAAAAGTTCAGATCTAATTTTGGAGTGGTAGTTGGGAGCATTTAATGCAAAATTTAGCACCGGTTTTTGTTAATAGTGACTAAAAACCGGTGCCAATTTCTCAATAGCACCGGTTTTAAACCGGTGCTAAATAAATCGGTGCAATTTTTTCCACTTTTTTTAGTGTTTTATTATTACACTGGTTTTTGTTATTTTTTAGCACCAGTTTTTAAAAATGGTGCCAAAATTGTAATAGCACCAGTTTTTGTTATTTTTAGCACCAGTTTTAAACCGGTGTTAATTTAACACAGGTTTTTATTTTATTTTTAGCATTGGTTTTTGAACCGGTGTTAATTATACACCCGTTATTATAAACAAACCGGTGTTAAAAAAAACTGGTGTTAAATTAATACTGGATAAAAAACCAGTGCTAAAAATAACACAAATTGGTGCTATTACAATTTTGGCACTGGTTTTAAAAACCGGTGCTAGAGGGGGGGGTCTTTGTGGTAGTGATTGCTAGTTTTGACCTTAAATGGCCCCCACAAATCCATTCGAAGTGTATCAAATGGTATAAGACTATGATTATATTTTTCAGGAAATGATAACCTGGTTTGTTTGGCAAGAGGACAAACACTACATTTATTATTCATACTTGGAAGATTCATATGCCTCAGTACAATATTAGAAGAGTGGCCTAGTTTATTATGCAGAATTTCTTAATCACCATCAAAAGGGATATGTACAGAGTTAAGTGTAGAATGAATCATTAGATTATCTAGCTCATGTGAAACTAGACTTCTCGATGACTTGAATTTGGAAAGACTTATTGTTCAGTATGTATAGGCCTTTGCTCTCAGTAGCAACTGCTGAAACTGAACTAGTCTTGTGGTCTTGTATAATACACACATGAGAGTAAAAGGTGAGATAGACCTTTGAATCTTGTGTTAGTTTTTGGGTGGAAAAGATATTGAATTTAAAATTCTTAACAAACAAGGAGTTTATCAACTTAAGCTGATTATTCAGTTTAATAGAACCAATGGCATCTATGAAGGCCTTTGGGTGATCTAGTAAACGTATTGGAGTTTAATGCATGATTGGATTGAGTGTTTGAAACAAAGAAAGAGTACAGCACATATGTGAAGTAGCACCATTGTCTAAAATCCAATCATCACTCTAAAAAAAGGTAGCAGCATTAGAAAAATGAGTTTTAAGACTACACGAGAAATCCAGATGATCAAAGTTGATCATGTCTCTTGACTTAGCAATCTGCTATTTTTCCTTTCCCTTTATTAGCTTTCCAAATTCCATCTGGATCATGTTTGCAAGCATAGCCTACATATTTCCAATACCTTTGCTCTCTCTAGCTTTAAATGAAGTTCCAGATCTAATCTGCTCAGTTTCATCTCCAAATCCTAAAGCATTAGCTGCATTTGCATTAGTCTTACTCATCACATTGCTTGCATCTGGCCACCATTTAGGATATCCATTCAATTTGAAGCAAGAATCCTTCAAATGTCCATTCCTGTGACAAGAGTCACAATTCTGCACATACTTCTCAGCATTATCCTGCCCTGAACCATGCTTCACAAGCATTGCTACTGATTGATTCACAACCTTCATCATATTGTTCTACCCACGTCTCTGTTGTTTTTGCTTACTAATAAGAAAATATGTCTTTCCAATCGTAGGTAATTGATCCATCACTAATATCTGATCCCTTATCATACTTATCATTCAAACCAGACATAAGCAGCTGTAACTTATCTTGATTAGCTTGTATCTCCAATTTTACGGTAAATACAAAGTTGCAATTATAATGACAACCAGTACATTTGAGCCTAGGTCTGATCACATCAATTTCATCCCAAATATCTTTCATATAGGAAAAATATTGAGCAATTGAGTCAGTATCTTGCTTCTACTCAGTCAGGTTTGTCATTAACTAACAGCAGAGAGGTTCATAGCTAACTGAAAACTTTTCCTCAATTCCATCCCATAGCTTGTTTGCATTGGCCTGAAATGCGAAGCTTCTGGAAATATCTTTGCTAATTGAATTCCTAATCCACGAAACAATCATCGAATTGGCCTTCATCTAGATCTGAATCATAGGAGAATTGGTTGCATTCTTACTGGGAGTTCATTGTCGTACCTGTCAAAGTCAAATTTATAAGCCCTAAATGCTTCCTATCTACAATTATGTAAATAATGGCAAGTCGGGGTCGTCCACGAAGAAGAGAGATCTTTCTAAGGGTTTAAAAATATAAGGTTTATATTAGGCTAGAAGTAGATATATATATATATATATATATGTATACATATATATATATAGATATATAAAAGCAAGTAAATGGGGAGGGGGTTGGTTTTGGTCTTAAGTTATGAAATGAAAAGAAAACATAACTAGCAAAGTCAAGTAACTATGCTAATTATCAAACAAACTAAGAAAGGGGGTTTAAAACTACAAAAGACAAAGCCTTGGGGGCAATTGATATCCACTTTCAAAACCTCATGTAGATCATTGAACCATTGAATCATTCTATCAATTTTGTTACCTATGGGGCAAGCCAAAACTTCCCAATTAAATATAAACATTCATTTCTTCTTAATAGTAATTTGCAAAGATAAACAACGAACATTTACAAATCTAATTGTTAATCACTTTAGGCAAACCAAACCATAAAGGTATTTATCAATGGAATTATACACGAAGAACCATAGATATGATAACAACAAGCATTTGACCAAGTGCATAGCCATTTAACCAAACATAGTATTCAATAGGCTAAACCTAGAACAAACTACATTCAAGATTTAAGCTTTCCTTGCATCTATAGGATAATTATGAGAATAATCCACATTAACATACTTATCTAGCAAGAATCACAACACATTATGCACAAGAAGTTCTAATTCCATGTTCTTGGATTTTCATGTCAAAGAGCTAAGAAATTGTACACTTTCCTAACACCCTAACACTTCAATCATACAAACACTTTCCATTCTCAAACAGCCTATGTAAAAAATGAAGTAAAACATAGCATTAAGAACACATGAATGCTAAATAACAAAAGCTTCAAGAACGACTGGAACAACCTATTCATTACTTTAACTACTTATTGTGAAGACTAAATCTTCTATCCTTCTCAGATAGTAGTTTGCAAGAGTGAATTCGACATCTCCTGTCAAACCTCACCAATGACTTCCTTAGTTGAAACACAAATAAAAGTATCCCATTGACGTCGTTGAACACGAAAAATCAACAAGCTTGGAAACACTTATAAACACTACACCGTGTCTAAACATTTAACCAATATATACATTTACACAAGATTAGTCAAGAACGATAGACATTCATAGACATTTCTCATTTTCTACCTAAAAAAAACATGACAACGAGTTCAACATCATCACATTCATCCAGCCTTTATCAAATCATAAACCAAATTAGAAGCTCTAACTCATGCTCTTGGATTCCATGTCAAAGAGGGGAAATTAGCTACTTTTACCCATTCCTAACAAGTTATCATACAAGCATTGCATATTAATAAACTTTCAATCAAATAAATGACATTAACAACCAACATCAAAACTCCATAAATGCACAATAGAGAAAGCAATAGATAGATAGAAATGATTCTCAAGAAATTAGCAAAGGAAGTCTCAATCAATTGCTCCCAAGTACAAAACTAAGCTAGATAATCAAAACACATAACATAGAACAAAAATCTACAAAGATAGAAGAAGAAAATAGGAAGAAAAGGTGAAAAAATAGGGTTTTTGGAGCCCCGGGTCGGGTTTAGACAAATGGGGAAGAAGGAGGGCTATTTATAGTCTAAGAAACTAGAGGAAATGAGGCCAAAAATGTAAAATTCTGGGTTGTGGGCCACAGTATATGCTAAGGGCCGCAATGGCCAATCTGTCATCTTCTAATTTCCATCGCTATGGGTGAACCGTTGCTCCAATTTTGAAGTTCTTGTAGTCAATTTTATAGTGCTCGACAAGAAAAATCAAATGATGGCACCCTTGTAGGCTTGTGTTTCTCAAATAATTTTCAGAACTAGGTCCAAACCTCCAAGTCACAATTCATCCGCTTCTCTGTCTTCCTTCTTCGACCCTTCTATCTTCTACCACATTTTGGCTCATGACCTTCTCGAAACCACTCTAAAGTGCTCATGAGAAATCTAAAAATTAAGCTCACATAATGGAATCTAGATGCTCGTAATGACCAAAAATCTATTAGACTAAACATAGGTTAAAAATTGAATGATTTAGATATGAAAACCAAAAATGGTCATCTAAACCCCTTATGATGTAAACCAACCTAAATATATCAATATTCCAACAAAAATATGACAAAAGTGATGTTAAATGCTTTGGAAAATACATGCATTTGACGTCTCATCACTTACACACCCCTCCAGTGATGAATTTTAGTTTTCCTTTTGTAGAAAGTGCAGTAACCATTGCTTCCTTCTAGATCACATAGTTCGTCTCTGTAAAAATATCGGCCACGATCATAAGAATTGTATTATCTAAGGATGTGAGAAATAGAGGATCATCTAGCTTGATTCTCACAAAACCATTAACATCTACAACATAAGGATTATTCCTTTGTTCTACATTTATAGATCTAGTGCTCATCTTGATCACTAGATTCATACTTTCAATGTGTTTTTCAAGAAATGTTGGATTCAGAGCCTAAGAGATTGCATACCATGAAGAAATGGAGGAATTTTAACAAAGCTTCTAGATTCCTAGATTCGTTTATTTTATGCTCTTATTATTAATATTACTTTATTTTAATGACCATGCTTATGCATGCTTGATGTTAGTGTGTACAACTAATTGATTTCATTGCATGATTTAGCACTAAGCTTGGGAATAAACCCGTGAGCGCTTGAATTAGGCTAGAGGCACTACTGGGAGCACCTCTCTATGACACCGGTCGCTGGGGTCTATGGCACCAGTCGTTGGGGTCTATGGCACCAGTCGTTCATGCCTCCAGCCGACCGGTGCTTAAGTCGGGTGGTACTGAAACATAGTTACCATGGCATTGGTTATTAAATCTGGTGCTGGAAGTTTGATATTACAACACCTATATTTGATATTCATTTGTGCCATTAATATCGCCTGCTCTGAATTGAACCTCTTCTCCTCTCGTTCAACCTTGGATTGCACCTCTGGAGAGGAAGGGGATGCATCGCATGTCCTCTTGTCGGGAGTTTTGGATGCCATATCCTACAATGTCAAATGAGGCATTTCAACAAACACCTACCATGCAACTAAAAAACCCAATAGAATACTTGCTTTTATGAACATCAACAAACCCTCAATGTGAGCCAATCAAATCTAATGTATATACATAGACATAGTTAATACACATTAATGCTATCACCTCAACAAACAACACATATTACCTTGGTATATCAGTGTTTTTTACCTCGGTTTAAAGCTCCTGAAAAACTAAGGTAAATGTAGGTGTAGTAAAAAGTATACCTTTTTACCACAGTTCAAAACCGAGGTAAATATTCCCGTTTACCTCAGTTTGGGACCGACATTGGTATGGAGTTAGACCAACATCGGTATGGAGTTAGACCAGCATCGAACCATGACGGGAGGCCAATGTCGCAATACCCCGGATGCGACATCATTGCAAGCAATGTCAACATCATGATGCATGTGACATTCATTAAAGGAATACATCAGTCGATGGAAGAGGAAGTGCGTCAATGCCACACCGGATGATGTCGTTCAAAAATACGAGTGATGTCAGAGTCGTTGAGAAGCGACATCTCACATAGTGAGGAACCCACATCATTTCCATGGTGACATGGAACGTTGAGAAAACGACGTCGTTTTGTTTGTCTGAGCTCGCAAAAGGAAAAAAGTGACACATCTATGCAACATCGCTAATATATCGTGTTGCAGCTAGTTAATACGATGTCGTATTGTAGTCGATCAGCTCTCATTTCGCGTATCACATTATAATAAAAATATTCAATAACGCAAACAATCGGTCTTCGATAGCCATTACATGTTATAAATAATGTGATAAATCGAGTAATGGTTGAACATCATACAACTTTCAATTCTTGGTAAGTTATTGTGGGAATCATTAACTAAAATGTTCATTTAAAGAAACAATATTATGGCATACTAATATATTACAATTAAATGTAACAATATATTAAAATACATAAGGCTTTTATAAAATTGAAACAATAATTGCACTTAACCTAATTTCTACGTTGTACGGCATTTATATTTCTAAGGCGACCGGTAAGAAGCCTACTAAGTCAATGTGATATGCTAGGATCCACTGATAACTCCATTTGATCCTATTGCAGCCAATACACAGGAAACAAAAATTATGTTACAATTGGGTTGTACCCAAAATTACTCGTAATATATTCATATGTAGACGACATTATTTGGAATATGGAAATAGTATGTGAACAGTACCAAAGCATTGTTGGACTCATGATGACCGAATTCAGATATTCATGGATATTAATGCTAAACTCAACAACTCCTCACCTCTGCGAGTTCGAGTTTAACTCGGTATCATATTGTACTGAGCGATTAATGACCGACTTTGCACATTCATATTTTGTTCATCTGAATCTAAGACATTTTTCTCACTTTTTACAAACATGTCATCTTATTGGTAACAAACAAAACATACAGTATATAACATGTGACAAAATGATTCACCCTTCATGAAATTCTACGATCTTCCATGAATGAAAAAAAACATATAGAAGGTATAGATGGTAACAAATTTGGTAAAGGTAAGACATGTAAAAGATGGAAAAGTACCTCAATAAATTTGATCCTAGATGCTCTGTTATTTGGATACTTGTTGATGATTGAAGGAACCCATTTGAATGAGCCCTTTCATTATGGTGTGAATGGATAAGGTGGGTTTGTGGGATATGCATTGGAGATGGAAATGAGTGTTAGGGATGATAGTTATTGAAATGAAGAATATGTTTGGGGGGAAATTGTAACTCAAATTTTCGTCTGAAATTTTCGGTTCCCACTAGAAATGCCACAATGATTGATGTTGCTAGCAATTTGGTAAGTCTATCAACCCATGCGACATGTGTGCGACACCGCATATGTGGCCATAGTGTAATGATAGAAATTTGTAGTAAAAATCTCCGTTAAAGGTTCTGAGCCCTTCTGTCGACCAATTTATGCCCTAATCGGGACAACATTATCACACAAATTTGAATAAAATAATGATACATTCAACTTTTCATTTCGACATCTCCCAGTTACAACGTGTGGTCCCAAATTAGATTCCAATTGTCCCAAAAAAAATAGTCTTATATAGTCGAACTTATAATAACCGACAGTAGTGTTATATTTCCCCATAGACTTCCACAACATCACACGACCAATAATCGTATACTTGTAAGTAATCATCTACAATTTACTCTATAAACCACGTACTGATGCTTCATAAAAATTAAAGGACTGAATTTTATTACTATTATATTTTAAAAAATACCTAGAATATGAAATTGCATGTTATTCTTTATATTTGGTGGAAATGTTTGTTCACATAACGCTTATTGCTACAGTATTATTCGATTACTATTAAAAAAACCTAGAAGATTACCCTGGTTCGTCGCGTGCCTGTAAGAGAGTACACATAATTTCCATATGAAACATTTGTTGGGTGAATGTCTTTTAACACACATCAGCAACCACTGAAGTTTGGGCATTAGTGTAATTTCCCCAGAGTTTCGTAATGCACTGCTTGTGAATAATCTTGGCCCGTTCCTATTACTAGTCCATGGCCAAATTCGAAGATGGTGGTCATGAAAGTGTGAATTACATAAGCGTACATCCAATTTTGCATTTTGACATCTCCCAGTCTCTTTGAGGGACCTAAATGCATAAATACAGACAATGTGTGGTCCCGAACTCATTTCCGATTGTCCCGAAAAGAAGCAGTGTCATCCATATATAGTCAAACTTATAATAACCATTAGCGATATTATATTTCCCCATAGACTTCTACAAGATCATACAATTGACAATAGTATACTTGTACAAGTATAGTATCTACAATTTACTCTAAACAATGTACTGGCGCATTGTAAAAGTTGAAGGAAGTAATTTTATTATTATTATATTTCAAGTAAAACTAGAATATGAAATTTCATGTGATTCTTTATATTTGGCGGAAATGCTTGTTCCCATAACGCTTATCGCTACAGTATTAATGGAATACTATAAAAAAATTAGAAGATTACCCAGGTTCATGTGTATGTAAGACAGTACGCATAATTTTCATATTGAACATTTGTCATTTCATTCGGGTGAATGTATCTTAAAACACATCAACAACCCCGGAAGTTTAAACTGTAGTGCAATTTTCCCATGTTCATCGTAATGCCTTGTCCGTTAATAATTTTGGCCCGTTCTGATGACGGGTCTATGGCCAAATTTGAACATTGTGGTCGTAATTTGATGGACATAGTTTCATTACTTTTATATTTAATTAGAAATGTAAACTATGCAATTTTGGCTTTTTTGCCTACAAACTATTAATGCGACGTCGATCTAGGGTCAGTTTGGACTCGGTGGTGAAGACATTGAAGCAAAATCGAGCTTTTGTGCTTTTCATTCCCCAATGACCTGGGCCGTAGTTATTTTTTGGCCAGGCTGCTACTCTAATATGGTGCAGTGTTTATCATGTACGATATTAGGGTAGCTTCGATTCTATCTCATATGGAGCGATTATTATTGCGATGTCACTGTATATTGTTTGGGCCTTTATGCTGGGCCCAAACCTACGATTCATGACTTCACACTACAGTCCATGTCTTATTCGTCATATTCGACCCACTTGCTAAGTCGCACAAAATGACAACATTTCACAGTGGGTATATAAATACCCGACCACCCTACCCCTTCGGATTCCCAACCGACGACATCGAACCCAAACTTCCCACTTGAAAAAAATGGTTGGAAAACATTCTAATCCCAATGGAATCATTTTCTCACAAGTCAAAGTAGCACCAAAACAAACATTCAATTATTTTGGACGTATTGCATTGGCGGATTTCTCCAAATTTGAAGAACAACAAACCCTAACAAGGTAAGTTTTTTCTGATTAAGTTTGACATTGATTTTTTAGATTTCATGTACTTCCTTAGTTGTCCATTGCTTGGTTATTCAATTGTGGCATGTTAGTTGTTTACTTTGTGATGTTTTACTTGAGATTGTAGGTGTTTTAAGACCATTCGTGTTGTAGTCGCATATTGTTTCGTCTTAGCCGATTTAACCGCAATATTGCATGTTCAAGAACATAAATATGCAACATTGCATACGTCATGTTGGTCCAGACAAAGTGTTTTAAGCATGAATCTGAACTCAGCTAAAATACATTGACATCATTGAGTTCTTCACTTTTGCACTGACTATTCTACGACCCTTTGATTCTAAGATAGCTTGAATAAAGCAGACAACCTGGAGGAAAAAGGAAGACAGCACGGGGGTAGCTCCATCGTGCATGAAGAAGGCAAAGACAACAACCACCATTTCAATGCCAACATGGGACAAATTATGCTTCGACAAGGAGGAGGCAGCGAAGCATTTTGAAAAAATCCAGGGCCGTAGGTTAAAAGAGGTCAGGGTGATAAAGCCCAAGAATGTGGAACGACTACACCTCGATGTTTTCATCGAACCCTTCAAACCATCATGAATGGAGGGTTTAATATACTTGGATTAAACGAAGTATGATAAAAAGGTTAAGGAGTTCTACGCCAATTTCAGAATGGAAAAATTGACCTCCTGTAAAATAAGAGTGAATGGGATGGACATGGAGATATCGAACGAGCTCTTCAAGGTGATTGGATGTACAATCAGAGGGAAGCATCAGCCAGATGTTTAGCCTTTACAGGTGTATTGCTGAGACAATTGGCCTAGACGAGAATTACCCATCTGGGGCACTTCACCCCAACCAAATGGTGGAGAAGTACTTTAAAATTGAAGTGGGGGAAAGGAATCATCCTAATTAAGTAGATCAAGCTTGGTGTTATCAACCTTATGAGATGTTCAATATAATTGTGCAAGTACTTATCTAGGCCAGACATCCTACACAGTGCATATCAAGGGGACCGTCATGTACAACCACCTTACGAAGAAGAAGGTAGTCGACCCCGGGTACACCATCATCAAGGAGATGCATTAAGTCACCCTCTCCACGAAGAGTCGGACACTTCCCTACAACAACGTCACAATAGCCATTCTAGAGAAGAAGAAGGTTCCCATCAAATCGAAAGCGAAGATCCAACCTAAGTACTACGATGCAAACTACTTTGGGCATTGGGTTTGGGAGTCAGAGACATGGATTGATCACAATATCTGTAAGGGGATATGAATGTACCTCCCACACCCGGCCCCAAGGTGACTCTATCGGCTTCCACAGCTATGGACGTTCACCCCACCATTAATCATATGCCCCTAACAGGTAACAAAATTTTGAGCTTTTTGGTTTTTTACAAATTATCATTAATTAAAATTTTAACATTTTCATTTAACGTAACTAATTTCTTATCCCACATGGCCTAAACAGAAGGCCTGGGCCATCCTCCTAAAGGACATGGCCAAGGTCATAGCACTGCACATGGAACACACCGTGGGTAATCTTACGGAAGAAATGTGGGTGCTGAATTCTACGATTACCGATGCAATCAATGAACCTGCGAGGGATGATGGGTCTGGGGATGAGGGGCCTGAGGTTAATGGGGATTAGATGGATACTATAGATGATGAAGGAGGGTCAAGCACCGGTGCTAGCGAGTTTTCCACCGAAGAGTCGAAGACTAATTCTCAAGAAAATGGAAGCAGTTCGTCTGCAGACAATGTTATCCCACCCGTGTCACCACCCCATTGATTGCCATGGATCATTTGTTTGTTTGTCCTAGAACATGAACAATGTTTATTTGAATTTTCTAAGATTCTATGTCTTATGTTAAATTTTCATTTTGCAGGGATGTTACATGTGGTACATAGCATTATGTGTTTTGGATATATATACGTACATACGTACCTAGCTTTAGTCTTACATATGTAACTTGATGAAATCTAGACTAGCTGTGGTGAACTTGGAATGAAACCTTTAGATGGTACATTCCAAGTTCTGGCTGCATTGGTTTAGTATCCTTAATGTATTAGGTATGATAGATATGTGCGACCTCGCGCTCCATTCACATAGTAATATTCACCCCAACCGACATAACACCAATTGAGGTGCGGCATCACTTATATTAATTTATTTGAAAGGATTTTAGGCACGGGTTTGGTCCGAGGAGCATGTATGACTTCGCCGAGTTAAACAATCGAAGTCGCTAATTATGTCAGATGGAAGTTGGTCACATCGAGTGATGGTGCAAAGTCAATCTTTTCATTAATGACTATTACTGCTAGGTCGTACCCTTACTGCCAATGTCGCACATATGTCGGTAATAAATTTTACTTTGATCTCATAGCCAATTTACTTCGGTTATTATAGAATCGCAGTAAAAACCCCATTATTTACCTTAGTTTATTTTTAAAAATGAGGTCAATAATACTATTTACTTTAAAAAACCGAGAAAAAAGAACTTTTTACCTCGGGTTTTTGAGCTAAGCTAAAAACAGAGGTAAATAGGGAGAAGTAATAGGTTCAGTTTCTTGTATTGTATGTACATGATTTCTATATCGAACAAAGTTGGAGAGAAAAGTGAACCAACATAGAAAAAAGTTGTTTTTTTTAAAAAACTTTGGGTTCATGGTTAAAAATGTAGTAGAATATAAGAGCAATGTTTGAAAGAAAACTCACCTCAATCCTTTAGAGAGCTTGGGAGTTTCAAGCTATGGGGAAGATGGGTTAGATTTGCTCTCCAAAATTTAGAAAATGAAGAGCAGCCCGCTGTAGAGCTGTACAAATTTCAGAACATAAATTTAGTAGTACCGGTATGGAGCCAAAAAACCAGTGCTAAAACTAGTAAACGCAACTGCTTGAGGCTTTGTTGCATTAATTTTTTGACCTTTTATACCAAACCGAGAACATCCTTATAAAATAATTTCCAAGGGGCCAGCACCGGTATTAGAACCAGTGCTAACAATTACCAAAACCGGTGACACTATAAAACAAAGCAGCTGCTTATGGCTGCCTTGATTGATTTTTTAAAATCCTTGTTTCAACTCGATAGCTAATCCAAATTCTTTTCTCTAAGTACACAGCTGCAGTTTACCAACCGCTGTTAATATTACAACAACCGGTGCTTTAAAAAAAACTAAGTACATACTCTGTTTTTCTACTTTAAACGGTACCCGCGACCATCAACATTTCTAGCACCAATTTCTCAAAACTGGTGCTTTTTGTTTCCCTCCTTTTTTGGCATCAAATACACTGTTTCTTAGTTGTTTCCCAGTTCAAGCACCAGTTATATGTACACCCATATGCGATACCGGTGCTATTTAATATGTATGAGACCGGTTGAAGGCATCAGTATCTAAATCTGGTGGAAATAAATTACAACACTAATTCTTATTTAATAAAATTGCCAAATATTAAATCAGAACTGGTTTTTTGGGTATCAAGGGCTCACACCGGTGCCATATTACCTTGTTCCAGTACTGAGGACTTAATTGAATTAGGTATGAACGATATGGAAGCGACCAGACCACATACTGTTGGACATCTTATTAATCTTGTTGGGGGCATAGTTTGATTCCGAATACCTTTTGTTTGTGATAAACTAGATTGAATAAAATTCTAAGGGGAAATAAATAAGATACCATAGTTCTAAGCGACACAAGATGGGTTTAGAGAGAGTATTCACAGTGGAGGTTCCTATGAGTCATGCTACTACCACGTTTAACATACTACACATTGGGAGAGGGTATGTTAACCATGATAGTGAGGGCTACATGGGGTCACTGGTAGCGTCTCTCTAACAATAACGGGGGAAGGTGAGAGTGTGACAAGGAGGCGGAACTGGGATATTAATATTTGTGGGAGTTCCCGATGAATCAACCTCTCTATATTATGTGATAATGCATGGTGATAAATTTTTATTATGTGAATAGGAATCGAGGATCGAATCTAGAAATTGAATATGTGATGCAAATGCCCCATGTATATGTTTATTATCTTAACATCGTTATCTAGTTTTATGTGCTCTAGTTGGTAGTTTAATTTCACAAACAAAAACTCCCCATTTTCTCTGTTCCCAACTCATACATTTGGTGATGCTTATGACTAACACCTACATAATAGAACCAAAGTTGCAGACTATCGGTCCAGAAAAAATTTATGACTACCACCTACATCCAATATCAGTCTCTAGTTGATTCTAACAAAACCTAACCAATGTTCGACCGACTCTGCATTGAAACTGAAATCCTAAACTATGATTAATGACCAAAACCAATAGTCTACGTCGGTCACCAATCGATAAAGCTGATAGCAATCCGAGAGGTGACTAACGATGCATATATCTAGAAATCCTAATCAAATACATTACTATACATATATATATATATGTGTGTGTGTGTGTGTGTGTGTGTGTGTATGAACGAGCCAACATAAATAACAACAGCTAGCATGAATATGATATTGAAGAATAATGAAAATAGAAACTTGATATAGATGGAGATCAACAAAGCACACAATAATATAACAAAAAAAATGAATCCGTAGTCGGAGAAAAAATTACTCGTTTGATTGAGTATGCTTTGGTCCTCTGCCGGGACTTGTGGGTTCAAGGGTGGAAAAGATTTTTTTATTAAAATGAAAAAAAAAGAGGGAAAGGAGAATGAGTGGTAGGATTTTGGACCGGTGGGAAGAAGAACAGTTTGAATAGATTTAATGGTTGGCATCTATTTATATTAAAGTTTATAGAACGACGTCTTTTTGAATAATTGTAAAATTCATCACGAATGTGTGATGTCGATGGTCCTGTCGACCTTACCGACATGAGTTAATATTATGATCGACCTTGGCCACAAATTTGTATAGGTCAATACATATATTCGGCCAACTAGTATAGTAAATTGGCCCACCGAACTAAGCCTACTCTATTTCCAACATAAATAATTATTTTTTAGGAAAACAAATACTTGAGTCACTACTGGAAAACAGGTGCATAGGCACCGGCACAAATGTTACGGTGCCGAAAAACCGGTGCTAAAAATATCATTAGCACCTGTATTAACATCTGAACAAACAAGTACCGTTGCCTTTTTTATTTACAGCACCGGTAACCAACATACCAATACTGACTATCGATGTGTTAGAGAGAATAACTTATAAATAAGATAAATTTGAGCACCGATAATGCACGTACCGGTGCATATAATCTGTTATATGGAAAAATAAGTGGCAAGTAGGAAAAGTTTAGCACCGATTTGATTTTTTGTTGTAGCACTGGTAAAGGAACCGGTGCTATAGGTACAAAACTAAAATTTGGGTAATAGTGCAATTTCAATATTATGTTGTGCAAGGTTTCTCTTTTCAATTTCGAGGATGTTCCATTTATCCAATCATGTCCAAATCGCATAGTTGTGAACTTGAATTATGAAATTTCAATATGGAATTGCCAATTTTTGTTTTTGACAATTCCAAGATTCTTGGAGGGACCTAAGTGCAAAAAGCAAAAAGTTCACTCGGACGTCCAAATTAAAATATGCTTGAATGTAGTGCTACATTTTGAATCCATAAAGTACATGCCAAGACTTAATGAAAAAAATTATTAATATTTCCGGAAAAACTTTACCAATATCCTCCCCGTTAGATTTTCCTAACTTCTTAGTCATCTATAATAATATACTATAACACATGTACAGGCGCTTTATATATTTTCACTAAACGTTACTTTTCTATTTCTAAACTTCAATTAACCCAAGAATACCTAATATAAAATAAATTTGATTAAAAAACGACGGTGTAATGCAAATTTAGGAAATAGTTCAATTTTAGCAAAGTTATGTACGAATCCATTTCAAGGACCCTTCATACACATTTTTTGAACACAGAAAGGACAGAATGTAAAATTGATTACTTATCAATCCAATTACTTAAATACATTAACCGTAAAAATAATGCAACATTACTAGTTAGTGGATAAAAAATGTGGGATGAAATTATGAATTTTAGAAAGTTTAAAACTAACACCTGTATGAAAGTTACCAGTGCTACAAACTTTGAAAAAAGTTTGTCTCCTTTTCGCTCTGTTGCTAATTTTGTTTTTCTAAAGTAGCCCCAGGCAGTTGCTTCAACATTGAGAACCGGTTTGGATTCTTTTAGCATCAGATTTTTTTGCCGGTGTTTGGTACGTAGAAGTTTTTTTCTCATTTCCTCTCTGTTTCTAAAATAATTTATAAATAAATCTTAGGCAGTTGCGTTAACTAATTTTAGCACTGGTTAGGATACGTTTAGCACCGGTTTGTGTACCAGTGCTTGGTAGTTGAATTATTTTTTCTCATTTCCTCTCCGTTTCTAAAAATATTCTAAAGCAGCCTCAGGCAGCTACGTTAACTAATGTTAGCACCAGTTAGGATGCTTTTAGCACTGGTTTCCGTACCAGTGCTTGGTACTTAGAAATATTTCTTTCGGCTTTGCTCTTGGGTTAAAAAAATTACGAAAAAATATTCCATTCAAAGCAGCCGGGAGCAGCTGCGTTAAATACTATCGGCACCGATATTGTGCATTCATTACCAGTGCTATGTCACGAATAGATCTAAATATTTATTTATGTCTTTTATTAAATCTCATCCGTTAAAATGTTTTTGCTATCTATATAAACCCTAAAACCCTATCTTTCCGCACCTCTTCATCCCTCCCACACTTTACCAAAAACCTACTCTTTCACCACCTCTTCATCCCTCCTACATATCACTTATACACCCTGTTCATTTGCTCCGTCCCAGAGAGGAGTTCGACAACCTTACCACTGCCAAGGGCCGTCTGCGCAACTAAGGTCGTGCGCTGCCTTGACCCGTCCGTGCAGCCACTGGAGGTGGGCAGCGTCCTATTCAAGGAACCTCACCTCCACCAAGGCCCGTCCGTGCAACCAAGGCCCATCCACCACCTTGGCCCATCAGCGCAGACACTGGTTAATGGCATCGTCTCATTCAAGGTCGACATTGTGACGGATGCAGGTAAAAATCATGTGCTTTTGTTTGTTATCTATGTAAGGGTGTCATGGTTTCTTTAAACACTCCTTGCTTCCGTGACCCCGAGAAACTGCTTCATTTCGACATTTTAAATTAAAAAGAATTAGTTAAAGGGCACTGCATATGTTGCCTTTGATTAATGTATGGCCCTCTAACTATGTTATGTTTATAACATGTGTAGAACTCTTCCATTTCAAATGTGGAGATTTTTGTAGTCTATGAGCACCAAGTAGACTTGGTGTGTTTATCCATAATTGTTTAACATTGTGTGTTTAACAATAAATCATTGTTGATATTAAATACAATGTTAAAGCATAGTTATACACACTAAGTTTCCTTGGTGCTCAAATGCTGGTTCATTTTGACATTTTAAATGGTTTTCAATTGTAATTGTTATTGTGACCTAGCTTAACGGAGGAAGAATTAGTTTATGGATATCAGTTGCTTTCTATTCACTTATTGCCCTCTAACTAAGTAATGATTCTTCCATTATGACAATGTGCTACAACTTTTATAGAACTCCAAAATTTTAAATGTGGAAATTTTGTAGTGTATGAGCCCCAAGGAGGCATGGTGTGTTTGCTGTTAACTGTGTTTAATATTAAACAATGTTGATGTTATATACATTGTTAAAATATATGTATACACACCATGCCTCTTTCAGGGTGCTCAAAAGCTGCATCTTTTTGACATTTAAAATTGTTTTCTTCGACATTTGCAGAAATCTAAAATTGTTCTATTTGACAAAGTAAATAGACGGTGTCGTAACATTTGCATAAATCTAAAATTTAAATTGTGAAGAGTTTTCAGTTTATAAGCATCGCCGAAACGTGGTGTGTTAGTGTATAACATGGTGTGTTAGTGTATAACATGGTGTGTTTAACATTAACACATAGTTAATATTAAATACATAGTTAAAACATAGTATTACACACCATGTTTCCACAATGTTTAAATGTTGCATAATTTTGACATTTTAAATAGTTTTCTTCGACAAATCGTATTGTGCGCAACTTATGGAATAAAGAAATAGTTAGGGCACTGTAACCCTACAAAAGCATAGCTCAAATCAGACGTGCCTCAGCTCTCAGCGAAAGTGGCAACTGCGTTCGACCATGTTTAGGTCTAGTTTGTTTCAAGAATGTATGGTTATTTTTTTTTAATCAATGTAATGAACTTTCTGGTTGTGGTTATAAATTTTCCATTTTTTGACACTAACTTACATTTCTTATTGTTGTTCTATACTGTCTGTTGTTCATAATGAATCTCTGAGTTTAATTTTCCAATCAGTGACTTTATTATAACCAGCCGGATTTTTTTAAATTGAAGCCAAAACAATAGCACCAGCATGTACCACTATAGACACCACAAGTGTTATTCGATGCTGAATTCAATACCTAGCACTAGTAACAAATACCGGTGCCTATGCAATCACTACACTAGCACCGGATCACTTATGCACCGGCATAGAAATGCACAAAATACCGGTGCCTATTGTATGATTTTACTGGTGCCTATGTGGGGTTTTCCTGGTAATGAGTGGGTCAATCTTCACTATATAGTAGAAGTCGAGCCATATATGATCTAACATAAGGGATTAAAGGTCGAACCCTTTGATATCAATCTATCTAGATTTAGTCGAGCTACGATTGATCTAACATGAGTTTTTCACTTTAGGAATCAAATATTTTATTATGCCCTTAAGATAAATTTTCCATACCAAAAATGAATTTTGTCTCGTAAAAAATAGCCACCCATGGACTTTGTGGTCAAGGAAGGAGTGGAGAAGTCGAACACGGAATTTCAATAAAAATTAACATACATAGAACTGAAGCATGATGGAACATTTAGCATTCTAGAAGTATATGCAACTTTGAAGAAAACTCCAAAGATGACAATTCAAAACCAAAAATACCCTGCTTTGAGCAATGCAGAAGACCTCGCACACCTAATCTCCTCAGTACTATATAAAGCTTATCCTCTGTTTCATTAGACCACAAAACAAATCCATACTACAAGAACACTAAGAGTAAAACAGCTGACGGAGTAGTAGTTGAGCAAGAAGAAAATGGAGATCCTCTTTATCTTTGTTGCTATTTTGCCTTCAGTGTTTCTGGCAGCATGGGCATGGAAAATCTTAAACTGGGCCTGGTTCAAACCAAAGAAGCTAGAAACACGTCTTCGCAAAGTGGGTCTGCGGGGAACTTCTTACAAGTTCTTGTTCGGAGATGTTAAGGAAATTCTGAAGATGGATAAGGAAGCAAAGTCGAAACCCATAAACCTTACCAATGATATTGTTCCAAGAGTCTCGCCTTTTATTAACAAAATCATCAAGGTCTATGGTATGCATGTATTTTTTTTTCAATCTTTGTAGTATATTATAAACTGTATAGTCGAGCGTATTATTGTTAATTTATTATGTTCAGGAGAAAATTGTTACATATGGACTGGACCAAGACCGACGCTGCTTCTAATGGAACCTGACCTTGTAAAGGAGGTGTTGAACAAGAGTTACAGTTTTCTGAAAGTTCCGTCTAATCCTTGGGTTAAACTGCTCGCTGAAGGACTTTCTAGTTATGAAAAGGAGAAATGGGCAAAACATAGGAAGCTTATTAACCCCGCTTTACAACTTGAAAAAGTTAAGGTGTGTACATCTCCTTTTCCCAAAATTTTCAGAGTTAAATTAAGGTTCGTTTTTCGTAATTATGACCCCAAACAGGACAAACACGCTGTTTCAGTAGAGCTTATATTCAAACGTTGGAGTTTGTTACATATATATGAATGAAAAAACACTGAACAGTTCTTCTTGCTATTATAATATCTTTGAAGGAAAGAATAAAAAATGAATGCAAGTTAGGGTTGAGTGTTGTGGTTAACAAGTTGTTTTTCTCAATGTTGTAGCTGATGGTGCCAGCATTTTATGCAAGTTGTTGTGATATGTTGAGTAAATGGGAGGAAATTTCCGGTGCTATGGAGTTTTTTGAATTGGATGTGTGGCCTTATCTTCAAACATTAACAAGTGATGCAATTTCGAGAACTGCATTTGGTAGCAACTATGAAGAAGGTCGAAGGATTTTTGAACTGCAAAGAGAACAGACTGAGCTTGTTGTGGAAGTCGAACGATCTGTATACATTCCGGGTTCGAGGTAAGGTGTCGAAATATTCACACGTCAGTTCGCTAAAGACTAAATAACAAACCTATAAGGTTTTGGGTTCATCCACTTAGTAGCAATTGGTTTAATATAGAAGCTCAAAATACATTGAGATTTAACAGTACAATTAGGCTTTTGGGTGCATGATTTGTTGAGTTTAGACTCATCTTTAATCTTTCCATTATTTTATTGCAGATTTATTCCAACTTGGAAGAACAGAAGGATGAAGGAAATCGCCCGGCTAGTTCAGTCCTCGGTTATGGAGATTATAAACGGCAGAGTAGAAAGGGTAAAAGCAGGGGAAGCCCCAAATAAAGACCTGCTTGATATACTGTTGGAATCCAACTCCAGGGAGATTGAAGAAAAAGGAGACAAGTTTGGAATGAGCTTACGCGATGTTATTGAGGAATGCAAGTTGTTCTACTTTGCTGGACAGGAGACAACTTCTGTCCTAGTTGTGTGGACATTGATACTACTAAGTAAGCATCCAGATTGGCAAGATCGAGCTCGAGATGAAGTGCGACAAGTTATTGGAGACAAGTCGAAGCCAAATTTCGATGACTTCAATCACCTTAAAGTGGTTTGTGCCTTTTGCTTTCGTGCTCGATCCGTGTCAAGTAATAAGTTGAATGAACAAGTGAAGTTTCTTGTTTTCATGTATGCATTTGTTTCATGTTGCTCAGATTACAATGATCATAAACGAGGTTCTGAGGCTATACCCTCCAGCAACCATGCTGGCCCGAATGACCCAAGAAGACACTAAACTCGGAACACTAACTTTGCCAGCTGGGGTGGTAATACTTCTGCCAACGGTCTTTCTACAACATGACACCAAGATGTGGGGTGAAGATGCAAATGAATTCAACCCAGAGAGATTTCGCGAAGGAGTTTTGAAGGCAACGAAAGGGCAGCTCACATATTTTCCATTTGGTTGGGGACCTCGGATTTGCCCCGGACAAAACTTTTCAATGTTGGAATCCAAAATGGCGCTAGCCATGATGTTGCAGAATTACTCATTCGAGCTCTCTCCATCGTACGCGCATGCTCCTCTTAATGTGATTCTTCTTCAACCACAGCATGGCGCTCCTTTGATTTTGCGCAAACTCCATCAATTCGGAACAGTTAGCAAAATAAAACTCTGATTTAGGAAGTTATCCTGTAACATGCCATATTTGTGTTTTTAATAAATTCTACGTAGAAGTAGTTAATGTTGGGAAATAAGTCTGTGAGTTGTTTACGTTATTATCGTTAGGACAATAGTAGAAGCCAACCTATTAAAGGTGGCGTTAGACAGCAATTCTGGAAAAAAAAAGCCGAACCGCCATGGTGAAGGGGTTCCGAACTCAGAACCCCTGTTCGGCACTAGTAAATTCGTTTGAAAGATGGTTATTTCACCAATTAAGGAAGTTTCCAAATAACCGTCTTTAATTAGCATTTATTAAAGGCAGTTTACGTTATAACCGCCTTTAATTAGCCCTTTAATTAGTCCTAATTAAAAGAAGTTGTGTCAAACTACCTTTGATTGACACTAGTTTCGAGTTCGGAACAAGGCCTTCTGAGTTCATAAAACGTGGCCTCCGCTATTTGGGACTCTGTTCCGAACTCGGAAGGTATTTTACTTTCGATATATTTATTATGAAAGTGGGTTCCGAGTTCAGAACAAGGCCTTCCGAGTTCGTAAAAGGCGGCCTCCGCTATTCGGGGCTCTGTTCCGAACTCGGAAGGGATTTTACTTTCGATATATATATATATATATATATATATATATATATATTCTAAAAGTGGGTTCCGAGTTCGGAACAAACTCTGTATATAAGAAAAACAATGCGCCCATTTCTTCAAATTCTTACAAAAAATCAAATTTGAAGGGTTTTACTCCCTTTCGTAGTCCATTGATGAAGAATTAAAGTTAATACATTGAAAAACATCATTTTCCATTGGAGAAGGTAAGTTGTATATAAATTTACTGTTTGAAAATATCTTAAAATTAGGGTTTTACATATATAAATATTGAATTAGGGTTTGCAGTTAGGTTAATTAGGGGTTGGTTATGATTATTGTTGTGATAATGTTAATGTGTTGCATTGTAATTGACTTTTAGGATAATGATCGGAATGAACTCATTGGTAACGATCTTAGAAAATCACTCGATTACATGACATTAATTGAAACATTTCTTACGTTGTCATTTGTAAATGCTTCTAAAAATGGTGTTGTGCGAACCTGTTGCTCGTGTAAAGATTGTAGAAGCGATGTGTATTTAGGGAGGAAGAAATTGTGGGGACATCTGATACTGATGTGGTTTCAAACTAGCTACAGTTGTTGGGTATGTCATGGGAAGTTGGAGAAACGGTTGATTGACTGATTTGAGTAACACGAATGTGGGAGATGAATTAGATGGGAATGCCGAATTTGACGGAATGGTGGAGTATATTGCAAGAGAGTTCAAAGGTAAACCAGATGTCTTACAAGCTTTACTTGATGACAAAGAGACGTCATTGTACAATGGTTCCAAACATTCACTTCTTAGTGCAACTTTGAGGATAATGACTTTGAAGGCTAAATTTGGGTGGACCGTTAAGTTTATGACTTAAACTCTTGAATTATTTAGGGAATTGCTCCCTGAGGGTAATCTTTTGCCGGATAGGTTGTATGTTGCAAAAAAGGTTCTCTGCCCGATGGGATTGGAATTGAAAAAAAAAAATGCTTGCTGGGATAATTGTATGTTGTACCTGGGGAAAGAAGATGAAAATTGAGAAACATGTTGGTTATTTGGTGAGTCTCGCTAAAAATTGAAAAGGGGTGCAATTGCGGTGGGTGCGGAAGTGTTAACAAAAGCAAAGAAAAAAAACACTGGCAAAGTGATGTGGTACCTCACTATAAGAGAAATTACCTATTACTTCACCACTTTTACCTCGATTGTTTTGCAAACATCAAATAACCGAGGTAAAAAGTTTTTTTACGTCGGTTATTTTTTTCGAAGTAAAAGATATTATTTACCCTGGTTATTAAAAAACTGAGGTAAATAATTGATTTTTTTAATCTCGGTAATTATATGAACCAAAGTAAAAGGTTAAAAAATGAAGTAAATAATGTTATCGAATAGCGTGTGATGTCACATATGTTGTTTCAAAAGGTGGCCCGATTTCGCATTAAATATAGTTTCCACCGATATGTGTTGCGATTGAATACCGAAGTCGTAGATATGTAAAAGATAGGTTAAAGTAAAGAATTTGACAGTGATAGAAAAGAAGGAAAAAATAAAGTTAGAGTCGTACACTTTTCCCCAATTTGGCGTCTCTCTCCTCCCAATATCCCATCGCCACGATTAATATAGGGGAATGTAAAAGGACAATTAGGCACTATAGTAGCAATTACTGTGCTACAAACACCCTAGAAATCTTCCCCTCGTTCGAGTATGTCCAGTACCCCCTTTGTTCAATGATTTTTAAAACAATTGTAGAAAACGGTGTTCAATCTTAAGATTGAACACATGGCGTATGAAATCATATGCATATCAATTATCACATAAAATCAATTATATAATGTTCAAATAAGATAGATAAATAATTAAAAACACAGTTGTCATGAACTATCCTTATAATTAGCACATAAATTCTAATAAGTATTGTCTTAGTTACAACATACCATAAAGGACAATAAACTCAATCATCTTGAATACCTTGAAGACGATTGGCTTTGCAACTTCTATCACCTCAAAGAACAAGGTGTCTCTGATGCGTAGGCGGTTTCCATTAAGGAACTCGCCAATACGTGCCCTTTGGGGATATGGCCTTAGTCTTCCCACCCCCGAGTAGTTCATACGTCACTCTGTCCCGTAGCAGCACTATGAGGGTCTTCTCAGCTTGTAAGAGTGGTACAATCTCCCATGGGATGTATTAAGTCACTAAAATAAATATTGATTAGATATATATATATATATATATATATGAAGTCAACAAATAAAATTTATTTAAAATTCTTTACAAAAGTTGTGTCTTTCTCAAAGTTCAGTGCTTTAGAGTGCAGTGGAAACATGGGCTATCAGCCGCCATTATATGATGTTCAAGGTCGAACACTAGAGGTTTTGGGTTGCTTCGTTGTGAGGAAAACTGTATGAAAACAAAAAATATTAATTGTGATAAAGTTTGAAGATGTATTATTAAATATATATATGGGAAATGGTAGAAGACCTAGAAAAATGGGTGACTTGAACATCCTTCGACAACCATTAGTCCTGAATAAAAAATGAAAATGTTAATTGGGAACTAACCTATGAAATTCAGAGTGAGACGTCGGCAACACATCATAGGTACACATCGGTCCAAATTAGTGGTTTGGTCGACATGTACCAGCGACCTCGCTAAGAATTCGGTTAAACCGAACAAAAGAGCGACACAAGAATGGGGTCGCATTTGCAATTTCAAAGTAAACTTAAATGCCAAAATGCGACTTCCTCTAGCACCGGTTTTTTAGCACCAGTTTTGAAAACCGGTGCAAAAAATGTAATAGCATCGGTTTATTTTAAAAAAATTTAACACCGATTTTTAAAAAATAGTGTTAAAATAAAAAATAAAAAAAACAGTGTTAAAATAAAAAATTTAACACAGATTTTTAAAAAACCGATGTTAAATTTTAAAATAGCACCTATTTTGGAAAAAATATCACTGGTTTTTAAAAACCGGTGCTAAAAGTTGTAAAAATTCTATCTTCCTGCCAAACAATTGCCAAAAAATTTAAAATAGCACTGATTTAGGAAAAATTAGCACCGATTTTTATAAATCGTTGCTAAAATTTTTTAAAATTCTATATTCCCGCCAAAAAATTGACAAAAATTTCAAAATAGCACCGGATTTGGAAAAAATTGCACCTGTTTTTAAAAACGGGTGCTAAGAGTTTAAAAATCTATCTCCCCGCCAAAAAAATGCCAAAAAGTTTAAAATAGCAATAGTTTGGAAAAAAAAGCACCGGTTTTTAAAAACCGGTGCTAAAAATTTTTAAAATTCATTTTTCCCACAAAAGAAATTGCCAAAAATTTTAAAATTCAATCTTCCCACCAAAAAATTCAAAAAATTCGTCGAATTTTTTTATTAAAATAAATTCACCAAAAATTTTATAAAATATTACTAGAAATTTCATGAGCTGGGAGCTGCTGCGCTCAACCTCTCTAAGCTAATTTTTTTTTACTTTCAAAATCGTCCACTTCTTTTGTTGACTTTAACTAATAACTAAGTTCAGTTAAATTAATCAACGATCAATCTTTATTAACTTAATATATGTAAATGAGAATAAAATTTGTTTACATTAACCAATTAACGTTCAATGCTTAATTGATTTAGTATACATAAATACAACTTTAACTAGTCAATGGTTAATCCTTATTACTTTCAATATATAAACATTAATAACTAGGCTGACTTTGACTAATCAACAGTCAAACTGTAATTGACTTTCAATATATTAACACTAATAACTAGGATGACTTTGACTAATCAACAGTCAAACTGTAATTGACTTTCAATATATAAATACTAATAACTAGGTTCAACCCTTGCTTTACTTTCTATATATGAACACTAATAACTAGGTTGGTTTTGACTAGTCAACGGTCGAACTTTACTTGACTTTCAATTAAACACTAATAACTAAGATGACTTTAGCTAATTAACAGTCAAATTGTACTAAACTTTCTATATATAAACAATAGTGACTATGCTAACTTTAACTAATTAACGTTCCAATTTTCTCGATTTTCAATATATAAACACTAATAACTAGGTTGAATTTGTCTAATCAACGGTCAAACTTTACCTGACTTTCAATATATAAACACTAATAACTAAGTTGACTTTAACTAATCAACGATCAAACTTTACTTGACTTTCTATATGTAAACACTAGTAACTAAGTTGACTTTAACTAATCAACGGCCAAACTTTACTAGACTTTCTATATATAAACACTAGTGACTAAGTTGACTTTAACTAATGAACGACCAAACTTTACGTGACTATTAATATATAAACATTAATAACTAGGTTGACTTTGACTAATCAATGGTTAAACCTTACTTGACTTTCAATATATAAACACTAATTACTAGGTTGACTTTGACTAATCAACGGGCAAACCGTACTTGATATTCAATATCTAAACACTAATAACTAAGTTGACTTTAACTAATTAACGGTGAAACTTTATTTGAATTAGTATATATAAATACAAATAAAAATGTTTGACTTTGACAAATCAACGGTCAACCCTTACTTGACTTTCTATATAAACACTAAGAACTAGGTTGACTTTGACTCATCAATGGTCAAACCTTACTTAACTTTCAATATATAAATACTAATTACTAGGTTGACTTTGACTAATCCACGGGCAAACCTTACTTGACTTTCAATATATAAAAACTAATAAAAAAAGTTGACTTTAACTAATTAACGGTTAAACTTTATTTGAATTAGTATATATAAATACAAACAAAAATGTTTGACTTTGACTAATCAACGGTCAAGCCTTACTTGACTTTCTATATACAAACACTAATAACTAGGTGGACTTTGACTAATCAGCGGTCAAACCTTAATTGACTTTTAATATATAAACACTAATTACTAGGTTGACTTTGACTAATCAATGGTAAAACCTTCCTTGACTTTCAATATATAAACACTAATAACGAGGTTGACTTACACTAATCAACGGTAAACCCTTACTTGACTTTCTATATACAAACACTAATAACTGAGTTGACTTTAACTAATCCACGGTCAACCCTTACTTAGCTTTCTACATACAAATACTAAAAACAAAATTGACTTTAACTAATCGACGGTCAACCCTTACTTGGCTTTCTATATACAAACATTAATAACTAAGTTGACTTTAACTAATCAATAATCAACACCATTGGCCATTTAAAATTAACTAACAACGAAATATAAAATTGAAGAAATTTTACCAAAATTGAAAAGTGTGCAATTTAAAATAGATTAAATTGATTTTTAGTCCCTCTACAAAGTATCTTATACCATGTTTTGATCCTCGTTTGCAAATCAACACTAAAACAGTACCAAATAAATTGAAAATGATTTGTTTTGTTCTCAAAGGTGGTTTTCAGGGAAAGTCAACGGTAAAATTGGTCAAAATATGTAAAATGACCAATATACCCTTGAATTTTAAAAAATAAAAATAAAAAGAAAAGGTCTTCGTCTTGTTCACTCGTCTTCATCACATTGTCTTCTTTGCTCGTCTTCTCCACCAATATATATAAATGCCTGCCGCCCCCCCAAAGAAGGGCAACCCGGTGGTGGCGAACAACGCCTTTTACCGTTATCTAGCCAGACTCTGCTTGCTGAAGAAGACAAAACAGAAGAAAACCCCAATCGGAATGTGCCAAATTAGATTGATCCAAGTTTCATCCTTCTAGGTTTCTTCACAATTGGAAAGGGTTTATGATGATTTGGAGAAACTTGAATACCGGTCGAGGGTATGCTGGCGAGGAGCTTCGAGCTTGACCCTCCCTCCCTAGATTTATCAAAACCTCAGCTCCTTCTTTCCTTGATTTAGATGCCTCCACCATTGCCGCCAAATTTGGGCCCCAGCAGGGCTAGGATTTCACTGCCAATTTACACGGTTTTAATTCCCTAAGGTTGCCTTCTTGTGAAAGTGATGAGAGTAGTTTTGATTTGGCATTTTTTCCAACTGGTAATAATTACGACCAGGTTGGCTGTCTGAAGTTCTGCATTGAGGATTCCCAGACCAATTCCAACAGTGTGATAGTTTTTACTACCAATCATAGATTATATCACATTGTTTTCAAGCTTTGTGAATCTTACTTCTGATTACATTGGGGGATGCGCTGGTATTGTTTGTTCTTTTCTTTTAGGCTTATGTCCTACTCGGCGTTCTTTAGGGTTGACGCCGGCGAGGGGCTTCGAGCTTCAAGATGCCAACAGAGATTCAAGGAAGATCAGTGCGGGCAGAGCTTCCGGCATTTTCAACAAATATTTATTTTATTTGCAATTAAACCCCTTTGCAATTAAACATTTTCATAATTGAATTTTTTAATAAGTAAAATTATGAAAATATCCCTGACTATATTGGAAAACAGTTCCGGTTCCCTTGAAAACAACCTTAGGGGACCAAACAAATCGTTCTGAATCTGTTTGGTACTGTCTGAGAGTTGATTTGTAAACGGGGATCAAAACATGATATAAGATACTTTGTATGGGACTAAAAAAATAATTGTCTTTAAAATAAAATATCTCATTAAGATAAGTGTGCCATAAATAGAGAAACGGAGGAAGTAACTAAGTTGGGTGAAATATTTAGTCTTTTCCACTATTAAAATTTTCTCAACCACTCAGCCCTCACCCTCTCCCGTTCAGACCTGACCCTCACCTTGACCCCTTCTTCCACCCTCACACCATATTTCCTCCACCACCGGCCTCCGCCATCACCCTCACACGATAGGCCATCCACCACGGACCTCCGCCATCACTCTCACACCATAGGCCCTCCACCATCGCATCGCCACTGAAAATGCCTCCAAATATCTTGCCTCCGCTGTGCCCATCGTCGTTAGAAGGTGGAGGTTTTCGTTTCTGAAGGGTTTTGCCAATTAGAGGGAGACCCGTCGTCATTGGAGGGATCCGCCATAGGAGAAGGAGCCCCACAGCCGCTGCTGGAGGATCCCCGCCAGTTGAGGGTTCTTATGCCCTGTTTTTGCTCTTATTATGTTATGTCCTGTTGAATGGTGAGTATTGAGTGCTGATAATACTTCACTACTTTTGTTCCTGCTCTTGCTTTTGTTCCTGCTCTTGCTTTTGTTACTGATGATACATATTTTTGCTCCTGCTTTTGTAGTTTATGATACTTGTAGTTTATGAAAGGTGAGAAAAAGATAAGCTTCTTCCAATGCACAAAGACACTTCAATCACACAATAATTCGATGGATGTATTTTTTTGGTTAAATTGTTTTAATTCCTTTTGTCTGTGCCTTCGCAATTGGTTCTTTTATATTGTGTATACATGTAAATATGTAATGCCCTGCTTGATCCTTTTAACCCCTGCCTACCCTCGGCCCCACCTCTTTTACAATGGGACATGGGCCTATTTTTTCATGTATGTGCACCTGAAACCTGGCTTCCTTGTGTTCCTTTTATATGGAAGATAGAAAGAATTGAATATGTCCATTGAAAAGGGTTTTTACACATGGATGTCAAACCTTATAACTTCCTCATGGGTCTTGGTCGAAAAGCAAATTAGGTTACTGTGACTTTCATTGTTGGAACTTCATTCTTATCACTCTCTTTTATTCTTCTTCTCTTCTTGTTCTTTAATTTTGCTACCTGGCTTGTATTTAGGTTTATGTCATTAATTTTGTTCTTTCTAAGAGATACCATAATGCAAATAGCAACATACATTTTCCTTATAGGTGTCCTTCTCGGAGTTCTCGTAACACATCTTAATTCTCTTCAAGCCTGTCATTAGTTTATTCTACTAAATATTCCTTCTACGTCATCAATGGAGAGATAACAAAAGTTTAATAGGGACTGCACGCTATACAAGTTGTAACACTCATCTTGGAATTGGTGGGTGCCATGAAAATTTTCCTCAACTTTGTTGTTTGTTGTTTTGCCATCTAATTTCTTAGATCGAAAAGTAGCTATTAATCTTATCTAATTTGGTTTACCGAGAAAATCCGATGAGATGATTTAGAATCTCTTGTATATGTACTTTTGTACTTCTTAAGATGAAGGTTTGCTTCTGTCCCGTTTTCCTTCATTTTTCAAACTTATATTGTACACTATTGTTTCAATTTTTATTTTCACAGTACTGCTTTCTAAGTATGCATCATTTGAGTATAGACTTCCCTGGCACGGATTGAAAGCTACAACAAAGAGACGAAAATATGACAGGATATGTGCTTCAACTATGAATCTTTTCGCCAGGTTGAATGTAAGGTGAATGATTTTGGAAATTGTGACTGTCAACAAATTGTGTAGTTTAGTGTGCAGTTGATTTCTGCAAGCATTTTATGATTTCTGCAAGCATTTTAGAGTGAGTAGCTTTATTTTTATGCTTTTCCAGTTATTCATTTGAAAATAGGCATAAAACTTTAGGTTTTGGTCAGAGTGTTTGCAAAAATTAAAATTTCTTCTATATCTAAATTTAGTGGACTTTTGTATGTAGCAAAATTTGTGCTTTTCAAGTTATCAAAAGGTCAAACCTTACTTGACTTACATTAATGTATGTGTAATTTGTATCATTTCAACAAATTGTGATGTTAAACTTGAATTTAAACAGATTTTTGATGGTGCTGCTTGTATGGACATGCTTTATGGTTCTGCTGATCGTTAAGGCAAGTTATATATCCCTTTGGAGAGCTTGATTTAGTTTACTTAAAGCCATATTAAGTAACATTACTTGACGTGCGACTGTTGATTGCTGTTTCCAGATTAATCTAGCTGGTTGTCGTGCTCTGTACTGGGTGCTATTAACAGCTGGTCCAGGAGGGAGTAACCTGCCAAATGCTGCAGCTGTGTTGTTGCTAAAAGATAAACAGGTGTGCATCACTTTGTGTTTCTCTTTATTGCAATTGTAGTGCATTAGCTGTAGATGCTATTTTACCTAATTGCAACTTTCACTTGGTAATGGTCACTACAGTTTAGAGTATGTTGTCTACTGATATTGTTACTACGAAATTCTGTATGTTGTGTGTTGAGTACATGTATGTTCTCACCGTAGTGTGGTTTTGTGTTATAGTCTGGAATCTGTATGTTGTGTGTTGTAGCTGAATTTAACATCAAATTTGTGAATGTAGTATTTCAAAGACAACCCTGATGAATAGAATCCCCTTTCAAATAGTAAGAATGGAGTCTACACTCAAGGCTGAAGATTAGACAATGTACTAATATCTTGGGGGCATGACGAATACATTTATTTGGTACATTTTCTTCAATTTCTTAATGAGTAATTATTTGAAGTAATTACTTAAGATCGGGTGAACAGTTGAGTATTTAGTTTTTTAGCATATGGTATGGTAGGGTATATTTGAGCATTTCTAAGGACCATAGATTCAAGATTAGTTGTGTGGCTTAACCTTGTGATTTGATGTGTACACGCCACATGATTCAATTGCTAGTTCAAGGCAAAGTTATGTTTAGTTCCGTAGATAGTTATGTTTGAGATAGTTATGTTTAGTCCAATAGATTATTAATTTTGTAGCATACATTTGTTTTGGATTTATTTCTATATTATCAATTTTGTGAAGTTAATTTTATTATTAAACTAATGTCCTACTAATTTGTTAATTTTAGGTATTTTTCTAATCATTGTCAATATTCTAGCACCAGTTAAAAAGCCGGTGCTAACGAAAAAACCGGTGCTAAAATTAGCATCAATTTTTAAACCAGTGCTAACAAAAAAACTGCTGCTGCAATTAGCCCAAGTTTAAAAATTGGAACTAACAAAAAACTGGTGCTAAAATTAGCACTTAAAATACTAGTGGTAACAAAACAACCGGTGCTAAAATTAGCACCAGTTTTTTTGAAAACTAGTGAAACCTTTTCACCACCCACTTAGGCACCGAATTTTTCGACCCAAAAAAACCTGTGCCGGAACAAGAAAAAACCAGTGCTAGAGGGGAGTTCCTATGATAGTGTCCATAACACTTCGGTCTAGCCGAAGGTTAGAATGATATAAGTGCGATGTCTCATACTTAAAAATATGCTACTAGAAATAAGTATGTTCAGCCTCACATGCTAATAGCATAAATTGAGTTCTGACATGCAGCTTACTGATGTTGCAAATTTCAGAGGAAGCTACGGGAAGAAACACATAAACCTGGGAAAATATGACAGTTTAGTAGCATAAAATTAAACAAAAATTCTATGGAGACGTACCAAAACACAGTACCTACGTTTACAGTCAAGGAAAGTTCACACTCTCAAAACTCTGAGTAAAAACTTGAAAACCAAAAGAAAATAGAACATATTCACAGACCACCGATCTCACAATGTGAAGTAGCAATAAAAACTTTAGGTGTTAGAAGATTAGAAAAACCATACCTTTTTTGAAGAGAGAAAGAAGAGAGGGGGGTGGTGGGGTGGGGGAAGACCATTGGAATTTGTGGAAAACTTGTGAAGATAAAATTGAACTATTTGTTAGTGCTCCCTTATTTATACCTGTTTTGGAACGACGTCGTTTTGGACCCCTGTGAAGTTCACCTCGCATGGTGTGACATCGCACCTATGTCGGTTAAAACTACAAGGTGTCAACCTCAGACTGACGTCGCAGGTGTCTAACAATTTTAGCCCACCAGCCAGCCGGTTAACAGTTCGAATATATTAAAAATATTTGGTCGCAACAAATATTTGCTAGTTGTAGAATAATTGGAAGAAATTATTCATTACAAAAAAGTATTTTATAGTTTTGTAAATGATCGTTATATTAAAACTTTATTCATATGTTAGGTTAAATATTAATCAATAACATTAAAATAACCTTAAACAAATACATTTTAAATTAAAGATATCAGTTATAAAATACGTCAGAATAAATATTCATCTGAATAAGAATCAATTAATTTCAAATACAAGGTCATATCAAGTCCAAGCTAGACATCTAATGTTTCCGAGGAAGAACTAAAACATGAAAAACTATGGGCCCAACACCATTTAGCAGCTTGAAGTAGAGGGTATCCCCAACGTCGACTTCCTCTGTAGCAAGAAACTAACTAAACCCCTTCGGGGTAAGGGTCTTGAGCCTCATGTTCCCGAGTAGCGTATGTTATACTCTCTCCCATTGCACTAGAGCACAACAGGCAACTTGTACGGTGGTAGGAGCTCTACAATCTGGCTAGGGACGTACTGAATTACAAACAAAAAACCTTAGTTAGTACATGAAAGTAATCTATAGAAAAATTTAATTGAAAATAAAACACATGTGTATTAGGGAGAACTTATCAGAATTGGAATTGACCCGAAGTTCATCTAGATCACAGTGTGTACAAAATGCAGAATAATATCGCCAAATGTAGTCTGCAGACGGTCATCATCCGAATTGCTACAGATCTGTATTGGTCAATGAAATTATTATAAATTAAATTACAATATAACTAATAAAATAGAAGGAATTTAAATCTAAACAAAAAACCGCTCACCTCAATTGGTTAACTACTCGAACTAGCATTGTTAGCCATGATTTTTGAAATTCATATTGTCATGGATGTCAAATATTATGATATTTTTAAAATAGTTAATAAATTCAATTAATCTTTTTATTCATCTAGGTATTTCACATACACATCGATCCTAAAATAATGGCATGGTCGACCAAATCAAAGCGATGTTGCTCAACCTTCGATTTAACCAATTGGTTAACTAAGAAGGGTGCCACATCGCTTAACATTCAATATCAACTGTAAAAAGTATGAATGTGTGATGTTGTACAAGGATCACTGCAACAGAACGAGGATGGACGGATAAACGACATTGCATTGAAGCACAGGGGATACAATAACAACAACAAAAAATGGGAGAAAAATTAAGGTTCTAAACAAAAATTGAGCCACATTAACGGGAGAAGACATAAAAACCAAATTCTAACACCCTAGAACCTAATCCTGGAACCCTAATCCATAGAAACTTCAAAACGTAAGACAAATAACACATTCACACCCTAATCGATATACATAAAAATTTCAAGGATAAATAAGAAAACAAAAGTAGATTGGCACCCTAAGCACATGTAGAATCCATACCTTTGAGAAGATTGGCAGGGGGACTGCTAAAATTTGAGGGAAAATGAATGTTTAAAGTGATGTATGAGGTGGGCTTTGAAAGCATTATGAATTCGGCCCCAGCCTGTGCGATGCGGCATAGCAACCAAAGTTAGCGATATTTGATTGACATTTGAACTACGTTGGCTAATCTAAATGCGGGCCTCACCATTTCAACCCACTCGCATATAAATGGGCACATGTTTGACAAACTACATGTGCGAGATTGCATGCAATCTAGTTTAGCTACATTTGACCAATATAGGACTGACGTCAGCTTCTCTTAAATTGGGCCTCACCATTTCAACCCACTAGCATAGCAATTGGGCCCGTGTTTGACCAAAACGAACATAATTGATCATAATAACGGTTAATTTTATATTAGATACTACTAATTGAAATTTATAACTGTCCATGAAATTTATTAATGTCTGGTTCGATCAGAATCAATTTAAACACAACCAATAAACTTTTTTGTTTTTACACTTAGGTCCCTCCAAGATGGTGGGGGAGGACAAAATGCAAAAATTGATATACCCAATAATCTAAATAACATTGTCACAATCACGTTGTTCCGATTTAGGCATCAAGGACCTGGTATTCTTCCCTAATTTTTATTAGTATTCCATTAATACCCTTACGATGAGCGTTATTAATTAGAACAATAAATTCCACATAGAATCAGAAGAAATTACACATTCTTGCTTTTTTATGAATTTAAAAGATAATGAAATTCCGTCTATCAATTTTTTTCAAGTTCTAATCGGAAGATCTTGTGGAAGTCTTTGTGGGATCATGCCAATTTCTTTATCATTCTCAGTATTTATAGGTTTGAGAGTGGATGGCAAAGGTCCCGTCCGGGATGATTGGAATCGATTTTTGGACTGCCGGTGTACTTTTCAATTTTTTTACTTAGGTCCCTCCAACAAAGTGGGAGAAGTCAAAATGCAAAATTAGAGATACCTTTATCTATGTACTTTTCGATTATGAGTATTGTCTAAGAGATGAGCAAAACGGGTAATCGTTCATCATTTTTGTTAGTATTCATTAATACCCTTACTATAAGCGTTATGGGAACGATAATTTCTACCACTTAGAATTACATGAAATTTCATATTCTTGATTTTTTATGAAATTAAAAGGTAATAAAATTCCATCATCAAATTTTAAAAAGCACTAGTACATTGTCTACTGTAAATTGTAGATGATTACTTTTAAGCATACAAGGGTCATTATGGAAGAACTAGTGGAAATCTATGTGGAATAAGAAAACTTATTTTATTACTCTCAGTTATTATAAGTTCTACTAGGGATGACAAAGTTTATTTTTGGGAAGATCGGAATTGAGGTTGGGACAACCGGTGATCTTTTAAATTTTAACATTGAGGTCCCTCCAAGAAAGTTGGAGAGGTCAAAATGCAAAATTGGAGATAACATTTTTTTATTGAAATTTTGAGGACAATGTTGTTCAACTCTGGGCATAAACGGGTCGACAAAAGGGCGGCAATCTTAAAACAGAGTATTTTACGACACTTTTTGGAAATTAAACTATGGACGTTATGTGCGACATCGCATTTGTGTCGCACTGTACGAAACTAACACTGAAGATTGACCGATCGATGTTGGTCAAACTGAAATTCCCAGCTAGAACTAAAAATTTCCACCAAAAATTTGAACCAAATTTCCCTCCACCCTAAATCAAGTCAATAACGCTCAACACTAACACCAATTTCCCATTTCCAAAACAAATCCAACAACTCAAACCCCACTCCATTCATTACATTCACAACTTTACAATAATTAAAGTGCTGAATCAAATTTCTTCTCTCAAACATCAACAAGTATCCAATGATGGAGCATCTTCGAGTTCTTATTAATTTAGGTAGTTTTCCATCTATTCCATGTTCATTTAGCAATTTTGTAATGACCCTACTATATGTTTTTTTCATCATTGAATTCTGAAATTTCATTAGGTATGATGATTGTATTGCATGTTATATACTATTTATTGTTTTTGTTTCCAAGATAGTACCGTGTTTGTAAAGAGTGAAGAAAAATGCTTAGATTTGTCCGAACATAGTTTGAATGTGCGACTTCGGTCACATTTCATTGGACCATGTGAAATGGTACTGAACGACGTTGCATAGATCTTGGAAGTGTTGACATGTCTAAGAATGTCTGATGTCGCTCATGTATCGGTCTTTGCAACATCGGTTTTTTGTTCGTGCGATGTAGCTTTTAAGCACTTCAGTTACTTTTTCCATATTGAGATTAATGTCGCTATGTTTGACTACATTATGTGTATTTCATTTGGGGGCTGCCTAACTCTAACATAATTTTGTTTCCCGTGTATTGATTATAATAGGACCAAAGAGAGTCATTGATGTACTTTCAACATGTAGATGGATGGACTTGTCATTTCACTAGTCACCCTAAAAGTTTTAATGTCGTACAACGTAGAAAATGGTGGTTCAATACAATTAATCTTTCAATTTCATATTAACCTCATGTATTTCAATATGTTGTAACACGTATTTGCATTTCATATTATAGTTTTGTTGTTTAAAATGTCATTTTCCCCACATTAATTGAACAAAAATTCATTGTTGTAATACGTTTAACCATTTCATGATTTATCACATTTTAAATAACATGTAATGGTTATCGATGAACGAAAACTTATGCCATCACATATTAAATATTATAATATTGGACGAGAAACGATGTCTACCCAATTCATCTTTGACAACACAGAAACTGGTGCCCAAATGGCACCGAATCAATGTGGCATAAAACAATGTCGTGTTTGTTTGCAACGTGGGCCAGTCAAAATGATGACGTATTCGTCAGCGTTCCACGTTAGCTGGCACACTACTACGTGCCTTACAATGCACAATTTTACTCTTATTTGGACTGACATTGGGTTTAACGACATTGCAGCATTTCACCTCCCATCGACAACCTTCTTGCTCTGGATGATGTGACATGTAAGTGGATACTGACGTCGATCATAATGATGTCGTATCTATGTCTTCTATTATCAGCCTTCTTGATTTGACTGACGTCACTTACAAAACCTACCAAAGTTGTTGAAAACTGAGGTAAAAAGTACTTTTCACCTTAGTTCTAAACCGAGGTAAAAAATTTACCTTTTACTCCGATTGTATTTTTCTTGGTTTATTTTGGACTAAAAACCAAGGTAAAAGGTTTTTTTTCTTGTAGTACCTTCCTATTGTTCCTCAATTGTAGAAGCTATATGCTTATAAGGAAGATGAAAAATTATTGCAGTAGCACGCAGAGAGGGATCGACCAGTGGATGATGTGATTAGACATACGTCAGATGGTGAGCAATGGAAAAATTGATGTTCTTTACCCCGAGTTTGGCTTAGAGCCCAGGCATTTGAGGTTTGGCCTATGTACCAATGAAATAAATCCATTTGGTAACATGAGTAGTACACATAGCTCTTTGCCTGTTATGTTTGTTATCTACAATATTCCGTCATGGTCGATAATGAAACGTAAGTATGTGTTGTTATCTATGATGATTTCTGGTCCTAAGCAACCAGGTAATGACATAGATGTGTATCTTGATACTCTTGTTGAGGATTTTTTGACTCTATTTAATGAGGGTGTTTGGACATTTGACAGAAGTGTTGAAGATTTTTTTACTTTGAAATTGGTGTTTTTTTGCACTATTAATGATTTTCTTGCATACGGTAATTTATCTAGTTAATCAGTGAAAGGTAACTTTGCTTATCTTGTGTGTGACAAGGAGATTGATTACAAGCAGTTGAAGCATTGTTTTAACACTGTATATCAAGGTCCTTGTAGGTTTCTTCCAGAGGACCATCAATGGAGAATGGGAAAAAATGGTTCAATGGGGAAGTAGAGACTGGAGAAGTACCGGTTGCACAAAAAGGCACTCTGATATTTAAAAATTGTGAAGAATTTTCCCGATGACTTTGGAAAGAAGAAACTTTGTGATCTACTAGTAGGTTTCTCGTGAGTATTTTATCACCATTTTGTAGAAGGCCACTTGAAAGGGTGGTAGTAGATATTAGAATGTTGTCCGCAAGGGCGGTAGTACACAAGAAGGCGATGCGCCGAAGCGTGGTAATATATGGAAAGAAGCTGGAAAAGAGTGGAGTCAAAGTATAAGATCTCAAGATAAAGGACTTCCACATCAGCCGACACAAAAGTGCTAGAAGGCACCAGCACAAGGCACCCGGCGCAGCACGGCCCGTGCCAGTGCCTCTTTGCATGAGGCCATTGTCCAGCACAGCCCGTGCTGGCCTTCCTTGGCATGAGTCATTGGCCTCTGCATGACTCGTGTCCTCCAACATCCTAAAATGGTTAAGTATGTATGTGGACCGTTTTCTTCAAAATGGCCCGTGTCATCTCAACTCAAGGTTCGAAGAACAACCGATGGGGTGAGACATTCTACACGGCCGTGCAATTTTTTTTCTCATAATCCAACTCCTAGCAGATGCCCCACGAAGATCCAGATGACTCGTGTCATTTAATTTGTCAAGACACCACTCTCATCTAATGGCTCAGATTAAATGACGTGAGCATGCATGATTAGAAGGCCAAGGACCAACCCCAGTCGACGGTCTGTGTTATTCGGTACAACCTGTGCCACCAGCATCCATCACGACCATGCGACCAGGCATAGGCTATGTTAGTTAGCATGGTTATTCTGGCCACCCTTGGCCAGGGTCATGCCAGCTAACACGGACCGTCGACTGGGGTCGGTCCTTGGCCTTCTGACCATGCGTGCCCACATCGTTTAGCGTGGACCATTGGCTGAAAGTGGTGTCTTGACTAGTTAAACAACATGGGTCGTGTAGATCTTCTTGGGGAATTCGTTGGGAGACGATTTCTAAGAAAAATGATAATGCGGCAGTGTAGAACGTTACACCCCATTGGCTGGTCTTCGAACCTTGAGTCGAAATGACATGAGCCAGCAGCATCCAAAATGCTAGTGCTCTGCACAACTGCGCCACACAAGACGGCCTGTGCCAATGCCTCTTGGCATGAGGCCACCATCCAGCACGGTCCGCGCCGGCCTCCCTTAGCACGGTCCGCGCCGGCCTCCCTTAGCACGAGCCATCGGCCTCTGCATGACTCATGTGTTCCAACATCCTAAAATGGATAAGTATGTATGTGGGTTGTTTCTTTCAAAATGGCCGGTGTCATTTCAACTCAAGGTTCGAAGACTAGCCATTGAGGTGTGATGTTTTACCTGGCCGCACCATTATTTTGCTCAGAAAATGACTCCCAGCCTATGCCCAACGAAGATACACATGGCCCATGTAATTTAATTGGTCAAGACAAAACTCTCATCTGATTTCTTGCTTTAAATAATGTGAGTGCGCATGATCAGAGGGACAGGGAATGAACCCCGCTGACAGTCCATGTTAGCTGGCGCGACTAGTACCAAGGGTGGCTAGCACGGTTGTGCCAATTTGCACAGCCCGTGTCAGACCACATGGTCTGTGCTAGCAGTATCCATCACGGCTGTGCGGTATGACATAGGATGCAGAAGTTGGCATAGTCGTGCTGGCCCCTCGTGGCACGGGTCTGGCCCGCTAACACCGACCGTTGGCTTAGGTTGGTCCTTAGCCTTCTGATCACACGCACTTGCATTTTTTAGCATGGGCCGTTGGCTCAGAAAGGTGTCTTGACCAGTTAAACGACACAGGTTGTGTGAATCTTTGTGGGGCATCGGCTGGGAGTTGGTTTCTGAGCAAAATTGTGGTGTGGCCGTGTTGAACGTCACAACCCGTCAGCAGGTCTTCAAACCTTGAGCAGAAATGACAAGGGCTAGAAGCATCTAGAATGATAGCTTCCCACACAACAGTGCCACATCAGACGGCCCGCGCCAGCTCCTTTTGGCATGAGGCCATCGCCAGCATGACCCATGCCGACCTTTCTTGGCACGAGCCGTCGACCTCTACACGAATCGTGTCGTATAACATCCTAAAATAGCTTAGTATGTATGTGGTCTATTTCCTTCAAAGTGGCCCGTGTCATTTCAACTCAAGGTTCAAAGACTAGCCGACGGTGGGCCGCGCCTTTGTTTTGCTTCGAAACCAACTTGAAGTGAATGCCCCATGATGATCCACACAGCCGTGTCGTTTAATTTGTCAAGACACCACTCTCAGCTGGCAGCCTGCATTAAACGATGCAAGCGCGTATGATTAGAAGGCCAAGGACTTACCCCAGCCGACGGTCTGTGTTAGCTTGCACGACCTGTGCCAAGAGTGGCCAGCACAGCCATGCCAACTTGTACGGCTCGTGCCAGGCCACACAGTCTATGGAAGCAGTATCCATCACGCCCGTGTGGCTTGGCACAGACCGTGTTCCATGGATCACCCACTAAGGGTGCTAACTGTGCGGCCTAGTCATGCTAGAGTGTCACGACAACCGCCTAATTTCCCATGTGCGTCGCACTCAACTTGGTTGCTCGCTTCACACCAAGACTTTAGAGGAACGTGGTCGAGTATGCATAAAAAATACACACACGAGTTTAGATTAGAAGTATGGCTTCACACACACAAGCTAACAATGAAATACAAAGCCCAAAAAATGGGGAGCGAATGCTCATTTTCAATACATTACAAAATGGTAACCGAATGTGGGTTGCTCAGTACTCCACATATAAGCTGTGCAAACATTATCATGAGTGCCATGTACATAGGAAAAAGAATGTCAAAGGGGAAAACGACATATAGGCCTGGACCATAGTAAAGAAACAAAGCTACACTACTAGCTAAGCTATTTACAAGAAAAAGAGAAGACTTTTAGGACAAGGAGATTGGGACATATCTTCTCGAGCCGTGACTCAACACTTAGGGTGCTGGTCTAGAGGGCAACCGGGCGCTGCATGCATGGACATCGGGTACAAACGGCTTGGGTGTTATGCACAGCGCGTCGCGGGCGTACAGGGGGACATCACGGGCCATGAACAGTTATTCGGTCGACACTGGATGACCTAGAGGCATGTACAGAGCGGCCGTAGGAGATCGTAGGCACGCGTTGAGTGGCACGGGACCACAACACCATTTTGGCATACGTGTGGGCATAGGGTTACGTTGAGGTTGGGTGATGAGCCCTACCCTATAACATTATCCCTTACTCAGTTCGGAGAATGTCCTCGGAGCCATCAATTCTCCAAGGTGCTTCACTACCCAAAATTTTCTCGTACACTTCTGCCTTAAGAAAGGGGTTGATTCAATTGCTGACGTTTTTTTACTCTAGTTTAGCTGTGGTCCTTTTCTTCTCTTCAGTTACGATTTTAGATGGCTTGATTTTATAGCACCCACTCCTTGATCGATGATCGAAGGAATTTCCAACTTTGGATGTTATCCGGTACGGATCATCATTCATTTACGTTTCTACCTCCTGCCTTATGGAACAACAAGGGGTTGCTGATGTGAATGATGATTCATCTTTCCCCATCGAGGTTTAGAAGGTTTAGCTTGCTTGAACAACTCAAAGCGGGAAATTTGATGGGGTGCGCCAACCGACAGATATATTTTTATAATCCAGATCTTCTTGGCAACCGACGAATGCTTCCTACCCTTCTTGCTCAACAAATCTTCATCTCTTACAGCTGAGAAGTGACCCAAAACCTGCCCAGTCTTCGTACTTGCTTCATAAAGCTCCTCAGATCCATCGGGCAAACCCATTGCTTGTGTAGACCCTTTTGACCCTTCATTTCTATTCTCCCCACCTGGATCCACTTAACTATGGTCCTCATCTCGTCTTATGCACATGACGAGCTGCAAAGCTGAGTGTTTATCCCTGGGTGATCTCTTTGCAGTCATTTTAACCATGCATGGATTAGTGCCTAAGATGTAAAGGCAGTTTCCATATGTGTATGTGAAAATCCATGCATCTCTCAGAAAATCCATGTTGAGGACTAAACTGAAGTCATTCATTGTAATGACATGGAAATCCATTACTGCTTTCATGGTGCCAACCTAGACCAAGCGTTGCCTCGCAACACCTAGTACCGATTAAGCTATACTATTAACGACTTTCATTCTGCCCACACAACATTCTCCAATGTGAGCCCCAATTATGATGCCTCTTTTTTGGAGACATGCACATGGCTAGCTTCCGTATCGACCATCACTTGGATGGATTTTCCATTCACGCGCAAGTCTATATGCATCAATGCTCCATTTGTCTGTCGTACTGGTTTCACATGGACAATATCAGGTTCGTCAAGCTTCTGTGCAGCCTTCCGCGCTTTGCTTGACCAATTTGTGGCTCTCTTTGATCGCATTGCATCAACCACCCAGTCGATCTCAGGCTCCGTTACTAGATTCAACCACCCTGGCTCTCTTGATCCCACCATGGAATTACACCACAGATTCAATGCCCCATGGAGCAAGGTTCTACCTCTTCGGGCCCAGACTCCTCATCCGAATGGTCCTGAATTACCTTGCTCAGTGCCTCCCTGATTTGTCTCCATTCCTCGAGTAACATAGCAATGATCCTCTGCTCTGTTGGACAATCAACAAGGGCATAAATCCCTTTGCATGTTCACACACTAGTAGCACTTTCCCGGTTTGCCCATCCTACCTTGGTTTGGGCCTAATTGAACTCGCCACTGTCGCACTATGGTTCCCACATTCCTTCGGACACCCAAATTGGGCCTGTAGCTACCTTCGCCACTCGGACTGGGTCTAAAGTTACCCCTCACCTTGGGAGAACCTGCACTCGCACAATTAACCACCTTGGAAATAGTAGAACCATTCACCTCCTTATCACCCTTTACGATCCTCCGCCATTACCATCGTCCAGACTTTCGATGAACGCAACCACTGAGTTATAGTTAGTTCAATGAGCTCTCCTTAGATTGAGTCTAGCCCATAGTTTCAATCCTTTTCCGAAGTCATGGAGTTTATATCCCTCCGGATGGTCAGGAAAGTCAAGCATACAAGCCTGGAATGCCGACACGTACCCCATAATACTGCCAGTCTTCACCAAGGTTCTTAGTCTCAAGAATGCCTATTCTTTCACGTTGGTGGGCATGAATTGTTGCCTAACCTTAAGCTTCAATTCATCCCATGTGTCGATGGCCAGGCGTCCTGCCTTTATCTCCCCATCTTGGGATCATCACCACACTATAGCAGAGCCCTACAAGTACATCATGGCAATAGTGACTTTCTCAGCTTCCGAATCCATTTTGGTTCCCTTAAAGTATTGATCCAACTCGTATAAGAAATTATCAAGCTCTCTCGTGTCACGTGCTCCACCATATTTCTTAGGCTCAGGGACTTTCCGTTTATGCACATTGGGACAAGTTGGCCAGAACTTGCATGAGCACGCACACGTCTCTGCCAAGCTTCTCAATGATGCCCCTCAACTTAGCAACATCCGACTCGGGAGATGCCAAAGCTTCCTTTAGCTCTGCGATCTCGTCATCATAACGGAAATATCAATGGAAATAAAAATTTCTTTCTCTGCTGGCCATTTCGATATCTCTGCTGATAATGGAAACATCAATTTCTGTCTGATCCACTTGGTCAGCTAGGCTCTCAAACCCTTGTGGCTTACCAAAGAGAACCATCCCAATGTTCTCCAATCGATCCTTCTTCTTAGACATAGTGATGACCTTTCACTATGCGCTCAAGGACTGCTTGAGCTCTGATACCCACAGTCACGGGTTACCCACTAAGGGTGATAACCATGCAGCCTAGATGTGCTAGAGTGTCACAACTACCACATAATTTCCCACGTGCATTGCACTCAACTTGGTTGATCACAGCACACCAAGCCTTTAGAGGATCGTGGTCGAGTATTCAGTAGAAATACACACACAAGTTTGGATTAGGAGTATGGCTTCACACACACAAGACAATAATGAAATACAAATCTTGATATGGGTAGCTCAGTACTCCACATATATGATGTGCAAACATTATCACAAGTGCTAGGTACAGAGGAAAAAGAAGGTCAAAGGGGAAAACGACACGTAGGCATGGACCTTAGTAAAGAAACAAAGCAAAACTTTTAGCTAAGCTATTTACAAGCAAAAGAGAATACTTTTAAGATAAGAATCTTGGGACATGTCTTCTTAGGCCGTGACTCAACACTTAGGGTGCTGGCCTTGTGGGCGATCGGGTGCTGCACGTACGGGCGTTGGGCACAGAAGGCTCGGGCATTGTGCACAGCCTATTGCAGGTGCAGAGGGGGACATCAAGGTCCGTAAGTGGTTATGAGGTTGGCACTAGATGACCCAGAGGCATGTGCGGCATGATCGAGGGAGACCGGTTCGTAGGCACGCATTGAGCAGCACGAGACCGTAGCACCATTTTGATGTGCATGCGGGTATGAGGTGCATTGAGGTTAGATGATGAGCCCCACCCCATAACGCCGTTGTAGTTAGCATGGTTGTTCTGGCCACCCTTGGTATGGGTTGTGTCGGCTAACACAGACTGTCGGCTGGGGTTGGTCCTTGGCCTTCTGATCATGCGCACTCGCATCATTTAGTGTAGGCCATCAGCTGAGAGTGGTGTCTTGACAAGTTAAATGACATGGGTCGTGTAGATCTTTGTGGGGCATCAGCTTGGAGTTAGTTTCTGACTAAAATGAAGGTGCGGCCGTGTAGAACGTCATACCTCGCTGGCTGGTCTTCGAACCTTGAGTTGGAATGACACGAGCTAGCAGCATCCAGCATGACAGTGCCTTACACAACCATACCACACGAGACTGCCCGTGTCGTTTGTTGCTGCTGGGGTTTTATGGCTTTTTTTAGGCTTTTTTCAAAACCTTTTTCCCTACTACTATAAATATAATCCTATGGGTGTATTTAGAAGAGCTGTGCTTAACCAAAGATGTCTTATTTTGAAAACATAGGGAGACTAGTTTCTGCTTTTCCCTTAAAAATTTCTTATGCTTCTTAAAAAGGCACTTTTTCTATTTACCAAACACAAAAAAAGTGCTTTGCTTATAAGAAAAACACTTATAAGCCCCGCCAAATAGAGTCTATGTTTACTAGGGTTTAAGTTTGGTCATATTTATGATCATTCTCCATTCCCAAAGAGCATTTTAGAGAGAGAGAGAGGGAATAACACTTCTCTCTAATTTTATTTATTTTCTTCTTGATCTTCCTAAGGGAATTGAATCCAATAAAATATTCGGGTTCAATGCTTAGGGGGTAATTAATTTACTTGGGGACTTCATTTGTATTCATGCTTTGGTGTATGTTTTGGGAGATTCTTTAGATCTACCAATTTCTATTTGTCAAGTTGGTCCGAGGGTTACATGTAGAGATATTGTTGGTAGAAAACTAGGGTTATTTGCAACCCTAGGGCCATCGATAAGGTGCTTATCCCTTTGCCTCTATAGGACTACAGAGAAGCATTCATGGTGGAGTGCCTAGGACGTAATCGTACGGGGGGGAAACAAATATGCACAGGTGCAGAGCTGTTGTTGCACTCTCCCAGTTATAGAGGTGGTGTCGATGGAAGATTACAACCGCACCCTATGTGATAGGTATGGGGAATTGTTAACCATCGACAACACCATGTGTCGTAAACACTAGAATAGGTTTGCATGCCTTGAATGTGAGTGAGTAGAGGATTAAAGCATATCACCGATCATGTTACACAAATGTTTCCCGAGTGCTTGTATATATAGTTCTATTCTCTTGTTATCTCGCATAATTGTAGTTGCTAGTTAAAGCCCCACAAAATGTATTTTGCAATATTTATCTATTCCTAGCACACTGAAGAATTGACAACCTGGACATGGTTGTGTTTAGTTGGCTTTTAGACATCTAGCATCTCTGTGGACAAACCCAACCTTTCCACGGTCTACCTTCTAGGTAGTAGTAAGAACGGGAGCAGGATACAAATATTTAAATTTGATCTCTTTGAACGTCCTCCACTCGGGTAAATTTAGTTGATCCCTCATAATTCATTTTTATGACCCCGACTGGAGGTGGGTCAAATTTTGGCGTCGCTTTTGGGGATGCTAGTCTAAAATTTTAATTGTAGACTTGCATAGCATGGTAGTTGAGTAGTTTGTATTTTTTTGTTTTGTTCTTGATTCTTTAGCTGGTTTTTAGTGTTGAGCCTGTGTTTAGAGTTGTTCCATTTGCTTTTAACCCATTTGCAAGTGTTGTTTTTGGGTTGGTTTTTGTATGGTTTCTAGTTCATGGTACATACTCGTACCACAGACTTAGGAACTTTGAAAGAACTACCGAAAGATGCAGGTAGTCAGAGGAGAAGAAGGAGGAGGACTAGAGCAAGGGTTCCACAAGAACCAGTTTTTGAGGAGCAAGTAGTCATGGCGGAGGATAACTGTACTTTGAGGGAGTTTATGGCTCCAAATTTGGATAATCAACCCCTCTGTCTCACTTTTCCCTCATGGCCACTCAATGTTACATGCGAGCAAATGAGTTGGATATTGGATGATCTAATGCTTACCGACATTCCATAGGATGGCCGGGGATGATCCAAACAAGCATCTCTCAGAGTTCCATCTTGTACGCATTGACATGAAGCTATACAAATGATTGGAAGAGGATAACAACCTTTTATTATTTCCTTTCTCACTACGAGATTTGAAAAAGGATTCTTTATACAATCTTCTGCTGTGGTGCATTATATCGTGAATGGATATGAAGTGGCGCTTCCTTGAAAAGTACTTTCCTGCTTCAAATTTTGGGGGGTTGAAGAAATAACTGTCCAACATATCTCAAAATGCAAGCAAATCCCTATATAAGTATTCATAAAGACTCAAAAGGTTGTTGGCAAGTTGTCCTTATCACCCGTTCAAGGAAGGCGACTTGGTGTCTTACTTCTTTAAGGGGCTATGTGATGATGACATGAGGATGGTTAATGCAGCTTGCAATGGTTTCATTGCTAACAAGAGTTTGAGGGACACAATGTCTTTGTTCAAAGAAATGGAAAATGGGATCAGGCAATTCGGTATAAAATTGAGAGTGAAAACATTGGATGAGCCGATTCAATCTTCCAAGTTTGAAATGAAAATTCAACCGATTTACTCACTATCACATGAACCACCCTTTTGCACCGGTTTTTTTTGTTATCACCATTTTTTCATAAAAAAACACCGCTGCCTAAGTAGCCGATAAAACGGTTGCACCGGTTGGAAAAAAACCGGTGCGAAATTCCTGCTTGTAGCACCAGTTTGTTTTAGCACCGATTTGTTTTAGCACCAGTTTTTAAACCGGTGCTAAATGTGTGATTGGTTAGCACCGGTTTTTTTAGCACCGGTTTTTTTAGCACCGGTTTTGAGAACCAGTACTAAATGTGTGACCCATCTGCACCAATTTTTTTTGCATTTGTTTTAAAACTGGTGCTAAATGTGTGATTCGTTAGCACCGGTTTTTTAGCACCAGTTTGCAAAAATCAATGTTAAATGTGTAATTCATTAGCACCCGTGTTTTTAGCAGTGGTTTTTAAAACAGTGGTTTTCAAAATAGGCACTAAATGTGTGATCCATTTGCACTGGGTTTTTTTCTTCTAGCACTGGTTTATAAGAACCATTGTAAACTTTGTGACAAATTTAGCCGCTAAAAACTGTGGTGCGCTGCCATTCTTTTTGTTCATCTTCATGCAGCCAGTTTTTTATTTACGCACCTTTTCCAAACCGGTGCTATCTTTGTCATAGATGGCACCGGTTTTCATTTGTACATAGATTACTTAAATCGGTGCACCAATTAAATAGCACAAATTCCCAATAACAATCCCCAATAAATACAACAATCATCACGCGTAGACAACAAGTAGGTAGAAAAAAACATTGAATATGATCAACTGTAATTTTCAACTAGCTAAAAAAGTACATGAACATCATTTTTAGTGTCCAAAAATGGGGTTACAACCCTACATAAGATAGAGGATGACGAGTATCAAAGGTGGAGGACAATTACCTTTCATAAAGAGATACTACTAACTACTATCCAACGATGGAGGCAAGTCCCTGTATGACATTCAATTGAGCTATGCATTTTAGCAGAGTACATTTCACAAAAATACAAACCTATTTCAGAGCAATGCTCCGTAGTTGATCGCTCCCCAGAGGAGTGTAATCATCTGGAAATTGCTGAAACATGTATTAAATTGCATGTTAGAAAAGGATATATGTGAGAGACAGTACACATACAAAAAAACAATATAGGAAAACATACCGGAATAATGTCAATGTCATGCATTTCCTTAAAAAACATTTCCATATAATACATACAATGGTATCCACATTCCCAAGTACTACTTTGTATCTTGTGCTGATATGAAAAAGAATTTGCTTAAATGATTACGAACAAAAAAATAACATAGGAAATATGAAGTTACGGGATAATACGTACATTGATGTTTATGACATTCCATGTATAGTTCGAAGAGTATGATCTATTTTACTCGGAATTGAACAGTTAATATTTTGTTGAAAATATATTTATATCTATATATAAAAATATATTTTCAGAAAATGGGGATCACACATAATAGTTTAATTAGGTCTAACTTTTTCCTATATGTAATGATGAACGCAAGTAATGAATAGAACAATGAATGTCATTGTACAAAATATCAACAGTAATTGTAAATAATTGAACAAAGAATGTGTTCTACTTACAAGAACACGTTTATGGGAACAAACAATTTTGTTGAACATTAAAGTAGATGTAATGACAAAAATGTGGTCTACTTACAAATGAATAAATTTAAGGCATATCCTATTACCTTTGCAAATTCCTCCACTCATCGAGTCGATGCAATATACTAGATAGATTTCTGGTACGAAGACGAGCAAAAACCAATGGCTCCTATAAAAAAACCAAAAAAGAAAATACCTAATGCGGTATTGAATACTTAAACCTTTTTTTTTTAAAAAAAACACAACGTATGGTGCTATTACTTCTAGTGGTGCAAATAACACAAAAAAGAATAAAATTTACTGTAGATTGTACGGGAAGACATACATCCTTGCTTGAGTGTAGAACATGATAGTTGAGACCTGGTCTGTAGTCAATTTGACCCTCTGATTTGCCTTTTGAGCAAGAGAATTTGAACCAGCTCGAATAAAATGGACGTGGCATCGATCAACCATCCCATCACATAGGTATATGGCAAAATAATATTGTAAATGAAACAAATATAATCAAACAATTATAAATATTGTAAGCATGCAATTCTTACGATGCCCATATATCAATTTGTCACCCACTGATCCACTCCATTTCATATTCTATGTCCAAGCTACTCATGAACAGTTTTAGCTTGTCAATAAATATGGCTGTGTAGACTTCTTCTGATCCAAACACCTCCACATTAAAATTGATGCGGAAGACTTTCTTAGGTCCACATATTTGTGTACATAGCCTTAAAACATCATTAATCTGTTGAATAGTAGCAATGCATTCTTTGTCTTCCGTGATCCCCTAAAAGATACATGATATTGTAATTAGATTTGAAAATCTAATAATAATAGTTGAGTTTTATATGTATATATATATATATATATATATATATAATTCAGTAGTGGATCATATTGTAAAGGCTTAAATGAGTTCTCATGAAAATGCAATGGTCTGAAACCGACATAGGAAGATTTGATTTCCCATTCTCCGTCGATGTTGTATTTTCCTTTGATACTTGCTAATAGGTAAAATCTTAGTTAGGCATTGAAAAAAATAGTTTGGAATGAAAAAGTGTCTGGGGGTATGTTTGACCTCCCCTTCTACTGATCGAGCGACCACCTTTCCATCAGGAATATCTTTGTGAGCCACCATGGGAGGTTGTCGCCGTACCTCTCAAAGTTAATACTTTTAAGCTCTAATGCTTTCTATCTACAATTAAGTAGATAATGGCAAGTCGGGGTCATCCACGAGAAGAAGGATATTTTCAAGTGTTTAAACATATATAGGAGAAAACATACTAGGCATATACAAACATAGATACATATAAAAGCATGTAAACAAGGGGGGGTTGGTTTTTTTTTGAGTATAAGTTATCAAATTGAAAGTTAACAATTAGCAAAGCAAGAGAACTATGCTAATCATGCAATACAACTAAAGATACGATGCAAATGATAAATAACGGAGCCTTGGGGGAAATCGACTTCCACTTTCAAACATCCTATAACTTATTGATTCATTCACACATTGAATTACATTTATTGTCTATGGGGAATGTTATCACTTCCCATTCAAAGATCAACATTGATTGCTCCTTAAGAGTAGTTTGCGAAGACAAACAACGACAATTTGCAAACCTCATTGATGATCACCAAAGACAAACAACATCATAGGGGTAATTCATCAATGGCATTTCACCCAAAGGACCATAGGTTTGATAACAACAAGCTTTCTACCAATGACATAGTCATTTAAACAAACAAAGCATTTATTTGGTAAAACTTAGAACAAACAACATTCAAGGTTCAACCTTTCTTTGCATCTATATGAGAATTATGAAAACAATCCACATGAACACACTCATCTAACAATAATTACCACACATTATACACAAGAAGTTCTAAATCCATGCTTTTGGATTTCATATCAAATGAGTTAAGAAATTTGCAACTTTCCTAACACTCTAACATTTCAATCATACAAATATTTCATATACTCAAACAATGGTATAAATGAGGTAAAACACAACATTAATGGCATAATAAATGGCATAATAAATGATCTCCAATAAATAAGCAAATATAGAATCTTACTACATAAGTTTGGAAGCTTCAATCAATTACTCCCAAGAACTAGATTTAGCTACAAGAGTTCATTATAGTAATGCTAACAAACCAAACATAATACAAGAGAATTTTAAGATTAAAAATGGTAGAAATTAGGGTTAGAAATAATACCAAATATGCAGGAAAGAAGAGATGTGAATGAGAGGAAAGAGAGTGCTATTTATAGTACAAAAATGATAAGGTTAGGTTCTAGCCACCCGTTGGTCGGAACTCGCGATGGGTTCATCGCTACTCACGACGAGCGTTAGAACTTAACCTTATTTTCTTTTTTTCTTCTTGTGGTAAACACTTATGTTCACAATGATTTCTCTCATTTTTCAAGTCTTCAACTCTTTGAAGAAGGTCTTCAAAGTCTTCAAAAATGGTCTTCAACGGACTCCAGTCTTCAAGTCTTCGTGTCTTCGAAGCAAGTCTTCAAAGTCTTCGAAAGTGATCTTTTAATGGCCTCCGGTCTTCAAGCCTCCATGTTCTTCCTTTCTCACGCAAAATCCACTTAGAAGAGGTAAAAGATCATAAAGTTGCTCTTACCTCTCCTAAGAGAATTTCAAGGTAAAACACAAGCTCTTGATAATAAAAGAGCACAAAAGTGGCCCCAAAAAGTACTAAATTATGCACATAAAATGGATATATCAAACCTCCCCACACTTAAACCTTACTCCCCCTCGAGTAAGAAAAGATCCAAGCATACAAAGGAAATGACGTATCCACATCCTAACTACTATTCCCCAAATCAATAACTCACAAAAATCTCAATATCACACATCTTAATGTTAAGGTCAAATGAGAAGTTTCCCACAACCTTCATTCCTAAATCTACCCAAACCATATCACCCTATCAATTCATTTCTATCTCCAAAAAATTTCCAAATCTCGAATTGACAATCCCAAATCCAATGGTACAAGGTGAAGCTAAAGCCATGTATAAAGTTCAAAACACATGCTCCATTTTATATGAATAAATCAACCTAAAAATGAAGTATATTAATGATCAAGAGTTTCATAACTTACTTCATCTTCTCTCGCTAAATTTCCACTCCCAAGAGGTCCTCCAAATGTCAAGCTACCCGATCCATCCATATGGCCACCACAACCTTATGACTCCAGCACCGGCAAATGAGTGAACACTTAACATTTTTCAATTTCTCTCATTTTCTCTCATTTTTCTCTCATTTTGCCTAGGAGCCGTTTCAGGTTTTCATCCTTGCCACACGTCATGTTTGTTCGGCTTACATCTCACCTTTTTCCACACATTTAGCCTCTCATTTATGCCTAGGTCGCCCTCTCGGGTTTTCGACCTATCCAGGCCCCCAGTGTTGTCTAAGATGCCCTCTCGGGTTTTCAACTTAGCGGGATTCTTTTTTATTTATAATATTTTTTTCATTTTCTATTATTTTTCAAAATTTTCAATTTTTTTCATGTTTCTCCAATCCAAAAAGTAGCAAAGTGCTTTCCAAATGTTAAGGCTAAGAAAAGTGTCAAAGCCAACATTATCCAGTACATCAAAAGAGAAACATCCCAAAACAAAAGGGAAAAATATCCAAAACAAAACAAAAGAGTTATCCAAAAGTAGCAAAGTCTTCAAAGTATCTCCAACCCCAACCGTGCAATCAGTAGATATGGTGCTCACAAATTATTGATGTGAGGAAGAAGAGCCACCGCCAAAATAACATTGCTGATAACGAGCCAGCAAATCCATGCTCCTTTACCTCCTAGCTCTCCTCCTCTCTACAACCGGATCGGGGCCTGAGACACCGCCTGTGTGAGACTGCATCTCATTGATGCGAGCTAATAGGTGATCAATCTCTTCATCCATGTCGATCAAGCTCTGGGAGACAAACACGTTGTGCTCCAGTATCATGCTGTCCTGGTGGCGGAATCCATCCTGCATGGTCTACATCATCTACTCATAGAAATTCGGTGGAGGCAGGGAGTAGTGAGGTGGTACATCATTCTCCTACATCGGCTCGGTCTATGGTGGTGGCTGCGGGGAGTACTGCTGCTATTGCTCGGAGAAAGGCAGGCTGCTATCATCGCATTGGACAGGGGCTGGACCAAGATCGTGGAGCTCATGCTGGAAGTCCTCTCTGTACGAGGAGTAAAGTGAAATCGCCAAGTCTACTAGAAGTGTATCAAATTCCAGCTTCATCTTGTTGGGCTGAGGAAGTGCCATGAATGTGACCTTCCTAACGCCATATAACCAGTGGAATACCCCCGTGGTCCAGGTGGCACTAAGCATCTCCAATCGAACCAACCTCTCAGTAGTGATGAGGTAGGAAATAGGTCTCTCTAAGCGTAGAAAGTTAGCTGGATGAACCAATCCTAAGTACTCCGCCAAGAGGCCTATCATACCTCCAACCATAATTTTCCCCTTTAACTTTCTTACCACCTCTATAATCCTCTTCATCCATAGCTCAACCCATAAACCGTATCCTGGTCCCTCATTCATTAAGTGCCACAGAAAGTGATTGTCGTTGTCTGGCACATTCGTCGGATCCGCCGAGCAAAGTACTCTGCCAGCCAACATTCAGTGCAAATAACGAAGTGAAGGGTGGATGATGACATTGCTCTTGTCATGGGAGTTCTTTGGCCTCATGTTGATGATACTCCAAAATTGCATGTCATCCTCGATCGATCACTCCTGGGCATTTGGGTCCAACCTTGCCTGTATCTCTGTAGTGTCCCATCCAGATGCTTCCTCAACCTGCGAGATGGTCATCTGTCAAGACATATCATCCAAGTGGAAAGCGATGTACCTCTCGCATGGTTGATCATCTCTCATGATGCATATCCTGACCATGGACAGGAACTCCAGTGTGTATCATCGGTAAGAGGGTGCACTAATGTATATGAAACCTTCTATCCCCCCTTTGGCGAGGAGGTGGGAGGTCATCGTCGTACCTCTCAAAGTTATAATTTTTAAGTCGTTTGTGCTTACTAAATACAATTAAGTAGATCGTGGCAAATTGAGGTTTTCCACAAAGAAGAGGGATTTCCTTATGAGGTTAAACATAAAAGGTTGATATTATGCTAGAAGTAAATATATATAGATATATAAAAGCATCTAAAAAGGGGGGGCGGTTTGGTTGGTTGGTTTTCCTAAGTTATGAAATTGAAAGATAAGATAACTAGCAAAGTCAAGTAACTATGCTAATCATCAAACAAACTAAGAAAAATGGGTTTAAAACTACAAACAGCAAAGCCTTGGGGGAAATTGATATCCACTTCCAAACCTAATGTAGATCATTGAACCATTCAATAATTTATCACATTTGTTACCTATGGGGAATGCCAATGGAAGATAAACATCCATTCCTTCTTAATAGTAAATTGCAAAGACAAACAACGACTATTTGCAAACCTCGTTGACAATCACTCTAGGCAAACCACACCATAGAGGTATTTCATCAACATCATTATACACGAAGGACCATAGATTTGATAACAACAAGCCTTCTACCAAAGACATAGCCATTTAACCAAACATTGCATTCATTAGGCAAAACCTAGAACAAACCACATTGAATGTTCAACCTTTCGTTGCATCTATAGGATAAATATGAGAACAATCCACATTACCATACTTATCTAGCAAGAATCACAACACATTATGCACAAGAAGTTCTAAGTTCATGTTCTTAGATTTTCATTCAAAGGAGCTAAGGAAATCATCACTTTCCTAACACCCTAACACTTCAATCATACAAACACTTCCTATTCTCAAAAAAACCATGGCATAAATGAAGTAAAACATAGCATTAAGAACACATGAATGCTAAATAACAAAGACTTCAAGAACGAGTGAAACAATCTATTCACTACTTCCACTACTTGATGTGAAGATAAATCTTCCATCCTTCTTAGATACTAGTTTTCAAGAGTAAATTCGACATCTCTTGTCAAACCTCACCAATGACTCCCTTAGTCAAAAAACGACTAAGAGTATCCCATTGGTGGCATTGAGCACGAAGAATAAACAAGCTTGACAACACTTACAAACACTACACCATGTCTAAGAATTTAACCAATTCATGCATTTACACAAGATTATCCAAGAACGATCGATATTCATTGACTTCTCTCATTTGCTACCTTAAACAAACATGATAACGTCAACATCATCACATTCATCTAGCAATTATCAACACATCAATATCATTAAGAAGCTCTAACTCATGCTCTTGGATTCAACATTAAAAGAGAGGATAATTAGCTACTTTCTCCCAACCCTAACAAGTAATCATACAAGCAATTCATATACTCAAGCCTCCAACAACATCAATGCCATTAACAATTCACATTCAATGCTCAATAAATGTAAAATATCAAAAGCACTAAATAGATAGATATAGTTCTCAAGACATAGATATGGAAGCTTCAATCAATTTCTCCCAAGATTAAACTAACCTAGATAATTAAAAGACATGATTAACCTAAAAAAAAAGAAGAAAAGAATGAAAGAAAAAACTGGGGTTTTGAACCCAGAAAAATGCAGGAAGAAGAAGATGTTTTGAAGAGGAGAGGATAAAGTGAGTATTTATAGTACAAAAAAGTAAGAAAGTTTCTAGCCTAACATCCGTCGCGAGTCGCGACCGAGCCCATTTTCATCATTTTGATTTCTTTCTTCCTTTTGTTTCAAGTCCTCCTCTTCACTTCACTTATCTTCAAGTCCTCAAAAGCTCAAATACAAGTCTTCAAGTCTTTAAATCTTCAAAGGTATTCTTTAATGTCTTCAAAGTCTTCAAACAAATTTCCTTGTAGTACAAAATCCTCTGGAAAAGTAATAAAATCGTAAAAGTCGCTTTTAACTCTTCTTAGAGAGTTTCAAGGAAAAATACCACATCTAAAGCACAAAAGTGTACAAAAATGAATCCTAAAAGTCCTAATATAACCATATAAAATGGGCACATTAGGAGGCATCAGACAAGCTGGGTGAGCCCAAGAGTGTCCATTGTGGGCACGTCCAGAAAACTCCTCTCCTTAAGCTGATGACTCACCAGGGCCTCCCACCTCTCAGCATATGACCCGGTGATCTGGGTCAAACCCATGTATCTATCCGTAAGGGGGGTATAAGGCTCGATTCCAGAGCCGGTGATAGAGGCAGAGGTGGAGCGGCGGTGCGCCCAACTCGGGGAGGAGCCCTGGGTCTCTTTGTAGGGGCCATGCCTAAGAACCACAACAAACAAGTCAAACGCACAGGAATATGTATATATGCAGTATTGCAAATTCATACTCAACCTTAAACTAGTTTTTGTCAATAATCTCCAGCCAAATCAAGTCCAAGCCAAATAGTTCAAGTCCTAATCACAATTGCACATACAGTCCATATTATGTCCAACATGCCCGTATTCTCATGTCCATTTGTGAGTGTCGTTTAATTTGCCAAATATCCTACAAATTGATATTAATACTAATTAGTAAAATGGTAAGCAGGGTCGATCCCCTGAGGAGAAAAAGCAATAATCAGTAATTATTTTCCTACTATTTGTGAAAACCTTTTTGGTGATGCCATCACGCCTCAAATTTGGTGATTTTACTAATACTAAAAATGCAAATGATAACTCTAAAAATGAGAAATAAATATATAAATGAATGATATCGGCTAAGAATAACTCAAGCTAGTTATTATCGATTATAGGCGTAATAATGAATCAATTCATACACATCTACCGGTTATAGGGAAGTAGGTACGCTTAACCCCCCAATTCTTTCTTACTTTATCGACAGTCAGCTAGTTATAATTAATTAATTTTTTCCCTTAACAAAATGTTCCCAGAAAGTATTCGCTAAACCAGAACACATTTTGATAACACTAAGTATTAAAAGAACCCGATACAACAATTACCAAAGTAAAAGGAAATAGTAACGCACACTCAATTATTCCCTATCTTGCTATTACAGTCTTAGCTAGTTAGCTGTTTTTTCACAAGACTGTGCTACTTACTAATCTCATCCAACAATTACGTATTGGCGGAAATTAGATAGCAGTATTCCAAAAATATTTTAGTTGATCAGGCTTAAACATATTAGAAATAAAATTCAACCAAGAACAATCAAGAACATGCAAGAATCAATTGTAACGCAATTAGGTCTCACGATTTATAAACTAACATTTGTTATTCTCTACCGATATATGGATTAGCTACTCATGATGGTTAAACTAAAAAAACAGTTAATATGATATGTAAACATAATTTACCTATAAAATAATGATGATATTACGGAAACAAATAGGAGATTATATGCAAAACCTAATGCATGCACACTAACGTGACTAATGCTTGAAATCAATAAATAAACCGTGCATGAATGCGGTTACCAAATAATTATCAAGGAACAAATTTGATTATCTTCGCACCAATGGAAGGAAAGAAAGAGGGCGAATTGATAAATTCAATCGCACGGAAATTGGTGCAAGAAAGAATGATCACAATAATCCTAAACTCCAAATAATTGAATCAACAAGAAAGCAAATTCAGGTCTGTTCTCCAAAATCATGAAACATGAAAACGGAAACTCCCCAGCCTTGGTCTGCTTCCGATTCTGAAATAATGAACTAAACTAAAACTGATGTAAAATGTCTCTGGAAGGAATCATGAAAACTAAAAACTATCTATTCAATAACTAATAGCAACGCCCCGAAATATGTATACCAGCCAAGTCTAATTCTAATTCCATCTCCATTGAAATACAATCCTTTCCCCATTTAATTTCTGATTTGAATAGATAAGCTATAATTAAATCTTCAAATTATCTTCAAATATCTCTAAGGATATCTCCACAAATCTCATCAAAATTAGCCCAAATTAGCTCCAACATCTCTGCTATGGTTTCTGCTCTCCATTTGACTGCTTCATTTGCAATAATTGCCCAATAGTCCATACTTTCCTCCAAATTCCTCTTGAGCCCAAAAACTGTGATCTGTGACAAATAAAACACCTGACGTGTACATTAATCCCGTAAAATCAAAGTTAGTCCCAATAAAATAAAAGACATGATTCATATGTATAATCCATGAAGTTCTCAGATAGTTGAATATCGAAATACTATATCTCAAAATCACACTCATGCCTAACTAGTTTAGCCACCATTAGTACATCCATAATGTCAACATTCAAGTCCCATGGTTAAATTACCCTAAGCAAAATAACATTGCAAAGCACAATAACATTTTATCCAAATAAAAACTATGTTTAATCAAGGGCCAACATGCCTCATATCTAGCATAAACCACAATCCATTCTCAACCAAAGCAACACAAATGGTGCAATGCAAGCACAAGACCATTCAAGCAACTCAATACACTCAAAGTGGTTATTGATGTTATCCTACATCCAACCAAGCCGTACACACAAAATATTCACACGATCCCCATGAAATCAAATTGCAAGCCCAATATATTCACAAAAATCAACCAAGTTCCAACAATCTAGTTTCCTAAGGCATCACACATAATCTACAAAATGTCCAATTAATAGAGTATACAATCATAATCTCAATTGAAGTTCAATAAAGTGAATAAATGTACCACTTAAATGCCTAGGATGAGAAAAGAATAAAGCCTACAAGAAATTTGAAGTTTAATTGCCAAAAATCACAAAACTACCAAATTCTAGGGTTTTATGTTCTTCAGCAATTTTAGGGTGATTTGTGGGTAGAGCTTGGGAATAAAGAATAGGGTATGGAGTGGCGGTGAGGTGGAGGTGAGCGGCGGCGAGGTGGAGGTGGCTTGGTTGGAGGCGGCGGAGAAGATGAAAGGAGAGTGAGAAGTTTGTGGCTAAAGGATTTGATTCTGCCGATCTTTAAAAAAAGTCTTCATGCCCATCGTGAGTCACAACGTGTTCGTCACGACTTGCGATGGGTAGGTCAATGGGTACCTAAAGTCAATTCTTACGTCGCGAATCGCGACCACTTTGTCACGACTCGTGATGGTTCGTCACGACTAGTGATGGTTCATTACGACTCCTGATGAGGCCATTGCGAATCATGAAAAGTGTAGGCCAGGAGCTCTATTTTAACCCTAAATTTCTGATTTGGTCGCGACTCGCGAAAAATGGAGCCTGAGAGCTCCTTGTTTCAGCCAAAATTTCTGATCTGGTTGCGACTCGTTACCACTTGGTCACGACTCACGATGGTCCATCGCAACTTGCTACGAGGCTATCGTGACTCATGGAAAGTGGAGGCTAAAACCCAAAATGAGCACAAAGTTTTCTAAGCCTGTCAAGATTCGCGACAGGCTACCCGCCTGGTACTTAGAATTGTTTTTCTGATTTCACCTCTTGTCCAAGTGTTTCCTTCTTGACTCCAAGAATTTCTCCCTTCAAAATTTCAATGCCTTGGTTTCAAATTGTTGCAAAATCATGGAAAAACAACCCTTCACATGCACAAAGAAAAAACAATGAAACTAACGACAAAATCCAAAACCAAGCAACATCAACGGAAAGTCACGAATGACGATCTAGAAGATCAAAACCAAGTTTATTTAACATCGTTGACACAAATCACTCTATTTTCTTGGAGTTTACTCACAAACTGGATCGAGGAGATCAACATCCTCTCCCTTTTCTGGCACAAAATTCTCGTGGTAAGATTTCAAATGTTGTCCAGTGACCTTGAATCTATTGGACTTAGCTCAATCAAGAATCTCCACCGTGCCATGCAGGAATACCTTCACCACCTCTAAAGGACCAATCCATTGTGAACTCAACTTTACTAGGAATAGGCGAAGGCGGGTTTGGAATAGGAGGACTTTTTGAGAAACGTTAAATTCCTTCCTAATGATCATCTTGTCGTGCCACACCTTTTTCTTCTCTTTATAGATTTCGGCATTCTCATAAGACTCCCTTCGGATCTCGTCTAGTTCATCCAATTGTAACTTCCTATGCAAGCCGGCCTCATCTATATCAAGATTAATTCTTTGACTGCCCAGTAAGCCTTATGTTGAATTTCCATCGGTAGGTGACAGAGCTTACCAAACACTAACCGGTATGGTGACATACTGATTGGTGTCTTGTAAGCTGTCCTAGACGCCCACAAGGCATCATTCAACTGAGAACTCCAATCCTTCTGGTTACGGTTAACCATTTTTTGAATGATGGACTTGATTTCCCGATTGGAAACTTCAGCTTGCCCATTAGTTTGTGGGTGATAGGTAGGGGATGTCTTGTGAGTAATACCATACTTCTTAAAGAATGCCTCTATGGTCCAATTGCAAAAATGGATGCCACAGTCACTAATCAAGGCTCGGGGTACCTCAAACCTAGAGAAGATGTTATCTTTCAGGAATTCTGCAACCACATTAGAATCGTCAGTTCTAGTGGGTTTTGCTTCAACCTACTTTTTTTTTATGTTAAACACCCTTGGGTGAGGGATATTTATAAAGGTTCCCCAAACCTGAATAGAACAGTTATACAAAATGGCAACATAATTGCCCCAAAATGTGTATCTAAAGTTTAAACCTAAAAAGGAAAGTAGTTGTGATTCCGGAGAGAAGAATCTCCACCCCCTGTGTTAATTCTTCCCTCCGGCCAGGCAACACCTGTTACAAATACACAATGAGATTAGTTAATCGAACAAAAGCTCATCGAGGACTTCAAGCAGGCTGGGTCTTGAGTGTAATCACGTGGTAACCGGAGCTAGTGTTCGAGCAATATTGTAATGATATCAATCCTCTGTCCAACCAAAAAACTTGTATGACAAACCTGAGGCAAGTAAAACATAGCAAACAGTAGTTTCCATTCTAAAAATTGCATGCAAATTGTTAATATGATTAGGGAGCTCAATCAAGTTTCCAGAGAATTAACCAATGAAGAACTAATTCTAATAACAGGAAGACCAATTCGGTCTAGTGTTAATAGTCCTTTAAGGAAAGGGGGAGCAGTCTGGATGTCAATATCTCCTTGGATATTGTTTTCTAGGGCATATTTAGGAAGGTAGTCAGCAACACAATTAGCCTCCCTATGAATGTGTCGAATTGGATATTTAAGATATTTAGAGTTAAGTAAACTATAGATGGAAAAAGTTCTCCAAGGGGAGCTCATGGGATATTGAATGCCCTTGACAGCTACTAAGCAGTCAGATTCCACCTCGCAAGTAGAGAAGTCCAATTCACAATATAGCAAGAAGAATATGTGTAAATCCCTAAGAACTAGGGAAAGGTCCCATGAAATCAATACCCCAAACATCAAAGATTTCACAATATAGCATAGCTTTTTGGGGCATCTCATTTCTAGATGAGATATTTCCTACTCTCTAGCACTTGTCACAAACCTTACAAAATATGTATGCATGCTTATTCAAAGTAGGCCAATAAAAACGACTTTCCAAGACTATCCTAGCGGTCCTTTTAGCTCCAAAATGACTGCCGCATGCATGAGAATGACAAAAGGTGAGAATTGAATGCACTTTATTATCGAGAATACCACGGTTGGAGGTCCCTCATAGTGAACAATTTTTCATTGGGGAACTCCTCCTGTAGTTGCTCCTTCATTAATAGATTTACCTCACTATCTTGGCAGGGTACCAACCGGCTCAGGTGATCATCCACGAGGTTCTCCGTGCCATTCTTGTCTTGCACCTCTAACTCAAATTCACTCTGGAGCAGGATCCACCTAATCAATCTTGGCTCAGCCTCATTCTTCGTCATTAAATGATGAAGCGCTGCATGGTCAGTGTACACAATAACCTTTGTACCAAGCAAGTAAGATCAAAATTTTTCCAAAGAAAATACCACTGCTAGAAACTCCTTTTTCTGTGGTGGAATAGTTTCTTTGGGCCTCATTGAGAGACATGGATGCATAGTAGATAGCATGAGGCGCTCTCCCCACCCTTTGATCAAACACCGCTCCAACGACATAATCACTAGCATCACACATAATCTCAAAAGGAAACGACCAATATGGGGGTTGTATAATAGGGGTCGAGAGTAACCTTCCTTTCAATGTATCGAAGGCCCCTTTACAACCCTTGTCCATAAAAAAATCCACCTCTTTTTGCAACAACTTCCATAAATGAGATGCTATCTTCGAGAAGTCCTTGATGAACCAGCAATGGAATCCTGCATGGCCAAGAAAAGAGCACACTTCGCTTACATTAGTAGGATAATGCAAAGTTTGAATTGTGTCTATCTTTGCCTTGTCAACCTCAATGCCCTTAGAGGAGACAAAATGGTTTGAGAAAATGCCTTGCTCCACCATAAAATGACACTTCTCAGAATTTAACACAAGATTAGTATCAATGTAATGTTTAAGAACTTGTGCCAAATTTGCCAAACAATTGTCAAAAGAATTACCATGAATGGTAAAATCATCCATGAATACCTCAGAAACATTTTCAAAAAATTCTAAGAAAATGCTTACCATACACCTTTGGAAAGTTGTGGGGGCGTTACATAACCCAAAAGACATATGCCGGTAGGCAAGTTTACAAAAGGGGCAAGTGAAGGTGGTATTTTCTTGGTCTTCCGGGGTGATAACCACGTGAAAATACACTGAGTACCCACCCAAAAAGCAATAGAAAGGGTGGCTTGCTAACCTTTCCAGCGTTTGATCAATGAATGGAAACGGGAAGTGGTCCTTCCGGGTCTCCACAAATGCGCCACCCATTTTGAACTCGAGTGGGTACCATTTCACCCTTCTCATTTTTGACCACCATCACCTCACTCTTCTTGGGTACCACTTGAGTTGGACTCACCCACTTACTATCCGAGATTGGATAGATCATGCCTGATTGGAGTAACTTGAGGATTTCCACCTTTACCACCTCCATCATAGGTGGGTTTAAACGACGTTCAGGTTGTCGCATGGGTCATGCATCTTTTTCCAACAAAATTCTATGCATTCAAGTGGATGGACTTATGCCTTTGATGTCGGCAATAGTCCACCCAATTGTTTCCTTGTTCTTCCGCAACACCACCATCAACGTTTCTTCTTGCTCCTGGGTGTGCTTGCTTGAAATAATAACCGGAAGCGTCTCCCTTTCCCCAAGAAATGCATACTTGAGGTCACTTGGAAAAGGTTTAAGCTCAATCACCGGAGCTTTCACAAGTGATGGGAGGAATTCCAGTTCTTCGGGTTCCTCGAAGACTAGAGAGTCTAGATTTTGCACCACTTTCTCAAGAATGCTTAACTTCCCAATGCTTTCCTTCAATTTATTACTCATGGAATATACAAGACATGCTTTTTCAACATCATTTTCCAAAGCAACTAACAAGGAATCATCACCACTCATTTCAAAAACATCTTGCACAACATTGTCAACAAAATCAATAGCATGGCAAGAATACTCTTCAAGAGGATACTTCATAGAGTCATTTATGTTAAACTCTACTTTAATCCCATCAAATTCCATGGTGAGGGTACCGTTGTTCACATTAATGATGGTCTTAGAGGTCTTCAAAAATGGCCTCCCCAACAAGATTGGGGCGGCATGTTTATCATGCTCCATGTCTAGGACATAAAAATCCACGGGGAATATTAAGGAATCCACCCTAACCAACACATCCTCGATGATACCCTTAGGGTACGAACTAGAACGATCAGCTAGTTGGATCACCTCCCCGGTTTTGTGCAAAGTACCAAGATTGAGGCTTTTATACAAAGATTGAGGAATCACATTTATTGATGCACCTAAGTCAAGCATTGCTTTTTCAAAATGAGTATTTCCTATCATGCAAGGGATTGTGAACATGCCGGGATTGCTACATTTAGGGGGTAACTCCCTTTGGCACAAAGAGGAGACATGTTCACTTCTCCCATTTTAAGCTTGTTCTTCATTCTTTGTTTCCTATTTAATACACATAATTCCTTAAATTTTTTTGCATAGCTTAGAATTTGTTCAATAGCATTCAAAAGAGGGATATTTACCTCATACCTACGAAAGACTTCGTAGATGTTCTTGTTTGACTCCTTCCTCCGTTTGTCCTTTAGAGCTTCCGAGAATGGTGGTTCCGGGACATATGGAGGAATTTCAACTACTCTTGCATTCTTGTAAGGAGGGGATGAAGGTTTGGGAATGGAGGTTGATTTCTCAATGGTGATCTCCTCTTCCTTCTTCTTTCACTTCCTTGCTTGCTCCTTGGCCACCTCCTCGTTCTCTTCTTTCACTTCTTTTTCAAGTATTTCAAGCTTTCTAGGTTTGTCTTCAATAACTTCACCAACCAGGGGAGAGCTAACCTCTTTACCACTTCTCAAAGTGATAGCACTAGCATTTTGTCGAGGGTTGATCTCCGGTTGGGAGGGTAGCTTACCCTTTTCCCGGGCTTCTATCTGATTCACCACTTGGGCTATTTGGCTCACTTGAGTTCCAAGTTCTTGATGCTCACCTTGGCTTCATCTTGGAATTTCTCACTTTTCTCCGTACACGTGCCCAATCGGTGAATGGCTTGCATCACCTCATCCTTTGTTAGCCCCGAACTCTCCCCTTGGTCTTGAGTTTTTCTTGGAGCCTTTGAAATTTTTGTTGAGGTGGCCTATATTATTGTTGAGGAGGCCAATATGGTTGAGGGTTTTGGCTTCCTTGAGGGTTTCCATACAAGAGGTTTGGGTTATCATGATTTCCCGAATTCTACGGCCGGTTTTGGTACCCTTGATAACCTTGGTAGCCTTGGTGACCTTGGCAGCCTTGCCCACCTTGGTAGCCTGGGTTTCCTTCATAGCCTTGATTTCCTTAATATCCCATGGAACTCACCTCCTCGACATAGTCCGCTTGCAAAGTAGGGTAAGTGTCCGTATGATGCACCAAGTAACAAATTTCACATGATTTAACATGTGGCGCATTCCTGGGCTTCATCATCAATGATTTCACCATAGATGCAAGGGCTGAGACTTGGTTCTCTACGGCATTAGATTTCTCCTTCTCTAATCGGCTCTTGAGCTAAAGTTTCTTGATTCTTCCGCTAGCTCCTCATACAATTGCATCACTTCGGATGAAGTCTTGTTCCCAAGAGTTCCACCAAAAGAACTTCTTACCAACCTTTGATACTCATCAAGAAGGCCATTGTAGAAATAATAAGCCAAATCCCCCTTCGAATAACTGTGGTAGGGGTAACTTGCAAGAAGCTTCTTGAACCTCTCCCAATAGTCGAAGAGAGATTCTTCATGCCATTGAAAGATGTTCCTTATGTCCTTCTTCAAGGCAGCGAAGCTCGAGGCTGGGAAGTATTTGGCTAGAAACTTCATTTTCATATCGAGCAAACTCTTGATGCTCTTGGTGGTACGTAGTGGAGCCATTCTCTTGCACCATCCCTTAGTGTGAACGTGAATGCCTTACACTTATAGAAATCTTTATCCACTCTATGGGGGACTATACCACCACACAAAAAGTGAAATTCGGTGAGGTGTTTGTTGGCATTCTCCCTTTGCCTACCAAGGAAGATGGGTAGCATGTTAATGAACCCAGTCTTTAGCTCAAAGTGCCTATTCGGTCCAACCACGAGATACTCAATGCACATTGGTTGTTGATCGAGGTTGGGGGCCATGATGTCTCTTAACAATTCTTTCCCCAAAGGAATCTCCCTTTCTTGAAGAGGAGGAGCTCGCCCTTAGAGAGGAGGATGTTGAGGTCCCTCTCCCGAATGCTCATCTTTGTGCTCAAGTTGATGTTCCATAGAGGAAGAGGTATCCACAAAATGGTAACTAGGAGGGGTGTTATTCGCACTTTCCAAAGAAAACCTCCTAGCCCGTCTCAAATTCAACTCTAACTCGAGGTCGTAGTGTAGGGGTTTTTATGAAGAGGATCGCGTACGAACCATACACCAAGAACTCGAACAATATGTCTCCAAGCCAAGGGAAAATGGAAAATCAACTAAGATATCAAAATAAAAGAAAACTAACAAATATTTACAATTAGCATATAATCACACATAATATGCTCAAACACTTAAAAATAAACGCCTCTCCCCGGCAGCGGCGCCAAAGTTTGGGGGTCATCACCGTACCTCTCAAAGTTAATAATTTTAAGCCCTGATGCTTCTTATCTACAATTAAGTAGATAATGTCAAGTCGGGGTCATCCTCGAGAAGAGAGATCTTTTCAAGTGTTTAAACATATATAGGAGAAAACATACTAGGCATATACATAGATAGATACATATAAAAGCATGTAAACAAGGGGGTGGGGTTTGGTTGGTTTTTGAGCCTAAGTTATCAAATTGAAAGTTAACAATTAGCAAAGTAAGAGAACTATGCTAATCATGAAATACAACTAAAGATACGATGCAAATGATAATTAACGGAGCCTTGGGGGCAATCGACTTCCACTTCATAACATCCTATAGCACATTGATTCATTCACTCATTCAATTACATTTATTGTTTATGGGGAATGTTATCACTTCTCATTCAAAGATCAACATTGATTCCTCCTTAAGAGTAGTTTGCAAAGACAAACAACGACAATTTTCAAAACCTCATTGATGATCACCAATGACAAACAACATCATAGGGGTATTTCATCAATGTCATTTCACCCAAAAGACCATAGGTTTGACAACAACAAGCCTTATTGCAAAGCTATAGTCATTTAACCAAACAAAGCATTTATTAGGTTAAACTTAGAACAAACAACATTCAAGGTACAACCTTTATTTGCATCTATATGACAAATATGAAAACAATCCACATTAACATACTAATCTAGCAAGAATTACCACACATTATACACAAGAAGTTCTAAATCCATGCTTTTGGATTTCATATCAAATGAGTTAAGAAATTTGCAACTTTCATAACACTCTAACATTTCAATCATTCAAACATTTCATATACTCAAAAAACCCATGGTATAAATGAGGTAAAACACAACATTAATGGAATAATAAATGTTCTCCAATAAATGTTCATAAATGAGTAAATATAGAATCTTACTACATAAGTTTGGAAGGTTCAATCAATTGCTCCCAAGAACTAGATTTTGCTACAAGAGTTTATACTAATTAATGCTAACAAACCAAAAATAATACAAGAGAATTTAAAGATGAAAAATGGTAGAAACTAGGGTTAGAAATAGTACCAAAAATGCAGGAAAGAAGAGCTGTGAATGAGAGGAAAGAGAGTTCTATTTATGGTACAAAAAGTATAAGGTTAGGTTCTGGCCACCCTGGTCGCGACTCGCGACGGGCGCCAGAACTTAACCTTTTTTTCTTTTATTCTTCTTGTGGTAAACACTTATCTTCACAATGTTTCCTCTCGTTTTTCAAGTCTTCAACTCTTTGAAGAAAGTCTTCAAAGTCTTAAAAAATGGTCTTCGACGGCCTCCGATCATCAAGTCTTCGTGTCCTCGAAGCAAGTCTTCTAAGTCTTTGAAAAGTGATCTTTTAATGTCCTCCATTCTTCAAACCTCCATGTTCTTCCTTTTTCACACAAAATCCACTTAGAAGAGATAAAAGGGCGTAAACTTGCTCTTACCTCTCCTAAGAGAATTTCAAGGTAAAACACAAGGTCTTGATAATAAAAGAGCACAAAAGTGACCCGAAAAAGTACTAAATTATGCACATAAAATGGACATATCACACCACCTCCTATAAGGGAGAGTGTGTTAATATGTATCTGGAAGTCAAAGTTAGTTAATATAATTATTTGTTTAACACTTCTTTCTCTATGGTAGTTTTTGGTGTAAGGTTTTTTTCAAGACATCCATCTTCATCCACTACCAATTGTTTCCGAGGAGATTGTTCTCGTTCTTCTACGTAAGTAGATGAACAATAAGTTATGCTTAAGTATTATTTTGAAAGATATATATGATATGATCACAACACGAATACAATTATCACACCTCATCATTCTGTTGGCCAATGACACTGATTAACTTTCCGAGCCATAGAATGTTATATCCAATGGCCTCAGTGACAAACTCAAATTCTTCATGTTCAATTGGAAAATATGCCTTGGGAATCAACACAGGTCAACGAAGCTTTACTCCCTCCCACTTGATGGGTAAGTCTATTTCCTTATTCTTTGGAAACAAGATACCAAATGCAGCTACGTCTCTTTCTCCACTAGGGTTCAAAACATATAGGCAGCATTTGTTTTCCTTTTTGAAAAAAAAATCATAAAAGGAGAAAAAAATATCAGTTGGACAATAAGTAAGTGTCTTAAGTAATCAAAATTAAATAATGTTATCAATGTAATCAATCTCAATAGGGACTAAGGTTCCTTAAAGATTCTGTGGTCCAGAAAGTTGATTATAAAAAAAATGAATTCTATATCAACTGAAGGCTGCAGCGTGATGCTGCTCTTTTGGTCCAGCTGGGATAAAATAAACCTCGACCTAGTTTTTTGCCACTGAGAGTAGCAGCGTGAGAGAAGCAGTGCGCTGCTGCTCTTTTGGTACAACTAGGATAATATATTAGCCTGATGTTACTAGTTTGTGACTAAAAGCCGCACCATGCTGCACCTATTTTGGTTCAGCTGGGATAAATCATCTCTCAAATAACTATATTTCCAAAGAGACATTTTCTCAGTTTAACTTCGAAAAACACAACATGAAGATATTACTAGCCTCGAACTACCAACATCCAAAATAAATGTGACAACAGTAAATATTTGCCCAAAACTAATAGAATCCAAAATCACTATGACAGGAAATCAGCATCCATAAACTAACAATACACATCCGCAAGAAAGCAACTAACGATGAGGTTCATGGTATAGAATATCTTGTCATCATCAACGTACCCTTGTGGATCACTAGATCCAGATGTTGAGGGAATGAATACCAGTTGTCTTTATTTGCGGGGTGGATGATGTAGGAAGGAAATTGCGGGCATCCAAGTGTGGGGGAATAGGTTTACCCAACTGTCTAGCAAATGGTTTTGTTTGGGCCTCAAATAAGGCAACAAATATTTCGTTGAGCTCGATGACCGTCATGGACACATGTTTTGAATTTGAGGTTTCTTCAAATGGTTTTGTGTCTGTGCTCCCATAGCGACTAGATGCATAACAACCAACAGCAATATATGGTAGGGCCTCATTCAACTTGGCCATTTTTGGGAAACCTCTTCACCGACCCCCATGATCCTTCTTACCCATTGCTTGAAAGAGAATATCTTATTTTCCTTATATAACCAACTCTCCATTTTGCTTCTTTTCCAAAAGGTTTTTCTACTCAACAAAACATATGCAAGCCATTAGTATGCATTGCATCTGAGAATATAAATAGAGAATGAATCAATTGTGAATTTGGCTCACAATAGTGGGGGCTGCTCTTTTAATAGAGTCATTAGTGTAGATTGATAATTTCTTTTCCCAGTTAGCTTCTAGGAACACCTCTGAGCGATCCGATTGAAAATCCAAGATTTCAACTAAAGCCTCTGCTTCTTCTACAGTTTGACCTTCATCCATAAGCTCGTCAATTTTAGTCATTCTTTTCCTCTTCTCGAGTTCTATAGCAAGCCTACGATTCCCTCCACTTCCCGTGTGATAGACGTAGTCCTTATGTGAGGCGCTTACTTTTGCTGCATCACTTAATGCCTATATGTTCATTGATTAGTAATATGCTCACAAGTAATGAAGAGAAATGAAGAATTTTTAATGAATAGCCTTGAATTCAGGGGTTGATCTGTGTATCACAAATAGCTCCCATTCTTTTTTGTCCATCCATCGATAATCAGTCCATGCACAAATACATAGTTTTTTTTGCTTGTACTTTTGAGCCACCTTAGCCTTCCAATTCAACAACTTTTCACTCGCATAAATTGTCCATTTATTTTGGAACTCATTCATCTCATTGAATGTCATTTTTGTTTGCATACCCCAGCTAATCTAGGGGACAAAAGATATGTGTTGTCACGGAAAAATTTAATGAAATTGAAATGAACAAATGGAAATGTAGGATTAGAACACACTTACGAGAATGTCTTCCTATGCATCTTTCTTTACATGGTCTGGGACAACTTTCCAATTATTCCATGTCCTGAAGCAGATTCGTCGTCGAAAATCATACCCATCATACATCGACCACCGGCTGCCCATAACCAAGGGTTCGAAGTCATCGTTGATGAATATTTTTAGGGGCTTTTTTTGCTTTGCTAGTAACACTAACTTGCACGTGGCTGTACCTCTATGCTTACAATACTCTTTAATCTCAAACTTGTCAAAGTTCCCCCTCTTGTCATCTTTTGATACAGTTCCTTCTTCCTCCTCCGAGTTGTCAGATCCCGAGATTGATTTGGATGCATCATCCACCATCTTGTTACTGACAACACAATTGTCTTTTTTTGGGGGGGGGGGGTAACACAATTTTCTTCTACTCCTTTAGTAACAGAGTTAAACAATTTCTTCTTCGCCTTTGTCATTCAATCGCTTGTATGAGTAAAATAAAAAAATGAAATCATAATCTAACACATCCAAAGATGGATATCCTCAAACAACCAACCGAGAACAGATAGACCTAACAAAGGAATAAGCAAAAAATTCATATGGGGGCAAATACATAGTAGGCAAAAAATCTATAAATATTAGGAAACTAATCATCTATCAAACAAAACAACTAGCAACACTAATAACCCAACAAACTTAATCACAAACTTACGAACTGACAGACCAACCCATATATCTATTTATTAAACCTGGAAAAAATTGAAAATTAACACCCATATAACAAGTTCTTGATGACTTCCCAAAAAAGCAATCACTCATACCTCATTCGTACACACTCTCTGCAATGTTTTTCGCCACCAGCTCTGCACCACCGAATCTACGACCAAGAGAGCAAGCAATGGGCAAGTCAAAATATCACACCTCACATAAGATCATTCAAACAATGAACATGTGAAGGACAACGAGTGTGTGAAGCATCAATGGGATTATGGCTCCCTTAGTAGTTGGAGAAATGGTGAAGATGAGCAAACAATTGGGAGAAAGCTGTAGAAGGTCGAGGGTAGTGTGGAGGGAAGAGGGAAAGTTTGGGAGGGAACCAAAATGATTGAACTTAGTCATTTGTTATGTTTTTTGTTTGACCATTCAATTTTTTCATGCTGTTTTTTTTGCCCAACTTGCTGCCTTTCATGAGAATTTTAAAATAATTTGTATAGAGTTTGGTAAAGCATTTTAAATCCATGCAAAGCTATAAAGAATTTGAAATAATGCAAAGCTTTAAAGAATTTTTGGTAAAGAATTTCATGATAATTTTAAATAATAAAAGATATAAGTTCTTAGTTGCAATATTAAACATATATTATGTAACATGTAGTAGTTATAAAGTTCATAACCCGGCTCATGCAACTGGAAAATTTAATCTATCTTCAGTTCTTGTAATTTGTACTTTAAACCCTGGTTTTTTCATGACTTATAGGAAGACCGTCTTTCAAGGGACGGGCTCTTTAAATAAGGAGTAGATATAATTTTTGGGTTAAATAAAAAAAAAATTCTATACAGATTAATTAAGGTCTGGACACTGTTTAATTGCACTGGACGCACAAAATAAATTGTACAGTTATTTATTGTTTCATATTATTATTTGTTTATATAGAATGCCTAGAGAAATTAATAGTTTACAAAGTCATGAATACGTTAAAGTAGGTGCACGTGTATGTTGACTAGGGCTTGACCAACCCTTGTATTGTACGATTCAAGATAACTAGTGTATATGGATCACCAATTAAGTTATAGTCGATCAACCAATGTATATGAAACGCTAACTAATTATGGCCAACTTGTAGACAACTTTATGGTTAACTAAGTCATGGATACATTAAAGTAGGTGCACGTGTATGTTGACTAGGGTATGACCAGCCCTGGTATTGTACGATTCAAGATAAGTAGTGTATATGGATCGCCAATTAAGTTATAGTCGATCAACCAGTGTATATGGAACGATAACTAACTACGGCCGACCTGTAGACAACGTTATGGTTTATTAAATCATGGATGCGTTAAAGTAGGTGCACGTGTATGTTGACCAGGGTTTGACCAACCCTTGTATTGTACGATTCAAGATAACTAGTGTATATGGATCGCCAATTAAGTTATAGTCGATCAACCAGTGTACATAGAGTGCTTAGTAACTACGGCCGACTTGTAGACAACTTTATGGTTTACTAAGTCATTGATACGTTAAAGTAGGTGCACGTGTATATTGGCTAGGTTTTGACCGACCCTTACTTGTACAGAACACGATCAATTATAGTTAACTAGTGTATATAGAATACTAATATTTAAATTATTTCCTAACTTACAAATATATTATACATATATATTTTTTGGAAAATCAAATTTATTCATATGTTAAATTTATTATAGTAATCTGTATGTGAGAAGGTACATATGTTATTATTTTTTATGTTTGTAGCATTCTTTATTACATTTCAGCCCATTGGCCCTAATGTCTTCAACCCATATAATTGTATTATTCTTTATTACATTTTTCAGCCTATGTGTTAATATTATTATTGTTATGTATTATTATTTATTAAATTCGAGCCACTCTTCACTTTCCTAAAATCCTTCCATTACACCTCACAATGCTCCCTCCACGCTCCCTTCGCCATCCACACTCACTCCACCGTCCATCCACGCTCCATCTGACAACCACGCTCCGTCAATCTGCCGTCTGCCATCTGCCGTCCATCCACACTCACTCTGTCGCCCGTTCATCAAGCCACACTCTATCCGCCGTCCACCAACCAAGCAACGCTCCAGGTGGCATCCATCCACTATCTGTCAGCCTTCCCTCCGCAGTACAATCATGCTCTGGGTCGCGTCCGTCTGCCGTCCGTCTGCCATCCGTCAGCCTTCCATCTTGTGTACAACTATGATCCCTCTGTGTTCCCTCCACCAAGGCATCCCTCTATTTGGCTGTCAACCCACGATCCGTCCCAACTGGGTATTTTAACCATCTCCCTTTTTGTTTCGATTTCTTAGGCTGATTGTGAAATTTAATGAATGCCCTGATTGTGAAATTCTTTGAAAGGCTGATTATGAAATTTCATAGGCTGATTGTGAAATTTATTGGTTGTGAAATTTATTTAAAAATCCCATGTGATAGGGATTGAAGGGACCTTGGGTGCATTGTTTATAGTTGTAAATTTTTATGAGTTGCATTGTGTAATTTTCTATGGTTTGACAATAAAGTGATGAACTTAATCTGTATAGTTTGACAATGAAGTGAAGAACTAAATTTGTAGAGTGGGTTCAGATAAACTTAATCTGTATAGGGATGAATCTGCTTTTCTATATGGTTTAAATAGCATATCATAAATTCCTTTGTAGCTGATTTTCCCTGAATGAGTATATTCTTTCCTTGATTGTGTTTTTTCCCTGAATGAGTTCATATAAGGGCAGGCCCTATGTTTCTCCCTAAATGAGTTCATATAGGGGCAGGCCCTATGTTTCTCCCTGAATGAGTATTACTTTATGTAATTCTCATTTTATAACGTTACTTGAATTAGTCCTGCATTTTTCTGAATATATAAAGGTGAAGTTTTACACTATTTCAACATTAGCAATACAGATATAAGCCTGAAATCATATATGTTCATTAGTTGCTGTTTCATTTAGTGGGCCCCTTTAGTTGCATTAAGCATTTATTTTACATGTGTTTACATCTTGATGCAAATTTGAATTTTTCTAATCCTAATTTCTATATGCATGTTTATACATATAGTCCATCTCCATGTAACCCATACTGAGTAATCTTTGTTGAACCTTTTCCTAGGCATGGCACAAAAACAAATGCACCCAAGGGTAAGACCGACAATCAGAAATTGTGAAAGAAGCCTAGAGTTGGCGACCTCGAGGTGCGACACAATGGTCTTCTGATGCAACCAGGAAACCCTGAAATTCAATTAACTATAGCTGAATATCCCGAGGCAATTCATTAGCCGGGGACTTATACTGGAGATAGGGTTGAGAACTGAAAAGCCTTACACTGACTATGTCAATGCGCAAGGATGAGCGCACTTCATCGCACAACCCGATCGTGCCAACAAGATGTTAACATGTGAGGTCTTGTCCCTCATGAAGTACAACAATTCAGCTAAGATTTACTTTTGTGGGAAGTACGTTGTACTTGCAGCAGATGTGATCAACGAGTTCAACAAAATCTCGCCGAAGCAAGCAAGTGTGTACCAAGCTGCTAAAAATGCAGTCCAAAAAGCCTCTTGGGAGCAAATCATAAATGAAATTTGTATTAAAGGTGATAAAGTTATAGGGATGATGTCTCCGGAATGGTCTAGCATTGAGAAGAAATATTTGACTGACTGATTGACAAGATCAAGAAGAACTTGAGCATCGATGTCAGGGGTACGATTATGGCATACAGCTGGGATTGCATCAATGTTCACAACTGTATAGGTTTCTCCTCTCTGATTACTTCCTTGTGTGTGGAAGCTGGTTGCAAATTTAAAGATGATAATTTTACACTGATGCCCAAGCCCATCAACCCTTAAATATTTTTGAAGAAGAAGAAAATTTCTATGTTATCAGGGCCGTCAACAAGTAAATTGTCCACGGAGAATTCGGATGGGGACATGGTAGAATTGAAAGTGAAGGTGGATCACTTGGTGTGAGTAACAGAGCACGTTGGAAAGATCTTGACAGCCATGTGTGGCGAGAGAATCAAGGAAGTGGGTCCAATACCTACATTAGATTCTACATCTTCCAACATTGTGGAAACACCTCGCGCGGGGATTGAATACCCTCGTTCAGCTCACATCTTGAATTTTTCTACATGTTGATTTTGTTTGCTTAATATGGATGTTTGTTTTTTTGGGATGTTGATTTCTAAAACGTAAGTTGCTTTTCAGTGGATTTGACTTGTTAGTTTATGAATGTTGATTTTGGATGCTATTAGTTGTGGGCATATATTTGCTCTAATTCTGGATGTTGACAGTTCTAGGTATGTATCATCTTCATGTTTTTGTCTCAGTTGAACTAAATGAGCAGTTGCACACAGTGGAAGTATAGTTAATTTAGGCTTATTTTATCCCAGCTGAACCAAAAAAGCTGCAGCGCACTGTAGCTGTCAGCTGTAAAAATGGAAATTGAAGCTTATTTTATCCAAGCTTTACCAAAAGAGCGGCAGCGCACTGCAACTGTCTGCCGTAAAACACAACATACTACAAAAATACATAATTTTCCTAGTGAATTCACTGCTTGTAAGCCACTATTTTTCAACCATCCTCCTCTTTTTGGATTATATGTCTCTAATTTCTTGGCCATCTTCATCTATCCAAATGCCATCTCTGTGTTTCCTCTGTATTCCTCCAGTCGATAATCATTAGGGGGGAATTATAGGGGAACTATAACTTTTCACTTGTAACTTCAAAATCAATTTCGTTACAGGATGAGTATTTCTTACCTTGTAAGACAACAGACCAACCTACATTGCATGGATCATTAATGTAGAAAACTTGTCTTGCTTGTTCTGCCAAATCATATGGTTCATGACTCTTGTCAACTAGGGTAAATACCATTGGGTCATCAGTTCGAACTCCAGTTGTGTTATCAAACCATTGGCACTTGAACACCAGAATCTTGAATTCTCCATAGTCAAGCTCCAAAATCTCATTAATAACACCATAAAATGACATTACAACTAGGACCGCTTTATTATCTTTCTTACTTGCTTGCCACATTGTCTCTGACTCAATGTATACCCCACTATTTTGTGTTGTGCTCTTTGAATATGGGTCCCTAGTAGCAAAAGAGAAACTGTTCATGTCATATCTGGAATATCTCAAGACCGTGCAATTAGGCTTCCTTGCAAATGCTCTAACTTTTGGGTCACAATCACCTACATTGTATCGATCATAAAACCATTTCACAAATGTGTCACTATGCTCCAACTGAACTTTATTAGGGGGCCTCGTGGGATGAAACTATGTGATCAAATTAAGGTGCTTGGTCACATAAGCTGCAGTCTCCCTACAATTCCTCAAGACATGCAAATGAACTAACATCGTATCACTATTCAATAGAGTAAATAACATTCCCCTTGACCTAAGTTAGTCCATCTTCCTTCCCACATGTGGATTTTGGGGGACCCCAAAATTTCTATATTCCTCCAAATAGCTAGAGAAAAATTCAATTACTTCTTTAGTAACATACCTCTCAACAATACTAGCATCCAGCCGACTCATACATTTCACGTATCCCTTGAATACTTTCATGTAACGCTCAAAAGGATACATCCAATGCATACCAACTGGACCACATATCTTTATCTCCCGCACTAAATGAACCACCAAATTAACCATTATATAAAAAAAGATGGAGGGAAATACATTTCCAACTTGCATAGCACAACAACAACCACTTTTTGTAGGACATCCAAATGGTCCCGGTCAATAGACTTCTGACATATGGAACCAAAAAACAAACAAAGTCTAGTGATTGAGTACCTTACGTCCACCTCCATTACTTTACAAATAGCAATAGGTAACAATTGTTGCATCAAAATATGACAAATATGAGATTTCAACCCAATCATCCGATAATCCTTTGTAACTGCCTGACTAACATTCGACGAATAACCAATTGGGACCTTCACTGATTTCAAACTATCACAAACTGAGATTCTCTCCTCTTCGACAGTGTACAAGGTGTGGGGGGCATGTAAGTCCTCTTACCCTTCACTTCTGGAGCAAGGTCATTTCTAATTCCCAAATCTACCCAGTCCAACTTCGCAAATAACCTCTTCAACCTTGGAATTGAAGGAAGATACCACATACACTTCAACGGGACCTTCTTCTTCTTCTTAGCCAAACACCCATCAACATCATTCCTCACACCCTTATATCTTGAATGTTTGCACACAGGACATTCAACCGCGTATTTAAAATCACCGTCAAACAACACACAATCATTTGGACATGCTTGTATTTTCTTGTATTCCAAACCAAGTGGACACAATATTTTCTTAACCTTGTAAAAGTTTTTTGGTATTCCATTCCCTTCCAGAAACTTGTCCTTTAGAAGCTTTAGGAGTGAATTCACACTTTTATCACTCTATGAACTTGTAGCTTTCAAATTGAAAACCTCAATAAAAAAGGATATTATGGTATCCTTACTTTTACATCCCGGATACAATGCCTTCTCTTTTTCGTCAAGCAAAACACTTAAAATTTTAGGCTTCCGCTAAAATCTCTTGCAATGTCATCGAACATAGCATAAACGTTACAATTGTTTCCATCTACCTTGTCAAACCCACCCTTATGTTCATGCTCTACCTCTCCATGAAATGTCCAAACAATGTAACCTCTGTCAAATCCGTACTTAAGCAAGCGAATCTAACAAGCCCACGTTCATCAAACCATTCACGACACAAGCATCTTTTGCATGGACATCTTTGGGTTAATGCTCACCATCCAAAAATATCTTCCATCAATGAAGAGAGAAGAGGATTAAAAGTTCAGATCTAATTTTTGAGTGGTAGTTCGGAGCATTTAATGCTTAATTTTGCACCTGTTTTTGTGAATAGTACGCAAAACCGGTGCCATTTTTCCCAATAGCACCAGTTTTTAACAGGTGATACATCAACCGATGCCATTTTTATGGCTCTTTTCTTCAGATTTATTTTAACACCAGTTTTATTTTAAGCGTGCCAATTTTTTTATAGCACCTATTTTTGTCATTTTTAGCACTGCTTTTTAAACCGGTGCTAATTTAACACCAGTTTTCGTGATATTTAGCACCGGTTTTTAGACCGGTGTTAATTTAACACCGGTTTTTCTACCAGTTAAACATCAGTTGTTAAAAAAATGGTGTTAAAAATAAAAAAATTGGTGTAAAATTATCTACGGTTTAAAAACCGGTTCTATTACAATTTTGTCACCGTTGCTAAAAACCGGTGCTAAAAAACTGGTGCTAGAGGGTGGTCTCTGTGGTAGTGAATCTATGATGGAGGTCATGAAAGGGAGAATCCAACATGTCAAAGTGTGTGGAATATGCAGTTTAGACCATCCCACTGACATGTGTCCACAAGTGGTCACAAATCTAGAAGAGGTGAATGCGTTGGATTTTAACGGAGGTAATAGGATATTTGCAAGGGGACAACAACAACAACAAGGGTTCCGGGGGAATTGAGGAAATGAGAGGCAAGATCCCTATGCCAATAGCTTTAACCCTAGATATCACGATCACCCCAACTTTCGTTGGAGCGAGGAGAATCAAGGCCAAGGGTACAACTGAGGTCCACAAATTCAACCATATCCTAGGGGAGAAGGGCATTCCAACAACCATGCTTCTCTGTAAAAGGTGGATAGGGAAGAGATCCTTGATGCCATTTGACCATTGACATAGAAACATTATGTCTTTGCGAATCGGACAAGAAGGGAAATTGAAGAACTTGACACTAGGGAATTCTCAAGCATTAAGAATCTTGAAGTCCAAGTCGGACAACTTTCCACCTTGGTAAGCTTACTTGAGGCTAAGGTATCAAGCAAGCTACCTTCCCAACCCAAGGTAAACCTAAAGAATGTGAGAGCATTAAAGCTAAGGCGCTGGAAGGAGGTGAGAGAGGCGAGAAAGACATTGTGCAAGAGGATGATTTGATTGTGGAAGATGAAAAGATCAATTTTAAAGACCGAGAGATAATTGTTGAGGAGGACCCTCCCAAGGAGCTCTCAACCATCGAGAAGACCACTGCCTTTTCCAAATGCACTTAGAGGAAGGCTGAAGGTGGCAACAAATGATGAAAACATTCGGAAGATCTTTTGAAAAGGTTTGGGTAACCATTCCTATCTTGGAGTTGATCGAGCATGTTTCCTCTTATGCTAATTTTTTTCTAAAAATCATGCACTGAAAAGAGGAACAAACAAATTAGGAAATTGACAATAGGGGGATTTTCCACACTAAATCATAAGAATTTTCCTAAGAAAAGTGATGACCCCGAGATGTTTTGAATACCTATTTCCTCAGGTGGGAAGCTAGTGAAGAATGCCATGATTGACTTACGAGCATCTATTAATGTGATTGCTTATAGTCTTTATGAAAGCCTAGACATAGGTGAACTTAGGGCCACTAGGGTGATTGTCTAATTCCCCGATCACTCCCAAGCTAGACCTCGAGGCTTAGTGAAGAATGTAATGGTTAGAGTTGGCAAGTTAGTGTTTTTGGGAGACTTCTATTCCCTTGGCGTAGCGCATGATGGTAGTGCACCCCAAATCCTATTGGGGATACAATTTCTAAAAACTTCAAGGACAAAGATCGATGTTCCCTTGGGAATGCTAACCCTAGAGGATGACTTTGATAATGTGAAGTTTGATATTTACAAGTGTAAGAATGATTTGTCTATGTCCTCTTTTGTGTGCAATGTCATATCATTTTGTGATGAACATGTTTAACTTGACAAATCCTACCTAAAGAGTGAAAAAGAATGCCTAGGTACATTCTTTGAAAATAATTTTGATGAGGTATTGCCCGATAATGAAACCTTACATGTCCTTTCTTGGTTTAATGATTATTTCTATAATACAATTTGTGTTGAGCATGTTTCTATAAGCTTGAATGAGGATGTTTTTCCTCCTATTTCCACCACTAACATGAAGCGGAGAAAGAAGCGGGCTAAAGAATTTAAAACTTCTAAGCCCCTTCATACTCCTAAGCTCAACAAGAATGTATCTACTATTGAAAAAGATGGATGCGTTTGGTTTGTTTCTCCAAAGGTAAAGGGAAAACCTAGAATGATGTGGAGACCGGTCCATAGGGAGGTGGTCATTGGTGGTGTCACGGATGGTGATTCCGACGACCCATCAATCCACTCTTCATAGTTTTTCAAACATTGCATGAAATAATAAGTCGTGAGGACGACAATAAAAAAATGATATTTTATTTCAAGTTAGTAGTTTTTCATTACAAATTTTTAGTGAATGTTTTGGAATGTGTTTTATTTTTGGTGGTGTTTTTAGGGAATATTGGTCATCCGTTTTTATCTAGAACAGTGATACTCTCAGTTTTCATGTTTTTGGATGCAGAAATTTTGCAGAAAAAGTCCAAATATATATTCCTATTTAGCCTCATACTAGAGCAGACCAACATAGACATTCCACGGCATGGGCCATGCCTGGCCGCATCAACACGAAGTTGTTGGCGCGACACAAGGCCTAGGCTTAAGGCGGTGGCACGGTGAACTCGTGCCAGCACGAGGTGCCCCGTACCAGGAAGAGGCTTTCTCATGAACATTACCATGCCACCCCGGCCAACCAATCAACATATCCCTCATCCATTATAAAGCCAGTGTTCTCCATTATCATCTTCATCCCTTCCTTCTTCTTTTTCCAGCAAACCCAAACGTTTTCCTTTTCCCAACCAGATTTTATCCATAACTCTCTCAATTATTATCTAATTTTCCTCAAACTTGACCCAAAATATTTGTCTCCCCGAGCCCAAAAAAACCCACTAATTATTGCTTCCAAAAACATCGAGATTCAGCCCAAAAATTCTGAAATTCAGTTTGGCCATTTCTCCAGAAAACTCGATTAGGGATTGCTGGAAATTGATCTAGGAGGGGTCCTGCACACTTCTAAAGACCAATTTCACAAAATTTCAGATCAATATCCACAAAGGTATTTCGTTCGAACTGTGCTTGCAAAATTTGGAATTTTGAAATTTTTTGAAGTTCTTGGTATCTGCATGGTTAGTATAGTTTGATGGTGGGAACCTTGTTTTAATTATTGGAGACTCCTGGGAGAGTATGAGGAAGGTTGTTCAGGATTTTTAGCATATTCTTGTCACTGGCCTGTTATTTGTGCTATATTTTCTATCATTCCTCGTTGACAGAGAGGAGAACCTAGTGTATCATTTATGGAGTTCACTACACTCACTGAGAGCCATCAGGAGAAGTGGGGCCGTCTAGTTGAATGCCCTATCCAATAGACGGAGTTCGTAGATGAGAGGATTCTTAAGGACCTCAGACTCTATAAACCAGTCATGGTGCTCCTGCGGATGATTGGTTTGAAGGCCTTTACGTCAGTGTCAGACCCCACCTACACTAGGTATACTCTGGAATTTCTTTCAACTATTATAAGGAAAAACAATAGACACATGAGGAAATCTGTCAGATTTCATTTGGGGGATGTGTCCCATGCTATGACACATGCTCATCTTGCCAGAGTTTTCAAATGGAAGTTCTATAGGAAGGTGAAGGGGTACGATGAGCCCGATGCAGGTTTTGATCTATCCACGTTCTTGGCCACCATTACCCAATTTCCATGGAGGAAGGAGAGCAAGAACAATGACATAGTGTATCCAAGACTGACGTATGTGGCTATGTTGTTTAGTGTGGTGGTCGGTTGCCATGAAGAGGCCACAAATTCTTTTGAGAGGGATTGTAGGATACTTTAGTTGATCTAAACTGGGCTAGCTTGCCCTGATCTGGTGAATAATTTCATTGGCCATTGTATCGACCTCTCTAGGCACCACACTGGCAAGATAACTATTGAGGGCATGATATCATTCCTAGTGGATCATTAACACCTCCAGGTGAGTGAGGAGATGTAGGCGAACCTGCACATTCCTTACACTCTCACCCCCTCAGTCATGTCAAAGGCGGCACTAATACAGTTGAATGCTGGGATTGTCCACTGGATGTACAAGGGCAAGAAATTTATGAGAATGCCCCAAAAAGTAAGGATCGCTCTAGCCAAGACCTTTTTACTGCATGATCTTGTCATAGAGCCTGATGCGGCTTTAGAGGTGATTTTGGGAGTCCATTATCATGATGAGGATGTCGAGTAGCAGGAGGAGGATGACTAGGAGGTGATGCATGAGGAGCCGGTGCATGAAGAGCCAATTCCAGAGCATCCCACACAGCCTGTTCCCATCAATCATCAGCTTATTTAGTCACCCCCAGCATTCCTACAGATTGTGCCACCACCAGTTTCAGAGCATCCTATAGCACCACCACATCTATTTGAGCAGGTGTGTGGATAACCATCCCCGTCTCCGAGCCGATTAGTATACATAAGGAGACTTATCATTCCATAGGGCATAGTGCTAGTGGTTCTCGTAGGCACAATAGCTCCTTCCATTTTGATGATTTTGAAGAGTTGAGCAGGTGCGGCAGTCGTGGGCCTCCACCTAGTCCTAGTCTTCAGCTTTACAGACACGACATCTCGATTCCTTTGCAGCATGTGGCTCATCCATGACATCAACTATAGTTCAACCCATTTTGGAGCACAGTGATCTGAACGGGCAGTGATATGAGGCTAGATGTCGCAGATGGCACTGATTACTCTTCGGTGTTTCCAACCTTGTTTTTCACCTTGGACACATGCATTGGGGAATATGCATGAACTATATGTGGGTTAGGGTCGAAACACCGCCATGGTGGAATTTCCCTTTATTTGCTGATTCCTTTTGTTTTACATGTTTGAGATGATGAGTATTGGTTTCCCTTTGTTTTTCTTTTTTTGGATTGTTGAACTCTTTGTTGTTTGTTTTCTTTTGGGTGTGGGGGCAAATTTTTGTGGTTTATGTTTGAAAGATGTTTTGGAAACATTTTGGCGGTGTGTTTTGTTTGGTAGTTTTTGGTAGTTTGTATTTGGGGATGCCTATGGGATCACTCTGGTGGTGTCATTTTTTGTTTTTCTTATCTATATGTAGTATGAATCCCATCTTTAGCCGAGCTCTTATACTCAAGGAAGAAGAAAATGGTTTGACATCGCTCCTGCAAGACAAAGACTCAATCAAGATCTGTCTTCGGGGATAGTTCATTTTCCTCTTGTCTTCGGATTACCGTATCGAGTCCTTGAGTTCTTTCTGTCGATGGAGTTAATGCGAGAAGTAGATCCCATGATCCTGAACCGATCTTACCTGGGATCGCAAATCCCAAGTTTGTCTATAAAGAGCGGGATCCACTTTTTGGGGAATATGAGTCGAAGCAATAACAAGAATATTTCTAGTGGAACATCTTTCACAATCCCTGGAGAGATGGTTCACTAATAGACCGAAGGATAAGTAATTCGACTCATTCACATCCAGATCATGAATGTTTGGAATCCATAGTATGCAAGGAGACATTGCTTTTGCTAAATCCAGTTAATAAAGGGCAGGGCATTTCGTTTTTATTAAGCTTCAAAAGAATGCTCGTAGCGGCGATGCGTTTGCTCGAGTTGGAAAGACCTACAGTCGAGCGGCTTCGCCCCCTAGACCACTACCATGTAGTTAGGTAGGGACAATCAAGTAATGTAATAGGAGCATCCGTCAACAAAAGGATCCCCCTAAGATGATCATCTCATGGCTATTGAGAACGAATTTAATCAGATGTTTTTGCTACATCAATACTTTTTTGAAAACTTTGAAAAGAATTAAAAATATATACCCGGCTAAGTTGAAAACCCGAAAGGGTGACTTAGGAAACAATGAGAAAGGCCCGGATAGGTTGAAAAACCTAGGTAAAAATGGGAGGCCAAGGCCCGGCTAGGTAGAAACACCTAGGAAAAAATGAGAGGCCAAGGCCTGGCTAGGTAGAAAAACCTAAGCAAAAATTATAGGCCAAGTGTGGAAAAAGGTGAGAAGAGATACCCTTTGTGTGTTAAGGCTAGGATGAAAACACGAAAGAGCTCCTGGAGAAATGAGAGAAATTGTGAGAAATCAGAAACTGCGTTTTGGATCTTTTGGATTATCCTTGGTTTTTTTCCCAGAAACATCTCTTGGATTGATTTTGGTGGCCTATTCAGTGGAGTAAGCTAGTTTGACACTTATCATTTTTTTCTTTCCTTTTTCTTCACACGATTTGGTTGTATAGATTACTTAGTCTCTTTGGGGAGTGTGAGAGTTGCGAGATTCTTACTTCTTTGGGAGAACTAGGGACATCTAGGAATAAGTTTAATGCAATAAATAACTTATATTTGCATGCCAGATTCCTCTTGAATCATTGCATGTTTTTGTTTACTCAAGGACGAGTAAAGGTTTTAGTGTGGGGGAATTGATCTGCACCATTATGCATGCGTTAACTAGTGCATTTGACACATTTGTTATTACATTTTGTTTGGTTTATTGCTAGTTTTAGTTAGGTTTACGCGAAAAATAGTTTAGATGACCATTGTTGGTTTTCTTATCTAAATCCCAAGTTTTGTAGACTTAATTGGAACTAATGGATAATTAGTATTCACGAGCACCTAGATCTTCCTTTGTGATCTTACCAGTTGGTTGCTCATGAGTATTTTGTCGCCATTTTGTAGAAGGCCACTCTGAAGGGTGGTAGTAGATATTAGAAGGTCGTTCGCAAGGGAAATAACAGACAAGAAGGACATGAGCTAAAGCTTTCTATTAGATGGAAAGAAGCCGTAAAAAGAGTGGGGTTGAAGTCCAAGATCTCAAGAAGAATTTACAGCTGCATCTGTAGACACAGTCTGTGCCAAAAGGCACCAGCACAAGGCGCCTGGCGCAGAATAGCCCGTGTCATCGACCCTTGGCAGGAGGCCATCGTCTAGCTCAGACTTTGCTAGCGACTTTTGGCACGAGGCCTCATCTAGCACGACCTTTGCTAGCCTCCCTCGGCACGATCCGCCGGCCTCAGCACAACTCGTGTCGCCCAACATCCTAAAATGGCTAAGTATGGATGCAGGCCATTTTGCGCATCTGTTTCTTCACAGCAGCCCATGTCATTTCCACTCAAGATTCGTAGACCAGCGGACGGGGTGTGATGCTTTACACGGTCGCACCATCATTCTGCTCATAAAATTGACTCCTAGCCGACGCCCCACCCCGTTCAACTGGTCGAGACACCACTCCCAGCCGACGGCCTGTGCCAAACGATGCGAGCACGCCTGATCCAAAGTCCAGAGACGGAGACCAGCTGAGGGTCCGTGTCAGCTGGCACAGGGTGGCCAGCAAGGCTAATGGTTAACATCTTTTTACTCACCCAAATAATCTGCAAACTCTATTGATAAAATTATAACAATAGTAAGAAGAGCCAATCCCACGAGGAATAGAGAAATAACTATAATAAAATTACCAACTAATATAGAACACTTTTTGTGTACCACCCCACCTTAATTTTTAGATTTTTCTACGACTAATAGTGCAAACTAACAAATATCAAATATAAATTAAAATGCAAACTAGAAAATATTAAATAAATCTAGAAAATATTTGCTTAAACCCCTCCCTATTCTTTCTTACTTTGTCGAAAATAAACCAATTATAATTAACCAATTGTTTCTCTTACCAAGATGCCCCTAGAAAGTATTGCTGAACCATATGCACACCTTTATAGCATTAAGAATGAAAAGAACATGATATAGTAATTACTTAAGTATTCGCAAGTTGTAACGCACACTTAATTGTTCAACGTCTTGCTGTTACAGTCTTAACTAGTTATCTGCATAGTTTCGACAAGAACTAGTTACTTACTTAACCTTTCCAACGATTATGTATTGTTGGAATTAGTTAGCAATATCCTAACAGTATTCAAATTGGTCAAACTTAAACTCATTAAGAATAAATTAAACCAAAAACACATAAAAATTAATTATAAAACAATTAAGCCTCACAATGCTTGTTATTCCATGCCAATATATAAATTAGCTACATGTAATGATTAAACTAAATAAAGAAATAATATAATAATAAAACATGATTACGACGATAAACTAATAACAAAGAAAACAGAACTAAGTCACCCGTGAACAACCTGTTGCGCACACAATAAATATCAAACCAAACAAAGAATGGTGCACTTCACCTTAATTATATAACCCGTGCACAAAGAAACTCAAAACCAAATAATTATGAGCTAACCCGCGGTACTTGTAACACAAGCAAACGAAACTAAACTGACTATCGACAATTTTTTTTTTTTTATAATTTAGTGGGGGTGTATATAAGGCTCCCCAAACCCAAGATAAACTCCATAAAGGAGGCAATTTGTGACAGAGATCTAAAGATATGACTGACTATACTATCTCTGTGTCTAAAACTCCACGCAGGGAGGCAATATGAGAATTCTCCACGCAGGGAGGCAACATGCAAACCTAAAACCTAAAACCTAAAAAAAAAGGGTAAATATCCTGGTCGTAGCCAGCAGAATGCGATCGCATACTAACTACAATACTGAACTGACGTCCCCAACAATATGATCACTCCCTAGAAAAGTCTCATTCCTCGCTAAAAACTAATCGTCCTCGCTCTGCCGGATTAGTCACTGTGTGGCTCCCTATGACAGTAAGAGACTTTCCCAGTTCATTTACACACTATCAGAACGCCGGTGAGCTGCCCACCCGCATCAAGCAGTGGTGTCAAAAACACCTCAACCTGTACGGACTACAAATCTGATTCAGACAGAGTCGCCAATGGGAGAGTCAATACTTCCCTTGACTTGGATTTCTCCTGTCTATCTATTGAATCAGATCAGAAGCCAGCATAGTTTTTCCAAACTGATCGGAAAAAGTATGGTGGCGGACAACAGACGAATCCAGTACTATATCAAAAACCTAGCGTCATAGCACGTACCCCATAAACCGTATTTAAAAACAGAATCCGAAAACCTAACACTGAACTAGAAAAAAGAGCAACAATATTCTGAAAAAAGACACAAAAGTAATTGAAAAAGAATAGAAACCATTACAGTGGTGGCATCCCGGAGGTGTGACTGCATCTACCCAACACCGGCGCGGCGGCGCACTGGCAGCCCAGCTAGGCGCGGTGGCGCGTGGGCCACACGTGCGGACGCGGTGGCGCGTGAGAGAGGCAGACATGGCCGGGCAGAGCCGCGCGTGGTCGTCGCGTTTGGCATCTGACCGGCCAGAGGCGGAGGAGCAGCGCGGGACCAGTGCGGCTTAGGCTCCTCTTCACCTTGCAGCCTAAATCCGGTGTATCACCTCCTAGCTGGTCCGACGAGATGTCCAGCTGAGCAGTCGGTAAGCTTTCCGGCGTGAATGCACTGCTCCAGCCTTTCGTCGTGGAGATGAGCAGCGGCTACGAGCTGCTTCAGAAACTCCGACGCGTGGGCTGAGCTGTGTTGGAAGAGATCGAGCAGCGTCGACCGGTGGGGTGAGGTCACAGATGGGCGCCGATCTGTACCCACCGGCAACGATCTCCGGTCTTTAGCTTGATGCGAGCTCGATTGCTGGGTTTTGCCGTAGATTTGCGGAGTTGTAACGGCTTCTGGCGAGGGGAAGGAGGAGGTGGTCTGGAGCTATACTACTGGTAGGGGTGGCGGGGGTGGCCGACGCGGCGGAGATCGCCGGTGGCCACCCCGCCGGAAAGTGCAGACGGTTTGGGTTGTTTTTTGGAGAGAAAAGAGGAAAGAGGAAGTAATGTGCTTCTTGCAAATTTGCAAAAAATGATTCTCCGACTATCGACAATAAAAAGACTTGTCTGCCATCTGCTTGCGAGTGCTTTTACATGTCCCCAAATTTTTACTTTTCCAATCTTCTAAAGGAATTAGAAAGAAAGTAAAATTTTATAGAAAATAAAATTATATAGAAACTAAAATTGTTAATATGTCTAATTAAAAAAAATAATAAAAAAGTAAATATCTATCTTGTCAAAATTATGTAAATTACAGATGTCAAAATCATGAAGCAATATTTTCTTCATTATTTCTTCAAATCCTCACTCTTCTTTATTGTTTCTTTTCTTTTTTCTCTTCAAATGATAGAATAATAAAAATTCATTATCCATTGGAACACACTACCTTATTAAAAATCCGGTGGAAAAAAAAGTGTAGTGTTAAGTTACCATTTAAACTCCAAAATCCTTCAAATTCACATTTTCCTTGCTTTCATCTACAAAATTCTCCAATCATCAAATCTTCACCGAAAATAAACCTAAAGTGACAATTATTCCCATAAAGCTCAATTTGATACCCAAATAAACAACACTAATCGCACACATCAGCCGTGCCAACCAACAGAGCCCGTGACAGAGCCATCCAGCACGGTCGTTCCAGGCTGTACGTCTGCTCTATGCTACACTGCCGTTCCAGGCTTCACGGCCCATGCCAACAGCATTTACCACAGTCATGCTAAGTCGCATGGCCCAACCAGCAGCACCCAGCACAAAAGCGCCACACGAGATGACCCGTGCCGTTTGCGGCTGCTAGGGTTTTTGGCCTTATTTGGTCCTTTTTCAAAGCCCATTTTCCTACTACTATAAATATAAGCCTAAGTCTACTAGGGTTTAAGTTTGGTCACATTTTAGATCATTCACTATTCTTAGAGAGCATTTTAGAGAGAGAAAGAGAATAACCCTTCCCTCTACTTTTATTTCTTTTCTTGATCTTGCACAAGCACATTGAATCCAATGAAATATTTGGGTTCAATGCTTAGGGAGTAGTTAATTCACTTGGATATTTTTTTTGTATTCATGATTTGGTGTATGTTTTGGGAGATTCTTTAGATCTACCAATTTCTAGGTGTTTATGATATTATTATTCCTTGTTCTTAATATTTTAGTTAATTTCATGATTGTCACACTAAGATTGGCACACACCGTAGTCTAAATTTGTGTTGGCGCATCTACTGATACCCTCCGGGGAAGAGAAACCTAGATGTGATATGGGTAGCCGGGTCTGGGTCCATGTAGGTGTGTGCACGTATGTCTTTTCTGAGTTACCATTACAATGTCATCACACGTCTTTTCTAAAGTGTGGAACGAAATGGCAGTAGAACAAGGCAAAACCGTGGAAGATCCTAACTTTGGCGATTGTGCGGGGGGTTGGCTAAGATGCCACATCGTGGACCTTACAATCGGCCACAATAAGCCCATCGGTGGTGATGACGTAACCGAGGAATTTGACTTAGTCTGTGAGAAAAAAACACTTTTTTGAAGCGGCATAAAAGGCGTGGTTGTGAAAAATGGTGAGAACCTCCCGAACGTGTTGCACGTGGTCCTCGAGGTTAGCAGTATACATAAAAAATCATCAAAATAAAATATAATGCATTTAATAATAAATGGGTGGAGTGCTTAGTTCATAACTCACATGAAAGTGCTCGGCAGGCTGGAGAGTTCTAACGGGATTACGAGACACTCATAGAGGCTTTCGCGAGTCTTGAAGGCAGTCTCCCACTCGTTGTTGGGTCAAATGCAGATTTTATGGTACCACTCTTCAAATCTAACATGCTAAAAATGCAAGCACCACTCAATTGATCGAGGAGGTCATCAATTCATGGAATACGAAAGTGGTAGTGGACCGTGATCTTATTGATGGCTCGGCATCTACGCACATACTCTAAGTGTCATCTTTCTTCGGGGCGAGGAGTGTGGGAATTGTTTATGGGCTTAAGCTCTCGCAGATGTGGCATTTTTTTAAAGAATCTTCTCAACTTGGCGCCGCAATTTCTCGTGTTCAACCTGGCTCATCTGAGAGTGGGTTTGGTTTGGCAAAACTGTGTTGGGTATAAGATCGATCCGGTGTTGTTTTTCAAAGAGTGGCAGGAGCATTTCCAGAAGCTGGGATGGAATGACATCACAAAAATCATCGAGAAGTGGTTGGGTTGCACCACATTTGGGGTGGGTTTACCAACAATGATGAATACGACACTCATCTCCATCATTTTCCCCTCAAAATTGGCTTGAGAGAGTAGTGTGGTAGCGGGTCGGCGACTTGGGGCTGTCGAGGGCTGGACGACAATAGCACAATTTACTTTCTGTCAAAGGGAAATCTATTCATGTTGGTGGGACCATTATATATTGCGTGTCATTTAAATTTCCAAGGCCTACTAAGAAACAAGTGACAAGTATCCATTTAACTATATCGCACATAATATTATCCTTATACGTTGTTCCAATGGAAAAGCTCACCAATACCTATTTCAAGACGGTGACTTCAGTGCCGATTTGGAGCCAAGTGAGCTTATAAGGTTTTGGGTGCTTCTCCGGAGTTAGGCCCAATTAAGTGATGACTTCCTCGGCTACGACATTTTCACTACTCTCAGAATCGATGATAAAGCGGTACACCTTGTCACCTATGGTGCACAATGATTGTATAATATTATTCAAGAGTGTGACCCACATTGCCCACATCATCAGGGGAGAGAAGAAGCTCCACCATATCACTAGAGCATGACCCACATTGCCCACAACTTCCTCGGCATCGTCACTAGGCTCAACATCGTTGACATAAATTGGTTTGCCAAATATTTCTGATGTGTAGCTGGCAAATAACCCATTAGATTGTTCTTTGGAAAAGCGTTGCAACAATGTCTTGTTTCACCACAACCAAAACAATGGAGTCCACCCCTGATATTGGGCGGGGTTGTCGCTTGAGTGCAGGGCAAGGCTGGAGGTGCAGCTGGAATTGCACCATGGTTTTTCGGGGTTGTCACGGGCAAATTAAATGCTTGAATCGACCATTGGCTCTCAATGGAAAGGGCCCGTTAGTTTCCTTTGAGAACCGAGAGTGGGTCGAACATATTCAAGATGTCTTGGATTGCAACACGCTACCCTCTGATGTAGCAAGAAACTGTTAGTTTTCCTGCCTTTGCAATGTCATTTGAAGCTAGAAGCACGTGAAATTCAGTAGAATAATCGGTCACAGATTTCATACCTTAACGGATATTTTTCAAACTCTGGTAAAGGGTGTGGGCATAATTGTGTGGAAGGAACGTGGCCTTCATATGCTTCTTAAGCTTTTCCCAAGATGCAATTTTTTCTTTCCCCACTCGAGCGTGTCGGGTCTTTGTTTGTGTCCACCACGTGGTGACTGAATCACACAATTGGGTTGTAACGGGGGGTGTGGAGCGAGTGTCCGGAACCTCCTTGAAGTCCAACACCTCCTCCATAGTTACGATCTAATCTAAAAACTCCTTTGCATTCACGTTGCCATGAAACTTGGGAATTTCCATACTGATTGCCGACCCCCAGCGTGTGTTGATTTTGAGTTGATCCGTGGGTGGCCTTGATAGGCATGGAGCATCAGCAAACAATGTAAAGGGGTTGTCTCCGTTGTTGTTTTCAGCTCTACCACAAGCAACGAGGGTCACTAGACGTTGTTGGAGAAGCATCTATGTTGTCTCGGTAAGCGTGTCTAACCGTTGAGGAACACCGGCCAATTCTTAATGTCTATGAACGTTGTCCAAATAGGCCTCCTGAATTCTTCTAGCTAAGTTTCTATGTGCCATGGAAGGGATCAGATTGGCTCTGATACCAACTGGTGTAGCAAGAGGTTACCCAAAAGAATGAAAACGCAAAAATTGCAACAAGAATGTTGATTTTATTTTATCAATTACCATCCCACAAATACATCAATTCTTCCAACCTCATAGAGGTTGAACAAATGAGAAAGAAGGAAATATTTAAAAAACAGGAAACAAATAACACTAAAATGGAAGTAAATAATGGAAATAAAGAAAGCAATTAAAGTAAATATATGTTGAAGCCAAAACATTCAAACAACCCAAAATGACGCCAATGAAATTCGAAAGAATCTTGAAACTTTCCATGCAGTGCATGCACAAGTCTCCACTAAGCCCAAGATTGCACCAAACAGATCTGCAAGCATCTTGAACCTCCCATGCTCACCATGTACACATCACTTCTTGCTGCGTCGATAAATGAGAATCCTATCCCTAGCGCACCATCATAAGGTTATAAAATTTCTTTTTTGTTTATGTAGGGAAAGTAAAGTAAGGGCTTATCGATGATTATAAGCATCTTGAACTTTTACTTTATCGATGATTAGTTAAAGTTAAACCATTTCATTAGTGTTCATGTATGAAAAGTCTAGTAAGAGTTCCCTGTTCACTAGTCAATGTCAAATCATTTTATTAGCGTTCATATATGGAAAGCTAATGGTCATTAGTTAAAGACAAATCTGATATGAATCTCCTTGCGAAGACTCACGATTTGCGGAATTATATCTTTAAAGCTAATGGTCATTAACCCGCACTATCTCGCACGAAATTCAGGAGTCTAGCCCTCGGGGTACGCCTAACTTCGACATGCTCTCTAACTAGCCCTCGGGATCAAATTACAAGGTTTATTGATACTTAACTAGCCCTCGGGGTTAAGCAACAATGGAATAGCTCGCAAGCAAAGAGTATGAATTCAAAAAGTTGTATATTTGATTGATGAAAGGTTGTAATTTTCGTCCATAAGGCCTCCCCTTTTATAGGGTTACAATCTTGCCTCAAACCCTAATCACAAATGGAATCTGAATCGACTTATAGCAGCTTTAAGAAGCTAAAACCATATCTAACTAAAATACCTAAAATAAATGGTAATCTAAGGTAATCAGGTTGAATTCTTCAAGAAGTAACCTTGAAGAATATTACCTTATCTAATCTTACCAAATATAATTCTAATCAGATAAAACTGAATATACTAAACCTTAATGGACTGTATTTTTGAAATTCAGCTCTTCAAAGCCCACATGGCCGAGCTATCAGTCCAATAAACCTAAAATGACATTATTTTACAGTGATCACACTACCTCATTAAAAACCCAGTGGGAAAAAAGAGTATAGTGTTCTTCATGATGTCTTCAGTTTGTCGACAATCTTGAATAATGAATCCAAGATGTCGATGGTGACTCCTTCTTCAATTTTTCATCATAAAGGCAATCAATCAAAGCATTTAAAGCAGCATCCCTAAGCTTAGTCTTTGACCTAGTCATAGGTCCTGCCATGTCACTTAGAGGATCTTGAACATATCCTTTAAATGTTTGATCAAGTCGTGGAATGTCTTCATTTATGGTGGTAGTCGTCTTGGCATCTCCATCATTCCCTCCGTGGTCGAAAGGTTTTGCCCTCGAAACTGAATCATCTTCAAATGTAAATGGAGATAAATCAGCAACATTGAAGGTAGCACTAACACCATAATGATCTGGTAACTCAATCTTGTAAGCATTGTCGTTCACACGAGCCAACACTCTAAAAGGACCATCTCCATGTGGACTCAACTTAGATTTCCGAGCATTTGGAAACCTCTCTTTCCACAGATGAACCCAAACATAATCTCCCATGTTGAACCTCATCAACTTGCGGCTTTGATTAGCTTTATCAGCATTCTGTGCATTTGTCCGTTCAATTCTCATGCGCACCTTCTCATGATTTTCTTCACAAAATCAGCTTTCTGTTCTCCATCAAGGTTTTTAACCTGTTTAAAATTCAAAGGAAGTAGATCAAGAGGTGTAATAGGTAGAAAACCATAAACAATTTCAAATGGAGATAAAGAAGTAGTAGAATGAATGGTGCGATTGTAAGCAAACTCTGCAATCGGAATGCATTTTTCCCAATTCTTTAAGTTCTTCTGAACTAGTGCACGCAGGAGATACCCTAGGGTTCGATTGGTCACTTATGTTTGTCCATCAGTTTGAGGATGACTGGCAGTCGAAAACAACAACTTTGTCCCTAACTTGTGCCACAAGGTATTCCAAAAGTAAGATAAAAATTTAACATCGCGATCAGAGACAATGGATGCAGGAATTCCATGTAACCGAACTACTTCCTTCAAAAATAGATCTGCAACATGCTTTGCATCATCTGTCTTCCTACAAGGAATAAAATGTGCCATTTTCGAAAATCTATCCACAACCACAAAGATAGAATCATTACCTGACTGAAATCGTGGAAAACCTAGGATAAAATCCATGGAAATATCAACCCAAGGATGTGTAGGAACAGGCAATGGAGTATAAAGACCATGAGGCTTAGTTTTAGACTTAGCCTTCAAGCAATCAAGACAATTCCTACAAACCCTATCAATAGCAAGTGCCATTTTCGGCCAATAGAAGTGTTCTCGCAACAAATTATAAGTTTTAAAAGCACCAAAATGTCCCATTAACCCACCTGAATGAGCTTCTCTAACAAGTAATTCACGCATAGAACATTGAGGAATACATAACCTATTATTCATAAACAAGAAACCATTATGCCGAAAATACTTCTCATGAACACCATTTTCGCAGGCAGCATAAATAGATGAAAAATCAGAATCGGTCGCATATAAATCTCGCACGAATGAAAAACCTAGCATAAGGCATTCCAAACGTGTAAGTAAAACATGTCTACGACTCAAAGCATCAACAACAACATTTTCTTTACCCTTTTGTAACGCAACACATAAGGAAAAGATTCAATGAAACTAGACTATTTAGCATGACGCTTATTCAACTTCATCTGACTCTTCAAGTATTTCAAGGATTCATGATCACTATGAATGACAAATTCTTTATGCAATAAATAATGTTGCCAAGTTTCTAATGCACGCACAATTGCATAAAATTCTTTATCATACACAAGATAGTTTAGAGCACCGCCCTTTAACTTTTCACTGAAGTAAGCTATAGGTCGATTCTCTTGCATCAAAACAGCACCAATACCAACACCAGAAGCATCACAATGAATCTCAAAAGTACCATTAAAATCAGGTAAAGCAAGAACAGAAGCATTGCATAATCGTACTTTCAATTCATTAAATGCATTCTCTTGACTCTCAGTCCAAACAAATTTCACATCCTTTTTAACTAGTTCATTTAGAGGTGCAGCAATAGATGAGAAATCACGCACAAACCGTCTATAAAAACTAGCTAAACCATGAAAAGAACGGTCCTGGTTGGCATTAGTAGGTCTCGGCCAGGTCTTAATGGCCTCAATTTTGGTTTTGTCGACTTTTATGCCCTCTTTAGAGACCACAAAACCGAGAAACACCACTTTCGAAGCACAAAATGTGCACTTCTTAATGTTCGCATATAAACAAGACTCACGGAGTGCAACAAGAACCATTTTAACATGCTCAATATGTTCATCAGTTGACTTAGAATAAATCAATGTGTCATCAAAATAGACCACAACAAACCGACCAACAAACGTTCTTAAGACATGATTCATCAACCGCATAAAAGTACTAGGTGCATTAGTTAAACCGAAAGGCATAACGATCCATTCATACAACCCAAACTTAGTCTTAAATGCAGTTTTCCATTCATCTCCCTCATTAATTAGAATCTGATGATAACCCTGAGTCAAATCAATTTTAGTATAAATCACATATCCATGACAATCTTCAAGCATATCATCTAACCTAGGGATAGGATGGCGATACTTAATGGTAATCTTGTTAATAGCACGACAATCAATGCACATATGCCAAGTTTTATCTTTCTTAGGAACTAAAATGACAGGCACGGCACAAGGAGATAGGGATTCTCGCACATACCTTTTTTTTAAGCAACTCCTCGACTTGTCGTTGTAGTTCCTTTGTCTCCTCAGGGTTTGCTTTATACGCCGGACGATTTGGGATAACCCAACCCGGAATCAATTCAATCTGGTGTTCAATACCTCGTAAAGGTGGTAAACCCGCGGGTAAGGCTTCTGGAAAGACATCCTCAAATTCCTGTAACATCTGAGCAAACCGTGGAGGAATATTCATAGGAATATCATCACTAGCAAAATAGCTCTGTTTAAAATGCATGATAAGCACATAAGAATGATTAGAAAATGCACGATTCACATCCCTAATTGATGCATGAAACAATCTACCAGAATCATTAGAAAGTTCACGTCTCATCATGTAAATTGATGGCAAAGGACTAAGATGTGAAGATAGGATTTTAAGCGACTTATCAGAATCATTCGTAGACTTACCTAGCTTACCTGGGATGGCCTCCCTTGATATTTGGTCGAAATTATCAAGGTTTTTGCCTCCGTTCTTCACCTTGTTGCCGATCTCCTTCAAGCCCTTGCTAGGGTTTTGGTCGGCCATTTGCACATCAGTTGCAAACTTCTCTTTATCGACTCTCATGCGTCTCTGTGCCTCTAAAACTTCCACTGGAGATAATGGAACCAAAGTATACCTTGTTCTATCCTTAATCACAGTAATTTTGTTAGTGTAACCATCATGCATGGATTTACGATCAAACTGCCAAGGTCTCCCTAACAAAATATGACTAGCTTCCATAGGTATAGCATCACATAAGATAGAATCATGGTATTTTCCAATCTTAAAATTAATCATGCATTGTTTGTTAACCCTAATTTCACCACAACCATTTAACCAAATAAGTTTATATGGTGATGGATGAGTAGTCACAGGCAAATAGAATGATTTAACAAGAAGATTGGACACAGTATTAGCACAAGAACCACCATCAATAATCAGTAAACAATTCTTATCTTTCACAAGGGAACGAGTATGAAAAATGTTAATCCTTTGTACCTGTGTCTCAGCCATTTGAGAGTTTAGAACTCTTAATGACACAAAGTTACCTTGTGTTTCTGGACCCTGTTCACCATGATCATTTATGATGATCTCTTCATCTACCTGTTCTTCACCACTTTCACACAATGGTGGCATATCGGCATATTCATCTTCTTCATCTTCTTCCTCAAGTGTTGTTAGTACTCGTGCATGCGGACAGTTATTACGGACATGTCCTCTTTCTTTAAAATGAAAACAAGTAGGAGAGTTAACAAAAACTGAATTTGATGAAGAAGTAGAAGACTTACCTGGAATTTTTGAAACCTGTTGGGTTGGTGGTGCCGCCCTCCTCTCAGTAGGATTATAAGTTGGATTTTAATAAGTCTGAACCGATCCTCTTCCTCCCATGGGTGGGCCCTTACTGCGGCCATAACTAGGGTTTCCGTAGTCAAACCCTGGTCGTTGACTTGGAAAACTAGGCTGTGGCCTCCTTGGTCGCAGGGTACTCTCAACTAACCTTGCTTTCACCAATAAATCATTCATAGATATGTGATGTTGAAGCTTGACTGGCATTTGAAGGTTTTCACGCAAGCCTTCAATGAAACGATTTTTGATGAATGCGTCATCTTCTTTCATTCCAACCCTTCTCATGGTCAACTCAAGATCCTGCCAATATTCATCAACTGTACGATTTCCTTGCTTCATGTTGGACAGATAAGAATGTTGTTCCATCAACTAAGTAGGCGGAACATGATATTCGCGAAGCTCGGATCTCAGTCTCTCCCATGTGGAGATAGGTTTCTTTCCGGCAAGATATCGCGACTCCTTTTTATTTTTCCACCACTCAGCCGCATAATGAGTGAAAGAATACTGCACCACTTTGACTTTCTCCTTCTCCCGATAATTGTTGAGATCAAACAGATTCTCAATCTGTCGCTCCCAATCAAGATACTTCACTGGACTGTGTTGACCATCAAATCGAGGGATGTCATATTTTAAACCCTTGATATCTCGAGCTTCATCAGAACCTGAATCAGATCCTGAATTAATCTTCACTCTCCTTCGGGAATGAGGTTTACTGGGGCGATGCCTTCTAGAAGACCCTCGATGGGATTGCCTTTCTGAACCATCATCAGAATAATCATTTGAACTTCCAAAACCATTGAATTGACGGACATATTTCTTGGTTTCTTCCCTCTTGACCGATCATGTAGGTGTAGGCGGTGCCATGCTATCAACTTTTCTCGCCAACCTTTGCACTTCACTCATAAGTGCATTTATTGCGACAGCAAACCGATCAGGATCATTGGCTTCATTTGGATTAATTCGATGTCGCTCCCAACTATTTGGAGCCTCTTCATGTGGATGACTACCACACCCGCCATTAGAGGTGTTCTTAATGGCAAAATGTTAGGATTGCTAACAAAAGGTAGGACGAATGGATTTTCGTCCCCCATCTTCGCTAACTGCTAAGAAAATCAAACGGTTAGTTAAAAAAAATTGTCCCCCCTTCCCTTTGTTTAGTAAGGTCACTCACCAAGTGTATAACACTCACAACTCACAAGGCGAAGGCTAATGCGAGGGCAACTGATCAATTCACCGCAATTCAAAGCAAATTATGGAGATGAGTACTGCAGAATTTATTTCGAAATTTAAAAATATATAAACTCAAAATTTGGCTCTACGATCTGGAATTCCAAATTATACAAAGAATAAGGAACAAAATGCAATTTGAATGGCACGAATCGGATCTGTATTGAATGAATTATGACCAAAACAAGATTGCTTTATATAGGCTACAAATAGGTTCCGAAAATTCAAGAACAAATTGGAATAGGAATTTAAATCCAAATCACTTGTGGAAAAGGATTTTAATGACTTACTTGTCCCCCAAGTCAAAAATTCAGATCAAAACCCCTCTCAGAAATGGCTTTTATTTCCTTTTTCTCTTCCGGATTTTGACTTTTCTTTCCTTTTTCAAACCGGATTCCTTTTTCTTTCCTTTTTTTTTCCAGCCACAATTCATTTTTTTTCCTTTTTTTTGTACTATAAAACTCACAAATAGAATGTTATTCCCCAAAAAAATTTCGGTCACAATTACCAAAATATTTGGAAATTGCAAATCTGCCCCCAAACTTTTGAAAATTGCAAATCTGCCTCAAATTTCAGATTTCAAATCCTAAATTCCGATTTTGAAACCTAAAATCTGCTACCTTTTGTTTTTTATTTTCAAATATTTTTGGAACAAGAATCGCCTATATAAAACTTAGAATAAGAAAACTGCGACAACTTCCTCTTAATTCAAACGAACTTCGAGGTATTCAAGATCGTAAGGATCAAGAATATGACACTATATATATGGAAAACGACACAAGTCTCTCTTTTTTTTCTTTTTTTTGAATAAGGTGTAATCAAGAATCAAAAAACAATTCTAGATCACGGAATCAAAGAACGATAAACAAAACAAATAGGATTATGAGCATGTAATAATTTTCAGAAGAGTTGACGAAAATATCACAAACACATAAACTGTTTAAGCTACTTAAAACTACAAAACTGACCGGGAGGTGAAGGCGGATAATACTTGTTAATGCTCAGACCCATCGACGTCCTCCTGACTCGATTGATGAAGGCGAAGGCGAAGGCGGATAGTAATACCAAAGTATTCTAACTCTCAGACCCTTCGACGCCCTTCGACTCTAGATTCAATCCTCCTGGTAAGAAAGATCAAACAAACACAGTTAAAACACGACACGAAAGAGTATATATATATATAAATTTGAAAATAAATTAATGCAAAACTCAAAACCCTTTTTTTTTGTTTTTTTTTCGGCCTCAGTCGATCCTTCGTTTTGCTCTGATACCAACTGATATGAATCTCCTTGCGAAGACTCACGATTTGCGGAATTATATCTTTGATCTAGTGAAGGAATCTGCAAACCCGCACTATCTCGCACGAAATTCAGGAGTCTAGCCCTCGGGGTACGCCTAACTTCAACTTGCTCTCTAACTAGCCCTCGGGATCAGATTACAAGGTTTATTGATACTTAACTAGCCCTCGGGGTTAAGCAACAATGGAATAGCTCGCAAGCAAAGAGTATGAACTCAAAAGGTTGTATATTTGATTGATGAAAGGTTGTAATTTTCGTCCATAAGGCCTCCCCTTTTATAGGGTTACAATCTTGCCTCAAACCCTAATGACAAATGGAATCTGAATCGACTTATGGAAGCTTTAAGAAGCTAAAACCATATCTAACTAAAATACCTAAAATAAATTGTAATCTAAGGTAATCAGGTTGAATTCTTCAAGAAGTAACCTTGAAGAATATTACCTTATCTAATCTTACCAAATATAATTCTAATCAGAATAAAACTGAATATACTAAACCTTAATGGACTGTATTTTTGAAATTCAGCTCTTCAAAGCCCACATGGCCGAGCTATCAGTCCAATAAACCCAAAATGACATTATTTTACAGTGATCACACTACCTCATTAAAAACCCAGTGGGAAAAAAGAGTATAGTGTTCTTCATGATGTCTTCAGTTTGCCGACAATCTTGAATAATGAATTCAAGATGTCGATGGTGACTCCTTCTTCAATTTTTCATCATAAAGGCGATCAATCAAAGCATTTAAAGAAGCATCCCTAAGCTTAGTCCTTGACCTAGTCATAGGTCCTGCCATGTCACTTAGAGGATCTCGAACATATCCTTTAAATGTTTGATCAAGTCGTGGAATGTCTTCATTTATGGTGGTAGTCGTCTTGACATCTCCATCATTCCCTCCGTGGTCGAAAGGTTTCGCCCTCGAAACTGAATCGTCTTCAAATGTAAATGGAGATAAATCAGCAACACTGAAGGTCGCACTAACACCATAATGATCTGGTAACTCAATCTTGTAAGCATTGTCGTTCACACGAGCCAACACTCTAAAAGGACCATCTCCACGTGGACTCAACTTAGATTTCCGAGCATTTGGAAACCTCTCTTTCCGCAGATGAACCCAAACATAATCTCCCATGTTGAACCTCATCAACTTGCGGCTTTGATTAGCTTTATCAGCATTCTGTGCATTTGTCCGTTCAATTCTCATCCGCACCTTCTCATGGATTTTCTTCACAAAATTAAAATGCAAACTAGAAAATATTAAATAAATCTAGAAAATATTTGCTTAAACCCTCCCTATTCTTTCTTACTTTGTCAAAAATTAACCTATTATAATTAACCAATTGTTTCTCTTACCAAGATGCCCCTAGAAAGTATTGCTGAACCAGATGCACACCCTGATAGCATTAAGAATGAAAAGAACATGATATAGTAATTACTTAAGTATTCGCAAGTTAGAACGCACACTTAATTGTTCAACGTCTTGCTGTTACAGTCTTAACTAGTTATCTACATAGTTTCGACAAGAACTCGTTACTTACTAAACCTTTCCAACGATTATGTATTGTTGGAATTAGTTAGCAATATCCTAACAGTATTCAAATTGGTCAAACTTAAACTCATTAAGAATAAATTAAACAAAAAACACATAAAAATCAATTATAAAACAATTAAGCCTCACAATGCTTGTTATTCCATGCCAATATATAAATTAGCTACATGTAATGATTAAACTAAATAAAGAAATAATATAATAATAAAACATGATTATGACGATAAACTAATAACAAAGAAAACAGAACTAAGTCACCCGTGAACAACCTGTTGCGCACACAATAAATATCAAACCAAACAAAGAATGGTGCACTTCACCTTAATTATATAACCCGTGCACAAAGAAACTCAAAACCAAATAATTATGAGCTAACCCGCGGTACTTGTAACACAAGCAAACGAAACTAAACTGACTATCGACAATAAAAGACTTGTCTGCCATCTGCGTGCGAGTGCTTTTACATGTCCCCGAATTTTACTTTTCCAATCTTCTACAGGAATTAGAAAGAAAGTAAAATTTTATAGAAAATAAAATTATATAGAAACTAAAATTGTTAATATGTGTAATTAAAAAAAATAATAAAAAAGTAAATATCTATCTTCTCAAAATTATGTAAACTACAGATGTCAAAATTATGAAGCAATATTTTCTTCATTATTTCTTCAAATCTTCACTCTTCTTTATTGCTTCTTTTCTTCTTTCTCTTCAAATGATAGAATAATAAAAATTCATTATCCATTGGAACACACTACCTTATTAAAAATCCGGTGGAAAAAAAGTGTAGTGTTAAGTTACCATTTAAACTCCAAAATCCTTCAAATTCACATTTTCCTTGTTTTCATCTACAAAATTCTCCAATCATCAAATCTTCACCGAAAATAAACCTAAAGTGACAATTATTCCCATAAAGCTCAAGGACTTCAAGGAGGTTCCGGACACTCGCTGCACACCCCCCCGTTACAACCCAATTGTGTGATTCAGTCACCGCGTGGTGGACACAAACAAAGACCCGACACGCTCGAGTGGGGAAAGAAAAAATTGCATCTTGGGAAAAGTTTAAGAAGCATATGAAGGCCACGTTCCTTCCACACAATTATGCCCACACCCTTTACCAGAGTTTGAAAAATATCCGTTAAGGTATGAAATCTGTGACCGATTATTCTACTGAATTTCACATGCTTCTAGCTTCAAATGACATTGCAAAGGCAGGAAAACTAACAGTTTCTTGCTACATCAGAGGGTAGCGTGTTGAAATCCAAGACATCTTGAATATGTTCGACCTACTCTCGGTTCTCAAAGGAAACCAACGGGCCCTTTCCATTGAGAGCCAATGGTCGAGTCAACCATTTAATTCGCCCGTGACAACCCCAAAAAACCATGGTGCAATTCCAGCTGCACCTCCAACCTTGCCCTGCACTCAAGCGACAACCCCGCCCAATATCAGGGGTGGACTCCATTGTTTTGGTTGTGGTGAAACAAAACATTGTTGCAATGCTTTTCCAAAGAACAATCTAATGGGGTTATTTGCCGGCTACACACCAGAAATATTTGGCAAACCAATTTGTGTCAACGATGTTGAGCCTAGTGACGATGCCGAGGAAGTTGTGGGCAATGTGGGTCATGCTCTAGTGATATGGTGGGGCTTCTTCTCTCCCCTGATGATGTGAGAAATGTGGGTCACACTCTTGAATAATATTATACAATCATTGTGCACCATAGGCGACAAGGTGTACCGCTTTATCATCGATTCCGAGATTAGTGAAAATGTCGTAGCCGAGGAAGTCATCACTTAATTGGGCCTAACTCCGGAGAAGCACCCAAAACCTTATAAGCTCACTTGGCTCCAAATCGGCACTGAAGTCACCGTCTTGAAATAGGTATTGGTGAGCTTTTCCATTGGAACAACGTATAAGGATAATATTATGTGCGATATAGTTAAATGGATACTTGTCACTTGTTTCTTAGTAGGCCTTGGAAATTTAAATGACACGCAATATATGACGGTCCCACCAACATGAGTTTATGAAACATCCCAGCTTCTGGAAATGCTCCCGCCACTCTTTGAAAAACAACACCGGATCGATCTTATACCCAACACAGTTTTGCCAAACCAAACCCACTCTCAGATGAGCCAGGTTGAACACGAGAAATTGCGGCGCCAAGTTGAGAAGCTTCTTTAAAAAAATGCCACATCTGCAAGAGCCTAAGCCCATAAATAGTTCCCACACTCCTCACCCCGAAGAAAGATGACACTTAGTGTATATGCGTGGATGCCGAGCCATCAATAAGATATCGGTCCACTACCACTTTCGTATTCCATGGATTGATGACCTCCTCGATCAATTGAGTGGTGCTTGCATTTTTAGCATGTTAGATTTGAAGAGTGTGTACCATACAATCTGCATTTGACCCAACAACGAGTGGGAGACTGCCTTCAAGACTCGCGAAAGCCTCTATGAGTGTCTCGTAATCCCGTTCGAACTCTCCAGCCTGCCGAGCACTTTCATGTGAGTTATGAACTAAGCACTCCACCCATTTATTATTAAATGCATTATCATTTATTTTGATGATTTTTTATGTATACTGCTAACCTCGAGGACCACGTGCAACACATTCGGGAGGTTCTCACCATTTTTCACAACCACGCCTTTTATGCCGCTTCAAAAAAGTGTTTTTTTCTCACAGACTGAGTCAAATTCCTCGGTTACGTCATCCCCACTGATGGGCTTATTGTGGCCGATTGTAAGGTCCACGATGTGGCATCTTAGCCAACCCCCCGCACAATCGCCGAAGTAAGGATCTTCCACGGTTTTGCCTTGTTCTACTGCCATTTCATTCCACACTTTAGAAAAGACGTGTGATGACATTGTAATGGTAACTCGGAAAAGACATACGTGCACACACCTACATGGACCCAGACCCGGCTACCCATATCACATATAGGTTTCTCTTCCCCGGAGGGTATCAGTAGATGCGCCAACACAAATTTAGACTACGGTGTGTGCCAATCTTAGTGTGACAATCATGAAATTAACTAAAATATTAAGAACAAGGAATAATAATATCATAAACACCTAGAAATTGGTAGATCTAAAGAATCTCCCAAAACATACACCAAATCATGAATACAAAAAAAATATCCAAGTGAATTAACTACTCCCTAAGCATTGAACCCAAATATTTCATTGGATTCAATGTGCTTGTGCAAGATCAAGAAAAGAAATAAAAGTAGAGGGAAGGGTTATTCTCTTTCTCTCTCTAAAATGCTCTCTAAGAATAGAGAATGATCTAAAATGTGACCAAACTTAAACCCTAGTAGACTTAGGCTTATATTTATAGTAGTAGGGAAATGGGCTTTGAAAAGGGACCAAATAAGGCCAAAAACCCTAGCAGCCGCAAACGGCACGGGTCATCTCGTGTGGCGCTTTTGTGCTGGGTGCTGCTGGTTGGGCCATGCGACTTAGCATGACTGTGGTAAATGCTGTTGGCATGGGCCGTGAAGCCTGGAACGGCAGTGTAGCATAGAGCAGACGTACAGCCTGGAACGACCGTGCTGGATGGCTCTGTCACGGGCTATGCTGGTTGGCACGGCTGATGTGTGCGATTAGTGTTGTTTATTTGGGGTCTCAAAATGAAGTAAGGATTGATCGTTGATTCTTCAAGGCCAGACCTTTTCATTAGTGTCTATGTATAGAAAGTCAAGTAAGAGTTGACCATTAATTGGTTTTGTTCTAATCATTTCATTAGTGTTTATGTATGGTATGTCAAGTAAGGGTTGATCATTGATTCCTCAAGGTTAACCATTTCATTAGTGTTTATGTACGTAAAGTCAAATAAGGGTTGACCGTTGATTAATTAAGTTCAAACCCAAGTTATTAGTGTTTATTTATGTAAATTCAAGTAAAGATAAATAACTTATTTGTCAAGATTAGTGTTTATATATGGAAACACAAAAAATATTTGACCATTAGTTAAAGTCAAACCTTAGTTTCTTGTAGTGAGTTTTCATGCCTCCAACTCCTACATTCCTTATATATATTAGGTTTGTTCTCGTTTAACTTTCACATTTTTTGAAGGGGAAGATCAACACATTTTCTGCTGGCCTTGATGGTGAGCAAGGTTTTATCAAATTGAAGCTCCCATTTGTATGATGTAAAGGTTAGTGTTTGAAAAGCCATGATTATTTGGTGCTCCACAATAGATTCTTGAATGGTTGATAATTTTAAGGGGTATTGATTATATTGATTGTTTAATGTTTTTATTTAGTGATAACATAATGATTGTGTCATAGGTTGTACCTCGGGTAGTGAAAACATAATGAAGGTTTATTTTCAAGTAAAAATTTTAGTAGATGTTTGAAGTCGATCTCGTAAGTAATATTTTCTTCGTAAACTTTCTTTTATGAAGTTAGTGTCATGATTGAGTGGAGAATTTGTAGACGTAGGTTCAATAATGTCTTAGAAAAGGACTCGTGATGATGCGTCATGTCACAAAATAGCCATCCTGCTACATTGGGATTTGGTTGCGATGACGATGATGGATCCGATGAGACAGGAGTTAACTCAATTGGTTTTCAATAAGTCGGGCAAGTGTATGTCTAAAGAACGTGCAAAGTGATCTAGTTTGGTTGCGAAGGTCGGTAGAACAAGGGATGACATAAAGTATAATCATTGGAATGAGGTACCCAAAGACTATAAGGAGACCCTATGGATGGAGTGCAAGGTACCGTTATTGGCCATAATGATGTTCCCTACTTAATTTACCCTACTCTTATTCTAAAAATTAACTCTAACTTATTGTAAATCCCATCGTTCTAAATCCCCGTAGAGAACGTTCAAAATCAATGCCCTAAATATGGTATTTCTAAAAAAAAGCAAGAACCATGATGTGAATGAGTTGGTGGGAACACAAATATACTTTGTCAAGGGACTACATATTTTCTTTGGAGAAATGTGATCGCCCATGGATAACTTATACACACATTCAACCGGAGGGTTGGGAGATCTAAAAGAAAAGGGTATTGGATAATGATTATAATGTTATTAAATTAAAATTCAACTTAAAAATTATTTAAATTAACATGTCTTTAGTGATGACATGCCTCTAACAAGCTAACATAGTTTACGAGGAAAGAAAAACAAGGCATTGCCAGTTTTAATTTCATTCCTCACCGATTAAGTTGTGGGAGGTATGGATTGGTGGCATTGAAGTTTGTGTAAGAGCGTCTTGAAATAGATATTCAAAATGCAATTGAGGCGGAGATGGCCGAAGAAGAGGAAAGGGATGTGGTACAACAAATGAATGTGTATGATATTGAGAGGTGTGATCTATTCCTCAAAGGCCAACAAAAAGGTAGGGTATATATGAGAAGGAGGGCGAAAAAGAAATTGTGGAACGAGGGGTAAACCCTAAAACTATTTTTCCTTCATTCACACATTTTCCATTCACGTGTTCTAAAATATTCCTATAATTTTGATGATGAATTGGAAGGGAAATTCATATCCACGTTTAAGAACATCATCCTTTGTGCGACTACCAAAAATCCCGACCACCTGGGGTATGCTAGGGGAGTGGGTGATTCTTATCCCAAGTTGAGGCGTTTGTAATTACTCTGTTCTATGGTCGTGAAAAACTATCTCGGGTCCACACATTGCATAAGCAACCACGTTAATAAGAGAAACAAATTGAGCAACAAGAAATTCTCACACTAGCCTTGCGCTTCCTGAGAATTTAGATGATTTGACACCCAATTGCACTACACCATCAAGAGGATCGCACCATTCTCCCAAAGATGTTGAGGGTAATCAGGAGGAAATCATTTAAACTCCTAGAGACAAAGACGACAACCTCGACAAGACCATCCTGGCTAGTGATAAAAAGATACACATTTCACATTTATCAAATCATTAATACAAAGTTTGGGTCATACAACTAGTATAATTGGTGCGATGTAGGTTTCACATATGTGTGAGCTATACATTGATCAAGACAGATATGGTAGACGACTTCATATAACCGGTGGAGTTTTACATGAGTTAATGAAACATCAACACACTGTACCAATTGCAGAAGGTTTGTCAACAGTTTCTTTGGAGAAAGGGTTGGTGAAAGGTTCCCCATTTCCAATTCCAGGCGGAGAATACAAGAATATTGGCCCTGCTCATGGAATGTTTATTTTGTGGATGCGTTAATGAATATATGAAGATCCAATAAAGGATCGCTATTTTAAAGTCACATGGCCAAGCGGTCCAAACTGCACAAAAACCGGTCCATATGACACCTAAACTGCTACAAAAAAAACCCTATACAAGATTAGACAACTAGTTCCAAGATCACAAGTCCCAAAAGACTCAACACAGTTCATACGAGTTCCATATAATTGGCTTCAACCACATGAACGCAACTAAACTTACACATTTTTGGGAAACGATTGCGTATTTTGTGAGAAGTGAGATATCATCATGCTATGGATTGATTTCAAGGACCTGTAGAAATGTGACCAAGTTAATCTGACGCTAGTGTCCATATACATCATCTGAGTTATATACATTAATATATATATATATATATATAATTTATGTTTACTAGTTATTTCTTTTAAGTCGTTTACAACTAATGCAAAAAAAAAAATTTCTTAATTTTAAGGTACATGTATTTTATGCATAGTCAAAAGAAGGGATGGGTCAAATACATGTGCCCGATGATGACTCAAGAAATCAGTTGTACAAAGCAAGAGAGAATCGACTACAGTCGCAAAAACCATGGGAGGAAGGATATGAAATTACGCATTGCGCCCTACATTGAAAGGTTATAGTTACGATCTTCATTATGTTTACAAACATCATTTACACATTTTAATGAGCATTACAAAAAATTAGGGACCTAAATTTAAAGTCCCATGATTGCGCTAGTTCAGTGAGGATTCAAATTTTAGGCTGTTTTAAATCAATACAAGAAACAAGCGCAATCATGGGAGTGCAGCTATTACGTAATGTTGTACACAATAGAGTGCATAGAAGGCATAAATTTGGATTTAATTGAAATTGACAGGATAATAATACATTTTCTTTTACTAAACATTAATATTTTCTCAATCTCAGCTAATATTTACTACTAACTTGCTACTTGCAGGTTCTTCCAAAGGCAACGAGGCCCTATTTGAAAGAAGACATCAACAACGTAAGGAATGTTTTGGTTAGGATTCTCATTCTCAATCACTTTGCAACTCTTGGGAACCTTAACATGGTAGAGTAACACAATTTAGGTAAATTAGTGTGATGTGAAAGTTTGGAATAGAATTGTATTGATTTCTATTCTTATCTATAGATTATTGCTTAGTTAGCATAGATTTTTGTTAGCTTGTAGAATAATTCTATGTATTGGGTTACAATTGTAACTATTGAATGAGGCCTATTTTGAGAAATGAATCAAAATAGCATTTTACCATTGGAGCCTGTGGAGTTCTGTACTCGTAAGCCAATTCGGCCTTTTAATGTTATTCAAGCCGAATAGCATTCTGAACTCGGAAATTAAATTGAGAGAAACAAAAAGAGAGTGCATGAATTTACAAAGGAGGACTGAAATGTGGGACTGGAACGGAATGTCTGCATTCCATAGGACCAAATTTGGTTTTGAGTGAGGAACCCTGTGTCGATTCCAGTTTGGAACGTACTTCAAGGCTGCCTTGGTTTCGAGTTTAGAACCACTTAAAGGAGTCTTCTCTCACCTTTTAAAGGTGGCTCATAATCACCTTTAATAGGTGTTTTGAGTTCATAGGGTACCTCAAGGGCTGATGGAGGTTGTCTTGGTTATGAGTTTGGAACCTGTTAAAGGTTGTTCCTCCAGCCTTTTAAAAGTTGTTCTTAACCGTCTTTAATGAGTAATTTAAAAGGCGATTATCGGAACCGCCTTTTATTGGTCGCGATTAAAGGCGTGACCAGAGAAACACTTTGAAAGCGCCTTCTCTAGTCCGATAAAACCACTTTTAATGTGCCCTTCTCCCACTAGTGTGAGGTATATAATTCACGCATTTCTATGTTTCTGCTTTACGTTGTTTATCTGCCATAAAATGACATCCTTCATCTCAAATAGAAAAACAAAAATGGTAGCACAATGTTATTATGAGAAACAATGTTGTGCCTTCTCTCTTCTTTCTCTCTCTTGGTTTATCCTAATTTTTATATTTTCAAATCTTTAACTATCAAACTTGAACGGAAGTTTTGATCATCACTATGTCATTGAGTTCATAATGTAGACATTTAATTTACACATTAATGACAATAACGCTCCGTAATTTTCATATGGAAAACACATAAACTTTATTCACACAATCACAATGTGCACACGGACATTATTAATTTGGATTATATTTAAAGCTAAATTGCATATACAACCAATCACAAATTTTCAAACAAAATATAATACCAAACAAAATTCTTGATGTAGCATCCCCTTAAGAACCATGCAAGAAATGTACTCCGTTGCACAGGATGAAACATATATGAGAGTGTTGTCTCATATTTAAACTATGGGCCACTAAGAATTAAGAAAAATAAATGAAATGATGCTTACAGAGAGGAAAGTGAACAAAAGTAAAAGGAGAGTTGTATAAATTGATACCCTCATACATGGGAAGTCATATAACAAGCACTAAGATTCCATAGGTTGAAACTCTATGAGCAAGACTATGACAACATATCTTCCGTGTCATAAGATCTCTTGTGTTTTTATATGCTAAGAGATTATTATTGATGGCATGAACCATGGGTACATTAGGCCTACCAGATGCTAAAGTTAATAAAGGAACCATGACATTTTTAAGACTAACGAGACACTAATATATCGAGAACCTACCAAGAAGTAGGCTTTGATGCACTAGATGAAAATCCAAGCTCTTGACTATTGATCCCTGGCTCAAATTCAGTGCTATCGTCTTTGGCAAGTCATTCAATGATCATGAGCTCATAAATGGATCTGGTGATGACTTTTCACACCAAATGCAACTGGCAATAAGTCGAGAGGAATAGTATTTGCCTGCAAAAGTTGCAAGTTTAGTTGAACTCGGAACCTTATCACAACACCAAGATCCAAATCAAAAACTCCCTCCCAACAGGCCCAGCCCAGCCTATGAGGCAACTGAAATGTTCTCCTCAGGCCCCCAAAATTTTAATTATACAAGGGCCTTATTTTTTTAAATTTCTTTTACTATATATATGTAAAACAAAATCATATTTTTCTGTTAACTGCCTCAATAATATTTTCCCCTTACATATGTGACCCATTTTACATAGATGACACCCTCTGAATATTATATGTGAGACCCATTTTTTTCCAAATTTGCTTCGGGCCTAAAAAATGCTAGGGCCAGCCCTGCCTCCCTAAAGACTACTTCTACCTACCCATATATCTTCGAACTAAACTGTGTTAAACAATATTGAAAATCACAAATTAAATACAATAAAAATCCATGGAGAAACCTATATGCTGCCATAGTTACAACCACACAGCTAGAAAAATCCCGACATGTCGAGGAAAAAAACAAAGAAAAATCAAGAAAAAGTAACTTACAATTCAAAATTTTGATCGTGTAAACACCAGAAGAATGACGGAATAACGATTAGTGCTAGAAGTCGATCGAAATAGAAATGATTAATTAGATGCTATTTTATTGCATGTCTTTGTGCACATGCTATTACTTAAATTCCTATATTTTATGTAAAAAAAGAATACTAGCTATTTTTCTTGTCCAGTTTGCAGAATTTAAAACAATAAAAGAACACACAAATCAAAGCCATGGAAAAATACATTTAATTGTAGTACGTGTACCGTATGTGCTATAATCGTTCAAACTATATTCACACAACCATAATAAGTGCACTAACTTTTTAACTATTACATTTCATATTTATGCATATATATAAACATAATCAAAATACTTTAAGATCAATTAAAATATGTTTTTTAAAGTATCGGCCCCTCGACCTTTCAACAAGGTTAAACCCCTACTCCGATATTGGCAAGTTGGTTGAACAACTGGCTCCTTCTCAAGCAAATGAAATGTCCTTTGGTAATTCTCTAAAATTTGGAGATAATAGGCATATCCCAGATCCCAGTGACCGTTTAATAACATCAATTGCATTAGTAGCTCAATCCTTGTTGCTAGATGCTCTACCATCCTCTTCACAAGACTAGTAGCTCTGTTGGGGTGTGAATACTTCTCTATATTATTTATAATTAAAATTTTAAGTGTGTGAATATGATCAATAAGATTTGGATGTTATTCTTAATAGTCTCACTATTTTAAATTGATTAATAAATAACTAAAAATAATCAATAGATTGAATTCTATTTTAGGGCACGATAATATAAGAAAATTCAACTCGTGATCACCTTAACTTAAAGATCCTAGTTTACCCAGAGTACTGAACAATTTGGTAATTTTTCCATCTTAAATAAATATATAACATATATAAAGTCAACTCCTCTTTCTTTACAGTAAATTTCACCAACCAAACAAGGAAAACAAAATAAGCATAGGTTATTGCATTGAATGTCTCCTCATTCACAATGTGTTAAACTATCAATATTTAAAATATATGTAAAGATACAAACATATTCTCTATTTTTCCTTGTCAAAGGGGATTAATTTTTTTAAAAAAATTAAAGATTTAAAAGCTACATAAGAAAATGAGATTCCTTGTTGTTCATGTAATTTTTGTGCAACAAACCCTGAAACTTTGCTCGCACAACAAAAATATGGGAACGGGCTTTATTTGATTATACGTCATGTTAAACAACATATACAATCAATCACAACATTTCAAAAAAACCATAATACAAAACAAAATTCTTAAGGTATCAGACACTTAAGAACCAGCCAAGAAGTATTCTTTATGACATTGGATGAACAGGATATGAGAGTGTTGTCTAACAATTAAGCCATGAGCAACCAAGAATTAAGAAAAAAAATGGAATGTTGCTTACAGATAGGAAATCTAACAAAAGTTAAAGGAGATTTATATAAATTGATACCCTCATACACTGGAAGTTATAGGACCACCACTAAGATCCCACATGCTGAAACTTCTATGAGCATGCCAATCCGATCAACCAATCCTCCATCCATAACCTCTCTTATGCTTCTATATTCCAACAAATTATTATAGATGACATGACCGCAGGTATGTAAGGCCCAATTGAGATAAAAATTAGTAAAGGAACCATGTCATTGTTTGAGACTAATGAGACACTAATATATCGAGAACCCACCAAGATGTAAGCTTCGATGCACTAGATGAATATTTAAGATCTTGATTGTCGATCCCTAACCAAAATTTGTGGGAGTTGTCTTTGGAAAGTCATTCAATGAGTACGAGCTCACCATGAATCTACTGATGACTTTGCCCACTAAATGAAACTAGCTGTAAGTCATGAGGAATATCATTTTCCTGCTAAAGTTGTAAGACTAGTTGAACTCGGAACCTCATCCCAACAGTAACATCCAAATCATAATCTCCATCACTAAAGACTACTTCTGACTACCCATATATCTTTGAATTATACTGTAGTGAAGAGACTTAAAAAAATAAATTAAATAAAAAATAACAATCATGGAGCAACCTATATGCAACGATAGTAACCATCACGAGGCAGAACACCCCCCGCACGCCGGGATATAAACAAAACCGAAGGCAAAACAAGAAAAAGTATTCAAAATCTACACCGAGTAAGTGCCAAAAGAATGACAGAATAACTATTGGCGCTTGAAATCGATCAAATAGAAATAATTAATTATATGTTAATTTATTACATGTGTTTGTGCACATGGTATTACTTAAAAAATCAACCCCAAAATTTTTAGTAAAAATAATATAATATTCTCTATTTTCCTTGGAAAGGTTGAAGTTTTTACAACAATAAGAGAATACACAAATCAGAGTCATGGAAAAAATGAATTTCTTTGTTGTACGTGTACAGAATGTGCGATAATCGTTCAAACTATGTTCACACCAAACCAATACGAGCACTAACTGTTTAGCTACTACATTTCACATTTATGCATGTATAAACATAATCAAAATACATTTAAGATCAATTATAGTATATTACAAAAATTTTAAAGTATTGGACCCTTAACCTTTCTACACGGTGAAACCCCCCTACTATGATACGAAAGGTCCTCCGATGGTATTGGAAAATTTTGAGAAAAATAGGCAGCATGTCCCAGATTCGAGTGACCGCTTAATTACTTCAATTGCATTAGTAGCTCAATCTTTGTTGTCAGCTGCTTTACCGTCACCTTCACAAGACTAGTAGCTCTCTTGGGGTGTGAATGCTTATCTACATTATTTAATTAAAATCTCAAGGTTGTGATTGAGATCATTGAGGTTTGGAAGTTATTCTTAATAGTCTCACTATTTTAGAAATGGTTGTCCAAGGTGATTAACTTAAAAAATTAAAAATTAAAAAGTCATATAATAGAATGAATTTCCTTGTTGTTCATGTAATTTTTTTGCAACAAACCTTGAAATTTATTCGCACAACCACATTATGGGAAAATACTTTATTTGATTATATTTGATACGATGTCATAAAAATTATTCATTATAGTTTTCTTAATTAATTATTAATTTAGAGTTGTAGGAGGATAACACTATAATTTTTTTCCACTGGGTTTTTTAGTGAGGTAGTGTGACCATTTTATTTTATTTTTATTATTAAAAATAAAGCCCATAAACTCGGTCATGTTGGCTTGGAAGATTTTCAGCTATATTTTATTTTAGGATTTAGAATACTCAATTTTGATTTGATTAGAATTATATATGTTAAATTTAGATATGGCAGATTCTTTCAAGAACTCAACCAATATTTGGATTGATTTACTTAAATGAATATGGTCAACATTTAGATTTTAATTAGGTATTTTAGTTTAATACGATTTTTGTTTCTTAAACCTGCAATAAGTATTTTCAGTTTCTGACTGGAATTACCAAATCCTGTTATGTTTATGTTTGGCCAAACTATACCCTATAAACAGGGAAGCTATCCATGTATTTTACACACTTTTATTAAACATATATTCAGAATTTTCAAGTTCATAATCAATTACTTGCGAGCATTTTCATTGTTGCTTAATCCTACAAATTAATTAAGTATCAATACCCTTAAATTATAAATTAATCCTCCGGGCCAGTTAGTGAGCAAATTTCAAAATTGATCGCAATCCTGAGGGCTAGTTGTGATCAATTTTGTGCTGCCAAGTTAGGGTTTGTGAATCCCTTAATGCGGTCAAACATTTAAATTTTGCAATCGAGAGTGTTTACAAGGAGATTTATATCATTTGGTATCAGAGCAAAGCAAAAGTTTCAATGACCATCATATTGGTCAGCATCAGTTGGTTTTGTAGGGTGATATCACTTGGAACCTTCATATACGTATTTTGTTTCTGAAAAAATAATTATGTAATAAGAATTCCGCTGCCAGACAACTCGCCGCCGCCGCCGCCACTCAACTCCGTTCATCTTTGACGCACCGCCGTTGTTCTCCTCTGTCTCCATCTTTGACTGATAACCATTTCCGCTCGCTGCCCATCTATTCATCGATCCTATTCTCCGGCAAACATCATTTTTGTTTCAGGCAGGGTTCCGTCTCCGGTCAAGTCCACCGCCGCTGAACCAATCAACCATCTATCAGCATTTTTCTTCGGAGTCGCTAGTGCCACAACCAACCGGACTTTCTCTGTTTATCTCAACTGTAAAGAGTCTCAGTTTATCGCACAACACAATTGCAATGAAGATGAAAGTCCAGAAGCAAAGAACAGTCGCCTGCAGTGCACCTGCGCGAGACAGTAACAGGGCGCGTGAGATTCATGCGGCGAGGCAATTTGTAGCACGTGCTCCTTATGCGCGCAAATTTTTCCACCCTTTTCATCTTGTAGGTTACCAATTTATTGTGAGTTGATAAAATCTTCGCAAGTTAGTTCAGTTTCTCATAACTAGTTCTTTATCTCACGACTTAGAGTCACGTCAGCATCTCCGTCACTGCTTAGTCATCATTGAGTCACAGATTATTAGGACTTTGCAGAGATGTCGTTGAATTTTTATCTACATTATATTTGAAGATCGTTCACGTTTCGAGGATGAAACGTTTCGACCTCAGAAGGAATGATACGATTTTAAAAATATCATTTATTTTAGTATTCTTAATTTATTATTAAATTATGGTTGAAGGAGGATAACACTATCTTTTTTTTCTCACTGGGTTTTTTAGTGAAGTAGCGTGATCATTTTTATGAATAAAGCCCATAAACTCGGCCATGTTGGCTTAGAATATTTTTTGATTTTATTTTTGGGGAATATTCAGATTTGATTAGATTAGAATTGGATATGTTATGTTTAGTCATGGTAGATTCATTCAAGGATTCAACAATTATTTGGATTTATTTACTTGGATGAATATGGTCATCATTTAGATTTAATTTTTGTATTTTAGTTTAATATGGTTTTATTTTTAAAAGATGCCATTTGTCTTTTCAATTTCTGAAGGGAATTAATGAATCCTATTCTCTTTCTGTTTGGCTGAACTATACCCTATAAACAGGGAGGAAATCCACAAATTTTACACACTTTTATCAATCATATATTAAGAATTTTTGAGTTCATACTCAATTGCTTGCGAATTTTTTCATTATTGCTTAATCATGTGGATTATTTAAGTATCAATACCAATTATTTGTGAACTAATCCTACGAGCTACTTAGTGAGAAAATTTTGAAATTGGGAGCAATCCAGAGGGATAGTTGTTATCAATATTTTGCAGCCAAGTTAGGGTTTTCCAATCCCTTAATTCGATCAAAGATTCAAATTCCACAATCCTGAGTATTCGCAAGGAGATTCATATCAATATTTCATGTTAAAAAACAAATACAACCAATCTCAATACATTTCAAACAAATTATAATACGAAATAAAACTATCAACATATCGGGACCTTAAGAACTTACCAAGAAGTATGCTCTGTGGAAAAGGAAGAACCAGATTTACAGGTGCTGTCTCACAATTAAACTAAGAGTCACCAAGAGTTAAGAACAAAATGCATTGATGCTTACAGAAAGGAAAGAAAACAAAAGCATAACGAGGGTTCTATAAATTGATACCGTCATACACGGGGAGTTGTATAACAAGCATGAAGATCCCACAAATTTAAACTTCCATGAGCAAGCCTATCCCGACTATCAATATTCCGTGACATAACCTCTCTTGTGCTTCTTTTTGCTTAGATATTATCATTGATGACATGAGCACATGTATGTAAGGCCCAACCGTGACAAAAGTAAATAAGGGAACCATGTCATTTTTTGAGATTAATTAGACACTAATATATCGAGAACCCACTATGAAGTAAGCTTTGATACACTAGCTGAAATTCAAGCTCTTGACTGTCGATCCTTGACTCAAATTCGTGACTGTCGTTCTTGACAAGTCATTCAACAAGTATGAGCTTAGACCAAGGATGTGCTGATGACTTTTCCCACTAAATTAAACTTGCACTAAGTCGCGAGGAATTTAATTTTCCTGCTAAAGTTGGAGGATTAGCTGAACTTGGAACTTCATCCCAATACCAACATCAAAATTAAAACCTCCCTAACTAAAGACTATTTCTAACTACCCATATATGTTAGAGCTAAACTGCGGTAAAGAAAGTTTAAAAATAGAAATTAAATAAAAACAAATAATCATGGAGCAACCACTATGCAACCATAGTTACCAACACGCAGCCAGAACAACCCCTGCACGCCTGCAAACAAACCAAACAAAAGTAAAAACAAAGAAACATATTCAAAATCTGCACCAAGTAAGCGCCATAAGAAAGATGGAATAACGATTAGCATTGGAAACCGATTGAAATAGAAATAATTTATTTTATTTTATTTTATTTCACGTGTTTGTGCACATGCTATAACTTTAAAGAATCAATCCTTATATTTTTAGTAAAACTAAAAGAATATTCTCTATTTTCCTTTTCCAGGTTGAAAGAATTTACAAAAATAAAAGAATAGATAAATAAGAGTCATGAGAAAAAATGATTTTTTTATACGTATACCATACTATATTGTTCAAACTATGTTTACACAACCACAATATGTGCTTAACTTTATAACTATTACATTTCACATTTACCCGTATATAAACTTAATCAAAATACATTTAAGATCAATTAAAATATATAATCAAAATTTTAAAGTATCGGACCCTCAACCTTATTACACGAAGAATAAACCCAACTATGAAACAGGCAAATTGTCTTTTTTTTTTTTAATTAGAAACCATCCATAGATGGGGGAAATTCTATTAGGCCTTCCCAAGCCAAAAAAATAGACAGAAAAAAGAAGCCGAAGCAATAGTAGGATATACATGAATGCTCACTGGCTAATAGAGCAACGTTTGTTGCCCCCAAAAGAATGAAAAGAAAGATACATGTAAACATCAAGTCGGAGGCCTCTTCATCAATGATGGAAAGGGTCGAAACTTATTAGTGAGTCCGAAAGGAAACACAGGGCAGTCGAAACCCTCTCCACATGAATGAAGAGGTAGTCTCCATATACTAGCCTGAAGTTGAAAACTAAGCTAGCTGCTTGCAAAAGAAGAGAAGTAGCCAATATTTTCCACCCATATGTACATGTGTGATGAAACCCTCAGTGTCCGAATCCAGCCACAATAACAGCAAGTAGTCCAGTTTCCATGAAGCCTGACATCATCCTTTGATCTGCAATGAAAAACAAGAAAAGAGTAGCATCCGAACTAGTAGGCAATTCTCAGAGAGGGAGTATTCATTTGGTCTAGTCTAACTAATCCCTGGGCTTGGTTAGGCAGCAGAGAGAAATGTGGAAAAGCCAGGTTACATTTTTGTGACAAGCATGTTTTTGCCAAAAAATGTGCTACCTGGTTTGCTTCCCTGAAAATGTGCATGATGTGTATATCCCCCAAAGAGAGATGGATCTCATCTACTAAATCAAACAGTTGCCAAGGGGATTTTAATGGATCAGTAGCATATAACACAGCATTAAGGCAGTCTGATTCCATACAAACGGTGGACAAAGAGTTGCAAAATTGAATTGCAAATGAAATAGCTTTTAATTCAGCTTCTAGGGCAGATTTTGCATTAGTAAATGAAGTATATGCTTCCTGAAAACACCCTCTACAGTCTCTAATGATCATGCTGAGGCCACATTTATTTGTCTTACAACACCAAGCTGCATCTACATTGACTTTAAAACCAATTGTTGGCCTGACCCATGCAATTTTCCAGATTTTTTGCTTTGGGGGTCTCTTAATGAGAGGAAGATAAGAGTGGTTTGCAATACTGAGATCAAATGGAGATACTATGTATACTGGTTTAGCAGAGAATGAATAGAAGATTTGATCTCTAATCTGCTGAAGCACTATGGAAGATGAGGGCTTAACTGAATCAAAAATAAATCTATTCCTCATCTTCCATAGATTCCAGAATGTATAGATTGCTGTTGTTCTAACAATGGTGGTGTGTAATTTAGATAGGGTGGGGAGGGATAAGTAAGCAGATAATCTATCCCACACAGAATGAAAAAACCTGTCTCTGATTCCCATAAACTGATGTATATATTTCCAGACTTTCAGAGAAAACTCACAGGAGTTGAAAAAATGATCAAGATCATCCACATGTAAGTTACACATACAGCATTTAGAGGCCAAACTGATTCTTAGATGTTGAAGAGTATTATCAAAAGGAAGAAGAGAGTTTGTCACTTTCCACATGAACACAGATATTTTTTTCTCAATTCTAGAGTTCCAGAAATGACTTGGGGATGCATACTGACCTGAGTTGTTACATAGTAACAAATAAGTGGCTTTGAATGAGAAATTACCATCAGCTCCTGGCTTCCAAATTAGTCTATCAGGTCTATGTGGCCAGGTTCTTGAATCCTGCAAAAGAAGAGTAATGTGAGGTGGCAGAAATGGTTGAATTAAAGGAATAAGGCTAGATTTATTGTCTATAAACTCAGCAACAGAACAATAATCATCAATTCCTATGCTATTTTGATCACATAAATCAGATAGCATCCCAATCCCCAACCAATTTGCATTCCAGAAATTGCATTCCCCATTTCCAATTATTACCCTTGAATTAGGTTCTGCCCAAGGATGCACTGAGCAGATTCTTTTCCAGTTAGGGGAGGTTCTATAAGATGGAGGAAGGTTAGCCAACAAGTGGGACCATAGAGTATCTGCCATCTGGAATTTCCACCACAACTTGACTGAGCAAGTTTTAACAATAGTTCTGATACTTCTAAAACCCAGGCCATTTTGATCAGTTGATGCACAGAGAGCAGTCCATTTTCTCCATGCTCTTTTTGGTTTGTGATCATTCTCACCCCAAAAAAATCTGCTCAATTTTTTTTCCATGGTGGAAATAATCAGGTTTGTGGGCTTAATTACTTGCCAGATGTGTTGGGGAATTGAATAAATACAGGATTCAATTAGTATCAGTTTTCCACCTGTAGTTAACCACCTATTTTTCCAATTGCTAATCCTATTATCAATCTGCTCAAAAAGGGGTTGAAAGTAGATCTTCTTTAAAGCACCAGAAAAGATTGGAACACCTAGGTACATGAATGGAAAAGTACCAATTTTCATTCCCATAATTCTCTTAATGTGATTCACCCTTTGAGCAGTAGCATATTTACCAATGAAAATGTCACTCTTATTATAATTAATTGATTGTCCAGTGACTTCTTCAAAGGTAGATAAGAATGCTTTTAATCTTACCAAAGTTAAGTTATTTGCTTTAAAGAAAATGACAGTATCATCAGCATATGATAAGTGTGAGATTTTAGGAGGATTACCTGGCAGGTCATAGGGTGAAAGCTTACCTGTTTGGAATATGTAATCCATACTTCTGGAAAATGACTCAGAGAAAATATTAAATAGAAAAGGGGAAAGGGGATCCCCTTGCTTAATACCCCTAGAAGATTGAAAAAAACCACAGGGCTTGCCATTAATAAGAACAGAGAACCATGCTTGAGACAGGTTCTTCATGATTGAAAAAATGAATTTTGGATGAAAACCAAATTTAGCAAGAACTTTATATAGGAAAGACCATCTAACCCTATCAAAAGCCTTTTTAAGATCTAATTTCATTATGCAATTAGGTTCCCTTTTCTTCCTATTGAGCAGCCTTACCATTTCCTGTAAATAGATGACATTATCTGAAATGTCCCTGCCATGTAGGAATGCTGTTTGATTAGGGGAGATTAATTTAGGCATAATAGCTTTAAGTCTCTCCATAAGCACCTTAGAGCAAATCTTATTAATCACATTAGAGAGACTTATAGGCCTGTAATCATCAAAGGTGATTGGTGTTTTCTTCTTTGGAATAATAGTAATCCATGTGCTTCCTATACCTCTAGGCATAATGGATGAAGATAAAAAATCCTGAACAGCACTAAGAAGGTCTATAGCAATAATGTTCCAAGACTTGATATAGAATTTAGCAGTGTAACCATCCGGACCAGGACTGCTAGATTTATTCAAGCTGAAAACAATCTTTTTAAGTTCTTCCAAAGAGACTGGCATCAGTAAATTTTCATTATCAGCCTCAGTAACTAAACATGGGATATGATTAAGAAAATGAAACTGAAAAGGAGAGCTGAAAGTGGTAGATTCCTCACTCAGGAGTTCCTGATAGTAATTAATAGCCTCCATTTCAATATCATTAGAGTTGTCTAGCCACATTCCATTTTTACTCCTGATTTTTGTAATTTTCAGTCTATTATTTCTCTCCTTTACAGAATTATGGTAGAAACTAGTGTTGTTATATCCCTCTTGCAACCATTTAACTTTAGCCTTGTGTTTCCAATAATTTTTCTGTTCAGATAATGCCAAAACTAACCTAGCTCTAGCCTCTTTCAGCTTAACCTGATCTGGCAAGGAATCTGAAATATCAGTTAGTGATTCTTGAGTCTGTAATGCAAGTTCAGCTTGGATCACATTATCATGAATATTACCAAATTTTTCTTTATTCCAGATTTTAAGAATCTTTTTAAGTCTGACTAACTTAAGATAAAAAGCTAACATTCCAGTATTATTTACAGGAATTTCCCAGTTTTGTTTAATGATTTCATTAAGCTCTTTCCTCTTATACCATGTATCAAGAAATCTAAAAGGCTTTGGACAAGAAGGAGAGTCACTACCTACAGTTAATAGCAGAGGACTGTGATCTGAGGTAGCTCTATTTAGAATCTGAATAGAAGACTGAGGAAAGCATGAAGACCAAGATTGAGTGCACAAACCTCTATCCAGTCTTTTAATTGTGGGAGATCTTAATCTGTTGTTTGACCAGGTAAACAGATTACCAGAAGTGTTAATATCTTCCAAAGCCAAACCATTTATGAAGCCATTGAAATCCCTTATACTACCCAAATTTGGAGAGGATGGACCTTTATACTCATTAATAGAAGAAATGGCATTAAAATCACCTATAAATAGGGATTCAGAGTGACTGTAAGAGCTCAGGTCTGCCCAAAGGGGAAGTCTTCCACTTCTAGTCCTAAGACCATAAATAAAGAAGGCATCCATTGGATAATTAAGCTTTGTACTGCTCAAGTTTACTGCTAGAAATTGCAGATTATCAGTATTAACCCTTAAAGTTAAACTTGATGACCAGAACAACCAGATTTGACCACTATTAGCAGAGAAACAATAATCAAATTTCAGTCTCTGTCTATATGACTCACATTGAGTGTTATCATGTTTAGGCTCTATTAGGCAGATAAGGTCAAAATTATGTCTTTGAGAAAGATTACAAAGCCTTAGTATGGATGTATCCATGCCCCTAATGTTCCAGACCAACATTTTAAGCTTAGTGGATGTACTATTCATTGGGATACATTAGAGGAGCTTTTTGATCTGGTCATTATGATATTTTTTGTGAGAAAAAGGAATCATTACCTTTTTTTGATTGTTTCCTTTCAGGGCTGTCAGATCCTTTCTTACCTTGGAGAGTGGTGGAGGGACTAACCTTATGGATCAAATCCTCATTTCTTCCTGGAGAGGCTGAGAGGGAAACTTCTTCCAGTGTGTCCGTTTGTAAAGGATCTTCAATAATGGGTAGGTCTTCAGCCAATGCCTCATCAGCCAAGAGGGAGAACCTATTTTGCTTATGTTTCTGTTGAGAAAAGATGAAGTTTTTTGCAGCAATAATGGAATTAAAAGGAGAGAAAGATCTACCTCGCTTACCATGCAGATCATCTTTAGCAAAGGCTTTCCTAAGGTTAGTAGGGTCAGATTGAGATATCTTGTTTAGCTGCCTAATTGGACTATAAACAGAGGAGGGAGCAGAAGGGGAAGAACCCCCATAAATGGAAAGATCTTCTCCAGAGACTGCATGAGCATTCTGGTTAGTACATGAATTTAAATCATTGCCTTTTTCTGTCATATCCAGAGGGGGAACCAGTATTGCCTTACTAAGCTGCGGGTTCTCATTGCCTTGTTCTATTATCACTACTTGGCTCTCTTCAAGACGTGACAGCTCATTAGTACAGGTAATAGAATCAATCTTAGTAATATGAACTGGCATATCATTTGTCACAACATCAGGAATCAGTGAAATCTGTGGAGCCATTAGGGGAACAGAACCATTTGTCACAACATCAGGAGTCAGTGAAATCTGTGGAGCCAATAGGGGAACAGAACCACAAGGATTAGTCTTATTAGTGTCCTGCTCAACATTAGAAAGTTTCTTAGGAACATATATCATTTTCTGAGCTTGAGAATTTTTCTGTTTTTCCATAATAGAAACTCCAGAGCTCCCTGCTTTAAGAGACTCTACCTGAGATAGATTAATCTGTTGAGCATCAGATGTTTTAAGCTCTGGTTTTTTTGTCCAAGTTCTCTTAAGTTCAGGATGTAAATATACACAATAACTGTCCTCATGACCTATACATTTGCAGTGGAAACAGTAGGGTGGGATATCCTCATATTCTAGGGGTAATTTGCGCACATTAAATTCATTACCTTCCTCTTCAATACCCACTCTAATATGTGTTGGTAATTTATTTTTTAGGTCAACTTCCACGCACATTTTGACACAGGAAGGCCTAGACAGCGCTTCAGTAGCAGCATCAACTTTAATAAATTGTCAGAATACGAGGTTCTTCAAAAGAAAACTAAAAGTCCTTTGGTGTTTTTAGAAAATTTGTAGAAAATAAGCAGAATGTCCCGAATTCCAGTAATCGTTTGATTACTTGTATTGCATTAGTAATCCTTGTTGCCAGATGCTTTACCATAACCTTCAAAAGACTAGTAGCTCCTTGGGGTGTGAAAAATTCTCTACGTTATTATTATTTTAAAAAAATGCTTTCCTCTCTTCCAATTTATTACCAAAAATGAACTAAAAATGCTTTCCTCTTTTCTCTCTCCTCAACCAAGTATCCTCTTGTATCACCACACTTTCGCCGAAAATGGCTCCCTCCTCCACCACTAACGGCTCTTTTCTGCAAATAACGGTATCTCTTTCGACGGTTACACCTCCGCCGGCCGCTATGGCGGATAACAACAACTCGCAGGGTATATCAAAAACCTTCCTAGCTGCCCTGCACACCAAATCCCCACCCCTCATGACATCCCTACGAAATAACCCTGAGCTTACCCCCAAATTGGAACACCTGGGGGATCTGGCATGCCTCTATTCAGACGAACAAATCACTAAACTCTCTGCTCACTATGCCAATGCTCTAGTTGGAATATTCACTAGAGGGAGGCTTACGATGGAGCAATTGGAATCAGCTTTCAAGACTGCAGGTTTTGCCAGAAATTATCAACTGGGTTCTTTGGATTACAAGTACGTGCTGATCAGATCTATGACTACCAGAAATGCTGGATCAAGGGCATATGGAGCTTCAATGGTATCCAACTGAAGATGCTCAAATGGTAACCCGATTTCTCCACTCAGAGGGAATCTCCAATCGTCCCAATTTGGTGCATAATCAGGGAAGTTCCTCTTTAGTATTACAATACTTCATCTATTGAGGCTATTGGAAATAGTATAGGAAGTTTCATTAAGAATGATCTAGCTACTGAAATGCTTACTAGACCTTCTGCAATTAAGCTATGTGTGGAAATTGACTTACATAAACCTTCGAACATCAGTCACTAATAACAGAAAATACCCAATTGAATATGAAGATATTCCTCTATACTGTGACCACTGTGCTAAGCTAGGCCATTCCCTTAACCAGTGTAGAGCCATCCCCCAAAATCATACACAACCTCAGTGGCAAGCTACTGGAAATAAATTCAATAAGGTCCCTTTCATGTCTATGGAAAACCAGTCTCCTAACAACCCTCCTAGTAATGGCCACCTAGCTTATCAGATGGCCACAACCAACTTTTCTTTGAACCCATCGTCCAATTTACCTCGGCTTTCAAATGAAGATCCTGAAACAATTACCCATCAATCATCCAAAATCACTCCAGCTCAGACCCCCAACAACTCACCCCCTGCTAACTCTCAGTCTCCCCTCACAAAACTGCTAAATGCAACAGCTCTTACTAATCCACCTCCCTTAATCTATGCAAAGGATGATATTCACATTGGTTCCCACAGGCTCACCTTTCATCAGTTTTCTCCTTCTGACCCCCCACTTTCTCAAAAGAGAAAGATGGAAAATAGGTTCTTTTTATTGTAGGACATGGACCCCCTTCCTCAACCACAAGAATCCATTGATCTGGAGGTGCAGGACACAATGAAGGAGGGCAGAACACTCTCAAACAGTCACCACTCACACTCAGTATTACTGCCTGACAAACTAACAGGTAACACTGACCACCAAGGTAAGTCTAAACATAAGAAGAGTAATTATCTTAGCCAGCTGAATAAGATGATGTTAAGATCAGCTACTAAAATTCATAAATCATGTCACAATGACACACACCTTAACCATCAATATTTTAGTCTGGAACCTTAGGGGTATGGAATCTTCAATGCTCCGATTAAAACATCTAGTTAATCAGAAGAAAATACAACTTCTTTGTATCATTGAACATATGCATGATAACAGTCAATGTCAATCCTATATGGAAAAGCTCAATTTCTCACATAATCTCCCTCTACATAATGGAAAAATCTGGCTAATGTGGAATGATTCTATATCTATTTTCCTAATTTCCCATCATAACCAATTTTTGTATGTTAAAATAAGCCACCCAATTTCAGCTTCTGACATGGAAGCTGTATTTGTTTATACCCTCAGAACTAGGGATAGTAGGAAGTATTTATGGTATGACCTGAGTCTCCTACCCAAGAATGACACTATTTTCTTAGGAGATTTTAACACGATCACCTCACTTACAGAGTACAAGGGCCCTAGCTCCTCTTGTTTAGGTAGAATCAGAAATTTCAATAACTGGATTAATTCTACTGGAATTCAGGAAATTAATACTGTAGGAAATTTATTCACTTGGACAAACTCTAGGCTGAGGAATCCCACCTCTAAGAGATTAGATAGAGGTCTATGTATTATTCAGTGGAACACAAAATTTCCAGCATCTTCTATCCAAATCCTGAATAGACAATCCTCATATCATTCCCCTCTTCTCCTACAGGTAATATCACTAGTTCCCTCTTACCCTAAACCTTTTAGGTTCATAAATACCTGGTTTAACAGACCATAATTTATTAACCTAGTCAAAGAAAACTGGACCTCCCTACTCCTCAGTCAGGAATGTTAGGTTTCTGTCTAAAACTGATTAGACTTCAAAAAATGATAAAGATTCGGAACATGGATTGCTTTGGTAACATTGATTCTAATGTAACTACCGTGGAGGAAAATCTTAGATTACAGGAATCTATTTATAACTCCACCCCCTCGGATTCGGAAATAATCAAACTAAATGAGAAGAGGGCCTTATTACTTAGAGCTTTAAAGGAAAAAGAAAAATCTGGAAGTAGAAAGAAAGATCTAAATGGTTTAAACTTGGTGATAATAATACTCAGTTTTTCCATAAAATTGTACAGGAAAAGAACTATAGGTTACATATTTCAAAAATTAAAAACAGACATGGACAATGGCTTAATTCCCAATCAGATATCCAAAAAGAATCCTCTGAATATTTTTCTGAGCTGTTATCTGAGCCTAACCAATCGGTTAACAACACTTACTACCCACATTTTCTCAGCCAAATGCCCACCATCCTTACTGAACAGGACAATCTCTCTCTATCCAAACCAGTTTCAGAAGAGGAACTCAAACTAGTTATTATGAGTTTGAACAAAAATAGTATCCCAGGTCCTGATGGTTTCTCCTGTAAATTCTATACCAAATGCTGGGATTTCATTAAGGCTGATCTTACATCTGCTGTAAATGATTTTCTCTTAGGATCAGAGATGCCAAAGGGTATCTCTAGCACCTGGATAACCTTAATTCCAAAGAAAAAAACACCTTCCTCCTTTGATGATTACAGACCCATCAGCCTTTCAAATGTTGTAAATAAGATATGCTCTAAGATTTTAATGGAAAGACTGAAACCTTATATGGAGAATTTAATTTCACCTAATCAAACTGCTTTCATGAAAAACAGAGACATTTCTGACAACATACTCTATCTTCAGGAAATGATAAGATTTTTAGACAAAAAAAGTAGAGTGCGTAATTGTATACTTAAGCTGGACCTCAGGAAAGCTTTTGATAGAGTAAATTGGAACTTTTTAAAAAACATACTTTGTAGATTTGGTTTCACTGGTAATTTCTTGACTGCAGTGATGAACAATCTCTCCCAGGCACATTTCTCTGTGCTCATAAATGGTAATCCGGTTGGTTTTTTTAAAGCTACCCGAGGCATCAAACAAGGTGATCCCTTATCCCCCTTTCTTTTTAACATTTTTTCAGAAGCCTTCTCTAGGAGTCTCTCTTTCATTTTTCTGAACAACAGTCTTACATGCTATCAGTTGCCTTCTGCCATCACACCAGCCTCTCATTTAATGTATGCTGATGACCCCATCATTTTTATGCAGGCCTCAAAACCTAACCTAATTAAGATCAAAGTCTTTCTAGAAATATTTCAATCTACCTCTGGCCAGAAATTTAACTTTGAAAAATCTGATTTTTATATTAGCAAACGAGCTACACCTGCTAGGATAAATCAGGTTAGGACGATCTTAAAAATGAAAAGGGGCCTTTTCCATTTAAATACCTTGGTTGCCCAATTTTTAAAGGTAGAACACTTAACATATACTTCCAACCTCTATTGGAACTCTTAGATAAAAAAACTAATGAATTGGAAAAATAAGTGGTTAAGTTCAGGAGGTAAACTGATTCTCATTAAATCCTGCCTATGCTCCTTACCACAACATATATGGACTGTCCTTAAGCCACCTATTCATATAGTTAAGACACTAGAGAGAAAGATGACCAGATGTTTTTAGGGAGAAACTGAAGGAAAAAGGATTAAGGTTTGGAAAAAATGGTCTGACCTAGCTATCCATAGGTCCCAGAATGGTTTAGGTTTCAGATCGGTTCAGGCAATAGTTGATTCTTGTTCACTTAAACTATGGTGGAAAAGCCAACTGGGTACTACTATGTGGGCTAAAATGATTTTGTCTTTGCCTCAAACTCACCGAAAATCGCAGACTTGGAAGTTAATTTGCTCTGTAAATTCTTTTGCTGAAAATAACACTATGATTATTCATAGGCGAGGCAACTGTAATCTCTGGACTGGTAACTGGTGCCCGAATGGGCCACTTTCTAATTATGTCCCTCCCTCTATCCTTTCTGCTCTCTTCTTGCTCAGTTGCTCATTTCATCTGTAACAAAGACTCTATCCTGCCTCAGATTTCACCTTTTTTGGAACATGATACTCTAACTTTCTTGCAGTTGGCAGATATTAATGAAGACAGAGAGGATAGACTTTTCTGGAAACCAGAGATGATAGGAGCTTTTACTTTTAGATCAGCCTACAAGGCTCTCACTTTCTCAACAGGTACTTTTCCTGCTACTAATCTTATATGGAATCCCAGGCTGCAGAAAAAGATCTCTATTTTCACCTGGAAATTGCTACACTCTCTCTTGCCTTTTGATGATGTCTTAATGAAATGTGGTTTTAGCCTAGTTTCAAAATGCCCTGCATGTAACCATTCTGATTCTCTCCAACACTTTTTCATCCCATGTCCCCTGGCTCGATCAATATGGAATGATTTGGCTGCTTTCTTGGGTTTTGACCTCCATAGTCTAGACTCTTTAACTAATAGGTTCTTTGCATATTGGAATTGTCATGATCTTCCCAGAATGCACCAACTGATTTGTAGAATGCTTCCCTTTGTGATTTTCTGGTCCCCATGGAAAGCCAGAAATGGTTTCTATTTTGATAGCAAAAATTTCTCTCAAGTGCATATATGCAACGAAGTATGAGACCTTACCTTCCTATCCATCTCTGCCAAGCCTTGTCTCTCTAACTCACACCATACTATGAGCCTTAACATCTCTTTACTAATCCCTTCCCTTAGACCATCACCAAAACCTTCCATCTGTATTGTCTACTGGGAAAGGGCGGAACCAAATAGCATAAAAATTAATGTAGATGCCTCCTGGTCTTCTACTAACTCCACTCTTGGCCTTATTGCTAGAAACTGTAATGGTATACTGTGCCTCATAAAATCCACTAACACTTCAGCTAAATCACCAATTGAAGCAGAAATCAAGGCTATTTTATTTGCCTGTCAGGCTTTTCCATCTTTGGACAGTACTTTCATCATTGAATCTGACTCTTTGCTTGCAGTGAAAATGATCAAGAATCCATATTCTGCCCATTGGTTACTATATCCTTTAGATTTTAAAGTGCACTCCCTATTAAAATATGCCAATCTTAAACATGTTTTTAGGGAATGTAACTCTATTGCAGATGCAATTGCAAAGGATCATCCTGCCCACATTAGGGATCTCTCTCTAAACCATTCTAACATCTCTATACACATCAGAGGACTTATCAATCTGGATAGGGATCATACACCCTACATTAGAACACATAGGCATGCCACAAAGAACGATTGATACTGCTGAATTTTTCGTTTGGTTTTTTTAGGTATATGTGCACTTTCTCCCTCTCCAGTAATCCAACACTACATCCCAGTCCTCTTGGCTGCTCTTCACCTCAGGATCTAAAGTTGCTTAATACTCCACTACTGCTCTTTTGCTGCTCACAATCTCCTACAGTGAACCATTTGCTAGGTTCCAATTTTTTGATATGCCTGAATGAAGTTGCCTGGCCAAAGTAAAAAATTAACACACGGGGTGGAGATTGTTTTCTTTTGAATCGCAACAACCATTCTTACTCTTTCTCTTATCTCTAGTTCTAAATAACTCTCTAATATCACTAGATGCTAGGTATTCTTTTGGAGGCAACTATGTTGCCTCAGTGGACAGTCTGTACAAATTTCTACTTCCTTGTATTTGCTTTCACAAAGGCCTGGGGACCCTTATATATAATCCCCCACCCTAGGGTTTTTTTATTAAAAAAATTTTAAATTTTAAGATTGTGATTGTGATCAATGAGGTTTGGATGTTATTCTCAATAGTCTCACTATTTTAGAAATGATGAATAATTAACTAAAAATAAACAATTGATTGAATTCTATTTTAGGGCACGATAATATGCGAAAATTCATATTGTTATCACCTTTACTTTAAAATCATAGTTTTAGTCACACTAGTGTTCAATTTGGTAACTGTCCAGTTTAAATTAAAATATCACAAATCTAAAGTCAACTCCTCTTTCACTACAATAAATTTCACCAACAAAAATATGAAAAAAAAGAAGGTTATTGCATTGAATGTGTTAGCACACACTATCATGGTAAAGTATCAATATTCAAAATTTATGTAAGCATACAAATGTATTCCCTTTTTTCCCTTGTCAAGGGTGATTAACTTAAAAAATAATTAAAAAGTCATATAAGAAAATGAATTTCCTCGTTGTTCGTGAAATTTTTGCGCAACAAATCTTGAAATTTATTCACATAGCCATAATATGGGCACATACTTTATTTGATTGTAATTCATGTTAAATAACAAGTGCAACCAATAACAATACATTCAAAACAAATTATAATATAAAATTGAATTCTTAACGTATCACCCCCTTAAGAACTTTCCAAGAAGTATGCTCTGTGGAAAAGGATGAACCAGATATACGATTTTTTTAACAATTAAACCATGAGCCCCCAAGAATTAAGGGGAAAAAATGGAAAGATGCTTACAGATAAGAAAGTAAAAAACAAAATGAGGGTTGTATAAATTGATACCCTTTTACAGGGGGAGTCGTTGAACAAGCACTAAGATCCCACGGGTTCAAACTTCTATGAGCAAGCCTCTCCCGACTACCAATATTGCGTGCCATATCCTCTCTTGTGCTTCTATTTGCTAAATGATTATTATTGATGACAAGACCACGGGTATGTAAGGCCCAACCGTGACAAAAGTTAATGATGGAACCTTGTTAATGATACGAATATCAATTGTTTTGATGGAGATTTAAATGGTTTGATGGATAACCTTTATGATGAAGAAATGAAAAAAGAATCATTATCGACATCTTGGATTTATTGTTCAAGACTGTCGACAAATTGAAAACATCATGAAGAACGCTATACTTTTTTCCCATTGAGTTTTTTCATGAGGTAGTGTGATCACTGTAAAATATTGTAAAATTATTTCATTTTGAGTTTATTGGACTGATAGCTCAGCCATATGGGCTTTGAAGAGCAGAATTTTGAAAATACAGTCCATTAGGGTTTAGTATATTCAGTTTTATTCTGATTAGAATTAGATTTGGTAAGATTAGATAAGGTAATATTCTTCAAGGTTACTTCTTGAAGATTTCGACCAGATTACATTAGATTACCATTTATTTTAGGTATTCTAGTTAGATATGGATTTAGCTTCTTAAAGCTGCCATAAGTCAATTCAGTTTCCAGTTGTGATTAGAGTTTATGGCCGAAATCTACCCTATAAATAGGGGAGGCCTTTGGACGAATTTCACACCATTTGTATCAATCAAAATACAACCTTTTGAGTTCATACTCTTTGCTTGCAAGCTATTCCATTGTTGATTAACCCCGAGGGCTAGTTAAGTGTCAACAAACCTTGTAATCAGATCCTAAGTGCTAGTTAGAGAGCGAGTCAAAATTGAGTGTACCCCGAGGGCTAGACCTTGAATTTCGTGCAGCATTGAAGGGTTTGCGAGTTTCCTTGTTTTGTCAAAGATCTTAATTCCATAATCCAGATTCTTCGCAAGGGGATTCATATCAGTTGGTATCACAGCAAAGCGAAAAATCTACTGAGGCCGGAAAAAAAACAAAAAAAGGGTTCCGAGTTTTTGTAGCATTTATTTTCATTTTTTAAGAAATTTATAAACTCTTTCGTTTTGTATTTTAACTGTGTGTGTTTGATCTTTCTTACTAGGAGGATTGAATCTATAGTCGAAGGACGTCGAAGGGTCCGAGAGTTAAAATACTTCAGTATTACTATCCGCCTTCACCTTCATCAATCGAGTCAGGAGAACGTTGACGGGTCTGAGCATTGACAAGTATTATCCGTCTTCAGCTCCCGGTAAGTTTCATAGTTTTTAGATAGTTGAAACAATTTATGTGCTTGTGATATTTTTCATCAACTATTCTGAAAATTATTGCATGCTCATAATCCTATTTGTTTTACTTTATCATTCTTTGATTCCGGGATCTTAAATTGTTCTTTGATTCTTGATTGAAAATTATTCAAAAAAGAAAAAAAAATATTCTTGTATCATTTTCCATATATATAGTGTCATATTCTTGATCCTTACGATCTTGAATACCTGGAAGTTCATTTGAATCAAGAGGAAGTTGTCGCAGTTTTCTTATTCCAAGTTTTGTATAGGCGATTCTTGTTCCACAAATTTTCAAAAATACTTTAAAAAAGGTAACATATATTTGGGTTTCAAAATCGGAATTTAGGATCTGAAATCATAAATTTGGGGCAGATTTGCAATTTTCAAAAGTTTGTGGGCAGATTTGCAATTTCCAAATATTTTTGGTAATTGTGACCGAAATATTTTCTTGGGGAATAAGATTCTGGTTGTAAGTTTTATAGTACAAAAAAAATAAAAAAAAATGAGTTGTGGCTGAAAAAAAAGAAAAGGAAAAGGAAATCCTATATGAAAAATGTAATGAAAAGTCAAAATCCTAATCGGAAGAGAAAAAGGAAATAAAAGCCAATTGAGAGGGGGGTTTTGATCTGAATTTTTTACTTGGGGGACAAGTAAGTCATTAAAATCCTTTACCACGAGAGATTTGGATTTGAGTTCCTATTCCAATTTATTTTCGGAAAAGTTTCTTGAATTTTCGGAACCTATTCGTCGCCTATATAAAGCAATCTTGTTTTGGTCATCATTTATTCAATACAGCTCCAATTCATGCCATTCAAATTGAGTTTTGTTCTTTATTCTTGGTAGAATTTTTAACTTCAGATAGTAGAGCCCAATTTTGAGTTTATATATTTTAAATTTTGAAATAAGTTCTGCAGTACTCATCTCCATAGATTGCTTTGAATTGCGGTGAATTGATCAATTGCCCTTGCATTAGCCTTTGCCTTGTGAGTTGTGAGTGTTATACACTTGGTGAGTGACCTTACTAAACAAAGTGGAAGGGGGATATTTATTCCCGACAATTTGTTTCTTCTTAGCAGGGATGGCAGACAATTCATTCGTCCCGCAATTTGTTGGGAATCCCTACAATAAACCTAAAATGAATTCCATGAATACCATAATGAGTGAAGTTCAGAGATTGCCTAGGAAGGTAGATGAGTTATCAAATCCAACGGCACCTCGTTCTGCAAGACAAGTTGAATCTACTTGTGACATCAATGGTTTGAAGTATGATATTCCTGGATTTGATGGTCGACACAATCCTGTAAAATACTTGGATTGGGAGAGGTAGATCGAGAATCTATTTGATCTTAAAAACTACCATAAGAAAGAGAAGATGAAAGTCACAAAGTATTCACTCACCCATTATGCCAAAGAGTGGTGGGTGAATTTGAAAGAATAAAGATATCTTGCAGGAAAGAAACCTATCTCCACCTGGGAGAGATTGAGGAAAAAGCTTCGATTACATCATGTTCCAAGAACATATTTGATGGAGCAACATTCTTATCTCAGCAATATGAAACAAGGAAACTGCAGTGTAGATGAATACTGGCATGATCTTGAATTAGCTATGAGAAGAGTTGGCATGAGAAAAAATAATGGTTTTATAAAGAATGAGTTTATTGAAGGTCTAAGAGAAAATCTCCATGTTATGGTTAAGCTCCAGCATTATGTTTCCATGCAAGATTTATTGTTCAAGGCTAGGTTGGTTGAATCGACATTAAAGCCCAGAGAAAGCTCTAATTTTGGATATGATAGTCAAAGGCAAGTGTCTCATTTCATAAGTCCAAATTCAACTAGGGGTGGTAGCAATTCGAACATGGGTGGCAGAGAAAACCCTAATTCGACCAAAACCTACAAAAATCCACCATTTGAACCCATTCATCGAAGACTGATTGCAACCAATTAGTCTCCTAGCAAAAACATAGGGAAATCAATTTCTACTTCTTCAAATACAGTTTCTTCTAACACTCTTACATGTTTTCACTGTAATGAACGAGGACATGTTCACAATAATTGTCCCCATGAACGAATTATAACAACATTAGAGAAGGAAGAAGATGATGATATGCCTGCATAGTATGACACCAAAGAAGAACAATAGAAGATGAAATGATCATTGTTAACAGAGGTGAGCAAGGTCCTGAAACACAAGAAGTTTTTGAGGTGTATACCACAGAAGTTACCAAAATTACTCCCACACAAGGAGCAAGTAAGTTGGACCAAAATAGTGTCGATTCCATGAAAAAGGCAGTAAATGTCGCCATAGACAAGTTTCAGGTCGATCCTAAGGCAGATTAGACAGGTACGGTGAAAAATGATTATGATAAGTCACATAAAGTCTTGTCTTCACATCTTAGTCCTTTACCTTCTATTTATATGATGAGGCATGAATTATCTATTGACTCTAGTAAATTGTTTTATGCTTCAATAAGAGATGTGAATCGAGCTTTGACTAATCATTCTTTTGTTCTTACAATGTCCTTTGAAAGAAAGTTACTATGCCAATGAAGATATTCCTATAGATATGCTTTCACGGTTTGTTAAGTTGTTACAGGTATTCAAGGATGTCTTTATAGGTTATATGCTTCCCGTTTCAAGGATAAAAATTTTCGATCCGGGAGGGAATGATACAAATATCAAATGCTTTAATGGTGCTTTAAATGGTTTAACGGGTTAACTTTATGATGAATAATTAAAGAAGGAGTCATCATTAACATCTTGGATTTATTGTTCAAGACTGTCGACGAACTGAAAACATTATGAAGAACGCTATACTCTTTTTTCCCGCTGGGTTTTTCGATCCAGGAGGGAATGATACGAATATCAAATGCTTTAATGGTGCTTTAAATGGTTTAATGGATTAACTTTATGATGAAGAATTGAAGAAGGAGTCATCATTGATATCTTGAATTTATTGTTCAAGACTGTCGACGAACTGAAAACATCATGAAGAACGCTATACTCTTTTTCCCACTGGGTTTTTTAATGAGGTAGTGTGATCACTGTAAAATATTGTAAATTTATTTCATTTTGGGTTTATTAGCCTGATAGCTCAGCCATGTGGGCTTTGAAGAGCTGAATTTTGAAAATACAGTCCATTAGGGTTTAGTATATTCAGTTTTATTCTGATTAGAATTAGATTTGGTAAGATTAGATAAGGTAATATTCTTCAAGGTTACTTCTTGAAGAATTTGACCAGATTACCTTAGATTACTATTTATTTTAGGTATTCCAGTTAAATATGGTTTTAGCTTCTTAAAGCTGCAATAAGTCAATTCAGTTTCCAATTGTAATTAGGGTTTATGGCCGGAATCTACCCTATAAATAGGGGAGGCCTTTGGACGAATTTCACACCATTTTTATCAATCAAAATACAACCTTTTAAGTTCATAATCTTTGCTTGTGGTCTATTCCATTTTTGCTTAACCCCGAGGGCTAGTTAAGTGTCAATAAACCTTGTAATCTAATCATGAAGGCTAGTTAGAGAGTGAGTCAAAATTGAGTGTACCCCGAGGGTTAGAGCTTGAATTTTGTGTGGCATTGAAGGGTTTGTGCGTTCCCTTGTTTTGTCAAAGATTTTAATTCCACAATCCAGATTCTTTGCATGGGGATTCATATCAGTTAATTTTTTGAGGAGGCACTTATATGTCGAGAACCCACCTAGAAGTAAGCTTTGATGCACTAGATGAAAATTCAAGCTCTGGACTGTTAATCCCTGACTCAAATTCGTGACTCTTGTTCTTTGCAAGTCATTCAATGTGTATGAGCTCAAACCATGGATTTACCGACAACTTTGCCCACTAAATGCAACTAGTAGTAAGTCTGGATGAATATTATATTCCTGCTAAAGTTTCAATATAAGTTAAACTCGGAACCTCATCCCAACAACTATATCCAAATAAAAATCTCTCTCACTAAATACTACTTCTGACTACCCATATATCTTTAAACTAAACTATGCAAAAGAAATTTAAAAACATAAATTAAACAACAAATAATCATGGAGGAATCTCTGTGCAACCGTTGTTACCAACATGCAGCCTAAACAACCCCCACACCATGGAAAATAAACAAAACCAAAGAAAAACAAGAAAGGGCATTCAAAATTTTGACCGAGTGAGTGCCAGAAGAACGACGGAAAAACGATTAGAGATTGAAACCGATCATATAGAAATAATTAACTATATGTTATTTTATTGCACGTGTTTGTTCACATGTTGTTACATTCAATTATATGTTCTCTATTTTCCTTGTCCAGACTGAAGAAATTACAACAATAAAAGAATACATAAATAAGAGTTGATAAAAAATGAATTTATTTGTTGTACGTGTACCATATGTGCGATAATCGTTCAAACTATATTCGCACAACCACAATAAGTGCACTTAATTTTTAAGTATTACACTTCACATCTATGCGTATATAAACTTAATCAAAATACATTAAGATAAATTATAATATATAATCAATTTTGTAAAGTATCAGACCCTTAACCTTATTACGCAACGAAACTCTCAAACTCTGATTCTGGAAAATTGGCAGAACAACAGGTTCTTCTCAAGAAACCGAAAAAGTCCTCTGGTGGTTTTGGAAAATTTGGAGAAAATATGCAGCAGGTCCTAGATTATAGATACCTTTTAATTACTTCAATTTCATTAGTAGCTCAATTCTTGTTGCCATATGCTTTACCATCACCTTCACAACACTAGGAACTCTCTTTGAATGTGAATACTTCTCTATGTTATTATAATTAAAATTTTAAGATTGTGATTATGATCAATCGGGTTTGGATGTTATTCTTAATAGTCTAATAATTAAATAAAAATAAATAATAGACTTAATTCTATTTTAGGGAAAGATAATATGAGAAAATTCAGATCATGATCACCTTAACTTTAAAATCATAGTTTGAGTCACAATACTGTACAATCTAGTCATTTTGTCATCCTAAATAAATATATCATAAATCTAAAGTCAACTCCTCTTTCGTTAGAATAAAATTCACCAACCTAAATATGAACAAAAAGCATAGGTTATTTCATTGAATGTGTACGCACACACTATTATGTTGAAGTATTAATATCCAAAATTTATGTAAAGTATCAATATCTAAAATGTTTTCTCTATTTTTCCTTGCCCGGGGCAATTAACTTAAAAAAATAAAAATATTAAGAAGTCATTTAAGAAAATGAATATCCTTGCCAAGTTTGAGTCGGTCCAAGAAAATTTCCTCCTCAACACTACGTGCGAAAACACACACTGAGTGTGCGACCGTTTCTTCCATCTGAGCTCTAGCCTCCACCTTTCTCCGGCATCGCAAAATGGCGGAGCGACCGCGTCTCAGCCCAAAGCTCCCGATCTCGTATGCCCAAGCTGTGAACCAAGAACTTCTAGAAGCGCTCAACCTCCCACTATTAAACCCTATGGCGGCTCTGAACTCTCCCTTCGTCCCCAAAGCTAAAATCGATCATTTGGGAGAGCCGGGCCTCCACTTCACGGAGGAGGAATGCATCAAACTGGAAGCTCCCCTCAAATGGACCTTGATCGAGAAATTTGTGCGCAGCCGGCCACAATTGGAAAAGCTTCGGAAAGACTTCCACACAGCCGGTTTCAAAGGTCCAAACAGCATCACCCTCTTGGACAACAAACAGGTTCTGATATCCTTCACACTTCCCGATGATTATTATCGATGTTGGCTGCACAAAATTTGGAATTTTGGGTCTTACTCAATTAGAATCACCAAATGGGTTCCTAACTTTAACCCTAATGCTGACTCCCCAATTGTTCCAATATGGATTTCACTGTATGGGCTACCGCAACAATTCTATGATTATAATGTCTTGATGTCTGTGGGGAACATCATTGGGACTCCAATCCGGGTAGACAGAGCTTCAATCAATAGAACTAGACCTCATGTAGCTAGGATCTGTGTTGAGATAGATGTCACTAAACCAAGACTTGAACGTATTTGGCTTAGTTTTACAGATGTTGGTTTCCGGCAGTACATTGAGTATGAGGGCGTCCCTTTCTACTGCTCTAACTGCCTTAAACTCGGACACTTAGATACAGTTTGCAGGCTGGAAAAAAACATTTCAAGATTCTCCCCTTGGAAACCACAAGGTAATCCAATCAGAGAAGGTAACAAATCCATTCCCACTGATGAACAGGGAAGGATCAGAGGTAAAGGGAATGGTGCCTCTTCCACTAGTTTCCAAACTTCTAAGACTCAGTACATTCCTAAGCAGCATTCAGATAACATCTCTCAGCAGAATTCTCAGGTTCCAAACCACTCTTTGAAGGATAAAGGAACAAGTTCAGAAGTCTCGATCCTTGGACAAAGATCACGGGTTCCCTCTCAAACTCAGTTTCCAGCTAACTCTGTTTTGCCCTCGGATATTCAATTGCTAGCTACTGATTTGGCTAATAACTCAGGGAACACTTTAGTCTCATCCTCCTTATACCCTATTGTCAACACTGGCCCCGCCAATGCTCTCCCATATCTACCACACAAATCGACAAGAGCCAATCCTCCCTGAACCCTCCTACTCTGAACACAACTTGTATCAAGAATAAAAGCACTGACTTGGAGAAATCAAATGGTAAACTCCATAACAATATTCCATTAGAAAACGTGACTTCAACCCCTGACCCCAAGCAGGCTTCCCCTCCTGAACCGCCTATGTGGTTTATAGAAACAAGCAGGGATTTAAACACAACATACATGAATCCCCAAATAGATATCCCAAACAACTTGATCCAGACGGAATTCCACTCCCCTTTAGAAACAACAATAAGTAACCCCCTCCTTTACCACCCAAGCTTTTAACTTTCAAACCACTGGACTGGATTAACACTGATACCTCCACAAAACAGCAGAAAACATTGGAGGTAAATTCGAATCTTCCATTAGAGGAAATAAAAGCCAATCTAAGAATAGAACATGCCAGACTTACCAAAATCCTCAATCTCAACCAGACAGAGCCCAAAATTAAACAGAGGAAATACACTAAAAAGGATTATACCTCCACTCCAAAAATGGTATCCACTATCCAAGACATATCCATGATTAGTCTCAATATATGTGCATGAAATATTAGAGGAATAGGCAACAATCCCTCTAAAATCCGTCTGAAGAACATTAAAAGACATAACTCAATTACAATCTGTGCCCTCATTGAACCTACGCTAAGCCCTGATATGATCCAAAATATCTCCAGGGAGCTGGGATTCAATAAATCTTATTCCAATTTAGTAAACAAAATCTGGTTAATGTGGGATGAGGAAATTACTGTAGACACAATCTTAGTCGAAGATTAGTTAACTTTAGTAAAAATCAAATCACCCACTCTCTCAACTGATTGTCAGGTTGGCTTTATATATGCTAAGCACACAATCCTTGAAAGGAACAAACTGTGGCAAGTTTTGGCACCCCTAAAAAAGGAACCTTTATGCTTAATAGGACACTTTAATGTCATATCAAAAACTGAGGAATATCTGGGCAACTCAATTCCTAACCAAAACAGCATAAGGAATTTCAACTGCTTCCTTAACTCCAATAACTTTTCTGAATTACCAACTTCTGGCAGTCTATTCACCTGGACCGGAATGAGAACTAAGGGGAGGGTTTGGAAACGTCTAGACAGAGGCGTATCCAATAACCTTTGGTGGTCTAACTTCCCGAATTCGAAAATCAAAACCCTTTCCAGAGAGGGGTCGGATCACACTCCCCTAATCCTATCTGTAGCACACATACCCTCTACCACATCTCCTAGGCCCTTCAAATTTCAAGAATGTTGGGCAAACCACCCTACATTCATGAAGCTTGTGGAGGACTCTTGGAACACTCACACCACACTAAAAGAGATGAAAAAATTAATATTTAAGCTTAAAATCCTAAAACAGGCTCTCAAATCTTGGAACAAAACTGTTTTTGGTAATGTCTTCGATGCAGTTCTACACTGTGAAGAACTAGTGCTAAATGCTGAAAATGATTTACAACAGTCTGAATCTAACACTTCCATACAAGCCCTAAATTTAGCTAAGGCCAAGCTACGACTAGCTCTTAAGAACCAAGAAACATTCCTCAAACAAAAATCCCGATTGAAATAGATGAAAGAAGGAGATGTGAACTCTAAATTCTTCCACCATTCAATCTCCAACAAACATAAAAGAAAAACAATTTCTTTAATAAAAAATGAGGATGGGAACTGGCTAGATAACATAGCTGACATTGAAAGAGAAGCGGTTAACTTCTTCTCTAACCTCCTCACTGCAGAACCCCAAGATCTATCCGGTGCTAATGCCTCCTGGATACTGGAGAATGTTCCAAAAATCGTAACAAACGAAATGAACCATAATCTACTTAAAAAAGTTGACATGGAGGAGCTAACTAATGTAGTCAAAAATGTGAATAGCCACTCAGCCCCTGGTCCGGATGGTTTCTCTGGCTTCTTCTATCATCATTGCTGGGACACTATAAAAGATGATGTTTTACTGGCAGTGGATGATTTCTTCTCAAGCCAGGATATCCCCAAAGCCATTTCTGCAACTAATATAGTCCTCATCCCCAAAAAAGATGTCTGCTCCTCTTTCAAAGACTACAGGCCTATAAGCCTTTGTAACTTCTCCAACAAAATCTTCTCCAAATTAATCTCCTCAAGGCTTAAAACCTACCTAGATTCCATTATAAGCCCAGAACAATCTGCATTTATACCTGGAAGGGAGATTGCGAATAATGCCCTCCTAATGCAAGAATTATCTAACCATCTACATAAACAAAACAAGAGCCTAAATATGATAATCAAACTGAATAAGATGGAAATATGATAATAAAACAAGAACCATTATTGAAACATGCTCTATTAAGCTTTGGTGGAAATACCAAAAGGCTGATGCACTCTGGACTCAATTTGTGGCATCTCTCCCACCTTCTTCCAGATCTTCACCAAACTGGAAAAGGATTTTCTCCATCAATGAGTGGGCATAATCCCAATCTGGAGTCATAATTGGAACAGGGGAGTGTAATTTTTGGACTTCTAACTGGTTAGATATAGGGCCACTTCAGGACCTTTGTGAACAAATGAATGTTAATATTCCATCTACCTGTAGTGTTTCTGATTTCATTGTTAATAAACCAGACATGATTGCTAAAATATTTTCAGTTCCTCCTGCTCATGTAATAAATCTTTTACAGGATTCTAAGCTATTTACTCACAGAAAGGACAGGCTAATATGGAAGCCAGGAATCAATGGTGAGTTCTCATTCAAAGCTACATATCTTCTGCTAAGAAACCAAAGAGGTAATGTGGCTTCTTTGATAATGTTTTACATTCATTGAGAATTTCACTTGCTTCGAAATGATGTATGTGTCATAATCATGAAGATTCACTAGATCATTTTTTCAATTCTTGTACATTTGCTGTGCATGTTTGGAAACAGATTCACTCCTTCATGGGAATTAGGGACAGAGGGTTTCCTTCTATTTGGGATAGACTATCCTTCTATCTTACTTATAATGGATTCAGTAAGGTACAATTGGAAATGATACATTCTGCTGCTTTCATAACATGTTGGAATTTGTGGAAAGTTAGAAATAAGTGTTTGTACGATTCTGACAATCCTGTGATAAGTGTAGTACTACATCACATAAGGACACATATCTTCTACATGTTCACTGCTAAACCGATCTCTGTTGCCTCTAGGATTGATAAGATAATTGCTGATCACTCCTTTCTGCCATTGATCAAACGACCTCCCAAACCAAAGATTTATATAATTGCTTGGACAAAACCAGGCATGGGGTATAAAATCAATGTTGATGCTGCCTGGTGCTGTCTAACAAAGATGAGTGGAATTAGTTTGATTGTTAGAGATTGCAGGGGTGGGTTCATTGTTGCTCATACTAAGATCTCCCCTGCTTTTTCCCCTTTGGAGGCAGAAATGAATGCAATTTTGTTTGCTTTACAAACAGGTTCAGAGTTAAGTTCTTCTTATTGCATAGAAACTGATTGTTTGAATGTTGTAAGGTATGTGGCTGATCCTTATAATGCTCCATGGAAATTATTTCTATTGGCTGATGCAATTAATAATATGTTGGGAGGAATCCATCTCAGTCATGTTCATAGACAAGGAAACTTGGTGGCAGATAAATTATCTAAAGATTGTTTAAGTCAGCTAACATCCTCCTATTTCCTTCAGTTTCAGAGCCTAACTAATGATGTTCAGGGTTTGATTAGATTGGATCAATTGGGTACACTTTCTATTCGGATTGCTATCGGAATGGATGCTACTGATTAGCTCATATTGCAGGTGGATGGATTCAAATTGGATAGGATTTGCTGATTTAAGAATGAATCTGCAAGCTCGGAGTTCAGATTGATTTTGCTGCACTTTGCTGTACATAATCATCATCTAGGATGGTTTACTGGTTTACAAATAGTAATGGTTTATGTAAGTACTCCTGGGTAGTAGAAGATATGATTCTTACCTAGGTGGAGAGGATTGGGACTGCTTTATGTCTCTTAACAGATTCACTAACAAGTTTTGATCATCTCTATCCTAGCATAAGAGCTTTTGGAATCCTCTAACGATTTGCTCATTAATTTTCTGCTTCCTTTTGGAGGCAACAAGAGTTGTCTCAAAGAGCTTAGAGCTCTCCATTGTACATCTTCACTTAGCTACGGATACTCTACTTTGTACTATTATTTTCTGTCTATTTTATGGCTTGGGAAGGCCTAATAAAATTTCCCCCACTTTCTCCTCTACTTTTTATACTGATGGGTGAAGCTTTCTCCCAAAACCTTAATTTTTTTATATAAGTATGGGAATATTCAACCATATAAGCTTCCCCGAGGGATAAGATCATCCTCACACCTTTCCTACGCTGACGACACGGTTATCTTTCTGAAATACACCAAACAAGGAATTCAAACAATTCAGAACTTCCTGAAATCTTATGAGTTGGCTTCAGGACAAAAAGTTAATTTTGAAAAATCGACATTTTACATATCTAAATCTACACCTAACAGAATCATTAACCGAATCCAAAGAGAGACTAATATGATGGCAGGTTGCACACCTTTCAAATATTTAGGCTGCCCCATTTTCACTGGAAGGGTAAAAAACAGCCACTTCCAACCTATGCTCCTAGCAATCCAAAACAAAATCAACATATGGCAAAATAAACTTCTATCCCCTGCGGGAAGGGCTACTCTAATCAGGCATGTTTTGTCCTCAATGTAAATCCATCTCCTAACAGTCCTGAAGCCAACCACGCACACTATCACTCAAATACACAAAACCCTGGCTAAGTTTTTCTGGAATAATAACTCGGACAAAACACACAAACACAGAATCTTGAAATCTTATATCAATCTTTGTTTTCCTACAGAGGAAAATGGTCCAAATTTCAGAAATTTGAACACTTTAATTGACTCATTCTCCCTCAAACTGTGGTGGAAACTACAGGTAGGAAACTCTCAATGGGCCAAAACCATGTGGTGTATGAATGATAACCACAAAACCTCCAGAACTTGGAAGAGAATCAAAGAATCTAATCTTACAGCCATCAGTAACACAAAAGTCATCATCGGTTCTGGTTCAATTTCTTTCTGGGATTCGAACTGGACTTCCATGGGTCCCCTTACTGATTATCTACTCGATCCCTCAGAATACCCTCACTCCAACTTGACAGTGGCAGAATATATAAAACACAAATCCTCCTTTTTCGATCAAATCAGGAATTTCCTCCTAGATCACATCTGCCAAAACTTGGATCAGGAATATAAACTATTCCCAAGTTATGCGGACCCTATCATATAGAAACCTACCCAATCTGGAGCCTTCTCGACCAAATCAGCTTACGATTTGGTCAGGAAGAAGAAAACAAATATCCCCTCCCTTTCCCATCTCTGGTCAACACTTCTACCAAAGAAAATTAGTTTATTTAACTGGAAACTCCTTAATCGACTAATTGCCCTGCAAGATGTCCTAGAGGACTTCCTTTTTCACCTACCGTCACGATGCTGTTTCTGTTTCAATAACTCAGAAACTCTCCATCACTGTTTTAACTCATGTTCGGAGGTTAATAAAATCTTGAATCTGGTAAATTCAGTCTTTAACATTCCTTGTATTACTTTCCAACTCCTGTGGGATAGGTTTTATTTCTACTGGAATACATCCTCCTTTAATGAACTCCCTGCTAAACTGATCCGTATCATTCCTTGTGTGGTTAACTGGCACCTGTGGTGTGCCCGTTGCGCCTTCACTTTCGATGGTACCAAACCTGATGTCATGAGCATTTTTAAAAGAATCTTATTCCACATTAATGACGCAGTTTTAGCTTTCAAAATGAGCATCAAATGGGCATTCACTCCCACTCCTACACTGTTCAACCATAAACCCTCTACCAAGAAACCTCCCAGATTATGCAAATGGTTTTTTCCCTCAGCGTTCAAACTCAACACGGATGGATCCTTTACTCAAAACGGCACAGCCGGAATTGGTTGCATAATCAGAGATAATGTTGGCAAAGTTACAGCTGCTCTTGCCAAAACTATCTCGGCTGATTCAGTATTGCATGCCGAAGCAATTGCTCTTCTTCATGGGGTTCTCCTTGTTCGTGACAAATGCATCACAATGGTGGAAATTGAATCTGACTCAAGTAACCTGATTGGGATGCTACAACATCAACTAAAGATACCTTGGAAACTTCTGCCAACAATCAGGGAGACACGCAATCTCCTTGCAGGAGTTAAATATTCCCTGAATCACATCTTCAGAGAGGTAAACACTCCAGCAGATTCACTAGCTAAACTGGGAACTTGTAATCAGGTAAATAACTTTTATGATTATGCAGATTTACCCTCTTTGGTTGCTGGACAAGTACGGCTTGATGCGGAAGGAACTCCCCATGTTAGACTAGGGCAATAGGTTAACTCTGTACTGCGGTTTTAGCCGCTTCTGCTTATTGGTATCTAATTGATCTTTTAGGATAGTTACAGGTTTTGTTATAGACATCAAAGATCATTAGATATCTTCCGAGGTAAGGTTTTATGTCCCCCTCTCTGAGTGTACCTGTTTCTTCTTATTTAATAAACAGGTAAGGGTCCGCCTAACCCCCCACCATCACAGGTGGTTTTACTTAAAAAAATGAATATCCTTGCCATTCGTTTAATTTTAGCGCAAGAAACCTTGAAATTTATTTGGATAGCCACAACATTGGCATAGATTGTATTAGATTATATTTCATGTTAAATAACAAATACAACCAAAGTTAATACATTTCAAAAAAGTTATAATACAAAATAAAATTATCAATGAATCGGACCCCTTAGAACATGCCAAGAAGTATGCTCTATGGAAAGGGAAGAACCATATATACGAGTGTTGTCTCATAATTAAACCATGAGCCACCAAGCATTAGGAAAAAAATGGAATGATGCTTACAATTAGGAAAGTAAAAGGGGGTCTCCTATAAATTGATACCGTCATACACGGGGAGTCATAAAACAAGCACTAAGATCCCCCAAGTTTAAACTTCTATGAGTAAACCTATTCCGACTACCAATATTCTGTGCCATATCCACTCTTGTGCTTCTATTTGCTAACAGATTATTATTTATGACATGACCACATGTATGTAAGGGCCAACAGTGACAAAAGTTAATAAAGTAACCATGCTGTTTTTGGAGACTAATGGGACACTAATATATCGAGAACCCACCAAGAAGTAAGCTTTATGCACTAGATGAAAGTTCAAGCCCTTGACTGTTGATCCCTGACTAAAATTTATGGATGTCATTCTTGGAAAGTAATTTTATGAGTATGAGCTCAAACCATTGATCTGCTTTTGCCCACTAAATGCAACGAGCAGTAAGTCGTGATGAGTATTATATTCCTGCTAAAGTTGCAAGATTAGTTGAACTCAGAACCTTATACCAACATCAACATCCATAGCAACCCCAATTTTTTAAAAGTGAAAATGAGATGTTCTTTGTTAAAAATTTTGCATCTTTGGGCTAATTGAGCTGAGCTGATGTGCTATATTAAGTTCTTGTGTCACATGCATCAGATATCATATGTATGATAGGCATTGTTTAACTATACTAGAGGTAATAGAGTATGAAGCTGGATTGACTTTACTTTTAGTTATGTGTACGTGTACCGTACGTGAGATAATCGTGCAAACTATATTCCCACAACCACAATACTTGCACTTACTTGTTAACTATTACATTTCACATTTATGCGTACATAAATTTAATCAAAATACATTTTAAGATGAATTATTATATATAATCAATTTGGTAAAGTATCAGACCCTTAACTTCATTTCACAAGGTGAAACACCCCTACTTTGATACTAGCAAGTTAGGTGGAACAAATGGCTCCTTCCCACGCAAACAAAAAGTCCTCAGCTAGTTCTGAAAATTTCCAGTGAGCGTTTAATTACTTCAATTGCATTAATAGCTCAATCGTTTTTTGCGAGATGCTTTACCACCACCTTCACAAAACTAGTAGCTCACTGAGGGTGGGAATACTTCTCAATGTCATTATAATTGAAATTTTAAGGTTTTGATAATGATCAATCAGATTTTGATTTTATTATTAGTAGTCTCACTATTTTTTTATTAGATGAATAATTAACTAAAAACAAACAATAAATTGAATTCTATTTTGGGGCACAATAATATGAAAAATTTCATCTTGTAATAACCTTAACTTAAAAATCATAATTTTAGTCACAATACTGTACAATTTGGTCATTTTTCCATCCGTAATAAATATATCACAAATCTAAAGTCAACTCTTCTTTCGTTACAATAAATTTCACGAATACAAATATGAAAAAAGCATATGTGATTACATTGAATGCGCACACACTATTATGTTAAAGTATCAATATCTAAAATTTATGTAAATATACAAATGTATTCTCTATTTTTCCTTGCCATGGTTGATTACCTTGAATAAATTAAAATTTTAAAATTCATATAAGAAAATGAATTTCCTGGTTTCTTGTGTAATTTTTGTGCAACAAACCCTGAAACTTTATTCGCACAACCACAATTTGTGCACAGATTTTATTTGATTATATTTCATGTTAAATAACATATACAACCAATAATAATACATTTAACTAAGTTATAATACAAAATAAAATTCTTAACGTTTTGAACCCTTAAGAACCTTCCAAGAAGTATGCGTTGTGGCACATGATGAAATAGATATGAGAGTGTCGTCTGACAATTAAACCATGAGCCACAAAGAATTAAGAAAAAAATGGAATGATGCTTACTGATAGGAAAGTAAATAAAACAAAAAGGAGAGTTCTATAAATTGATACCCTCATACACGGGGAATTATAGAACAAGCACTAAGATCCCACTGATGAAAAATTTTATGAGCAAGCCTATCTCGACCACCAATCTTCCGTGCCATAAACCTCTCTTGTGCTGCTATATGCTAACATATTATTTTTGATGACATGACCACGCGTATGTAAGGCCTAATCAAGACAAAACTAAATAAAGGAACCATGTAATTCTTTTAGACTAATGGGACACTAATATATCGAGAACCCACCATGAAGTAAGCTTTGATGCACTATATGAAAATTCATACTCTTGACTATTGATCCCTAACTCAAATTTGTGACTTTCGTCTTTGGAAAGTTATTCAATGAGTATGAGCTCTTATCATCGATCTACCGATATCTTTGCCCACTAAATGTACCTAGCAGTGAGTCATGAGGGATATTATTTTCCTGCTAAAGTTACTAGTTTAGTTGATTTCGGAACTTAGTCCTTACACCAACGGCGAGCGGCGACGGTTTACTTCAAGTTATTTTGAAGGCTTACATCAAGTTGCCCGAAGAGAGTATCATAAATGCTACAAATTTGTAATTTTATTTCTAGTGCCTTTATGATAGTCTCTTTGGGAAACCTAACGTAAGCCTTCAGGTAACTTGATGAAAGCCTTCGGGAAACTAATGTAAGCCTTCGGGCAACTTGATGTAAGGATTCGGGCAATTTGCCCAACTTTTGGCAACATATCAGCTTAATGGAAAGGGATAGACACCCTCCAAACCCCGACTCGGCGGTTTGAATTATAAAAAAACAATGGAATGATGGTTACAAATAGGAAAGTAAATCAAAGAAAAAGGAGAGTTATATAAATCTATACCCTCATACACGTGGAGTTACAGAACGAGCACTAAGATCCCACGGATTAATAATTTTATAAGCAAGCCTATCCTGACTACCAATCTTCCATGCCATAAACCTCTTTTGTGCTTCTATATGCTAAAAAAATATTGTTGATGACGTGACCACGGGTACATAAGGCCCAACCAAGACAAAAGTAAATAAAGGAACCATGTTATTTTTTAAGACCAGTGAGACACTTAAATATCGAGAAAATTCAAGCTCTTGATTGTTGATCCCTGAATCAAATTCGTGAATGTCATCTTTGAAAAGTCATTCAATGATTATGAGCTCTGACCATGGATCTACCAATGATTTTGCCCACTAAATGCAACTGAAAGGAAAATAATATCCCACGTGACTTACCGCTAATATATCGAGAACCCACCAAGAAGTAAGCTTTGATGCACTAAATGAAAAATCAAGCTCTTAATTGTTGATCCCTAACTCAAATTTGTGATTGTCGTCTTCCGAAAGTAATTCAATGAGTATGAGCTCTGACCATGGATCTACCGATGACTTTGCCCACTAAATGCAACTAGCTAGCTGTAAGTCGCGAGGGATAATATTTTCTTGCTAAAGTTGCTAGATTAGTTTAATTCGAAACCTAATCCTAACACCAAAATCCAAATCAATACCTCCCTCACTAAAGACTACCTCAGCATGCCCAAATATTTTCGAACTAAATTGTCTTTAAAAAGTTACAAAAATGAAAATTGAATAAAAAGAAGCAATCATGGAGTAATCTCTATGCAGCTATAGTTATAAACATGCAGCCGGCACAATCCCCGCACGCTGGGAAATAGGCAAAACCAATGGAAAAACAAGGAAAAGTATTTAAAATCTGCACTGAGTGAGCTCTAAAATAATAATGGAAATACAATTAATGTTGGTAACCGATTTTAATAGAAATAATTAATTATATGTTATTTTATTGCACATGTTTCCGTACATGCTGTTACTATAAGGTATCGAATCCTATGTTTCTTTTAAATAAAACTGAAGGAATATTCTATATTTTTCTTTCCCATGTTGAAGAAATTACTTCAATAATTAGTTATATATTATTTTACTGGGCACGTTTATGCACATGATATTACTTTAAAGTATCAAACCATATATTTTAATTAAAGGTGAAAGAATATTCTCCATTTTTTTGTCTTGATATCCTTTTTTGAGATGTTATGACAACAGAGTAAAGGTAAAACATCCCCAAACTTTCTTAGTTGTGATGATTACTTAGGGTTCTTAGGATAAGTAGGTCTGTATCTTTGTGAGAAAAACCCAGATGGCAAGTGGGTTGGTTTTAAGGGATTTTCTTGAGAATCCCTTTTTGATCACATTTGAACCTAAGGTTTTGCAGCCATAGTGGGTTATCCTTCCCTTTTACCTAATTTGATTAAATCTGAGCTTATCTTAGCAACCCCAAATTTTAAAAATTGAAAATGAGATGTTCTTTGTTAAAATATTTTGCATCTTTTGGCCAATTTAGCTGAGCTGATGTCCTATTTGAAGTTCATGTGTCACTTGTGTCATATATCACATGATTGATAGGCATTGTTTAGCTTTACTAGAGGTAATGTAGTATGAAACCATATTTATTTTACTTTTAGTTTGGTGTACGTACACCGCAAGTGCGATAGCCGTGCAAAATATTTTTGCACAACCACAATACCTGCACTTACTCGTTAACTATTACATTTCACATCTATGCATATATAAAATTAATAAAAATACATTTAAGATCAATTATAACATATAATCAATTTGGTAAAGTATCGAACCCCCAACCTCATTTCACACGGTGAAACACCACTACTGTGATATTAGCAAGTTGGGTGGAACTGCTTGCTCCTTCTCAAGCAATCGAAAAGTCCTCTGGTGGTTCTGGAAAATTCCAGTGACCATTTAATTATTTTAATTGCACTAGTAGCTCAATCCCTGTTGCCAGCTGCCTTACCATCACCTTCACAAGACTAATAGCTCACTGAGGGTTGGAAAACTTCTAAGTGTCATTATCATTTAAATTTTAAGGTTTTGATCATGACCAATCATATTTCAATATTATTTTTAATAGTCTCACTAGTTTTTATTTCATGAATAATTAACTAAAAATAAACAATAGATTGAATTCTATTTTAGGGCACGATTATATGACAAAATTCAGCTAGTAATCACATTAACTTAAAAATCATAATTTTAGTCACAGTACTGTACTATTTGGACATTTTTCCATCCGTAATAAATATATCACAAATCTAAAGTCAACTGCTCTTTCACTACAATAAATTTCATGCCCCAAAATTAGAAAAAAAAAACAAACATGGGTTATTGTATATAATGTGTCTGCACACACTATTATGATAAAGTATCAATATCTAAAATCTATGTAAACATACAAATGTATTCACTATTTTTCCTTGTCCAGGTTGATTAACTTTAAAAAATTGAAAATTTAAATGTCCTATAAGAAAATTGATTTCCTTGATGCTCGTGAAATTTTTGTGCAACAAACCTTGAAACTTTATTCACACCACCACAATATATGCACATACTTTATTTGATTATATTTCATGTTAAATAAGATATACTGCCAATAATAATACATTTAAACAGATCATAATACAAATCAAATTCTTAACGTTTCAACCCTTACGAATCTTCCAAGAAGTACGCTCTGTGGCACAAGATTAAATAGATATGAGAGTGTTATCTCACAATTAAACCATGAGCCACCAAAAGTATGACTCCATGTGTATAAGGGTATCAATTTCTAGATTTCTCCTTTTTGTTTTGTTTACTTTCCTATCTGTAAGCATTATTCCATTGTTTTCTGAGATCCCCTGCATAGGAATATTTACGGGGATGCCAATCCCAACTCCAATCTTCCATGCCATAAACCTCTCTTGTGCTTCTATAAGCTAATAGATTATTATTGATGACATGACCACGGTTATGTAAGGCCCACCTGAGACAAAAGTAAATAAAGGAACCATGTTATTTTTTGAGACTAATGAGACACTAATATATCAAGAACCCACCACATGAAAATTCAAGCTCTTCACTGTTGATCCCTTGATCTACCGATGGATCTATAAGTTTGAGCTCTGATCGTGGATCTACCGATGACTTTTCCCACTAAATGCATTTAGAAGTAAGCCGTAAGGGATATTATTTTCCTGCTAAAGTTTCTAGATTACTTTAACTCGGAACCTAATCCTTACACCAACATCCAAATCAAAACATCCCTCACCGAAGACTACTCCAACCTTCACAAATATTTTCGAACTAAATTGTCTTAAAGAAAGTTACAAAAATTCAAATTGAATAAGAAGAAATAATCCTGGAACAATCTCTATTCAGTCGTAGTTACAATCGCGCTGCCGGAACGACCGCCGCAGGCCAGAAATGCAAAAATCAAATTAATAACAAGGAAAAGCATTCAAAATCTGCACCGAGTAAGCTCCATAATAATAACGGAATAACGATTAACCTTGGAAACCGATCAAATTGAAATAATTGATAGTATGTTATTTTATTGCACTTGTAATTGCGTTTGCCTCCTTCTGGGTTTACTAACAATAATTATACACCACAACCTTCTTTGCTGGATGTGCCATCAAGGAACAATGTCCATGCAGTTTCTTCCCACTTTGATTTTCCTTTATCAATTCTCAAATTCTGATGCATATTCGCCCTCTGTGCCTCTTCATTGGTCATTTCTGCAATAAAGTCTGCTAATGCTTGAGCCTAGATCGTTGTTCATCGTTCATCCTGTATTTCTCGGCCCACATTCTTTGCAACGACCAGAAATCTCACATCTAGATGATCTGTGTCTCGTGTTGAAATAGCTTCGGGTATTCACAAAATGACATTGGGCTAGGCCTGGTGGCCATCAGCCTTTTGATTGTTGGGCTACCTATACACCATAAGACCCCCTGCCATGAAGCCAATACCACACGAAGCTATGACAACATTCAGGAGATGCATTCAAATTTACTATTGCCCCTCGAGCTTATCCGTGATATATAGTTCGTGTTTGTTGTGGCATGAATTACTATTGCGAAGTGTTGTAAGATTCTTGGTTATGTATCTCAACTCTATTGAATCATGCAATCTTTTGAATTTCAAAATTTTGAATAATTGCGCGTCACGTGGGCAACTAGCTATTCGATCTTGTAGCCGAGATTCACTCCTATGTATTCGTTGTTAATTCCAAAAATCCCTCATCTGTCATTACATTTTCTTTTCTTATAACAACATTGAATCTTGCACATTTTCTCGGTTTCCCAAAAAGGTAAATTTCTTCTTGTCAGGCTGTCAGGATTACGCACTATTCTCCTTTTTGTTTTATAGCTTTTTATCTTCTTTAATTAAAGCCTCATATAGAAGCATACCTTCTACTATCTTCTTTATTTCTCTGACTTTCTCTCATCTTCACTACTAAACCAGTAAGTTTTCCCGTGTCTCTATTTGTTTACTCTATGCCGAGTTGTGTTGGTATTGTGTTTTGGTTCCCTTGCAATTAAGGTTATATATATTTTCTTCTCCGACCCTTCGTTTTTGTTCTGGACTCTGGCCGAAAATTGTCAATTCTTGCCATTATCTTTTTAATTAATGCCACCCTCATTTGTATTTTAGGGATCTTGAGCCTTTCAATGTCTGCCTCTAAAAATGTTGGAATTTCTGTGCCAAACGTCCGTAAAATCGATGTTGACTCCGGGGAGGATTCCGATCACCTTGCCAGTTCTTCCATTATTAGTAGTGTCCTCTCCAATTCTTATGTTGTAGAGTTGAAAAACAGCTTCCCTTTTTTGCATCCTTATAAACTTAAGTCTTCTGAAGCCTTTGAGAGTGTTCGTGCTCCTCCATCTGGTTGCATGTCTTGTTATTTAGACTACCTTAAGTTTGAACTTTCTTTCTTCTTACCCCAACACATGTTGGATCTATTTTTGCACTACAGAGTTGCTTTATGTTAGCTGCACCCTAAAGTTATCTCTATATTTTTTCTTTTATCATGTATGCAAAGCAGTTTGTATTCCTTTTTCCATTGACTTATTCTGCAACCTTTACTATCTTCGAAAAGTAAAGAACACCTCTGATGAGTTCACCCTTTATCTTATGATCCCAACCGTTGAGTTTGTTAGCAGGTTCCCAAATAATTGTGGGGTGTGGAGCACAAACATTTTTTATAAAAAACTTGGTAACGATAGTAGGCTAGCTTTCTAAATTTGGAACTATAGCGTTCCAAAATCAAAACTTCCTAAGGATGGGGTTCGTCTGAATGCTAAATCTGAAGTTGTAGCATTGCTTAGCCAGCATTCCATCGCTCTTCGCCCTTCTAGTTCTTTGAGCAAAGGTGTTTTAATTGTCGTTTCACTACAAGAAAATGAACCTATTACTTCGCCCTATTTACCTCGGTCTTTTGGCTTGGTTTAAAATACAGAGGTAAAAAGTTCTTTTACCTCATTTTTTGTAGTAAATAATATTATTGACCTCGGTTTTAAAAAATTGAGGTAAATAATAGGTTTTTTTTACAGCGGTTCTCAAATATCCAAAGTAAATTGGCTATGAAGTCGGAGTAAAAGTTATTAACGGCGTACGTACAACATCGGGAGTAAGGGTACGACCTACCAGTCATAGTCATTATTGATAAGATTGACTTTGCAGTGTCCCTCGGTGTGACCGACTTACAACCGATGTAAACGGAAATGTGGATTGTTTCACTCGGAAAAATCACACATGCTCCTCGTACCAAACCCGTGCCTAAAATCCTTTCAAACAAATTAATATATGTGATGTCACACCTTAATTAGTGTTATGTCAGCTAGGGAGATTATTACTATGCGACTGGAGCGCGAGGTCACACATATGTATCATACCTATTAAATTAAGGATACTAAACCAATGCAGCCAGAACTTGGAATGTACTATCTAATGGTTTCATTCCCAGTTCACCACATGCAGTCACAGATTTCATCAAGCTACATATGTCAGACTAATGCTAGGTACGTACGTACATATATATATATACACACACATACATATATACACATATATATACATATATATATATATATATCAAAAACACATAATGTCGTACCACATGTAACATCCCTAAAAATGAAAGTGAAACAGAAGACATAGAATCCTAATAAAATACAAATATTCCTCATGTTCTAGGACAAACACACATATGATCCATGGAAATCAATGGGGTGGTGACATTGGTAGAATAACACCATCTTTCGACGAACAACTTTCATTTTCTTGAGAATTAGTCTTCGACTCTTCGGTGGAAGACTCACTAGCGGTGGTGCTTGACCCTCATTCATTATATGTGGTATCCATCCCCTCCTCATCAACCCCAAGCACCTCATCCCAAGGCCCTCATCCCCCACAGGTTCATTGATTGCATCGGTAATCATATACTTCAGCACCCCTATTTCTTCCGTAAGATTGTGCACCGTGTGTTCCATGCGCAGCACCATGGCCTTGGTCTCAGCCATGTTCTTCAGGAGAATGACCCAGGACTTCTGTTTAGATCCTATGGGATAAGAACTTAGTTACGTTAAATGAAAATGTTAAAATTTAAAATAATGATAATTTGTAAAAAACAAAAAAGCACAAAAAAATTACCCGTTTAGGGCACGGGAATAATGGTGGGGTGAACATCCATAGTTGTGGAAGCCGATGGAGTCGCATCACGGTTGGGTGTGGGAGGCACATTCATATCCCCTTTAGGGACATTGCGATCAATCCACATCCCCAGACTCCCAAACCCAATGCTTTAGCCCAAAGTAGTTTGCATCGTAGCTATTAGGTTGGATCTTCGCTTTCAAAAAGATGTGAACCTTTTCTCTATTATGATGGGGATGATGTTTCCATACGGGAGTGTCCGAATCTTCATGGAGAGGGCTACTTGATGCATCTCCTGGATTATGGTGTACCCGAGGTCGACTACCTTCTTCTCCGTAAAGCGGCAGTACATGACGATTCCATTGATCGTGCACTCCGTAGGATATCCGACCGGGATAAGTACTTGCACAATTATATTGAACAGCATTCTCCCATTAAGGTTGAGAAGACCAAGCTTGATCTGCTTTATTGGGATGAGTCCATTCCCCACTTCAATTTTGAAGTAGTTTTCAACCATTCTGCTGGGGTGAAGCGCCCCAGATGGGTCATTCTCTTCGACCCATCAAGGCCCCAACAGTACAGTTGTAGAGGCTCAACCTCTAGCTAATCCTCCCCTCAAATTGTGTAGTCAATGACCTTATTGATGAGCTCTTTTGATATCTTCATGTCCATCCTATTCACTCTTGTTTTATAGGAGGTCATTGTTTCCATTCAAAAATTGGCATAGAACTCCTTGACCTCCATATCATACATCGGTTTATCAAAGCATATTAAACCCTCTATTAATGATAGTTTAAAGGGTTCAAGGAAAACATCGAGGTGTAGTCGTTTCACATCCTAGGGATTCATCACCCTGACCTCTTTTATCCTACGGCCCTGGATTTTAAAACAAATCTTCACAGTCTCCTCCTTGACGAAGCGTAATTTGTCCCATGCTAGCAATTGAGGGGTGGCTATTGTCTTCGCCTTCTTCATGTGTGATGGAGCTGCCCCCATCCTATGTTCCCTATTCCTCCTGGTTGTCTGCTTCATTTGAGCCATCTAATAATTAAAGGGATGTAGAACAGTCAGTGCAAAGGTGAAGAACTCAATGATGTCAATGTGTTTTAGCCGATTTTGGATTCATGCCACAAACCCTTTGTCTAGACCGATGTGACATATGCAATTTTGTATATTTATGTTCTTGAATATACGACATTGCAGTTCAATCGGCTAAGATGAAACAGTATGCGACTACAACACGAATGGTCATAAAACATCTACAATCTCAACTAAAACATCAAAAAGTAAATAACAAACATGCCACGATTGAATGACCAAGCAATGGGAAACTAAAGAAGCACGTGAATCCTGAAAAACCAACATCAAACTTCATCAGAAAATATTTACCTTGTTAGGGTTTGTTGCTCTTCAAATTTGGAGAAATCCGCCAATGCATTTCGTCCAAAGTAACTGAATGTTGACTTTGGTGCTACTGTGATATGTGAGCAACTGATTCCGTTGGGATTAGAATGTTTTCCAACAAATTTGTAGGTGGGAGTTTTGGGTGCGATGTCGTTGGTTCGGAATGCAAAGGGGTAGGGTGGTCGGGTATTTATATACGTTGTGAAACACTGCCGTTTTGTGCGCCTTCGCAGGTGTGTTTTATAGACTGAATAAGACATAGACTGTAGTGCGAAATCATGAATTATAGGTTTGGACCCAACACAAGGCCCATACAATATATAGCAATATTGCGATAATAATCGTTCCATACAAGATAGAACCAAAGCCACCCCAATATTGCACATAATAAACACTCGTCCGTATTAGAGTAGCGGCCTGGCCCAAAATAACTACGGCCCTTGTCAGTGGTGAATGTAAAATGCAAGAGCTCGAAGTCGCCGTGATGTCTTTGCCACAGAGTCCAAACTATCCCTTGACTAATGTTGCGTTAATAGATTGTGGGCAAAACTCCCGAATTGCATAGTCTACATTTCTCATGAAATATAAAAGTAATAAAATTGCGGCCATCAAATTACAACCACCATGTTCGAATTTGGCAATGGACCCATCATCAGAACTGGCCAAAATTAATGGCGGACATGGCATTACAAAATTCTGGGAAATTACACTACTGCCCAAACTTCAGTTGTTGTTGATGTGTGTTAAGAGACGTTCACCCAAACAAAATGACAAATGTTTCATTTGGAAATTATGCGTACTCTCTTACAGGCACGCAAACCTGAGTAATCTTCCAGGGTTTTTTAAAAGTAATCTAATAATACTGTAGCGATAAGCGTTATGGGACAGGACATTTCCGCCAGATAAAAAGAATCACATAAAATTTCATATTTTAAGTATTTTTGAAAATATAATAGTAAAAATATTATGTCCTTCAATTTTTACAAAGCACCAGTACGTGGTCTAGAATAAATTTTAGATGATTACTTACAAGTATAGTTTGGTCGGTCGTAAGATCTTATGGAAATTTATAGGGAAATATAATATTACTATCGGTTATTATAAGTTCTACTATATATGGATGACACTTCTTCTTTTTGGGAAAATTGGAATCCAGTTCTAGGGCATACGTTGTCTGTTTTTGTTTTCACACTTAGGTCCCTCCAAGAGACTAGGAGATGTCGAAATGCAAAATTGGTTATACGCATATGTAATTCACATTGTCACGACCACCATATTCGAATTTGGCCATGAACTAGATACCAGAACGGGCCCAGATTATTCACTAAATATAATCCAATAATAATGTTGGAATAAGCGTTATGTGAACGAACATTTTTGCCAAATATAAAGAATCACATAAAATTTCATATTCTAGGTATTTTTAAAAAATATAATAGTAACAAAATTCTGTCCTTCAATTTGTACAAAGCGCCAGTATGGGTCTAGAGTAAATTGTAGATGATTAGTAGCAAGTATACGATTGTGGTTGTATGAACTTGTGAAAGTCTATGGGGAAATATAATATTACTATCGGTTATTATAAGTTCGACTATATAAGACTAAAGTTGTTTCTTTTTGGGACAATCGGAATTGAGTTTGGGGCCACGTTTGTTTTTTGCAATAAGGTTCCTCTAAGAAACTGGGAGATGTTGAAATAAAAAATGGAATGTATCATTATTTTATTCAAATTTGGACGACAACGTTGTCCCGATGAGGGCAGGAACGGGTTGACAAAAGTGCCCAGAACCTTTAAACAACGATTTTTATTACAAATTTTGATTATTACACTATGGCCAAATATGCGATGTCTCACACATATCGCATGGCTTAATAGACATACATAATAGCTAGCAACATCGATCATTGTGAGATTTCTAGCGGGAACCAAAAATTTCAGACAAAAATTTGAGTAAAAATTTCCCCCCAAACATATTTTTCATTTCAATAACTGTCACCCCTAAAACTAATTTCCATCTCCAACGCATATCCCTCAAACCCACCTTATCCATTCACACCATAATGAAAGGGTACATGCAAATAGATTCCTTCAACCATCAACAAGTATCCAAAGAACGGAGCATCTAGGTTCAAATTTATTGAGGTAATTTTCCACCTTTTACATGTTTTACCGTACCAAATTTGCTACCATCTATACCTTCTATATGTTTTTTTGGTCATTAATGGAAGATCAAAGAATTTCATAAAGGGTGAATCATTATGTCACATGTTATATATTGTATGTTGCGTTTGTTACCAATAAGATGACATGTTTGTAAAAAGTAAGAAAAATTTCTTAGATTCGGATGAACACAATATGAATGTGCGAAGTCGGTCATTAATCACTAAGTATGTTATCATACCGAGTTAAACTCGACGTCGCAGAGGTGAGGAATTATTCAATTTAGCATTAATAACCATGAATATCCAAATTCTTTTTTACATTGATCTCTGCGACCTCGATCATTAAGAGTCTGACGTGGATTTGGTACTATTCACTTACTATTGCCATATCCCGAATAATATCGTCTACATAAGAATATATTACGTGTAATTTTGGGTATAGCCTAATTGTAACATAATTTTTTTTTCTTTTGTATTGGTTGTAATAGGATCAAATGGAGTTATCAGTGGATTCTAGCATATCAGATGGACTTAGTTCGCTTCTCACCGGCCACCCTAGAAATATGAACTTTGTACAATGTAGAAATTGGAGGTTAAATGTAATTATTGTTTCAATTTTATAACAACCTTATATATTATAAGATATTGTTTCATTTAATTGTAATTTATTAGTATGTGATAATCTTGTTGCTTTAAATCAACATTAAAGTTAATGATTCCCTCAATAACTGAACAACAATTGAGTGTTGCATGATTTTCAACCATTACTAAATTTATCACATTATTTATAACATGTATCAGCTATAGAAGACCAATTGTTTATTTTTTATTATAATGTGATACAAGAAATGAGAGCTGACCGTCTATAATGCAACATCGCATAAACTAGCTGAGACACAACATATTAGCAAGTCGCATATACTGGCATCACTTTTTTTTCGACGCACATCTTGTACCATCGGCTACTGTATTCCTTGCATCGAGGTCACATGCATCGTAATGTCAATGTCATTTGCAATGATGTCGCAGCTGTGGTATCATAACATTGGCCTCCCACCATGGTGCGAAGGGGTGCATTAGCCATCCTCCTTCGTACTCTCAATTGCTAAGTTGCAACTTGATTGTTGAAGGAACTATTCTTGCTACTCTTTCTAAATTGTCACTTTCCAAAATAATGGTTGTGGTATGTTCTCATTCCGTTGAAGTTTTATCATTATTTAAATGTTTTTCCTTATTAACAGCTCTTCTCTTTGGCTTGCTTCAAAACCAAGGTTGGTGAGAGGCTACAACTTGTCAGCAAATGGGATGTTGAGTTTGCTAAAGGGGATGGCACGATGCTGGACGAGTTGTAGGCGAGCCAGGCAAAGTGTGCTACTCTGAGCACTACTGCTAAAGATGTTGAGGAGTGAGAGCATGTTACTGAAGACCGCATTTTTGCCGTTGAGGGAGAGATGGAGAAAATGTGTTTCTAGTTGGAAGAGATGCAGACCAACAACCTTGCTTCACCGGGATACCCTCACGTTCTCGTTGACCGACTTGTGAAGACTAAATATTTTTATGCTTTGTTCGAGGAGGTCACAACTAGTGCTCGTAACGTTGGTTATTATGAGGCCTTGGTTGAACTGTGGAAGTTGAATCCTACTGCAAAGATTGATAAGCTGCCTACGTTGGCCAAGTTCGAAATGGTCATTGCGGAGCCAAAGGAAATTCTTAACGAGGGTTTCCTTAAGTGCATTTCTAACGGTGACCATCCTTTCGCGCTGCTATCTTATCTCGCCAATCTTACTACTCTTCCTTTTACAACCGAGTTGAAAACAATGCGCGGTTGACTACTTTGAGGACATTCCTTTCAGTTCTTCCCCTTCTGGGCTTCACATTTTTTAGCATATTTCTAATCTTAACGATGATGCAAACCCTGGGGGTGATTTGAACGGTGAAGCTTTCATTCTGCCTGTTAGCAATGAGGGTGTTATCGTTGAAGTTCATACTCCATTCACTTCTCATTCTAAATTTATTCAATCTTGGCGCTATAGGAAAAAAAAGATTTAATTGGTAATTGATGACAATGTTCAGAAGTATGTCTGTACTATTTTGTATTGTTGGAGATTGATGCGGTTATTATGTTCACTTTTTACAATTTGACCGATCTCCTTATATTCATTTACTTTTTGGGCTTTGATATCCCGGTTGATCATTTTTTTAAAAAAAGTGTTGAATTCAAATATCGGGGATATTATGTTCGTTTTCCAAATTACAACGGAGTTTCATCATCTTGCGAATGTTGCCCCATTAACTTGATTGAGGTGACTAAGTGTATTTCAAAGGAATATTTCCAAATTATTTCCTCTGATCACCTATTCTGTATAGAGTGTATTCCTTTGCATCTTGGGTCTTCATCTGCTCCATCTTCATCTGCTTCATCTTCTTCCTCATCATGCCCTTGCAGTAAGCTTATTCCTGATGGTTATAATATTGAGTCACTTGGAAAAGATATTGTTCGTGGATTGGTTGATCTTTAATCCGCAAATGTGTACCAGTGTTTGCTTAACCTTCCTGTTCATGTTCAAGAATGGGCGTTATCTTTGGGCATTTGTTTGAAGTACATGCTTCTAGGCATTAATGATCTCAAAGTAAAGTGGGATAAGAATGTGAAAGAGACTTAGGATGATGTTTGTGATTTATGGAGGGTTCGCAATGAGCACAATGTTCGTATTTACCGTCAAGAACTGACTATGGTGAAGATGCTTTACCAATAGGAGGAGGCTGGAAACTACGCCGCAAGAAATACTTGCGAAGCCTATCAAAAAGCACTTATCATTGATAAACAATGTGTTCGCCTTGACGACTTTTTCGATCGTTTAAAGAAAAAGAAGGATGAATGTGACCATTTTTCAACATTTTCTCTTGGATGGAAAGCAAGTTAGATGAACAGTTTGCTATAAACACTTAGGTGCAAAGTCAAAATGAGCAGTTTCACATTGAGTTCGAGTGGCTTGATGCATCTTTGCACCAACTTGAGATATCATGTGTTGAGTACAAAGATAGGCTCCATACTCATTCTTCGTCATTTCACAAGACTGCTGGTCGTGGAGATCTTACTATGGATTTTGGTGGGTAAAGGATTCATTTGTCTGAAGCTCTGTGATTGCATATTCGTTGCTTCGAAGAGGAAGTGCAAAATATTCATGCCAAAAATAAGCAATATGAAGAGATTGTTAATGTCATAAGTATGCAAATAGATCACGATAAGTTCGTCCCTATAAATGACTTCAAGCTATAGTGTGCTAAATATTTGGGTCATATGGAACAAAGAGATCTCATACGCTATCCTTCTTATTTACACATGAAGTGGCGATACGATCATCTAGTTAGCAATGAGCGTGAGGATGAAAACAAGCAGCACAAGGCCAAGCATTCCCATTGCGAGGTCGAGCATGTTCATCGTTGTGGTGGTTTGTCTTATTCTGGATCATCGTGAGCCACTAGGCGTAGATAGACTTCTTATGTTAAGCTACTTATCCTTCCTTGTAAATTTTTGAATAATGTTGCTTGTGGATATTTGAACTTTCATCTTCGTTATCACTTAATGAGATATCCTTCACATACTTCTGTGTATACATATTTTTGCTAATTGTGTGAGTCATTATGATTGAGGTCACGTAGTTGCAAGATTTATTACTTGCATTTTTAAAGGCTTTAGGTTTTGTGACATGCAAGATCCATTGATTTCTTGTGTCACTATTATGAGCCAATTTGCTCATGTGCAAGATCTAATGTTTTTTATCGTTTGGTTTACGAATTTGCATGATCTAAAGCTTGCAAGTATTGGTACTTGTGCAAGATCTATAGCTTGCGAATGTTGAATTTGCGAAGTTGTAAGATCCATAGCTCATAAGGATCGATAGTTATGCAAGATTTATAGCTTGCGAGTGTATGATTTGCGTAATTGAAATATATATATAGCTTGTTGTTTGCGAGATTATGTTTGTTTTTCATTACTTAGAAAGCTTGAGTGTGTGTATTGCCATACACTACGAACGTATTATCATCTAAAATTTGCGAATAAAGAAAAAAATGTAATCGTTACCCAGAAAGATGGTTTTCAATATTTAATATGGCCCACTGCAATAATGTCGCTTTGGGAACAGTGGAGCGAATACAACCAATGATAATATCATAGTTTCTATAAGGCTAGATGCTCCTTACTTTTTCCATTGGATCTAGACATAAAACATTCTCAAGTTGATCAGATGCCAGGTGTTAGGAACCCTGGTGCTATCCAACCTTTCTAGCTTATAACTGTTGGATTTGTGAGCCTTCGTAATCTTGTAAGGCCCTTCCCATTTTGGGCATAACATTCCTCATCCTTGTGCCAGGCTTGCTTCGTTCTTTCTTAACTCAAGATTGCCATTCTGAAATCGTGTTTCCTTCACCTTCTGATTGTAAGATCTAGTCATTCTTTCCTTATACTTCACCTCTGTGATCGTTGCCGATTCTCTCCTTTCTTCCTGTTCGTCTAACTCCAACCTTATCATATCTAGATTATCCTTTTCACTTGAATCGCGTACTCGAAGGGTTGAATTACTGATTTCTGCTGGTATTACTTCTTTGTGACCGTAGACCCGACTTTATGGTGTCCTACCCATTGGTTCTCGGACGGTTGTTCTATATGACCATTGGTTGTTAGGTATTTCATCCACTCATTTAGCTCTATCCTTCTAGTCTCTTTTGGATTCCTTGAACGATGGTCATATTTGTTACTTCCACTTGTCCATTATCTTGAGGGTGCACCATAGAGGTGAACTTTTGAAGGATCCCAAGCTTTGAACACCAATCAATGAATGACCATTTGTGAACTGTGTACCGTTGTCTGTGATGATGGTATGTGGCACCTTGAAGTGACATACTATGTCCTGCCAAATAAACTTTCTAGTTGCCTTGGTTGTGACCCGTCCTAATGGTTTTTCCTACGCCCACTTTGTGAAGCAATCAATAGCCACTACTAAAAATTTGGCGTTTCCTTTGCCCCTTGGTAATGGCCCTACTAGGTCAATCCCCCATTTATCAAATGGCCAAGCTCTGTATACTACTCACAAAGTAGCTTGTGGCTTATGTGATAGAGAAGAATTGATTTAGAAACTCTTACATTTAAGCACAAAGTTGTGCGTGTTGTTAAACATAGTTGGCCAGTAGTATCCTGCTCGGATGATCTTTTATGCTACTGTTCTAGCTCCCTATTATTTTCCATATAGCCCTTCATGGACTTCTCTTAGAATATTTTTTTCCTGTGTTGGTCCTACGCATTTTATCCACGGGGACAGAAAACCCTTCTTGTAAAAGGTTCCCTTCTCGTAGGTGTAGTTATTCGAACATAACTCCAACTTTCTGGCATGCACCCTATTTTCAAGTAATGTTCCTTAGAAAAGTAGTCTATTAGTGGCGTCACCCATTTGACATCTCCTGTTTGGATTGGTGACACAGTAGTTGGTACTGTGCTTCTGACTAGAATAACTTCTACCACCACGCCTCCTTGTTCGCTTAGAGATTCGAATCCAGCTGTTGCTAGCTTTCTTAGTGTATCCACTTTAGTGTTCTCGCTTCTTGTTACATGCTGGATATCAAAGTACTCGAGCTAGGTCATGAGTTGTTGAACTTTCTTTAAATGCTTCACCAATTATTCTTCTCATACTTTGTAGTCTCCTCGCACTTGTTGGACTACAATTAGAGAATCACTCAATACTTGAATGCTCTTCACATTTATTTTGATGGTAAGGTCCAGTCCACATATCAAAGCTCCATACTCTACTTCTTTGTTGGTGAGTGGAAAGTCGAAGAAAAGAGAGTATCTGTGTTCACCTCCTTCTGGGTTTACCAACAAGAATTCTGCATTGCAACCTTTTCTGTTGGATGCGCCATCAATGAACAATGTCCATTCAACTTCTTCCCAGTTTCAATTCTCAGATTCTAATGCATATTCGCCCTCTATGCCTCTTTGTTGGTCATTTCTGCAATGAAGTCTGCTAATGCATGAGCCTTGATCATTGTTCTAGGTTGGAATTGTATCTCGAATTGGCCCAGTTTTAGAGCCCACTGTGTCGACCTACCTTATGATTCATGCTTGCTAAGGATGTTCTTAATTGGGAAAGAAATATAGACCACGGTGGGGTGATATTGAAAATACATTCTCAGCCTTCGTACTGAGTATATTAAAGCCAAGGTTAACTTCTCTACTCGCATGTACGCCTTTTATCCATTCTGTAATATTCTACTGATACAATAGACCGGCACTTATTTTTGGCCCTCTAGGCAAACCAAAATAGAACTAACCGCATTCTACGAGATTGCCAAGTATAAGTACAATTTTTCTCAAGGGGTAGGTGACTTCAACCAGCTAAATGTTTTGGCCTTCCTTAGTGGGAAATGCTTCTCTATCGCTTTTGAGACAAACCTGTTAGCGCTGCCAGCGACCCCATTAGAATTTGCACATGTTTGACTATTCACAGCTGGGAAGATTCACTATAGCTCGGATTATCTCTGAATTTTCTTCGATACATTTTGAGGATACTTTGTATCCTAAGAACTTTCCTGCACCTACTCCAATTACTCCTTTCTTAAGGTTGAGGTTCATCCTCATGGCACGCAGTGTGTCTAAGGTCTCTTTTAAATCTGCCACAAATTTACCCACTTTTCAGCTCTTGGTGACCATGTCATTAACATAGGCTTTGTTATTTCACCCTATTTGATAACAAAATGCACTATCAATTATTCTCGGGTACGTTGGTCCCATGGTCTTTAACCCAAATGGCATATTTACGTAACAGAATGTCCTAAAGCTTGTTATAAAGATAGTTTTCTCAGCATACTCCAGATTCATTAATAATTGATGGTATACCTTATATGTATATAAAACTGGCAGGGCTTCATATCCTTAAATTGCTTCAACTAACCGATCGATTATTGGCAAAGGATAGAAATTCTTTGGGTATGCTTTATTCAGATCTGTAAAATCAATGCACATCCTCCAGCCTGGGTCCAATTTCTTCACCATGATTGGGTTCGCTAGCCACTTTGGGTATGTGACCTCTTCAATATTCTGGCTTGAAGCAGTGTTTTGACTTCCTCTACAATTTCTTGTTTCCTATCGCTAGCGAAGCAACGTTGATTTTGTTTAACCAGTTTGACTGAATCGGTGATATTAATGAAATACGTAGCGATGCTTGGGTTCCCATGTTCTGGATGCTCCATGCAAAAGTATCCTTGTGGCTTTGCAGGATTTCTATGATCATCTTCCTTTTCTTGCTCGGAAGATGTTTTCCAATTTGTATAAACTTGTAATTATTTTCATCATCCAGACTAACCAGCTCAGTTTCATCCCCCAGGTCTACAACTGGCTACTCTAGTAATCCCCCATCTGAGATTGTGTTAACCATCTTTTCCATTTCTCCAACTTTTCTTTCCTTCGTTGCGATAACCATGCATTGCCTCGCCATTTACTGGTTTCCTCTTACAGTCGAGATTTTTGGTGGAGTTGGGAATTTCATTACCAATTGGTAAGGGGATCATATTGCTTTTACTCTATTCATCCATGGCCTTCCTATGATGGTGTTAAACGTACTCGGAACATCCATGACTACGAAGTCACACATAATGGTACAAGTTTTCCCACTTTTTCCAATAGTGATAAACAGTTATGAATCCTACCTGCTAAGACTTGGACTTTTTAAGATCAGTTCACTTTAAACCTAGCATGTCGAAGCAATCTACGAATAGTATCTCGACTGCACTTCCATCTTCTACGAACACACTGTGAATGGTAGCATTTTCAATTTTTTCTATAATGACTGTGGCATCATTGTGAGGTGAAGTGTCAGGCACTGAATCTTCCTCGCTAAATGCTATCGTTTGTCAATAGGATCATGTGGGGAGAATACCTTGCTTTGGCCTTCTAAGGATTGTTGGAGAGTGACTCCATGGATCTTTGTATGGACAAGATGATCGTTTCTGGTAGTTCCTCACCTTTCTCATTGTTGTAATCCCCCGTGCAATCATTTTTTATTTTTTGCCAATTTGGTCACTGTCCCTTGGTTTCTCGCTAGGGTTTTGCTATTTTGGTAGTATCACCATACTGGCCTCCTCCTTCTTTTTTATATTGGCTTAAGTAGCCATTCCTCAAATTTTCTTCAATCTGTCTTCCAGGTCTCTACAATATTCAATGTCATGACCATGGTCCTTGTGAAAGTCACAATAATACTCCTAGGATCTCTTTTATGGCAGTGCTAACATAGGTGATGGTTCTCAAAATAGCTCCTTGTTTGCTTGCCATATCTCTTTCCTTGATCTTATCAGAGGCATATCGTGGAATGGTGCGCCTTGCAAGCCTCGTTCTCTTCCTTTGAGAGGGGTGCTTCCCTTTCATTTTTTTCATAAACCCCCTTTGCAAATCCTCTATCGTTTGCTTTTCAACGCATTCTCGTTCTATCTCTCGTTTATTCACCTCTTCCATTCTTACATGTTTCTCAATAGTATTTTGAAGCTATCTAGGGTTGTGTAGAATGATCTTTGTTAGTTCTTTGTAGAATTTACCTAATCCCATGCTTCCTGTGAATGCTCCCAATGAAGATTAGAATGAAAAATTTCGAAGCTGCAATATTTCTGTGAAAGGTCGATTATGATACTCGATCCGCCAAACTTTAATCACTTTGATGGGCTTTGTTATTTAAATCGGAAATCATTTTTGTAAATATTTGCTTCTGATAGAAGCGTCTCAGAAACATATATGACAGGAAGATAGGAAACGCTTTGCATACTAATTCGATGTTCGCATTGCTAAATCTCATGTTGTTTCTGTACGAGTGTAGGAACTCTTTCGGATCTGTGGTCCTATCGTAGATTTTAAATTGTAAAGGAAGTTTGATGTCCTTTGGCATCCTAAAATTAGCAGATGTGGTGCTAGGGGTGATTCATCTGCATCATCATCTGCAACGCTCGCGACTCTTCCCCATACTTGATATTCTTACGCTACAGATTAAATTTTTTTCTAATCTTGGAGGGTTTTGTTTGAGTTTTTCTAGAAACTGGATGTACAAATTTTCCTCATTCGCTTCTAAAAATGCTGTGAATTCCCTTATTTATTTTTCTTTGTTTGTGTTGGGAGACTATACTTCTTCATCATTCTTCCTCCTTACTATGTTTTTTTTCTCTACTGGGGATGTAATCCTGGTTCTGGGTCGGATGCTTGCTCCTATTGTGTCCAGGTGTTTGTTCCTACGTTTGGTGATTATGACTCTTTTCACTCCTAGTGAACACCATTGTTTACCCAAAGGACTTCGAAACAAAAAAAAATCCTTCCCCAGAGACCGCGCTGGATAATGTGGTGGTCCGATCAGGCAGAACCCTTTGGCGTTCACTCCGTGTACCTTCTTTCTTGCAAATCCAATCCCGGAAGTGATTTCTGGAGAAATACTCTAATGATCAAGTCAGTCACCCTCTTAAGAACTGAAATTTCTCATAATGTTCACACTTCCCTTAGCTCTTCATGAGCATGTTGTATTTATAGGCTGACATAGTTACAGTCCCTTTCTTTTAAGAATTGATATCGTGGGTCACACCATGATGACCATGTTCTGCGTCCATGGCTTTTGTGTTCGTTGTTCGTACCTCATCTCTTGGCCCACGTTCTCTGCAACGACAAGAATCCTCACATCTAGCTTATCTGCATCTTGGGCTGAAATAGCTTCAGGTATTCCCAGAAAGAGATTGGGCTGGGCCTGGTAGCCGTTAACCTTTTGATCATTGGGCTACCGATACACCATTATTTCATTGCACATGATGCTACTATAAGGTATGGAAGCCAATATTTTAAATAAAAATAAATGAATATTCTATATTTTCCTTGTCCAGGTTGAACAAATTACTACAACAATTAGTTATATGTTTTTTATTGCGCGTGTTTTTGCACATGATATTACTTTAAAGTATCAAACCCTATGTTTTAAGTAAAACTGAAAGAATATTCTCTATTTTCCATGTCCTTATATCCCTTTTTGAGTTGTTATGATGACACTGTAAAGGTAAAACCTCCCCATATTTGATAAGTTGTGATGATTACTTATAGTTCAATGGATTCGATGGGAGAATGGGGTTAAGAGGCCCGTATCATGGTGGCTAAAAAACCCAGATGGCAAGTGGGTTGGTTTAAAGGAATTTTCTTGAGAATCCCTTCTTAATCACATTTGCAACTAGGGTTTTGCAGCCATGGCGGGTTCTTCTGCCTTTTTACCTAATTTTATTAAATCTGAGCTTCCATTAGCAACCACAAATTTTCAAAATTGAAAATGAGATGTTCATTGTTAAAAATGTTCGCATCTTTTGGCTAGTTTGGCTGAGCTGATGTGCTATCTAAAGTTCTTGTGTCACATGTGTGTCATATGATTGATACGCATTTTTAGCTTTACTAGAGGTAATATAGAATGAAAGTGGATTGATTTTACTTTTAGTTTGGTGTACGTGTACAGTACGTGCGATAACCGTGCAAACTATATTCGCACAACCAGAATACGTGCAGTTACTTGTTAAGTATTACATTTCACATTTATGCATACATAAACTTAATGAAAACACATTTAAGATCAATTATTATATATAATCAGTTTGGAAATGTATTGGTGACCATTTAATTACTTCAATTGCATTAGTAGCTCAATCCTCGTTGCCAGATGCTTTACCATCACCTTCACAAGACAAGTAGCTCAATGAGGGTGGGAATACTTGTCAAAGTCCTATAATTGAAATATTATAGTTTTGATTATGATCAATCAGATTTGGATGTTACTCTTAATAGTCTCACTGTTTTATTTTTTATCAAAAACTAACTAAAAATAAACAATAGATTGATTTCTATTTTAGGGCACGATAATATGAGAAATGTCAGCTCTTAATCACCTTAGCTTAAAAATTATAATTTTAGTCATGATACTGTATAATTTGGTCATTTTTCCATCCGTAATAAATATTTCTCAAATCTAAAGTAAACTCCTCTTTTGTTAAAATAAATTTCACGAACCAAAATACGAAAACAATAAGCATAGGTTATTGCATTATATGTGTCGGCACACACTATTTTGTTTACGTATCAATATCTAAAATTTATGTAAACATACAAATGTATTCCCTATTTTTCCTTGTCCAGGTTTATTAACTTGAAAATATTATAAATTTAAAAGTCATATAAGAAAATGAATTTCCTTTTTGCTCGTGTAGTTTTTGTGCAACAAACCCTAAAACTTTATTCTCACAACCACAATATTTGCATGGACTTTATTTGATTATATTTATTGTTAAATAACATATACAACAAATAACAATACATTTTAAAAAATTATAATAAAAATCAAATTCTTAACATTTTAAACCCTTAAGAACCTTGCAAGAAGTATTATCCCTGGCATAGGATGAAATAGATATGAGAGTGTTGTCACAAAATTAAATCACGAGCCACCAAGAATTAGGAAACAAATTGGAATGATGCTTACTAAATAGGTATGTAAATATAAGAAAAGGGAGAGTTCTATAAATATGTACCCTTATACACAGGGTGTCATCGAACAAACACTAAGATCCCACAGATTTGAAATTTTATGAGCAAGCTTATCCTGACTACCAATCTTCCTGCCATAAACATCTCTTGTACATCTATATGCTAACGGATTATCATTCATGACATGACCATGGGTACGTAAGGCCCAACCGAGACAAAAGTAAATAAAGTAACCATGTTAGTTTTTGAGTCTAATGAGCCACCAATATATTGAGAACACACCAAGAAGTAAACTTCGATACACTAGATGAAAATTCAAGCTCTTGATTGTTGATTCCTAAATCAAATTCATGACTATTGTCTTTAAAAAGTCATTCAATGACTATGACTCTGACCATAGATCTACCGATGACTTTGCCCACTAAATGCAACAAGAAGTAAGTCAGGAGGGATATTATTTTCCTGATAAAGTTGCTAGATTAGTTCAACTCGGAACCTAATCCTAACACCAACATCCAAATTACACATCCCTCACTCACTACTTCTGTCTGGAAAATATTTTTGAACTAAATTATCTAAAATAAAGTTACAGAAATAAAAATTGAATAAAAAGAAACAATCATAGAGCGATCTCTACGCAGCCGTAGTTGCAATCACGCACTCGGCACAACCCGCGTACACTTGGAAATAAACAAACCAAAGAAAAAAAAGGAAAAGTATTCAATATCTTCACCGAGTAAGCTCCAGAATAATGATAGAATAACGATTAACGCTGGAAACCAATTGAAATAGAAATAATTCATTATATGTTATTTATTGCACATGTTTCTCGACATGCTGTTACTGTAAGATATCGAACCTTATATTTTTAATAAAACTAAATGAATATTCTATATTTCCCATGTTCAGGTTGAAGAAATTACTACAATATTTAGTTATATGTTATCCTATAACGCATGTTTGTGCACGTGATATTACTTTAAAGTAACAAACCCAATATTTTAAAAGATACTGAAAGAATATTCTCTACTATCCTTGTATTGATATCCCTTTTTGAGTTGTTATAACGACAGAGCAAAGGTAAAACCTCCCCAAAATTAATAAGTTGTGATGATTACTGAGGGTTCTTAGGATTCGAAGGGAGAATGGGGTTAAGCAGGCTCATATCTTTGCGCAGAAAACCTAGATGGCAAGTGGGTTGGGTTTTAAGGGATTTTCTTGAGAATCCCTTATTGATCACATTTGCAACTAAGGTTTTGCAGCCATGGCAAGTTCTCCTTTCCTTTAACCTTATTTGATTAAATCTGAGCTTATGTTAGCAACCCCAAAATTTTAAAATTGAAAATGAGATGTTCTTTGTTAAAATAGTTCGCATCTTTTGGCTAATTTTGCTGAGTTGATGTGTTATCGGAAGTTTTTGTGTCACCTGTGTTAGATATTGTATGATTGTTAGGCATTTTTTATCTTTACTAAAGGTAATGAATTATGAAGCGGGATTGATTTTACTATGAGGTTGGTGTACATGTATCATACGTTCGATAATCGTGGAAACTATATTCGCACAACAACAACACGTGCACTTACTTGTTAACTATAACATTTCACATTTATGCGTACATAAACTTAATCAAAATATATTTAAGATGAATTATAATATATAATCAATTCGGTAAAGTATCAAACCCCTAGCCTTATTTCACGCGATGAAACACCCCTACTTCGAAACAAGCAAGTTGGGCAGAAAAACAGGCTCCTTCTCAGGCAAACAAAAAGTTCTCTGGTGGTTCATGAAAATTCAGTGACTTTTTAATGACTTCAATTGCATTAATCTTTCAATCCTTGTTTCTAGATGCTTTACTATCACCTTCTCAAGACTAGTAGCTCACTGAGGGTGGGAATACTTCTCAATGCCACTATAATTGAAATGTTAAGGTTTTGATTATTATCAACTAGATTTGGATGTTATTCTTAATAGTCTCAGTATTTTTTATTTGATGAATAATTAACTAAAAATTAACAATACATTAAATTTTATTTCAGGGCACGATAATATGAGAAACTTCAGCTCGTAATCACCTTAACTTAAAAATCAGTATTTTAGTCACAATACGGTACGATTTGGTCATTTTATCATCTGTAATAAATATATCACAAATCTAAAATCAACACCTCTTTTGTTACAATAAATTTCATGAGCCAAAATACGAATCAATTAATCATAGGTTATTGCATTGAATGTGTCCTTACACACTATTACGGTAAGGTATTAATATCTAAAATTTATGTAAACTTACAAATGTATTCTCTATTTTTCCTTTTCCAAGTTGATTAATTTGAAAAAATTTAAAATTTAAAAGTCATATGAGAAAAGGAATTTCCTTTTTGCACGTGTAATTTGTGCAACAAACCCTGAAACTTTGTTCGCACAACCACAATATGGGCACATACTTTATTTGATTATATTTCACGTTACAAATTATAATAATTATAATACAAATTATAATACAAAACATGATAATTTGTGATGATTACATTGGGTTCTTGGGATTCGATGGGAAAATGGGGTTAAGCAGGCCCGTATCTTGGCGGGGAAAACCCGGATGAAAAGTGGGTTGGTTTTAAGGGATTTTATTGAGAATCCCTTCTTGATCACATTTGCAACTAGGGTTTTGTAGCCATGGTACTTTATCCTTCCCTTTTACCTAATTTGATAAAATGTGAGCTTATCTTAGCAACCCAATGTTTAAAATTGAAAAATGAGATGTTCTTTGTTCAAAACGTTCGCATCTTTTAGCTAATTTAGTTGAACTGATGTGCTATCTGAAGTTCTTGTATCACATGTGTCAGATATCATATGATGTATAGTCTTTTTTTAGCTTTACTAGAGTTAATATAGTATGAAGTTGGATTGATTTTACATTTAGTTTGGTGTACGTGTACTGTACTTGTGATAATCGTGGAAACTAAATTCGCAAAACCACAATACGTGCACTTACTAGTTAACTATTATGTTTCACATTCATGCATACATAAACTTAATCAAAATAAATATAACATCAATTATAATACATAATCACTTTTGTAAAGTATCGGACCCTCTACCTCATTTCACACGGTAAAAAACTCCTACTCTGATACTAGTGGGCGGAACAGCTGGATCATTCTCAAGCAAAAGAAAAGTCCTCTGGTGGTTCTAGAAAATTTCAGTGACCGTTTAATTACTTCAATTGAATTAGTAGCTCAATCCTTGTTGCAAGATTCTTTACCATCAACTTTACAAGACTAGTAGCTCACAAAGGGTGGAATACTTCTCAAAGTCATTATAATTGAAATTTTAAGGTTATGACTATTATCAATTAGATTTGGATGTTATTCTTAATAGTCTCAGTTTTTTTACGTGATGAATAACTAACTAAAAATAAACATAAGATTGAATTATGTTTTAGGGGACGATAATTTAAGAAAATTCAGCTCGTAATCACCTTAACTTAGAAATCATAACTTTAGTCACAATACTGTACAATTTGGTAATTTTTCCATCCGTAATATTATATATCACAAATCAAAAAATAACTTCTCTTTCATTACAATTAATTTCACGAGCCAAAATATGAAACAAAAATAAGCATAGATTATTGCACTGAATGTGTTAGCACGAACTATTATGTTAACATATCAATATCTAAAATTTATGTAAACATACTAATGTATTCTCTATTTTTCTTTGTCCGCTTTGATTAACTTTAAAGAATACAAAATTTAAAAGTCATATGAGAAAATTAATTTCCTTCTTATTTGTGTAGTTTTTGTGCAACAAACCCTAAACCTTTATTTGCAGAACCACAATTTGTGCACAGACTTTATTTCATTACATTTCATGTTAAATAACATATACAACCAATAAAAATACATTTAAACAAATTATAATACAAAACCAAATTCTTAATGTTTCGAACCCTTAAGAACCTTTCAAGAAGTATGCTCAGTGGCACCAGATGAAATATATATGAGAGTGTTGTCTTATAATTAAACCACAAACCACCAAGAATTAAGAAAAAAAATTGAATGATTCTTACAGATAGGAATGTAAATTAAAGAAAAAGAAGATTTCTGTAAATTGATATCCTCATACACGGGGAGTCCGAGAACAAGCACTAAGATCCCAAGGATTGGAAATTTTATTAGCAAGCCTATCCCAACTACAAATCTTCTGTGCAATAAACCTCTCTTGTGCTTCTATTCGCTAAAAGATTATTGCTGATTATATGACTACGGGTACGTAAGGCCAAACCAAGACAAAAGTAAATAAAGGAAATATGTTATTTGTTGAGGCTAATGAAACAGTGATATATCGAGAACCCACCAAGAAGTACTAGATTAACATTGATTCTCTTGACTATTGATCCCTAACACAAATTCGTGATTGTCGTATTTAAAAAGTCATTCAATAAGTATGAGCTCTGACCATGGATCTACCGATGACTTTGACCCTAAATGCAACTAGCAGTAAGTCGTTAGAGATATTATTTTCCTGCTAAAGTTGTTAGATTAGTTTAACTCGGAACCTAATCCTAACACTAACATCCAAATCTAAACTACCCTCATTAAAGACTACTCCCGCCTTCCCAAATAGTTTCAACTAATTTGTCTTAAAGAAAGTTACAAAAATACTAATTGAATAAAAATTAAAATTCGTGGAGCAATCTCTATGAACTCGTAGTTACAATCACATAGCCGACACAACCACCGCAAGCTGGGAAATAAATAAAACCAAATAAAAAACAAGAAAAGTATTCAAAATCTTCAAGGAGTAAGCTCCAGAATAATGACAAAATAAGAATAATGCTGGAAACCGATCGAAATAGAAATAATTATTTATATGTTATTTTATTGCACGTGTTTTTGCACATTCTGTTACTATAAGGTATCAAACCCTATATTTTTAATAAAACTAAATGAATATTTATATTTTCCTTGTTCAGACTGAAGAAATTACCACAAGAATAAGTTATATGTTATTTTATTGCAGTTGTTTGTGCACATGATATTACTTTAAAGTATCAAACCCTATAATTTAGGTAAATCTAAATGAATATTCTCTATTTTCCTTGTCCTAATATCCAATTTTGAGTCATTATGACAACACAGTAAAGGTAAAGCTCCCCAAACTTGATAATTGGTGATGATTAATTAGGATTCTTAGGATTCGCTGGGATAATGGGGTTAAGGATGCCCGTACCTTGGCAGGGAAAACCTGGATGGCAAGTGGGTTGGTTTTGAGGGATTTTCTTGAGAATCCTTTCTTGATCACATTTGCAACCAGGGTTTTGCTGCCATGGCGGGTTCTCCTTCCCTTTTAACTAAATTTATTAAATCTTAGCTTATCTTAGCCACCCCAAATTTCAAAATTTTAAATTGAGACATTCTTTGTTAAAAAAGTTCTCGACTTATGGCTAATTTAGCTGAGCTGATGTGCTATCTGAAGTTCTTGTTTCACATGTGTCAGATATTAGATGATTGATAGGCATTGTTTAGATTTAATTACTAGAGGTAATATAGTATGAAGTTGTATTGATTTTACTTTAAGTTTGGTGTACATGTACCCTATGTGCGATAATCCTACAAAATATATTCGCACAACCACAATACGTGCACTTACTTTTTAATTATTACGTTTCACATTTATGCATACATAAAGTTAATCAAAATACATTTAAGATCAATTATAATATATAATCAATTTGGTAAAGTATCGGACCCTCAACCTCATTTCACACGGGAAAACACCCCTACTCTAATAGAAGCAAGTAAGGTCGAATAGTTGGATCCTTCTCAACCAAACGAAAAGTCCTCTGGTGGTTCTGAAAAATTCCAGGGACCATTTAATTACTTCAATTGCATTAGTAGCTCAATCCTTGTTTCCAGATGCTTTACAATCACCTTCACAAGACTAGAAGCTCATTGAGGGTGGGAATACTTCTCAATGTCATTATAATAGAAATTTTAAGGTTTTAATTACTATCAATCAGATTTTGATGTTATTCTTAATTAACTAAACACTAATAATAGATTAAATTCTATTATAGGGCACGATAATGTGAGAAAATTCAGCTCGTAATCACCTTAACTTAAAAATCATAATTTTAGTCACAATATTGTACAATTTGGTCATTTTTCCATCCGTAATAAATATATCACAAATTTAAATAAACAAAACCAAAGAAAAAAATAGGAAAAACATTCAAAATTTGGACTGTGTAAGGGGGTAGATTGTGGTATTGGGATAGTTATCAGGAATAAATATGGAACATTTCTTAAGGCATGCCATAAATCAATTAGAGCAAAAACTAGTTTCCAAGCTAAACTCCTAAGTCTAAAAGAAGGACTAAGTTTTGCAGCTGATCTGGGCCTAAACACTTTTTCCCTTGAAACTGATTGTGCCAATATTCTGGAAGTAATGAAAGACCCTACCAAAGCCCAATGGGAACTGTATCATTTAGCATCTGAAATCAAACAAAGGATGGGGGATCTCATAATTACACACACCCTAAGAGAAGGAAATATGGTTGCTGATAGATTACGTAAACTAGGAAGGAATAAGGAACCAAAAGTTCTAAACTACCATGACCTTGATCAGAAAACTAAGGGACTTCTAGCTCTTGACAAACAACAGATACATGCCATTAGAATCTTGAATGGATACTGCTGATTTTATAATGAAAATGCCAGTTGGAACCATCGAGCACTCGAGCCTCGAGCTCTCGAGCCCTCAATCCCTTGAGCCATCAAGCTATCGAGCATCAAGCCCTCGAGCCTACAAACCATCAAGCACTTGAGCCTCGACCACTAGAACCTCGACCACTCGAATCAAGTGGCGGTGGCAAAGATAACGAGACACGAGATGAACAGTGGTGGAATCCAGGTATACCGCACACCAGGGTGTATCTACCGCACTCCAGAACTCAAACGATCAGGCCTCGAGGTTCGAACCATCAGGCCCTTGAACCTACAGACTCAAGAACACTCGAGCCCAAGAACCTCCTGACGCGTGCAACGATCACTCGAGCACTCAACCCCCGAGCCATTGAGCACCGAACACCGAGCAATCGAGCCCCGATCCATTGACCCCTAAAGTCCATGAGCCTGAAGCCCACGAGCACTCGATCCTAGAGCACTTAAACTAGGGGGCAAAGAAAATGACGACATACAAGATGGAAACCAGATTTCCAGCACTCAAACCATTTTTTTACTTAGAGCCTTTTTGGAGATCTGGCCATTTACCCATGTTAACACGAGGGGTGCAGACATGGAAAATGGAATCATCGACAAAAGTGCCCTAAGTAGACTTTCGGTCTGAAATTTTGACAACTACATATTATCTTTTTTTACAAAGTCTTCAAAATTATTTTGAAGAAAAATTTTGTAAAAGAATCTTTTACCGTTTTTAGGTTTGGAAAACCTAATACATATCCCTCCCATTAATATGGGTTAATTTATTAAGCTCCAGAATTATGATGGAATAAGGATTAATGCTGTAAAACGATCGAAATAGAAACAATTAAATATATGTTATTTTATTACACGTGTTTGTGCGCATGCTGTTACTATAAGGTATCGAACCCTATATTTTTAATAATACTAAATGAATATTCTATATTTTTCTTGTCCAATTTGAAGAAATAACTAAAAAAAATTAGTTTATTTTATTTTATTGCGCATGTTTGTGCACATGATATTACTTCAAAGTATCAAATCCTATATTTTAAGTAATACCGAAAGAATATTCTCTATTTTCCTTGTCCTGGTATCCTTTTTTGAGTTTTTATGATTACAGAGTAAAGGTAAAACCTCCCCAAACATGAAAAGTTATGAATTACTTAGGGCTCATAGGATTGAATGGGAAATTGGGTTAAGAAAGCACATATCTCGGCGGGGAAAACCTGGATGGCAAGTGGGTTGGTTTAAAGGAATTTTCTTGAGAATCCCTTCTTGATCACATTTGCAACTAGGGTTTTGCAGCCATGGCGGGTTCTCCTTCAATTTTACCTAAATTGATTAAATCTGAGATTATCTTAGGAACCAAAAATTTTAAAATATGAAATGAGATGTTCTTTGTTAAAAAGTTCTCAACTTTTGGCTAATTTAGCTAGCTTATGTGCTATCTGAAGTTCTTATGTCACATGTGTCATATATTATATGATTTATAGGCATTTTTTAGCTTTACTGGAGGTAATATAGAATGAAGCTGGATTGATTTTACTTTTAGTTTTGTGTATTTGTACCTTACGTGCGATAATTGTTCAAACTATATTCGTAAAATCACAATGGGTGCAATTACTTCTTAACTATTACATTTCATATTTATGCGTACATAAACTTAATAAAACTACATTTAAAATCAACTATAAAATATAATCAATTTGGTATGCTATTGGACCCTCAACCTCATTTCACAAGGTGAAACACCCCTACTCTGATACTAGCAAGTAAGGCGGAACAGCTAGCTCCTTCTGAAGTAAACGAAAAGTCCTCTAGTGGTTTTAGAAAATTCCAGTGACAGTTTAACTCACCAAAATAATCTGCAAACTCTATAGATGAGATTAGTACAGTAGCAAGCAGAGTCGATCCCACGAGGAACGGTATAATTTCTATCAAATTCAAACTACCAACAGGGTTTGGTTTAGCAACCACGCCTTAATTTTCAGATTTATTTAACAACTAATAATGCAACTATAAAATATAAAATAATAATGCAACTAACAGATATAAAAATCTAGTAAATATATGATGAATGCAATCGGCTCGGAATAACTCACATTAGTTAAACATCGATCATAGGCGCAAAGATAAATCAATTCATATGCATCTATCAGTTATAGGAAAGTAGGTACGCTTAACCTCCCCAATTCTTTCGTACTTTATCGACAATTAACCAATTATAATTAATTAATTATTTCTCTTACCAAGATGGTCCCGGAAAGTATTCGCTGAACCAGATACACACCTCGATAGCATTAAGAATGAAAAGAACCTGATATAGCAATTACCCAAGTATTCGCAAGTAGTAATGCACACTTAATTGTTCCCCATCTTGCTATTACAGTCTTAGCTAGTTAGCTGTTTTTCACAAGAACTCGCTACTTACTAACTCTTTCCAACGATTACGTATTGGTAGAATTAGATAGCATTATCCCAATAATATTCAAGTTGATCAGGCTTAAATATATCAAGAATAAAATAACCCAAGAACAATCAAGAACACATAAGAATCAATTATAAAACAATTAGGCCTCACGATTCATAAACTAATGCTTGTTATTCCATGCCGATATATAAATTAGCTACTCATAATAATTAAACTAATCAAATAAATAATATGATAACAAATAAATAATGATATAGTGAACTAAAGCAAACCGTGAATTAATGTTGGAATCAAATTGCATGTGCACGAAAACCAATGAATGTAACTAATTCAACAAAATAATTCTACTCCCAGCAATTTGCTCAGCCGCCGAACTCAAACAAACCTCTAAACCTAATATTTTATTATAACTAAAACTACTCCTACCGTATGTACATATTTTTTCCCTGCAAAACCTAGGTATTTATATACTTTGTGCGGCTGCTCAAAATAATAAACCAATTACAAGTTGAATTCGGATTCTTCTCGCGAAAGAAAGGAATAAAATATTAACTAAATAACTAATTCCTAAAATTAAGGAATTTCAAATGGAAAGAGATAATACAATTCTTATCAATATGGGCAGTGAATATATTTATTTCCTTCAAATCCACATGTCTTCAATAATTCACTTTTCACCCCATAACTTCGGCAATTCTGCTTTTGCCTCTCTTCCTTCATCCCTGGAAAAATGTCTTATAAAATAAGAACATTCTCCATTGGAGCACATCGCCTCATTAAAAACCTTAACCTGGAAAACCCAGTGGGAAAAAACCGTTGGTTAAGGGAAAAAGAGTACAATGTATAGCTCCCTCTCAATTCTCCGCAATCAATGAATTCCTGCACCAAAAACACCTTAAAGTGCAAATTATATCTTAATAAAATCATAATAATCCCACAAAATATGAACACAATATAACACACATCAATCAATTATAAAATATAATCAATTTGGTATGCTATTGGACCCTCAACCTCATTTCACAAGGTGAAACACCCCTACTCTGATACTAGCAAGTAAGGCGGAACAGCTAGCTCCTTCTGAAGTAAACGAAAAGTCCTCTAGTGGTTTTAGAAAATTCCAGTGACAGTTTAATAACTTCAATTGCATTAGTAGCTCAATCCTTGTTGCTAGATGCTTTACCATCACCTTCACAAGACTAGTAGCTCACTGAGGGTGTGAATACTTCTCAATGTCACTATAATTAAAATTTTAAGGTTTTGATTATGATTAATCAGATTTGGATGTTATTCTTAATAGTCTTACTATTTTTTATTTGATGAATAATTTACTAAAATAAACAATATATTGAATTCTATTTAGACTAAATTATTTTTTTGGTCCCCAAAATATAATGCAATACCATCTTTTTGTCCCCAAGGCCAATATCTCTTCCTTTTAGTACCCAAAAATTCAAAATAATTTGTTTGGTGCCCAAGGTTGTTTTCAATGTTGTTTTGGGTAGAAAAAGATGGTATAAAATCATATGTTAGAGACCAAAAAACATAGTTCAGTCTACATGAAAACCACATTTGAGGACCAAACAAATCATTTTGTGTTTGTTGAATACTAAATGTAAGCGGTGTTGTGATATATGTTGAGGACCAAAAAATAATTTTGTATTCTATTTATAGGCAGGATAATATGATAAAATTCAGCTCATAATCACCTTAACTTAATAATCATATATTTAGTCACAATACTGTACAATTTGGTCATTTTTCCATCCATAATAAATGTATCACAAATCAAAATTCAACTCCTATTTAGTTACAATAAATTTCACAAGCTAAAATATGGAAAAAAAATAAGCATAGGTTATTGCATTGAATGTGTCCGCACACATTATTATGTTAACGTATCAATATCTAAAATTTATGTAAAAATACAAATGTATTATCTATTTTTCCTTGTCAAGGTTGATTACCTTGAAAAAAATAAAATTTTAAAATTCATATAAGAAAATCAATTTCCTTGTTGTTCGTGTAATATTTGTGCAACAAACCCTAAAACTTTATTCGCACAACCACAATATGTGCACAGACTTTATTTGATTATATTTCCTGTTAAATAACTTATACAACGACTAACGATACATCTAAATGAATTATAATAAAAAATCAAATTCTTAGCGTTTCAGACCCTTAAGATCCTTCCAAGAAGTATGCTATGTGGCAGATAATGAATTAGATAGAGAGTGTTGTCTCACAATAAAACCATGAGCCACCAAGAATTAAGAGAAAATTAATGGAATGATGCTTATAGATAGAAAAGTAAATAAAAGAAAAAGGAGAGTTCTATAAATTGATACCCTTATACACGGGAAGTGATAGAACAAGCACTAAGATCCCACGGATTGGAAATTTTATGAGCAAGCCTATCCCGACTACCAATCTTCCATGCCATAAACCTCTCTTGTGCTTCTATATGCTAACAAAATATTTTTGATGACATGACCATAGGTACGTAAGGCCCAACCGAGGCAAAAGTAAATAAAGGAACCATATTATATTTTGAGACTAATGAGACACTAATATATCGAGAACCCAGCAAGAAGTAAGCTTTGATGCACTAGATAAAAATTCAAGCTCTCGACTGTTGATCCCCGTCCAAATTTGTGAGCTATGACTATGGATCTACCGATGACTTTGCTCACTAAATACAACAAGCAGTAAGTTTTTAGGGATATTATTTTCTTGCTAAAGTTGCTAGATTAGTGTAACTCGGAACCTAATCCTAAAACCAACATCCAAATCAAAACCTCCCTCACTAAAGACTACTTCTTCCTGCCCAAATATTTTTGAACTAAATTGTTTTAAAGAAAGTTACAAAAATGAAAATTGAATAGAAACGAAAAATCATGGGGAAATCTCTATCCAGACGTAGTTACAATCACGTAGCCGACACAACCCCTGCACGATGGGAAATAAACAAAACCAAAGAAAAAACAAGGAAAGTTCAAAACCTGCACTAAGTAAGCTCCAGAATAATGGCAAAATAAATATTAATGCTGGAAACTGATTGAAATAGAAATAATTAATTATATGCTATTTTGTTACGCATGTTTGTGCACATGTTGTTATTATAAGGTATCGAACCCTATATTTTCAATAAAACTAAATGAATATTCTATATTTTCCTTGTCTAGGTTGAAGAAATTACTAAAATATTTAGTTATATGTTATTTTATTGTGCCTGTTTGAGCACCGATATTACTTCAATGTATCAAACCCTATATTTTAAGTAAAATTGAAAAAAATATTCTCTATTTTCTTGTCTTGATATCCCTCTTTGAGTTGTTATGATGACCCATTAAAGTTAAAACCACCCCAAACTTGATAAGTTGTGATGATTACTTAGGGTTTTAGGGATTTAATGGGAGAATGGGGTTAAGCAAGCCTGTATCTTTGCGGGGGAAACCCGAATATGGTAAGTGGGTTGGTTTTAAGGGGTTTTCTTCAGAATCCCTTCTTGATCACATTTGCAACTAGAGTTTTGCAACCATGATGGGTTCTTCTTCCCTTTTGCCTAATTTGATTAAATCTGAGTTTATCTTGGCAATCCCAAATTTTAAAAATTGAAAATGAGATGTTCTTTGTCAAAATGTTTGCAACTTTTGGCTAATTTAGCTGAGCTGATGTGCTATCTGAAGTTCTTGTGTCACATGTGTCAAATATAATATGAATGACATGCATTGTGTTCCTTTACTAGAAGTAATATAGTATGAAGCTGTATTGATTTTACTTTTAGTTTGGTGTACATGTAACGTACGTGTGATAATCGTGCAAACTATATTCGCACAACCACAATACGTGCACTTGTTAACTGTTACATTTAACATTTATGCTTACATAAACTTAATCAAAATACATTTAAGATCAATTATAATATATAATCAATTTGGTAAAGTATCGGACCCTCAACCTCATTTCACGCGGTGAAATACCCATACTCTGATACTAGTAAGTAAGGCAAAACAACAGGCTCCTTCTTAAGCAAACGAAAAAGTCCTCTGGTGGTTCGAGAAAATTCCATTGACCATTTAATTACTTCAATTGCATTAATTAATAGCTCAATTCTTGTTGCTAGATGCTTTACCATCATCTTCACAAGACTAGTAGCTCAATAAGGGTGGGAATACTTCTCAATGTCATTATAATTGAACTTTAAGGTTTAATTATGATCAATCGGTTTGGAAGTTATTCTTAATAGTCTCAATATTTTTTATTGGATGAATAGTTAACTAATAATATACAATAGATTGAATTCTATTTATTGGCACGATAATATGATAATATTTAGCTCGTAATCACCTTAACTTAATAATCATAAATTTTAGTCACAATACTTTACAATTTGGTCGTTTTGTCATCCGTGATAAATAGATCACAAATCTAAAGCCAACTCCTCTTTTGTTACATTAAGTTTCACGAGCAAAAATATGAAAAAAAAGATTAAGCATAGTTTATTGCATTTAATGTGTCTGAACACACTATTATGTTAAGTATCAACATCTAATATTTATGTAAGCATATAAATGTGTTCACTATTTTTCCTTGACTAGGTTGATCAACTTGAAAACATTAAAAATTAAAGGTCATGTAAGAAAATGAATTTATTTGTTGTTCGTGTAATTTTTGTGCGACAGACCCTGAAACTTTATTCGGCCAACAACAATATGAACACATACTTTATTTGATTACATTTCATGTTAATTAACATATAAAACCAATAAAAATACAAATAAAAAAATTATAATACACAATATAATTCTTAACTTATCGAACCCTTAAGAACCTTCCAAGAAGTATGCTTTGTGGCACATGATGAAATAGATACGAGAGTGTTGTCTCACAAATAAACCAAGAGCCACCAAGAATTAAGAAAAAAATTGAATGATGCTTACAGATAGGAAAGTAAATAAAAGAAAAAAAAAGAGTTCTATAAATTGATACCCTCATACACGGGAGTGATAGAATAAGCACTAAGATCTCACGGATTAGAAATTTTATGTGCAAACCTATCCTGACTACCAATCTACAATGCCATAAACCTCTCATGTGCTTCTATATGCTTACAGATTATTCATGATGACATGACAACGTGTACTAAGTCTGAACCGAGACAAAAGTAAATAAAGGAACCATGTTTTTTTAGAGACTAATAAGACACTAATAAATCGAGAATCCACCAAGAACTAAGCTTTGATGCACAAGATGAAAATTCAAGCTCTTGATTGTTAATCCCTTACTCAACTTCGTGACTGTCGTGTTTGGAACGTCATTGAATGAGTATGAGGTGTAACCATGGATCAACCGATGACTTTGCTCACCAAATGAAACTAGTAGAAAGTTGCGAGGGATATTATTTTTCGGCTAAGTTGCTAGATTAGTTTAACTCGTAACCTTATCCTAACACCAACATACAAATCAAAACCTCCCTCACTAAAGACATCTTTTGCCTGCCCAAATATTTTTGAATTAAATTCTTTTAAAGAAAGTTACAAAAATGCAAATTGAATAGAAAGAAACAATCATGGAGCAATCTCTATGCAGCTGTAGTTACAATCATGCTGCCAGCACAACCCTCGCATGCTGGGAAATAAAGAAAACCAAAGAAAAATAAAGGAAAAGTATTCAAAATATGCACTGAGTATGCTCCAAAATAATGATGGAATAACGATTAACGCTGGAAACCGATCGAAATAGAAATAATTAATTATATGTTATTTTGTTGCGCGTGCTTGTGCACATGTTGTTACTATAAGGTATCGAATCCTATATTTTTAATAAAACTAAATGAATATTCTATATTTTCCTTGTCCAGGTTGAAGAAATTACTGTAATATTTAGTTATACGTTATTTTATTGTGCATGTTTGCGCACATGATATTACTTCAAAGTATCAAACCTTATATTTTAAGTAAAACTGAAAGAATATTCTCTATTTTCCTTGTCGTGATATCCCTTTTTGAGTTGTTATGATGACACAATAAAGGTAAAATGTCCCCAAACTTGTTAAGTTATGATGATCACTTAGGGTTTTAGGGATCTGATTGGAGAATGGGATTAAGAAGGCCCGCATCTTGGCGTGGAAAACCCTAATGGCAAGAGGGTTGTTTTTAAGGGATTTTCTTGAGAATCTCTTCTGGATCACATTTGCAACTAGGTTTTTGCTGCCATGGGGGGTTCTCCTTCCCTTTAACCTAATTTGATATAATTTGAGCTTATCTTAGCAACCCCAAAATTTTAAAATTGTAAAATGAAACATTCTATGTTAAAAAGTTCGCAACTTTTGGCTTATATAGCCAGGTTGATGTGCTATCTGAAGTTCTTGTTTCACATGTGCCACTAGCATATAATTTATAGGCATTCTTTAGCTTTATTAGAGGTAATATAGTGTGAAGCTGGATTGATTTTACTTTTAGTTTGGTGTCCATGTATTGTACGTGCGTAATCATGCAAACTATATTCGCACAACCACAATACGTACACGTACTTGCTAACTATTACATTTCACAATAATAAATTTAATCAAGACACATTTAAGATCAGTTTTAATATATAATCAATTTGGTAAAATACCGACCCTCAACCTCATTTTCACACTGTGAAACACCCCTACTCTGATACTTGCAAGTAAGGTGGAACAACTGGCTCCTTCTGAAGCAAACAAAAAATCCAATGGTGGTTCAGGAAATTTCCAGTAACCGTTTGATTACTTTTATTGCATTAGTAGCTTAATCCTTGTTGCCAGATGCTTTACCATCACCATCACAAGACTAGTAGCACACTGAGGGTGGGGATACTTCTCAATGTCATTATAATTAAAATTTTATGGTTTTTATTATGATCGATTAGATTTGGATGTTATTCTTAATAGTCTCACAATTTTTTATTTGATTAATAATTAACTAAAAATAAACAATATATTCAATTCTATTATAGGCACAATAGTATTATAAAATTCAGCTCGTAATCAACTTAAATTAATAATCATAATTTTAATCACAATACCATACAATTCGGTCATTTTTCCATCCATAATGATTATATCACAAATCTAAATTCAACTCCACTTTTGTTACAATAAATTTCAAGAGCCAAAATACGAAAAAAATAAGTCTAGGTTATTACATTGAATGTGTCCTCACACACTATTATGTTAAAGTATTAATATCTAAAATTTATGTGAACATAGAAATTTATTCACTATTTTTCATTGTCATTGTTGATTAACTTGAAAAAAATTATCTTACAAGAAAAAGAATTTCCTTGCTGTTCGTGTAATTTTTGTGAGCAAACCCTGAAACTTTATTCGCACAACCACAATATGTGCACATACTTTATTTGATTATATTTCCCATTAAATAACATATACAACCAATAACAATACATTTTAAAAAACTATAATACAAAATCAAATTCTTAACGTTTTAAACCCTTTAGATACTTCCAAGAAGTATGTTTTGTGGCACTGGATGAAAGAGATATCAGAGTGTTGTCACACAATTAAACCATGAGCCACCAAGCATTAAGAAAAAAAATGGAATGATGCTTACAGATAGGAAAGTTAAAAAAAGAAAAATGAGATTCTATAAATTAATACCCTCATACACAAGGAGTAATTGAACAAGCTCTAAGATCCCACTGATTGGAAATTATATGAGCAAGCCTATCCTGACTACCAATCTTCCGTGCCATAAACCTCTCTTGTACTTCTATATGCTAACATATTATTCTTCATGACATGACCACGGGTTAGTAAGGCCCATCTGAGTCAAAATTAAATAAAGGATTCATGTAATTGTTTGAGAATAATGAGACACTATTATATCAAGAACCCACCAAGAAGTAAGCTTTGATGCACTAGATAAAAATTCAAGCTCTTGACTATTGATCCCGGACTCAAATTCGTGACTTCCGTCTTTGGAAAGTCATTCAATGAGTATGAGCTCTGACCCTTGATCTACCGATGACTTTGCTTAAAAATTCAACTAGCAGTAAGTCGTGAGGAATATTATCTTCCTGCTAAAGTTTCTAGATTAGTTTAACTCAGAATCTAATCCTAACACCAACATCCAAATCTAAACCTCCCTCACTAAAGACTACTTATGCCTGCCCAAATATTTTTGAACTAAAGTTTTTTGAAGAAAGTTACAAAAATTCAAATTGAATTGAAAAAAAACAATCATGGAGAAATCTCTATGCAGTCGTAGTTACAATCACGCAGCTGGCACAACCCCTACATGCTGGGAAATAAACAAAACCAAATAAAAAACAAGGAAAAGTATTAAAAATATGCACTGAGTAAGCTCCAGAATAATGACGGAATATAGATTAACGCTGAAAACTGATCATTATGGAAATGATTAATTATATGTTATTTTATTGCACGTGTTTGTGCACATGATATTACTTTAGAGTATCAAACCCTACATTTTAAGTAAAACTGAAAGAATATGCTCTATTTTCCTTGTCCTGATATCCCTTTTTGAGTTGTTATGACGACACAGTAAAGGTAAAACCTCCCAATCTTTAAAACTTGTGATAATTACTTAGGATTCTTGGGATTCGATGGGAGAAGAGGGTTAATCAGGCCAGTATCTTGCAGGGGAAAACCATGATGGCAAGTGGGTTGGTTTTAAGGGTTTTTCTTGAGAATCCTTTCTTGACCACATTTGCAACTAGGGTTTTGTAGCCATGGCGGGTTCTCCTTCCCTTTTAGCTAATTTGATTAAATCTGAGCTAATTTAAATTTGATGATTCCCTTTTACCTTAGCAACCCCAAATTTTAAAATGAGATGTTGTTTGTTAAAAAGTTCGCAACTTTTGGCTAATTTAGCTGAGGTGATGTGCTATCCAGAGTTCTTGTGTCACATGTGTCAGATATGATATGATTGATGGGCATTGTTTAGCTTTACTAAAGGTAGTATAGTATGAAGCTAGATTGATTTTACTTTTAGTTTGGTGTTCGTGTACTGTACACGCAATAACCATGCAAACTATATTCGCACAACCACAATGCGTGCACTTACTTTTTAACTATTACATTTCACATTTATGCATACATAAACCTAATCAAAATACATTTAAGATCAATTATAATATATAATCAATTTTATTAAGTATCGTACACTCAACGTCATTTCACATGATGAAACACTCCTACTCTAATAAAGGTGGAACAACTGGCTCCTTCTCAAGCAAGCAAAAAGTTCTTTTGTGGTTCTGGAAAATTCCAGTGACTGTTTAATTACTTCAATTGCATTAGTAGCTCAACTCTTGTTTCCAAATGCTTTAACATCAACTTCACCAGACTAGTTTCTTAGTGAGGGGTGGGAATACATCTCAGAGTCATTACAATTGAAATTTTAATGTTTTGATTATGATCAATTGGATTTGGATGTTAATCTGAATAGTATCACTTTTTAAATTTGATGAATCATTAACTAAAAAAAATTGATTAAATTATATTTATAGGCACAATAATATGATAAAATTTATCTCATAATCACCTTAACTTAATAATCATAATTTTAGTCACAATAATGTACAATTTTGTCATTTTTCCATCTGTAATTCATGTATCACAAATCTAAAGTCAACTACTCCTTCGTTACAATAATTTTACAGAACCAAAATACAAAAACAAAAAGCATAGGTTATGGCATTGAATGTGTCCGCACACACTATTATGTTAATGTATATATATCTAAAATTTATGTAAACAAACAAATTTATTCTCTATTTTTCCTAGTCCAGGTTGATTGAATTGAAAAAATTAAAACTTTTAAAGTCATATAAGAAAATGAATTTCCTTGTTGTTTACAACCATGCTTCAGTTGGTGGTAATTAGTCTCCTTCTCACACATGGGACAAGCAAAGTGACCTTTAACTGAGTAGCCGAAAAAATTACCGTATGCAGGAAAATCATTAATGGTGCAAAATAAAATCACTATCAATGTAAAGTAATATTCAAGACTTCCGCCATATGTCCAAACACCCTTAGGGAATAGGGTCAACAAATCCTCGACAAGAGAAACAAGATACACATCCATGTCACTGCCCGGTTGCTTAGGACCAAAAATCATCACAGATAAAAACACGTACTTACGTTTTATTGTTAGCCATGATGGAAAATTGTAGATAACCAATATAACGGGCCAAGAACTATTTGTACTACTCATATTAACAAATGGATTCATGCCATCGGTGTGTAGGCCGAACCTCAAATGTCAGGGTTGATCACCAAACTCGGGGTAAAGGGCATCTATTTTTTTCCATTGCTCACCATCCGATGTATGTCTAATAACATCATCATCCAGTCAATCCCTCTCTGCATGCTAACACAACAATTTCACATCTTCCTTACACGCAAACAACTTCTACAACTGTGGAACAATGGGGAGGTACCACATCACTTTTGCCGATGTCTTTTTCTTTATTTTAGTTACCACTTCCGTACCCACCGGAATGGAACCCCTTTTCAATTTGTAGCGAGACTCCCCACATACCTGACGTGTTTCTCGATTTTCATCTTCTTTCTTCCAGTACAACATACAATCATTCGGGCAACCGTGTATCTTTTTCAATTCCAATCCCATCAGATAAAGAACTTTTTTTGTCACGTACAAACTATCTAGCATTATGTTACCTACGAGGAGAAAATCCCTAAGAAATTCTAGAGTTTCATTCATTGACTTATCGGTCCACCCAAATTTGGCTTTCAAATTCATTATCCTCAAAGTCGCACTAAGTACCGAATGTTTGGAACCATTTTACAATGGTGTTTCTTTGTCGTCAATTAAAGCTTGTAATACTTTGGGTTTACCTTTGAAATCTCTTGGAATATCCTTAACCATTTCATCGAATTCCACATTCCCATCTAATTCATCTTCCACATTCATTTTACTCGAATCAATCGTCCGAGCCGTTTCTCCAACCTCCCCATGCCACACCCAACTAGTGTACCTAGTTTGAAACCCCTTCATTATGAGATGTGACCGTAATTGCTTCCTCCCTACATACACATCATTTTTACAATCTTTACACGGACAATGGGCTCACACAACACCATTTTTAGAAGCATCCTCAAATGCAAACGTGACAAATTTTTCGATCAATGACATGTAATCGGGTTATTTTCTAAGATCATTACCAATAAGTTCATTGCGATCCATTATCCTACAAGTCAATTACAGTGAAACCCATTAACATGATTAATTACAACATTAATCATAACCTACCCCTATTTAATCTAAATACAAACCTTAAATCAAAATTATAATATGTAAAACCATAATTTCAAGATAATTTCCGCCAACAAAATTATAAACAATTCTTACCTTCTTCAGTGGAAATTGCTTCTCTTCGATGTATATATTGGCTTTACTTCTTAATCAATGGATTGTAAGAGGGAGAAAAAACCCTAACACGGTCTTTGTTTTTTGAGATCAAAATAAATGGTCCATTTTTTTTATATGACCAACGGGTTCCGAGCTCGGAACCCACCTTCAAAAAAACATTATCCCCACAGGACTTTTCTAAATTTTGAAACATAACCCCGGCGAAATTCCAAGTTCGGAATAGTGATCGTCTCTTTATAAACACATGATGGCTCATCTTCCGAACTCAGAATATGAATTGGCCCCCTGTTACGAAATCGGAACCAACCTATTTTAAAGGTGGTTAGGCACAATCGCCTAAAATTAGGGATAATTAAAGGCAGTTTTAACCAAAACCACCTTTAATCAACGATATTTAAAGGCGGTTATTTCAAAACTGCCTGAACATAGAAAATAACTGCCTTTAAAACGTGATTGATGGTCCCGACTAAAGGTTTCGAGTTTAGAACCTCTTGACCAAGGTGGTTCCACATTTTTTTGACCAAAACATCCTTCAATAGGTTCCTTTAATAGGCTTGCCTCCACTTTTGTGGAGTTCAAACTTAATATTTATAACAATAATTAGCAAATAAACTACATAGCAAGATTATAGTTCAATTTCTTAAACAATAAGTCTAAAATAAGCAAACACCAAATAAAGTTCATTGTCCAAGTAAATAAAAGTATTACAATAAGTATGAAAAGTGAATGAAAAACATCAATCTTCAACAATAAACACTCTCTCCAAGTCTTGCTCATCAAGTGAGAGGCTCGCAGCCTCTTAGAATCTAACATCTTTCATAGAATCAAATGCATCTCCACCAACATCCCAAATCTTTTGATTACTCTCATCATCCTCAACATTTCTTAATAAAAGATGAAGATTGCTGTGGACAAAAACCAAGTCTTGAGATTGACATGGAGTTAGCTTGCTCCACTTCAGTGAAAGAATGAAAGCATATGTACTCCAATTTCGCTCACAATGCTTAGGGTTTTTGCAATTTTGCTCCAGATTTCCACTTTTCCCCTTTTTTCTTGTTTAGACTTTTAATTTAGAAATTTTTTATCCTAACTTATTTGGGTACAATGTACCCAAATCGTACCCATGATCTTGACCGTACCCTTGACTATACCCGTACCCGGTCAATGTAACCAAAAGGTCAAACCGTATCGGGACGTCCCCATATAGAATTCGCGCTGAATCCGTACCCAGTACGAAAGGTATGGGTACCATGACCTAATTACCATACACGTGCTTCATAGCACACAAATGCACAGAAACTCTTACATAACCATATCAACTGTGAAACAAACTGCTGCAAAACCATATCAACCAACAAAAATACTTAAATGTGAGCATTAATTAATATATCAATCCACTTCAAAGCTAAAACATCCAACAAAATAATAGAGTCATAATCCAGTACGAGGATGAAACTAAACGACAACTAAAACTCTAATAATTGGCACAATTATAGATGAATGGAAATTCATGAAAAATAATTACAAAAGTGCAACAAATCCAGTTATAATCTGTCATAAACAGAATCTATGATGGAGATTCCAAGACAACTACCACCATAAATGAGGACAATCCATGTCTTGATTAAAAATTTAAAGGTTTTCTTCGAGGTCCTCTAAGTGACATGGATGAACCTATGACTAGGTGAAGGACAGAGCATAGAGATGCTTCTTTATATGCTTTGATTGATCGCCTTTATGATGAAGAATTGAAGAAGGAGTCATCATCGTCATCTTGGATTTATTGTTCAAGACTGTCGAAGTACTGAAGACATCATGAAGATCACTATACTCTTTTTTCCCGCTGGGTTTTTAATGAGGTAGTGTGATCACTGTAAAGTATTGTAAATTATTTCATTTGGGATTTTTGGACTGAAGAGCTCGGCCATGTGGGCTTTGAAGAGCTGATTTTCAGAGCAGTTCATTTGAGTTTAAAAAACATTGAGTTTTATTAACATTGAGTTTTATTACGATTAGAATTAGTTTGGTAAGATTATATAAGGTAATATTCTTCAAGGTTACTTCTTGAACAATTTGACCAGATTACCATAGATTACAATTTATTTTAGGTATTTTATATAGATATGGTTTTAGCTAATTAAAGATGTCATAAGTCGATTCAGTTTCCAGTAGTGATTAGGGTTTGAAGCCGAGATCTAACCCTATAAATAGGGGGGCTTGTCCACAAATTTCTACACCTTTTTTATCAATCAAATATACAAGCCTTTGAGTTCATACTCTATTGCGTGCGAGCTATTTCCATTGTTTCTTAATCCCGAGGTCTAGTTAAGTACCAATAACCTTGTGATCTGATCTCGCGGGCTAGTTAGAGAGCAAGTCGAGATAGAGAGCATCCCGAGGGCTAGGTTCTTGAATTTCATGTGACTTGGTAAGGGTTTGCAGATCCCTTCATTCGGTCAAAGATTTAAATTCCAAAATCCAGATTTTTCGCAAGGAGATTCATATCATTTGGTATCAGAGCAAAGAAAAATATCTACTGGTGGCCAAAAATATCATCTGGGATTTTGGGTTTTGCTATCAATTATTTTTCAATTTTTTTTAGATTTATAAACTCTTTCGTATCATGTTTTAACTGTTTTTTTAATCTTTTTTACCAGGAGAATTGAATCTAGAGTCAAAGGACATCGAGGGGTCCGGGAGTTAGAATACTTCGGTATTACTATCCGCCTTCACCTTCATTAATCGTGTCAGGAGGACATCGGAGGGTCTGAGCATTAACAAGTATTATCCGCCTTCACCTCCTGGCCAGTTTCATAGTTTTAGGTAGCTTATACAGTTTATGTGCTTGTGATTGCTTTTGTCTGCTATTCTAAAAATTATTGCATTCATTTGAATCGAGAGGAAGTTGTCGTTGATTTCTTATTCTAAGTTTTATATAGGCTAAATTTGTTCCAAATTTTTTTTGAAAACAAAAACAAAAAAGCATCAGATATTGGGTTTTAAAATCGGAATTGAGGGTTTTAAAATCGGAAGTTTGTGGTCATTTTGTAATTTTTTAAAGTTTGGGGGCAGATTTACCATTTCTGAATATCTTGGGAATTTTGCTAAAAAATTTTTTGCTAGGGGAATAAGATTCAGATTGTGAGTGTTTTATATTGTGGAAAATCTAATTTGTGGATGAAAAAGAAAGAAAGAAAAAGGAAACCCGATTTGAAAAGGAAAAAGAAATGTCAAAATCCTAATCAGAAGAGGAAAAAGATAAAAAGAGCCAATTGACGGGAAATTTCTAATAATGTGGCTACAGTACCAAATACTGGCATCATTTGTGGAGAACGCATTCGACGAATGCGTTCTCTCTTTTCCCAGTTTTTTTATTAAAATGTTTTTTATTAAAATAGTGGCATCTTTTTTTTCGTTAATTTCCAGAATTGTTTTAATGGGATTGCCACGTGGACGAGGACGCATTCAGTGAATGTGTTCTCCAATCTATCTTCAAAATACCAGATTTCCGGAAACGTTTTCATTCTTCATCATCTTCATCTCCGCCTCATCCACCTTCGAGCCTCCTCCTTTCCTTCTCCTTTCCCTGCTCCTTCACGAAGTCCGACTCCTCCTTGCTCCTTCTGGCATTGTCATTGGTTTCCCCCGTACTTTGTCCAAGACCGAGGTTTTGTACTTAATTTTCTTAGCCCTCCAATTCTCAATATTAGGTTGTTTTTGGTTTTTTTTTGTTGAAAATTACTTTGAATCTATAGGTAAACACGTCGGACGGTAGTAAGTTCAAGATTTGGCCACTGTTGACCGCCGTTGACTGCTGATGGCCGGAGTTGACTCCCGTTGATTGACCTTGACCTCGGTTGCATTTGCCTTGTACGTGATTTTTAGACACCCGACTAGTCAATTTTTTAGTTTCCTAAAGGTAATTGATTTTACGAATTTGTTGAATGATTATGTGTTAGTTGTCCTACATTATTTGTTATTTAATTGTGTGTCTCAATGTAATTTGTGAAGTTCCTGAAAAAATCTTGTGAATATGAATGTGTTGTATGGTTGTGTGTACTAAGAATGATTATGTATGGTGTGATGCTTTGAAAGTGTAGAATGTGGATGCGCGACTATGTGAATCGAATATGTGAATTGTTTAATAATTTTTGCATTAGGTTTGTAGTAATAGTTTTATAAGTGTGGCCGAATTTATCAAATATTTTAGGATAGTGTAATAGTTTGAAAATCGATAATAGTGTATGAGGTGGTTGACAGACTGCAAAAGAATGATTGAAGGTTTACTTTTCGAGGAGCTGTACTAAATGTTATGTATTTGTATAATGCAGTTGTACGATGTTTTTGACGGTGTATCTGTACAAAGGGGGTCAGATTATGTTTGATTTGACTGTGGGTGTGTATTATGATCCTCCCATACCGGAGAGGAATGTGACTCTGGAGAGGAGGTTCAGCCACTCCAAATTAGTTGAGATAATTTTCACAAGGCTTGGTATTGATAGTGAGGGGGTATTTGTTGAAAATATATTACCGATGTTCTGAGCTGATTGGTTCGGCCGTATACTATCGTTGTTATAATGTGGAAGATGATGAGTCTACCGCATTCTTCTTCGACATTGTTGATCGATTTTCGTTGTCCTTAGCGGATTTGTACATTGTTACGGAGAAGCTGTCAGGCACCATTGACCCAGCACAGTTATGCACGTTCATGTCGTTGTTGAGCAACATGCAGAATTGTACACTTGTACCAAGTTTACCACCCCATTTTCATTGCCGAGGTTTTTTCATTAGTGAGTCCATCCAACCCAGTGCGTATTTTCACGTTGATTGCGCTCAGCCGTCCACAAGTTGCGGTATATATGGTGGAGATCATGTGGAGCCGAATGTCTTCGATGATGATTACGTTGGTGAAATTGGCGATGATGTTGTTCCTCATGTGGGGAGCGATAACGATGGAGGGCAAGTTGTACTTAATGAAGAAAGTGATGATGATCATTCCTTATCAACTGATTCAAATCCTGGGATGATGATGAACATGTGGTGTGCACAAACAATGTATTCACGTTATTCCATATTTTGGGGAATCCCGATGCGGAGGCCTTCTTTAGGGATTATGGTAGACCTGATGAGGATGGATATGACCCAACTAATTGTGGTGTCGTGATTTCTAATTATGTTCAAGCGACTGGTGAAGTGGAGTTGGGTACGCGATTCCAGACGAAGCCGCAATTGGTACAAGCTATTTCGAGGTGGAGTTCCATGATGAATAGGGAACATAGAGTCGTCAAGAGTAGGTCACACACATGGTAAACAAAATGCAGGGACATTGTTAAAGAAACTGGTAATTGCCATTGGGTTGCCAGAGCTAGCAAAAAGGCTTCACATGGCATGTGGGAGCTCACCAAATGGGCTAGTAAGCATGCGTGTGTTAGTGCTAGTCGATCGACGGGTAACATGAACTTGACATCGGCTATGATTGCCCATTCAATTCACCACCACTTGGACGTAAACCCTTTATACACAGTGAAAGATGTACTAGCGCATGTGAAGACGGAGTTCAATGTAACCCTTTCGTATATAAAGGCGTGGTATGCTCGACAGAAGGCTATTGACATGGTATTTGGAACTTGGGAGGAATCCTTTGAACATCTGCCAACATACATGGATGAGCTTGTCAGGGAAAATCCGAGCACCGTTATTGATTGGGCTGACGAACCGGATAGAATACACGGGCATGGGTGCAGGGAATTTTAAAAAACATTCTGGGCATTTGGTCAAGAAATTTATGGTTTTCACCTGTGCAGGCCGGTGATTTGTGTGGATGGCACTCATTTGAGAGGTGCATACAAGGCCACAATGCTAGTTGCCAAGATGCACGACGCGAACGACTACATACTCCCAATCACTTATGCAATTGTTGACGCTGAAACTAATGAGAGTTGGCACTGGTTCATGCAGAGACTGCGTCTCCACATGGTTGGTGGTGATACCAGGCCAATCTGTATTATATCAGATCGCCTTGATGGTATTTTAAATGCAATGAGACATATGGAGGAATGGATGGAGCCAGCTGGATACCACCGATTTTGCTTGCATCATTTTCAGTCCAACTTCTTTACTACTGATAGCGGGAGGTTCAAGAATACCCTTCTGAAGACTCTATTTTGGCAACTTGATGGTGCCAAATGAGAGAGCAGGTGGAGGGAGTACAAGGAAGAGATGGAGAGTACCAAACCAGCGGCTTGGGCTTGGTTGAGACAACAAGATCGCAGTAAGTGGTGCCTTGCCTTTGATAAGGGTGATCGATGTTGGGGAATTCTCACAACCAATCTATCAGAGAGTTATAATAACTGTTTACGGTGCGCACATCATCTCCCAATAACTGCATGTGTCAAAGCAACGTTTGAGCGAGCAGTTGAAATGTTTGCCCAAAAGGTAATGGAGGCAACAAATTGGAGGTACTTTCCCTATTCATTACAGTTAATTGGAGGTACTTTCCCTATTCATATACTAGTTTCTTGATTCTAAATTGATGTTCGTTTGTCTAGATTTCGTCACCGTGTTTGTTTAGGCATCACAGACTTATAGGATTGTGACAAGGATCATTGATGGGAGCATTAGTGAAAGGCAGTACACAGTCAAATACCGGAGAAAAGAATATACTTGTCAGGAATGGAAAATATTTTGTTTCCCATGTTCCCACACATTGGCCGTCTATAGGCATAGGCGTGAAAATCCTTCTAGTCTATGTGACAAGGTTTATCACACGACCACCTATGTGCAACAATATAGTCGGGGGTACGAGATCCATCACTTTGGTAATGTGCTAGTTGGAGGTTGATTCCTAATGTTGAAAGGTTTTGCAATAGGAGGCATGGTCAGTTTGTGGAGAGAAGGATAAGGACTCAGAAGAATGAGAGGGTGCCGGGTGAATCCAGAGGCATCTGTAGGCAAGGACATGCTTAGTGTTCTGTTTGTAATATGGTGTTTGTAATTTCCTTTGTTTGTAATTTCATAGTAGTATTACCTTTGTAATGTGGATTATTTATCACATGTTGTAGTATAACTTTTATTTGTCCAATATGTATCACATGCTGTAGTATTAGGTGTATTTGTGGTAATCTTGAATAATTAATTTTGACATGTGATTATAATTGTCAACACGGACACACAATGTATCATCCAAGACCCATTGAGAAGGATTTGTTGTACCTTCATCAGGAGCATCGTGCCCGGGTATTGTACAATGGTTATTTAGAGGGTGAGGCACTGCAGGTGAGGCAGTGCAATGGGGCATGTTGGACCGAACGAATGCCTGATAGAGTTATGCGCTATGTGCGTGAAGTTGGATTCCACACCAATACACATTGACCATTCCTTTATCACTACCCTAGTAGAGTGTTGGCGACCAGAGATGCACACATTTCACATGCCGATGGGGAAGGCTACGATCACTTTGCAGGATGTAGGGATCCTATGGGGTCTTCCAATCGATGGCATCCCAGTCACAGGTGTAGACACTAGTAGGCGTACAGAGGACTGGAAGAGAGTGTGCACAGACTACCTGGGTGCTACACCAGACCTCAATGCTATCAGGGGGGGCCGTATTAGGGCCACCTGGTTGGAAAACTTATTGCACAGTCCGTTCCCTATTGATCCTACTGAGGTACAATGTCAACAGCGGGCTAGGGTTTTCATTCTACTGCTGGTTGGGGGAATGTTCATGTCAGACACGTCTAGCCACATTATCCCTTTGCTCTACTTGTCAGTACTAATGGATCTAGGTGCAACACATCAGTACAGTTGGGGGAGTGCCATTATGACACACTTGTACAGGTGCTTATGTGATGCTGCAATCCGACAAGTTAAATCGATATTTGGACCACTTGTCTTGCTACAGGTAAAATTGTTGGTCAATCTAGTCAGTTGTACATAATGTCCATAATATTACTTTATATTACATTTTATTTTAATTTTTGGCAGTTGTGGGCATGTGAGTGCATACCATCCATCCGACCTGTCGGACAACCCGTGGTACTGTACATCTGGTAGCAACAATTGGCTACTTTGCGTTAACCTCATTTGCTGGCATGTCGTAGAGTACCATCATGCACATCGTGTTCTCAGGCAGTTCAGCCTAATCCAACCAATACCCACCTAGTTGGTCAGTAGGGATGAGTATAAACTTCTTCATACTAGAGACCGTCGAGGAAGGTCTGGCATGGATTGGCGTGTGAAACTGAGAAGATATCTCAATGCTTGGGAACGTCGATCCGATCAACAGGTAAACGCACTTGGGTGTGTGGATCCATACACACCTAGTCGAGAATACATGGAGTGGTACTTTCGCAGGATAGTGACCCTGATTGATCAGCCAGGAAGGCCCCTAACAATTATAGAGGGCTTCCATAGAGACAGTGCAACTATGGAGTATATGGTATTTCCTAAATATTAAATATCTAACATATTTATCTCATTTCTGTAGTTAAAGGCAATGACCGAGTTGCACATCATGTCAGATATTAATTTGGACGAATGTCCCCTACATTTCGCGAACGTTATCAGGGGAATGCATGGTGTTGTCACACGTAGTCTACAATATGCGCACCAGCCCTCCAGACTACAGTATTATCAGTAGTATGTGCACTATGAGGAGCCTCCCCCTGGTGTGAGATATACTGACATCAGAAGCCACTGTCCGGCTCCACCTAGTCGGCAGAGACCATAGAAAAAACTTCAGATCAAATTCTTTTTTCTTGAGTCGTACGAGGAGAAAACTTCCTATACGTTTCTAAGAGGGGTATTGTTCATCTACATCTATCTCAATGAGCTGTCTATCGAATCGTTGCAATTGATGTTCAATCCCGAAGAGAAGGAAAAGATCTTCAAAAAGTGTGCTTTTATGATCCGATAAAAAATCAAACTTATTTAAATGTTCCTGCTATTCTATATTTTCTTGAAAGGGGTGCTCAACTTACAGGAACCGTTCAGGATCTTTTTAAAAAGGTGTGGGATTTTAAGAAACTTCACCCTAATCAAAGTGAATTAAATTAATTACTAATAAAAATAAAGGAAATAAAAAAAAGGGGGAGGGGGTAGTAACTTGTATATAACTTTGTATAATGTTTCTCAACTCTTTTTTATTTACCCCCCCCCCCCCCCCCTTATCGCTGTCTATTTAGCATCTCCTTTCCATACCTAATAATGGGAAAACATATAATAAAACTAATTAGGGTCAAGTTTCCCTATTCTACCCTATTCTACTTAATATATTAACTATTTTTCATTAGTGTGGATTAAAGAATTTCTAGTCATTTTGCACGCATTTCTGCTTTGTATGTGTATCTATATACAATAGAAGTAGAAATGCATTGTGAATACAATAAAATTGTATAAGTTTTTATTTTAATTGTGTCAATTGGATTTATTTTGTTTTTTGTTGTAGATTCTTTTTGCACCATTTATATTGACAACAGTTTATACAACAAATATAATTCATTGTGATAAGTAAAGTGGATCTATTTATTTCCGTGCTATTGATTTGCTTGGTTTTTTTATTCTAAATCCATATAGAAAATATTTCTTTTGATTTGTTAGTTCAACGGTTTAATTCCCTCGTCTGATTTCTTTGTTAAGTTTATTTTCATTCTGATTGTATCTATTCATTTATTTATTTAGATTTCTCTTGTTCTTTGGGTTGCTAACTCAATGGTAGAGTACTCGGCTTTTAAGTGCGACTAGGATCTTTTACACATTTAGATGAAGCAAGGTATTCGTCCATACCATCGGTAAGGTTTGTAAGACCACGACTGATCTTAAAAAGGAATGAGTGGAAAAAATAGCATGTCGGGTTGAGGGAGAGTCTTTCGTTCTTTCCGAATCAGGACAAAAAACCCGG